>OU026149.1:30406920-31697761 GCA_907269125.1 Eristalis pertinax
ACCAGTCGGCTAGTTGACACTGCACAGCCCGAAGCCTAAGCCCCAAATTGTTATCCTAGTCGATGGCCACAATGCAAATGCGTACACAATTCGTAATCACAATTCGCCGCCATTAAACAAGCAAAAACAGGTTGCTTCTAAATCCCATTCAGAATCGGTTGTCATCGTCATAAATTCATCGTTATCACAGGAAAACACACAGAAGCACAATTATCTCACAACTTCTGTGTACGCACAAGTCAAACATCAAATACAGGCGAAGGCGAAGGCGGACGCGCACAGGCGTAATTTTGCATTCAGACAGCAAGTAGCCTCGTTTCTCGGCGCTTGAGAGGATGGAAAATTGAGCCTGGTTCGGTGGGAGATATAATCAAAATCAATCAATAAGGGCAAACAGCAGTAACTTTGTCAGCAATAAGCTGAGCGATGAGATAATTGAGACATTCCAGGGATGAGCAGGTCAAGTAAACAGTGATTTGTTAGCCTACGCCATTCGGTTACGACCTTGGCGGCGGGGGGGAGGGGGGGGGGCCAGACCTTGAAATTCATTGATTGTGGGAGAGGGGGCAGGGGGGATGGGATTCGATTCTGGAAGGTTGTTGTGACTTAAGCGAATTTTTGCTAAACGGCGTGCCTTGATTTTCGAGAAACAAGCGCAACTAAAGCAGTCGAGAGATGGCTAGAAAGTGCATGCCCTTGACACCGTAGACACCCCGAACCACGGTTGAGTGTCCAGAACAAAGTTGCAGCTGCTATCCCCGTCACGGTTGAAGATTAAACTTCATTCCTGAATAAGCGATGGCCACGAAGATCGAGGGCGGAGATATTAGACACCAACTGCCACTCGAAAGGAGGACCAGCCATTCCTTATCCAACGGAACGTCTCAAGTTTCGTGCACAACTGCACAAGTTCCCCTTGCGGATGCTGACCATATTTTTAAAGCAACGTAGAACCACCCTCGCAACCGCTTTACTCTTCTCATCGCTGTCACTTAAATCGCCAACTTGACGAGCCACTCCAAGTGCATTTCCATCATAATCCTTCTGTTCAAATCCCCCCCCCCCACACACACTCCCCCTCCGTTTTCCTCTGTAAAACTTGAACACAAACAACCCCAACTCAACGTACTTATCTCAATTTATTCATCCTCAGTGGACCATCAACACCGTCGACCACATCACATCGACTCCTCCATTCTTCCCTCCCACCCTCCCACGCCACCAGCTAACATCGTTTAACCACGGTTGCATTTATCTCGTACGTGCACAGCTTATCCACACTCTTATCGGGCAGCTGCGAGAGAACGGTACCGTACAGCGTATACGTGGACTTGGGGGCGTAGATGAACTTGAGGATGCCCGTATCCGGTGGCACGTGCACATTCTGCAGGACGTAGATACCCTTTGGCATGGGGCACGTCAGCGACATATTCCCGCTCTCCGGACGCAGGAAGAAGCTGGCCACCTCCTTGAAGACTCGCACCCGCTTGACGAACTTCCAGAATTCACAGACCTTTATGGTGCCATTGTAGTGGACCTTCTGTTCGCTCGGGGTGCGCTGCACCAGCATCAGGTGCCACATGGGCAGCGGGATGTCCCGCAGCACTGTCGTTGTGGACGATATGGTGTTGTTCTTGAACAGATCCATGGTGAACTGGTAGTAGGGCGTCTCGCTGGACCGAAACGACAGCAGGTTCATCTTGTAGCAGTACTGCAGGGCATGGTGACGATATATATGTAGTCTCTGTTTGCATCAAACGCCCCCCACACACACTCACACCGCACTCACCTGAAACGCAACGGGCACGAGGACGAGATACAGCAGCAGTTGTAGAGTTCCACCGGTCGGCATGATGTCTGCAGTCTGCCACTCACTCCAGCACGATGTCACCGGGCGCACTTGGACTCGAAGCGTGTGTCGGTGGTTGGACGGTTGGAGGCGCTCAAACGAGATTTTAATTTCCTCACCATTCGCGGGGACGCTGCGAGCGCTGAGCGGACGTCAATTAGAAAATAAGAATCAATTTGTGGCCGCACCTAATGAGATGGCTTCTGGCCGATACTGCTCGCCGCACTAACTAGGTCGTGGCTGTGCTGGGGACGACTAATTACTCAATTCGAAGTGGTGTCGGTTGGCCCCTTGGGCGGTCGCGGAACACTTCCAATTATGACGTTTCACGCTGACGAATGGCGCCTAGGGCCGTTCATCAGTGTCGAGTGGCTGTGTGAGGTGTGTCTGTTCTTGTAGTCATCTGCGATTCATGCTACATGAGTCGGCGTGCCATGAATGAGAACACAGAACAAGAACGGAGGAAGTTTGGTCTTCTTGTTCTCGACTTTCATGTGCGTACATTGTGCCGAAAGACTTTCTCGGCGAGACTCCTCGGCAGTCCAGCACACACTGCAACTGATGTTGCGGAAGTGAAGCGCTTGCGATAAGACTGAAAAGGGAGATCATTTCTTTGAGGTGTCACCCTCAGAGAGGCGTTCAGTGAACGTGCAGGGATCTGATTGTTGGACTGTAATGGAAGAGGAACAAGAAAGGAAGTCTTCTGAGATTGATTTGACATGAAAATGTCTGGGTTTCTGGGCGGAATTCTGCTGAGGTTTCCTCGGTGAGGTGTCCAATTCTACGAGCTAGGCAACAGCCTTCTACTGCTGCTTCCCGGCGCTCTTATTCACTCCCCGTTGCCCAAAAATCGCTGTTAGCCTTTTCGATGAAATCCTTCAAAGTGACTACTGAACCGGACTCGCTTGTGTAACTTTTTTTTCTTCTGAAGAACACAACCGAGTTCTTGCCTTAACTGAGCAAACATTTAACAAAGCCAATACGATGTTCACATTCCCCCACGTGCGCCTGGCCGAGCAGAAGTCGATTACTGGCACATCCCTTTATTCTATTTCAAGCCGAGTTCAGTGCTGAATCACCTCCCGTACACGGACACGGACACGGGACGTTTGTGAAGACACCCTCCCCTCCCCGACGAGGCTAAAGTGTGTATCCAAGCAATCCAATTCTCCCATTCATTGGCACTGGCTCGCCCCACCACCGTTTTGTGTCAAAAATCAGGAATTTCCTGAAAAGGAAAACAAACAATGAGCCGAGGGGTGTCGTCAGGCCATCCGTTCACGCGTCCCACTCCATGGGCAAAAACTAACATTGATCACATCATTAGCAGATGGCGGCCTTCCGAGAAAAGTCCTCTCGTCGGCACATCGCCTCCCCGCCTCTCGCCAATCACCGACAGTGTCGCGCTGTGCTCGTTAGTTCTGTCAAGAGGGTTGTCCTCGCCGGGGAAAAATAGCTGAGAGTGCCGTTGCGCTGTGACGCAGGTGAACGAACTGACGAACGACACGAATTGTGGCACAATGGAGTTTCGGCACAAAAAGGAAACTAACAACCGCCAGCCAGGATGGCTGCTTCCTCACACAAAAGGCCACCCAACTGGTTCTGCACTCAACCACCAATCGATCTATTGGAATTCGCTGAGTAGGACCGTTGAAATTGCCCATCCTCCGAACGAGGAAAAAAAAAATCAGAACCAGGTTAGCCGCCAGAGGACCGACTTGACAGCGATTTGAAGTGCATCTGCAGTCCTCGTGTGGGACCACTTAAGCATCCGTTTGGGGCGTCGCATTGTCTATTTGCCTCCACACTTGGACCAGGCTGAGGCTTCGAATGAGATGCAGGTTAGTGCAGGGCACCTTTTTCCGGTCCCCTCCACCCAGCTCCCGATAGCCTGATTCAACAGAACCACTCCATTCAACGGCACGAGTCGAATTCTAATTACGTTCAGTTGTTGGACAAAGCATTTCGGTTCCCCCCTCCCCCCCCATTTTTGGGCTTTTCTTTGCCCATTATCCTTTGGTCGACTTGAAAGGGAAAATTTACTGCGTTTGTTCTTTCTCTCATGGACCGACCGCCTCGCCTCCCTCGTTCGTGGCACCCTTTCAATTTGCAAATGAAAATGTTCCTTTATGTGGCCGCCGAAAAGGGGGGGGGGGGGGGGGGGAGGGGAGGGATGGTCCAGACCAAACTGGGCGATGGTTCCTGTGGCTCGGTGAAGGGGAATAAGCTGCGAAAAAGAATCTGGAAAATGATACTGGACAACGGCGGGGGGCGGGGGGGGAGGTGGAGGAAGAAATCCTGGTTATCGTCGGTACATAATTCTGCAAGGAATATCAATTAGTGTAAGCGGGTGCGTGGTTTGAACGGAGATACAGGTCTGTTAATGCAGGGTTTGCAGGCGGCTAATTGTGGGCGGGAATTCGCAGGAGGTTTGGTAATTGGATTTCGAAGTCATCCGAAAGGTCGTTACAGGGGTCGGCAAACCAACCAACTGACTGACTGTACGGCTGTATGGGGGGTTTTTTTTTTAAAAAGGGTGTGCAAATCGATGTGGGAGTTATCAACTACTTGGTCTTCAGATGTGCTTTGCATCAACGGTGTGCATTCGTAAATAAGTAAGCAATTTCCGGACAAGGCGTTGGCGTGTTGAACACAAAGCAGTCGGAAGCGAGCATTTCAAAAGTTTGCAATTAGGTCCCGCTTAGAGGCTGACAATGGCTTAGGTTAGCTTAGTGGGCTGCCAGCGAAATCACCAGCAGACATACACCCCTAGTCAGACTAATGTGCGTCCAACAGCTTCTGCGGCGCCAAGTTTGCAGTATGATGGGGTCAGTCACTATCACTATCGCGTGTCATAAGAAAGCACGTTGGCAATGTAAAAAGTGTGTGCAAACTTTATGCGTAGAAAGAGAATGCTTTGAAATTGTTCATACTGCTTAAGCCCAGTGTCCCCATTTGAAGACGGCTTTTTTTTCCAATGAAGGATATATTTTTTTTTGTTTTTTTACTATTTTCTTATAACATTAATAGTTTTTTCCACCGCGGAGTTTTATTTGAGTGCAAATGGGTTAATGTAGCATCTTCTACATCTGGGCTTACTGTTAAAAAACACTACAGTACACAGCGCCATCAGGTTCAGAGGGTCTGGACTCTGTGTGCTGAACATCAAAAGCGCATGACCACAGCAGCATCCTAGACCTTCTGCCGAGAGATCTCGTAACATCCTCCACCTACTATGCGGTCCCAAAACTTAATAGTTCAAACGGCTTCGACACTCTAATCTCCGACGGTTTTAAGATCGGAGTTGGTGCGGGTGTGTTCTCAGAGTTTGTGAGCCTATAGACTGCCGGACAATTCTAGTGTGTTCCCAGCGGAACTCCTCAAAATACACCCAAATATCCGACCAAGGCAAAAGGTTACCAAATGTGTTTACAGCAAAGCAGACATCAAAACTATTGCCTACTAAATAGTCTAAGCTAGAAGAGGAACGCCGGGCTGAGCTAGCGTCATTAGAAGGACAGCTCAAAATTCGAAAAATTCTACGTCGGGTATATGCTCCCGTCTGCTAGGAAGGCGTATGGAGCTCTGATGTCGTCCGTTGAAATCGGTAAATGCATCGACTACTCCGGATCAACCACATCGAACGCGTGGACACTAATGCTCCAGCCAAGAGGGTCCTCCAATCCGGGCCTCCTTTTTTAGACATTCTTTGACCATTATCAGTGACTGCGGACAAGTGAGTGCATGGACTTACGTGGTATCTTGTCTTTAAGCCTTTACCACGATGTCCGTTGTGTCACTTGCTCTCATCACTGATTGAACACGCGCACGAGACAGTGAGTCAATGGAGTACCTTTTGATCAGACACTTCTATGCTTCAGCTCGGACCAAACCAACGCCTTGAGTGGCTTCTGAAGTACCACCTGAGTTCATGCTTGCGGTTAGTTCCTGCACCTTGATGAAGAGCGTGGCCGATCTACAATTTCTTACTGCTCTTTGGGTAGAAGCACACGGTTGTGGTGCAACTCCACGTGCGTCGATTTGAATCATTTGCCATTACTAGAGTCTTGATGAAATTTTACCTAGTCATGATAAACTCCTAGACATGTTGGTATAATGACGCAACTTTGTTTTAAACCATAACCACCGCAACGCTTCCACAAGGGGCCCAACCGCAACTGATCAGGCTGAAGCCACACAGGTTCAGGGACACAAGGAAGCATTGGCGTAGAGAAGTTTCCTAAACCAATGGCTCAAGCTCGAGCTATCTATTGGAGACAGATGGGGCCATGAAATCGTTCGGGTCGGAAGTTGAACCTACGAGGGGCGTTCAATATATTCTCGGTATCGAGGTGGTTGTATATATAAATTGACTTATTTATCAAGTAATACTATTATTTTAGTGCATTCATGTAAAATTTCATATAAATGTGATTATTAATTCGCGTTTTATCTCAAGTTAAACAGAATCATAATGGCAACTGAGACGATGATGGTAAAAATTGAGCTTCGTGCTGTAATTAAATTTCTCACTAAGCAAGGAAAAAGTCAAACAAACTATTCATGAAGAGATGGTGGCTGTTTACCAGGGTTCCGCACCTTCATTATCAACTGTGCAAAAGTGGTCAAGAGAGGCAGAGAGAGCATTGAAGACGACCCCTGCTCCGGCGCCCCGGCTACTGCTTGTACGGGAGAAAGCATTAAAGAAGTCGAAAAACTTGTTCTTGAGGATGCCCGAATAAAGGTGAAAATGATGGCAGAGATCACCAAGCTTTCAATTGGTACCATTCACACCATCTTAACCTTTCAAAGGTCAGTGCAAGGTGGGTGCCACGAATGCTCACAGCGCCTCAGAAAAAAGTGAGAATCGCATGTTGTAGAGAGCTTTTGGAGATGTGTAGTGAGAACGCGGACGGTGTTATGGATCGAATTGTTACTGGTGACGGAACATGGGTCCACCACTATGACCCTGAAAGCAAACAAGAGTCCATGCAGTGGCATAAAAAAGGAACAGACCCCCCGAAGAAGTTCAAAGTCACTCCGTCTGCCGGGAAGCTCATGACCACAGTTTTTTGGGACTCAAAGGGAACCTTGCTCATTGAGTACAAACAAAAAAGGTGAAACCATCAACGCCACATCCTACGCTTCCACTTTGCATAATTTGTGGGAGGAAATTAAAAAGAAAAGACGAGTTAAACTCGCAGCGGGTGTGTTGCTTCTTTATGACAACGCTCCTGTTCACACGGCGCGAGTTCCCAAGGCTGCTGCGCGAGATTGTGGTTTCGAAGAAATCCAACACCCACCCTCGTAGGCACCCGGCGATGACTAAATGCCAATGATCTAGATGATCACATTCTTTCTTGACATCGTGTTTGACAGAAAGACAATTTTCAAAAGTTTGGTTTACGCTCAGCATCGGATCTAAATTCCGAATTGGTTTAAGAAATGTTTGCGAATTTAGAGACAATAAAATGCACCATTTTTTCTCCAGCTTTAGAGCATCTCTGAAGTCAAGATTAGATAATTGAAATCTATTGAAGTGGATGCCAAATGAACACTTCTTTGACCACAAAGCTCGACAATTGTTTTTCCCTACCAACAAACAACCTCAACCTCAGCCTCCTAATTCAAATGCCATCGAATCAATTCAAATTTCAAATCCCCGCCCCACGCAGCCGGCTAGCTCCGCACAAAAATCCAACATTAATCGCAAAGCCATCACGTAAATCAACACACTCCCAATCGACGTGAAAATTTGTCATCATTTGGGCGAAACTCATCGATTACCAGCCGCGTGTGTTGGTTTGTGTGGGGATGCAAATTCAATTTCATTAGTCTCCCCGCTCGGTGAGCCCCTTTCGTTCTTTTTGGAAAAATGCAAGCAATTTCCTTATCGCACGCTTGCGGCACAAGCCCCCCTCTCTCACCGCCACTAATGTGTGCGGCGCACAGAATGTAATGCACGCGCGTTCCGGGAACACAATAATTCAAATCCGCAACACTCCCTCGGGCGAATGTCACTTGAAGCCGCGACCGAAAATCGAATTTGATGTACTCCACACACAGTTACTTTAAGCTGAACCTGCTCCATGGCACCGTGACTGTGACGTGCCTTGTGCGGCTCTTGTGTGAAGCGTCGAGCGTTGATGATATGAGTGCAATTAAAATCGAATTAAAAATCAATTTGATAGATTACCTTTACGCCGGTTCAAATTGAATTAAATAACTCTCGGGAGAATGCATTTAGTGTGACGGCGTGGAAATAATTTCCATGCAATCGCAGGACATTCGAAGGGTGTGTGTGTGTGTGTGTGTGATGGACGGGTGGGGCAGGGCCACCGCTGTAGATGTGAATCGATTTCAGGAGGAAGACGAGGACATCTCTGCGAAGTGAATGCGAGGCTAGCAGTGCGGAACTCAATGTTGCGGTGATGACAATGATGCACTTATAATGGAAGCAGACGTTGGAACGTGGGGGAGGGGGGGAGGAGGCGATCACACACTTGACAGGTGGAAGCGATATCGTTGAGTGATTTTCAAAGGAAATGGAGCTCGCCTCTCTGAATGGTGTTCACCTACTTTCAGATGACTGCTGATGCAGAGCCGGCTGAAAGACGCAATGGACGCAGGGTAGATTGGTGATGTCCTTGGAATGTGTGGTGCACTCGTACGGAATGAAGATGAAGAATACCATGCGGGGATAGTGGGGTGTAACTGAACAAAAAAAAAAGCGAATGGATGGGTTTTCAATGATCTGCAGATCTGTTGTCTGAGCTAGGGAATGTTGTGACACCAGCTAGGGGTATGGTTTGGTAAGCAACCGGATGCTGGACAATGCGGGGGAAAACGAAATAATTAAAATGACACCAATGTCCAATCCTCCCAGCGACTGACGATAATTTTATCGCTTTCCAAAAAATATCGCGCATCACTTTACACTCGGGACCAAATCTGGGAAATGACCAATTTTGTAGCTTGAACTCCCATTAATTGCCTCATAAAAAGAAGAGAATGCCTCATTCACACAACTCAATCCATGCTTCAGACGCCTTTGTGGTCGCCTTCCTCACAGCCACTCGAAAGCTGGACGCTTCACACAGCAAACACGCGCCAATTCAGCCGAAATGGCTGGCATTTCTCAAAAAAATTGCCATAAACTGCAGGAAGTCGGCTGTTTAAATGCGACAAGGAAACGAAAAATTAATTACAAAAAAAGACCGGAGATCAGACCAACGGCGTGGACACAATAAATGCGTCAATATATCGCGGCACAGCCCAACAACGCAAATAAAACAGGAAAAAAAAGAAGAAGAAAAACTGCTCAACCATAAAATTTTTTAATTAACATTATCCTTCCTTAAATTCGGCCTGAAGGCCTGGTAGGGGAAGCGCCGAAAGAACTGACATCAGCTACAATAAAACCGACTGCGGACTATCGGACATTCGCATTTTTTAATGAGCCGAATCTGAGCCGAAACGTCCTCCGTCCCGGCGCTGCTGGATCATCTTGAAAAATTCACCCAAAGTCCTGCCGGATGGTGGCCTTCAGAGGGCGAGAATAAAAATAGGAACTAAGGCACGGCATACACATGGCCACGATGATCTCAGTCTATTTTGAAAGTGTCCCTGTTGACGTCAGCGCCGAGTTCAAAGACACCGACGACGCGACCGGCCCTTAATCCTCCACCTCGCCGCCAGAGACAAACGATAACCGTTCAGTTGTCATAATTTCAATTTGTCTATAATAAGCTAATTTAAATTCTCGGATTCTTCTAATTATAGTCGAGTGCCTTGGGCGCTCGCAGAGAAATGGAAGGAACCACCCCCAGCCACCGAAAGGGATAATTGGAATCGTCTGCACGTCAAGTGTCCCAGCTCCGGACGGGCGCGGCACTCGTCCTCTCGCCGCGAATTTCGATTGGGAAAGCCTTTGATGGCAGTAATTACACGCGCGGTTCATAGACCAACTAGGGGCCGGGGGATGTGGCCAACCAACATCAAAATCAAAAGCAAAAACCAAAAGGATACACAAGTCGCTCTGATCGATTGGGCGTTGTTAGCGGTCGCCTCGTCTCACCACACTTCGGTCGACTTTCAACTTTGTTCGGTTTCGATTGAAATTCCCGAGGCAAGAGTATTTAAATTCAAACGGATCACTGACGCGCCACCTCAAGAAACCCACTCGAAGGGAAACATTTTCGTGCGTTCAATGGGGCGTATGAGTACTTTTTCCTTTTTCTTTTTTTTTTCTTTTCATTCTACCCAACGGCCGACGAGCGGCATGTTCCCACGAACTGAGGAATGTATTGATTTTGAGATACTTTTACCAAAAGTTGACTTGCTCGGGGGCATGAAGTTCTCTCTGTGATGGGGTAGGGGGTAGAAGCATACGGTCTTGTGAGTTTAAGAAAAGTTTATCCCCCTTTGTGGTGACCATGCGTGTGCGTGTAGCATGTGCGAAACTTGTGGAACAACATTATTTTCCCTTTGAACTGCGTAATGCAGTTCTGGATACATTTGAAGGATTAATGGCGTAACCGGAGGCAGTGCGTGTGTGGGATGATGTTGCCATCTCTTACGACAGCTTGTGAGAATGTGGATGGGGATCGATTGGGTCAATAGCCCCTAGAGCTTGGCAAGTGAATCTTCATCAATTTTTCACGAATATGACCGAAATTCATACAGTGTATGGTGAAACTCAATATCGAACTGAAGCTGAAAGCTGAAAAAGAGAGTCCAATACTTGGACGAAGACTTTGGTTCATTGGAGGGGAAGGGATGAAGGTTGGCTCCGCACAAATGCATGACGGGGGAATATGGGAATTCGACTGACATCAAACGGAAACCTCGTTCCTGCCATTGCATGTCGATAAATCGTGACATTTGTGTGTACACATGTGACAGGCAAATCAAGATTTGACAGATATTGGGGCTTCTGCTCTATGGCGCAGATACGAGGATAATGAAGCAGATGATGACATTTTCGATGGAAAAGTTCAGCTTGCGACCTTTGGTCATGGTTGCGATGATGGCGTGTGAAGAAGAACATGATTCAATTGTGCAGCGACATGAGAGTAGCCAAGCGAGTTACGGATTCAACGTCTGAGATGGCTAGGCCATTTAATGATCATGTACAACTTAGCTCCAGTCCGAAGAGTCTTTGACTACGCACCAGACAATGCAATAGAGGACGCCCACCGAACCGATCAATTCGCAGACAATTGGAGAAGAACCTCAGCCATGACGTGTGGATGCCTGGGTCCATCCTGGACTGTAAAGCCTTCAGTAGAAGAAGAAACGACTGCTCTAGAGCTTAATACGTTTGAGATTTAACATATTGTAGTGGCTGTTACCAATTTTTGTAGAACACTGCGCGACAACGACTGGATACAGAATAAACTTAGAAAAAGACCAGTCGAGTGAGAGAAGACAGTTCTAGATTATTGCTGAAGCATTAGAACAGGAAGGAAGGGTCTGAAATTTAGAGCTTTTGTTTTGCTTGAGCGATTTGAATGATGGTCCTGGGGACATCGATTTCAGCAACCAACTTCTGCCCTGCCAAGGAGCCTTGATTCGATGAGTTCCCTAAGAAGCCTGGCCGACAGCTTCCAACGTCAGGGCGAATGTGCCTCCGCAAGAGTTTGCTTTCCGCCCATTCTGAGAGCCAATTGCAGTTTCTCATCCGCAATGGCTTGGGTAGCCGTGTCGTTGATCAGATCCTCTCCAGCATTCGGGGAGGATAAATGCGAACGCCTCTCTATGTCCGCTTGCAATTGTTGGAGGGTCTTTTCCCTCTTCTGTGTTCTGCTGCGGAGTTGAGTTATATATACTAGCTGCATGTACCTATTCCCAAAACGCATCTGAATTGCTTGGAGCAGAGCACTGCAAATCAGTTGCTTGTCACGAGAGATAATCTGGAACAGGTGTGCAGCTGCACCTCGAAGAGAGCGAGTGCAATTGTCTTCTCTTCACCGTCCCAGTGGTTTGTCATTGCGGCAGCTTCAAATTGCCCTAGTTTTTGGCCACCAAAAGGTGTAGAATGCAATAGTTTCCTCTTGGGCAACCTGTGTCTCGAAGCTTGTGCTTTCTTACGTTGTCGAGTTCTTCACAAGATCGTCGATTTCTTTGGTGAATCGTGGTTCGATATCCTCGAATTGGGACCCGATTTTCATTTCAAGAATTGTCATGTTTGTTGTTTTCTACCTTGTCCTTGTTCTACCTTGTTTTCTACCTTGTCGACCTTGCGGTCTACTAAATAAAAAAAAATAATGATTTTGAGTGACGGAAATCTTTATTTGGACCTTTACAATTTTTCTGTTAAGTGGATAAGATGATGAGTGGCTGCCGCCAGGTTTGATAAACATTTGTGCCGGTTTTTGTCGTACTTTCCATGACTTCCGCCAGACTTCCGGTGATGAATGTTTGCATTCCTGTCGAATATCCTTTAGGGCTGCGATTGTCTAAAGTTTGTTGGGTAACCGAATGCGACTTCAAGTAGCGCCAATGAAAGTCGGGCGATGGTTAAATCGGGCGATCTTGCTGTCTATGCCCAGACGGTAGATTACGCGACCAGGCAACGCTTCATTCGCAATATCCATTTGTGGCTCGTGCTTGGTGTAACGTATTGTCTTGTTGAAACGACGTGTTCACCAAGCCCCGCTCAGCCAATTCCGGCAGTAAGACGTCACTTAGCCCTCAAGCGTTCATCAGTATTGCCGATGACGTCCCAATCACTCCTTCCGCTTGAACGTCTCACCATGTAATGGCTGTTCGTGCCCCAGAAACGATGATTTTGCTTATTGACGTAACCGCTTAAGTGGAAATGCGCCCCGTCGCTCATCATGATTTCCGACACAAAATCTTCCTCTTCGTTGTTGAGATTGAGGATGGCTGTAATTCACACGCAACTCACGGTAAGGAGGCATTACCTGATGCATTGTTTGCACTTTGTATCCGAACTTTCACTAAAACGGGTCCACAGACGCGATATTCTTAGCCGAACGACCGGTCCGATGGAAGCCACGCCATGCATGATCTTCTGTGGTTCCAGTCTTTTCGAATCGAGTAGCTAAGCGCCGGAATGTTTGCCCCAGTTGGTGCGACACGATTGGGAAATCGACGTCGAAATTCAGGCTGTGCTAACACCACCGAACGATTATTGGTAAAAAAATCGATACAATTATGCCACGCTCTTGGAGGGTATAGCGCTCCATCGCTTGTCTCTTTGTCTACTGCAACTGCCTAGTTCATCAAATATGATTGACGTACAACACCATTTGCAAAAGTCATCTTCCAAAAGGATGATTTTGTATTACTTCAAACTTGGATTCGAGAGCGTTCTAAATAGTTTTTGTGTTATTTTGCTCTTCGATCAGACTTCTTTTGTTCTTCGAGTATATTCTTCAGTTGTCTTAACATTGTGCCCATATCAACGCTAGAGTTGTTCTTCTAAATTTCAATTTAGTCCATTTAGTTGTTCTTCTTCTACCTCAAACAGAATCGAATCAGGTTCTTCCCGCACGGTCTTTTGCAACCGGATCCGCCCGCACGGTCTTTTGCAACCGGATCACTCTTCCGTTTCCTTCTTCCGCCTGTCCAGCTTGGCCTTCAGCTGAACCAGAGTTAGATTTTCCAATTTGCGACGCCATTTTCTTAAAAAAATTCACTTTCTCACTTTTGACACCACGCAAGGATAAATCTTTTCGTCTTTTAAATCCTTTATTACACTTTTTTTTTAAGAAAAATGTTGATTTTCAGGAAACAGCACAAAGGCTCTATATTTCAGACCCTACCTTCCTGTTCTAATGCTCCGTCAATAATCTGCAACTGCCTTCTCTCACTCCACTGCTCTTTTTCTAAGTTTATTCTGTATCCAGTTGTTGTCGCGCAGTGTTCTACAAAACCAGGTAACAGCCATTACAACATTTTCTGTCTATCTCTTCGTGTTACCTCTGCTTCTTTGGATGTTGCTTCCATCGCTATTCTTTCCTCCTCCGAGCATAAGTGTGGATGTTCCATCCTTCCGCATCTTGTTGCAAAGACGTCGGAAATCGCCAGGTCCAACAGCCCCAATCAGCTTAGGTTTTCCCCTAATTCTAATTAATACCCCTCCATGTCCAGCATGACTAAGCTCACAAATATTGTCTCCCCCCCGGAGATGTCCTGTTTCTTGTTGAAATGGATCCCAATTTATGATTGACAGATTGCTCAATTAATACAATTGTACCGTCCATTATCCCTCAGAATGGGCAGCAGGAACAAATCCAATTAACTCCATGCGACAGGCGGGGACACTGTCCCGTCCCAAACCCGGCTGAGAGTGACTCCCCAAAATGAGAACAATTAAATCGGACGGCTGTTGCCCGCCTGGCGATGCTGTGGGTGATAATTAAGAAACCCAAAAATCCTTTCGTTCATCTCCAACGAGTTGCCAGTGGTCGCTGGGACCGAATGCCATTCCAACCTTCGTGCTGGCCAGCAGCGTTCCCATAGGCACCATCAGTTTAGGGCGAAAAATTTCCCTCATCATCATCAGCATCTGGCCGGGCACACTTTGCGTCTGTCTTGCACAGGTTCCGCAGCTCGAATGAATGGATTCATTTTCATTTTAAATTAACCTTCGAGATGGATGCTAAGACGAAGAAGGAAGCCGACAAAAGTGGAAGCAGCAACAAAAGCCGATTACTCCTCACGCTCCCGTCCATTCAAAATTCATTAAAAAGTGATAGTGATGAGTCCTTAAAGGACCCGGGAAGTTACGATTCGCAAACTTCCTCCTTAGTTCGACGACAGTCCGGCTCCTCCAGGCACTCGGCGGCGAACTATTAAATTGAATCTCTTCATTATGGTTCGCATAAGTCGTGATACATATTCGAGCAGCGGGGGTTGATTTAATACAAAAGGCATGTGTTTTGTGAATATTTCATGACTTAACGATGCAGATACCAGATGGTTGGGCGGAGGCAGGAGGCGGTCTGTTTGCTTTGCACACAAGGTCAAGCAGTAACGACTTCACCCCTTTTCGGTGAGCCTCACTGCGGCTGTTTGCACAGATAAATCCTTCCCTATGAATAGAAGGGGATCCATAAATATTTGATGGATCTGCAAATTGCCGCATTACAGGCAGCCAGGGAACGACAGCATTAGGAAATTACCACGGACCCCATGACATATCTCCGAGCGGAGGTAATATTCAGCTCGGCCCGGTTCGGCTCAACTCGGATGGATGACAGTTGGCAGGCGGAGAGAAAGGAAATTGCAATTCCCCGAACATAAATTCCCTGACTTTTACCTTTTCCTCTTCTTGGGAGTGAGAACTTGAGTGTGTCTACCTGGGGGATGCTCCATTTTGAGAGGAGATTACTTCGGTGCTCCCCCAACACACTCGCCGACCTAATGACACGAAAATTCAATGGAATTCCTTTTGAGAGCCAACTACAGTGTGTGCGTGTGGACATCCGTGCCTCGCCCTCCCCGTTGACCTCTGGACACCGGGATGGAAATTGCTTTCTCGGCGAAATGATGCTCATTACAGTCACAGGTTCCGACCGCCCACCCTGCTGCGTCATACGATTTTTCAGAAACGCCCTTTCAACGCCCGCAGATATCATTTTACATCGAAGCACAAATAGTCGAAGCGTCGATTAATTTTTCATTAAATTGCCTGCACGGGTAATTGAATGCAAATACCTTTGAGGTGCTTTTGTAAACGCGCTCAGCCCTGTGCGGGTAGCCCGGTCAGTTGACTTAACGTATCCTGCGGTGGATGTGTGGTGAAAATTTAAGAGAATATTAACAGCGAAGTGGTGTGGAGAGCGCGTGCTGGCTTAATGATTGCTCGGGAATGCGGCTGTACTCTGCGGCCGGCTGCAAGCGGGCGTGTGTTTATTTTTTAAATTTCAATTGAACACTGTTTGACGTAATTGTGGTGAAGCATCCACCAGCCAACCCAATCAAAACGCAGCTTTAATCGAAAGTGCTCGCAGGAGGGCTTCAAGTGAATGAAAGAATGGCGAACTGATGCTGCAGAAGCAATTGTGATGAAAGTGGGAAAGGATTTCGTTTTCATTATAAATCGACGGACGTCACCGGGAACTGCTCATAAATCTGAGCTGAGCCTCTGAAAACGCAGAGTAGGATGCAAATTTACTGAGGTCTCCGACATATAGCCTCAGACGTGGACGCCTTTGACAGGGTGGTTACATTTTAAGGGCCGATGT
Source organism: Eristalis pertinax (assembly GCA_907269125.1). NCBI lineage: Eukaryota > Metazoa > Arthropoda > Insecta > Diptera > Syrphidae > Eristalis > Eristalis pertinax. The sequence goes on from OU026149.1 coordinate 30,422,989, forward strand.
TGATTTTGAATAAAACACACATTATTTAGGAAATTATTGTCATTTCTCTTTATTATGATAATATTGGTATGGTTCAATTATGTATGGAACAAAATATCGGCCAAATGGGAGCCGCGACCTCGGCGGCACACCTCCATCCGATGGTCCAAATTTTCGATGACGCTGAAGCATAATTGAGGTTCTATGCCGTTAATGTGCCGAATTATCTCATCCTTTAGCTCTTGAATTGTTGCTGGCCGCTCCAAACAGTCACTCTTTGTGGGTGCATTGGTTTTTCTACAATCACTCTTGGATTATCATTCGCCCAAATGCGGCAATTCTGCTTCTTGACGAATCCACTGAGGTGAAAATGTGCCTCATCACTGAAGATGATTTTCTTCGAAAATTGATCATCCACTGTGGCCATTTCTTGCCACCATTCTGACCATTGACGACGCTTGAAATGGTCAAGAGGCTTTAGTTCTTGAGTCAATTGCACCTTGTAAGCGTGTAAATGCAAGTCTTTATGCATAATGTTCATCAACGACGAGCGTGAGAGGTGCAATTGTTGGGCACGACGACGAGTTGAGGTGGACGGCTATTCAGCCACACTATCGCGAACAGTAGCAATATTTTCTGCAGTACGAGCTGTACGAGCATGCGCTGGTGTTTTAACATCTCCTACAGACCCGGTTTGCTGAAATTTTTGCACGATTTTTCCGATTGTACGCACATTTGGACGATTAAATTGACCGATTAAATTGACCGAAGTGCACGATATGCATTTTGATTTGAACGCCCATTTTCATAATAAGCCTGAATAACTTGAACGCGTTGCTCGTATCGTGTTGCGTGTATCTTTCCATGGTTCAATGAGTTCATTGAGTTCATTGAGTTAGTCTGAAATTGAGAAATGTCAAATGAAATGCAGAAAAAAACTTGACGTTCAGGTGTGGTTCACATTCAACATCGGCCCTTAAAATTTAACCACCCTTTCGAATTCGGTTCGTTAATGCTGGAGAGGTAATAATTAATGGGATTGTTTGTTCTTACTACAAAGAAGCCATAATATATGGAAACAATTTAATTTCGTACATTTTATTGCATTTTTTTAAGAAGAAACTTGTATTTGGCCTACCCTGTACACCACAGCGTTCAGGCTGATGCCACCATCATTCGTCTTTTTCAGCAGGTAACAGGCCTTATCACAACGTTTCTCAAATCCCTTAGCGGTTGGTCCTTCGAACCGGATTGGAATTAAACTTAATCAATCGAGTGTCTAACTAAACTGCAAATTCGCCTGGGTACAGGCGTCTCTGACTAAAGTACCCGCTTCCGGGGACAACACACACAAACTAAATCACTTCTAATCCCCGCACACTCTTGCAAATGCCAGGTAATGGCACTCTTAATGCAAAAGTCATGTGCTTATGCAAGTCATGGTTCTTTGTTCCCGTACCAGCTCAAGCGAAAGACATCCCTTGGAACATTTTGCAAATAGAAAGCTTTTGTTCCATCCTTCAAAAGGCCACTTAACTTCAACATTTTCAGCGACAACAGGCACTGCAGCAGTACCCTTTCCCAAACATGCGTGACTGCTTGTCTTCTAAATGCCAAAGAATCATATTCACTTATGCCATTTCAGCCATGGCATCGCTTTTGTCCATAAGGACGCCATGATGTCAGTCCTAGTTCCAGCCAACTACAATACACAAACTCGGCTGCACACTCGATCAAAACTCGGCTATGGTTTGACACTTGGTGCTGGCAACACCCATCCACGTGCGCACGGCAAAACAAGGCAAGCCCTCAACTAGGCCGATTATCAGAGTCCTGTCCAGGACATACGAGAGCACTTTTTCACTTTCCCGAGATAGACGACCGCAACGACTGGGGTTTTCCCATTCAATCGGTGCATCGGTGTGAGGGTGGCAATTATTCGTCTATTAACCGTGAGGGTTACTGATGCTGTGGCACGTTGCGAGGACATCGAAATGTTTTCTCTTCGAAAACTCCAAGCGGATTGTACTTGTGATTGGCAAAAGTTTTCCTACTTATCGGAGGAGTGCCTGCCTGCGAGTCCCAGGGAATTGAAAAAATAAACGGTTTGAGAAGGCACCCTTGGTCCCCACTGCCATCGCTTCGAAATTGACACGACATCCATTCACTGAGGGGATCCGGTTGCAGACACTTAATGCGATTGCGAAACTGTTCAAAAACACAAACTTCGTCCGTCGAACATGAGAATCTTGAATGGAAATCATGGCATGAATGATGGATTTGCGAATGCAATCTGTTTAGACTTTTGAGCACTGTGTCTGTGATAAGGGGTGCAGATGTCGCTGGGATGGACGCTAAAAGGAGCCAAACGTTGGAGCTATCAAAGGAGCTAAGACCAACTAATGGGGTGGCTGCCACAGAGAGAGAGAGACGGATCCATTGGACCAGTCTTAGATGGAGCCTAGTGCAGATTTTAAGTTGAAAAGGGCTCCAATTGAAAGTGATTTAGAGTGGACATCTTCCGGCAGACAAGCCGGAGGAGGACGTGGAACACACAGCCCTCAGGTCACCACAACCGATAATGGACTCTAGCTGGCGGACTTTTGTCTCGGGGGGAAACCTCTCTGTAGCTACATAGGACGCAGTTCCCACACATCAGGGATCTGGTGGTCAATCAACTGCCAACCAGACACTCAGGCACTCATCTAGTATTCTTGATGTCCGAACCTTCCGACGAGCCAGCATCGATCGTCAAGGAAAGAAGAACTCGGATATCAAGAGAACAGCGGGAGTCGAAAAGAAAACACCACGTTTCACCACGCTTCAATCACAATGCACTGCGAGGACTGCTCCCAGAAACCATCTAAAAGTTCGTCGCCGCCTGCACAAACTATCGAAGAAGAGTGGACACGTTGTCAAGAAGCCTTCAAAGAAGCTGCCACTGATGTTGTGGCTTTTACGACATCACCCATGGTCTCATAGCACCGAAAGGCTGCTTCAAAAATGATTCAACTAATCTCCATGGACACACTCACTTAGATTGCTGTCTTTGTTCAGACGATTCAAAGCGATTGAGTCTCTGTCGACATTTATCCGCAGGAGCTCAATGCCAATTCATAATGAATAAGTTCACAGCCAAATCAAGTGCAGATAGGGAACAAAATTTGCATTCCCCGCAAAACATCAATCCAGCGCCATTGCCTGTATCCAAGGCTCCACCTTTTCTCAGTCTTCCCGTGAACAAAATTCATTTTGACGAAGGTCACAACTCTCACTCGGGACTGTCGAACAACACCCATCCTCAGAGCAGAGTCTAGGCAGAGGTCGGGAATATCAATAGACGTGTGCCGTGGCGTGACTTTCACTTCTGAACTCTCACGAAGGCCAACAATTAAGATTCGGCGAAAGAATTTCATTTTCAAGATGAATATTCATTCAGTCAGCAGTCAGGAATGCCAATTGCGCGGGGGAGGCCGTGAGAGAACGGTGAAAACTCAAGGCCAAAATTGGCATCACCGCCGACACAAACAGTCACCTATGTGCACGGGAGTTGAGATTCAATTTGTGGCGGAGGCGCTTGGTGGGCCTCTTCCTCGCCGTCTCGAAGTTTGTGAATTAGCATCTGTTTGATATTTATAGACATGTGAAGTTGAATTGTGCACATCTCATTAACCTGCGCCACTGAATTCTGAATACATTTTGACGACGGTCACAAGTGGGAAGAGCATTCTAAAAAGACTCAGATTTGGTGCACAGAGAAACCACCACAGCCCACGGCTCACGGACCACACTCTGTGGAGGGTTCTCTGTCTATCCGATCTGAGGGAAGCAGTATTTGTGAAAACCTTGAAGAAAGTAGACGTGCTTGAAGATGTCTCTCTGTCATTGCAAAAATGTATGAGTGTAAAGGCATACCCTTGTGGTTTGCCATTCATGACATGAACTCATTTCCTCACTTCTCCGTCAGGTCTCCAAACGATGCTTCGAGTTCGAGCACGCATTTCTCTCTTCTCCGTGAGAAGATGTCTGCTATGAAAAAAAAGTATCGGTGTAAAAATCGACTCTTGTGGAACTCCTTTTGAAAACTTGTCTCAAGACAAGCGCTACAGTCTGGGCTTCAGCCAACATGCCTCTCCATCTAGTACGGTCTTGTGCTAGTTGCCTCCAGCTACGCATGTTCACCTGATTGAGGTACCTTTCCAGCTGCGTACGTCCTTTACCGCGTTGTCTCTCGCAGTTGGAGTCGAAGACTTTCCGCACCGGAGCATTGGTGTCCATTCGCTCTACATCACCTAGCCATCTGAGACGAGAGACTCGAACTCGTTTGACCAGATCGATGTTGATGTACAGCCCATGGTGTTCGCTGCTCAGTCTCCTCTTGCAACAACCATCAGTACATACGGGAACAAAGACAATGCGAAGGACTTTCCTCTCGAGGCGACCAAGAATCTCCGCTTTCAAGCACGTTATGCGACATAATGGTGTGATTCTCAAACGTACCAAAGGCCAGAGAACTCACCTAAATGCAACAGAAGCCTACTTCCTCTGTCTGGCATACGGATGAGGTCATTATTTGACCAGCGGCTGCTGCTATTTAATCTGAAAATCATTCCGTTTGAGCATCCTAAAATGAGTGCCTGTACAATGCCGACTCATTTGACAGAATATTCCAGGGATAAATAAGAATTCCACGTCACCGACTTTAACGAGGGATTTACAAAAAGTCATAGAAGGCATACACAGTAACTAGCAAGTTCCAACTTACAATGGGCGCAACTAGTTGATGAAAGTGAGCCGAGATGACCGCTAGAGCAACCGTACACACCTACCTACTTGCTGAAGCTGCAGGTAGAAGTGACAGTCAATTGAGCTCTAGTAAAGTTTGTTGATGCACAAAATTGAAGAGCCCAGCAAATTGAGGAAAAACTTGACTACAACAAAGTCAGAGTCAAGGATAACGGTCAAGAAGACTGTAATCAGACATTACACCACCCCGCTTATGAGCCACTAGCACTCTCTTTTCGAATGCGACGAAAGTCTGCTGAATTTCAATCAAGTTGTCGATCCCCGCTCCCCCGCCTATCCCGCCTGATAAATGTGTATCAACTTGTAGCAGATTTGCATTAGCAGGTGACGGGCATGACAGAAAAATAAACAAACAAGCACCGTTGAAGTCCCCCTCATCACGAGTGCTTAATTACAAGCAATTTAACTCGTAAATCCCGACACGAAAAGTCCATTAGCCCGTCCAAGCGTCTGAGAAATAACGCCCGCGGCAGATGCACAGTCCTTTGCCACAATCCGTTAAAAATATCCCCGCTCTCATCCACTCGTTCACTGTCACGAATTGCTGCGAATAAACTTGAAGAACGTCTTGTATCTGCCTTGGAAGAAAAAATGACAATCGTTTACAAGGATCTCCTAATGACAACTGTTTCTTCGGAGACTCTCTGCGCACCAGTTTCCTTTTTATCCCCGATTGTGTGCAGACCACTCCTCACTGTGGCACTTGACTGACTTCAGTCGGGGACACACTCAAGTCGCCGTCGGATTCAACTTAGAGACCAACCGCTTGGCTGTCATTAAAATGTCGCCTTCAGGCATATCATTTTGATGGTGGGCAAACTACTTGCAATGTTCATCGTCATTGATGAAGCGTGCGTGCTCGAACTCAGTCAGTGCCACAGCGCGTCATTTAATTCAATAACTCTGACGGCATACCACGCCGGCCACTAGCTATTCTCGGACATAGCCCACGTACACATTTGTCAGAGGCACACCGGTTATGCTTCGCCTGTCATTCGCATAATTGTTCGCTTGTCGCCGTGGTTGCTGTTGCCAACTGCAATTCATTCTTGCGTTTGGCAGGTAGTGGGTGTTGGGTGGTGGACATTAAGTCTTCGTCCTGCCGGCAGTGTCAACGAACTTTGACCGATTAGTGCCAATGTCACCGGTCTTGGAAGTGGTTTTTCGAAATCTCCAGCCACCTCGCGGGCGGACTGTTGCAAGAAGCCAGACCACACACGATCTTGCTTAAAATCCACGACACCCTCATTAATGAGAATCAACAAGAAGGGTGCTTGTTCTAAATTAACTCGAAAAAGCGCCCGTCATTCCTTGGAAGACAAGGCATCGCACCTGATTGATTCTTCTATCAACTTGCCCCCCTCCCCTCTCTGTAGCATGCCCCCACCAAGGCCTTTCTGTGCAAAATCATGTCCGCAAGCCAACCCGCCCTGCCGACAATCAAAACCGAAGCCTGCCAACGTCATAAGAGCACTTATTCCGTCTGACGAACAACTCACCCCCAAGGCCGACTCTGTGCTCCGGTCTTTCAAATCGCTCCCACGTACCCACTTCTCCACGTCGAGAGTTATTTTACAATTTATCGACCGTGAGCGCCGCATCATAACTCGGGCGACTTTGCCGAGTCCACCGCCTCCCATCGCCGTCGGTAATCAATGACACACGCCCCCCACGTCTCGCTTTCAGATACAATCATTTGAAACATCCGTCAATGATCAATAATTCATGACTTTGTTTGCAGTTCGTTATTCTTTCGTACATTTCCATCTCTTTTATCTCATGGCATCTCCGCCCACCGGTTCACCCTCCCCCCATCATCTATCCACTCGTCGTTCAATTCCGGAGGCAGAAGCAAAACGAAAATACGGAACATTATCGATTTCAATTTATGCCACCCCTCGCCGCCAACATCACAAACGGCAACGGATGGGCAATAGATTCAATATCTAGATCCATTCATCATTGTTTATGGGGGGCGAGTGCGTTGTAATGCTGATGGGCTTGTCGTTAGCTCGGCTCTCTCTTACCGCGAAATTTGATTGAACGAGCCTTTAAAGGTGGCAGCCAACCATAGCCACTGCCTCCTGCCTCCACCACCACCAGCAGCAGCATCCCACCAGCACCGCTCCACCGTCCAAGGGAAGCGGAAACTTTTCAATCAGAAGAAAAATATATTGCATAGCAAAACATAAATCAGAATATCAATTTATGGCTGAAGCACAGTGGCCACACGGTTGGACACACAATTCCGCGCAAGTAAACGACGACCAGTCAGGACCTCAGACGTCAGCAGCCGCTGATCCAAGTTGAACCCTGGTTTTGCTTGATTGCAAAGGTGCGCCCCTCCCCACCCGCAGCACCGCGCCATGCCAGCGCAGACAAAGGCGACGTGCACTTCCCGGAGGCACACACCGAATGGCTGCTGTAAATCTTCTGCTCGTTGTGTCATCCCTCCCGAACGTGCAGCGCCACACGGTGATCTGAGGTTACCGTGGATGGAGGATGGAAAAAAAGAACTGCTCCACGGTGCACACGAGGATGTACATTGTTATTTATTATAACCGAGAGTTGATGAAAATTGCATCTCACAGGACGTGAAGCTCTCTCTCACTCTGGCCAGCACTCCTGGAGTACACATCCGCTTCGTGGCATAACAACGTGAATTTAATGTGCTTCTTCTTGGGATTTGACTTTTCTTTTCGCCCCTGTTTTTTGGTGTGTTCAGCACTTCATCACCTCACGGTCGTTGGGCGGTGAGGAGTGTGTGTATGTGGGTGTGCGTGACGTGACGAACGTACGTACGTACATGCAGAGCAGGGATGCACTGAAGCTTGCACACACTTCGGCTTCGGGATCCGAATTCGTAAACAGAATACAATAAAGTTGTAAAGTAATATGCTTGAAATTGCTTTTGGGGTTGGATTTGTTTTTTCCTCGTTATTGGCACAGGGTGATCCATGTATGGTGGTTTTTTTGTTTTGTTTGGTTGGACAATGGACCCAGTTTCTGCGACAACCGCACGTGTGTTGTGCGGTCCATTGTTCGAATCTGTGATGCATTGTCAGTGAGTCGAGAGAGGTGAAAGAGTGAATAATGAAACATACTGTGCAGCCGATGTAAGCGAATCGTCACTTTCATGCATGGCATGGCGTTCCACAAGGCTCGATGTTTACACTAATACTTTTTTTGCAACAGAATTATATGGCGAAAGTGAAAGAAAAACAACTTTAAGCTCAAGAAACGCCGTGAATTGAGAGAAGAAGAGCCGTGTATTATGCGAGGGATGGCCAAAACCCGATTTATGTAGTTTATGTACAACTGATGGCGAAAAATGACTAGGAGGACCTCAACCAACTTGACGTGCTTGATTGGAGGCAACTGCCTAACGATTCTGTCAAACTAGAGAATCTTGTTGTTTGAAGCTCAAATCCGCCCCGAACTGTAGAGCCATCAGAAGAAGAAGAAAAAGTAAAGCAGATGTCAAGTTAATAAGAACAAAATGTAGAAAACAATATTTTCCAAACGTCTAACTTCAACAGTTTTGAAGTAACTTTGAGCGACTGTTTCAATAAGAATTTCCATAAATAATGTACCGTCGTGGCGTGTAAGGTCATCCGGCAAGAGGTGTCATTTTGAACTTGGCGTCTCTATTAAACTGCCACCAGTCAACTATCGTCCGGATGCCTTTTGAACAGCAAAGTTTATGAGGTTATTAAATAAGGAGCGACATGTGTTGGATTGCTGAAAAATTACTGGAGAAAAAATCTCTGGAAGTGTCGTGGAAGCATTGTGTGGTCTATGGACTGCTTTTAGACATCATTAGGACACGTGTCCGACAGCTTAAGTCAACTTAATCAATAAGAAGAGGAGGTCGTCCAGGATGGATGGTCGGATGAAAATTCTGTCGCCGTAGTTGAGAGTGTGACTGAATGTCAATGTGTGTCCATTTCAAGGCGATTAGTGGACGAAGGTGCTGTTGAATGCGAATTGATGCCACATGCGATTCAGCTGCTGAAAAAACGGCTCTGATTTGTGACAAATTTTGTGGACGCCTGATTTCTCGAAAGAGTGACTACAGTGGGTCGCCAAGTTCGTGCAGAAAAAGTAAAGATGTCAAGTTAATAAGAACAAAATGTAGAAAACAATAATTTCCGAACGAGCAAGGGATGACAGTCAAGATCGAGCGAGATACATTTTCTCTGCTGCCTGTTACGTACGTACTTTTATAAGCAGTTTTATAAGCATATCAGCGTCGAGATCAAGGAAGTTCAAGTTAACAGCTCTGGAATCAACAATCCGACGATGTTTCGTTTTAGGGAACACACCATATTCTCCCGTCACACGTACTGTTCGATCGTTGACGTCCTCACTGTGAACTTGCGAAGTCAGTTGTCTACCGACTGAAATGCTTCTGTACCACAAGTCGTCATATTCTCCAAATCATCTTGCGGAGGGACTCTGGCGTTTCAGGCACAAATTATGCGTGTGCGAGCCCGGTTTGAGTGGTATTGACGGATTTATTTTTCTTAAATTGAAGCCATAGACGTGGCCGACGTACAACATCGGAACATTTCGTGGACATTTGGTTGTCACTTCAATCGGGAAACCCTCTATAGACTGAGGACAAGGTAAACTTAACTTTTATCTCATTCGCATCTCATTGGGCAAGCGAGCGGCCATTTATTAGGCAGGCGAGTAGCCACTGCCATTGCACCTTCTTCTTCTTCTTCGTGTGGCCCTACAGTCCGGGCCCAGCTTCTCAACCAACAACCCTCTCCAGCTATCGCAATTTCTGCCTAGGCGGCGCAGCTACGTCGCACATGGCCTAGTCACATTTGGCATTGGATCCATAGACACCTGGCTACGCTCCTGTCGCTGTACAGCACACGCAGTTCGTCGTTGAATCTTCTCCAGATGCCAAACAGGCAAACAGGACCTCCTCCAGATTTCTTCCAGATCCCATCAAGGACCAAAAATCCGAAAAAACTTCGTCCGTGATAACTGAATACAAATAATCATCATTTTAGCACACAAAATTCTCCATGACACCCTGTACCTGTCAAAACAACAACACATGTGCAAAGTTGAATAAAATGAAGCAAACTTTCTCTTTGGGGGATAAAAAATACTTAAAACTTGAATGAAAAGTAGATGATTCGCAAAACTTTTACACGAGTCCAGTTCTTTTTGCTGTGCCCCTGTACGCAGCGAGTTGGGGGAATTCAGAATTGGATTTCGGTTTCCCTTTTTTTCCCCCCCCCCCGTTTGTGTGCACCGCACCGCACTCGAGCGAAAATTGAAATTTGTTGAAACAAAAAAAAAACCCTAAATATTTTCTGTGATGTTCATCAACTTCTCTTTTGTTTTGTGTAGTTTTTGCAGCAACGCGACGAGAGAATAGCTGATGGGAGGTGGCAGGCGAACGTGAAAGACTGACAGCAGTCATGGAGGGGGTTTAATGTCAGACGAATTCATGAAAATGCGCTGCTCCGTCTTGTACTATCTGCGGGCGGAGAATGATCTAATCAAAGAGACGATGTCTTGACAGATGTTCGCATGGAAAATGGGAGAAATGGGTGCGAGAGCTGCAAGACAATTGCAGGGAAAGGAGAACATGATTTCATTTGGGGAATCTTCTCGTCTTGATTGCTTTTGCATAATCTTTGAATAGTTGCTCTGTCGTCTGCTGTGTGATTAGAGAGACGTTGTCAGCAGACACTGTCTGGCAGACTGTTTGGTTGAAGGTCCATTGTTTAGCTTTACTGAATGCATCGGAGGAATTAAATGTGATTGATGGTTCAAACTTCAACAGTTTTGAAGCAACTTTGAGCGCCTGTTTCAATAAGAATTTCCATAAACAGTGTACCGTCGTGGCGTGTAAGGTCATCCGGCAAGTGGTGTCATTTTGAACTTGGCCTACTGTTGAACTGCCACCATTCAACTATCGTCGCAATGCGTTTTGAACAGTGAAATCGAGGAGGTTATTAAATTAGGTCGACATGTGGTGGATTGGTGAAAAATTACTGGAAAAAAAATCTCTGGCAGTGTCGTGGAAGCATTGTGTGGTCTATGGCCTGCTTTTGGACATCATCAGGACACGTGTCCGACAGCTTAAGTCACTTAAGTCAACTTAATCAATAAGAAGGCACCGACTGGAGGTCGTCCAGGATAGAAGGTCGGATGAAAATACTGTCGCCGTGGTTGAGAGTGTGACTGAATGTCAATGTGTGTCCACTTCAAGGCGATTAGTGGACGAAGGTGCTGTTGAATGCGAATTGATGCCACATGCGATTCAGCTGCTGAAAAAACGGCTCTGATTTGTGACAAATTTTGTGGACGCCTGATTTCTCGAAAGAGTGACTACAGTGGGTCGCCAAGTTCGTGCAGAAAAAGTAAAGATGTCAAGTTAATAAGAACAAAATGTAGAAAACAATAATTTCCGAACGAGCAAGGGATGACAGTCAAGATCGAGCGAGATACATTTTCTCTGCTGCCTGTTACGTACGTACTTTTATAAGCAGTTTTATAAGCATATCAGCGTCGAGATCAAGGAAGTTCAAGTTAACAGCTCTGGAATCAACAATCCGACGATGTTTCGTTTTAGGGAACACACCATATTCTCCCGTCACACGTACTGTTCGATCGTTGACGTCCTCACTGTGAACTTGCGAAGTCAGTTGTCTACCGACTGAAATGCTTCTGTACCACAAGTCGTCATATTCTCCAAATCATCTTGCGGAGGGACTCTGGCGTTTCAGGCACAAATTATGCGTGTGCGAGCCCGGTTTGAGTGGTATTGACGGATTTATTTTTCTTAAATTGAAGCCATAGACGTGGCCGACGTACAACATCGGAACATTTCGTGGACATTTGGTTGTCACTTCAATCGGGAAACCCTCTATAGACTGAGGACAAGGTAAACTTAACTTTTATCTCATTCGCATCTCATTGGGCAAGCGAGCGGCCATTTATTAGGCAGGCGAGTAGCCACTGCCATTGCACCTTCTTCTTCTTCTTCGTGTGGCCCTACAGTCCGGGCCCAGCTTCTCAACCAACAACCCTCTCCAGCTATCGCAATTTCTGCCTAGGCGGCGCAGCTACGTCGCACATGGCCTAGTCACATTTGGCATTGGATCCATAGACACCTGGCTACGCTCCTGTCGCTGTACAGCACACGCAGTTCGTCGTTGAATCTTCTCCAGATGCCAAACAGGCAAACAGGACCTCCTCCAGATTTCTTCCAGATCCCATCAAGGACCAAAAATCCGAAAAAACTTCGTCCGTGATAACTGAATACAAATAATCATCATTTTAGCACACAAAATTCTCCATGACACCCTGTACCTGTCAAAACAACAACACATGTGCAAAGTTGAATAAAATGAAGCAAACTTTCTCTTTGGGGGATAAAAAATACTTAAAACTTGAATGAAAAGTAGATGATTCGCAAAACTTTTACACGAGTCCAGTTCTTTTTGCTGTGCCCCTGTACGCAGCGAGTTGGGGGAATTCAGAATTGGATTTCGGTTTCCCTTTTTTTCCCCCCCCCCCGTTTGTGTGCACCGCACCGCACTCGAGCGAAAATTGAAATTTGTTGAAACAAAAAAAAAACCCTAAATATTTTCTGTGATGTTCATCAACTTCTCTTTTGTTTTGTGTAGTTTTTGCAGCAACGCGACGAGAGAATAGCTGATGGGAGGTGGCAGGCGAACGTGAAAGACTGACAGCAGTCATGGAGGGGGTTTAATGTCAGACGAATTCATGAAAATGCGCTGCTCCGTCTTGTACTATCTGCGGGCGGAGAATGATCTAATCAAAGAGACGATGTCTTGACAGATGTTCGCATGGAAAATGGGAGAAATGGGTGCGAGAGCTGCAAGACAATTGCAGGGAAAGGAGAACATGATTTCATTTGGGGAATCTTCTCGTCTTGATTGCTTTTGCATAATCTTTGAATAGTTGCTCTGTCGTCTGCTGTGTGATTAGAGAGACGTTGTCAGCAGACACTGTCTGGCAGACTGTTTGGTTGAATTAAATGTGATTGATGGTTCAAACTTCAACAGTTTTGAAGCAACTTTGAGCGCCTGTTTCAATAAGAATTTCCATAAACAGTGTACCGTCGTGGCGTGTAAGGTCATCCGGCAAGTGGTGTCATTTTGAACTTGGCCTACTGTTGAACTGCCACCATTCAACTATCGTCGCAATGCGTTTTGAACAGTGAAATCGAGGAGGTTATTAAATTAGGTCGACATGTGGTGGATTGGTGAAAAATTACTGGAAAAAAAATCTCTGGCAGTGTCGTGGAAGCATTGTGTGGTCTATGGCCTGCTTTTGGACATCATCAGGACACGTGTCCGACAGCTTAAGTCACTTAAGTCAACTTAATCAATAAGAAGGCACCGACTGGAGGTCGTCCAGGATAGAAGGTCGGATGAAAATACTGTCGCCGTGGTTGAGAGTGTGACTGAATGTCAATGTGTGTCCACTTCAAGGCGATTAGTGGACGAAGGTGCTGTTGAATGCGAATTGATGCCACATGCGATTCAGCTGCTGAAACAACGGCTCTGATTTGTGATGACCTGATTTCTCGAAAGAGTGACTCCAATTGGTCGCCCAGTTCATGCTATTCAACATATTCTCCTTTTTCCTCTGAGGTTGCGTTAAAGCTAAGGACTACGCTAACGCTCCACCATCGATTCATGCAATAAGGGAAAATATCAGAGCTGGTACGATGATGGGAAACATGGGAAAAAAAAATGTATCCAAGGTGCGACTATTTGCACCAGTCAGCGATGAGGTGAGCATTTGGTAGACGTTGTTATCCATCACTTGTCACAAAGATGCACCAAAATATGGACAAAAAGCCAACACGGAATGAAGCCGCATGATTATGTTTACCTTTCAATGGATTTGCATGGATGAAGGGGAGACGAAAACGCCTTTGCACCGTCTATCAAAACATAGACGAGTTTCATCTAGACAACCAAATGCCTCCAGTGACCATGACATTAACCTAGTATAGGGTGGTAAAATTCACCTAAACGTCAAGTTTTTTTCTGCATTTCATTTGACATTTCTCAATTTCAGACTAACTCAATTTGAACCATGGAAAGATACACGCAACACGATACGAGCAACGCGTTAAAGTTATTCAAGCTTATTATGAAAATGGGCGTTCAAATCAAAATGCATATCGTGCACTTCGGTCAATTTAATCGGTCAATTTAATCGGTCAATTTAATCGTCCAAATGTGCGTACAATCGGAAAAATCGTGCAAAAATTTCAGCAAACCGGGTCTGTAGGAGATGTTAAAACACCAGCGCATGCTCGTACAGCTCGTACTGCAGAAAATATTGCTACTGTTCGCGATAGTGTGGCTGAATAGCCGTCCACCTCAACTCGTCGTCGTGCCCAACAATTGCACCTCTCACGCTCGTCGTTGATGAACATTGTGCATAAAGACTTGTATTTACACGCTTACAAGAATTGACTCAAGAACTAAAGCCTCTTGACCATTTCAAGCGTCGTCAATGGTCAGAATGGTGGCAAGAAATGGCAACAGTGGATGATCAATTTTCGAAGAAAATCATCTTCAGTGATGAGGCACATTTTCACCTCAGTGGATTCGTCAAGAAGCAGAATTGCCGCATTTGGGCGAATGATAATCCAAGAGTGATTGTAGAAAAACCAATGCACCCACAAAGAGTGACTGTTTGGTGCGGTTTATGAGCTGGCGGCATCATCGGGCCGTATTTTTTCCAAAATGAGGCCGGTCAGGCAGTTACTGTGAACGGTGTTCGCTATCGTGAAATGATAACGAACTTTTTATGGCCCGAATTGGAAGATATGAATGTGGACGATATGTGGTTTCAACAGGACGGTGCCACTTGCCACACAGCTAACGAAACAATGGCTCTTTTGCGCGACAAATTCAATGGCCGTGTTATCTCACGTGGTGGCGATGTCAATTGGCCGCCAAGATCATGTGATTTGACACCGTTTCTTTGGTGTTATTTGAAAGAAAAGGTGTACGTCGATAAGCCAGCAACAATTCAAGAGCTAAAGGATGAGATAATTCGGCACATTAACGGCATAGAACCTCAATTATGCTTCAGCGTCATCGAAAATTTGGACCATCGGATGGAGGTGCGCCGCCGAGGTCGCGGCGGCCATTTGGCCAATATTTTGTTTCATACATAATTGAACAATACCAATATTATCATAATAAAGAGAAATGATAATAATTTCCTAAATAATTTGTATTTTATTCAAAATCAACATCGGCCCTTAAAATTTAACCACCCTTTATCAACAGATCGTCTTGTAATACTATTTTTCGCGGATATGGGACACCTTATTCACCTATTATAAAATGTTTCTGACATCTCTTCGTCACACCTTCACATAACGGGTGGACCATCTAGTGGTTATTTTTTAAACTACAGATTATTGTGACGCTGGCAGCTGTTTCCCACTCGGAATCTTGACATATAGTCACAGTCATATCTCCGCGGGACGAAATGAATCGCTTTACGCATGAACAACGTTGGGAGATATTGAAAACGTATTTCCAAAGTGAGTGCTGTGTAGTCCAAACAGTCCGCTTTTTTTTTTAAAAGATGAAGTTTTCGCCATTCTGCACCCATCGCGATTGCTGCACGCAAGTTTGTGCAAAAATTTCATGAAACTGATATGCTAGTGGACAACACTCATGGTCTCCGTTGTCGTTTGGTGCGTACAGACGGCAATGTGGCCGAGAGTGTGAGACTCATTTCCCGAACTTCAACTCGCCATCGATCGCAACAGCTCACCACTTCATGCACCAGCCTGAGGAGAATTCTGCATAAGAACCTCGGACTATTCGTTTACAAGGTCGTAAATTGGACCATCAGCAATTGAAGGCACGCGACCACCCGCTTAATTATCGCTTCGCAGCTTGGGCCTTAGAGCAGCTTCATCATATTTTCTAGCAAGGCGCATTTTTATCTATGCGGCTCCGTTAGCAAACAGAATTTCCGCATCTGGGGCTCGGAAAACACGCACATTATAGTCGTGAAGCCAATGCATCCACAGATAGTGACAGTTTGGTGCGGATTGGTGGCATCATTGGACCCTTGTTCTTCGAGAATAACGCTGGGGACAACGTTTCGGTCAACGGTGGGCGTTACGGAGCCATGTTCACCACCTTTTTTTTGGACTGAAATTGAAAACATGGATTTGGACGACCTTTGGTTCATGCTGGATGGCGCGCTATTCTACACAGCCCATGCCACAATCGATCTCTTGCGCACGAAATTCCCAAATCGTGTTATCAGCCGCCTTGGCGATGTTAATTGGCCGCATCGGAGCTGTGATTTGACCCTCTCGCAGTTTTTTTTTTTTTTGAGAACCGTAAAGGACTGATGGCCGATAATCCGTAAACGATTCAAGCACTTAAGGCGAGTATCATCCAAGCAATTCGTGAGCTATAGTCCGAAACCATCAACAAGCTCTTGGCAAATTGGGGTGACAGAAGGCGCCACTGCGAAGTCAGCCGAGGCAGCCACTTGAACGACGTTGCCTTTCGTAATTAATGGGAATGTTTGTACTTACTAACACAGCCATAATATATGGGAACAATTTAATTTTGTTCATTTCATTGCATTTTTAAAATGCAATGTATTTGGCCCACCCTGTAAACTGCCCTCAGTCACTTGATGAATATAATCGACTACTCCGTTGGTCGCGATCCTTTCTGCTTGTCTACCTTAACTGGCAGTCATCCCTTCCTTGTCTCTCTCTCCTTCTTGGTAGTCTTTAAGAGCACATTAACGCCACTTCACAAATTCCATAGTCAGTCTTAAAAAAAAAAACGGAAATGCCCCGACAATCCACAAAAAAAGACGCTTCACTTCTCTATTTACCTTAAATGTCACTTGTTATTGGAGCAAACCTTTTTTCTACGTGAAGTGCATTTATTATCCGCGTCCATCGCCAGTCTCCGATTCACTTTCACTCCGAAGCGCACAAGTGACACGCTGTACGCCATCTTCCGAGAATTTCTATAAATATTCTCAAACATTCCTCCCCCCCGAGAAGAACGAATGCCGCTTTTGACAGCAAATTCTTAAGTGGGGATATAGCTCAGTGGTAGAGCATTCGACTGCAGATCGAGAGGTCCCCGGTTCAAACCCGGGTGTCCCCTTTGTACATTTTTTTTTTTTTCACTTTATTTTCTTAACTCGCATTTTTTTCAAGTCATTTTCTTCATCGGATTGTCTTAAAAATAAACACCTCTCATGGTAATGAGCTTCAAAAGAACAACGCACAACCTTGCTGCCACTTGTAATACCACACATCAAAGACATTGAATGCGAACCGTGAACAAAAGATGAAACGAAGTTAGATTTATGAACCAATTCAGTCGGAGGAAGGCGCTGTTGAGCCACGGAATTCTCAGTTTATTGTTATTACGGCACCGTCGACGGAGACACACACATACACACGACAAGAACGCGAAGGCAAGAAAGAAAGAAAACTGGTGAAAAGCCTTTAATGCAGGAGGTTGTTCAATTTTTCAGACCATTTCCACCGGTCCCACCAGTCGGCTTCGGGTGTTTAACTCTCACAAGTGGGAAGTCGTATCTTTTAGCACAGATTTCATTCCTGATCTTCATCTATGTTTGACAATAGTAATAAAGACGAATGGGTGATCGAACGATAAAATGGGACGTGTGCAGGGGTGTAGGTCATACGCACATACTCCCAGCGAGAGTTGATTAATATTTCGTTGAGCAGCGGCGGGATGTACAGCCCAATCGTGGGCGCCCACAATGAAATGTGGCCGATATGCGGGACGAGGATGGATTTGACTTTGAATTTTTTCTCAGACGTGGAATGGAAGCAAACTTCCGGCGACTACGTGAGCAACAAGTGAAGGTGGCACAGCATTTGGGAACCTCGTTGTTTTTGTATCCATTTTATGGATGTTCCCTGCACGCGGTCATGGGTGCAGATTTCGGCGAACGAACGATGGTTTCTGAGAGCGAGGAATGAACGCCGATTGCAATCCTGATGGCAGCTGGATGAGGGTTAAGAGGAAACTGCTGAAATTTGATTGGTATTTCCAGCAATGTGCCAGCAAGACTGAATCGAGTGAAATGGTGTCCAAAGGCAGTGCGGTTGCGGAATGACCAAAGGACCAAAGGACCAAAGGGAGCCAATGAACCTGAGGTGGCTGCAGAATCTGAGCAGCTGATTGAGTTTAAGGTAAACTCATGGTTCGATATATGAGACAGCTGGAGAGCATGTTACAGTTGGAGTCACGATCGCAGCAACGACGCAGAACGAATTCGGACTACAGTGCAAAATAACGCACAACAGTCCTAGAAAACAAAACAGTCCAAGAAGCGCAACAGTTCTCGGTGGTAAGTCAGGCCGAAGTGGCGGTCTAAAGAACAATTCCACTTGCTTCCAAAGTGCGTTTCAAGGTTTCACTTACCTGACGCATTACATTCCACATTTTGGCCTGATGCGCCTCCCGATACACAAAGCCCTTGCGGTCCATATCTATGATCCAGAGACACCAAATCTAACCCACTTCTCCCCAAAAATTTAAACAATTCCAATTATCCCTCCCCAATGGCCACTTGCCATGAATCATCACCCACTTGACGGCAGCTCATTTTTGCTTCCTATTCATCGACATTGTCAAGTGCTCTCCAATCGACCGGCTCACCACGGATTGATTTCAAAAGGATAAAAAAAAAAAATGACGCGCCATCATTCCGATGGAATTAGAATCGGCATATTTCGCAAAGCGTCATGGTAAGACAATTACGTGGATGGACGCACGGTGGCGCACCAGCAACGTCACCGTCCTTTCGTCCGCCGATGAGTGTCCTTATCCATCAGCCATCAGAGGCGAGCATTCCAGGATACACTCGAACTATGTGAATTTCCCTCTTTTTTTTCCCAATCGATCGTTCGTGCAAATGAGATGAAGAATTCCATTCGGTCACTTGCTCCATGCCCCGTCATCTGTGGCAGCATCGTTCTGGCATTCCTTTTCAAAGGCTGGCGTGGGTGGGATGAATACCCACAGGTACCTCGCACAGGGGGTAACCGTCGGGCAGACGACGGTGCGGCACAGCTTTGCTTTTGGTGGAATATCCCTCGCGCTCGAGGTAGAACTCGAACGAAAGTGTGGTACTCAGAGATAATGAGATTCCGCAGATACTTGAAAGTTTTGTTTGCCAACTCAATGCGCAGCGAGGGGATTGAAGGGTTCGTGTGGGACGCTCGGTTTTACTGGGTCGAAGGCATTCGCTGTGGGAAGCCATCCATCATTGAAATATGATGGTGCGTGCTGTGTTGTTAGAGACAAAAGTTAGTGGGTAGGATGTGTCAACCGAAACGAGCTGGAGGATGAACGCGTTTCGCAGTAGAATTCTCAATCATTTCTGAGAAGCCACCGCGAAGCTTGATGTCTGCAGCTCGAATTACCTCCACGGGCAGACGTCGTGGATAATTATTCATAAAGCTCTAAACTAATGTCAAAACTTTAGTCAGCAAGTTACTTTGTTTTATCGAAATTCTTCACAGCCACTTGAAGTTCATCGTTTTTTTTTTGTTTTAACTTTGGGAGATGACCCTGTGTTGCTTGCGATAAAGTCCAAGGATCCATGGCCGGTCAGACAGTGAGTCGTCACGATATTTTCGTGACGCGTGTCATTTTTTGTCATTTTAATGAATAGCCATAAATGTTTTGAATGAGACCGTCACAATAATTTCGTGACGATTCGGATAAGCCATAACAAAAGTAAATTCAATCGACTGTTCTGGAAATGAAAACAGAAGACTTTCACGACATTTTTGTGAAAGAAACTTCTTAAGTCACATTTAAGGTACAAGAGTCGTCACACATTTTCGTGACGCCTCTATATATTTCGATTCTCAGTGGTTTTGCAACATTATTTGACAGAAGATGCACGTTCTTTATCTTAGAACCAAACAGGTATTTAAGATTCAGCTACTTCACTTGTTGCCGTAACGATATTTTAACGTGACGCTACCTAACAGAAATATAATTGAGTACGTGTACGTAATGCACTTGGCAACATTTTTGTTGCTCACTAATTCGAATGATACAAGACATAAGAACTAATTGCAGTTTCTATCGTAACGACATTTCGTCGTGACGCTACCTAAGAAAAACCTATTTCTGACTCCAGTCTCGAATTGGACGCCTAAATTTGTATAGTTTTGCAAACGGTTTTACAATCTCTGGTCTTTAATTCGGTTATCATAGTTACGTCACGCTATGTTCGTGACGCATTGAACTGCGTTTGTGGCAAATAACATAAGGCAATATACAAGCATGGAATGAAACGAAGCAATTTCAATTTAAAGCACAACATCGTCAACTCCATGTAAGGTGCATCACAATATTTTTGTGACGCTACTTTTTTAACTTTGCTTTTGTTTTCGTGTTTTTTGTTATCACTTTTGGCTCTAAAAAGAATAAAGGTTTTCTCGGCAGTATACAGTGTACTCTCTCCTAGCGGACAAATTTCTTGGTACCATCTGTGTCCGCTTATGAGAGAGTTCACTGTACTTATCAAGTCTTTGCAATCAAATCAATCACGAAATTCAATGCGTCACGATATTTTCGTAACGCTTCTAATTGAGTAACGAGTAAATTACTCCTCAATTAGCTTCAGTTTTGAAACAAGCTAATAGCAAGCAGATAACGTAGTTTTCTGAAGACGTATGTAAAGCGTCACGATTTTTCTGTGACACCAAATTGTCATGTGACGCCAACTACGAGTTCGTTTGGATAGCCATCATCTTACAGACATATTTGCATGCATTTGAGGAGTTCACCTCGAGACTATCGATGCCTCGGTGGAACTCCAAAAAATCAACCACACCGATAAGCCGACTGTGCTCCCACATAAATGCACAGAGCTACCCAAAATCTTGTCACACTGCATGGCAGACGATAACGTACTAGAGAAGGTCATTGTTCAAGTGAGTATTGCTTGGACTATCTGGGCACAAATTAGACAGTCCCAGCTTGGAAACATCCAAGAGAACGCGATCTTATCGCGATTCGCAAAGCAAATCAACAAGCATTTGCTGCTCTCGCGGCTTATCAGCCGAAAATTGCTTATCTGTCGAACCCGCAACGAGAATGAAACACGTCAGTGTCGCTGAACTCTTCGAATAGCGATTGTGGACCGAGGCAAGGCATGAAAGCACATTTAAAAAAATGCTCCCACTCCAAAGACGGCAATTTTATGGTTCCTCAACTTTGGCAAAGGATGTTGCACAAACGACGACTCTAGGGTATTTGAAGAACTTGCTGGTCTTATCTATTCCGCCACGGAACACCTTGCTTTCGAAAGGTCTCATTTTCCATGCGACAAGAGGTCGAATCCCCTCAAATCCGGTCCTTATCTCCATCTGCCGTCACATCCACCGCATGGCACTCTTCAATATTGAACAGCAATAGTCGTTACATCTCCCTTTTCTATTCCCCTTCAAATGGAATCCTCGCCACCATTGCCTTCCCGTCAAATCCAGCACACGCATCATCGATGGTGAAACGGCGAGGACGACTACATTACATCGGGTGGGCATCCCTTTCAATTTAATAAAATTGCAATTTTATCTTTTAATCAGCTCCTGGAACGCAACGTTGTATCCGGACAAATCATATTCGCACGTTCATGGTAATGCTGCGAGAGTGTTATTGAGTCAGTTACGTGCGACTGGGTGCGATAATATCGTGAGACGTGAAATGGCCCCGATTCAGACGGTTGCCTCGCAAAAAGGATGTGCTGGCGAATCTAGCACTCTGTGGGTGGTTTCGTACTTCCGCTCAATCCGGCGTAGAGCACTACACAACGTGCACAGGGTGTGGTGGTTGGATGAATGGAGTGGTCGGACGTTTTTTTTTTTGCAGCGGATTGAAAGGAAAACAAGGCAACGATTGCAGAAGCGAGAAATGCGCCGAGAAAGGTGAGAGGTGGGAGAGGGTATTTTTAGAAATTCACCAGGGCGCTTGACTAGGAGTTTTGTGGAGTTTCTTTTTTTAGGTTTTCAAAGGAGCTTCAGTGGTTTAATCCGGCTTATGCTCTGATAGATGGATGCGACGCGGGTCGGGTCGGGGACTGGTGCTCAGCTTTTTCCGCAGTGAGGCAGGAGGCGACGAAAAGCTTGGTCGTTCCGAATCGATCCGACCAGACAAATCCCCGATTGAGATGGAATGCGAGGATGACGCGGTGTAAGCAGACGCCGCATACATTTGCGAGAGTTCGCCGAAAGTGGCTGTGAATTGTGGGTGAGATGGTTTGCGCGGTCATGTACAATGGAACAGACTGGAGCTGAACACTAAACTGGATTGGAAAGGCCTGAATTGAATGACGAGTCATTTGCGAATGGCTCTCCAGACTAGTTCTCTCAAGAAGCAACGATGGAGACGCTACACACTTCTGACAGCTACACACTTCTGACCCCATTCGAAGCACTTTTTCTCGACTTTTCCCAACAATGTGCTCCTGTCGGCCTACAAGCTCACACGTCGATCTCTCGCTCGTCAGTCAATTCGCAGCCTCCACCATGGAACGTTGGAGTAATCGTGTCGCCGTCATAACCGGTGCCAGTTCTGGCATCGGAGCCGCTATAGCCAAAGTTGTAGTCGCCGCCGGTCTCAAAGTCGTCGGCTTGGCCCGTCGCACAGAGCGGATGGAAGAGCTGCGATCGTCGCTACCCCACGAGCAACAGAATCGTTTCTTCTACAAAAAATGTGACGTCTCACAGGAGGGCGACGTGCGCGACGCCTTCGCGTGGATTGAAAGCAATCTTGGCGGTACCGATGTGCTGGTGAACAATGCGGGCACCATTCGTGATGGCAACCTCGTGAACATGGACATCGATGCGGTCAAGGACGTGGTGGCCACCAACTTAATGGGACCGATCTATTGCACGCAGCAGGCATTCCGCAGCATGGAAAAATGTGCCTTTCCCGGCCATCTGATATTCATCAATAGTACAGCGGGCGTGGCTGGCTACAATCCGGGACACGAGTATCCCAGTTTGAATGTGTACACGCCGACCAAGTTCGGATTGACGGCGATCAATGAGATCTGCCGACAGGAGCTGATCACGCTGAAGACGAAGATCAAGACTACGGTGAGTTGATGTGTGGAGAGAGCCGGTCGACTGGAACATCTATTGAGTCTGGCACTGTTTAAGTGGCAAATGCTCTGGCAGCTGGTGCAAATTTGTGACGCATACCTGGCGCTTCCGCAGGCAACCTTCAGGTTTGGGAAGGGCATGCTCTTGACAGGCCAATCCTACCCACTCCCTCAGGCATTTCAGCCTTTCTCGGTATCGCTTTAGTGGCATACTCCCATATAACCTTTCACAATCCGAAATGTCAACAAAGGCAGTTCCTTTCAAGTCTTCTCACACCTCTCTCTCTCTTTCTCTCTTTGCAGAATATCAGTCCCGGCTGGGTATCGACCGAAATCGTTCCCGACGAAACGAAGGAGGCCCTCGGCGACGTCATACTTCAAGCAGACGACGTAGCACAAGCTGTCATGTATGCACTGTCAACGCCACCGCACGCTCAGGTTCAGGAAATCACCCTCCGGGCAGTGGGTGAATGGTACTAGGACTAGCAGCGCCGCCAATTCAAACAAATCCTTTGTACAGCCACGATTACGGCGCCTACGCTCGAGATTAATTAATTAAATCAAATGGAAATCCTTCTTCTCCTGCGTTACCGTTATTTACACATATCGACTATTAAGGCGGTGTTATCCACTCGACGGCGATGGGGCTTATTTTTAGCCTCCCATCATCAAAGTTGGAGAAAACTTTCAAGTCGGACAGTGCCCGGGGCCGGGTAGCTCATTAAAATTCCTTGGATCCCCATTCTCGGCGTCCCGAAGATTTGCGCTCAATTATTTGTGTTTTTCATTGCGATTAACAGAACCACGGTCTGGCGCAGGGGTAGATATTCGTTGCCCCCCACCTACCCCCTATCAACGATGTGAACTCAATTAGCCGGGCCAGCATGCACAAATCCCTTGCCACCCGCCACACACCAACGGCGCCTGGATCGACCGCAGAAAAAAAAAGGATTTAAGACGAAAATCCATTTGACATTTACCAGCGTTCGCAGGCCCCCTAAACGGCCCCGAGCCGTCGGTGGGTGGATTCTAATTAAAAGTGTTTCCGTCATCCCCGAGAGGTGGGCCGGGGTGGGGTGGGGTGGGCTTTTAGTTGAAGTTTAAATTGTGTTCATTTTAAAGGACACACGATGCTATTTGACTTGTGGTTTCGGGTGGGGTTGGGGAGGGGAGTGGGAATGGCGGACGGGGAATGGCTAGGAAAATACGTCAATGTTTGCTGGGGAAGGTCATTACCAGAGATGGATAGGTTATGCTTTGATACACAAACTGCTGGGTGTGGCGGGAGGTGGACTCTGGAAAAGTTTTAAATCCACTTCGAGTTGGGGGGGGGGGGGGTCGTCGAGAGTGGTTTTTCGAATAGTTTTTCAATTCAACAGGAATGGTTTTTGGGAATAGTGAAGAGGACGTAAGCTAGCCTGAGGCCGGCTAAAGTTGATCAGGTGAAGGCTTATTGAAAGCAATATTCGAGAGTGCACGCTTTTAATGGGCAGGTAAGCCTGAGTTGTGGTGACGCAGGAAATGGAGGACAATGGAGCATTTCATCGATTTGTGGAACAAATAAGAGCTGACTTGCTTCGGTGGAAGTTTGTGGATCGATGGGATGGTAGATGATAGGTTGCACTATTAGGTCGTGGCTCACTTAGGCCAACTTGTTGGGTCCATTGTGCTCTTGTTTTGGGGTGGTTTACAACCGTGAGACCTACTTTCGCCTACTTTAAAACCACCCGGATACACAAATGAATTTAAGGAGGTTTCTGATTCAACACCCCTTGGGTCCTCTAGCTCTACGAAGAAGTGTTCAGTGTTAACCCAGGAACTCCATCATTTTCTTTGCTAGGCCTGGATAGTCACTGCTCTGCGGCTGGATAGTTTCTATTGCTTCGTCATCTCTCTATGTTCTACAGAAGTCGTGAGGCGGTAGGTTTAGACGCATAGCATGTGGCACAACGTTCGGTAAGGACTCCTTTTAGCATGCGTACATCCTTGCGATTAAGACCAATCAGTAGCGTTGATCTGTTTTTGCTCAGCATCGGTCATAGAGCCCTCGCTGTTGCTACCGTACACAGGCCAAGCCATCGAGCTCTGACTCTATCCAGTGCTTCGTCCTCTAGTTTCTTGCTTATGGAGCCTAGTGGCGTATGCGCGTACGGGATGGCTAGCGATCGATGGGGTCTGTCTAACTTTAAAGGCGACACAGATTGGGGGCACTTTTTGCCTCTTTTTTAAATAGGCAGCACTAGCAATGATAGTTTTTTTTCCAATTGTTCTGCATCAGCAGCTGGTATTGGAGCGAACACAATCAACAAGTGTTCGACCAAGCATCAGTGCATACAACAAGTTTGACTGTTTTGTGCGGTTAATGGCATGGCATGTGTGAACGTCTTAAGCGACTTCCGGGTCCGTCAAATTTGACTATAGACCAAATCTTCACACGAAGGCAAATCCTGTAGAAGCCCTGCGAGTTTAAAATCGATACGTACCACCTTTTCATCGATATTAAAGCCGCATACGACAACGTTCATCGCAAGGAGCTATTCGATGCGATGGCCGAATTCGGTATCCCGGGGAAACTGATCCGGTTGGTGCACACCACGCATGAACCGTGCTGTTCGGCTCAAGAACCTCTGAGCCATTCGAAACCTGCACCGGACCGGCAAAGAGATGCGCTGTCGTGTGATTTCTTCTATCTGGTACTGCGGCGGGCACCTTCAACAAGTCAGTCCAGCTTTTGGGTGCCGCAGTGGAAGCCTTCACGGCGATTGAGGAATAGGCGAAACGAGTTGGTCTTATGGTCAAGGAGGATAATTCGAAATATATGCTGTCGAGCAAGAAACGATCCACCGCACACCACCTACGGCATAAAATCACAGTCGACAGCTACAACCTCGATGTAGTGAAGGAGTTTGTCTTCATCGGGGCAAACGCGAACTCCACGAATGACATCTTAGTGGATATCCGACGCAGAACCGTCCTTGGCAACCGCTGCTACTTCGGTTTGTCAAAACAACCTACAAAACTCTTATTTTGCCAGTCCTGCTATATGGCGCCGAAATCTGGACGATAAGAAACAGAGCAAAGCTGATTCTTGGTGGCTTCGAAAGAAAATTACGTCTACGTTGGATATATGGTCCCGTCTGCAAGGAAGGCGAATGGAGGAAAAGACTTTACGAGCTCTGATGTCGTTCGTTGAAATCGGTAAAGTCCATAGACTACTACGGCTCGACCACATCAAGCGCATGGACATCAGCTAAGAGGGTCTTCGAATCACAGCCTCCTGATTCGAGAAGGAGCGGACGACCTAATCTGCAGTAAAAAGGCCAAGTCATTGCGGACGTAAGACAGCTTGGTCTGGATGACTGGAAGCAGCGTGCCCAGGACCGTCAGCCACTCTCTAAGGGTAGTTGACCTGATAAGTGTGGCATTGCTGACCTTATTTCTTTCAAAATGAAGAACCAGCCAACATTACCGTCAATGATCTCATGTGTACAGCTGTTGTTCCAACATTCGAGCGACTTGAAGCACTGTCAGCAAAGCCGAGGCTCCCATTTGAATGATACGCCATTCCACACATAATGGCATGAATTTAGCTACAAAATAAAGCAGCAGACAATTTTATAACCTACACCCTTGCCGTTTCATTTATTTATTTATTTTCCTATCGTTCTTATCTGGTCACCCAGTAGAAGGAAGGGAAACCACGCTTACGACGCAAAAAAAGCCAAATCAAGAACTTATGACATAACGAACCGCAAAGTTGGAATTATGACTGCGTTGTGCCAAATGAAATGTTCGCGTGGTGTAATTCTGAAGCTTCTTTTCTCACTTTGCCTTGCAGCTTGACATCAAAAACGACACTCCGCAGGATCATAAAATACCACACGACACAACATGATTGTCTCAAAAAAAATACTCAACAGCATCCCCTGGAAGAAAACAGCCTCCATTCGAGTAATCCTCTCTCACCGCAGATTCTCCCACCCACCAATTCAATTAATATATAATTTCAAGCCCATTCAGTAGATCACGCCTCATGTGCACACCGCCTCGAGCAACTGACATCCAAAGGGACCGCCTGACGCCGAGTGACAACAGCGGTTCCATTATTCAAAACCAAAAACGACACCAAATGAGGCAATCTTTAAGGACGCTCGCGAGTATTCAATTAATTTCAGCGCCAGCAACACCACCGACAGAGGCTCCGTTGAAATCAAGTCCAATCAAACGATCTCGAGAGCTCCGTGTCTCGTAAATGAAATGTGCTCTGTGCGCTTTAATCAGTTGGGAAAACGTGAAAATACGAGTACGCACACCGAGGCACTGCCTCGTTCTTGTTAAGCTCCCATCCCGCGCCGCCTTGCAAGTCACGTTCATGATCCACCTGTATGCGGAAACTCATGCGGAAATATCTGCTTCCACCCACCACAGGCCACACGTGTAGGGTGAGCCAATAACCAAGTACGGCGCCCTTGTGTCTCTTGTGTCTCTTCCACCGACTGGAAGATATGCTTAAAAAATAATTTAAACCCAAGTCATCCTGTGGAAGGAATCGATACACGAATACAATTTGTTTGAGATGTGCACACACACGCACGATTTGTCGCCCGTTTTCCAGGACAGTGGCTGCGCACAGTCTTGATTGAATTTAATTAAAACTTTTCGTTACCTTCAGCGTCTTGTATCCGCATGCATCTGCCGCTTTTTTTTTTTGTATGCGCACATTGGGTGCGGTGCTTTAAGGGGGGAGGAACGGTACAGGACAATGGTATCCAGGAAACTAGAACTTTTTTTGCGTTGTTATCGCTTAACATGCTTTGCAAGGAATTTTGCATAAACCAATCTCGTTTGGACGAGCGACGTTTTTGTTTCGTTCCACGATGCCCACGGATGCATCGAGGCGGTGCGCTTCTTACAGTGCTCCCGGAATGCAGAGCGGGGAAACAGCCACTGCCGGTGGTGGACCGAACGAACACATGTCGGTGGCGGTGGCGATGGGCGTGTTCCGATGCGACAATTAGAATTGTAAATTTGCTCATTCCTTTGAATTATCCCCGAAGGGAGTGAATACACTTTTTTGCGGGCCCACAAAGCGGTGGGCGAAAAACAAACATTAATCTGCGGAAACAAAACACTCAAGTGGCAGTGGATGGCTGTTGCACAAGGCAGCTTATGAGGAGTTTTTGCTTATGTCTAAGGGGAGGCGTATTCAACTGACTTCTGATATTACTAGAACTTCGAAAAAGTTGCGAACAACTTGTTTATGGCTTAAAACTGATGACAGGGTGGAAGAGAAGGCGTTCGCTTAGAAGTTGTGAACTCAATTTGAATGCACAAAACGAAAGATAGTGCTGAAGTGTTAAATAGCAACTTTAAATCCTTGAAAAACTGTTTGAAAGAACAAGAGCCAACTGCTAGGGTGCAATGATTTCATGCGCATAGAGCAGAGCTTAATTATGCTCATGAAACAAACATGTAGCGACCGGGTTGACTGCAAGTCTTTCGTTGTGGAGGGCAGATCATGACCTACAAGAGACGACAATGCTTGATAAGAAATCCCATTGAAACGCCGAGAACCTGTTAATAGAGCCTCCAACTTGGATTGAAGTAAAAAGCGGCCACTAAAGGGAGGACCCAACTTGTGTCTTTTCACAATTGGATCAAAATCACTGTCCACCACTAGTGAACTTGTCCCAGGCGCTTTTCTTGATGACTTAAAGATGATTTGCTAATTTGTTCTGTTTCTGAATTGCACGATTTTGACGACACTTGAAGACCTGAGGGTTCGCGAATGCCAGCATTTTTGGCAGCCTTTGGTTAAGTAAACATCATGATGGCTGTGGTACAAGCCCAAAGTCGCTGAAAAAAGGTGGAGTTTGTACCAAGATGCCTTGGCGTTTACCACGACTGAATGGAATGGATTTAAAATCTGCGTCGAGATGCACCACAACAATGTGATGCGACCCAAAGAGGTGTGAGATTGGCCTCACACTGCAAAAAGAAGGAAGTCCTCAATGGTGAGCTCAATTAGTTCTTGGGAACCCACTCAAGGCGTTGGAGCAGCGAATTCGACCCAAATATGAATGGACAACGTTCAATCTGCATGTCAAGCCCAATATCGTGGTCAATTATATCCAACGCTCAGAAGTACGACCGCAAGTAGACTCGGTCTCCTATCAAGCAACTCCTGCAGGAACTGTCTAGACGCACAGGAGGAGGTGACACCGGCACTTAGGCGCCTTTTCCTAGTAAACTCAGAGAAGTATCCATCAAAAAATTACTTCATAGTGAGCTCTAAATGTTCGCTAAGAGAGAATGTTCTTCACGTTGCAGCACAATGGACCTTTCCTGGTTTCAGTGTACCCAACTTTTGTGACCAACATCCACATTAAGCTTCCAACACGGCCAGCACCCGGAGTTACTTATCGCGAATGTGAGTCCAAGTCTAGAGGGGACTCAAGAGATAACTGATGTACCTACACGACCAAACTCACTCCGGTCTGAAGCCCTAGCCTAAGACGAAGACTTACCGTCTGGTTTCACCAAGTTTGGGGTGTGTAATGGTGTGTTGCAGCAACCAGCAAAATGCCTAGTCTCTTAATATTGGCAAGCATGAATCTTTTCCAGTCCAAATGCGATGTTTCTTACGTACTTACTTCTCAGGTCGACGATCCATGGCGTGTCTGAGCAATATATGCCTTTCATCGATGAAGGTCTTAGGCTCGCTGCTTCCAGTCATCCAGACCATGCTGCCTCAAGTCCGCAATGACTTGGTCTTTGCACCGGATGTTCTTTGTACCTGGAAGCTGGGATTCGAAGACCCTCTTAGTTGGAGCATTGATGTGCGCTGAATGTGGCCAAGCCATTCGACGCATTCAATGGATTTATGCCTTCCGGACTACGTCCACATCATAGAGTTCGCGGTTGGGTTTTATCCTTCATTCATCGTCCTGGCAAATCATATATTTGACGTAGAATTTTTCCTTCGAAGGCCCAACGAATCAGCTCTACTGTTTTGCTTAACGTCCAACTTTGGAACAAGGCGATGTTTATCTACAAAATGTCCCGAGTTTTCGTCAAACCAAAACATGTGTCTGAATTATGAAAACCATGCTCAAAGCACCAATCTTCTGACGTGAGCCCCCTGAGCTTTGCCCGCAGCAAGCCATGATTTCATTGGGCCATCGGTTGGTCCAAACCTTAGTGGACAGTTATCAGCATCGCCTCACAGCTCTCTCCCCAAAACTGGAACAAACTAGAAGCTTACGGTCAAATCAGCATGTTCCCTGTTATCCAACATTTTGTTCCATTACTTCCACCCCAAAATGACAGAGGAAGCCGCCTCCGAGGCACCGAACCGTCACATGCATGAACTGCTCATGAAATGACGACGCAATCGAATTCAACAAAGGCCCGAAGCCACTGAAGGGTAATCCCATGGAAACTCCATCAACCCTCTCAGGCGAGCCAAGTGAAAATGGATTAATTTGAAAGACAACTGCGGCGGCGGCAGTCATCAGCCGTCACCCGATGAATGTCATAAGTGCGGTTCCACCGGATCCGCGAAACCCCAAAAGTGAAAGAGAACCGCGAATGTATTCGTTCCTGAAACTCTTCGCCGGATCATGCTTCAATGGGATCAATGTCGACAACAGCAGCAGGAATTTCGTCATACCTCCTCTGTGGCGGTGTGTGTGTCCCTCGCCTCATTGGGATTTCCGAAAACGTGAGCTTTTCCCCCGCCAACACAGGGTCGCGACTCGGTGAAATAAAAATTCCATTCATAGAGTACTTACCAGCGAAAAAAAAAAAAAGGAAATAACCCACCTCCGCACATATCCGTTTCCATTTCCACATCCCCTCTCTCGTTCGGTGAGTGCAGGAAGGATGAATTTAATTTTTTCCGGTGACGACGGCTTGGGGCGTCCTGGACAGGAATAACGGGTATTATTTCATGTGTTTCGATATCGATTTTCTGCACTTAATTGGAGTAACGTGGCTCGTTAGGGATCCTCCCTGACAACTGCCACATACTCTCAGACGCACGCACACACACACACACACAGAGACCGGGAAAGTGGGCCAGGAGAGTGTGTTCGGCTCGTTCACCTTGGAGGAGGGTGATGCGATGGCGATAAATTGTTTTTCCATCTTCTTAGCGCCTTTCAGTTGACGTCATTCCTTGACAATGGTGAGCTGGCTCGGGGGATGGGGGGAACGTGTGACGGAGCGAAAAAGACAATATATGTATTTTCATAATTTGAGAGGGGATGGCGCAGGTTTCGGAGCGCGGTATCTGGTAAGGTGCTCTCGTGATTGTAAAGTATGTAGGTTCGGATTTTAAAGTGATTTCCTTTGCCGCTTGGTAGCGTCAACAAAGGCGCCCCTCTGCCGGCGGTTCAATGGCCGCACGGATGGTGGCCTCGGCAAGCGTGGAGCTGAGTCTTCTTAGGAAAATTTAAAGGATAATTTGTGGTGATTCGCAACTCTGACTTGAAGATGGCTACGTTGGCGATTACTTACGCAAGTCTTTGGGAAGAGAAAGAATTCCGACGGGAACAGGAACTCTGGAATATTGACTACGTGTGATCAGAAATTTCCATTCAGAGGCGTGGAGCGTTATTGAAATGTATTGTGGAAGTCACTGTGAAAGGAATTTGAGAGAGATTTGGTTTAAGTTTAAAAATGCTGCAATTAGGGGATTCGTAAAATGAAGAATAATGGATCGAGCTGATAGCCTTGTGGTACGGAACAATGAGGCAGACATTTCAAAGAAAAGCATTGAAAAATTAAACTCCCTATACACAAAAATATCGATACTCACAGATAGCCAGACAGTACTTCATACCCTAAACAGCTTCACATTCAGCTGTAAGGCTGTCTGGGTATGTCACAAGATTGAAGATACTCAAAACGCTGGCAGAGAAAAACAGGTTAAAACTGATTTGGGTGCCAGGACATGAAAGCCACGAGGAAAATCAAAAGGCAGATATCCAAGAAAGGGGCTGAAACTTCTTTTA
This sequence comes from Eristalis pertinax, assembly GCA_907269125.1. Lineage (NCBI taxonomy): Eukaryota > Metazoa > Arthropoda > Insecta > Diptera > Syrphidae > Eristalis > Eristalis pertinax. Next base: position 30,454,974 of record OU026149.1, read on the forward strand.
TTGGGCCTTTCCCTCTGCACGGATGCCGCAACATAGACGTACAGCAATATACAAATGCCGCATCCAATTCTGGAACAATCAGGTGGGACCTACACACTCCAAAAAACGCATAAGGGTTGATCCCAGAAGAACCAAGGATGCTCTAAACCTAAACAAGTCTGACTTTATGATACTATGTGGTGCACTTACTGGCCACTTCTTGTGCAACTATCACTCATACAAAATGTGCATAGCAGTTCAGTAAACTGTGGACAATCGAAGGAGACCATGGAACACCTACTAGTCGAGTGTCCAAATCTGACACCAAGCGATACAATATAACCAATCGAAAGGCATTAACAGGAACAGACTGTCAGGACATCCCATCTAAAGAGATCGTAAATTTTCTCAAGGGTGCTCTGAAGTTCTCGATCCTAGAAAAGGAGCGCAATAGATCAAATGTGGTTGCAGTGCTATGTGGCTCTATAGTCTATAATAATAATAATATGGGTGGTGCTACAACCCGTAAAGCGCCAGGGCCTAGCTTCTCAGCAACCACTCGTGTTGTACGTGCTATTGTTCTATCACGAGTGGAAGCGACCTACAGTTTCAAGCCGACTCCGAACGGCCACGTTTGAGAAGCTTTTTCTAGACAGATATACTCCTTGAGCATTGTCAGTGACTCGAAAGAGATGGGGCCGTGAAAATTATTTCTTGTCGTACCAGGAATCGAACCTAGACAGGCGCGTAGGAGTCGACGCACATACCCACAACGCCACGGGCTCTATAGTCACTCCCCATTTATTTAGTCTGGTTTGCCAAATCACCATGGATAGACAAAGCGTTGAGCCCCATTTTACGATCGCCTTAAGATGAGCCCATTTTCTGGATGAATGAGTGCGTCAACAAGCAAAATTGTCGAATATGGGACGATACCAATCCACATGAGATCCAAGAGCGTTCAATGCATCCCAGGCAAGTCAATGTTTGATGTGGACTTTGGGCTGGCGACGTCGTCGGTCTAATGTTCTTTGAGAACGACGTTGGCCAGGCCGTCACGCCAAGGCAAGAGCTAAAGGTCGATGATTGCCAACTTCTTTTTGACCTGAATTGGATGATATGGACACCAACGACATGTGGTTTCAACAGGACGACGCTACGTGCCACACAGCTCACGCCGCTAAACACAAGTTCTACACGATCGGTTGTGCGGCATGCCCACCTCACGTGGAGGTGATGTAAACTGGCCACTGTGAGAGTGCCCCCGTCCGACATTTTATTCTGTTTTCTCATAAATAAAAATAAATGACAATAATTTCGTAAATAATTTGTGTTTTATTCAAAATCAACATCGGCCCTTAAAATTGAACCCCCCTTTATAAAACGATAAATCTTAATTTCTCACCCTATCTCTGTAAAATTGTCCGTAGTTTCTTGTCAAATCGTCGTTTTAAAGTGCACGTAAATAATGATGTCTCAAATACTATCCACTTTCACTCTGGTGTTCCCCAGGGTTCAGGTCCTTGCCCCCGTTTTATATAATTTGTACAAATCTGATTTGCCCTCATTGCCCAACTGTGATATAGCTACATTCGCTGACGATACGGCGATATTCTCTTCTCACGAATTCGCTCTCGACATTGAGAGGAATCTTGATTTTGGGTTGAGAATATTTTAATCTTATTTCAACAAATGGAGAATTAAATTAAATGAAGACAAAATACAAGCTAGGAAAAGAAAGGCTTGTTTTCAGGACAGTTGCAAGTTAACGTCGCAAGTATAAGTTGGGAACTCTCGATAAAATACCTGGGAATCTATTTGGACGACAAGCTAACATTTAGTGTTCACATAACAAAGCTTTCCAATGAAAATTTAATTCACAAAGTTGTGTTTCAAGCAATCCTGCTTTACGGCTGTCAGGTGTGGGGTAATTCTGCTAAAAGTCATCTTAAACAAACAAACTACTTAAAATGATGCTTAACTTACCATGGCATCATTCTACGAGCGATATTCACAAAAGGGCAAATGTTGAATTGATCTTCGGTAGAATTCAGAAACTACGAGTAAATAAACGTTTTCTAGCTCGGTGCTTTTTTCCGAACATCCCTTAATCAAGCAATTAAATGCCAACAATGGCTGATATTGATTCTATCATTACTTCATTTTGTTTGTACTTATTCATTTATTTATATATTTATTTATTAATTTATTTGTTAATCTATTTGTTTATTTATTTATTTATTTATTTATTTAATCCATCTATTTATACTTTTTTTTTTCTCTTTAAATCGTAGGGTTTTTTCGCATTTCCCTTCGGATACTTCCTTAAAATTAAAATTAAATTTTACAGGTGAAAGGTACAAGTTACCATATCTCTGAATTGTAAAACGTGTGGTATTTAGCCTTGTAATATTTCATGCGCAATAAAGAACTATCTATCTATCTTTTGAGTCTTGGTGACGGCGTTAAAGGTTTGGTTTGTTTTATGGTTAATCTCGCATTTTTTGATAGTTAATCACGAACCAACGAACTAGTGCACTATTTAAATGGCCAAAAAGTGGATAAAACCCAGCCCTCTTTGGCGTTGGATCTCTAGAAGTAGAATTCGTGGTTGAATCCTCTCCTCCAGATGCCGTCAGCGCAATCAGGACCAAAGATCCAACTCAGAACTCTTCTCTCGGCCAAGGGCTTCTTCAACCGCTTGCCTCATGAGCCCAAAGAAGCAGCTGTTGCCAAGCATAAGAGATGGCCGGGCTAAGATGTCCAAAACGACATTGAACTGGTGTCTTGCGGAGGAACTTCGATGCGCCTTCTTCGAGCATTTGAAGCAGAGAAGTATGATTTGAGATGAGGAGATGTACGGAGCCATTATGCAAACATTGAAGACACATTCACCTTTTTAGAGGGACTGTCCTATCGCTTCGAGGTAGTTAAGGACTTCGTCTACCTCGGCACCAAGGTAAACAGTACAAACAACATCAGTACCGAGATTAAACGCAGAATAACTCTTGCCAACCGCTGTTTCTTTGGGACAACACTGCTCCAGCCCGAAGAGTCTTCCACTCCGAACCAATGGGACAACGCAATGATATAATATATCACCAAGACCATTAGCCCATCTTCATCGCTCTTAAGACATTCATTACACTCACACATTCCACCTCGATACGGTCAGTGCAAAGTTGCCTCGATTTAAACAATGCTCCCCCCCCCCACCACACAAGTTCCCGGCTCGAACTAAATCATTCAGTCAGCGCGAGCTCAGCTAAGTGTACTCGCCACCCTGGCGTCTCATAAACAAACAATCATCGCTAAATGCACATTCATCCTGCGAAATGAGAACAGATGGCCCATTTTTCACGCGTTTCTTTGAACCTCCACGACGAACAATTCATCTTCGCCTTGAGTTACTCATTGCATTCATTACAAGTCCCATCGTCGACCTCCCAAAACGTCAAGGCTCCGTGAATTGAAAAAGTTTCTCTCTTCCGAGAAGTGCTTCTGTGCGTAAGCAGACTCCACCCCGACGGTGCCGACGCAGGGCGCAAAAGTTCGACGAAGATTCTTTCGAAATCACATCCCCCACCATCGCCCACGACCGCTGCCTGTCTATGTCATAACTTGAGGCACAAATTACAATTACACTCAATTCTCTCGTTGACGGGTCGAGCTGCAATTAAGATACATTATCCGGGGTCCCTCTTTCGCCGAAGTGCGGCGATGCTTAAAACTCAATTAGCTCAGGGCATCGGCCTAATCAAGCCGAAGGAAGTGCAGCCTGATATGAAACTAAACGCTCAGCCAGCGGGCGAACGAGCGTGGACGTGTTGTCCAATCAAGCGTTTCGGTCCATGTTTGTCGGTTGGAAAGTTTTTCTTTTTTTTCATTTTTTCATCAAACCTGTCCTCTGACAAGGCACAAGCCGTTGCCGGAAGCCAACAACATGGTCGTGTTGTTCGTTCATTCTTTTCAGGGATGACACAAAGCCAGCGAAAAGGAAACAAGTTCAAAGGCAACAGCACCGACGACGACGACGACGAGTTACCGTCTTGTTAAAGTCTGCGCCTTGTTGTGTCTCTATTTTTAGGTTACATTCTGAAGACCCAACCCCTCAAAAGGAGGAAACAAAGCTTGTCATTCAATTAAAATGTCATTAAAATCAAAACAAGCTGACTGACTCGTCGTTGGGCGCCATTTCTTTCTTTTTCGTGTTCAACAAATATTTACCAGGGCACGGGACGGAGGCAGGGCTTCGAGACAACTAATCACCTGAGCATCAAATGGGTGAAATTATTTTCGGGAACTTTCTCGAATTTTCTGCTCCGTCTTGAGGCGGGGGCACGACACGGACGATGGAGTGGGAGTTGTGAGTTGCTGCGCCTGAAAGTGAGCGAGAGACATTTATAAGACAATTGTGCGCGTGGGAGCGGTGAGAAACGTTGCCTCCTCAAACATATGAGGAAAGTTTCAAATGACTGAAAGTGGCAGCTTTGTGTACTCCAGCGTGCGCCCCTGAGTGGGGGTGGCGTTCGGCGGGCGATAAGTTCGGCGAATCGATTCTAAGGCGAGATTGGGACCATGTGGCTGGGGATGGAGACGGCTTAATCTTGACAAATTATAGCAATCTGTTGCAGGATCAAGAGACTGAATGTGTATTGGGTTCGGGCGTGGGGTTGAGACCACCATTGAGTTGGCGGTGCTTCAGATAAGGATATAGTAGCAATTCAGCGCATATTAGGAAATTTAAAGCAAAAAGCTTTTAAAACTCAAAAAAACCATCGTAAAGAGGACCGCAAACTTTCGAAATAAAAAATGCACGACTCCCCTAATCTCCCCAACCAGAGACAGATGCACTTAAGGATACTCACTGCTTCTGCCGACTTCCCAACCACACTGAACCCTCCCCAATTTGCACACGCAAATAATGATGCACCAGCACCAGCAGTGACGTCCCTCCGGGGGCCCTGGCACACTTGACCTTCACCCAAAACGACACCATTCCACAGGATCCATTAAGTTTAATTTCAGACATTCAGCGAGATTATCGTAAAATCCACAAAACTACTTTCGGATACAAATCAACTGGCAGTGCAGTCGTCCAAACAAATTGCACGAGTCACCAGGACAACTTCAAAATCAATTACCCTCAGAATAATTCAGAATCTCCTTGTCGTCGTCCCGGTGCCCGGGACAAGGATAGTGCCTTCTGTGATGTCGTATTTACGGTCTCGCCACACATTTGGTCGAGTCCTCCGAGTCACGATTCATGTCATCCTTTATCTGTGCTGTTCCGTTCGGTTCTGTTATGTTCCGAATCGAGGACGAACATTATGATGGGGATAAAGTTGCTTGTTGTGTGTTTTTAAGAAATCCATTTTATGTCGTTTGCACAGTCACTGGCCTTGGGGGGCTGGTAGTCGTTCCACCGTACAAGCACACGCCACACACACGCACACGCGAGACACACGTGTGTTTAATTAGCTTTGATGCTAATTTGCATGTCCTGCGGCACCTACTCCACCGCCTTGCCTGCGACTGCGACGACAAAGATGCGGAATGTGCATGTGACAGTAATTAAAAGGACATTTCTTTTGAGCTCACCAAGGGTGCGAGCTTAATTGGGAGAAGTCCGATGCGTTGCCTGGCAAGGACACCCTGCCGCGTGGTGGGCGAATTAATACTCGAATAAGTCCCATCATCGCAGACGAGGGGTTCGCAGTGAAATTGTACTAATCACAGAATGGGGCTGGTCGAGATTCCAGGGAAATTAATTACGTCGAATAAATTGAAGGAGTGGGGGACGATGGATTCGATGAACGTCGGATGTCGCGGTCGAGTGCCGACCGTGGATATTGGTAGTGATTGAGGGGGAATCCGCTGCATAGACGCACTCTGATCGGCTTACTGGGGGCGACGGGCAGCAAGTAAAGTGAACTTAATTGGATGGATCTTCCCTTTGACGCGACCGATGTGCCGGAGAACAATAGAAGGCTGTTCGATGTGTACTCGGAGTGATGTGTTCATTAGACGTGAAGAGCAGACGAATGCGTTGTCAGCACCGAGCTGTGTCATTGCAGATGGGTGCGGTTGGTGGACAGACGGACATAGAGCTTGATACGTGTACCAACAAATTGAGTAGTACGCCCAGATGGGCGATAATGTCGAATAATCTGCTCTTAATGTGCGAGCCATCTTCTATAGCAGGCATGTCATACTCGAAGCCCTCGGGCCACATGGGGCCTACAACACTCTTCCGCAATTATAATGATTTCATTAAAAAATAAATTTGTAGAGTCTACAGAATCAGTATTTTTTTGGAAGTTTCCACACCTTCAACGATTGTTAAACGATCCAACGGCAAGCATTGAGCTAAATAAGTGCGGTTTCGGACTCCAAACTAGATCTGGATGACCCTCCGATTTTATTAATGGCCTTATTTGTCATCCACTCAGCGCTGATGGGGAACTATCAGTCGAAGGGTCCGTTGAAATGGATGAAGGGAAGTCATTTTCTACCTCTTTTGTCGCCAGTTTGCTTAAAATACTTGCACGGCAAGAGGTTCTTGAGATTCAATCAGAAAACCCAGGCTCTCTTTGCAGCGGACGCCTTTGTTTGTAGCTCTTTAAGTGCAATATAGCCTCTAAGCCAGCTAATAGCACCGGTGGCTATATTTTACTTTATGTTTATTTTATTTTTCAATTTAAATCCTTGGGGGCTTAGAACGACAACGACGACTGTGCGCCATCTCGTTCGGAGTTTGGCAACGCGTTTGATATCCCTTTAACGCACTCCTAAAGAACTCGTATCCTCTTCGACTGTTCTGAGCAACCTTTGCCTAGGGTCTTCACTTCATGACGTACGTCTCGATGAACTCGTCTTCGCTCCGTAGGGTGTGTCCAATCAACTTCCACGTTCTTGTGTGCATAATAATGTTTATAGGTTCCTGGCCTTTTCGTATATACGGTTCCCTCCAAAAAATCCTGAGAACGTCTCTTAAACATTTGTTTAGGAATGATTGCGGCTTTCGTGTGACAGTAGTGCCCACCTGCACGGTACTGCTGGAGGCACTACTGGAGCGGAATAATCGTTCTTAAGCCGATGACATTGCTTTTTTTCAGATCTAGGACACCATTCCCGAGACAGCTTTAGCCCTCCCGATTCTGCTGCACGCAACCAATTTCAGTGCCGCCGCGACTAGCCGAGACCACTGTTCCCCGATATATGTACAAGGTGGCGCAAAATTAATCGGCCTATCGGAAGATGTTATAACTTTTACAAATGGCGTCGTACGTCAATCATATTTGACGTTTGTAAACTAGACAGCTGCATTATACAAACTGACAAGTAATTGAGCGCTATACCCCCAAGAGCGTGGCATAGTGTGTCGATTTTGTTTGACCAATAATCTGTAGGTGGTGTTAGCGGAGCGTGAACTTCGACGTCGATTTCATAATCGTGTTGCGCCAACTGGGCAAACATTCCGGCGCTTAGCTACTTGACTCGAACAGACTGGAACCACAGAAGACCATGCAGGGCATGGCTTCCATCGGACTGGTCGTTCGGCTGATAATATCGCGGCTGTGGACCCTATAGCGAGTTTTAGTGAAAGACTTACATATGTACCGGTACAGTGCATCAGTTAAGGCCTCCTGATCGTCAGCCGCGTGTGAATGAAATGAAATCTTGCCAAAGAGTCATGGATAAAACGGGCACAAATGTGTTGATACAATAGCGGCAGCCGCTTGGCGGAGCGGAAAGGTCCAAATAAAGATTCCCCTCACTTACAATAATTTTTTTTATCATCATCATCATCATCTTCTGACCCGCATGATCCACTAAAGGAGTCGCGGGGGTAAACCACGCACGAGAGATCTCCAGGCAAATCGATCCTCCGCCATCGACTCTAACTCATCAGGAGCTATGCCCAAGCGTAACCAAAAAACCAAGTTTTTGGACTTGGTCCAACCAACTTGTCCTGGGTCTGCCAAGCGGTCGCCTACCTGATGGAATCACATTCAACGCCCGCCTCGACAGTCGTGATGATGGGCACATTCGTGCCACGTGACCAAACCACCGAAGCATATCCCTTTCCGTTCGAAGAAGCAGCTGCTCAATGTTAAGTTCCTCGCGCACTGCCGTGTTTCTCACCCTATCCCGGCGAGTAATTCCCACAACAGCACGAAGAAATCTCATCTCAGCAGCTTGCACTCGCGATCTTATTCTTTCGGTCATTACCAAAATTTCATGACCATAGGTGGGAGTTGGTACAAATACTGTGTTGAAAACCGCTAACTTGGCTCTGACACCAAGCTCGGCCTTTCTGATTACAGAACTACCAAGCTGTGTCAAAACTGACCCAGCTTGACCAATCCTACAGGGAAGCTCAGCATTACTCCTCCCATCCCTCGTGAAAAAGATGCCGAGATACTTAAAATTCTCCACCTGCTTCAATGGGACGCCACTAACATGCAGAGTGCATTGAACAGGCGTTCTGGAAATGACCATAACCTCCGATTTGTCCACGTTAACCCTCATTCCAGCATCAGCACATACGGCCACAAACCTATCGAGTGCGCGTTGGAGTTCCGTCTGGGAGGATGTGAGGATAACCAAGTCATCTGCAAAAAGAAGATGACTTACCCTCAACTCTCCCAATGTGAAACATTCCTCACCTCGGCTGCGCTGCAACATCCAGTCCATATATACAATGAAAAGGAGAGGTGACAAGACACACCCTTGGCGAAGTCCAACGCCCACGGTGAAAGACAGTTGCACAGTTGCTACAGTTGGTCCCTCAGAAGAGGACCATCAATCCCATACTCCTGCAGGACACTCCAGAGTTTACCTCGAGGGACTCGGTCATATGCCTTTTCCAAATCTACAAAACAACTGTAGATGGGTTTGGCATACTCCCAAGCCTTCTCAAGTACCATTCTTAGAGTGAAAAGCTGGTCGGTTGTAGTTCTGATCATTTTTTTTATTTAATAATATTTATAAAAACTAAGTTTGCGCCACCGTGTATAAACTTTGTTGACTTCCTATCCGGCGAAGTTCAGTTGGTTGCTCAGGGCTTTAGCTTCAGCTGTGTTTACTTTAAGCCCCAAATTGTTTGCTTTAGCTTCTGGATTGTCATCAGATGAAGGATATTGAATAAGCATCGTCAGCAGTGTTTGAGACAAGATGTCCTAGTTCATCCATCATCGTCAATGCATCTACGTTATTGACTTTCAGAAGTGCCTGTCGTCAAACTATGCTGCCACGAAATCTGACTATGCTGTCATATGTTAGAGTATGTCTGACGATCGCTGAATACGCCCACAAGTTTGTCCAATGACTCGGTGCCCATTTTTACGAAGATCCCAGTGCTTAGATATAAAAAGAAGATAGTTTTATCCGCTCGTAAAAACTTAGTTAGGGAAGTGATCCCTAGAACTGGTGGTGTGAGCCGTGAACAATGGGTTCAACTTGTGGCATGGCTATGGGTCCATTCTCCTCTTTAAAGAAAGGATTGCACCAAAAGCCTTCTAAAACTAAGAAGCATAGGAAATACATCGAAAGCCCTTACAGTGCACGCATCAAATGGAAAGTGCAGCCATATTTTTTTCGCTCGCATTGCACAAACGAAATTCAAGAAGAATTAACCAACAAATTTGAACTCGGTTTAAGGTTCACTTCACTGTGAAACTGGCCACAATAGTTGGGAGGAATTTGACTTTTGCAACTATTCGACCATTTTTCCCCCCTCAACATCCCTTTCCCTCTCCCAAGTGTCAGTTTATGCCAAATACTGTTATTATCCGTTCATCCCAGTTCGTGAAGCGCATTCATGGCCCGCAATGAAGTTCACCAATCTGAGCACTTCTCCACTGCCAACAAGCAGCAAACAGCATCCTTTCGCTCTTTTTACCCAAAAACTCAGAGCATCCTCCAGGCACACATACATCCGCAATATGCATTCGGTCTACTTCCATTTTGGCCACTGTTTAAAGCTTTGACCTCGAAAATTCGCTCGTAAAACAGCCGATACATCTCGACGGTGACGCAAAGGATGTGCTCATAAGCCGGAGCAATTTCGAACTTGAAAATGCCAATCACGAGTGTACACATTGTACGCAGAGAGGAGAACCTGCACAAGACCCCCACGGCCCACACACACTCCAGTATCGACTCGGTGCGAGCGGATGCGGATCGATACCTGACATTGGATTGGAGCTGTGCCCAGACCGCAACCAAGACCGAGAAGGCGGCGGGACTGAATATAATTTTTGCTCCGGATGCCAAGGCGAAACATTTGTGGGTTAATTGAAAATACCACGAATGTCCTGGAGACTGTCTTGTCGTGGCACAATCAGAGGGAGGACAAAAATGTTCAGTCTGTGGGCATAAATATTTTGATTGCGTTGCGCTGGGAAGCAGGGCGACCGGCCCGGCCCGTAGCGCGGCGAAAGAGCACGACCAAGCCGTATTGTCTGCCGGCGAGTGACTTAATGATTCTACAATTTTAGTTGGAATGCGAAGTGCTTTGTTTAGAACCCACTTCGTTCGAATATGAGTGGTAAACCGGGCGCCTGATGGGGTGAGCGAACAGGATATGCCCGGCATTTCATATTCCACAGGAAGGCATGACGGGAAGTATTTAATCGCGTTAAGGATGGAATGCATTTCGTGTATGCACGAGAAGAAATCACTTAACGAAACTTTCGGACCCATGCAATGGTGGTTGTTGTGGCTTGCAAGAGTGTGGTTCTGGTGGCACAACTTATCTGGCCAGCGCATGATGAACATGTTTTCGCTTCGATGGTTTAAGTGTACTGATGTGTGGACACACAATGGAGGCGGTGGGCTTTTGGAATGTTCGAGGGGGGTTGAGAGTGATTTTAGTGGTTTCTGTGAAGAGGAGTTCGTTGAATTGAGGAATTTGCTTTGAATCCGCTTGATAAACTTCAAAACACTGCAACTTGAACGAGAGGAGGTCTGTGATACCTAGACTTTGGCTGAACGGAACGAGTGAGGTACCTAGGGGGGAAATTATTTTGGGAAGAATCTTGGGGAAATTAATGGAAATTTAAAATTAGACGCTGACTTGATGTGACCACACGTGCAGGAAGAAAAACGGTTCGATATGAGCTGTGACAGATTTGGCACGAAGAAGGAGGGAGGACTGACAGGAAAAAAGTGGGACAATCGCATCAACTACTAACCGATGCAACTATTAAGCGAACTGAAAAAGGTTGGCTGCACTGCCTCCCAGACAACCAGTCGTGTGACAGACCTGTATAGGCGTGTTGCGATCAGGATGGATAGTTACCATTGAAGCCTACTGGGCTTGGTACGAAGCTATCGAAATTGTAGATCCTGACGATGTTCTGCCAGCCTAGAGTGCTGAGACGACATCGCATGTCCTTGCAAAAAGCATGTGTAGAGCTCGGAAATCCTTAAACATAAGCAATTTTCAGCTTTTTCCTAGTTCATCTTCCAATTGCCACAGCGGTCCAATTAGACCTACCTACGACTCATGTGCACCTGTTGTTATATTTTCTGACTTCGTTACATTGGCAAGAGCTCCCCGACATCGAAATTTCAGCTTAAAAATGTTCATGGGCTAACTTAAGCCCAGTTCATCTTCATCAACGAAGATCTGATGGCAGACCAACACCCAATACTCATGAAACATACATACAGTGATGGTCAATAAGCCATTCTGTGTTACCCATTACATTGATGTTTCCAACTCCATGTTTTTTTGGGTCAAAATTCTTGATTTGGAGTGCGTTTCTCGAACTTTTCTCGCCACTCTACCATAGAGGTTAGACTCTTGCAGTCTTCGTCGAATTGTTCTTTCGCTGACTGGAAGATCAAGTTATGTTTTAACACTGTGCGAAGACTTAAAACTAGTATATATTTAGTGTCAATTTGACACACATTTTTTGTTCAAATAAGCAAAACTCCTAATATTTGTTGAATCATTTCGAACGGAACCGTTTAAGATACCCCAAGACGCTGGAAACGACCTCATGCACACGTTCTTCAATCCAGACAAGGAGGGATGGCTTTGGAAACAGAGTGGAAGGTACAAGTCATGGAAGAGACGGTGGCTCATATTGAACGACAATTGTTTGTACTATTTTGAGTACACCACAGATAAGGAGCCGCGATAGAGAAATTCATGACAGGAGTAAACCTCACTGCTTTGAACTGTTCGCTAAGGGGGGGGGGGGGGGCTGATTTTATTAAGGCATGCAAGACTGACTCGGACGGAAAAGTGGTTGAAGGTAAACTGTCTGTCGAATGTCCGCAACACCGGAGAAGGATCAACAGCCTAACACAGTACATCAGTCACAATCCATTCTACGACATCCTAGTACAAAGAAAGAAGAAAGCACCGAGCAACAGTTAGTCGAGAATAAAACACCGAGGCTAATCCTTGAACAGAACAATATATCATAATTCAACACTCAATCACCACCCTTAGTGTCCGGCGCACCCTCAGGGCCGGACATCTCCTCCCAATCCCAAATATTATTCGTAACATTCTTCCAGACGCTCGCGGCTCTCCAGGCTACTTTCTCGTCTAGTTTCCGTAAAAGTTGTCGCCAGAGGGCTCTGAAAGCTTGTAGACGAGTTATTACTCATCTGATGTTTGGTGTCAATTTGACACAATGTGTTTAATTCTTCAAAATAAAGTTTTTCGCGCCAGTTTTGTTAGGAATGAAGGGGTACAATGTCACTTGTGAACATTTTTTTACATATTACAGTTTGGTACTCATGCTGAAGAAGCAGCAAATGACGATTGTCGGCACCTAAAGGGTGATTTTTTAGCTATTATCTTTTTGGCAACACTGGTGTAAACAGCTGACGCACGTTTCGTGTTTTGTTTCACTGTCAAACATCTTCAGTTTGGTCTATAATTTAACCATGAATCGTCGTACAAACGAACAACGCTTGCAAATTATTGAATTTTATTATCAAAATGCGTGCTCTGTTAAGAAAGTTCATCGCGCGCTTCTTCCATTTTATGGTCAGCTCATTTTTGGCTCAATGGGTACGTAAATAAGCGGAATTGTTGATTTTGGAGTGAATATCGGCCAGAAGCATTGCAAGAGCTACCAATGCATCCAGAAAAAGTCACAGTTTGGTGCTGTTTATGGGCTGGTGGCATTATTGGACCGTACTTCTTCAAAGATGATGCGAATCGTAACGTAACTGTGAATGGTGAGCGCTACCGTGAGATGATATCCAACTTTTTTTTGCCCAAAATGCAAGAGTTTGACTTGCATGACATGTGGTTTCAACAAGACGGTGCCACATGCCACACAGCACGCGCAACAATGGACTTATTGAGGGGCGAGTTCGGTGAACATTTTATTTCACGTTCGGGACCGGTCAATTGGCCGCCTAGATCGTGCGATTTAACGCCTTTAGACTATTTTTTGTGGGACTATGTTAAAGCTCATGTCCATACAGACAAGCCCGCTTCAATTGACGAATTGGAAGACAACATTGAAGCATTTATTCGTGAGATACCGGCCGAAATGTTGGAAAGAGTATGCCAAACTTGGACTAAGCGGATGGACCATTTGAGGCGCAGTCAAGGTCAACATTTGCATGAAATAATCTTCAAACATTGAATTATACAGACCTTACTGTCGATTCAAATAAAGATTTCATGCATTTTTCTGAATTTTCTGTGTTTTTTTTTTTTTGTTGAAAAACTTTCCTATAGCTTTTAAAAAATCACCCTTTATAAGGAAAAATCGCAAGGAGATACCGTCAGCGCTGATTGACATGAAACGGAAACCAGTGCTCCATACTGAAATTGTCTACCACTATGCAGATCGTGTCACGATGGTGTCATACGTGCCCAAGATAAATCGCTTAGCAACTTTGCCTTCGACGTATCATGCGACCGTCCACTTTGATCCAGCTGATCAGGCTAAAAAAGCCCCTCATAATTCACTTTTATAATAAAATTTCGATACTCTCGACCACGATCACTTACGTCGTGACTTCTTGAACTTCAGTCAATTTGTTACCGGATTTATCGGCGATTGGTTTTTGTTGAACTTCGACGAGACCTTATGTGAAGACAATAGCAAAGCTAGCGCACTAATTCCACGTGGTATACAAGCGGGGACATTTTTTCGTCGTTTGCGAGATCCAAGTTCGTCGATTTCACCGTGCTCCTCTTGCTCGAATTCTCCATCAACATCATCAAAAGAATCAGCATCGATCGAAATGCCACCGGTCAACACATTGGTTCATCAGCCAACCACAAAGAAACAGGCTAGATGTCACATGTGCCATCGAACTTCGAACGCAAATGTTCACAGGGTTCACTGTGACATGTGCGTGAGACCAACTTGTACGGAACATCGATTTATTCTATGCGAGAAATGCCAAGTACTTCTCGCAAGTGCGAGGGGCGTTCAATATATTCTCGGTATCGGGGTGAAGCTGTGGTTGTAAATATAAATTGACTTATTTATCAAGTAATACTATTATTTTAGTGCATTCATGTACAATTTCAAAGATTCTCTCCACTAGGCAAGGACATCAAAACCTAAGAAGAAAATCGGAAAATTTTGGTTTTTTTTTAGTAGCAGACGAATGGCTCTATTTAAATGACCATCACTGTGTGTACGCTTCCAAGGTGAAAGTCGAATGCGGTTGACTCTCACACAAGTCTGCAACGATAATTTGTTTAATTGACGACTAAAAAAAAGAGCTGGGACCACCATCCGTGTAGAGATCTACAGTCTACTTGCAATTCGAATCTATTTCAGCAACATTTCTGCAGAAAATTGGTTTTAAAAGCATTTTTGAACTGAGTTTAAAGCTTGAAGATCTACTCCCAGGCAAACAGCTGAAACACAGCAAGCCTTTGAACACATTCTCATCATTGCCTGCTTCAGATTGTGCCCAATCACTCAGTTCTTTCTAAGAGCGAGGAAAGGACCGAATTTGATTTGCATTCGAATTTTAAGATCAACGTAAATTCAGTCTTGCACGCCTTTCTTGATCGCATTATCTTCCTCTTCTTCTTATGGCGCCACAGCCCGCCGTGGACCTGGCCCTCAACCAACAAGCCTGTCCAACTGGCACGATCTTTAACCAGCTGCCACCAATTAGCTGAGGTCCGTCTCCACCCGTGTTCGATATCGGTTTCGTGTGCGTTGAAGCCGGAGTCTAAGATGGCAACACAATGGCATGCATCTAATTTTCTCTAGAGAATGAATGATCAGCAGCAGAAATAAGATAAACGAAATCCGAAGATTTTCTTCAGAAAGAGACGTGAAACCAATTCGGATTGAATCAAACCCACTCTCCCAGCAAGCAACGCATATCGGAATCTCCCTAAAAGCTTTCATTCACTTACCCCAGAGATCAGAAAAAATGCCACTCCACTCTTTCAGCGCGTCGCAAAAAGGCAAACGATGCTGAATGCCCAGATATTCAGCGATATACAACACAACTCTCTGAACGATACGAATCTCAGGATGAAGGAGAAAAAATAAGAAAAAAAAAAATGGGAAAACCAACAAAAGGACCAAACGCCACCCCTTTGCCCACCGATTCAAACATTGAAACACAATACTTATCGTTTTTCTTTTCTGCGTTGCAAAGGACAAGAGAGAACACAAAAACTCACTTGGATTGGAACACAGTGTGTAAGCCAGCTCACAGCCATCATCAGCATGGTGACGAACACTGCCAGACAACAAACGTGTTCGCCGAGCAAGCGATGAATCCGTCCCCCTCTCGCGACGACCGGGTGTTCCATTCAATATCCTTTTACAAATAATTCCACTCATTCATTGCAGCAGCAGCATCCTCGCCACCCGCACAATCCATCACCGACTCTCTGGCAGGAGACTGCCGTCAGCCAGCAGCATCGGTATCTCTTAACGCCAATACCAGGCTTTCGATAAATCGACAAAGACGCAGGCGAAGTGCCATCGAAAGGGGACAAAAACCAGGCACCGTCGACCGACTGTAAGCTGTGCGAGGATGATGGCGTTGTCAAACACAACGAAAAAGACGAACACTTTGAACCGAAAACAATCCTCTTGCACAGGACAGGACTCTGGACCTCCGCACGTGTAACTAGTCCGGCATAGAGAAGACGTGAGGGTCAGATGGAAAGTGCAGTCAGTGGGAGCGTTCCTCTTCAACGGCGACGAGGGAAAATTAAAAGTTAAGTTGCGGAAGGGAATTCCGCAAGATGACAAGCCAGTGACACCCAGTCCCAGACCGCTCGTCTCAAAGCGAATGGAACCAATAAAATATGAGATGGGGGAAAAGGAAAAGGATTCCACCGAAAAGCGGATTGAATGGCATTTGGCATCGAATTCTCAGCGCGCTGCGTGTGCGTCTGTGCGCTGTGAGAGCAAATGGAGGAATGGCTGAGTGGTTGTATGGATTTGTATTCTCCTCGTTTGCTTTTCGTATTATGTCTCATTTCCACCGGGATGTGTATCTTATCCCCGCAACAGACTGCTCCAAGCAACAGCGGCATTCCTCAAATAAGATCATGTTTCAAAGGCTCTCACGTAGGTACTCCGAGGGCAAAATGGGTGAATGTATCTAAGGCAACTGTTCCGTGCTCATGAATGCAAAATTAATGGCGTGTACACAGCCAAGAGGATGATGGCGTACGGCAGCGGCAACAGGGCTCTCATTGTTTTCATATTACAGCCAGTAGACAGAGTCAGTGGGACGCAAATGTAATCCGCCGCTGGAGTGTGGCCCATCCACAGCCGTCATGCGGATACGCAGATACGCTCGCACGATGTGCGTAGTTTAAGAAAACTCTCATCCGGAGAGGAACCCGTAGGGGTAGGTTGGGACCGCGCTCTATTAGGAGATGCTCCAACAATCCAGAAAATTTTATTAGCAATCGAAATGGCGCAGAGATGCGTGCACGAATGTGACGCTTGGAGTGGGCCGCGAGGCTTTAAAAAGACACACATTCATGATGTGCTAACAAGAGTTTATCATGCTTGAACCGAGAGAACACTTAATTAACAACCGACCGTGCAGACGCTTGAACGGAAATCTTTTGTGTTGTCTAAACGGTCGATGTAAACTGGATGATGGAGGTTCTCGTTTAAGGAGTTTGCAGTTTACGAGCTGGGCCACCAAAACGAAAATTGGATAACTGCCAAAAGAGAACAGCGCGCAAAGAGGATAACATGGGTCGTTGTAAGCATCAGTGACTTGATGTCTTTATAATTGAAGCAAGATATTGAATATGTGCCTATGCTCGCCTCCACACGAACGTTGGTGACATTTTGGTCGGGTGGATTGTATTTATTGTTCTCTTTCCCCCTCCAGTCAGGAGCTTATTGGAAAGGGAGTGCAATCGGGCTCACTTCAGTTGTTGCTTTGATTTCATTGCCGTCGGTAATCATTGAATGCTAAGCTTGTCAGCATCAGAAGGCGGAATACAGCAGAGAGGCATCTGAGACCAAGGGAAATTTCAATTATTAATCACTAATGTTGTTACTATGGCGGCCTTGGCATTGTGGGTCAGTGCCGCTCGCCTTCTGCGCACTTGAACTTCGGCGTCTAGGTCGAATCCCAGTACGACAAATTTTCACGGCCCCACCTCTTTCGAGTCACTGACAATGCTTGAAGAGTAAAAGCTGTCTGTCGAGAAAAACCTTCTCAAACAGTTTTTCCACTGATTAGAGAACAATAGCGCACGCACAACACGAGTGGTTGCTGAGAAGCTAGACACTGGCGCTCCACGGGCTGTAGCGACACCGATATTGTTATTTTTAACGTGTTACGAACGCTGTTTGTTCACTGTCTCCGTCTCTTTACTTAAAGACGGCTCCGTTTTTCTCTTCTTTACTGCGGTACCAAGTTTTTGCGAAGAGTGACGCGTGCTCTAGTGATTTATCGAAGCTTTACGGGCAAATCCCGGGGATGCAATCCAAGCTTTCTAATCCACCTTAGATATATATAGTACATATATAGCTATTGTTAGATGCATAATTACCTACAGTTCAACAGCATGGACTAAGAGATCCAACCTGATCAGCGCGAGGAAGACACTCAACAAAGTTGAAAGGTTTCCATGCCTCTGTATTATGAGAACTTGTCCAATTGCTGCCATGGGTGTGCTATTGGAGCTGACTCCCTTCAATTTAGAGGTTACAAAATGTGAAAAATAAGACAATCATGAGAATAGCTGGATGGCGCAGTTTGTTGAGTGTCTGCCCTTGGTTAGTGGGGTCCTAAGTTTGAATCCCAGTGAAAGATAAGTTAAAACGCTTTATCCGGTTTTCAAATCTGGTTCAGTCACCATTTATCGTCGTCGATCAGTGGTAGTAGTCTGACTATGGGTATCACATTGGACAACATGGTCTAAGCGATTTCGCTGGCAGCCCACCTAACCTAACCATGAGAATAGCAAAAATTTCAAAGGATGACGCAAGAAGTTTACAATTCAGCTCAGCATCAAAACAGACTGAGCAGCAATACGGTAAAATGGTTAACAAACGGAATGTTGGCGTCAATTGTAGCTGGCTTATTCCTGAAGACCTGAGACTTTACATATCCCTAGAGAAAATAGTCTAAAGATCGTATCGCACGACCTAAGCGGCCACTTTTCCCGTAGCAAAGCGTGAAATTAAGTGCTCAACAAAATGATTTCTCAACAAGTCCATTGTTTCACGCGCTGTATGGCTCGTAGCGCCGTCTTGTTGAAACCAGAGCTAACCGAGACCATGTACTTGAATTTCAGGAAGCACCCAGTTCGTTAACGCTGAGACCGACGACGAATCGATTCGACACGGTGTTCGCGTACACTATCAGCTGGAACTGCAAGAGCCTCTTCACAACGTTCTGGATGTGGTCTAATCTGTCGAGTATCATCCACTAATGTAAGCTTTGACTCAGATTGACGAATGGTATTGGCAACAGTGGCTTCGACTATGCGCACAGTAAGTTCCTCGAATAGCACGATAAAAACATTTCTCACAGAACGCTGATTTTCGTAATGCAGCTGCAAAATTTGGGGACGCTGTTGTGGCGTGAGTCTTTCCATGATGACTTGCCAAACGATACTGAACACAAATGACAGGGCAGTTTGATAGGACTCACGCGTGATCTGTCAAAAAAAGCCCATTGAAAACCAAACCTCATGATGAACCAACCTTTAGTACTAGGTGTGGTATCGAAAAATCGCTAGAATTTACTAGATTTTATTTTAGCGAGTCTTAAAAATCCTCTAGATCTAGCGACAATAGCGCTAAAATTAAACCTTGGTTAGGAATGTTTGCAGTTGAATACTTGGAGATTTTTTGCACTTAACACCCAGTTGCACTTTTCACAGTCCGCGTGGTTTTCTTGCCATCTTACTCCAGTGGAACATAGCCGCTTTAGACTGACAGTTGTTGAAGTAGTCCAAGTAGAGTCCAATCCCACTCCCACTTATAAATTACCCAACAACATCTCAAAGAATACACACGAACAAAATATTTGGGAAAGTTAAGCCCTGACCCCACAATTCCCTGTCACATCAAAAGTGTCTGCTTTCCATTCCCAGCCAATTCCAAAATGGGTCTCGAAATTCCACAGCGAACATCTGTATGTCAATCTGATTTAGTTCGTCCCCAACAATTGTACTGCCTCGCCCACTAGACGACACACACAACGAATACATCATCCATGACAAAATGACAAACGAAAAAGGCAAAAAAGGCCAACAAATCTCATTACCCAACGCTGGGT
Organism: Eristalis pertinax; assembly: GCA_907269125.1. Taxonomy (NCBI): domain Eukaryota; kingdom Metazoa; phylum Arthropoda; class Insecta; order Diptera; family Syrphidae; genus Eristalis; species Eristalis pertinax. Next base: position 30,474,693 of record OU026149.1, read on the forward strand.
GGCTAGGTCTAGACTTCCTGCCCAGTTCCAATGGTTTGGCCGGCAAGAAATGTAAATCACATCAAGTGCGCACTTAAATCAAATCAAGGATACTCCTCAAAATGGCCGCGAGGCACGCTCCACCTGAGCACTGCTCCCTTTTCGCTGTGCGCTGATACGCTCTTTGTGTTCATCTTTCTCGTGCCTTTTTTTTTAATTACCTTAAAAACGACATTATCCCGAAATGAGCCAACGAATGAATAATACAATTCTGCACAAGATGGTCTTGTCTGATGGCGTGGCCGGGAATGGGGGGGTGAAATGAAAGCCAGGCTATGGTACAAAGCGAGTGAAATATCTTTCAGAAAGATTAATAACGGCACTCACAGCAACAAGTTTGCAATAGACCATGAGTTGGGGTTCCGACCATCCTTTGGATAATTTATGAAGTATTTACCCAACACAAGGAGTTCCTTCCTGTCTTTCCTGTCGCCCCCCTCTTCCGTGCACTCAAAGTGCCCGACTCTGGTTTGGTGGAACTCATTGCCCGTGGATCCCCATTCCATCCACGTTCAAAGGAGCCACTTGGAGACTTTTCGTAACGTAAATTCTAAAGCGAAGGAAAAACCGTTCTTGGAACCGCCAGAATGAGTTGCTGGTCCGGGAGTTTAGTGTTCATCCCGCCGCCACCGGAATGAGTTGCTGTTCCCGGGGTTTGGCGTTTATCCCGTAATGCTCACAGTCCTCCCAAGAGCACCCAGGTAGCGTGTAATCGATAGTGATGGGGAAACATAAACTTTGCCGTCTCTGTGCACTGCTCTCTAGGAATAAACAATAGCACTCTCCTGTCTCGTCCTGTGAGAGATGGCCCGAATTCCTGCCGCATACGTGATTTTATTTTCTTGCGAAACGGGGAAGTATGGCGGTGGAGAGCTCGCCTCGGGCTGATCTAACATAAACCTGATGAGACAAAACAAATGTTGACTCAGGCAAGGAGATGTCTAAATTATGCACGTATCCTTTTCGCTTCTCCATGACACGACCTGAGGCATTCCTAAGGCGAGCACTCTCCCCGCACACACGGTCATGGCCCAGCCACAAGAAGAGGAACAAGACGTATGTGATACGTAATAATAGTCATTTCGAGTGAAATGAGTGTCGGGGGCGCGATGGGAGGACTGCGAATGTTATTTGTCGGCAGAGCGGATGCGAATGAGGTTAAGTCCTTTCGGCGTGATGTGCCATGTACATGAAAGTGTTGCTAATGTGTTGAGTTTTATTTTGTGGGTTCAGGAAATTGTGCGTCGTCGGAGACGCTCTATGTGGGCCAGCGTGTGCGCGGAAGAAGAATGAGTTTTCATTAGGGACGATCAGCCTCAAGGCGGAGACTGAGCACAAATTTAAGAACAATTTCGCAGCGATTCGAGGGGAAGCAATTTGAAATTAATTTCGTACTCCGGATATTGTTGGCGCGACTTGGAATTGAATCGGTGTCACGGATATGCTCAGACTGAAATGGAGAGAGTACTGTTGAATGTCTGACGGTGTGGGTGACTTTAAGAAATCAACGCAGAGGATATCTGCTTGTCGACATCATTGCCAGACATGGAGAAATGTTGAGTAGAAGCCCCTTAGTTGGAAGAAGTATGATCTTCAGAAGCTTGCGTCACGGCATATGTTCCTGATGATTATGAATTGGTGTCACAAATGAAACGTGACGTAACATTTTATAAGTAGTCCAGTCTTCAAAATCGCATAAAAAAGTATGTGTACCGAGAAAATTATAAGACAACTTTAGAAGCGTCACGCAAATTTTGTGACGGTTGGGAAAAAGAATCCGATTTTAATGATTATTAGGTATAGATGGTTAGGATTTAGGATTGGAGGCACTTTTCGAAACTATTCCATGAATATTTCATCAAAAGGAGTCACGAAAATTTCGTGACGAATTCAATTAAGCAAAAAATGGGTACAAATAGAATGAGCAGCGTGTTAAGTTTGACGTATACAAAGCCTTTAGGGAAATACTCAGTCTAAAAATACCTCCTTTATCAAAAAGCGTCACGAAAACTTTGTGACGATTGAGTAAAAGTATCCGATTTGAAGGGTTATTATGTATAGAGGGTTTGGATTTTAGTCTTCAGGCACTTTTCAAAGCTATTCTTTGGAAAAAAAAATAATATTTCATCACAGGGAGTCACGAAAATTTTGTGACGAATTCAATTAAAAAACAAATGGGCACAGATAAAATGAGCATCGTGTTAAGTTTTAGACAAATAAAGACTTTTGCGAAATACTCATTCTATAAATACAATCTTTGTCAAAAAGCGTCACGAAAATTTTGTGATGATTGGAAAAAAGTATCAGATTTGAAGGATTATTATGTATAGAGGATTAGGATTTACGTCTGCAGACACGTTTTAAAATCATTCCTTGGAAAATATAAAATTCCATCGAAGGGAGTCACGAACATTTTGTGACGAATTTATAAAAAAAAAATCGGTACAAATAAAATTAACAGTATGTTAAGTGATGAGGTATGTAATGCGTTTTGCAAGAAGCGTCACGCAAACTTTGTGACGAATCTAGAAAAACGTTAAGATTTGTGTTTAAATCTACGAATGTAATTTTGAACGGAGAAAAAAGGGAGAACCTTAGTGCTGCTTTTGTAAAATCGTCCGGAGAAACAGTACAACTTTTTTGAGAAAACGTCACGAAAATGTTGTGACAAATACAAAAGATCATCAACAAAATTGTTACATTCTCTATTCACATTAGTTTAAACCAGTCGCTTTGTTCAATGTTGGTTGCAGTTTGTGATGCTTGCAGTGAATGTGTGGAAAGTTTTGTGAAAACGTCACAAAATGTTTGGCGAATGAAATAGAAACATATATCGTCACGTCACGCAATTTAATTGTAACTCCATGCTGGAGTTGGATGGACTACTCTGAGCTATGTACGAGTATGTATTTACTGATTGCTTGACGCTGTGACTTGGTGGTACAATTCGTCATTTTTAGCGCAACAATTCGGTGCCTCAACCTACAACCACAGGGTAGGCGATGTATCTCTACTTCTAGGGAACGTTCTCCAGTCTTCCAGATTGCAAATGGAATACAATCAGGACAGCCTTCTCAGAAACCCTCTTCCGAATAATTACTTGGCAATGCAATTTCATCCCCTTTTCTCAGAACACTGAGAAGAATTGGTAAATTTTCTTATGCAGAGAAATGGGTTTTTCCCCTAAACCACATGCTCCCCACCACTAGCCGTGGAAATCGCAAAATTCCACGTAAGACTGAAGTAATTTCCAAAAGAGCACAGCTAATAAAACATTCAGGGTAAGCCTGTAAGCCCGTGAGTCTTGACCTAGTTTGTGCACCGTTTTTACTTCAGATACAACTTACGACGCTGTCAACCGTCAACTGAATGCCTCGGCAATTACACAGAATCGAAACTCAACACAGAATCTCTCGTCGATTCCACCCGACGCCCGCCCCCCCTGAGTGCGGCGCTCCTCACAGACTTAATGGCAAGTATCCACTTCAAAGCGAATGCCAGCGAGACTCAAACAGAAGTCACACATCTGGGTGTTAGCATCAAAATACCGCATCTATCCATCATCTTGCGCACACTGTGTCTAATTAAAGGCGAATAACTCTCAACAGGCACACTTTTCTGCTTCAATTAAACCAGCAGACGTGTCGGGGGCCCAGCACAAAGCACCTACTGACAGATTTATTTTAGATTCCTTTTGCACCGATCTCCTCCATTCAATGTGTCACACTTTCGATACAAAACTAATTCATTTCCTTTAATCTTCGTTGGTGTCTTTACAAAGTTCTCCTCTCGTCGTTCCCCTCGCTGGATTCAGCCTCACCGGGCGATGAATGTATCGACGGGAGGGGACCTTGGCTTTTGTTCGCACCGTCTTTTGATCTTTATCTCTGCCCACCCCATTGTAACCATCGGTGGTGCCAAGGACACACGCACACACAGCGTGGGTGGGTGGGTGTCAGGGCGGATAGTGCAATTATGAAGTTTTGAAATCTAAAATCCGATACGAGACGAAAGAGTGCCGACAGCGTAGCAACCGCAACCGTCTGACAGATCTAATTAATCCCTGCGTCAAAATGTACTCGAATCCATTGAAATGTATCTGGCCATCGGATGCATGTGAGTGGAAAATGCTACAGTGACGTGGAATGCAACTCGGATGTTAATGAGTGGGATAACGTGTGCAGGCAGCTTTTTTTGCTGACATGTTCCGGGTGATGTGAGGAGCGTTCGGAGGGATTTTAAAGGAAGCCTTTAACAGCAGTGGTTATTGAATGTCACGTCGTCAAAAGAAGAATCGAATATTCGAGGCCCCTTCCTCTTCGGAGAGCGGCAGCTTTCAGTTCTGTTCTTCCGAACACCTGCAAAAACAAAGCAGCGTCGCACAATATCCCGAAGGGTCTGTGGCGCAAAAGAAAAGCCCGCATAACTTTAAGCAAACAAAAATAACGAAAAAAAAGGCCTCAAAGTCTGCAGGATAATCCATCATCACATGAGGGAATCGTCTCCCTGCATGGCGGAGCATACCGTAGGCTCACGTATGCATATCCATCCCTGCCCTCTGTCACTTTGAAGACGCAAAAATGTTAAATGAACCGAACACGCACACCTCCTTTCAAGTTCAACCGAACGTAAGAGCTAAGGAGCTGAACAAGTGAATGGAATAAGAATGTGATTTCAATTGGAATGTACCCGACGACTGCGTGTGTGTCTTCGTGGCAATGCAAAGATGTTACACGTTCAATTCAATCGGTTTCGTGTAGTCTCACCCCCAACACACAACAGTCGCGAGGGTGTTCAAATGGGGGTGCGTGCTTTTGTCTTCGCGTCTGAGAGTTTTGGGCTATATTTAGACATTCAAAGAAACTCAGATTTATCTAAATTTAGCAGCAAACGTTCGAGTGCAGCACACGCCTTCGTTCATTGATTATACACACAAATAGGAAAACAGCAATCGATTGCAGCGCACGGCTGAGCAGAGCATGTGCTGGGTCGAGATGGCTGAGCTAAGGGTGTTTGCTTGAAGAGCCGCCGGCGGAATTGTGTGACACAAGTCGACGACGCACGCAGCACTTGAACGTCATGCAAAATTTAAGATTACGACGAGGCAAAATGGATAAACCACCCCAAATGTGACATACTTCTTGGGAATAATTCAAGAGTCGAAATTTAAGATGGATCTGCGACTACATGTGGCCCGTGACAAGCCCCGCATGGTGCCGCCCCAATTTACGTCCAAATCCATCAAAAACATCAATTTTGGCCGAATCACAATTCCCCAAGTAGGGGACGACATTGAAGAAGCCCCCCCCTCCCCTCCTCGGCCCGGATCACAGTTGGTGGTTTCATTTGACGCCGAGAACACCCGATTGCTTCTGAGAATTACGGTCTTATTGTTACTTGTGTTGATGTCTCTGTCGATTTCTCGTTTCGCCACATTCGCCCGACGCGACGTCCATCCAAGGCAATGAAATGCGGAATGGGGCAGACGTTCTCTAGCGCGTCATCCGCAAAGATCACAGAAGCGCTCTCCGCTGTGCCGCGTCCGTGGTGTCCTGTTGATTGGAAGCAGCAATCTTTGCCGCTGACGGTCGGTCAGAGGTGCGAGCGAATGGGGCACACTGCTGGCCAGCGCACAATGTGGCGGCAGCGATCAAACTCCACCACCCCACGACACACGCTGGTGTGTGTTTATTTGCTTGGATAATTTTATAGAACAGCTGCTCTGGCTGCGGCATTGGGCGTGCTGCTGCTGATGCGTGCGGTTGCTTTTGTTGTCCTGTCCTCGTCGAGGCCCGTGATCATCGTCAAGACGGAAACGGTGGAATGATTAATCGTTTGTGGCTTTGATTGATTAACACGTTTGATGAGGCAGTGCACACGAGTGGCAGCACCAACAGGAGGCGGAATTAAACTGCTCTCGAGCAGGTAGCTGATGGAGATGTGATGGCATACTGCTTTCCAGTTTGTTGACAGTAAGTGGTTGCTAAGTTGACAGTTTGAAATGGCGAACGGATGCTGTCACAGGGTGACGGTGACGGCGACGGCGAATGTCGTAGAACTGTGAAAGTAGGTCGAGCGAACTAGCATTAAACGGGTGGGGAGGGGAGTTTACGAGGAGATAGGATAATGAGCATGAGTTCGTGAAGTTCCTTACTGGCGGATAGGAAGCCTGACAAACCACTTCGCATTTAAAAGGATGTCGAGCTATGGAAGGGGATGCATGAAAACCAGTAACTTACACTCGTCACGACTGTCTCCCCTAATTATGGACGATGTGGTGATGGAAAGCGTTCTTGGAGATTTTCGATGACGCAGATACTGCCGTGTGTTGAACGATGCATTTCGCATATTTATTCCGTCGATGGCAGACTGCAGCACACATCTTTTTGAAGAGTTCTGATGTGCTCCGTCAAGCATGTACGCGACTTTAAGGATCGTTGCTTTAGCCAACAAAAAAGCAGTCTTAGCTGGAACTGATATACTTGAAGTTTGCTTATGTTGACTGTCGCGCCGTATTGCAAATTTGGTACGAAGCGAAAGAGGCTAATTGCAACGCAAAAGGGGTAAGTTCGCAATCGACGTTCGCGGCTTTATTTGAGCTTTCTGTACATCCGACGTCAAAGCAACTGGATGGCGCCGTTGGTTGAATACCTACTCCTGGTTATATGGGGTCCCCGGTTCAATTCCCGGTGAAAGCAAAGTTAATACGCTTTTATTTGGTCCATTTGCCGTTTGCGGTTGGGATCAAATTAACGGCGCTTTCACTGGAGTTGTCGATCAGTGGTAGTAGTCTGACTATGGGTGGTCAGCATAGTCTCTAAGTGTGCTGGCGATTTCGATGGCAGCCCACTCTACCTAACCTAATCTACATCCGACGACAATTGTCAACGAATGTGGCGCTTAAGTCATATAGATCACCGGAGTGTGATAGTAGATGAGACGATGTGTATAACGTCCCAGGGCTCAAGGCCACAAGAGGCGGGTATGTACACAGAAGGTGAACATTTCCATTTTCTCGTGATTGAGCTACTTTCTGCAGAACTAATTTGTGAAGGCGTCGACTGGTCTCCTATCGCCGGAGTTGCGCACACAGTCTTAAGTGTTGCCACCCGCTATTACGCTGAGTTTAGATCCGTGAAGAGATTAGAATCTTCCTTAGAGTGGACAATTCTGCTTTTGTTGGTTATTCATTTAACAACAGTTTAGACGTAGCAAGAGCACTTAGCTATAACTTAGTTTTCACACCAAATGTGCATCTTGTCACCTCTTCTTTTCACTATATGAATGGAGTGAGTGTTGCAGCGCACCCGAGCCATGGAATGATTGAGAGAGTTGAGGGTAAGTCATCTTCTTTTTGCAGATGACTTAGTCATCCTCACATCCCCCCCCCCCCCCCCCCGAACGGTACTCCAGCGCACGCTCTCGATAGGTTTGTGGCCGTACGTGCTGATGCTGGGATGAAGGTGAGCGTGGACAAATAAGAGGTTGTGGTCATTCCCAGAATGCCCCTTCAATGCAATCTACGTGTTAATGGAGTCCCATTGAAGAAGGTGGAGAAGTTCAAGCATCTCGAGGTCTTTTTCACGAGCGATGGGAGGAGTAAATCTGAGCTTTCCTTTAGGATTGACCAAGCTGAGTGAATTTTCAAACGTTTTAGCAGATCTATGATCAGGAATGCCGAGCTTGGTGTCAGAGCCAAGTTGGCGGTTTTTAACTCAGTATTTTGAGCCAACTCTCAGCTATGGTCATGAGATTTGGTTAATGACCGAAAGATTCAGATCGGTCAAGGTGTCGAGATGAAATTTGTTTCCCTGCTATTGTGGGAGTTACTCTTCGTGATAGGGTGAGAAACACGGCAGTGCGTGAGGAACTCAACCTTGGGCAGCTGCTTCTTCGAACGGAAAGGGCTATGCTCAAGTAGCATGAATGTCCCCTTCATCATGATTTCCTAGGCGTGCCATGACTGCGACTCCATCAAGTAGGGGACCGCTTGGCAGACCCAGGACGAGGTGCTCGTACCAAGTCCAAAAAATCGCCTGATTCCGCTAGGTCACAACTCTTCATGAGTTAGAGTCGATGACAGAGTATCGAGTGGCCTGGAGATCTCTCGTGCGTGCTTTGCCCCCGCAGTCCCTTTAGTGGATCATGATAATGATAGTTATCACACCAGATTGACAGTACTGTCAGTTTCACAAAATCTCGAGCTGCTTGACACCCGCGTTGTGCATATGTTAAATTGTTCCGCCATCTCTTTACAGGGTTCAGCGACAACTAGCTACAATCGTCGAGCTTAAGGAGTCTATTTGACCGCCAGCATGTCCCTCAAATCGGATGTTACGCTCCAAGTCGCGGAAATTAAGCCTGAAACACAATATAGCGTTGCTTCTAGAGTCGTCATTTAACACAAGCATTTCATATGATATTCACAAAATACTGCTTCGTGCAACATTCGTAAAAATCTAGAGAGATAAGAAGAATAGCATAAAACGTAAGAGTTCGCTCTCTAGGAGTTTCTCATAAGGATCTGCCGAGTGCTCCAACAAATCAGTTCGAGAGCGCCCCTTCAGCTGACACGTCCCTTACAATATGGAGAGATGTTCTTCCAAATTGAGAGTTGCTTGTGTCACCTGATATTTCAGCCATTTTAAATCTTCAAATAAATCAGCAGCAAATTTGCGAAAGTATGTCTGAAGCTCTCTCTACGCCCATAACAAGGCTCTATTGTGTTTCTCGCATCGCTATAATTTTTCCTCGAAAAATACACCATCCATTGTTGACACCTATTCTACATTGATGGAGAAGAATAAGGGAAGGTCTCAGTTGTACCGAGAACTATTGCATTCTGACGAAGCACCTACGAGCTTCAACTCGAAGCAGCAAGCGACGGACTCTGTCATTTATCTCCAAGACTTTGGCAACAGGTACTGGGTTTAAAATATCAGCTAAGCAGCTGTATTTAGGAACAAAGGAAGTGTCAATTTCCAGGTATCGCCGTGTTCAGAGCAAATATCCCAGCAGCAACATGCAAAGAGAATGAAAAAGGCCGTCCAAAAATGTCACAGAGTCAAATCAAACCTAACCACAATACTTTATCGATTGTGTATGACGCAAGCGATTTGTTACTCCAACCGCAATCTGAACAAATGCACATCCAAGTGACACCGAAATGACGACACTGCCGTTTCGTTTCTGACCGTGAATCAAGGGGTTGTGTGGACCACAAAACGTGTGTGGGGAGTTAAAATGGGGGAAATGCATTCGAAAACATATTTTATGTATGTAGGTTGCAACATGTCCTACAAATCAATTCAAAGCACGTTAGTTGTTGATGGGACGGGCACAACATGCCAATCGACAAGCACCATCGAACAAGCATCCTTCCAATCGGACCAACATAACCAAATCTACATCGTTTGAAATTCCACGGTCAAGTCTAAGTTACACAAAGTCAGTCAGGTGGCAATCCCCTGAGCCTGACATACTGGCCATAATGCCTCCTTTGATGGAATAAAAACCTTTTGTAATCCATTCACAAATCACATTCATCGGTGACCATTTTACCATTTTAGTGGTAATCGAAGCGAATAACACCGTGTGCATCCCAAAAAAATGTACCCATGACCTCGTTGGCCAACAGACTAACCACGGCCTTTTTGGCACACGTTCACTCGGAGAAACTCCCTGGCTTAATTGTTCATTGGTCTCTGGTGTGTTTCGATGGGTGAAAGAACATCGCCAAGCACTCCTTTGAAGTGGTCATCGCCAAACGCCCGGTCGCGCATCAAGTCAAGTGAGAGCAATCGTGGTACCTATCTCGCGGATATCTTTTTCATGTCCAAATATTCCTGTCCCTTCCAGCATCAGCCACTTGATGCACATTCATTCTCCAAGCGTCCAACGATTCCTGGGATGACGACCTCTTTTGGGGGACCTGTCCGTTCTTGACAGTAGTCATTGAATAGATGGTAGTTGACGGAAGCTATGTTTCATTCAACTGTTACTGCGCAGGAAATTCCCAAAGGCTCTGACTTTCTTAACGATTCTCGTACCATATTCTTGTCATTTGACGTAAGACCGGGAAAGCAAGGCACGCATACGAAAATAAAAAGACTGCGGCTGTGAGAATTCTGAAAGCGTCCACCTTACTATAGAAGGGTAAGATCCAATAAGCAGGCGTGTTCACACGAAATTGCCTTTTGTTTGTTAATCGATAATGAGACCAGTATCCACATATTTATTCCTTTATCACTCGTAAGTCATGACAAAAGAGCCAACGAACAAAGCCCACGGACTCCCACTAACAGCATTCAGAAGCACTGCTTGCGGTACGACTCAGTCGAGGATTTGTCTGAACTAAAAACGGAGACAGGCGTTTTTTAAGCGGGGATGTAGCTCAGTGGTAGAGCGTTCGCTTTGCATGTGAAAGGCCCCGGGTTCGATCCCCGGCATCTCCAGCTTCCTTTTTTTCTTTGTTTCTCATGTGTTTAGTATGGGAACTTACGATTTGTCGAGGGTGGGTTGTGAATAGCTGTGCATCATTGAAAAGGATGGTAGTTAGGAAGGCACGGAGGAGGATTGCATGACTTTGACATTTAAGAATTCAAAACGAGTGAGGGTCGAATAGAAGATGAGGTTACCTGTACCTGAAGAATCATTGAGAGTGTTGGAACTTATAATTTTAAAACTGTGGTTGATCTAGAACAAAAAGAGTCCAACAGGGCCCACTTTAAGCTCAGCGGCTATGCCTACAAGCAGAATTGACGCGACCAAGCCTCAATGAATCCACAAAGATTGACTGTTTGGCATCATCGGATCTTATTTCTTTCGAAAAGAGGAAGGAAACACCATTGTCTTCAATGGTCGCAGGTACAGAGGGATGTTAACCGACTTTCTATGGCCAGAGCTGTGGTTTCAACAAGTGGGGCTACATGACATGCAAGCGACGCAACGGTCTAAAATGTGAAGCCCACATTTGGCGACTGCATAATCGCACGGGATGCGTTCGTTAATTGGCCGCCGGGATCACCTGCGACTTGACAACACTAGATTATTTTCTCTACGACTACGTCAAGTCCTTAGTCTACGCTGACAGGCCACCACTTTGGACGAAGTCGAGGCCAATAATCGAGACGCTTTTGACGGAGTCATCAAAAATTCGACAGACCCCTTGAAACCGAGGCCGTCACTTAAAAAATACGCCAATCCACACATAATGACATGAATGTAGCTTCAAAATAAAGTCAGAATCAATCTTATATCTCAAACCGTTGTTGTTTTATTTAAATTTATTTTCCTATCGTTCTTATCTGGTCACCGTATATTTTAACGACAAATGTAGCACTAGTCTACTATGAGACCGATCTTGGACAACACCCACATCCTGATGCAGGGACCCCAGAGTACCGACATGCAGCGAAGCCGAATTTGACTACTTTTTCAATAATTTAAGCGAACAAAGCGACATCAGTGCCTTGTTGTACGCGCCATTTAGTTCCATCCGCTAGGTGCCACAATGAGCCACTGGTCTAAGTGTGACTGCTGTCTGTAGGCAGCCAACCAAACCTATGATTGCAGCCTTATGTCACAGTGGAGATGAATGTGAGATGTCCCAAACCTCTGAGGTAGTGGGTCGGTTTAGGCCCCCGCACTACACCAAGGTGTCTACCTCGCAGAGGAGCATGCCAACTGAGCATGTTTGAAATCGAGAAAAGTTATTTCCTTCTACTTGAAACCACTGACAACACATTTCCACATTCTGCAAGATTCCTCTGTCACCACGACAACGACTTTCATGCGTTAAAATGACATACCGATCACTCCCCATATCCCATCCACTCCACATAAACTCCTGAATTCACTTGAATGGAACTGGAACTGGAAAGGGAGAACAAGCCCACTGCAACGTCCACCCGGTTCGGCGACACGTTGCCACTCACTCCTTCACCGGCCCTTTCCGACATCCGAACAAAAGAAGAAAACCCGGACAGAAAACTACAATTTCCCATTATTTATCCTCGTGACCAGAGGACGCCCTAATGCAGGTCCCAGCAACAAAGACTGACCGCCGCCTCCTGTGAACAAAAACAGGATAATTATGTATACTTTGTCTCTCGCAGGAAGTAATCCGCACTAATGCACTCTCACCCCGCGTCCGTTCAATTATTTTCTTATTTTACTACCCAGGCAACTACTTGAAAACTCTCCTGGCGCACTTGTTGGACGCAGCCCTTTCTCTCTCGCTCTCTCCCTCGGTCGTCGAGGGACTCGGAAATGCCCTGCAAACGTTGCCCTTCGCCATCGCTCCTTCATCGTGGCAGCGCCGGCAAAACTTTTAATTATCCTTGCAATTAACGGTATTGCATCATCAAGTCTAGGGGGTAATTGCAGAGTATTTTTTCTCCCCAGCCCCTTGCCCGTGGGACCACTCATCGATGCGATCGAGTGGCGCTTCTCATTCATTTTTCTTCGCTCGCACGAAAGTATCCATAAAGACGGCGATAAAAAAAAATATTGCACGCTCCTCGCGCTTCATCCATTACCATCCGCTCGTGGATGGATTACACCCAGAATTCTGGACAAATTGCGTTTAACTGTGTTGTTGCGAATGCGTCAGCCCCGGACTTTCGTTTTTACGGCCCCTGACGTGGAAGCTCGTAAATATCGGATAAATGACGTTCGCTATCGGAATGCAATAGTCTCGCGTTCCAGCCCCCTCCCCCCGTCAAGTCGTTGGTGCTCCTCCATCAGTGATGGACAGGAGTCGGCGAGGCGGCGGAGGATGCAGAAGCGATGCGAGGTATAGAAGACAGGATGCGCATTAAGTCGAGTGTGAAGCGCAATTGTTCATCGTCCCCGGGGGAGGGGCGACTGCAAAATGGAAACTAGGTGTGACACAGCCACATGTGTAAGTGCTTGTGCAGGGCGGGAGTGGAGGGAGCGCAGTCGATTTGAATGCTTCAGTTTATTGATGGCAAAGTTAAGGATGACATGAGTTATTTGATTGTTATCGTTGGCTGTTGCTCGTGTACTTTCCTTATTTTTTTCTGTCGTTTATACCCTCGAAGGATTTCACTCTTCCAGCTGAGTGACACTGACAGTTTGACAAATTGTCGAATGGGAGAGCATGCATATTAGCATTCATGCCGGGAAGAAATCGATTCGAAGGAGGTACTGCTTGTTTGTTTGTTTGTTTGGGCGGATCCGCGCTGATGGCGGGTGCGATTTCGGTTGATGGATGTTTTTCAAAAGCGAACGAGGGAAGTGTGCCGCTGGTGCCACGGGGTATCCGTGGGTGAACCGGGGATCTGGCATGCAATAGACGGAAATGCCCGTGTGGGTGGGTCTGGAAGAAATCGCTTTAGACCATAATTTCATGTGAAGTGCTGCCTGATCGTGGTCATCAAAGTGTTTTTGCCAGATGCTCTGTAGATTTTAGAACGTCTGTCATTAACAAGTGCACCTTAGCAGCTCCTTTCTGTCTTAATGCTCCTCTTTGGGGATATCTGCTCTTCATCGAGCTCTGTCTTAATTTGAGGTCCACATTTTGTTGAGGTTAGTCAGTCTTATGTTGAGCTCTGTCTTCTTTCGAGCTCTGTCCTCTGTTGAGCTCCGTCTTCTGCTGAGCTCTGCCTTCTGTTGAGCTCTGCCATCTGTTGAGCTCTGTCTTCTGCTGAGCTCTGCCTTCTGTAGAGCTCTGCCTTCCATTGAGCTCTGTCCTCTGTTGAGCTCTGTCTTCTGTTGCGCTCTGCCTTCTATTGAGCTCCGTCTTCTGCTGAGCTCTGCCTTCTGTCGAGCTCTGCCTTCTGTTGAGCTCTGCCTTCTATTGAGCACTGCCTTCTGTTGAGCTCTGTCTTCTGTTGAGCTCTGCCATCTGTTGAGCTCTGTCTTCTGTTGAGCTCTGTCTTCTGTTGAGCTCTGCCTTCTATTGAGCACTGCCTTCTGTCGAGCTCTGCCTTCTGTTGAGCTCTGCCACCTGTTGAGCTCTGTCTTCTGTTGAGCTCCGTCTTCTGTTGAGCTCCGTCTTCTGCTGAGCTTTGTCTTCCATTGAGCTCTGTCTTCCGTTTAGCTCAGCCTTCTACTGAGATCCGTTATCTGACTGTATTTAAAGCGATGTCTACGTCACCAATGTTGTGACTCAAACACCCTTCATCCACGCCCATATTGAGGCGGCTGCTGGAGAATAACACCCAGCAGTTGTCAAATCAAACAAAAAATACCACCATTCGTGGTTCATTGCCCCAAATGGTCACTTAAACCGGCCATCAAACTGGTCCACAGCTCATTTCGTCTTCTTGCAAAAACGAACTACGCAAGGATGACTTCTAAGAAACACTCAACTCCAAGTGCACCTTCTCACAAAGAATCTGCTCAAAGCTAACGAGGTAATTTTCCGCTCCATTAACCGTCTGCCCAGAGCCTTCTTCTCCCGCCCTTCCCAACAGCGAGCGCTGTCAAGCTGCTCCTCATTCTCATTTTTCACAAGTGAATCAGCGCAAAAAAAAGCACGTCGCATCCACACGGTGTGGATCATCCTTTCTCCCTCGAAAAATGAAACCATCAAAACATGGTTACAAATCCCCGAAAGCGCTCTTGGATACCCTCCGCCAAGCTACCGATTTTTGAAAGGAGAATAACAGATGAATTCCTTCATCTGCAAGTGATTACATGGAAAATAATCAAGAAAGGACCACAAACAACAACAATAGCTGCCGCTGACGGGAGAGTGCGGCGTCAGGAGTGGGAGTGGGAGTGGAGCGAAGAACAACAGTCAAGCGTTAACCATTAGAGTGAAAGTTTGCAGACAGGTTTATGTTATCGTCTGGATTGGAAAAGGATATGTTTTTTTTTTTTGCTCTGCTGGCGCTTTCGTTTGTTTCCAAATCATTGCCCCCACATGCTTGCACCCCACCCACGCGTAAGCACGCACACATCCCTGAACGAAATGGAAATCAAGTCAAAAACAAACGAGAAACCGTCAAGAATCCCTCGTCACGTGGACTAATTAGTTTCCGTCATCAATTTTTCAGAACGCTACCGAGTCCTGCGGGCGGTGTGCGTGGGTGGTTGCGGGGTGTGTGTGTGTACATGGGTAATTTATGGCAGGACAAGACAGATCCCTCTGTTATCCACGGCACCGCAGCAGCTGAAGAATCGTGTACGCAGGGAGGAGCTCCTAAATGAGAAACGTTGTCTCATAACTCATTCTGACTTCATCCTTTTTTCGACGGCGCTTCTGGCCGCACCGCTGTGCGCTCTTCGGATTGACTTATCGCAGGAATTTCGCCAGTTCCCCTGCGGCCATGACGGGTATTTTCACGGCGTGCTGGTTCCTCTATCGCATTGCCACTCCCCCTCCCCAAAATGGAGTCATTAAGGAGATTTATTGCCGCAGCCAGGGGGCGGGGCCTTGTAGTGCAACTTGATGGATTCAGCTGAAAGTGCACGATGTGAGCAGGTTAAAAGAATCGATTTGAAGCACACCTCTGGAGTTCGCCAAGACGTAGAACCTCCCAGCGTTGTGGGCACAGAGTCGCCCCCGACTGGGGAGTCGTTCCCCGTCGCCTGCATTTTGTGAATTTCCACCGCAGGCACAAGGGATAAACACGAATGCCACACAAACAGAATGTGGCAGAATTCTCGGTTGAACGGATGGAGCAACAATAATGCTGCCGTCGGATATGTAAACTGGTGGTTGAGTCGAATTTAAATTTCACATCACCAAGTTCAATAGACCAGAGCGGGGGGGGTGGCCACCGGTGTGCGGTGACCTCAGAACTCGATTACAACGACTCGTGAATGGTTCAAGGAGACCCGATGCGAGCAGCGTCCGATTTTTTTTTAATTCAATTTCAAGGATTTCAAGGATTGTGAAAGACTGATCCGAATTCGATACAAAGAATGTGAAATAATTCACAAAAGATGATGACCCTGAAGGAGGAGCTTGACATTTGAAACGTCGCCCGATGGGGGTTACTTCAGAGCACACTGCGTCACGCTGCATACCCATGAAGTCTGAGTCTAAAAGTCCCCTGTTCCCTGGGATCTTGAATGAAAGATGGATACAAGAAAGTTTCTTTATCAGAGCATTTCAGTTGCCTTTGTCCAAGTCTGTGCTGGCGCATCGATTTCTAGCAAACGTATCACAAAAACGAAGTCATTAATGCGTTAGGCAGGGGCACTGGAGGCCGATGAGTGGTGTGGCCCCACGTTTCTGCTTCAAACTGGTTAACAGAGATACGAGAAAAAATCATCCATTGTTGCATCAAGGCCATTATTAGTTAGACAGCGAATGCAGAGTAGGCACATGCAACGAAGCAAGATGCTTTAAAAAGCGCCTGCATCAGGATTTTATAAATGATGGTTCAATTTTAAGGGCCGATTTTTAATGTGAACCACACCTAGACGTCAAGTTTTTTATCTGCATTTCATTTGACATTTCTCAATTTCAGACTAACTCAATTTGAACCATGTTCAATTTGAACAATCGAGCAACGCGTTAACGTTATTCAGGCTTATTACGAAAATAGGCGTTCAATCTTCAATCTTCAATCAATCGTTCATCTTCAGTGATGAGGCACATTTTCACCTCAGTGGATTCGTCAATAAGCAGAACTGCCGCATTTGGGCGAATGATAATCCAAGAGTGATTGTCGAAAAACCAATGCACCCACAAAGAGTGACTGTTTGGTGCGGTTTATGGGCTGGCGGCAGCATCGGGCCGTATTTTTTCCAAAATGAGGCCGGTCAGGCAGTTACTGTGAATGGTGTTCGCTATCGTGAAATGGTAACGAACTTTTTATGGCCCGAATTGGAAGATATGAATGTGGACGATATGTGGTTTCAACAGGACGGTGCCACTTACCACACAGCTAACGAAACAATGGCTCTTTTGCGCGACAAATTCAATGGCCGTGTTATCTCACGTGGTGGCGATGTCAATTGGCCGCCAAGATCATGTGATTTGACACCGTTGGATTGTTTTCTTTGGGGTTATTTGAAAGAAAAGGTGTACGTCGATAAGCCAGCAACAATTCAAGAGCTAAAGGATGAGATAATTCGGCACATTAACCTCAATTATGCTTCAGCGTCATCGAAAATTTGGACCATCGGATGGAGTGCCGCAGATGTCACGGCGGCCATTTGGCCGATATTTTGTTCCATACATAATTGAACCATACCAATATTATCATAATAAAAAGAAATGACAGTAATTTCCTAAATAATTTGTGTTTTATTCAAAATCAACATCGGCCCTTAAAATTGAACCACCCTTTACTTGCAGATAAGAAAAGAATGCAAACGAGTGTTGTGGCTTAACAATCACTTAGATATGCGATAGCCCAGCACCTAAGCATTGCACAAAAAACCGTTTGGAATCATTTGAACAAGCCTGGAAGCTCGGTGTATGGGTATCACACGAGATAACGCCAAAGAACCTCATGAACCGAATTTCCATCAGCAAATCACTACTGAATCGGAACAACATCGACACATTTTTGAAGCGGATGGTGACTGCTGACGAAAAGTGGATCACTTACGACAACGTCAAGCGAAAGCTGTCGTGGTCGAATTGCGGTGATTTCAGCCAGAGTTGACGACCAGGAAGGTATTGCTGTGGCAGGGAATCGTCTACTGTCAGCAGATCTCCTCCGGCAAAGCTCTTAATTCGGACCTGTATTGCCAACAATTGGACCGTTTGAAGGAAGCAATCGATCAGAAGCGGCCCATGGGAGAGGAATTGTGTTTCATCAGGACAACACCAGGCCACACACATCGATATGGACTCGCCTGTCCATGGCGAACAATATTGACTGCGGAAATGATACCAGCGCGGAGATAAAACGTAGAATAACTTTGGCCAATCGTGTGCGTCTTCGGGCTTCGTCGGCAATTGAAAAATAAAGCAGTTTCTCGAAACTAAGCAATCCATATACAAGACCTTGATAGTCCCCGTCCGCTGTATGGCGCAGGCGTATGGGCGATATCAAATGCAGACGAAGATGGCTTCGAGAGGAAAATCCTTCGAAAAGGCAAGTTCTACCAGCTGTTCAGATGGCTCAGATGGCTAGGTCATGTAGAGGGAATGGACATCAACGCTCGGGCTCGGAAAGTCTTCGCGACCAACCCCGAACGACAACTTGGTAGAGGAAGACCTCGCCTCCGATGACGTGCCCAGCAGGAAAGGGACCTCGATCAGTTGGGTGTACGAAACTGAAGGCACCTAGCCCCATGGAGAGAAATGTTGACAGACACCCAGGCCCACCCATGACTGTGGAGCCCGCTAAAGAAGAAGAATATTACTTCAATGCACCACTTTGCACACGGTTCTTTACAAGGTCACATTTTCGTCTTTTTGATGGAAGTACCCTCCAATGATAATGCAAGTTCATAGACCGCATTCAACAGTCGGTTCTACTTTTTCCAAGAGTGCTCGAGTATTTGCAGAGACCAACCCTAGTATGTGGTATGTGGAATGTGGACTTGATGCCCGATCAGTTGGACCGGAATAGCTTAGATATTTAGCAAGAAGTGATCCAGTCCCTTCGACGCCGAACCAGTTGGGCAACGCACTCAAGAGGACCCACGAAACCGATCGCGTACGCAAGTGAAGAAGGACCTTACACAACTTAGCGTGCCGGATAAAGATCGTGCAAGCTAGAAGAGCGTGTTAGCTGGGATCCAGGTCCACTACGGACTGTGGCGCCAAAAGAAGAAGAACAATATCCAGTCGACTCCGACTTATATGCACTCCACTTAAATACACTATATATTCGAACTTCGTTTATATGCACATTTTCTGCATTTTTTGTGTAGCAAATAAGCGGAGTCGACTGTGTATCGGTTTCAGGTTTCATTGCTTCGTTGGCAGTGGAATCTTTCCAGGCTCTCTTGGCAGATGAACTCATAACTGCTAGTTAGCTCCTTCATTGACCTGAATACACTGGACTAAATCCGACGAATTAAAAGGGTGCCCTGTTGAGAAGTCAAGCCGAACATAATCACTTCGACTCACTTATCAAACGAACCTTGACGTAGTTTAAGGATGACAGCACAAATGAACGCTCATCATCGGTGTTCTAATTTGTCGCATGCAAGCAATGATTAAAGGAAGTACGTCCTATTCAAGTCGCTGCAATACATCATTGACCCAGCCTGACACAAGAATGTCTGTCACACTCTGTCTGTGCGGCAGCTGATGAACAAATCAAGGGCGCTTCAACGTGGAATCGTATTCCGAAAGCGATGGTCTGAGATATACTCCAAGACCACACGTTCATTCGTCCTTCCTACCGAACACATCAGACTCCACAGCATAATAAGAGGGAGCTGGGGTTCATCATCAAGCTCATCGTCATGTCAACCTTTGATAGGAAAATATTTCAATCAAATGCCATCTATTTCCGAACCAAGGCAATACCTGAGTTTTCAAACGCAATACTTGCTGCCGAATGACAGTTTATGACAAATTTGGCCACAGAATCGATCCCCACCTAGTGCCGTTCGAAGGCAAAGTTGGCGAAGGCAAAGAGTGAGCGCCTGACGACCATTTAATCTCCCTCTCTTAATTGACAGCCTGCCGTGTCTCATGTGCCGTCGAACGACAGAAAGACCAAAAAAAAAAACCCCAAGCCCCTTCCCCTTCACCCAAAGTGGTTCGCCACAAAGCTCAAAATCATGAAACTTAAAGAGCTCTGCACGAGTTATTTCCTTCAGTCACTCCCGAGTCAGACATCACCCCCCCACTTCGAGTGCACAAAACCCACACAGGAGGCTCGTAAAAACAAAACCACGTTAGTTATTATTCATTTGAAAGTTCCTTAAGCTCCAGTTAACCGCCCATCATCTCAAGTTTTACGGCGCATATAACAGCCCCCCCCCCCCCCTCCGCACCAGAGATACGTCATAAGCCGTTGCGCCTTAAAAATGATTACTTTCGGTGCTTCCCGTTGCCG
This sequence comes from Eristalis pertinax, assembly GCA_907269125.1. Lineage (NCBI taxonomy): Eukaryota > Metazoa > Arthropoda > Insecta > Diptera > Syrphidae > Eristalis > Eristalis pertinax. Next base: position 30,494,684 of record OU026149.1, read on the forward strand.
AGGAGGAAATAAAATAAATAAATGAAAAATCGAAAGCGGATAGCGCCCCCAACCCACAGCCTCGAGTAGGTTTTATGCCTCTCCGAAGCTGGCAGCTCCACAAGTCGCAGAAATAAAAGAAGAGTCTCCAAAAACAATGCCGTTGATGGCACTTTTCGAACGGAAAACTTTTCTCCGCTCTCGTTAAACGTGTGGACGGTGGCGTATGTGGAACTTAAATGTGTGCTCTCCTCGGCGTCACCCTCCCGCCCCCGGTCGGCGGGCGTTGACACTCTCTTCGGGATTACCATAGCAAATGTACTTAATGGAGTTTCTTGGCTTATTTTCGGGCCATTAGCCGAAGGTTCTTCCGTTTATGGATGCCCCGTCAAAAGGGGGGGAAGTTCTCAGCACCGATGACGGAAGCATGCTTCTGCTCCGCCTCTCGGCACCCAATCAAATGATTTACTACCCAAAGAAACAACAAATAAAAACACTCAATGGATTTATAACTTTCAGCACTCGACGAGTGTAATGGGGCTACCCCTTGCGTCACCACGCAACCCGTGTGCACACTGTGGGCTTGTTGTCGTCGTTCGCAACTGAAGATCCCACGGTCGATGAACTCTCATGTGACGACGCCACAAAGACGTGTTCGTAGGCGTCCATGGGATTAGCAGCGGGATGCTGCAGGGGTCCCTGTGCAGCTGCTAAGAACATGATTTTGGGTGTCGCCAGTAAGCACGTTTTAAAACTGCTGACAGGCCAGCAGTTTATGTCCCAACATGGCGATTGTTTTGGGGTCCCCGACTTCCGAGCGCGACGAATGTTGTGATGGAACTTCTGGGGGGTCGTCCTTGTAATGTCTCATTCACCAGCTACCTCGCGCGAACTACCAGAGGGATGATTAATCGCTTTGTTAGTTGCGACAGGCTTCTTTGTTCGGCGAAGATGTATCTTTCACACCCCGTCCGGTGCATGGTGGGGGATTGAATTAACGGCGGGTTGGTGTGTGAGCAAAGCACTACTCACTGTCTAGACCAAGGCGAGTTGTTTGACTCGATAGCACTCTGGTGAGATTAAGTGGTGACTGGAGGGATGGTCTATGAAACAAAGAGTGAGAGATGTGTGGCTAGTTCAGGCCTGCTTACGGTCAAGGGCGAACCTGGACTTCAACGCACAAGCTCCTGTGCTGAAGTCCTTCTCCGCTTATGTCCATAAATTCAAATGTGGTCGCCGTCTACATTTTCCCACATGCTCGGAGTCGATGTCCCTTCGGGACAGAGCCAAGCTATCCGTGCTTTCGACATGGCCTAGCCAACTTAGATGTTAGATCCGTCGACGTCTCGCTAGGCTCATGGTCAAGATCTTTGTTGGAACTTCTTCTCCAGATGCGCTCAAAGCAAACACGACCACCTATACCTCGTAGAACATTTCTCTCGAAGAGACAAGGGAGAACTTTCTTCGAGAATGATGCAGGGAACAATGTTTCGGTCACAGGTGGGCGTTACAAAGTCGTGTTCACCGGCTTCTTTTTTACTGAAATTGAAGACATGTGTTTGGACGACCTCTGGTTCAAGCGGGATGGCACGCCGTGCCACACAGCCCATGCCACATTCGATCTTTTGCGCACCAAATTCACAAATCGTGTCATCAGTCGTCTTGACGATATCAATTGGAAGCCTCGGAGCTGCGATTTGACCCGTTTTTTGCGGGGAACCGTGAAGGACAGATGTTAAGCCAACAATCCGAAAACGCTTCAAGCACTTATGGCTAAAAGCAATCCGTGAGCTACAGCCCGAAACCACCAACAAGTTCTTGGAAAATTGGGGTGACAAAAGGAGCTACTGCGAAGCCAGCTGAGGAAGCCACTTAAACGGCGTTGTATTTTATAATTAATGGGAATGTTTGCTCTTGCCAATAAAGCCAAAATACAGGGAACAAATTTAATTTTGTTCGTTTTATTGCATTTTTAAAGGGAAACTTCTATTTGGCCCACCCTCTACAAACTACTCAGTTTCGAAATATTTAGAAGGCGAAAGCTCACTTCCGCCGTGATTGCTCAAGACTTGCCAACGACTCCGCGTCTCAGCTAAAAATAAGCCGCCAAGATTGACCAATTCAACGACCTCCTTCACCGCATGACAGCGTTAACATCCACACGGCCTCTCGAAGTAAGCCCCCTTTCTCCACTCATAGCCACAACATCTTGAAACGTGAGTCGGCCGTGAGTAATCCTTGTCCAGTGGCCATGTATACGTGTACATTTAATGCAAACTGACAGTCACATGAATCGCATTGCGCCCACCCCGGGCAGCGCCCTTCGAACAAGACACAACCAAATGTGGCTGCTCTCTCGCATCGGATCGCCTCGACACGAACAATAACTCCATCTAATTGGTTAATTATTTATCAAAACACACCGGACCCAGCCCGACGAAGGCCTACACACCAGTTCGATGCCCTCGGTGGTCAGCAGGGCGGCTGTGCGGAATGACTGCCATGTGGCGCAATTAGAAAATAGAAATTAGCTATGTAGGCCCTGCGTTCAGTCCGGCGCGTACCACCGACTGGCGACCACGTGTCCTTTTTGGGATTTATGTGAACTCATCCACCCGGTGGCTCTCTCCCGTTCGGCGCTTCTTCAAATTTAATTATTTACCCTGTCGACGGGGGAGCGAAGGGCTGCAGAGGCTGGTAACCTGAGGACGGCTTCAAACACCATCCCGTCGCCGCCCCATAGACAGCTGGAATTTATCTTTGCCCGGATTGAATGTCATAAATTGTCTCCACTTTCAGGTTTCGCTGGAATAATTTATTTTTTTTTTTTTTCGTTCGTTTATTACCCGAGCGAAGCGATACCTTGTGTCACTTGCATGTTGCGTGCTGGATGCTATCTCCCCTATCGGCGGGAGTTCCACCGAATTAGAGATATCCGATACCCCGTGGGGTGGTGGCTGGCCATTTGGTGTGTACGCCTGGGAATCGAAATGCAATCTGTTCACTGTATCTGCTGCAGTCGACCAATTAAACTGTCATCGGATTTAATGGCCAAAGCATTTGTCGTATCTTTTATTCAGCTCTAACCCACTGCCACCCTTTCAGGCGTCGAAATTCGACAGGTGCCTGGAGGGCGTAAACCCCCCGTGGGAGTGAATTCATTTTTTTCCTGTTTATGAAGGCCAATCGAAGGAAGCTTCGCCTGGCGGCCGTTTCGATTTTTCCAACCCCCCACGCTGGTGGATGGAGTAATTTACATCCGCTCATTATGGCAATAAATCCACAAAATTAGATACGAGGAAGTTAATTTGTCAGGGCGACCGAGTCGGGCGAACAAACCCCGAGCAACTGGTTGCGGTCGTCGTGGTTGGAGTGGACTCGTTCCTGGAGGGGCACACGCGATCGATAAATTACGTGAGGCAATTTGAATACGAAATAACTGCCGCGCAGTTTGGTTTGGAGCGCTGCGTTTTTTTTTTGTTTTTTTTATTGTTTTTTTCGGCGGTGCCGGACGAGGAGGTGGGCCATGTTGATTCCATTAATCAAAAAGTATCTGCCACACAGCTCGTTTTCGGTGCGGTGCGGTGAGATTGCTACCGAGTGATTGTGTGGCAATGTCATTCTGGGGGGGATGTTTACCAGTGGCGACAAGTATCATCGGGAAAGCCCCCATTGGCTTGTGTAATTCGAAAATGAAAGTAAACATTTGAACAAGTTGCCACTTTTGACACGCATTTCCCCAGAGGCGCCGCACAAATGGCAATTGCCTTTCGGATGTAGATAGGCATCGATGATATGCGAGAACTTCATCGTGTCAACAGCGAAGAGTCAATAGGAACGCATTTGTCTAGAAACGGAGTGCGTGAAACGACGACTCATCGGATATTCATTGGCACTCACTTAACACTTGTGTCTAATCACTTTGGGTCCATTAATGACATTGGCTTGTCCCTGTCCTTGAGGGTTTGTCGAATCTGATGGACGATAGCGTGTTTTTTTTTTGTGGGAATTCGTTGGTGGTAGGGTGGGAGGCGTGTGTGTGTTGTAAGGAGTGACCAGATGGTAGAGTTGTGTTTCAGCAGCTGTCAAAGTTACCAAGGAGATCCAGATGTCAAAATATTCAGCGAGGTTTGCCTTTTTATGCACGCTTGTCGAACGTGAGGATATTATAACGAAATTCCGGCTCAGTTGTAAATACACAAGGCGAACGTGAATTTCGTCTTATGGTCGGTCGTCACCATGACTTCAGGAGTGTGCGGGCGATTCGTCGCACCGTGGAAAAGTTTAAGCTTTAAGCCATCAACCGGATCAGATCGGAGATAAGGAGCCGACGCCAAGCGAACAGTATTGAAGAAGCTGAAAGGCCGATTCAGCGACGAGTAGCTGAATTGGGCTTCGCCAGAGACTCAACCCGACTTATTTTGGACCTACAACCGTAGAGTGTGCTCACACAAGAATTGAGGCCGGCCATAGACAACACCGTGAGTTCGCCAATTGGGTGCTTGAAATGTTGGTCGGAGATCCGGATTTTGGCCAAAGAAACATCTACTCGAACGTGGTGGGGTTTTTTTTATTGAAGCGAACACGATCCATAAGTCTTCGACAAAGGATCAATCACTGTTTAGTCCGTCGTCGGACCTTATTTCTTACGAAATTACTAAGGAGACACCCTTGCCGTCAATGGTATCAGGTATAGAACGATGCCATCAGTTTTTGTATGAATCCATTCCAGCCATACAAGCGACGCAACCTTCGATGTTGAGAAGGAGAACTTTGGCGAATGAATCAGCTGACGGCAAGCGTTCATTAATTGGTCTCTGCGATCATGCCACCCTAAAGGAATGCCGTTTTCTGTGAACGCCTGAAACCATTCGTCAATAACCTGATAGGTCCTTATCAGTGCGGTTTCAGGCCGGGAAAGTCCACCATCGACCAAATCTTCACACTACGGCAGATCCTGGAAAAGACTCAAATCAACACCCACCACCGACGAGCTATACAGCCCCATGTCTAGTTTTGACATTCCTGCAAAAGCTCATCAGATTGTTCAGGATGACGATGGAGAATTCTCGCTGCTCCATCAAAGATGGTAACGAACTCACCGAGACCTTAAATGTCGAAAAAGATTTTAGATAAGGCGACGCGCTGTCATGTCACTTTTTTAACATCATCCTGGAGAAGACTCACACGCCAACACTAGAGGCACTATCTTACAGAAGTCTGAACAACTGATAGCATATACGGATGACATTGCCGTGATTGGCAGAATACAAGCCGTCAATGGGGCGCTTGCTGGCATTGAGTCGGAAGCGGCCAAAATGGGTCAAGCTGTGAATGACGGCAAAACGAAGTATATGCTGTCCTCAAGAAGAGACATACAACATCGACGTATTGGACAGAGCGTCACAATGGGCAGCTATAACTTCGAGATAGTCAAGGACTTCATCTACCTCGGCCCCTTGGTAAATCGTTTGTACAAACAACATCAGTACGGAGATCAGACGCAGAATAACTCTTGCCAACCGCTGTCTCTATGGACTCAAGAGGCAATTGAGAAACAGAGCCATCTCTCGAAGGATCAGGTTGACCTTATATAGGACTCCTGCTGTACGGCGCGGAGCCATGGAGTAACTCAAAATCTGATTTAGAAGTCCTTGGTCTCCACGAGAGAAAAGTTCTGCGTGAGGTCTTTTGTCCTGTTTGCGTTGATGGTGTCTGGAGGAGGAGATTCAACCACGAACTGTACGGGCTATACAGCGGCATGCAAATAGTTAAGCATCTAGGTCATGTACAGCAGTGGTGTCCAGCTCCGGCCAGAAGAGTCTAGCCATTGGGACAACGCAGCAGAACGAGATGGCGCACACAAGTGGACAAGCACTTGGTGTGAGCAATTGGAGGCAGCTGGCAAAACATCGTGCTGGCTGGGGAGGCTTGTTGGTTGAGGCGCAGGTCCATCCCGGACTGTAGCGCCAAACAAAGAAGAATATCATGCCACTTGACAGCAGTTGATTATTTCTGCAGGCCTGGGGCAAGGCCTTAGTCATCGCTATCATATCGAACAGCTATCATATTCGAGCTCAAGACCGCTTATCCGAGACCCTATTGCTAGTATAACGCCAAACATATTGGACCGAGCCATCAAAAATTAGACCGACTGCTTGAAGCACTTCCAGCGAAGACGTCTATGTGCTGCTGGTTTATCACGAGTGCAGAGGCCCTACAGTTGTACGACGACGCAGAACTGTTTGAGGCTTAGGTAACTTTTTCTAGACAATCATACTCTTTGAGCATTTTCAGTGACTCAGCGGAAATATGTAATGGCTGAATAATGAAAGTGTCCACTCTTGGCTTTTAGCACCATTTTGTTTTGCTTTGGCATGGATTCCACAAGTTATTGGCAGTTTTGAGTGATTTTTGGATCCCGGTACCACACTTAAATAACTGATTTTTCTCAGCCCACAGATTTTTTATAGGATTGCGGTTCGGCGAGTAGCCAGGCCATTCTTAGCAAGTTATAGCCTCATCAGCGAAATATTTTGTTGACTTTCTTCGACGCGTGGTACGGGGCTAAGTCTTGTTGCTAAATCCGGACTTCCGCTTTTACATATTTTCGAGAGCTGAGGAATCAGACGTCTTTCCAATAATTCGATGCATTTGTCACTGTTCATCATTCCTGTTATTGGAACTAAAGGTTCTGTAATTAGAGAAAACCCTAAAAACTTTGCCACAAAACAAGTTCCCTTATTCGCCATTCCAGTCAGTGTTGTGACCTACCATTCTCAAAGCGTGGTAGATCCCTAAGGGAATGGGTGGTAGATTTGAAAAAAGGTGGTAGCTCGAGTTTACCTATTCAATTTCTAAGAAAAAGCACACGTTACGTTAACTCTGCTCTCGTAAATTAAAAGAAACAACTCATCACTCGCCCCTGTATTCATGTTTTTGTAACACAATCGTCAGTTCGTCAGTATTTTTCTAATTTTATGTACATATTTACCTTGAAAATCGAGTTGTGAGAAGGATTCACAAACCAGCCTAAAATTAGTCTCCATTCGGTATCTCCTTGTGAAAATCCTCTCAGCAGCTGATTCAATTTAATTTTGCTCTCAAAATCCACCTCCACACATGGTATCGACCAGAAAAACTACCCCAACTCAGGCACTACGTACGAACGTATTTGTATTCAATTTTAAAACTTTCCCCCCAACTGATGCCATCCTGTGCAAACAACTAGATTCCACTGACGACCGACAAGCCCTAGGCTCTCCATGCACCCTAACCGGGTCCACATAAATTCTCGGGAAACTAAAAAACGGGCGATAAGTCCACTTAATGGTAGATGAAGACCACAACGAAAAAAATAACACACACAGGGGATCCTGCAAATTCATATTATAGACCGTTATCCTCATTAAATTATTACGAAACATTTAAGCCGCGAAAAGTTCCGTCAAAAACAAGAAAAGCGCACAAAAAAACAAAAAAACGAGATAAAGCACATTCGTCTGGAAAGGGATTAAGTGGAACAGGAAAGCGGTGGTGTGCGGGGTGTGAGTACATACCTTTAACGAGGTTTTTCCAATGGGCATCCTAGGAGAGGCATCTAAACGCCCTCCCTCCCGTGTGCTCTTCTTCCAAAGCAGCCCGAGGGACCGTCACTCCCTCGGCCAAGGTACGGCAACACGCTCACTGCAATTTAGTGTAAACCCAATATCTTGCGAATCAGATTATAGTTGTAGTTGCGTGGTAATGTGGTTGTGGCTGTGGTAACGACGACCGCTAGGACCGCGATCAAAGAACCGAGGATTCCCCGGAAATTCAAACGCTCCGTGAAATCCTCCGCTTTGACTGATGTTTGACTTGGCTTCTCCTGTTTTTCCTGTTTTTCTTGTTTGCGTCGTCGATGGTCGGATGGAATACAGTCACCCACACCCGTGGCCCTTTTGGGCGCGTCTCCTTGGCGGCGATGGTGGTTGTTTTTGTTTTCGTCCCTTTTTCGGCTACACTCTGCTTACTAATTACGCTCTGGATTCAATTTGAAATTCCGATGATGGGATTTTATTCTGCTTGTTGAAGCTCTTTCGTGGTTTTCAGTGCTTTTTTTTTTGTTTTTGTTTTTGCTTTTTTCTAGAAAAGAAAATATTGTAAATTCAAATGATACTGCAGACAGTTGGGAGCGAGGGGCGAGGCAATGAACCCAACCTCAAAGGAGAGACCGAGACCGAGATGAAATGTTGTCCCAGTTTTTGACGGAAAACATTTTTTTTTTTTTCAAGATACGCCACCTCGCAACTTATGCAGATGCGACATAAGGCAGCGCCGGGGCGTGGAAAGTTAACACGATTTACATTGTTGATATCGTTGTGATGTCCTAGATAGGGCTTCCACGCCAAGAGGAAGTTTTTCCACCGTCAAGAGGGTGTGCGATGAAGAGGCCTCTTCAACTGGAAATACGCACTTGAATGCCGAGAGGAGATGTCGAGATGTCGAAACTCACGCAAACGCTGACTCTGGGGACTAACTTTTTAAAACGAATGCTTGGCGAGGAGATGAGAGCACAATGGCCCACACCACGACCGGGACCACTGGGGCTCATGGATTTGGGTTTGTCGGGCACGAGGTTCATCGTGAAAAATTTCGGTTCTTTGTGACTCGGGTACTTATGCAGGGAAACCTTAAATATTCGTTGCGTGTGCGATTAGGGGAATTAGATTACATTCACGTGTTGTTGCGGGAGTCGTAGCCCGAGTCCGCCTGACGAAGGTAAGCCGCTGGATTGTGTACGCCTCAATGAGTATCAAATGAAAAAAAAAAACAAAAAAACAGCACAAAAATGAAATGAAAAGTAATGGACGGGCCAAGGACAGTTGATGGACTGGATATTGTGTGGACACTCTGTTGACGTTGAATTTATTATAGAGGCACTTAACGTGGATGATACTTTTTTCTTCTTCTGAATTTCACAAGAAGATCTAAGCAGAGACTGCTCCGGAATCTAACAGAAAATTTGGAAGTGACTCTGAAATGGTACCGCGAATGGAATAGGAGACCTTCAAGAAGTACACGAGCAGTCAAGTGAAAGCAAATATCCTGCCAAGGCAGAAGTTTGCCATTGGTAGCCAAGCAGCCATAAAAGCTATTGTCATTTGTTGGTTCATTGTACTAAAAGGCAGCAACCTACGAGAGGCGTTTAATATATTCTCGGTATCGGAAGCTATGGTTGTATATATAAATTGATTTATTTATCAAGTAATACTATTATTTTAGTGCATTCATGTGAAATTTCATATAAATGTGCTTCACCCCGATACCGAGAATTTATTGAACGTCCCTCGTACATTTGCTGTAATTTCTTGATCTTCCGGAGGGATAACAACAGGTGCTTTTGTGATGAGGAGCCTTCATTATCAGCTCTCACCTCATCGGCACTCAGCACCAAATAATTGCCACCTGATCCGAGCAAAGGCGGGACTTCTCAACCAGCATACACCCAGATACACTGGGAATCTTTACACAAGCATCGAAGATGGATGCAGATGCACTGGCGTATATTCCAAGGATCTGAATCTTTCCGATTATCGAACCATTGCAACGTCTTCCAGGCTGAAACTGTGGCGATTAAGGAAGCTTTGTCCTGGCTACAAAACAATGGAATATCAGGCACAGATATCGTCATCTGTTCGGACAGCCAGGCAGCGATAAAATCTCTGAATTCAGTCACCTTCAACTTCAAGACTTTCCTTCTATTGCCGCCTATCTATTAACGAGATTTTAACATGTACGCACTCTTTCCATACTCTTTTCGGATACTGATCCACCACCCATGCCTATCGCTACTGCAAAACTTCTAGTGAAGCTAGATATACTTGCTCAAGTAAATCGTAGATGGTCAACTGGCACTGGATGCCACATTAACAAAAAAAAAACTCTGGCCAACCGGTCGATCCTAAACGATGACTTCTTCTTCTTTATTTGGCGCTAAAGTCCGGGGTGGAACTGGGCCTCAACCAACAAGCCTCTCCAGCTAGCACGATCTCTGACTAGCTTTCTCCAGTGTCGGGCGCCACCTGGGTGCGTCACCTTAAGCGCGGCCGTCCTCTGTTGCGTTGTCCCACAGGTTCGGAGTCGAAAAACGACCACTTAGTGAGCAGGCCGAATCTTAGAACGTTATAACATGGCATTGCGCCATTGGAGCTCACGGCTCTAGAGTAGGCCTCCCCTACAACGACTTCTGCAGAAGCTGCAGCGACGAGGATGAGGAAGAAACCATTGTATACTTTCTATGCAACTGCAGTGCTCTCTCATCCCGGAGATATAGACATCTGGCAGCCTCTTACTTCGATATTCTGACTGAAGTAAGTAACGCAACAGTCAGCCATCTTCTTCGGACCAATGCTGGCCTAAGTGTGGCTGCTGTCTTGCCTTACAAGCAGGCAGCCGCTTCAACCTTATCCAACCCAACGGTCCGGTCTGCGTTGGAGGCAAATGGAGGAGAAGACTCTACGAGCTGTACCAAGATGTTTATGTCGTCCGTGGACATCGTTAAAAGCCGTCGACTATTCTGGCTTGGCTGCGTTAAACGCGTGGACACGAATACAAGAGGGTCTTCAAAGTTCGAGCCTCCTGGTTCGAGGAGAGGAAGACCGAAACTTCGGTTTAATCATCGTAAACGCAAGACAGCTTGGTCTTGTTGACTGGCAGCAGGACCGTCAACTACGGAAAGCAGCTATTGCTAAGGCTGAGACCCTCCATTGGTCGTTGGTTCTCGTTAATGTTTCTTCAATTTAGGTCCTCCCACATCATCCTTACCAAAGCATCAAAACGAAATCGATTCTCGTTTGCTAACATTTTTTGATTTGATCCCACCTACACCGTTATTGCCGTCAATTCCGGAGCCACTTTCAATACCGAACCTAAATTAGTCGTTCTCTCAACAAATTCATGGGAAATATGAAAAAAATATTTCACTCGAAATTGAACATGTTTGAACACACATTGGCTAAGCAACAAAAGAATGAAAATTGCAGCACCTTTTTTTTACCACCACTTTATTTCGCTGTAACAACTTTATATCAGCAATCTGTCGAAACAGCCCTCATTCGCATTTTTCATCTCGTTCTCCTCGATGGACAGGAGTCAAGAAGGGCCAGGGCCGCCCACACAAATTGATATGCACGTGCCTTTGACGGCAGGGCAACTGCAGCTCACAATAACTCACATATGAATGCCACCAATGCCACGGAGGGTCATATAAAACCCATCTGGGCAGTAGTTTGGCGTGGCGCCTCCGCAGTGCTCTTAAACTTGAAAACGGGCTGTAAAACCTCACATTTACGAGTGATTCTCTCGTAAAGCTGATGAAAAGCGCGTTTTATTATCACTTCCTCGGACCACTGGGCAAAGCATCACTATTACGCCGTTGCGCATCCGGCAGAGCTTAACTGCTCAGCACTAAATGCATCCATGCAAAAGTTATCACAACCTAAAAGTCTGGGCAAGGGGACGGGAGACCTTGGCCCGCCACCACACCGTCGCCTCGGTCGCTCAGTAAGCAGTCTTTAATCAGCTTATTCACCTCGAATCCGATTTATTATTCGCGTAAGTAGCTAACTCGTCCGCGTATCCAGCTCCCTCCCCCGGCACGCCATGGGGTGCAGACGAAGTTGGTAATTGCTTCCCATCCGTTCGCCGAAAAGGGAAGTCCTAATTAAATCGAATCGGAGAAGCACTGAAACTGAACCTCGGTAATTATCTCAAGCCCCACTGGTCGCGGTGGGGGACCCGGACATGGAATGGACTCGCCACCGGTGATCCGGTGAACAGAAACTGCAAAACCAACGAACTAACCTCATTAAGTCTGCGGGTTTGAAGATGGGAACTGCTGCACATTTCAAATCACTGCTCTCGACGGTGCGGGTGTCGCAAGACAAAGTTGCACGCTCCCCCCCTCCCCCTTGAGATGAGGATGAAACTTTCTCAATAACCTGAGCGCATCTTCTAAGTAAAGCGGGTGGAGGCCGGCATCCACTGCCCGGATCGTATCTGTTTTGGCTGCGCACTTCGGTGTGGTTACTGGAACGCGCTAACGCGAGATGTGTGGAGTAAACAAGCAATCGACCTCCCGTGGAGTGTTGAATTGCCCTGAATTACATTGAACGCGTAAAAGTTTGCATAATTACAAGCAGAATTCGCACACTTTTGCCACCCACAGTGCCATCGCCTCGCTTGCTAATCTCAGCGAAAATATTTATCGAATTGGAAATAGATTCGATGAAATGCATCGTTTCGCTCCGTTTGATTACCATTTTGACGGGTGTGTCCGCGGACGTCACCGCTTGTGCACACACATGGTCGTCCCCCGAACGCAGTTTTCCGTTTTCGATTTGCTGGCAATTTGCAAGTCCGATGATGTTTTGAGAAATTACAATGAACACTGATCACCGTCCTCGTCTGGCACAGCGCCAAAAGTGGATGTAAAGTGGAGACGGTGGTTCTCGTTATCGTGTTGCCTTTGAAAACAAGAGAAAAAAAAACGAAGGAAATTCACTAAACACAAATCCTTGCTGCTGCTGCACACACTGCGAGAGCGTAAGTGGCGGTGGATTGGATGCCGGATGGGTGTGCTTCGGTGTATCTTGTCGGCACCATCGTTCCGGTGTCGATTTATTTTCGGAGCGTTTACCGATGTCGGCTTGTCAAAGGCGAAGGTGTACCGAAGTATTAAGCGATGTTCAAGTGTCGGATGCACTTTGAGCAGCGCACATGCATCGGTGGGGTGAAAAACTGTTGACTGACTACTGAACGGAGTCGACGGTGTTCAAGAGGAGGAATTCAATTTCATCGAAAAGTTGCCGCAGTTCAGCGAACATGAACAAGAGTTCGAGTGGCTGTGATTCATGGTTGGCGTGGAATTCAACGTATTTTCAGCTGTGTATGTCTAGTCATTGGACCGTAGCCCAAAATGAATCAGCTTCTGCGTCTCTTTATCTTTGCTGGCGATCGAAATCATCGATCCTTGACTAATCGGTGGTGAATCATCAACCCAGAGTTGCACACCCTAATTGGGAGTTTTCGTGTAACATCGATCAGAGAATAGGTTGCCGATGTATTCATTATTTTTCTTGTGATGCTTGTGTCACCGTTTCAATGATTGGGTGGGATTACGACTGATTTTTTGGCTACAGCCGTTAACATTGCTTATATGCAGCAGGGCGGATATAAGCTTCAATTGCTGAGACTTTGTAATCGGATTATTCGATTACAAAGTCTCAGCAATTGAAGGCCCACGGCCATCCGCTTCGTTGTCGCTTCGCAATTTGGGCCTTAGAGCAGCTGGAATTGGGCGATTTTGGGCGAAATATCATATTTTCTGACGAATTGGGCGATTTTGGGCGAAATATCATATTTTCTGACGAGGCGCATTTTCATCTCAACGGCTACGTTAGCAAACAAAATTGCCGCATCTGGCTCCGAAAACCAGCACTTTATTCTCAAGAAGCCAATGCATCCACCGAGAGTGACAGTTTGGTGCGGATTGTGGAGTGGTGGCATCATTGGACCTTTTTTTTCTAGAATGAGGCTGGGCACAACGTTTCGGTTGACGGTGGGCGTTACAGCGCCATGTTAACCGACTTTTTTTTCCACTGAAATTGAAGACATGGATTTGGACAACCTCTGGTTCATGGAGGATGGCGCGCCATGCGACACAGCCCGTGCCACATTCGATATTTTGCGCACCAAATTCCCAAATCGTGTTATCAGCCGTGTTGGCGATGTCAATTGGTTGCCTCGGAGCTGTGATTTTACCCCTTTTTGTGGGGAACCGTAAAGGACCGATGTTATGCCAACAATCCGAAAGCGATTCAAGCACTTAAGGCCAATATCATGCAAGCAATCCATGCGCTACAGTCCGAGCATCAACAAGGTCTTAGAAAATTGGGGCGATAGAATGTGCTACTGTGAGGCCAGGCGAGGAAGCCACTTGAACGACGTTGTATTTCAGAATTAATGGGGCTGTTTGTTCTTACCAATGAAGCCACAATACATTGAAGAAAATTAATTTTCTTCATTTTATTGCATTTTTAAAAAGAAACTTGTACTTGGCCCACCCTGTACAATTAAAATATGTATGAAATGTATGGATTTCGACGTCGTTAATACGTCTACCATGGGCACGTTTTCGATGGCTCGGCCTATGGCTGCTATCGCTCGTTCAATGATTGCTCTGAGCTCCTCTAACGACCCTTTGTGCTTTAGGAGGAATAAAGGCGATAAGGATATTATGTGGGGTAGTGAGCTCCAAGGATCAGGCTGTTGGAAGGAATCGTGGCGCGTGCAGCTAATCACCAAGTTTGCCTCGTTGTACAGGACCTCATTAGGATGGGTCTTCTCCTACCCTGACTCGGTTCCAGCGGGACAACTAAGTCAAACTTGCGTCGGTTTGTGTGCGTATCCCGCGATGCCGTGCACAGCGAGATGATGTCAACTTCTAGTCGTCTCACAGCTGATTTTTTTTTTCGAAGCCACGTCGCCACAAGACTTTTATTTCCGCGAGTAAATCGCCAACGTACACAATAAAGTGTGACATGGAACCCATAATATCGGTAAGGCAGTTCGGTCATTCAGTGGTTGCTGTGTGGATTCTTTTGCGATGAAATCTGGTCGAAAACAGAAATTGTACCCTCAGATAGATTCGTCCTTTAAAAGTCTTTATTTGGAGCGACTCTGCCCGATCCTTGAATTTCCAGACGATTCACATGACGTACCACCAACTCTGTGGTCTATAACCGTCCAGTTTAACCAATTTCCAAGTGCTTCCGTGTGAACCAAAGCACCCTTGGAATGTCGTCCTGCTATCCGTTTAATGAGAAACCGAACCCTTCTTGATGGAAATCCATTCACAGAGCAGAAACCCATCGAAGTGTGAACTTATTTGAAATGCCAGCCCCGCATTCCGGTTCCATTTCGGAAACACCACGGAATTTCTCGAAACTCGCCTAAGACAATGGCAATTATACCCCAGCGCTGGACAACAGACGGAACAGAGCCATTCGAGTGGAAAGCTCATTCAAACAAAGGTCGCCATGCAATTAGGTTCATGCTACGCAAAACTTTTAAGCCAAACACAGCTGCTAACGATTGCAGAACAATGAGCGACTTCTGGCACGCTGATCAGTGTCCCCAACTCGACAGGGTTCAGTGGCACTGCTAATGATTACAGTCGGTTTCTTGCTGCCAAACTAATCTCATTATTGACTTTTACCTCGAATCCTCGATAATATATTCGTGCCCTGTCCCCAGTAGCACTCTCCAGTGCACACAAGAAATATGTTTATGCGCGGCGAGAGTTGCTCAAAACTTTGTCCAAGTGCAATTAACCGGCTGATGAACTCTTCCACATCGAAACGCCCGCCCTCGCAGACAATCAACTGCTTTCGCATACATTCGCTGCTCGTTCCCGATGCAGACCGCAAGCACGAGAAGCCCAGGAGACCCATGCGACGGCGACGACTTGTATAATTGAGAGTGATAAGCAAATGTTCAAAATGCCACTTGTCCACTGGTGCTGAGATCATCTAGCAGATACCCGTGTTAACAAAGTACGAATGTGCTAACATAAAATCCCTGCTTGTGCGACGAGCTTAGGTCGTTCCTTTATGGCGACGAGATACAGGGGGATTGGGTGACACTTAATCGCGGGCCACTCAAAGGTACCGAGACAAGTGGAATTACATCTGTCACACCGACTGGCGGGGTTGGAATGGAAGTCCTGCGATGGAATGGAATTAAAGGGTACCCCTGGGCATGGGGCAGATCTACGGGTCATTTCGTGGGAAGCCTCTAGGGCTAATTAAGCGACGTAATTAGTTAAACATTTATGGAAGTTTTGGCAGTTCTAGCGCGACCGACTTGACGTTGAGATTGAGCAGAGGATGGCGTGGGTTTATCGCGTGGATTAATGTAACGATGTCCCATTGGAGGGGTTTTTATTGGTGGCGCGGTGATAGGTCGTAATTTGTCTGACACTTGATGCGTGGAGAGTGTTCATTGTGAAGTCATGTTTCGCAGACAGTCGGCCGATGAGAGCTGGTTGTGGGTGTGACTGGAAGGACTGACTTTGTCTTGTTGTGGTGGATGAGTCCAATGGAGGTGGCATGACTGACGTGTGGGCCACTGGTTTTCATGCCAGTGGTGGTGCCTTTTGGGTCATTTTTTTCTCTTTTGGTAAAAATTACCGTCAAGTTACGGCGATGAGGTCGCCAATTGTCAAAAGTGTAGCCAGTTTATCTTCATTTTAGTGACAAGCTTTATGCGCTTCCAATGTGTGTTCGGTCTTGTCCTCATCTTGCCCACAAGCTCCTCCATTTTGTGCAGTTCACAAAACTCTGTACCTCCTGCAAGCAGACAAGGGTCCTTTTTCCATCGAACAATTGGCCAATTGCATGTGGATTTAACAAGGCGGTGCCACAAGCCACACAGCCAGAAATGGTCCCGTAGGCTAGACGCCTACATCGTGTGACTTAATAGCTCTAGACTTGAAATCCCTTGTCTATGCCAACAGCGATTGACTTCTTCCAACAACCTGATCCTTGGAGCTCACTACCCCAAACAGTAGCCTTAACGCCTTTAATCCTCCTAAATCGATCAAAAAGAAAACTTTTGATTGGATTCCACGCACTTGGAGCACTCTCAAGGAGCCTCAGCACTCCAACTCCAGCTCGGTGCAACTTCCCGATGCAAACCTCTCACCAAACAAGCAACTCTTATCGCATAGTCACTGCCCAGCCAAGGGGCAGCACTCGACGGCCTCTGTTGCAGCTGAGTGCAGACGGCACAACCGCATCCTTCAGAGGGAGTCTTCAAGTGAATTGCTTTTCACACCGCAACCACGTTGACTTACTTTAATTACCTGCAAGGACCTTCGGTCGGTCCGATGCCTTTGGCACTTGAGAACCGCTTACACCTCCATCAGCCCCAGGAGCTCGCCACTTTCACACCTTTTCAGCTTCAGAATTGATTTCTCCACCAGCCCCACCCACCCGTCAGGAGGACAATCACCAATGGCCCTTCGAATGCAGCCGCCACCGCAAGGAATCAAAGTGCTCCTCAGTCTCTAGCGCGTATGTGCACGACGCCAGTGCAGGCGCAGGATAAACGGAGAAACGAAAACAATGCCAGCGAAGAAGAGAAGTGCGGCAAGGAACGACTGGAGGCACAGAGAAGAGTGCGAAGAATTTTCAAACGAAAGCATGTCAGGAGTGACTATTTTTAGAACCAACAATAAGCACTTGCCCCGGCTGCGGTGGCGGCGTATCCTCCCCGGAACCGCCCACCAAACCCCGGCAATTGTCCCCCATTTTCAACTCAATCAAATGGCAAACTGAAGACCGTCAGACCGTGTGGCTGGCTATTTTTAAACGTCCTTCTGCCGCACCTCACGGCGATACCGCCGTCTGTGGATGACGATGTGCGCACGATGACGTCGATGACAATCGAATGGGGAGTGCAAATACTCCGTTCGTCCATCGTCGACGTCCACTTGGTCTGCGTCCACTTAAGTGAGCACCTCTCCCGTCCGTAGTCTCTTCGCTGTGCGATCTAGTCATCAACAGTATTCTCAGACTAATTACTCGAGGATATGGTGTTACGTCGAGGGCGAAAAGAAACAAATCCCTGGACAGGCGGGGGGAGGGCATTGCCACGTAACTACGGTCCGGAGGCGGAGGTGGTTGCCTGGCTACAACACGGTTAGCAATGTTGCAACACAACACCGGCAGCGCACCGGAGGGAGGGATGCTTGGGTTTTTGGAATCCTTTGCCTCATTAGAGCGACCGCCACGCACACAAACATGCACACGTCCATGAGCTTGCACGGAAGCATGAGGATGTCACCTAATTGAAGAGGATCCGAGATTGATTCCAGAGACTTTGATAAGCACGCATTCGAGAAGGGGGTGAGTGCGACGCTGTAGACGAACTGGGTGTGGTATTTGCGATGGCAGGTGAAATGAGAAGCAATTAAGAGGACGGTCTGGGATGGTGCTGGGGCAACGATGACTGGCGCCGGCACATGTATGCGACGTGGTCAGGCGATGCACGGCGACAAGGACGGTGGACAAGTGTCTGGACAGAGATTTCATCTCATATGCAAACTGTATCGATGGGACAAGGGTCCTTGTCTGGTCTTGCAGGAGGTACAGAGTTTTGTGAACTGCACAAAATGGAGGAGCTTGTGGGCAAGATGAAGACGAGACCGAACACACATTGGAAGCGCATAAAGCTTGGCACTAAAATGAAGATAAACTGGCTACACTTGCAACAATTTCAAAAATGACATTCGGCCTCGCTGACCTTCGCTCCACGTGGCATCGCCAAGTAAGGCAATTTCTCAAATTGACAGACTCTGCGCCCCAGCCCACTCCAGAAGGGCAGAGCCAATTCCATTTGACGATGTTGTGAATTTCCATCGTTAACTGAGACAGAGGCAATTTGTCATTCGCCCGAGGCAGATGTGCCACCGCGTCCAACCCTTTCACGTGGGCAACCCTCGTCCGCGCCAGCCCAACGTCGTGCTCAGTTAACCCTGGAATCAAACGTCATAGCTAACGCTTGACATTTAAAATGTCATAACCTCGGGCCACCTGCGCCCGCCGGGCTCATACACCGGAGCTCATCATTAAACTTTGATGTCTTCATCCGAGCAGCAAACACTCGCCCGTGAAAAGGGATGACTGAGTGAAAACCCGGCAAACGTCAAACCAGGGTATTTAACCTCGTTACACGCATTCTTCCTCACTTCCATTCCGCGCTCGTTCACGCATATCAGGGACACAGATGTAAACAAAGAGCCGGATACATGATCCAGCAAATCCCTCGGAAATGTGTGGTTCACAATAGCGACAGCATCAATCTTGCGTGTGTAATTTTTAACGCCAGCACACCACCGGGAGCTGCGGAACAGCAGCTAACACAATGTCCTTGCGCCCGCCTGACGGTCATTGTGGGGCCAAAAGTGAGCAATTACGTTCCATTTGATCAAAACCACTCGCCGCCCGCCATCGGTCCGTAGGTGCCCCGACACGTATGTCCCCTAATGGAATAAGTGTGTCGTTTCGAGCTCCGCAGGCCCTCGAAGGGTTGCCGGGTGCGCAGCATTCGGGAAGTATTTACCAGATGATGTGCTTATTATTTAGGGTCCCCCATCGTGCCTTCGGTGGTAATTATGCGGCGTTCCGTTCTTAATGCGAGAGAGGGTGTGTGAACTGTGAACTGAGAACTGGGAAACAGTGAGCATGTGCAGGCAGGCCTTGACCAGGCCGACAACGAAGAAATACGCAATTTTCCTCTTCATTCTGGTTTTGTTTCAGCGACGAGCAAATTGCGAGAGGGTTGCGCTGTACGTCGTATTTCCTGCATTTAGCTTTATGGATGATTTATGGTTGATTTATGGGATGAACTTGCCACCGCCGAGGGGTGGCTGCGGATGTTGCGGATGCGGCGGATAATATTTCTCGGGAAATTGTTTTTCTTTTTATAGTGCTTTATGGGATGTTTTTGTGAATTTTTATTTCCCTCAATTTTTGATTGAGAGCGAAATCCAAAGCACACGCCGATGCGCCGGGGTGTGGGGGAGGGGCGAAGGCGCTTTTAATGATGGGCAATCAAAAATTTAATCAAAAATATGAGTGCTCCACAAGAGTACCTACTAGTGGTGGGTAAGCGGTGCGGTGCGTTGCGAAGGCGGGGCGGAGCTGTGGCGTCGGATTAAGAGGTTTGTGGATGAATTATAGCAGGTGTGGGACGTTTGTTTTGTTCGACGTGACGCGTGTGAAACTTGAAGAGCGTTCGGCTTTTAGACATTGTTCAGAGGGCTGCCCACAGACGACAAAAGGCGGTGGGCGATTCGGATGGTGATGGGGAAACCATTTTTTTTTTATTGCGAATCCGAATCGCTGTCTGATGAGGATGACGATGAGAGAAACCCTGAAATGTACGAGAGTGACGTAATGTATTTAATGTATTTCCGTTGCTAATCTCGTGCACACGACAAAGGGATTGTAAATACGTCGCCAGAAGCTAGGCATTTCGAGAGTAAATTGCCTTTAAAAATAGTGGGGGTCGGATGGAATTATGTACTTGCAGCGAAAAACTATGACCGAACTAAAAACTTTGATGACACGACATAATTTTGTACTTAAGCTTAGGAGTTTAATGATGGGTGACCCTAGGAACCGAGGGAGTCACTTCGACATGAAATTTTACTATACTGCTGAATGTTAAGTAAGAGCTCCGACCAGACGATGACGAGGCCGGTCACGTAAATGTTAAAGAAGAGTTTTATTAGTCGACGCTTCCGTCGCACAGAAAATTGTCCCAAACGGGAACAACGGAGATGAATCAGATTATAAATATTATGACCTGAATAAGATAAAGGCACCTAGTGTAGCTGAAGGCCATTAGCAATAGCGCTCTTGCGATATAAGAACAACAAGCGGAAACTCTGGATGACACAGCAAACGTGAGACTTAGTAGAAGATCGGCGATTCGTGAAACAAAAGAAAACATCAGTCGGAAATCAGCAGAACCTGAAAGACGGGAGCTAGACAGCCGATATTGTGCTTTATGCAAACCCATAAAGAAATCAGAGGAACATTGAGTTTGGACGAACCAGCAGAACAGGCGGAAACTGCTGCGGCGCTTAGAGACACCACATCGTTGTACAGCATAAACGAGAAACCTTTCTGAAAAGTTCACTGACTGTGATAAGCATATCAAAGACAAGCCAGGTAGGATGCTTACAAATAATAATAATATTGGTGACGCTACAGCCCGTAGAGGACCAGGGCCTAGCTTCTCAGCAACCACTCGTGTTGTGCGTGCTATTGTTCTATCAAGAGTGGAAGGGACCTACAGTTTTATGCTGACTCCGAACGGCCAAGTTTGAGAAGCTATGAGAATTGTCAGTGACTCGAAAGAGGAGGGGCCGTGAAAAGTATTTCTTGTCGTACCAGGAATCGAACCTAGAGAGGTAGGTCCAAGTGCGTAGGAGTCGACGCACATACCCACAACGCCTCGGGCCACCAAAATGGATGCTTACAAACCACTAGCAAATAGCTAGATGGACCGAGCATTTCGAGGAAGTTTGTAACAACCCACGAGCTTCAAGATGATGACCAAGATATGCCTTATAATTTCCTTCCCGGTAAAAGTACTAGTCCTCCAACTAGAGCTGAGTAACTACCTCGCCATTAAAAACCTAAAATGAACAACAAAGCACTCGAAAACGACAACATACATGCTGAATAACTTAAGTCTAACAACGAAGTGTAGACTAACATTTGGCTACCAATAATGCAGAGTTTTAATCACTATGGGCGATGGAATGAAGGAACACCAGTTAAGCTTCCGAAGGAAGGCGACGCTACGGAGTGTAATCATTTTCGAGGAATTACGCACACTACTGCCTATTCTTAGCAAAATATTAACCAAACATATTGCTTGACACTATTTCGGCAGACGTTGGAGTGACGTTGCGATACGCAAGCAATACGGCTTCAGGAAGAATCGATGGTACGTAGAGTTAAGACTGGTATGCGACAAGTGTGTATTCTTCCCCCTTGCTACTCATATTAGCATTGGTGCGAGCTGCTCTAAAAGGTAGACAGGGCATCCAATGGGTTTTGTTTGATCAACTTGAAGACCTGGAATACGAATACGACGGTAAAGTATGCCTCTTAAGCAGTAGAATAGGTGATCTGCAAACTAATATAAAGGGTGGTTAAATTTTAAGGGCCAATGTTGAATGTGAACCACACCTAAACGTCAAGTTTTTTTCTGCATTTCATATCACATTTCTCAATTTCAGACTAACTCAATTTGAATGGTGAAATGGGCGTTCAAATCAAGATGCATATCGTGCACTTCGCGATTTTTTCGGTCAATTTAATCGTCCGAATGTGCGTACTATCGGTAAAATCGTGCAAAAATTTGAGCAAACCGGGTATGTAGGAGATGTGAAAACACCAGTGCATGCTCGTACAGCTCGCACTGCAGAAAATATTGCTGCTGTTCGCGATAGTGTGGCTGAAGAGCCGTCCACCTCAACTCGTCGTCGTGCCCAACAATTGCACCTCTCACGCTCGTCGTTGATGAACATTGTGCACAAAGACTTGCATTTACACGCTTACAAGGTGCAATTGACTCAAGAACTAAAGCCTCTTGACCATTTCAAGCGTCGTCAATGGTCAGAATGGTGGCAAGAAATGGCAACAGTGAATGATCAATTTTCGAAGAAATTCATCTTCAGTGATGAGGCACATTTTCACCTCAGTGGATTCGTCAATAAGCAGAATTGCCGCATTTGGGCGAATGATAATCCAAGAGTGATTATCGAAAAACCAATGCACCCACAAAGAGTGACTGTCTGGTGCGGTTTATGGGCTGGTGGCATCATCGGGTCGTATTTTTTCCAAAATGAGGCCGGTCAGGCAGTTACTGTGAATGGTGTTCGCTATCGTGAAATGATAACGAACGTTTTACGGCCCGAATTGGAAGATATGAATGTGGACGATATGTGGTTTCAACAGGACGGTGCCACTTGCCACACAGCTAACGAAACAATGGCTCTTTTGCACGACAAATTCAATGGCCGTGTTATCTCACGTGGTGGCGATGTCAATTGGCCGCCAAGATCATGTGATTTGACACCGTTGGATTGTTTTCTTTGGGGTTATTTGAAAGAAGAGGTGTACGTCGATAAGCTAGCAATAATTCAAGAGCTAAAGGATGAGATAATTCGGCACATTAACGGCTTGGAAGCTCAATTATGCTTCAGCGTCATCGAAAATTTTGACCATCGGATGGAGGTGTGCCGCCGAGGTCGCGATATTTTGTTCCATGCATAATTGAACCATACCAATATTATCATAAATAAAAATAAATGACAATAATTTAATAATTTAATAAATAATTTGTGTTTTATTCAAAACCAACACCGGCCCTTAAAATTTAACCACCCTTTATGTGCTAGTATATGTATTTTTAAAAGTACTAAGCTACGTATTTTCAACTCCAATGTTAAATCGGTTCTGTACTATGCATGTGGTATTTAGTAGTATTTATAAACAACTGCCTCCGTCATATAAAGGGCTGACCAAATAAAAGTTTATTTTTAAAAATGCAATAACATAAACATAATTAAACTTTTACCGTGCATTATGGCTTTATTAGTAAGAACAAACGTGCCCATTAATTATGAAATACAACGTCATTTAAAGTGGCTCCCTCAGCTGGCTTCGCAGTAGCGCATTCTGTCACCCCAATTTTTCAAGAACTTGTTGGTGATTTCGAACTATAGCTCACAGATTCCTTGGATGATGTTGGCCCTATAGGTAAAGCAACTCATTTCGTTCCGCGGAAGTATGATACTGACTTGCTGTCAAGATTTCGAGCGGGATACAGTTGTCAGTGTCAAAATAATTGAAGACTTTAAAAAAAAAACACCCTGTACATAAAATCTGGTGGCCAGACAAGATTTCTACAAAGAGCCTCACAGCCCAAAAAAGGAGCCGTCACCGAAATCGAAAAACACAAATGCTCCTGGATTGGACACGCACTAAGGGAGCCAAACAGCGCCATTGCGAGACAGTCTCTTCGTTGGAATCCGCAAGGTTGCCGACTCAAGCTCCAGCTAAAACGTGACGAAGGACTGTTGAGGAAGAACTTCTACGTGTGCAGTATACAAGGAACGACATCTCAAGAGAAGCCCCAAATAGAGTCAACTTTAGAAGTGCGGTGGAGGCCCTGTTTTTTTCATTAGGGGAAAAGGACAAGAAGAGACGAATGTAGTTAAAGTGATATACTTTGTTTCGTACGTTCAAGTAAAGGGTCTTTCAATAGGGACATCCCAAGACTGAAAGTTTAGCGGCCATATTATTGAAGCAACATCTATCAAATTGGCTGTCATTTATTCAGTCTGTTTTTGCCAAATCTCTATGGGCGGACTTGATGTTCAGGAAACATGTGGAAATGATAAAATTGTTTTACCAGAATGAGAGTTCTTTTCGAACAACGTTCCATAATTGTATTTTCCTGTTAATTTCAAGCAGAGGATTCGTTAGTTAGTCTTTCCCATGAAACACGTCCTCTGTTCTCCAGCAGCGATATTTCAAACTAGAATTTGATTACGGAATCAGAACATATTTCCAATCTGTCCCGATATGTGAACACAAGCAGAGACTGGCAGACCAACTCACATACGCTTCCTCTTCAAAGTTGCACACTCAGGAAACCTGGTGTACATACGTCCGACTCAACAGAACTCGATCACACTTTTCGTGGAAATGGCAATAAACTGCGTCACAAGTCATTCATTCACGAAGACAACCCCCTTAACTCAATTTGACGACTTCAACCACATTTTCGCCGAAATGCAAATCACGAATGAAGGCCATCAAATTACAAACCCCATAAAATTGCAATGAGAAGCAATTTCATTGACCAGCCAGTTGAACCTACTCTCATCCTTACGCTCCCGTGCCCTTTATGTCTCATTCACAGCGACTTCTATTTGTGCGCAATTTTGAGGACAATTAAAAGAAGAGCTTCCAGAGAACGACACCCGCTCGTGAAACCCATTAAAAGGGAGTGCCGTCTCAAAACCCCGATCGCGTCCTCAATAAACTCAAAAACGAGCTCTGCTTATGAGAGAGAATGCGCTTAAATTGGACGAAAATCGGGGGTAAACACGCGCGATATCCTCAATTTGCGGCGAATCTCTTTGAATCGTTTCGAGAGTCAAGAGCCCGAACGCCATCAAACAACGCAACCGGAGCATGAGTGAGTTAAATTTAAGTGAAGCCTAATGCCATCAGCGCTTTTTTTTTATGACGCCCGCAATGAGAATCCTTTCCTTTCGCATGCACGCCACGCACCGAGGACAAGCCACTGACACTAATTCGACCCGCAGTGTTCACAGAATGCATGACCTTGCCCAATCCCCAGGGGATCACGGCGAGTGGCTGCAATAAAATAAAAACCAACAGCGGCCCAGAGACTTGACGAAATTTTTATGGCTTCGCTTAGGACCGCAGAGTGATGACACTGATCCTCTGCCCCTCCCCACCGCTCGAACAAGGACAAAACCGAAAATTTGCTATAGAATCCCCCTTACCCTAGACTCGCCATGTACATGGGGGGCAATTACAAGGACTCTCGCAGTCCCTTCGTTCCAGACGAAAGTGATAAAATAAATAATCTATGCTGTCACGGTACTGCTTCGCAATGCCACATGTATCCCTAGATGGGTTAATACATTTATGTATGTTCGAGGTCCCTAATTTGCCTTCAACGACTCTCGTGCATCGCTGCTGTCTGCTGCATCGTTTGTGTCCACTGAACCGCCCTCCCTCCCGGCCGAACCCAACCAACATGATTATCTTCGAAATTCCAATGTAATACGGTTATTTTCCGAGCCATTGTATCCGAAGACAAAGCGAATTGTGAACTCTCCCCCGATTCAACGGGATTTCCTCTGGTTTTTGGTGTTTTTTTCTTATCCACTCGGTCGACAAAGCGGAAAATCCTTTTAAAAACTATTATGACCTGCTCCAGCAGCGCTCCGAATGGGAACATTGAACTCTGAATTGTGGTCTCATCGATGGGGGGTGGGAAGGGGGCTCCCTCTTTTAGAAATCGAATGCAGTCCTTAACCATTTGTGGATTCCGATGGCTACATCTGTGATTCTCCCAAAGGACCAAGTGCCAAAGGCGAAGCAGAGGCTCAACTTTCTTCTTCGCTTTTATTCACTTGGGAAAGTTGTCCAAAAAAAATGTATTTCTCTTCTTTTTTATTATGAAGTAAACAAATTTGACTGCGGATTGGGGGGGCCGAGTGCTCGATGCTGATGTCTGTGCCGTGGACGGCGGCGGTGGCGGCGTATCGAGGACCACTTTATGGACACGTCCCTGCGTGTTATTTTCGCAGCCAGTGGATGGAAAGTTTCTTAATTTACTTTAACTTTGCCTTTGCTGCTGCTGCGCGGGGCAGCGGGGGCGAATATGGCGAATATTTGCTTATCGAAATGTGATGGGAATTCATGTATTTCCAGGACTCTCCCTTGCTGTCGCTCCCTGGGCGACAGACGTAATCATGATTGTGTGCACAGAATGTGTTCATTTTTTTTTTTTTTTTGTTTGTTTCTTACTTATTTGTTTGGAGTTTGTTTCGACTCAGTCTTTTGTTGTTTACGGGCTGTTAGGTGTTGTTTATTGCCATGCGATTGCCCCTTGGACTGGAGCGGGTGTGGATACATTTTCTTTGTTCCAGACTGGCGGGCAGATAAGAGGCCTACGATATCGGTAGCAGGTGCAAATGGGATTCAATAATTCATGAAATTACTATTCAACAGCAGATGCATGGATGAGGATTGATTGCTAAGGACTGAGAGTGTGAATGACCTTCTTAAAGGGAGAAGACGATGAACTCCATGAAGGATGCTTGGTTTAAAGGTGTATCCCGTTGGCACGTAGGAAGTTTCACAATTCACATCAGCGACGTTGAAGTTCGGAAGCAAATTTGTTCAGCTGTGTTCAAGAACTACGAACACGAGTCAGACGTGGTGTTCATTTCCACATTGTCTCTACCGTCGCACCTGCTTCAGTTTCGTGATGTAAAAGAGGTTGTCGAGCGGCCTT
Source organism: Eristalis pertinax (assembly GCA_907269125.1). Classification (NCBI taxonomy): domain Eukaryota; kingdom Metazoa; phylum Arthropoda; class Insecta; order Diptera; family Syrphidae; genus Eristalis; species Eristalis pertinax. The sequence continues at coordinate 30,521,354 of OU026149.1, forward strand.
TTATGGCGGATCTTGCCGACAATCATCTCAAGAAACGAACGTTCAGTAGAACAGACCTCCAAATGGAGCCAACTACGCCATAGAAACGAACGTCCAGAAGAACAGACCTCCAAATGGAGCCGACTTCATCAAAAAACGCGAACGTCCAGCGGAATAGACCTCCAACTTCATCAAAAACCCACGTATTTTGTCCTCCTCCGTGCGATATGATTTGCAAATTCAAACTTTCCTCCAAGCTCTCGATCTCGTTCCCGATCTTTGACCGCAACCAGAGAGCCCACGTTCCGACACCCACAACAACGAAGCGCAATCAGCACACTCGCCAACGAACTAACTTCTATTGAAGTGAATTTCACGCCAAATTGATTTCAAAATGGTCCCACAACACGAATCTACTCCGACACGAGCTATTTTTCATGCATCCACAAGGAACCAACGACCAGTGGACAAAGTGCTGCAAAGCCACTTGCAAACGTCTCAAACTACTCCCAGAGGCGAATCAGAAAAATCACGACGACGGCGTCTTCACGGAGAATGACCCGAGAACCCGAGAAGAAATCCCACTTGCAACAATGAGTGTGCACTCAAGCGTGTGATTACTGCAGTGAAACGTGCCAAATCAAAAGTGCAAGCAACTCTGTTCGCCTCTCAAGTCGTCGTCCCAACCCTCACCCCCACCCCTTTGATCTGGAAATCTATTTTCGCATCCGCCTGAGTGACAACTTTCATTTTCATTGAAAAGCGGAATTGGCAGCAAATGCCGTCTCCGGTTTCATCCATCACCGAAACCTTTTTTTCTGGTGCGTCGGAGAGCAGCCTTGGCAACATCTTAGGCTGGGTGGGAGTCTGATATATGCCCGTGAAGGGGATGATTCCTCGGCAGGCTTAGTTGCGCAGAGGAAGACCTGAGGAAGCGGAAGTGAATTGCAAATGACTCCGGTCATAATAAACGTATCCCTTTTTTTTTGGGGGTAGTGGGCGGCGGAAATTCTATCCGGTAAATATTGAATAAACTTTGCGGGACAAGGAATGCCACTGAATGAGGGGTGACAGTTCTTGGAAGTTTCCTGACACTGACACTTGGCAGAGGCAGGGTGTCAATTGGTGAGGTGAGTGTTGCCGTCCTTGGTGTTGTATTGCGAGTCCTATTTTCGGCACCTGAAAACTTTTCTTTTTCACATTTCAGAGACTTAACTCAAATTTCAACGAGAAAGAATTCGGCAAACTTGAATAGATGAAAAAAGTTTGACAGTCCGAGTCGATACCAGGCGCGTATGCGATTGACAAGAGCGAAACGAATGCGGGCTCTGGGACTTTATGGATTGACTTTTCAGAACTAACCGTGAAGGAACTGTGTGACTGATTATGGAAATGGGGAACTAGAAGTCCAAGGTCCCGGAGGTCATGAATGTGTACGTTAAATTCACGACACGACTGTTCCACGAGTTTCGAGTCATTGACAGTGCTCGGAGAGTACAGCCATCTAGGAATAGAGTCTGAAAATTCGTCTGTCGGAGTTCGACATGAAAAATTATGTAGGTCACCTCCTTCCACTTGTGAGAGAACAACAGCACGTCCAACACGAAGCTGGGTCCAGTTTCTATTCAGACTGCAGTACTGGCGCAGACTATACTACAGGCGTGCGAAAGGAGTTTCGACAGGAGAAGACTCCTCCAAGCGATCCGTGAGCTACAGCCTGACACCATCACTAAGGTCTTGGAAAAATGGGGTCGCAGAATGCGCTACTCGGAAGCCAGCCAAAGCAGCCACTTGAACGACATTTTATTTCATCGATAATGGGATTGTTTGTTCTTACTAATAAAGCCATAATACACGGTAAAAGTTTAATTTTGTTCATTTTAATGCATTTTTAAAAGGAAACTTGTATTTGGCCCACCCTGTAATTGCATTACTAAATCGACAGCCATTACAACCAGACAGCCTCTAATATTTTTGCAACAATTTCACAGCATATCATAAATGCTTGACACAAAAACGACGGCATAAAACTCGATGACTCCCGGCCAACCGATTGACGCTAGCATTCATATAAGGCGACGTGATTGACGATCCGAGGCGAATCAAAGTAATTATGATTGCCCGAGGCTAGCAAACGATCAAAAGCCCTATAAATCTTCAAAAGATTATTATTCGATAATAATCGAGTTGGACGCTTCTCACGATTGCTCACTCTGGACTAAAAATAGGCACGGATGACTACTGTGAACAGCTTCGAACGTCATCTGACAGAGATTTCTCATCGTTTTCACCGCACCGCACCGCAAAAATGAAAGGAGAATGGATTTATGCTCGCTAATGTGCATGAAATAAAAGAGAGACTGTCCCCATCTGCCGGAAAGGGAGTGGTTACTGATTTTTTTCTAGGAATTCAAAGTCATTCGATTCATAGGATGACGTTGAAAAGATTGTGGGATCGTGACAATGCCAAAGCTGCTTTTGGAGCCACCAATAGAAGGAATCATGAACAAAACGAATAAGTTCGTGTGCAATTCACAAACTTTAACAAAACTCTCGAAGGTCTTCATCGGATTTGCATCAATTGGGTTAGTTACACACATGTCCTTAGTTTGCATTGAAGACAGATGCAAGAATTGACGTTTCAGTTGAAACCGGAGTGCCGCAATGAAGGGAATTAGATCCACTCTTGTTAATTTTCTTCAGGAACGAATTGGTTCGTGCTTGGAAGCAGTCTGAAATCGGATGTGCCAGTAGCCAATAGAGTACGTTAATTGTCTTGTATCACTTTGGCAGCCGTTTCTACAATTGGTTGGATGGTGCTGCAGTCCAAAATGGACCAAACGACTCAACCAACCAACCGAACGACTTTTTTCCCTCTAGTTACGCACGCAATGTTGACTGAGCTCCTTCTCCACTTGTGGCGAATTTAAGAACAAAGCACAAGACTCCTTAAGCATTTTTGAAATGAATTTGTTGAACCTGTCGATGATCATTATGTAGACAATGTTGACAGCATATTTCCATAATGCCAGGTCCAGAGGCATTCAGTGGTGCACAAGCCTCTTGATCTGGCCATCGAAAGGTACTCCAAGCTTCGCGCTAAACAAGCTGAGGCATAAACCCGGAACACTGACCAATATTCGAGGATCAAACCACAATCTCATTCACAGTCACGGTGTGCTGGGGCGTATGTGTAACATTTTTTTGTTTAAAAACTATAATGCCCGCTCTGGCGTATGTGGAATATTTTAATCCTCAGCAGAGGGACTCCAGAGACAACAACAATTCTGTCCTACTGGGCATAGCATTAATACATTTCTTCCCGATAAAGGTGGCACTCCTATTGCTGCGCACTATTTTTCAGCCACAATCAAGAGAGTCTATAGTCTTATGTCGAGTTGGTGCACTGAAATACATCTAGTATACATCTAGCCAAACTGGCAGACCTTTCTTTTTTTTTTTTTTGTCGCAGGCTTTTGAACACCACGCTCTCAAGACTTAGACTCAAAATTGGTTCATTGTACTACGAGGCAGCAACCTACATTTGCTTTAATTTCTTGGTCCTCCGGAGGCATACTAGCAGGCGCTTCTGTGATGAGGAGCCTACATCATCAGCTCTCACCTTATCAGCATTTAGCACAAAATAATTGTCATCTGATCCGAGCAAAGGCGGGACAGTGGCAGAGGAAGTGCACTGCAGTCTCGTCGTCTTTTCCACAGGCGTCGCAGAGGGTTTCATCGAGGCCAAGCACATTTAGGTGTTTGGCGAAGGTCTTGACGTACGTCGGTAGGTCGTCTGCAGTCTTTTCTGTTCAGAGATAACAAGAAAGCCGAGGATTTCTTACAGACATTAGGGAGCATGCGCTTGGTTTGACATCCTGGAGAGTCATGCCACTTCCGGTTGTGCTCTCGAGAAGTCCAGCCATCGATAGAAGCCCTTACCGGCGGTCGCGGGTAGTCCCAACGCAATTTCAGATCCTAAGAGCATCTTCTCTGATCCTTGTCTAGCAAGTTCATCGGCGATCTCATTTCCCGTGATGCCGTGGTGGCCCGGAACCCAGATAAGTCTTAGCGAATTGAACCTGCCGATCCATTTCAGAGAAGACTTGCTGGAAGTGGTTAAAGGGTTGAGTAGGGCCATGAGCACAGCTTTTCTGTCGCTACAGACACAAATACTTCTCCCCTTCCACCTAGTTCGTAGCCATTTGGATTGCATAGGTTACCGCTTGGAAGACCGACCCAAATTTATCTAACGAGGTGTGCAGTCTAATGTTGTCGCTCTTCACGAAGGCGTCAGCGCCAGACCCTTCCTTGGTGTTGGAGCCATCCTTGAAGATTCGACTACATTCTTTTCCTGGCTCAGATTCTGGACAGAGCTAGTCCTGAGTGCAGGGAAAGTCGACTTTGTCCGTTGCAGATGGGTTGGGGCTGACAGGCAACCCACTATATGGCTGCCAGTGAAACCGCCTGCACACTTAGACCATGTTGGTCCATTGTGAAGCCCATAGGTGGACTACTACCACTGATCGACAACTCCAGTGGTAGCGCCGTCAATTTGATCCCAACGGCAAATGGTGACTGGATCAGATTTGAAAGCCGGATAAAGCGTATTAACTTTGCTTTGATTTGAACCGGGGACACCTCTCAACAAGGGCAGGCACTGAACCAACTGCGCCATCCAGCTGTCTGATGGTAGCTAAGTAGGTAGGTGAGGTCACTTAGACCATCTAGTCTAGTCTAGTATGTCCCGCGCAGACGAATATATGCCGTGCATCAGTCTCTCTTTATTAGTTACAGCTTCCACAGAGTGTGTTATTTAAAATACCCAAACGGGTGGCATGCTGCCTTAATGGCCACAGAAAGCTGATCGAACTACGAGGCCAGCGCTAAGTTGGCAAAATCTAAATCTAGAAGCGAACAGTCACGTCTGCGACAGAGGAATTCTTCCACAAGAATGCAATCTATTGAAGCAAAAAAATCACTATTTACTCTCCCCAAAAGCAACAAGTTTAAGTCAACACACAACTGCGAGGTTGGTCACCCAAAATCGCCCGTCATCGCCCACTTTGCAGACACTCTTTCCACACCGTTCCGATCCTTTCAATGTATTAGCGAAAAAAACACCGTCTTAACAAAGAAGATAAAAAGAACTCTCACTCATCCACTACAGCACGCAGAAGTCAATAAATTATCGTATTCCCTGCCATGTAGCTCCTCCTCCCGCCGCCAGTATTTCACTTTTATTAATCAAACTTAATATCCCTTCTGTCCAATACACACACACACACACACACCCAGATGCAAAGGAGACTACGAACACAGCGCACAACTATGATTAATGATACAAAATTAAGCCGCTGACAAATAGGTTAAATGCCCCAACGGCAGAAAGGAAAAATAAAGAATTACCCAAATTTTAATGTAATTTAATGGTCAGAAGGGAGCTTGGCAACGCCGCCAGGAAATCGTCTTAATAATGAGACGCGCACTCACCCACACACACGCCGAATGTGTGCGTGGGTTTGAGGATATATTTTGGAGCAACATGTGTCCCATGGAAGGCCACTATCCCCGTACGAAGCAACAACCGCACAGCACAATCCACATGGGAAATTTTCGTCCTTTTATGCCTTTAAATTGTGGGCATTTCTTTTTTCGCTTCACTCGGTCCCTCGGCCCTCGGCTCTCTCTCCCCCCCCCCCCCCCCCCTCCTCCCCTCCCCCATTCATCGCAAGGATCTCTCAACTTCAGTAGACATCGTCGGCAGCTGATGGGTGGCGTTGAAAACTTTCAGCCGCATTCAAGCTGTTTTTCGCCCTCACACACAGACAATGAGCGAATAAAGAACGCACACAAAAGGATAAGGACGAGAGGATGACGAGCGACAAAAAAAAAAAGAAAGCAAACTTCCTGGAAGAGGCGGAGGGCTGATGGGGGTGTGATGGAATCAAAAAAACAAGAAAATAACCGAAAAGATTCTCTTCCGATGCCTCGTTCTCGCTCTCCATTGTCGACGGTACTGCCGCCTGTCGCCGTGGGCGTGGGTGTTGTGGGTTTTTTTCTGGCAATTCCACTCAGTAATTCTTTTAGTGGTCATTAATAGCTGGTGAAGCCGATCCAATAAACGAGATGAGGGAATAAATTAACAGTTTGAAAAATTAAAGGGAATTTATTCGTTTTTGATCGAACGCGGGAATGAAACGTACGGAAGAAGGGGTTTTTTGTGGGAAAGATGTGGAATCAGTGGAAAGGGGAGGCTCGCGTTTAAGGTGGCTTGGTACACACAACTAGCCGGGCAGAGATTGCACTTGCTGGAGTGGGTGTTGGGAGACTGTTTTTGTCTGGTCGTCTGTAAGCTGTTTGAGCTGCCACTCTCATTGATGCGGCATGGTAGGGCCGGTAAGGGTACCTGTACCTTGCACGTTGGACTTAAACGTCTGTGGATTGTAGTCAATGGGAAATATTGGGCTGGCAAGAGCATTCCATATTCGTGTGGTGCGACTGAAAAATGAGACTCAACTGGGCGTCCGAAAGCAGGCAATCCTTGCGTGATTGCGCTGAAACTGCGCTCTTGAGCAAAGGTGACAGTCGCCAACTATCGGGTGAATCAGAGAGGACATGCATTTGCAATCGTCTTTGGATCACGAAATGATACGGTCGTTGTTTTGGTCGTGGTGGAAATCCGACTTAATACTAATATGTACGTCAGCTCAGGCTCAGGTAGCAAGCCTGAGAAGTTAGAAGTAAGTAAGTACGGTGGTGTGGTAGTCAAGTGCCACTTAAACAAGATAATTAAAAGGGCGTATGCATTCACATTCCAAGCCACTGCGCCACACCCGTCGGAAATACCTGGAATTTTATGCAACTTTGGAATCTCTTGTGAAATTCATCTTCATTCTAGAACTAGCGCAGAACTCAGACTCAGACTCAGAAAAAAAAAGACAGAAAGACGAACGTAAACGAAAAGGAAACGGAGAAGTCACTCAGATAAATCTACAACGCATTCATCGGCACACAGAAAACCTTGCTGTGTCTTCTTACGGTTGAATAATGTTTGCGCTAGTGTTACATCATCGCCACTGTGTTGTCGCCAGCGTTGACGTTTTTTTGATCCTGAAATCCACAGCAAACGTGAACGATGTCTTTTTTTCGTGGAATTTTTTTCAAAATTAAAACATCTTGTTGCCGTGTGATTTTTCAATTTAATTCCTTGGAAATTTGTCGAGCAAGGAGTCCCACAGAGCTCCACCTACGTGTCATGCAGTAAAAGAAAATGTCAGAAATGTTCTTCAGAAAATACCGCTACATTAATATGCATGAAAATGTTCATCCAAATAATGATTATTTCTCCATTAAAGGTCATCACGTGACACTGGCTGTTAGAAGACCACGCAATCAGACTGAATATTCCATAGAACACACACTGTCGCAGCTGTAACAAGTAACGACACTTCGAATGAATGCAACATTAATTCGTTTTCTGTGCAGCTGCCTAGCGCTGGCTAGAATCAGACAGCGAACCCTTGCTTGAAGTCCCTCGACGGTATATCAAATAAAGAAGCTAATCCACTTTCTAAACGCAACATGATGGTTGAACGAAAGAATTAAAAGTTTACGTAGATTTTGCATTCTATCACTAACTTGTACAATAAATCAACGACTGCAGAGATATTCTGATTGACACTTCTTGTATGAATATTTCAGTGCAGTCTCAGATTGGTCGATAAAAATGTTTGAAAAAGCGATGCCAAACTATTTTAAGGGGTGAAAGAGATTAGGGCTAGGTCCACCTAGGACTGTAGCGTCCTAAGAAGAAGAGAGGTAAGAAGTCGACTGTCTCTATAACGCTTGCTTTCTAGTGCTGTTATGCTATCGTAGACGAAAGATTAATCCATTGTAACAGAGCAGAGACCAAGGAGCAGTGGGTTCCTCGGAGCGAACGTGCACCAGTAGAAGGCGAAGATGTGTCAGTCGGTCAAAGTCAAGGCAACAGATTTTTTTTTGGTTGCACGCGGTGTATTACCTTTAAAAGGTTAAATCGATCACCGGTGAATGTTATTCAAAGCTTTTGGACAGTTTCGTCGTTGATTTGAAGCAGAAACGGCTGCATTTGGCGAAGAAATCAGTGAAGGCACGGTTGCACACGTGTTTAGTCACCATGATCCACGAAAGCCATGAATTAGGCTTCGAAGTGCTATCCCAACCAGCATATGCTCCAGACTTAGCCCCGTGCCTTAAGAAAACCCATATCTGGAGGGGATACATAAGACTGGAAAAATGCTGGACTAGATAAAGGGTCTTCGAATGGGGACTCTGAACTTTGACAGTTGATAGCGGTCATGTTGTTGAAACTACATCTGTCAAATTGGCTGTCATTTATTCAGTCTGTTTTGCTAAATCACGTTCAATAACAATTGCAATTGATAAAATCGTTTTATCAAAATTAGAGTTATTTTCACCCATTTCACACTAGTTATTATATGACGCCCACTTCTTGGGTACGTCAACAAACAAAACTGCCGAATTTGGGACGATACCAATTCACATGAGATCCAAGACCGCCCATTGCATCCCGAAAACGTCACTATCCTCGGTGGATTTTGGGCTGGCGGGTACTTAGGTCCACATTTCTTTGAGAACGACGTTGGCCAGGCCGTCACCGTCAACGGCGAGCGCTATAGGTCGATGGTCTAAATGCGATTATGTGGTCACCAACGACATGTTGTTTCAACAGAAGCCCAAGTCACATTGGAAACACTTCACGAGTGATTCGAGAGCATGGTCATCTCACGTGGAAGTGATGTGACCTGGGCACCGAGATCGTGCAATTTCTGAAGTCGCATGTCTGTGCGAATAAGCCAGAAGTCACAGCGGCCCTAAAAGCCAACATAACTTATGCCATCGGTCAAATTCAGCCTGATTTATGCGCCAGAATCATGGAAAATTGGACTTTTCGAATGCGCTCCACCCAGATATGTCGACGCCGACATTTGAACGATGTTTTATTCTGTACATAATGGCATCGATAGACCTTTCAAACGAATAAAAAATGTGGATTATATCTCACACACACTTTGTTTTATTTGAATTTAGAGATAGGAAGCACTTATTGAAATACCCTTTAAATCCAAAATTGGGGTAGAGGTCGGTTGGATGGTGTACACTCGAGAAGAGGACAAAGTTCCGTCCGTCAAAGTGTGAAATTCTGCAGTATCTTCTTGCTTTGATCGTCATCTCTGAATTCTACACGAACACGAGATAGAATTATAGGAATTATATGAGGCTCTGAATTCAATTCACTTAAGCCGTTTATTAAATGCCACCAATCGGAAAGCCACCGACGATACTTTAAACCTTTAATTAAGATTTCATAAAATCTCCCGCAGGCCTCACGTTCAAAAACCCCCCCCGACTAGACACTCGAAGTTCGCTGAAGCACCCACACGCCGGCATAGAATGAAAATTCAAGAAATAAATTGCAGATACAATTACCGACCTCGTAATCCGAAACCAATTCAAGGATTCATCTAACCCCCCAGTCGATGCCATCGCAAAGGTTAAGGGCCTGTACACATCTATTATTACAATAATTCACTCCATTCAATTGCAGTTGCGAAATGTATCACAAGACGAAGGGAAAGAAATCAAAGTTTAAATCCATCACAGACAGCACAAGCGACAACAAGAACGACAAGACATCGAAGGGCTCTCGTACGCAGACACCTGAGGGCAGGATACGTCCCCCTATTTGGTGACAATCCAAAACGGTCCTGAGCTGGGCAGGGATGAAAAAAAATTGCTATTTATCGAGGGAAAAAAATTGAGAATCCATCCGTCGGTTGACAAAACCCTACCCAACGTGGGACGAGCACAAAATGTTTTCACAGATAATTGGTATTTTGTCTTGTTTGTTATTATTTCGCTTTTTTGGTGCTCCTCTTTTTGAAGTCTTGTACGATGGTCTCGCAGATGAGAAGACAACACGACAGAACACACACGCGGGAGGAACTGGTGAATTATGCTGTGTTGCGGGAGAGATAGATACAAATCTATTTGTGACAAGAAAGGGATATGACGAGGATAGTTGTGCTGGAGTAAGGTTCAAGGTTAAAATCACATGTCTTATTCACGGCAAGGTGGACATGAAACGACGACGACGACGACGACAATTTACGTCTGGAAATTGAGATATATGGGCGCGTACCTTGTTGCTGGTAAGCTCGTAGAAATGGCCATCTCAATGGAATTTGAAAGAGAGACAACGTGACGGACGGAGAGGTTTGAATAATAGAAGAAGGGCTTGAGGAAGGACTGTTTTGCAAGCAGGAACAGGGTGGAGTAGGGATAAATATGTTTTTTGGACACAAAGAGGGGTGTTGCATCAAGGTCCGTGAGGAGTGCAGAGTGGTGTACAGAAGTTGTGGTAAGTGAGACAGACTGAAGTGAAAAGGGGACGATAGACTAGCAAAGCTCAAGGATAGCAACTTGAACTTTCGTTCGTTCAACAATCGCCCAGAAACTTGCGTTTTCCATCCAAGGTCGGCAATGAATTACCGTCAATTACTCGAGTACTCACACATTTTCCGTCAAAATCACTCGTCCGTTCTTGCCCACAAGTGACAAATAAACAATCGCCCTCGCTAAAGGCATTCATTCACGACACACCGCTCAATTAAGCCGTTGCTCCCACAGTCCGGTACACTGACACTGAGCTAAATCGTGAAGTTTATTACCCCTAACCGCGGACGTCAGTCCAACCACAGCGCAGCGGTCTAATTTAAAGTCAGCGCTTCGAAAATGCAAACTCGAACGCATCGCATCTGCTCTAGTTTTCACGTTTGCTTGCGCACTTCGATACGTCTCGTTACATTTGGCACACAATTCTCGTGTTCGTTAATTAATTGAATTTTAAGAAAACAATGCAAAGCATCTAAATAGTTCACTTAAATGCATTGAATCACTCCTGAGTCCCTCGCCCCGAACAGCACGAACTCAGATTGGTTACAAATCACCACCATCGCCTTAAAATAAAATGGTACGCCTCGAAACAAACAAACAACAAAAAATGACGCAGTTTCACGGAACACCGGAAGATTGGTATTTCGCGAATCTCACGGGAGCCACAGAGGCCGCGCCGATCAGGGATTGAATGCAGCAGCAGCAGCAGCAGCAGTGGAACGGCCGGGGCAATCCCCTCGTATTAATAATATTAAGTGCGAATAATTTATTTGTTTAAAATGTAATTCCTTCCATCAAACTGGAATTGGTCTCATAAATTGGATATTCGGTGCTCCTCGCTGTTGTCTCTGACGATGTTCCTTGCTGCTGCTGTTGTTGTTGCCAAATTCTAAGGAATAATCATCCTTGAGAGTGAACATTTAGCTGGAGGGCATTATGTGCTCGTTTATGATGTTCGTACGTACAAGACAAGACTGCGTGCCTGTGACGTCAACTGACTGAGCGGTCCCCTTGATGTTGATGAGTAAGAGGATTCCTTTCGAATATTGTGCGTGTTCAGAGGAAAACGAAATCCACTTCAGATAATGAACAGGAATGGATGTCAATCATCGCACAAACTGTCATCGTTCTTCTACATCGTGTGCCGTATGTCAGCGGAATGCCCTAAAGGCCATCTGTGCACGCTGTAAACCTTCACAGATCCACTTACGGGTTAAGCGTTCACCTGAATCGCAAACGTGCAGCGCAAACGACATCACGTACTGTAAACCCGCCAAGACTTATCGGTTGACATCCTTAAACATCGTGTACACGTCGTCGAAGGCAATTTGCTGTGTACGCTGTGCGCTGTCATAGAAAATATTTCCGAGAATCGCTTCGGAGAAGAATTATATTTCTAATTTTTTTTTTCGTATTTCCATTAGTCCACGTCAAATGGACAACGTACGACGTAAAGCACAGCACATGTGCATACATACCTATGTCAATTGACAGCTTGACAAAAGGTCTAACGAACACACCCACTGACCGCTGTGACAGGTGTCAGAATCTGAATGTGAAATCAATGGCGGCGTGTCGTGCAGGTTGGACGTATAAAAGGATATTATTTACAGTGGAAAATGCTGACAAGTGGTATGGCTGCATTGAGCAGGTTTTTATGCTGAAAGGGATGCATTACAAAAGGCAATTCGAACGGACATCGATGAAGGAAATCAGGAGGGTAATTGTAGCTTCAAAGCGGGAGGTGGCTTGTTCGAAGACATTGGTTGCAATTAATCTGAAGCGTGGGTGGGTTCAGGACTGCACACGGAGGCGAAAGCTGGGATTTAAATAATAATTAGACGTCTGACTTCTAGAAACTTCTAAAAACGATGTAAGCACTGACATTTGCATTGAAAAACAATCTTTAATGGAATGTATTCTCACTTCGAACGTGGGTATGTTCAACACGAAGATGTAAATGGTGTGTTTTAGAGGCGGAGAATCCGTGCGCCTTAGGCCGGTGGAAGCATTGATTACAACTTACAGTCAACAGTGAGCGGTACAGAGACATGATTACTAACTTTTTCGTGACACAGTCAGACCTGGAAGCCAACTACAGCCTGATGTACTGCTAAGAGTATGCGAACCATGTACGCACAAGACGTACCAGTATCTTTCGTATAAATGAATTATTTCGAGCTCGTTTTTCTAAGTTCAAGAATTACAAATCGTTCGCCAAATTTCTTCGAAAAAAAGCTTAAATCTGCGGAATACAAATATGAACGTAACTTTTTAAGTATAACAGTGTAGTCTAAACTTGGTCCACTTCACAATCAGGAAAATGTAATGCCAGGTCTTTACCTGACAAAAAGCGGCAATCAACATCTTCTATGAGAGGTGGCATGGCATGGGGAACACACATGAAAGACTGGAACTTTGATTAATTTGTTGACAGTTCAACCGATCTACTGTCAAATTTAATTAACGAAGACCGTATTTGGACCAGTAATGGTTCAAACTATAGAATTAGGTACATACGGCGCAAAATTAACCATCCTATCGGAAGATGTTATAATTTTTGAAAATGGCGTGGAACGTCAATCGTATTTGACAAATGTGAACCAGACAGCTGCAAGGCAAAGCAAACAATGGAGTGCTATACTCCACAAGAGCATAATTGTGTCGATTTGTTTGACCAATAATCGGTCGGTGGTGTTAGCTTGAATTTTGACGTCGATTTCCTAGACGTGTCGCGCCATCTGGACAAATATTCTGGCACTTTGCTCCTCGACTCGAACAGACTGGACCATGCAGGGCGTGGGCGCCACCGGACTGGTCGTTCGGCCGAGAATATTGCGGCTGTGGCTGCAGATTTCGCTGAGAACGAAGAAACATCAACCAGACGACGGTCCACGCAATTAGGCATCACTAGACGGACCCTACAGCGAATTTTAATGAAAGACGAGTGAATTACAGCCAACCTCAATCTCAACAGCGAAGAGGACGAATTTGTGTCGAAAATCGTCATGAGCGGCATTTCCACTTAAGCGGTGCACTGAAAATCCGCGTGTGATGTACGAAGAGCCATTACATCCACTTAAAGCTACTGTGTGGTGAGCCGATCAAGCGGGAGGGGTGATTGGGCCGTATTTTGTTTGAGAACACCATCGGCAATACGGTCATTCTTACCGACGAACGCTTGAGGGCCATGGTAAACGTCTTCTTGCTGCCGGAATTGGATGAGCGAGACTTGGTGAGACGTGTGGTTTTCCACAAGAACAATTGCACACTCACAACGAGCCACAATGGATATTGTGGAGGAAGCTTTTCCTGGTCGCGTGATCTCCCAATTTGGCGATTTGCCATGACTACCAAGATCTTCCGATTTAACCATCCCAGACTTCTTTCTTTGGGGCTACTTGAAGTCGCGGGTTTTTGCCAACAAGCCTAAGATAATAACAGCCCTAAAGATATTCGACACGAATGCGAACAGTTATCACCAGAAAAGTAATGGAAATGGCGAATAATGGCGATAAAACGGGCACAAATGTGTATCAACACTGGCGACATCCACTTGGCGAATAACAATTAACAGACAAAATTGTAAAGGTCCCCATAAAGATATCCATCACACGAAATCCCCTTTCTTTATTTCGTAAAAAAGTAGTTCAAGAACAAAATTGGATGAATAATTTTGCACATTACTACCGCATTTCAAATCTTGACAGTGGCAGGTCCGTACGTCATGTACACACGAATATTTAACTTCTAACGGCGATGTCAAACATTCAAAACAAATGGCAGTAAGTCAGCTGAGACAAAAATTCTAGGTAAAATAATCAAAGTGCAACACAATCATTTTTGACATTTTTGTCATTTTTGACAGACGTAGCAATTAAAACAAAAATCTACGAAATGTCAATAAAAAATCCAAACATTCCGAACTGACTTCCACATTTCCAGGTATGCAAGCGAAAGAGCCACCATTCAGGCAGAATAGCTGACAGGCCAACATAATCGTGTTCACTGTCAGTTTAAGTGTCAAACTGTAGCCGAATTCAGTCTCATCGCAGCCATGAACATTTATTTGTTTTCCGCACGGCAAGGAGCCACATTTAGCCAGAATTAAACAAATTTTTGATGTTTCCTTTCCGGTGAGAGGGGGGTAGCAAGATCCGCAAAGTTTGACAACATCATTCGACAGAAATTCATAAAACTTGCTCACGTCTAGGCAAGTGTCATAAAACCAGCTAAACCGCCCTCATCCTCTGCAAACGAGGACTTCATTGTGTGCGTTAGTTATTTTATTCCTTCTAAAGTGGTTCGAAGGGAAGTCTTTTGGGCGAAAAAAAATAAGGAACATTTCATCTCTCCCTCTCTCTGTCTCTCCTAGGACAAACAAAGGAAAACAAAAACCAATTCACCCACCTTTCGGTCACGTCCTCCTACTCCTCGCGCTGCTGGCAAACTCCTTTCTTGCGATTATTTATGTGTCTGTGTACAAGCTTCTGGATTACCATTAATCACATTTTCATTGATACGCGCGCACCACTAGGGCCAGATTGTAAGAAAATTTCACACACTCACACAAAACGGGGATGGGAGGCTCAGAAATTTCTCCCGTGTTGTATTTCCACCACCTTTTCACCGGCGGCGGCGGTGGCGGGAATTATAGAAGAGAACACGAACGCAAAACGGAAAACGAAAAACGAAGAAAACTAAAAGGGGAGCGAAACGAAGGGAAAACAAAAAAGGAGCAAATAAAGAACGCGCCTCGAAATGAAGACGGTGAGTGGGCTCGACTCACTTAGCACTTATCACAACGAACAGGTGTTCACTTTATCAATCGACGGAACCGAAGGGAGACACGGTGGCACATTACCAGCACCAGGACACGGATCGGGCAGATTCGGTTGGCGGTCCCAGACAAACCGAGGCTGGGACACGAGCAAAATCACAGAAACGCACACAATCGCACCCCGACGCCGAGCGCAACAGGGAGGAAGGAATTTGTTGTTTTGGCTTTTTCACGCAGAATGGTGGGTGATGGGGTCGATTGCTATTTGCGGGATTTAATTGAATCACTGACCGGAAATGGATTAAAACTTTTCCCCCGTTCTTCTGGGTGGCCGTTCGTTTGAGTTATTCTTGAGGTTCCTTCTTCAGTTCGATTGCCCTTTCGACTACGTTATCTCGCAGGCCATCGTTTGCTGCTGAAGAAGACACAAGCACTGCACTTTGTTTTTGCTGGGTTTTTGTGTGGTTTTCTTTTCGTTCTATTCTTCCTCGGACGAACGAAACTCGCCGAGAGAATACCGTAAACTGAATTTGAAAATTCGGGGAAATTTCCCAAGTCGTCGTCGCTTGGCTTCTGGCAGTGGTATCAGCGCAAACAGAGCGCAGGACTGTGCGAACAGTGGAGAAACAGAGAGGGAGAGCGGCCGCGGCGAGAGAGAGACTTTGTGTGTGTCCTGTGGCCTGGGAGCGAGGAGCGCCTGCACCTGTTGTTTGTAGAGAATCACTGACGAGTGGAGAAATGGGCTCGATTCCGGGCCTGAACCTGAGCGCGCCAGTGGGTTGGTGGGTCCACCTGTTGTGTGTGCGTTCTCTTGAGTGATTCTCCCGCTCTGTCTCTGCTATGATAAACTCTTGTTTGAGTGGAAAGCCCACAGCTCCACAGAGAAGTGGATCCTCCCGCTCCCCGCCCCCCCATCCCATCACAAAGTGGGAGGCATCTACACAGCAACTTCGCACAAAAGCGAAACGGAAACTCAACAGATGTTCCGTCGGAGAATAACCGGCATCAGATGCGTCCCGACAGAGCCAGCACCACTATCACGGTCAGGCTGCCTTTGATCTCATCGTTCTTCCGTTCGCATGAGTTGATGGCTTCACAAAGAGCGGAACTTCCCTGCCTCGCTCCACTTGGGGAGCCACCTTCACGGTGGTTCCAGCCAGATGGTGGAGGGACTTGAAAATTCCAATTTACCAGCAGCGCCTTGAAGGGCTATAAATAATCAGCTTTTCATGTGTTCCAAGCACTTTGACTGGCATGCAAGTTCTTGCAAAACACGAATCATATTTCACCCGGTCGTGGGTGGGGTGGGGTTGCCTGTGCCCGTGCATGTGCATGTGCATGTGCATCCATGGCCGATTCAGATAACTAATCATCATCTCGTTGAAAATAGCAAACAAACAGAGCAACAAGAAGAAGACTTAAATTACGTGTTCTTGTCGCGTTCGAAGTGGAGGAACGAGAAGAACGAATGAAACGATTTCGGGTGAGGAATTGGCGTGATTCTCGCATCGCCTTGTGTGACTCAGGGTAAAGCTGCGATCGTAAATCAGGCTGTGCAATTAAAGGCCACCAGCCAACCACCAAAAGAAGGCGGCGAGGGGAAAACCATTTCGATTAAAAATAAATACAATGAATCTCACTAGTTTGTGGTATTTAATGAGAAACCATAGACGCTAGAGATGCCTCATCGCGGATACGACGTCAGACGGTTTTTGAATCATTTTTTGGGTATCTCGCTGTGAACGTGAACAACTGCTGTCTGTCAACGGATTGGACGGATAATTCAGTCGAACGCATGACCGGTGCTTCAGTGAAAAGCAAAAGCACTCTCCCTTCTGAAGGAGTCAACCCACCGATTTGATCTTCTTCTGATCATGATTCATGACGTAGACTGTTGTGAAATGTGGCTGCACACATCAAATCAACAAGTGATGAGAGTCAAATGTAGAGTCATCCAATTCGTGGTTCGAGTTTGACAGCCTTTGGCAAACGCATACGCCAAGGCAGCTGTTGCCTGGGTGTGTTTAACTTAAGGCTTGCCATTTCATAAAACGGTTCGTTTAACAATCGCTGAAAGTGTTAAGATTGTAAGAAAATGGACATAGAGGTCCATCTGAGCCTACTATAGGCAAAACTGTACACAAATTCAAAGGAATTACCTCTTTTGCACATGTCTGAAGGCCCAAAGTGTATGATGTACTGAAAGTTTGGCTGTCGTTATTGAAAATCTTGAAGAAGATTCAAATCTATCGATTTCACCGACGAGCTAGGGCTACCTTGGAGCACGCTACAGCGTATTTCGCATTTGTACTTGCATCCACAGACTGCTGATGAAGTTCAGCTCACTCAAGACCTGAAGCCAGCTGACCGCGGAACATAGAACACACGCCGATTGGGTGTCTAAACATCAGTGATCGGATGAACAATCTTTTCCTATTTAGCGACGAGACAAATTTTACTCGGTAAACTCGCAGGCAACTAAGGAAAGACTAACGCATCCACAAAACATAGGCGCTTCGTGTGGAAGTTGGTCTGAATGCGTCATTGGTCCATACTTCTTCGAAAATGAAGATTTTTAAAAAACATCGAAAGGAAGAAAGGCAAGCCTTATTTTTCGACAGTTGTCGCCAGCACCCAACAAATGGTCACAGAACCGACTCAGAAACTATGCACATCCACACTGTTTGGTGTGGTTTCTGAACTACATTTCGGCCCATTCTTCTGTGTTTACAGTTCCATCCTAAGAAGTCCAGTCAAAACCATTTGCCGTCAAAAGGTTAAAAAGAATCGATACTGTGCTCGGGTGTTACTCTTACATACAGGGTGGGCCAAATACAAGTTTCTTCTTAAAAATGCAATAAAATGAACAAAATTAAATTGTTGCCCTGTATTATGGCTTTGTTAGTAAGAACAAACATTCCCATTAAATATGATATACAACGTCGTTCAAGTGGCTGCCTCGGCTGGCTTCGCAGTACCGCATTCTGTCACTCCAATTTGCCAAGGACTGGTTTCGGGTTGTAGCTCACGGATTGGTTGGATGATATTAGCCTTAAGTGCTTGAATCGTTTGCAGATTGTTGACATAACACCTGCCCTTCGCGGTTCGCCCACAAAAAGGGGTCAAAACGCAGCTCCGAGGCGGCCAATTGACATCGCCTTCTTCTTTTCATTGAACGCACTCTTTGGGCTACACAGCACTTTGGATACAAGTGTTCTATACTTCCCAACGTTGCTCAAGCGTAAAGCGACTCATTTCGTTTCGCGGAGGTATGATATTGACTTCCTGTCAACATTTCGAGCGAGAAACAGCTGTTAGTGTCAAAACAACCTATGATTTAAAAAAAAAACCACTAGATGGCCCACCCTGTATAATCGATTGCACTACCAACCACACACCATAATCAAGTTCACACAAACACGATAATCATCATCGTCAAAAACTACGAGTCTGTGTCTCTCTCAAGATATCAATCTCCACTTCGAGATCTCAAAAATATTTTCACTCCACTGGCGTCTTCCTCGACGCCGCACAAGCAACGATAATCTCCAGCAGCGTCATCCATGGCGCTGGGAATAGAATGAAAATTTATCCAAAAATAATCCATCAGTGGCACCAACAGAAATCCATTTTGATTTCGATCTATTATCGTCAGTAGCACCTCCTCTGAAACGGTTTCAATTCCTCCTCATCATCACCATCATCATCATCATCATCGCATCGTCGTCATCATTCTCATCGTCTCTGGGTTCCTGGGTAAATGTGCCAAATTACATTCATCCCCTGGCACTCAGAGATGTTGTAAACAATTCACAATTCCCCCTCCGATGGGGTGGCAATCACTCGCCTAATACCCTACATAGATTGTTCAATATTTTACATTAATAAGCGCGCGGATAATATTTATAATCTGATCGAGAGCGCGCGCAAATCGATAAACCATCACACTTCTCTGAAGTTCTGTTTGTTTTGTTCTCTTCGAGTGTTTGTGCGAGGCGCGCAACACAGTGAGGGAGCGTGGAGAATTTGTGAACGATTCTGCCAGGTGGCGTGTGTCAATGAACTCTCACCTGCACTCCATCGCGGAGGTGACGGTGATTTGTTTCAATTTCTGTTTCCCCCCTCATGAGCTATTTGTTAAATTCCAAATGGCGCCATCTATTGAGCCGGAGTGTGATTGATGGCCGACGATTCTGATTTTGACAGCTAAGTAAGCGGGGAGAGAGACAGAGAGCACAAGCATGTGATGGGGCGTCTGTTTAGTTGCAAGTTGCTTCCACATCGAGTGCAATGAGAATGAGAATGCATTTCGTATTATGACAGGTGACAGTTTGACATGTGAACGCCAGTCGATAGGGGTTCACTTGCATACTCGAAGTAAGTACATATTTGACTTAATTGTCAGATACAGAGGAAATGGCAGGAGTCTCCTTCAATCACACTTTTAGTGGTGACTTTGGCAGTTTCCGAAATAAATCCCACTCGATGTTGTGTCGAAAGAACACGAAAGGCCTTTGTTTCATCAGGGATCGTTCTCCCCACCAGCAAGGACTAGTCCATTCGCCCAGCACAATGGACGAAGGTAAACACCGTCAGAGAGGACCACAGCAACGATGGCATAGTGCTTTGGGATAGGTTGCCTCTGGATTACACGCCGACTCGTCGAAGGGCAATTTAATGAACACAGCAGTTTCCCTTCTCCTGTGGTTCCGAAAAAATTGGAGAGAAACCATGAAAGGCAACTATACTTCGCAGCATGTGGCGGCAAAACAAAAAGGATTATTTCTCGCACAATCTTTAGAACTATGGGCATGAATGAAAGTGCCCCCTTATCCATGCGGGAATGCAAATGAAATGAGAATGATTTCGGCACGGATCAACTCGATTCTCGATTGAACTGATGAAGCCGTCGGCCGCTTGGATTGTTGGCGGAATGAAAGGGACTTCATTGCAAAGCGAATACAGACATGAAGGGACACAGGGCAGAGAGCCAGTTCGGCCCTTTGTGTAGTGACTGCGGGGACCAAAGGTAAGAGCTATTGTGAAATTAGCGTGTACTTCGTCTTAGGTGATTAAAACGGAAATGGTTGCGGTTGGTTGAGGGTCTTTAGTCCTGAAGAACACTGAAGCCATCGGTGGAACGTGGGACAGATATGCAGAGTCTAAGAAGGCGAGAGCTGAACTATGTCCTTGTGAATCTTGTGACATTTTAGGGAACAAACGAGAAGTTCATTCCAGCTGAAAGCATTCGCTGTGACGTAAAATTTATCAACTCGGGTCGAGCGTCGTTTCTGGACGCAACGATTTCTCTCTAGAGTCAATGCCAGCCCTCAGAAAGTTCCAATTTCAGGCTGAAGACGTAACCAATTCGATGTGGTGACGTCCACGTCTACCTCAAAGGTCGGGGTTCGACTCTGGGCACACCAACTACCATATTCACTGTACCACCTCTCTACGGTGAATGACCAGAAGAACGGCTTCACAACTTACGCCGGGCGGGGTCAGCAATAAGAGTGATTGCTAAAGAAGCTAGTAGGAGCTGGAGGGTAGATGAAATGATATCGAATTCCTGTGCGTCTCGATACGAGTGCGATTTCCTGTGCGGCTACAACTTTTCTTGTTGCCCGAAAAGCCCGAAAAGTCCAGATCACTGAGATAAACGAAGCAAAGGCGAACAAAGCAGCAGTCCTTTAATAAACCATATTCGAAGCTAATCACTTGAAATAGCCGTTAAACAGTGAAACATTCCATTGTCCTTCTCAGCTCACTTTGAAGACAAGTCTAGCTAAGTCCTCCACTCATTACAGCGAAATGGCCACATGTCCTTGCTTGTAAAAGTCGACCAATGTCTCAGCGCAACCCATCATGACGGATATTAATTTTGTCTATAAAACATCGGAATTCCCGCCGAGATATGAAAGAACTACCATTGAGTTCCAAGGACTTGCAATACCCCACAATCCTCAAAGGACACCTAACAGCGTCCGATAGCTGTCGAAATCCCGTCAAGGTGCAACATCAAACCGAAGCCTTGTCTCACTCTCACTCACCCAGCCCTGCATCTCTGTCTGTCAAGGCGAATGGAAGGAGTAACAAAATCCCATCACTCCACTCTGGCGTGTAATATCCTTTTCCCATAAAGGGTGAACAGTACTCCACTACATACCTATTAGCAGAAGGGAGGAACAAAAAAAAAACCCTGAGTACGACGATAATACAACCACATCGAGTGAGTTGATTTTATAGAGTCCTTCGTCCTCATTCCTCGGATTGACGCCCACCACCACACAGCCGCCATCACGCAAATGGAGAAAATCCCGCAAAAATATTTCCTCGATTACGACTCTGGGTCGGCGCTCCATCGCCAACGGCCCACGCCACCTGTGCGCCACCATGTTGACGTTCATATCTGTGTTTCACATGAAAGCCACCCTCGCATAAAAACCTAAGCCGAAGGACACCGACGCGAAGGAGGGAGACTGAGAACACGGGAACCAAAAAAAAACAAAGAATTATCCTTTCCGCAGTCATAATTGTGTGCGATGATAATTTTTGCGTTGCGCGATACTGCCAGAGCAAGGGACACAACTAAAAAGGCACAAGTGGGACTGGGAACGTTTTCAAATTGAGGGATCCACGCTGTGGCAATAGAAAGGCATTCACACGGGTGTGTGGCGCCCAACGTGTGTCCCACATCGTGTTCCGATGTCGGCTGGCAGCGTGTCGATATGGTGGCGTACATATATTGTTTTTTTTTTGCGTCAAATGATATTATTTGAATGTTATTATTATGACCACGATACGGTGACACTGGCAGGTGGGTGGCCAGCAAGTCCTGCCACCGTTCGCACGCGCCGCATTCAGGGCCACTCACCGTTGCATGGCACTTGCTGCTGGGAAATAGATATCCGGGCGACTAGCGACGAGAGATATATTGGCTCCAGTGTTTTTGCCTCTTCTGTTATTGTTTCTATAAATGGACTGTGCCGTGCCCGTGATGGAGGCCTGTGTTCTGCTCGGTACGTGGAAAAATCTCGATTTACATATTCCCAACCGGTGTGCTGGCCTGGGTGTCCCGGCGTTGGGTTTTTCTGCTTAAAAACTACTTACGCTTGCATGATGGATTAAGTGTACTCGAACTGAGCATGTGGGGATAAACAAGGACTTTTCTGTGAATCTGTGCCCTTTGTAATGGGACTACGATGCATTTCAAACGGCAATGATCGCAATATGATTCTGGGTAAAGGAATGATAGATTTGGCGGAATTTAATTATGTTGAGTATTATTCCCATCGAAACTATGGGTCAATTATTCATATTCAAGAGTCTCTGTCATACATCAAATTAGGAGAGCATTTAAAAAAAACGAGAAAGAAACATTCTTTCAGTATTTTAAAGCTTCGTCAAGTTTCGTTCACTCTTAAACAAGAGTGATTGTTGTGCATAAATGAGACTTGTTGTTGGGACAATCATTGTTTATTGTGAAATTTGATAATGGGTTTTACTAGTACTCCCTCAGTTTTGACATAAGCTCAAATTGACATAAGGCATTTATAACCTAACTTCTCCAAAAAGTAAAAAAAAACCCACAAAACCATTCGTATTCATCTTCAAGAGTCTCTGTTCATACTTTAAATTGGGAGAGCATTGAAAAAACGAGAAAGAAACAGTCTTGAAGTCTTTTAAAGCTTCGTTAAGTTTCGTTCACTCCTAAACAATCACTCTTTCTGTGGATAAATGGGAGCTGGTGTTTTGATTTTGCCACTCATTGTTCACTCTGAATTTAGACAATGCGTTTGACTAGTATTCGTTCGGTTTTTACATACGCCCAAGTTGACATATATCATTTATAAGCTAACTTCTCCGAAAATGAATTGAAAAAACCCACAAAACCCTTCGTCGGCGTCAAAAATTCCCACCAATTCACAAACTCCTAAAGTCATCAACCCTTTAAGTTAGTTTTAAACTCTTTGAACAGCTCCCCTGGAACACCCATGGTTCCATCGTTCGATATCTGCATGCAATCTTACGGTAATAAGCATAATTCCACTTACAGCCCCCAAAACACACTTGTTATCGAAATCCAGGCATCCCACATTGCATGTCACCGTTGAGATTGCAGCAGAAGGCAAACGAAAAAAAAAACACTCTCCTCCACTTCGACTACCCGGTAAATACTTACCGCCTTGGAGCGCTTGTCGCAATTTAATCGATTTTCATGACTCCCGTCTACTTTGTGTGTAGTTCCCTTTTTTTCGTTCGTCATGCCTTTGCTTTTTCATTTTTCATCGCGTTCGATTGCAGACAAATTTTGGATTTTATCGCAGATCACCATTGAATCGGTACTTTGTCTGCCTAAATGACACGGGTGTTTGGCAAAGTTTTTTTTATCGCCTCGCGTAATGTCAAATTGAATTTGATTTCGCTTGCGGTATATTTTTGTTCAGTTCTTTTCAAATCGATTACGAGACGAGAAAACATTGTCTGGACTTACCCCGGTTCATCGGCACTGGAAATAGAAATTGAAAGAAAATAAATACAGACACACATAAATAGGAGAATAAATATTTTGAAGTGAATTACCGCTAAGCATACGAAAATAAAATGAATTGTGAGAGAGAAACAAAACAAAGGAATGTGATGAAATAACTGTGGTGAGTGACAGATATGATAGATCAGAGAGATGGAGCTGACAGGGGATGGGCGAGATGCTGAGTATGATGTGACAGGAGGTGTGGTTTGATCAGAAATAAATTTGGGTCAGCACTCGGCAGTGTTGTGGGGCTTTATGCAGTTTTGATGCAAATCTCTGAATGATGTGTATGGGACAAGAGATGTATTGAGTCTATGAGTACTTTTAAGAATTCAGTCAACTGGTTGCTCGTCCAACTTGTTGGTTGACGTAGGCTCAGGGGAAATAAACAAGTGATGACCAGCGTTGCCGGAGAAATATTGTTCAAGGTGTTAAGGCCACAAACGGAAATATACCAAAATATAAGTTTTTCATTTCAATCAAAAAGTGTTATACGGGCACGATCGTGTGACATCGGCAACGGTGGAGTGGCATGGTCGTGATGATGTGTATGTTGCGCCGTTTGTCTGCCAGCTATGTAGCACCGTCTTATTTGAACCACAGCTCGAATATTTCGATGATGTTGATCTCTGGCCAAACAGAAAGACGGTTGACATTACTCAATAATTGAGCCAATTGACTGTAGCGGTGTCTCCTTCGTCATTTCAAAAGAAATAAGGCCCGATTATGCCGCAGTCTCCTTTTGATACTTGGTCGAATACTTGTGGATTGTATTCGCTTCAATTGTTTTGCTGACATATCCGCTGAGACAAAAACTGCACCACGTTCGAAAAGATGTTTCTTTGGCTAAAATATGGATCTACGGCAATTGGCGATCTCACGACGTTGCCTATGGTCGTCCACCTTTGATTCTTGCGCCAGCACAACAGCGGTTTCGCACCAATCTCTGCCCGGTTAGTGGCTTAATGTCCACAAGAGTGTACTCACGTTCAATCGTTCCCAAGGTACGACGAATTGCCTACACATTCAAACCATGATGACGACGAACCTGGCAGACCCTACTCAATATTTTGACAGCTGGATGCAACTTGGCAACTTTGACAGCTGTTGAAACACAACTAATTGCTTAGAAAGTTCCTACATTTCTCAAGGGAGTAATGCGACTACTGAATTTTGACATTTAAATCGTTCATGGCGGAATAATAAATTTATAACCCAGTAGTCACTGTCGACACTGTCATAATTACTGAAGTGAAAGGGAGAGAAGGGCGCTTTCTGATTGATCATCGAGGCATGGATAATCTCAAAAGCGGATGAAGAAGTACTTGGTCTCTTCGAGAGAAACGTACTGCGTGGGATCGTTGGTCCTGTTTGCGATGACGATATTTGGAGGAGAAGATTCACACGTTAACTGTACGGGCGCTGTACAGCGACATGACCCTAGCCAGGCGTCAACGGATCCCACGTCTAAGGTGGATGGACCATGTAGAGCGTATGAACAACTCAATTCTGACCAGAAGAGTCTTCGTCTCCGAACCTGTGGGAAAACGCAAACAGAAGACGCCCGATTCAAAGGTGGCGCACCCAAGTGAAAAAGGACCTCAAACAACTTGGCTTGTGAAACTGGAAACAGGTAGCCAGAGATCACGCTAGTTGGAGAGGTTTGTTGGTTGAGGCCCAGGTCCAACTCGAACTGTAGCGCCCTATAAAGAAGAAGAAGATTGATCAGACCTCGAGTTCAGTTGAATCACATACAATTGCTGTCAGCGCAGTATCACTCTCCGTTCGATGCCGAAACAGACAGACAACTAGAAAGAACAAGTTGATCACCACGTGCCAAATCGTTCCGAGAAGAAAAAAAACTCAAGCACTGCCTTTAAAATCAGACTCCGTCGTCTCAAAATGGACCTCAGCTAAATTAACGCTCTCAATTAGCATACTGGCCGGGCTGGTATACATTAGTACAAGGCACTGGCCCCTTTATGCCGTGCATGTGTTCAAGCTAATTACATCCTAACGTAACAGCCGCAATTCCAAGACGGGATGACGACAAGGACCCCATTTTCGAGTTTTGTCTGTTGGGAATCTGTTAGGACTTAGGTTGTGAGGCAAACCTCTCTAATGACGAACCTCAGCATCTGATTTTTTTTTTCAATTTTTTCAATCTTCATTTGGGCGCCATTCACTGAACCACCTCTTGTATGTATCAAATTTCCCCACGAATGAACTATATTCGCAAACAGGTAAATCATTCCATTTCGATTTCAGAACACGACCTTAAACCGATTGTCTAGTCTCGTACTCAATTCTGCAGCATATGCTAATCTGCATCATCTCAGTTTTTCCTAGAACACCTTGCCCTTTCAGAATTCCCAAATGGCCCCCAAAAAGACGACACGACGATGCTATTGAGTATTTCTTTTCTTTGTCGTGACCTAGGCAATCCATGGACTAAAGCATATTCCTGTTTCCTCGACCAGCTGCCTTCAAATATTTACCTTGACACAAGGAAAGAATGCATAAAAAAAAAAACCAAAAAGAAAATAAAATCCCCCTTTCAGTCTTGTTGACAGCGCTCGCTGATGGGAATCCTTACGTGATGTTTGGAACACGTTGTGTCCTGGATAAATGACCATTTCTTATTCCGTCTGATGTTTACTTTGTCCTCTCCGTTCTGTCAACTGCAATCGGCATGCACACATGCTCTCGACGCTCGCACCAACGTACATCTTGTTGAATGCGCAAAAATGAAAAGAAAAACGAAAACAAAAAAAAAACAAGGATGACAGTCCTCATGAATATTTTCAACGACTGCATCTGACGACGAATCTAATTTCAGCGCATTCCCTTGTGTCCTGCAACGAAAAACATATTTCTCCGCAAGTCGGGAACGACATAAAACTATTTGCCCGCAAACGTCGCGATATCTCAGTCAAAATAATGGAAAACTCGCGTCCTCGCGTCGCATATGTCTTTGAAAGTGATGTCATCGATAAAGGACAACTTTCAACAATGAAAGGATCAACGCTGTGTGGCCGGGAGAAGGCGATGTACTGCTGCCATTGTCATTCATCCGGATTGCGACTGATTAAACGCATAGCCCGGGAGATGAATTCAAATTTATGACATTGTGCATCACTGCACGTTGTCCTGACTTGGTGCCATTAGGATTATCAGTCCTCGTGGGGCAGCTTACAATGCCGCAGCTCATCAAAGTAATAATGAAATGGAGTCGCACTCTTTGGGGAATTCATTGCGTTCGCGTTAACGTCTAAAATAGTGTTCACGAAAGTGCTATACTTTGCCGGATGATAATGACACGTGGGGGTCCTTATGGGCGGAATTGAGGGATGTGGGAAGTTTTGTTTACCACACTCCGAGGCTCGAGTGTGGGAGTTTTATGTTTACGACCGAGAGGGTGTGAATTACTCCAGGCGCAGAGTGAATTTTCACATTTACCAACAAAGTCACTTGGGGGTCTGTTCGACACTCAACATATGTCTGAGTGAATTTAATGACGCACCGTGTGGCATTAAAAGTGCTTTACATGAACGATTATCAGTTGAATTTTATGTGCAGTCGCAGCGGATGTGTAATTGACTGGAGATTGAAAAATAAAAGCATCGAGATGCCCCTTGTCGACTTGGTTTCCGATTAATTTGGATTCATTCAGGCGATTATCTGATTTTGCATCAATTTGTCACTGAATAGTTAATTTTTTTAATTTCACACATGACTGTCAGTCAGGGATTATCTCACCATCCGGGAATCCTTCGATTTAAAGCTCATTCACGTTCAGAATCTCCTTCAGTGTCATCAGATGCCTGTCACGAACGTAAGAAGAAGGCAAATCCATGAGCACGTCCCCATCTTTCAAAGATTTTATTTCCAGATCTCATTCCGCGGCGCAGTAAACTTCGTGTCGCCACCACCAGTCACAGAATTGCAAACCACATTACTCCAAATCAACTGAAAGTAAATTCCATTCCCATTCCCATCGCCAGTCCATCTGGCCGAAAAGTCCTTGCAACTCAGGCCATTTGTCAAGTCTCAAGTTCGCAATTTGCATCCGAATTCATCTTCACTCCAAGCCATCATGTCGGTCGCCAGAAACCACTTCATCCATCTATGACTTCATCTTGATTTTCATGTCCTTGGCACAATAGTAATTACTCTCTGCCTTGCCCACTTCGTCTTCGTCACCCTGTAGTCTGTGGTGCCATCCTTCAAGCAAATTCACATTTAAAGTTTCAAGCCGTGCTAACGACTCGCACCTCTGTCGCACTCGCTCCTAGCGAGAGTACGTCAATTTTCTCACCCGTCTGCCTTGTGTGCTTCGCACGTCTTTATCATAGTTACGTCCTGACGTCTGGGAGTCCTTGCTGGTGTGTGTGTGCGTCTGGGTCTTAATGCAAATGGAAATGAGCTTAATTGCGCTCACATGCTGCTCCCAATGAAGTGGGCGGGGGGTTCATTAATTTTAATTAGGGCACGAACCACCCAACGGGGGGCAATCTGCGAGAATCTTCAAATCCTAATGCGTTCTCTGTTTTCGTTAGTCCAACATGGATTTTTACTGGATTTAATCCAATGCGTTCTTTTGTGCGAATCGAACGCCAAAGCTGGTGGGCAGTGAGGTGGGTTGGTTAGTGACATGCTTTCGGGGAGGAAGCGTCTAATTGGATGTCGGCAAATGGAGGAACTGGGTTGCGCTGCGGATTCGTGTCTTCAATTCGTTAATTAGACGTACACAACTTAGAACTAACAATGCTCGCCAGGGTAGAGACGGACGCAGCGGTTGTGCTTCTCGATTTGAACAGCAATTTTAAGCACTTTTGTGGAGAGTTTTTAATGAAGACCGAAGATGGACACCGACTTCGCAGGGCGACCAGACGATTGTGGAGCACATACTCAAGCAAAAATTAATGTTTCCTCGTGATGTCAGGTTATGTGCAGTGAGATGTGTTGGTTCCATTTATTTTTTATACGCTAACCTGGTAACATGCATGCATTTTTTATTAAATTGTTATGTTTCAGCAGATGTCAGAGATCCTGCTGTCAAAGCTGTCAAAATATTCAGCAAGGTTTGGCATTTTGCGGGTGGATTTGGGCCTACATTCGTATAAGATTATGCCGACGAAAGAAGCCGGGCGAACATAGGGAACGCCGTGAATTGATGGCCGGTGATCCGGATTTGAACAACAACTCCATCTCCATCTCCTCGAACAAGGTACAGTTTTTGTCTCAGCGGCAATGTCCACAAGCAAACTTTCCCTTATCAAAGTGGATACATTCGACAAGTGTTCGACCAAGCATCAATGTATCCACGAAGATTGCAGTTTATGTCATGGCAGCATCATCGGAACTCATTTCTTCTGAAATGAGGAAGGAGACATCATTACCGTCAATGGTCTCAGGTGTAAAGCGGTGTTAACCGTCTTTCTGTGACCAAAGCTAGACATCATTGTACAATGCGAGCTCTGATTCAATAAGACTGTGCTAAATGGTTGCATACAATCGACGCAACGCTGTAAGTTGTGAAGGAGATCTTTGGCGACCAGGTAATCTTACAGCGAGCGTCCCTCAATTGCCCGCCGCGATCAAACGATCTGACACCAATCGATTATTTAGTCTAGCCCTACGTATACGCTAACAGGCCAACCGCTTTGGACGAGCACGAGTTTTCATCGTTCTATCTTTCTACTAAGCCAACGTCCAGAAGCGTCGTCCGACATCTTTTAGCTTGTTCATCGATTTTTCCCCTTCTTTTTCTTTGCATCCCGGCACTTGTTCCCTAACCAACAAACCTCTCTCCGATGTTAACGCAAGGGAGGCAAAGTTGGCCCACAGAAGTTTTCTCTCGAAGATACCAAGGAGTTCTTCATCAGGATTTAGCTCCAAAAACTACATTTTGGATGCCCCATTTTATTCTTAATCAATTCCAAGCACACTATTTGTACCTCTTATCGCCCCAAACTCAAGTCAAACCAATGCGTTGTCAGTCAGTTAAACCAGCTTCTAGCTCGTGGATGACACACATTTGTCGCGTCCTACAAGGTCTACGGATCCTACCACCTTCCTGCTCCTTCTTTTCCTGGTTCAACAAAATCCATGTTGGAACTGTATGTGCATGCAGGTTGCACTTGACAGCACGGCGAGGACAAAGTAAACATCGCACGGGCAAGAAATGGTCATTTAACCATAAGAGCACGTGTTCCAAACATCACGTAAACACCCGCATCAGTGAGTGTTGCCTCACAAGCAAGACAGAAAAGTGGATTCTATTCGTTTTATTTTTTTTTTGTATTCTTCATATGCGTCAAGGTAAATATTTGAAGGCACTCAGTCGAAGGACACTTGAGCGGAAGGAACTCCTCCATCCGGGAATGTCGAGGTCATCGCAAGCCGTGTGGAAAGTGGGTTTTTCTTCAATTGTGTTTCAGTTCCAATCAATTCGCCTTTCTAAGGGATGTTGATTTGGAGTATTTCCTTTGAAGTGTGTGTCGAAACGTTGAATTCAGAAAAGACAAGCCATCGCTGTGGTTTCCTCAGCTCTTTAGAATGTTTAAAATTCTGACGGAACATGTGAGTGTGAGGTACGCTGAAAGGAACTAGAAATAAATGTGACTACCAAGGACGAGCCAGAACCCCTTGAGATGGAATTTCACGGAAGTTGAAACGTAGTACTTGTTCAACTTGAAGCCACTTTTCCCCTTTAAAGAGCACCAATCGCTGGTCCTTGTGATCTCCTCCCTCGAGTCCTTTACATATTTCAACCATCAACAGCCAAGGACGGCAATCGTCCACGACCAAAAAGAACAAAATTAACTTGTCCTCCCTCCGCATCCGTTTCTTGCTAGTCGTCCACTCCACCGTCATCTTCAGCTCGAATTCATTCCCATCGTTGTCACAGTCAACTACTTGACTGTCCCCCTCCCTCGCTGGAACCTATTATCCTCGGGCATGGCGACCTAATTGCTTTTCGACAGTCTTCTTGGGTTTTCCTTATTAAAACGATCCAGATTCGTGTTCGCTCTGTCTCTCCGCCTCGTCTCTGGGTTTGTCACAGTCATACGCATATCATTGCATACCCTTAATCCTTGAGAACCTTTGATCAGGAAATAATGAAAACTAGCAGCGAACAGCGGAAATCACCGAGCGCAGGTAAAGCCACCATCGCGCAAGTAATTGGAAAGAAGGCGTCTCAGCCTGACCATGTAGGTTGTAGGGCTTCCCCGGACAGTGGCCACTAGCTACTAAATTCGATTAGTAGTACAGAAAAAACAACGAAAACAGGTGAGCGGGCGTTACACAGAGGCATATACGGGAAAGGTTGATGATGGCCGCACATGGGAGGCAGTTAATAGGCCTAATGCCCAGTCAATGCCAGAGTGGGAATTGAACATGGAATGTGCTTTTATTTTCACTTCCACTCTGTCATTGGAACGAAACCTCGGAGCAGCTAGCGGCTTCTGCGTTTTGCTCGTGGCCATCGAGTCAAGGAAAAGAAAACCAAGCTAGTTTGATTGCTGCGCAAATGTTATCGATAATTCACGATAATTCGTTTATCGATATGATTCAATGGAATGTCAGAGCCGCGGGAAGGGTATTAGTCATGACGTGAGTGGTATTAAACGAGCCCATCGGAAGGGATATATGTCCGGTGAACGACGAGGAATGAGCTGTTGTGTTTTTGAAGAGACTATACTTAGAGCCAGACCAATGGCGATGTGTTGTAAGGCAATTAAGCTTAGCTTCAGAAGTGCAAACTCAAAAGGGCAGTCATCTGCTGGTGGCAAGAATTCTAAATCAATTTAGTTTGATGTCTCAAATCAAGACAAGACTGTTAAAGGAAGAGCTCAGTGCCAACTTGGACAGTGACACTTCATTGATCGCTAGGATTATAAACTGTTTACAAAATTAGTTGACGGTCCTCCAGCTAATGCAGAACAACAGTCTGTAGCACGTTTGTGGACAAGGATACGGACAATGATTTAGTAGCAAACTCAATGTTGGTGCCATTAAAACATTTTTGGAATGGCTAACAAGGCAATGTGTTATCAAAACGTTCATGTACAGTCCATAATAAGTTTGAGAGAAACGTAGTATTTCTTAGGGCCGATTGCTGATAATACACTTAAATCTACATTACAGCCAAGTTACACTTAAGCCTTAAGTTCAACTTAAATATTTGCGAGCAACGATGAATATGTAATATTACTCGCAAATATTTAAGTCGTACTTATCTATGATCCGTGGTGGCCCGTGGCGTTGTGGGTATGTGCGTCGACACCTACGCACTTGGACCTACCTGTCTAGGTCCGGTTCCTGGTACGACGAGAAATACTTTTCACTGCCACACCTCTTTCGAGTCACTGACAATGCTCATAGCTTCTCAAACTTGGCCGTTCGGAGTCGGCATAAAACTGTAGGTCGCTTCCACTCGTGATAGAACAATAGCACGCACCACGCGAGTGGTTGCTGAGATGCTAGGCCCCTGGCCCTCTACGGGCTGTAACGCCACCCATTTTATATATTATACTTCTAAGAACCGAAGACAGATTACAAAAGATTGCGGCATATCGAGCAGGAAAATGTGGTCGAACGAAAAGCCACAAAGAAAGACGATGCCCTTCTTGTGAGAAACAGCAATATAAAACGCAAGTAAGAATGACGACTTGCAGAGAGATCTTGTAGAGCGGAACAGTCATGGATGCCTCAACCATTCGGTGACGTCTTCTATAGGTTGGAAGAAAAGCAAGGAAACCTCTGAAGAAACAACTCCTGACTGCTGCTATGAGAAAGTAGAGAATGGCTTGGGCTCGAAAGTATAAGTAAGGGACAGCGGATGAATGGAAAAAGGTGCTATTTTCCGACAAGTCATTTGGTCTTACACTGACAACAAGATTGCCGAAAAACCAATAGTGAGGCAAGCAGCCGATATCCAGCAGACTGTGAAACATCCTGTAAAACAAATATTTTGGGGTTGTTTCTCTTATTTTCGAACAAGATCGTTAATTTTAATAACAGGAATGATGAACAGTGACAAATACATCGAATTATTGGAAAGACGTCTGGTTCTTGAGCTGTCGAAAATAAATGCAGAAACCCCAATTTTTCAGCAAGACAATTTTTTTTTCGCATTAATTTATAAAAGACTGTAGCTTTATTTCATTGCAAAGTAAGACCACATTTGAATTTCGGCGTATTCCTCCTTTGTCATCTTTGTCGGGCTGCAAGGCACGTGGCACC
This sequence comes from Eristalis pertinax, assembly GCA_907269125.1. Taxonomy (NCBI): domain Eukaryota; kingdom Metazoa; phylum Arthropoda; class Insecta; order Diptera; family Syrphidae; genus Eristalis; species Eristalis pertinax. The sequence goes on from OU026149.1 coordinate 30,554,356, forward strand.
AGTTTAACATCGCATGACAAAGGGAAATAATGCCTAGAAAATAATGAAAGTATTTAGTACCATCATCTTCTGACCCGGAATCTGTCGCGGAGATAAAGCACGCACTAGAGATCTCCAGGCCGAGATCTTCCGCCATCTACTCTAACTCATCAGGAGTTATGCTCAGGCGCAACCAGGCGAGTTTCAACCACCTCGTCCTGGGTCTCCCAAGTGGTTGCCCAATGAATGAGTAATGACCGAAAAAATAAGATCGCGTATACAAGCTGTCCAGATGAGATTTCTTCGTGTTGTTGTGGGAATTACTCGCCGGGATAGGTTGATACACGGCAGTGCACGATGAACTCAATGTTCAGCAGCTGCTTCGGAACGGAAAGTGCTATGTTTCGATGGTTTGGGCACGTGGTACGGATGTCCCCATCAACACGACTTCCGAGGCATGCCTTAAAGCCGGCGGGACTTTACGAAACTTTCTTCTATACAAATTTTTTAGTCAACAAAAAATACTAGCGTAATTTATCGCTCCAATGTGTTGTGCAATCCTGAAGTTATGTACTCGAGACCACTGTACCTCTGAAGAGTACGTCCAATAAGTCCCAGGGTTTGTAAACAGTTCGAGGTAAGTTTGCCTTTTCTTCGTGAGTCATTTTATCGACTTGGTGATAGAGTACAGGAAGAAGTACATTCAGTCTGACAAGCTGTCCTTGGTAGCCAAGCGGCAATAAAGGTCATAGCATCAGACATTCTGACATCGAAGCTAGTTATGCTGTGTAGACAGACCATCAGTGAGATGTCCTTGAATGCGGTTGGTGCCGGGACATACTGGAATCCAAGGAAACGAAAAGGCGGACAGCTTCGCGACTGAGGGGATAATCTATAGCAATCCCATATGTGCATACACCGCTCAGCTTCATAAGAAAAAAAATCTAGACTAGACTACGTTTTGGAGCAACAGAGAGGGCATTATGGCCGACGCTGAGTAAAAAGACGTCAACATCATTGATCGGCTTTATCTGCAAAGGCGTGAGAAGGCTAGTAGGAGGCACTGTGTCATATGCACACATGCAATGCATTTGGAATTAGTGCATAACGAACTGCAGAGATGAGGAAGAAACAGAATCCATCCAACATCTACTCTGTGACTGCCCAGCCCTAGCAAGGAAAAGGAGGCAGTTCATAGGAAGACACTTTTTCGTAGAGCTGAAGGACTTTTGCGGTGTTGAACTAAAAAATCTCTTAAGATTTATATGTGGATCCGGGTGGTTTTGGGACTAAAGTAGCTCTCACGGTGGTAAAACATTCCAAACAAGGGCACAATGGATCCATCTTCGTAAGACCGACAGGACACCCTATTGCCTATCTACCTTGCTTCTACATTTTCGAACTGCTAATATATTTCGCAAGGATGTATGTATTTCAATTTGGAATGATCTAGGGTGTGGACTGCCTCATGTGCTGAGCTTCGCAAGCTTTGACATTTCGTGCATGGAATTTTCTCTAGTCAGCCAGGTAGCTACTAGTAGAATTTGGAAGCGTTGTAAATAGGTGTGAATTTTCAATGTATGGATCGCATCTGCCTCTTTGCGGATCACCTTTTCAGGAAATTATTTGAATTCGCAGCGAAAAAGTGTTAATTAGAATATTTGTGCTAACTTTTGTGGTGATTTTTTTTCCGAAAAATACTGGATAATTAAATACGCAACTTTTGGTTTACCTTGAAGTGGATCTTTTTGTCGAAAATTGCTGATAATTGAAAAATTCGGTCGCAGATCGCCGCTCATGTGTGTACTTAAGTGACTAGACAAACTAGAGCATATCCGTAGTGAATACGAACTCTGATGCCTGGAGACAGCAAGCTCAGAATAGAAGAGAATACCGATGTGACTTGAAATAATCTACGCCCCCAGATCGAGGTGTGGACATTGGTCTAGATTCCACAACAACCAACCGTCTGATGCGTACTATTGTTCCCTCATGAGTGGAAGCAGAGATAAAGTAGTAAAGAGATAGTCAACTTCTACCTCTCTTGCTCCTTGATTTCATCTGACAGCGTTTTTTATAAAATGTTCACAGACAGTGTTTGTGAATACGATTGATCAGAGAACAACTGCAGGCTGCTCTAAAGCCTTAAGAAGTGTGCGTGAAAATAATATAGTATGCGTGCCTTTAGAGCAAATCGGAGATAGGCGAGGGGTTTTTTTTAGTAAAGACCCAAACCCGAGTGGGACATCTCTTTACTACTTCATCTCTGAAAGGAAGGAACCTACAGTTTTATGAGGACTCCGATCAGCGTTTTGAAAAGCAGTTTCTAGGCCAGGGAGGTGGAGCCGTGAATTACGAACGTTTTTCTTTTCGAGAATCAACGTAGGAATGGACGGACCAGCCCACTTTGTCATGACGGCCACACTCTTGTACTAGAACATTGGACTTAGAGTTCCAGACGTTAAATGATTAAGATTCTAAGATCTCCGGCCTATCTTACCATACCTGTCTTAAGCGGGTCTTGTGTGTCGATAACAGCTTAACAAGGTATTGCGAGATTTCAGCTCTCCGAAGTCAACTTCCTTTAGATGGAAATTCAACGCGTGGAAGCGACAAAGCCTCAGCTGGGGATGCTTGAGGCAGTAACTAGAAACATGAACTATCGGCAATATTAATGACTTGAGCTGTTGGATAGGTTGACTGTTTGATCCAATTTGTAGAGCAATCCTCCCTTGAACTGACGAACATTTCTGTCCCTGGTTGCAAGTCCAGAGAAGGACACGTTGTGTGCTCACAGTGGAAGAATGATTTACAGGATCAACTGATCCTAGGGCAACACCGCAAGACAGAGCTCAAACATCGTTTGGAAAACATCGATAGGATTCAACGAGAAGTGCATCAGGTGTAGAATCGAGGAAAAAGCTTATGTTAGCCCAGGAAAATGTTTAAGGCCATGTCGGGAAACGCTTTCCGGTTTATCCGATTCGATTAATACACGTAAGAAAACATCACCAAAAGTGAACAGAAGTCGCAGGTAAGCCTAATTCGGCCGCTGTGGCAGATGGAGGATGCACTGGGAAAAAGCTCAAAATTGCTTATGTTAGCTCAGGAAAATGTTTGAGGTGAAAATTTCGAGGATGATTGTAAGCTTTGACCGCGATCACAATGAGTTCATTTTTGAGAGCTAGTGTAGACTCCATCACTAGAGTCCTTGGAGACCAAGAACACAAACGAATGAGGCATTCAAACACACTAATTAAGGAGCCTCTCACTGCGATGCAATGTATAATCATTTTTTTACAAATCACACCACACTTACTCCTCCAACTGCATTTCATCCTCTTCATCGCTATCCTCACCGTCTTCAGCTCGGACGCCGAAGTCATCCTCATCACTATCGTAGTCGACGAAATTGTCTTCCTGACGAAATCTATTACCTTCCGGCATTTCGAATTAAAAAAAGGAACTCGTTCAACTATGTTTCTTCTCACTTTTACAATAATCCTTCGCAATTGCCGTTGGTTTTTTTTTTTTTTCTTATGATTTCACTTCAGATGCAAAATACCGTTAAATACCGAATGCGATATCCTGATAGCTTCGGAAGGAAACTTATGCACCACTTAGAATCAGAGAGCTAGAGCAGAAAAAACGAAAACGAAAAACGATTCCAACATGAATTCCCGATAACTGCCGCAACGAAACTGGTTACACGTGAATGAGAAACGTTTCAAATCCGAAAGGTAACGCAGTTGTAGGTATTCCCTCTAGGTAGGTTTTATTCTATCATTCCAAATTCAATTAGCACTGCCTGCTGGGGAAAATGAAGGCGACTTGAAGGAAATGGAAAAAAAAAATTAATGGAAAGCGTTTACAAAACCAGGAGACACAAGCAACGAGAACGCAGTTGATATCGTTGCACTGCTTTGCCGGCAAACTACCTTGACAGGCGGAAGTGGGACAGTGACAACTGACAGGAACCTCTCGAAGATCTGGATTCCATGGATTCTCCTCTGCCGGCGCCTGCAACAAGTGACGACTGCACAAGTGTAACATTTGATTCTTTCTATCGATTGGTTTCGAAGTATCGCTGAATTGTGCTGTGCTTGCCGCGTAGAGGTTTTGAAATTTGCGAGATATCACACACCCTTGCAATTTAATGAAGCACATCACGTATCCGACTACGTACCCGTGCACTTGTTATAGAAGACGACACTCGTCTGGCAAGGGAATAGCGCGAGGGAGGAGGGGACATATTTCCTTCTCCTTAATCAGCTTAAGACTGTGTATTTTTAGAACGTTTAGAAATCATTTCAAACAGTAATCCGATCGGGATGCTATAATTAAGCTCAGAACTCCGAACTCCACTTGGGCGACAGTGTGCACAAGCTCTTGATTACGACGGTTGGTTGTCTTGGCTTGTGAAACGGAATCCATCGGAGAGAATGTCATCAATCCATTCTTATATCGTTGTCGGTCTCTGATAACACAGAAATGTGCTTCAAGAGTAATTTGTTTTCTTCAATATATTTCTGATATCCATCGGGAAGATTAACATGAGCAATTGGTATCGGATTGCTTCAAGGAGTCGATTTTTTTTTTTGTTGGAATGGTGGGCGGCGCCTTGGTAGGGTCTTCTCCATTGTTTTGTGTATAGCTTGGAAAGCGTCGGTGAACAATGCACCTGTTACTTTGATGCGGTCTGACAACGGAACAATGTGCGACAGGATTTGGGAGCAGACAAGCTGCACAGTATCATTATTCCGCAAGAAGAAAAAAACGTTGTTCATCCCGTCTAACTATCAAGTCCGCATACGGAGATAAAAACGTCTTGTTGGCAAAACCAACACGCCCCCAAAATTAGTAAATACTTATATTCCACAATCTGACGTACTTGACAAAGCTTCCCACGAAGCTACTACCTTATTCTGGAAACAAGTGGTAGCCGCCGGAGCAGGCATGTGCCGAAACATGGAATTTCTCGAGCAGGCTATCAATGGGAAGTTTTGTAGACTTTCATGAGAGAAAGGGGATGCATGGTGACGATTTGCACAACTTAACTATTGATGTAAGTTCCCGTAGGACGTCAACCTCGTCCTTAACAAGACTGAAACCGATGCCTGCAGCAATGTCATCTTAACACCAGCATCTGATCATCCAAAAGAATGATCTGCTTGTTTATCACAAATCATAGGAATCTTTGTGGCATTCAATTGTGGCAACAATTACTTCAATTAGGAATAAGCATGCTTAAGCACAAGTGTTCACACTCCACAGGCAGACCAGCAACAACAAAACTTCCCAAACCACGATGAACACCATGCGTCAGCTCACTGTTGCCTCTGGCATTCTCATCACTTCGATCATCACATGAATTCGAGAAAATTCTTGCCGTCTTTATTGGTCAACAGTGTTTGTCAGCAACCACGTAGACAATATTACATCATATACGCACTTCTCGTGTGTCTTCACGCAATTACCCCTTTGATCTGGCATCACCTCACAATGGAACGTTACCGTCTACCATTGTGCATATCGAATTCAATTGTAGTCTTCGCGGTAAATTGATTGATTTGACCTCGCTGAAATGAAAATGACTCCATTTGCCAGTAATTGCTTGTTGATTTCATTCCAATATGAACCGACACGTGTCGTGTATTTTGTTGCCCCAGTTATGTGATTACAGGCGCTGCTCTGTGCCCACACCCACGTTAATTAATCCAAATGGCGTGCGATTTCAAAGCGAAATCAACCCTTCCACTTACAATGTGCCTGTAATCTGAAGACCTCCAAAGTCAAGTTCATGGTCATGCCACTTGAATTCACACTCAAGCACTTTCTCCCCGTCTGAGAGCAGCAAACGCTAGTACGTGCCGCAGCCACTAATGCAGCTAATAAGTGCATTTTTTTTTCTTCTTCTACAAATCATGAAAAATAATACAAAACAACAAACCTTACGTCGGAGCCTAGACACCACCAGCAACTCGTTGCTGTCATCACTCGCCGCTCTCGCTCTCTATAAATAAACAATAAACAACACACTGGCAGCGCCACCGCCCGGCCGCAACCGGCTAATTTAGCCGCTCTCGCTGACCAATCGTAACCAATTGAGTGGATCATAAATAATTAATCACCACGACACCCGAACTAAGCGCGCGATTAAGCATTTATCGTGTAACCGAACTTCCGCGCTTGATTACGCAATTTCCCTGCGAATAGAGCTGCGCGACACCGTCGCATGGGCTATCAGCTGAAACTAATTAGCTATCGATGCCCGAATGAAATTGATAGCTCGGCAGTCGGCGGCTGTGGCCAGGCAGACGACATTCTGACGACATAGACAAAACGACGACGAACGAGCATTTGCTAGCCCCTGACCCGACTCAATATCGGCGTGTCGGAAGCGTGAATTCCTAATCAATCAAGTCGACGAGTAAACATATGCCATTCACAACATTGTCTGCTGATAAGAACGCGTCAGAATTTTCTTATCAGACTCGTGTGAATGAGCAAAGGGGATTCCACTCGGTTAGACACTTACCCTCTGCGCTCCAACGACGGCACGTGCACATCCTCCAATCCAGCTGACGGCACAGACGATATGGGACGATATATCAGCGGGCGAACATTTCTGGTTGCATCCTCATCCAGGAATACCACATCTCTGACTGGAGCAATACGATCCGTGGCGGCCGCTGTGTGAATATCGCGAAAGGGAGTATTGAGTAGGCAACGGAAGGCAGTGACATGCTCATTGGGCATCTGAAATGAGAAGAAAACGTGTGGAAAAACTCAGAATTTTCATTCAAAGGAAAGTATATTTCGCTCTCTGTGCGAGTGAATTCTTGCTGTACCGACTCTGACGGCATCCATTAGTACAGAGTACACTCTCCCATTGGATGGTCTCCTAAGCGTTTGCAGGCAATTGGATTACCTTAGTTTTAGATGAGAACGGCAAAAGCTCTTCATTATTGTCGGGCATGCAGCAGGTGGATGTATTTTTGGCACTCCAGCACAGCAGAAAGTCCAGCGTCCCACGTGAATTAGTCGAATATAATAAAATTTACCCTTTTCCCCCCTAACAAAGACCGATGTCGCGATTGTCAATGGACCAGATGAATTTTGCGAAAGTCACAGATTGTCGGCGCAGGGTTTGATGACGTTTTTCTGTGAGGAATTTCGAGTTTAATTGGATTTTTCTTTTTAGAACACAAATGAGAAAAAAATGTAAACAAAATCTGGGGGAGGCTGCCTTGGAGATTATTATATTTGTCGAGGAAATGTCATTGGATGGGATGAGCGAGATGGCTAATCTGCGCAGGTGCCGAATGTTTGTGCGGCGGTAAAAGAGAGGAGCAGAGATGCGAGCACAGCTGATTTGGATAGTGAATGAAATAGATGCGTGCGACATCTTGTGGGCAATAGCATAATCGAGATGGTTGCTCAAATCTGACATATCTAACAAATTTTCCAATCAAACATTTTTAAAATCGAGAAAATACACGCGATTTCATATTTTATTGAAATAAAATTGACGGACATCCAACAATCGATAAGCATTCGAGATAAATTAGAAAAGTCGCCACCCACCTCTGAGGAGTGTAGAAGAAACCAAAACAATGCAAGAAACCTACTGAAGTTGGCTGCATTTCATAGCACACACGTCAACCCACACTTCGAATTCTTCCAAATAGAACGCCGTCGGATAGAAGCGAGACAGTTATATCGCGCATAGTTTCCCCGTCAACTAATTACTTGAGTTAACTTCAGTTCGTGTATTTTCTTCACAATTCCACACTTTTCCAGTCGAAAAACAATTGAGAAGGGTAAATCATTCATCGCAATCGCAAAATAAATCGAATGTTCAATTGAAAGAATTCCAATCTTTCAGATTAACCTCAAATTGAAGACCATCGCCGCCGCTGTCATCTGGAGAATTCCATATATTTTTTTTCTTCTGTTTCTCAACGTTTAGACATTCAGCTGAGGGAAATCCCGCCGTATAAATTCTGGCATCATGTCACATACGATTCTACTCGTTCAACCCGGTGTACGACCAGAGACTCGTACCTACAGCGACTATGAGAGTGTCAACGACTGCATGGAGGGTGTATGTAAAATCTATGAGGAACACCTGAAGCGACGTAATCCAAATACACCCACTATAACATACGATATCAGTCAGTTGTTTGATTTTGTCGATCAATTGGCTGATATTAGCTGTTTGGTCTATCAAAAGTCAACAAACACCTATGCGCCATACAACAAGGAGTGGATCAAAGAAAAGATCTACGTTCTCCTGCGGCAGGCAGCCGGTAGTACAGATTAAAAACAAAAACAAAAACAAAAATCGTGTTAATAACATTATCGCTATTGATTTCTTCTACTGACCTGTAAGATGTTTGATTTTTTTCTTTTCTCCCCCTCCCCCCACCCCATTTGCTATCAATGTTCAGTTTTTTTTCTTCAGTTACATATTTGTTCGTTTATTGTTTTCCTCATTTTTTTTTTTTGTTCAATTTTGAAGTAAAGTAGATTAGTTTGGATTTTGTGTGCTTGTTTCGCAGTTGAAAGGGTGGAGTGAACTTAACGTAAACCTCTTTTCTTTTCTCTTTTGTTTTCCTTCCACAGAAAGCAACATTTGAAAAAGAATTAACAAAACAAAGATAGCGTAAAAGATGATGTGAAATTTGAATACAAAAATTTAAAGATATAAAGAATAATAACTTGGTTTGTTAGATTTTAACAATAAGCAAAAACAAAATTTATTGGACTAACTACGAATTGGTTTCAAATGGCACTTGTGACAAGAGTTTATTTCTATGAATTGGCAATGCCCGTTGGCTATTAACTAACTGTGCCTCCGGAGGGCGGAGTTGCAATCATTTCTGATTTATTTTATGCTTCTTTTTTTTGTAATATAAATTTACACAAAAAAAAAAAAAAAATAACTGAATATGAAGTAAAAGAAAAAATTTGTAAACCTAACTAAAGTACATAGACCACATGGAATACGTATAAACAAAAGAAGAAACAATTAATTGTAGGAAACTAGCTAGTAAGATATCGATCGTAATATATTTAATTGATTAAATTTAATGTAAACATTTTTCAAGAAACATTACATTTTTGTTGTTTTATTTGTTGCGTCGAACGATAATTGGGTGTGTGGGCATGTTCTTCACTCGATCGCTCCCTCTCCCACAATTCAGTATGAAGCTCCGCTTATGCTGCACAGGCAAGCGGACGAGCATTTCAATTATGTGAACAGCCGTCCTACTTTGGATGTGCAATTCAAAATCGTTGTCAACTTCTGTTTGCTGACATCGTTTCCACTACGATTATACAGATCCTGTTGAAGGATGCTAACAAAAGTCTGGACCATATCTTTCCCATCGACTCTCGGCCTCGCTTGCTGGCACATGGTTATTCCAGCGCGTAATTGGGTGCCCTGTCGGCCCTAGGGGCGAGTCTCACTCGTCCACTTGATGGGAATGGTTTACCGCCGTGAGACCTTTTCTTTTTCCCCTACTTTACAACACATGCCGTAAAGGCAACAACTCGGCGACCGGAGAAGATCTATTGCATCGAAGGGATGGAGTTAAATCAGAAGACGTGCTACTTCCCTTATGACAGATAGTCTGTCCTTTGTAGTGGACATTTTTAGTTCCACTGAAGTGAGTACCTATCACCTTATGGAAGGTATGGTCGTTTTCTTAACCAGAGTAATGCCAGACATTCACATAAAATGTGCTCGGATGTCTCATCCTATTCCAGGCAAAGCCGACGTTCGATTTCTTGGCACAGGTTAATTTTGTTAAGGGCCTAGCTAGCCTAGCCACACCGATCTACAGCTGTGTTGTAGATTTGGAAAAGGCATACGACCGACTTTCTCGAGGTAAACTCTGGAGTGTTCTGCGCGAGTATGGGATTGATGGTAATCTTTTGAGGGTCATTCAGTGTCTATACACAAACTGTAGCAGATGTAGCAACACCTCTCACTGTGGGCGTTGGGCTTCGCAAAGGGTGCGTCTCGTCACCTCTTCTTTTCTTTATATATATGGACTGGATGTTGCAGCGCAGCCGAGGCGTGGAATGTTTCACATTGGGAGAGTTGAGGAGAAGTCATCTTCTTTTTGCAGATGCCTAAGAAGTTATCCTCACATCCTCCCAGACGGAATTCCAGGGCGCACTCGTTAGGTTTGTTGCCGTTTGTGCAGATGCTGGGATGAAGGTTAACGTAGACAAATCAGAGATTATGCTAATTTCCAGAACGCCTGTTCAATGCACTCTACATGTCCCATTGAAGCAGGTGGAGAAGTTCAAGTACATCGGGTGTCTTTTTCACGAGTGATGGCACGAATGTACTCATCATCACGACTTCCGAGACGTGCCTTGAATGCGATTCCGGGTGTTTTCATAAACGTGGGAATTCTGCGCTAGTACATCGCATTTCTATTCTCCTGCGATTTTGAACACACACACGGTGCAGAATGTCTGCAGTCTTGGCTTAGTACAAAATATTTTTCTTCCAATCTACCATTTTTGCAGTCAAAACATAATGACTGCACAATCTGCCCGGCATCGATGAGCTATTGACGTTTAGGAACTGCAGTTCATCTAAGTTAGTATGATCGTATATCTGCATTAATGACCATGGATAACGCAGTCCTTTGTTAGTCGAACGTTTATGAAAACACCCTCCATCGAGTAGGCGACCACTTGGCAGATGCAGGTGGCTGGACCAAGTCCAAAAACCCGCCTGGTTGCGCTTGGCCATAACAACGATTAAAATCAGTAAATAAAATGAAATGAGTTAGAGTCGATGGCGGAGGATCGAGTGGTCTGGAGATCTCTCGTGCGTGCATTACCCTCACCACCTCTGTAGTGGATCATGCGGGTCAGAAGATGTTGATGATGATGGTAATTCAGGCCGTAGTGGGCAGTGAGAAAGCTCTTTAGCATTCTTATGCATTCCTTGTCGAAGCAGAGGATTTCCTTATAGGAATTCGGTCTGATTAATCGTTTGGATTGCCTAAGACCGACGCCGTTGGTCCATTGGACTAGGTGAAGTTTGTCTTCCCATTTGTCAATCAGTGTTGTAGCTGCTGTCCAGTTCATATTTTAGTACGGTTCAGGACCTATGAACGCAGATTCCGAGCCAGCCCTAGCGAGCTCATCTGCGGATTCGTTTCCTGCAGTCCCCCTGCGTCCAGGGACCCAGCCGAGCTTCACTTTGTTGAGTCTGGAAAGGGTATTTATTGAGTCGCAGCAACATTTGACTGTTTTGTAGTCCATAAGGTTAGACGTAGTGCCTTTAGTGCTGCCTGAGTGTCTGAAAGGATTTGCATTCTAGCGTCCTTTATATCTTTGAGGACTTTGTGTCTGGCGTAGATCGCAATGGCTTGGATTTCGGCTTGAAACACGGCAGGACTCAACCCTAATTGGCACACAGATCCTTGTGTTGGATCGAAAGACTCCAGTTCCTACTCCAGAATCCATTTTTGACTCGTCTGTGAACCACTCCAGACTTCTGTTATCTAGCTTTGGAACACCATTGGTCCAGTTCTCATGATCCAATATTTCAACCTCAAAAAGCCTGCCGAAACTATGCTGCCTGACCACAATATCCCGAATTGTACAAAACATGTCTCAGGTGGCCCGTTAAGTCGCCTGGTTTCTACTTATATTCAAGCTTCAGTTTGATGGCATACGTGGCGGCTATCTTCTTTACGAAGATTGGTTAGTGAGTAAACCAGGCAATAGCTTCTAGAGAGGTTGTGGGACTGGTGCCCATGGCACCTGTTATTCCAAGACAAACAATTAACTTCTGCAACTTCTTTGCCGGTGTTTGTTGGATCATTTGAGGCCACCAAACGACACCTATTTTCGCCCTAAAACTAACCAGATCCACGTATCAATCTTATGAGATTTTTCAGTTCAACGCCGCTTAAGTCCTCTAGCTGTGCGAAGAAGTGCTTTCCCCGGAACTCCCTCCTTTCCTTTGCTAGTGCTGGGTTAATCGCAAAGCGCAACTCTAACAAGGAGAGGACTACCACTGCCAATCTGGCAGACACAAGATTTACATTCAAATCTTTATTTCAACAACGTTCCCTCCCACGGAAGTACTCGTCACGTTCCGCTGTGACATAATCACTTTCCAGAGGACACGTCTAAGCCGGCTTAAAATTCAGATCGGAAAGGAAAGATATGCGCGCTTCGACAGTTCCCATGAACTTGAAATTTGCCCCCAAAGAAAGTACGAACATCAAGCAAAGCACACGTCGTGTAGACAAACGAAATAACACGCATCAAACACAAAATCCATGAATTTGCACTAACGACTTCCCACAGTTGGGTGAAAATGACCGCGCATACACCTCTTAGCCAAATTTCGATGTCTTAGTCTAGCCGCTTAAGTCTTTATGGTTATGTGAATTCAATTAGTGCCGTTAAACTAAAGGCCAATGATAAACAGTCCATCAATGGCAATGATAACGACCCCGTGAACGTTGTCGCCACAGCCGCTACCGGCATCCGACAGCACACAGCCAACCAGTTCCGAAGCGCTTAGCCACAGCATAAGTCACTGAACATCGTGTTAGACTCCAGCCAATACACCGATCAAAGGCGTGACGTCAAAAGCAAATCATACCGATCGATCGATACCGAAACGTGAGCCGAAACCGGTTGCTCAAATCACACAGCTGAGCTGCTTTAAATAATTCTACACCTATGGGCTTTGATGTTTCCATCCAAGGCTATTCCGGCTGTAGTGGAAATGCCATTTGAATACATATTGTATCCAGTCTATTATTCTACAATTACTCTACAACCGAGATGGGGTGCAATTACGCTGTTGCGACGGAGGCTTCCAGCTAAAGTGCGGCGTCATCGTTTCGCGGACAGTGCCTCCTCCTCTTACGTGTGTCGTCTGAATGATCGTGCTTGTGGGTTTCACGTCCATCTAGCAGGTGCACCATTATGAGTGTAATTAAGCCTTGTCTTTGCCGCAAATTCGCAACAGCTTAATTGTCGGTTTTGCCGGCATGGTCTTGAGCGTGAAACTAGCGGTGGGTCTTCTGATGGATGTCATTCAATTAAATTCTGCATGCAATTGTTGAGGGCTCTTGGAAATGGATTGTGACATGGCGTCGACTAACTAAATGAGCTCTCTACTTCACGGTATACGTTTTATGACTGTTTATAGATTTTTTTTTTTCGCAGAGGGCCAACAATGGGGCTGGCCGTGATAAGATCAAGTGGATGCCATGACCTGGTTTGGGACCCAACAAAGATAGATCTTGAGTAGCCATTAGCAATGGACAAATATCTCGTTTGATTGGGCATTTGTCTGATGCTGACTGCTGAGATGTAAATGCCAACCTGCCTGAAAACGAAACCTTGCAGCTTTTTTCTTTCAATGAAATGAGTTTGTTGTTCATTCTGCTAGTCACTTTAGCTTTGACATGCGATTTAACTCTTTTGGACTATTCGAAGATTCACTCTGATGGAGAACCAGTCGTTGGACAAACGCGTTCGCAGGAGTGGTGGTTTGGTGCACATTCTCACTCTTAGCCATTACTTAGTTCGCTCTTCGTCTAATAGTCACTATCAACTGTTCGGATGGTGAACTCCAAATTCGAGATGATCTGCAAAGTCCTGCATTCACATCTGATGTAGAACTGAGTTCTGGAACTGGGTGTTCTTGGGCACAGTTGACAGCTGTTAAGGAACATAGTTGAAAGAACAGAAACGCCGTACCATCAGTGTATAAAAAATTGTACCTCTAGGAAGCATACTCCAAAATTCGAAGATAAAATACATAGTAGCACATTTCCAACAAGGGAAGACTGGAAGTAGGATAAAGTCCTACAGAGTGGGCCAAGTAGGGCTTCGGGCTGTGCATCACGGATTGCTTGGATGATATTGGCCTTAAGTGCTTGAATCGTTGCCGGATTGTTGGCATAACATCTATAGTATGCAATATTCCTCTGTGCTAGGTCCCTGGGCACAAGGATATTGCAGGCAACGATAGAGCCGATGAATTAGCAAAGAAGGGGCTGGGTTGCCACTGGCACAGAATCAGGAGACACCCCACCACCCACTGAAGGCAAGAAAATCGCTACTAATGACGAACGCCATAAACGGCACCAATTATACATAGATGGGGGAAAATGGGTACATGCAGATCATCGAAGTCAATGTGGCCTGCACTAAATCAAATGAGGACTGATGCTCTCCAGGAATTAAAAGGAAACATATTAGTAAACGCAATAAATGGACACACTGCCTCATAGGCCAACAAGGCCAGAAAACATGGAGGGCCCTACAATGACTTCTGTAGAAGCTGCAGGGATTAGGGATAGGAACATGCCCTGCCCTGCCCTTGCAGAAACGAGAAGACTGCTTGGCAGATGATACTTTAAATGCCTCGAAGATCTGTCTAAAACAAGTATAAGAGATATCCGACAACATCTAAAAGCCTCTGAATGGCTATGAAATGATCGAATACGTAATGTCTAATAAATCCAGAACATGAAGCGCAGTGAGGTCAACGGTAGAACCAGGTTTGCAAGCCAGATAGTGACAGCACAATGGTCTAAGTGGAGCTTAGCTTTCACGTAACAAGGTAGCAGTCACCGGACCTACCTAAGGCTCGAGGAAAAGCAAATCCCAGGACTCATCATGGACGGGTTTCGTCAAGTGGAGTCCTCAACGTCCGATCGGTGTCTGCCAAGCGATAGCTGAAGATTGGACAATGGAGGCTGCTGCCATCTCCGCCTCTACCAAAGACAGGACTACGTCTGCGCATGCCATGACATTCCCGACGAACTAAGTCGCTACGGCATTCGGGCGAACCGCCACTTCTACGATGACTCACAGTTGACGAGCAAATGAAGCAAGAGTAGATCGTGAGTGGTAAGCCAATGGAGTGGTCCTGATGGTCGTTGAAATTCTGGATATGTTCAGGGGGGAAACTTTAAAACTCAATTGGATGCCGTGAAATCCAGAACGAGCTTTTGGCACAACAGATGACGCCTCCATTTAAGGACGGGCACACAAGTGGAAAGCGAGGTTAGGTTAGGTAGGCCAGCGAAATCGGCAGCACAGATCATGTTGGTCCGTTGTGATACCCATAGTCAGACTACTACTACTGAACGACAACTCCAGTGATAGTGCCGTTAATTTGATCCCAACGGCAAATGGTGACTGGTTCAGATTTAAAAACCGGATAAAGCGTATCAATTTCGCTTTCACTGGGATTCGAACAGGGGACTTCTCTAACCAAGGGCAGGCACTCAACCAACTACGCCATCCAGCTGGCAGCTTTGACACCAGCTTTGACACCAGCTTTGACACCAAGGCTCTAGGGGCAGACTAGAAAGAAGAAACTCCGGGCAGTACAGTTAGGCAAGAGTTCGGTCCTGAAGCTGCAAACAGTTGTGAAAGAAAAAATGTGATTCATACAAAAATGTTACTTTTAACGGTAAAGACTTAACAGCCATACGGGAAAAAACACTCTTCCTCATTATACCCCGTTAAGCAATCCCACAAGAAAGAAAAAAAAACGTTTTTATGTGTTCATGTTAATACCTCAAACCAGGTGTTTGTCATTATACAAGTGAGACAATTCCCAGCACGGACTGTGCGCAAATTTCAAACGTTTCCTTGACTCATAAGCAATTTTGCATTCAAAGTGCTCGCCTCCATTGTCAGCGATCACGCGAAGCGAATACATTTAGAATACAATTACTACAGCTTTACAAAAGGGTCTCTCAATTGTCTCACATCCGTACGTGACCGGCAAGAATTAACCTGTTGCTCTCTCACTTTTACGGAATCAATCACTTTTCAGCAGAAGATCTCAAATCACGAACACCGGCTCGGTGCTTGAAAGGCAATCGACTTGTAATGACCATGTGACATGATTTGTGAACCCATTAACTCGAGTTGCCTTGAAGTTAGAACTTTATTGCTACTTCCACAAATTCTCATTGAATTGGATACACTTCAGCTGCTTCCGGGTACTTTTAGTACTTTTACCGTCCACACAACCTTGATATGACGTCAGACGCAAACTGGTTTGCAATTTCGTGCATGACCTCACGAAGAAGATCCAGAGCTACACCCTGAAAAGGTAATTGCTGAACAACTTAACGATCAGATGATTCTTGATCATCGATTACATCCACATCGACCGTGTAAACTCCCACAAAACTTGTAGGTCATCATCAGCAAAACTTGTTTCTCTCTCTCTCGCGGCTCGTGACTGAAAAACTGCTCTCGGGCTGAGTCTCACTTGTGACCTTGAGGCAGCTTTTTTTTTCATTCTCATTTTCATTAAACCCGCTTTTCACGATGCTAATGAAACATAATGTTAATTGCAATTGGATCATTTGAGAGAATTCCCCATAAGGGGTGCGCTCTGACGCAAATGGTCATGGCGAATTGTTGCACCTCATCCGATGAAGGTAACTTGCACTGGAGCGGCTGTCGTTTTCACTCATCTGATTGTTTTGTTTACACTGGGACTACATATGTCAGCAGTTCGTGTAATGTGTGCGCGGAGAGTTCAATAAGAAAAAAAGAAAAACAAGATCAAACAAAAGGTTGAGGTTAAGTTTGGTGCGCGATCGCCACAGATGACATAATCGCTCGATAGCTAAGGGCAATTCGTAGTAATAGCTAGTTTGAGGCTGATTAGGTCGATTCAGTTCAATGTTTCAATGGGCTATTAGACTTGTTTTGATCGTCTTTTGTGATCAAACGCGAGCAGCAACTGCGAAAGGCGACCTGTGGACGATTTTCTGAATATGTGCCTTTTAATGCTTATGCCTATTAATTCCAATAAACGTAGACAGTCGGAAGGTTTGAGTTTCATTACGAAGAACAGGTGGAGAAGCTCAAGTATCTCGAGGTCTTTTTCACGAGCGATGGGAGGAGTAGTGCTGAACTGTCCTGTAGGATTGGCCAAGCTGGCCCAATTTTGAAACACCTTGGAAGATCTATAATCAGGTAAGCTGAGCTTGGGTATTTATTCCAACTCTCACCTATGGTCATGAAATTTGGATAATAACCGAAAGAATAAGATCGCGAGTACAAGTTGCCAAAATGAGACTTCTTCGTGCTGTTGTGGGAGTTACTCGGCGGGATAGGATAAGGAACACGGCAAGCAGGGGAGGAACTCAGTGTAGAGCAGCTGCTTCTTCGAACGGAAAGGGCTATGCTTCGATGGTTTGGTCACGTGGCACGAATATCCTAATCATCACGACTTCCGAGGTGTGCCCTGAATGCGATTCCAGCAAGTAGGCGACCGCTTGGCAGACCCAGGACGAGGAGGTTGAACCAAGTCGAAAAACTCGCCTAGTTGCGCTTGGGCATAACTCCTGACGAGTTAGAGTCGATAGCGGAGGATCGAGTCGCCTGTTGATCTCTGGAGCGTGCATTATCCCCACGACCCTTGTAGTGGAGCATGCGGGTCAGAAGATGATGAGGACATATGAGGCAACTCTGAATGCTCGCATTGCCTAATTGGGATGAGGACGCCAGCACTTAGGGCTCTTCTTGGGCGTTACAATGGGATTTAGTAACACTGGCGCACATGCCTTCAGGATGGTAGGTAGACCATAGTAGACACAGCCTAATTAGGCGAGCTAAACAAAGCAAGCATCAGCCATCTTAGACGATAGGTCAAAGTCTGAGTTGCAGAGTAAGAGTTACCAGATCCGAGTTGTAGAACAATTGGTCTATAATGGCTTAGGCGCGTCTACGGACATTTATTAAATTAATAGAAAAAGCAGAACAAATGTCACTTCGTCGAAAAGATCAAAGTGAACGTTTCTTGTCTCTTCCGACACTACACCGTAAATATTTTCCTGGGATAACATAAGCAATTTTGAGCTTTTTTCCCAGTGCACCGTCTATCTGCCACATTAGACCTATCCACGACTTGCGAACAGATTGTGTGTTTACTTTACTACACTCTGTCGGCATCAGCCGAGCCTCCCCGGAAAGGTGGGAGCCCGCATAAACAACAGACGATAGAGGATTGGTCTTGATAATTGAAAGCAGCGTGCTCTGGACCATCACCGATGGAAGACAGCTTAAACTCTTGATCTGATGGAGTGCCTCCATGGTTCGCTGGCCTGATAAGTATATGTAAGTAACACGAGCGGTAAGAATCGGTTTAAGTTGCACCGTCTCCAAAACTTCTGCTGATGAAGCTCTGCAGCCATCCAAAACTGTAGTCCATGTACCAACTGAGTCAATGAGGGCATTGTACAATCTGTGCTCATGAAGGATTTCAAGGAACAATTCTGCATTTGACACAAGACAAGTGATTAAAGGAGATTCGCCAACTATTTTTAGAAAACTTCCGCCAATCGCTCTAGAAGGAAGCGTGCCACAGGAAGCGTGCCACAGGAAGCGTGCCACAGGAAGCGTGCCACAGGAAGCGTGACAGCAAGAGTATCAAAAGGCGGCACAATAGATCTAAAGGTCCCGGTGCAATGTACCAACAACCATAATAATAATGATAGCTGCTACAGCAAGGCGTTGACTGGTCTAAGTGGCTATCCGATTTGGCTCAAATCGGGCACAAGTAGCGCAGTTGCGCGGAGTTTTGATTATATTCGTTATACTTTGGCTAGCGATCTCGAAGAAGGAAGTGCTTGCCGAACACAATATATCTCGGTTTGGCTAGTGCCGGACAATCACAGAGAAAGTGCGGCAGACTTTCCTCTGAGTGGGTGTCGAGGCAACTGCGGCAGTGTGGGTTGAACGGTATTCTAAGTCTAGCAGCGTGAATGCCTATGGGCCAGTGTCCCCGGAGGTCATCAGTCTTCTTCTTTTCGTGTAAGAGGGCCAGGTTTTCCTAGAGACTTTGTACCTGGATGACTTAGTCCGCCTTCTCCTAGCTAAGGACAGGAAGTGTTGATAGATGTGCTTTCTGTCACAACTTCGAAATCCGAACCGATTTTGCATTGTCAATGATTCGAAAGAGGTGAAGCAGTGGATTGTTGGTAAATTCGGGGATCGATCCTGGCACCCACGGCAACTACACCCGTCTAGTCCCAACGAAGTGTTGTCCACTTTGAAGCTGATAGTACATTCATGCTGGGTTTATATCCCAGATGAGACAAGGCGCGTTGGAGCTGTTTCTGAAACGGCTTCAATATATTCGGAAATCTTAAATTCCCAGTCGATGATGCTGGTTTTCACTCCGTACTACATATGCTGCACAGATGACATCATTCTTGAAATGATGCAACTATAGTTTGCCACCCGAGATTGGATAGCTGAAAGTAGTTCTTGTGTCGTCCTCCTCAATTGGAGTGGACAAAAGAAAACCCCGTGCAGAGAAACCTTTGAACGCAGCGTTAGCTCAACATCAGACACTGTATGGGTCATGGTAGCACGGATTCTATTATCTTGTCTGACATTTGGAAGAAACAAGCATCATAAATGCCCCCCAGCTACAGACAAGCAAGATGTGTGATCAGGAAAACCACGTCTCACTATTATGAGCCAATGATATCAGCCTTTTCAAAGGCGACGCAATTGGTGCGCATTAAACAACAATGCTCCAATGGGAGCTGACGTAACCTTTAAGAATGTGTAATTCAATGAGAATATTGTATTACGATCATCATCGTTGTCGCATTGAAGCAAATCGAATCGGGATTGAGTTAGATAAACAGTTGTGAACTGTTCTCTAGACTCAAACTTACTGAAGCTTACAGGCAACCCCTGTCAAACACGTGAAGGTGCTACTGAGGTGGAGCTGTGCCTAGATTCCACACCAACCACTCGGTTTGTGCCTGAGATTGTTCTCTCACAGATGGAGGGTTCCAACGACGACGAACGGCAGAGTTTAAGAAGGTTCCTCTATACAGTCTTCCTCTCACTGCAGTGTCAGTGACTCGAGAGAGATGGAGCCGTGACTTATGAAAGTTGTTCGTATTGGGAACTAAACTTAGCCAAACATGCGGTAGTACTTAGTACTTCATCTCAGCTACTGATTATCAATCGATAGTCGACACTCGCAATAGGGGCCAGAACGAGCCTACGAAGCCAATGACCACTAGAGCAATCTAAGCCATTTTCTGACAGTGTTTACGTTACTGCCGTTTTGCCAAATTATCCAACATTATTGCTGGTCGTTTGGAGAAATGTTCAGATAATAACCTCGTTGATTCTCACGAGATCATGAAACTGGTCCATGCTGTTTGATTACCAGGTGCTGCGCACAATTCACTGCAGCCAGTCGTGTTCACGAGTAAAGAAGTAAACACTTTTCTTTACAAGTTGCTCGATTCGATGATGACGTAATGCAATATTGAATGAAAGTCCATTGTATGTATTCGCAAGGAATCTTTGTTGGCAAGTAGAGTGCAGAGGGTTGATACCTGTGATCGTGAGAAAAAGTCAATCCCCCTTCATTTTTGTCCGTCGTTTTGCACACAATGCAACATCCTGCCGCGATCAAGGCAACAATCAATGGCTTTTGAATATAACCAGCTTTTCTCTTTTGTTACCTGCGAGAGTCCTTCTCTGTTTTGTCCAAATAGGCGACGGATTTTTTTATTCCATCAGCAGGAGCAGGCACATTAAAATTTTGTGGCATTTTCAATATCGTCACTCGCGACAAATATCTTCATTATTTGCAGAACATTACCTAAGATCCAGGAAACATATCTTAGATAAAGCGACAGATAGCAGAAGATTACATCGGCTGTCCCAGATTTCCCAGATAACCTCTCGAAGTGTGATTCAATATGAATCACAGCAATTAATTACCGAGACAGTGTGAAGAGAACTTGACCGCAGTGACACCGAAAACAACTTATGTGCGGCCAACACCGAAACGTCTCTCAATAAAAAAAAAACATCGACTGCGGTGTTTATATTGCAATTAAGAGTTAATTTTTTCGCAGTTCCTAACCTTGACGAGCTTTAACCTCACAAGACATAAGACAACAAAAATTGTTTGCTTTCGTTTTTTTTTTTTTTTTTGTTTAATTTTAAAAATAGTTTGCCTACATTTATTGTTTTTTGTTTTGTTTTATTGGAGTGTTTATACAAAATCGATGTTTGTACCTCACTTATATATCCTTTCCCTTGGCGTGGGCTCAGCTTCCATTTCATATTCGATTTCCACTTTTGGTTTCTTGAGTCGCCGCTTGCCTTTGACAATTTTTCTACTATCGGTGCTGGTGTTTGCCGCTGCTGCTGATGATGTGCTGGCTTTTCTTGTTTTAGATGACCGTCCATCTTGTTTGACACTGATATCCTTGCGCTGTTTCACTAATGCATCAACACCATTCTCCTGAATTGACGAAGAAATGGATTCACAAATAGAGAAAGAACGTTAAACACTTGAAATTTTTTCTACACAAATGGGAGAGATTCTTTTCTTAAATCAGGGAAGACGAAGACGTAAAGGGTAAACTTTTGTTGCCGAATCTGCCAGTCACAGTAATCCGGTTTTCTTTTCAAATCGTGCATTAATTCAGACTCACTCTCGACTGGGCTCTGACCTTGACCGTGCGACAATACCAATATCAGATCAAGCACCGTAGGAGAAACAAGACGACAACACGCGCTGATTCCGACGATACAATAATCCACGAGACTAGACGAACGTGCAGAAGAAATTGAAGAAAATCATTCAAAAACAAAAATAAACGGTTTCAACAGAGATACAGAGATACACGAGTACAGATACGTGACAACAACCGAGCTTTAGCGAGACTGCAATGGTCAATCGCTCTTCAGGTGGTTGGAACCCCCAACAACGTGGTTCAGGCGGTTTGTGAGATACACACATATGTACAGCGTGTGTCGACCGGTGTTGTGTGACTCAGTCGTTCAGTACGTCGCTTTACAACTTGAGCAGAGAGCGCTGTCTATCTTGGATTAATTATTTCGTCTATGTTTTTTTTTTATCTCATTCTCAAGGAATTTTCGCCGGCGAATCGCAGAGATCAGTGTGTGAACTGAGCATGGTAAGACGTCGTTCGTTTGAGGAAGCTCCTTATGATGTGCCGCCACTTGTGCGAGCTTGGGAATAGGCGAATGTAAACAATAACAAAAGCCGATTAATAACATCAGCTATTGCCTCGTCTCCCATTGCATATCGGGATCACGAATAGTGTGAGATAAGCGTGCATTAAACAGTCCACACTGATACAACCGAGCACAGGCATTGAGAAGTAATGCATGCAAATTAAAGCAATTTGAACGGGTTGGAGACCAATTAGAATTGAAATTCGCTTCACTCGAAGACGGGCTATTTCCTCTAGATATGCATTGCTTTCACACAAAGCGTGTATGTAGGAGAATGGTGCCTGTAACTGCTCGAGGAGCTGATATATCCGCTCGATATTACTACCGAGACTCGGACGCGAATATCTTGCTGCCCAATGACAGATATTATGTGAAGCTATCGGCCGTGACGGTAGTACGATGCCGCCCTGACAATACCTTCTGACTACAACCATAATTGCTATGACATTGAGTTTCAGTGTTTTGGTGCGATAATTTGTTCCGTATACACCCTGATAACCTAATGTGTTGTCTGATCAAATATTTGCGCAAGTACTTGGTGAATCTTGGTAAATGCTCTTGTCTGCCGTCTCTCGGAGAACCTTATGAGAGGTTGCTCAAAGTGCTAGTCAAACTAACTGTGCTATACTGTGTGAAAGTGATAATCTCGACTTGTCTGTGGGTTTCATTTGTAGTAGTTGACTGCAGAGCATAGTTGACGACTCGAGAGAGGATTTACCATTGCCGGATCTGAATTACAAATTCACTCAGTGTTAGTCACGTGGCCAGCAGAACGAGGAGAGGCAATAAGAATGACAAACAAGTCCCAACTCACCTTGATTAATCATTTTGTTTCTTTAGAATTTCGCGAAATTGGATACTATCGTACTGCAAATACGAGTACGCGAATTTGAAAGAGAGAGATACTGCTGAATAGGCGAGATTCGCTTTAGAGACCTCAAGTGTAGGCATTTGGAGATGACTTGCGATTAATCAACCCATCTCAGGGTTGTGAAATCAAGTTATTGCTCCGCGAAATCAGGTTTTATTCCGTCAAAAACAGCAACGGGTTGGATATCTTGCTTGTTTACATCGGCATTCACCTTAGACAACTTATGGGAATTACGAGGGAAAAGTATTTTATGAGGTTCTACATGAATCGAGCTTGATGTTTAATTCGTTTAATCGAAGACGAATCTCCTCATTTGTAGGTGGTTGCTTTGAATAATTTGGCAATTAATTTGAAGGAGGTTCTGGGGAACTAAATGTTGTTTAGCACGAGACGGGAAGTACAAATTTGAAAATTGGACGCATTCTGGTTCAGACCACCACGATTTTCGCTTCTTCCTTTGAGCAGGAAAGCCGTAAATTTCTTTAGGACCCACTTACTTGGCCATGTCAGAATCAACTGACTGACTGCAAAGAGCATTCACACTCAGGCCGGCATACCCCTGCTGTGACACCAAGCATATCAGCGAGCTCACTTTACCAGTTTGTTCTATCGATACAGTGGTTAACTCCCACATCTGTGCTGGAGCCTGCCTGCAACTCAGTTGCCACTTTTGGACGTTATCCAGAAAAGATCCATCACTGAAACAATTCCATCTCTTGGATGTCTTTTGAATCTCTCTCTTTATTCTATCGATACTTCCACAAGCAATGCTCAGCTTAAATGGTCAGCTGTATTCTATTCATCCTCTTAAACAATCCAACCGGAATACACGGGCGTCTAGGAATGCCCATCAGTGTACTCTCGAGCCCAATTTTGGACGAACAGTTGAATATAGAGATTCTTTCTTTAGCCATGCCATACGGATGTGGAATGCTGAAACCAACTCTATCTTTCTCTCTCATTGTGATGTTCAGAGATTTAAAGCCAATGTGCATCGGTATCTCCTTTCTAACCCTCTCCTATTTTCCCAACGCTCGTATTGTGTTTAACATTTAAAGGGTATCCCAAACACCTTGAGTGCGTGCTAATTATAAAAGGAAGATGGCTGCTGCAAGCATTGCTTTATCGAAAAAGTAAGTGGCTATTTTTTCGAGTGGAGAAGAAGCTACAGGATCATAGCAACTCGAAGCCGTCCATACAAAGCACACTTGCGCAAGTACTTTGTGAGATCTTGGTGAATGAACTTATGCACATCTCGGAGAACAGATCGATGTGCCACACTGTGTGAGCAATAGGAAATGTGTCGATACCACCATAGATTGAATAAAAGAAACATTTTCAAAACCAAGGCAGGTTTTCAATATGAGCTCGATTTTTGTCGTAGGTCGCGTTGAAGAAAGGCTTCCGACAAAAATACGAAAAGTGAACTAAATACGATGTCTCAGTCTCAGATGTCAATCACTGACGTGGAGTCATGGATGTAGGTATTCGTCCACAAGCAATCATTGTACAGATATATGTGTAAATTTGTCCACTATCCCAGTTGTAACCCAAGGGCGAACAGTTCGGTACAGACAGGACGTTTGCATAAACGACTGACTAACAAAGGACTGCGTTATCCATGTTCATTAATGCAGACATACGATCATACTAACTGAGGTGAACTGCAATTTTCTACTGTTCATAAACGTCAATAGCTCATCGATGTCGGATTGTGCAGTCATTATGGGCGTTTTCCAAAACGCATCATTGCTCTAATACTGCAATAGCAACCATTCCAAAACGCAAACAACAAAGGTAATGCCTATGCATACTATTCCAAAACGCATTGTGATCTACTGTGCAAACGAAAGCAAACACAAACTTTGCATCATTACGTCTGCGGTGTAATGCGCCTTTGTTTGATGTTTTGGAAAATGCCCTATTTTTTTACCGCAAAAAGGGTCGATTGGAAGAAAAATATTTTGTACTCAAGCAAGCCTGCAGACATTCTGCACCGTGTGGGTGTTCAAAAACGGAGGAGAATAGAAATGCGATGTACTAGCGCAGAATTCCGAAGTTTATAAAAACACCCACATGGTAAAAACAATACAAATTGATGTGTATACATCAGTGGCGGAAGAATTGTGCGTTGGGGCAACGCGACTTTGACCCCAACAGACTAGACCGTCGCATGAAAAAGCCATCGCAGAAATCGGGTCATTTTTGTCGTTGTATGAAGTGGAATGCCTTAATCTATGCTATCACCCACGCTAATCTGATTTTTTTTTTTATGCTGGAAGACATAGGCCGACTTCATAAACGTCAAACTGCGGCAGCCCTGCAAGATTTTCGTTCATAAATATAAATAAGGCCGCTTTTACACCGCAACTTTTTAGTCACTTTGCAATTCCCTTTTGTGATAGCAAGCCAATTTTACACGTATGTAGAAATAACCCAGTTGCAATTCCTGCTCAATTTGTCCGCTTGCCACCCTTTCACACATGCGTCATCTTTCTAACATATGCATAGCATGCTTCCAATACCCAACACTGAGAGCGCAAGAAGAAAGCTATTCAAAAAACGAAAAGAGATAAATGGGAATACGAAGGATCAATCGATATTCTCGAGCACACGCAACTCGGGCTACCCCTTGCACGTTTCAGTTCCCTTGCCTACAGGATTGGAAAGTCGCAGACGATAGCGTGTGTAAAAGCGGCCTAAACTGCATTGACTGTGCATAGCAGCAGTCGGCAACTGCGTTCATAAAAGCAAAACTACAGTCAAACTGCGATCAAGGAAATGGAAATGGAGAGTTTCCTCCGGTCGAGAAGGCTCAACATCACGGCATTGATGTAGATGCGTACAAATTCAAATTCGGTCCAGAAAGAGTAGATATCATTGATTCTGATTTGACGATAGGACATGCTGGAGCTGGGACGTGTATGGATATTTTGAAATACAAAAAACCTAGCATTGTGGTTGTAAATGAAGGTCTCATGGATAATCATCAAGCGGAGTTAGCCGAGCAATTAGCTAAGGACGGCTACATATTTCAATGCAGCTTGGATACTCTGGCGCAAGGTTTGAACTTATTGGATTTTTCAAGTTTAGTTCCGTATGAGAAGGGCAAGGGAATGCCTCAGTTTATATCGTATTTGGTTGAAATGATGGAAACGTGATGAAAACTGACGCAGTCTTTTTCCTACAATCATATGGACATGTCAGCATCACAGAAAAATAAAAAGGGGAAACATTTTTGAAGTTGAAAAAAAAAAAAAAAGTTGGCACTGATTTTGATTCTGTGGCAGGATTGCAGGGAATCCGAAAGGTGGTCTTCTTCATGCGAAAATGGTTCCTAACAACATCATCGGGAAATTCTCTTATTGCTTTAGGGAGATTTCTGTTTCTTGGAACATGTCTTGACTTATAAATCTTTTTTTTATTTAAAAACATAGCCCTTTTCCTTCGTATTTTGTTCGAACGTCACTCAAACACTATCGCCTACTTATTGCATTTATGAATACTTTTTTTGACAATGCTGACCTGCTGCAAGCTTGCGGAAGTATTTGAATTCATAAATGAATCAAGGAAATATTCTGTGCAGTGCAGGGGCAAGTGTATTAGTATTTTGCATTTCGCTAAATACCTTACAACATTCATTCAGACAAAGTGCATGCAGCGATCATTCCTCATCAAGGCACAACGACTGGGAAAATATTGATTTTGAAGTTCTCGCTGTTTGAAATTAAATGCCTTTTTAACGATAATTAACGATGCAATTTGAATACGATTGTCTGAGCTGCAGGTTGTCTATCACAAACATGAACCAAAATATAGTCTGACGGAAAAACTCCGAAAGTCCTAAGCAACGAAAATTCTACATTCACCACCAACTCGCAGAATAGAAGCTGGTTGCGTACCCTGGAAGCATGCTGAGTTTAAATGTGACCAAAAACAAAAGGATTGTAGTCACGGTGCAATATCTGTTCACAGAATCATAGCCATGTACTCACCCCTATCACGAATTCCATCGTAATCGAAAACGTGCTACGAACTCCGAAAAAGCGATCACAGAATTCATTCGTACAGGAATCGTAGTGAAAGATCTGCTACAAGTTCGTGAAAGCTGGTATCACTAAATACGAATGAAAGGGAAATTTGTTCTTCTTCTACAAGTTATTTACGTCGGAGATTGCGGCTCCGTTCGGATTGTGTGATAGCATTTTGTTCGTAGTTCATATCGTAACTTCGATTCGTAGATTTGCTACGAATGGATTCTGTGATAGGGCTTTGGTAAGTTGAAGTTGAAGAAATACAATTTAGTATCATATCCGCCGACATTCGGCAATTGGAAGTCAGGCTTTCCTACTCTCTATAATTTGAAGCGGTTTTATGAACCGATCTGCCATTTGTTTACATGTGCAGACAAGTCGATTGGTTGCACTAATGAGATATGCATATGCGCACGTTCGCGGTCTAGCTTTCTTTCAAACGTTGCAGTAGGTACTTGTGTGTTTTTTAAACAAGCGACACAAGGAGCTCTCTCACTACCCTTCGTCCTCAGAAACGACACAAGTGACGACTTCTTCTCAGCTCTCACCACAATCGAAAACTCATTAGACAAAGACAGACAGAAGTCGTTCACTCGACAGAAAATTACGGACTTCTTTTCAAAATGCACATGTTTGAAGTAATAAACCACGAACTGTAATCAAACTCTAGTTTACTTGAATTTGTCCTTCCTCCTCTTGATTATTTGAACGCCTGCTATTTTGAAACCTTGGTAATTGTTCTCTAGTCCCTTAGGTTTCAAATTGTCGAGAGTCGGCTGTACCTAGATACAGAACCTTACAGAATTTCCCAACGTCTGTTTACATGATCGCTCAAATGCCTGGAAAAAGGTTTTTTTCTGGCGCCAAAAAAATGGCTACTCTTTCACATCAATGGCCGTGGGGAAAAGATATGACTCAATTCAGTTACGATTGCTGTGCTTTCGCATTAAACTAGGCACCTATGATCGACTAAACGCAGAATATCGTTTGAAAATGTAGAACAAGGAGTTTTTCCTTGAAACAAAATGGACATCCACCGCTCCTACCCAGATTTACAACATGAGTCAAGTAAATTCAGAACTCTGAACCTTTCAAAAATAAAAGCACCATTTTCCACAAGATGCAACCCACGAAAACTACTCGAATATGCACGATTTGAATACGACCACGACCGCCTTTCCTGATTTAAGAAAATCCACCCAAAAACCACATCCTCACCTCAATATCAGAATCATCTGAGGATTCGAAATCACTACCCAATTCGATGTCCTCCTTTTTGCCTGAATCGCTTGCCGCATCTTCCTCCATGTCATCGCCATCGTCATCGTCATCGTCGTCGTCATCATCATCATCAGACTCAGCTTCAACGAATTCCTCATCCAAATTCAACTCTCGCCGCACGTCTTCATCCAATTCCATTTCCCTTTCGATCTCCTGCTCCTCCTCGACTTCCTCCTCGTCGTCTACATCCTCCGCTTCCAAGGCCTTATTAAATGCGGTCTGCGGGAAGTTGTAGATATCTTGATACGTTCCCTTCTTCAATCGCTCCAAGAGTTCCTTCTCGATGTGATTGTCTATCTTGGCCGCCACCAGTGCCTTCTGTTCGCGACGTGTCTCCCTCCGTTCGATTTTCGTTGACAGTGGAACAATGAGTTTCTGCCGGCGCAACTTCAACTTTCTCATTCGTATCAAGTACTGTGTGATCTTCACGAATCGCTGTTTGTTCTTCGCAATCATGTACTTCGGCCAAAAGACCAGATTCTCGTTGATCTGTTGAATGGCCTTCTCAAAGTTCCGCGACAATTTCACTCGCTCCCACAGCTTGTTGGGCGTGTGTGAACGCTCGGCGGTCTTCATGAACAAGTAGATGACACCGTTCTCCTCGCGAACCGTCGCATATTGACTGTTTGCCAATGGGCATGTCCTCCTCGTGCACAGACCGGTCAAATTGTATTCATGGCGGCAGAATGTTCTTGTATCGGTTCTAAAATAAATGGTCTGCAGTTAGTAAATGTATTAGGGTAGGTATTCGATGGAACTTACTTGACTTTGTGCGAGCAGAACGATTTATTGATGATGCTCCAAACAACCTGCAAGACAATTCAAACAATTGGTTAGAGATCATGAATAATTAGTGGGAAAATATTTCTGAAAATGCTAGGAACGATTATTTCTTACATCGTCGTGCTGCATTTTGTGGCTGTTTTTTATAAATCGACAGAAAATGTGTTTTAAATAAACGCACTGAGGAAATTCAAACTTAAACACGTGTGAAAGCAAGGCAACATGAAACGTCAAAAAGAAGGGGAAATGTTAACGAGGTGAGTTGAGCACATTCGTGTCAAAGTGAAAACTTTATGGCTGGATGCACATGATGGAATATATTTGCATATGTTAAAGAATTGTGGTAGCGTGGCACTTTTGAGATATGTACATAGATTTTGTTAAAGAAATCATAATCTATAAATGTTATTAAAAATTCAAACCTCCATCATTAACTTCATACAATCCACGAACAAATTATTAAAATCTTTTTAACACCCAAAATGTCTTTGAACGTGCGAATCGTAACATCTCCTCCTCCTGCCGCGTAAGAGAACCTCTGTTACCTGCTAGTCCGGCTGTCAGTCATCAGCACGGAGGAAAAATCCGCGCGCATGGTGAACAAATTAAGTCACTCGACTTTTTATTTAGCACTACATTTCTGGCACTACGCTCGTGCATCATTGACAGTTGGCGGAAATCTTGAGTAAGCTTGCAAAAAAGTAAAGAAAGAAAATCACAAGTGCTAACCAGTTGGTTGTGTTGAACATTTAAATAAGCATTCAAAATGCAATACATATTATCGTTCGTGGTAAGCCGGATACCACAGCTGGCAATAGGCTTTGTAACTATATTGATCATTTGCAAGCTGTACGTGAAAATAAGGTTGGTAATCAATTGGTTGGCCGGTGTATTGGTTGATATCCCGCGAAATCTATTTTTATACACCTTTGCATTCTAGATCAAACTTCAAAGTGACGGTGAATTGCTGGTTTTGTAATCAAAATACAAAGGTCCCCTATTTGGAGGCGAACTCATTCACGTGTCCACATTGCGAGCAATACAATGGCTTCACCAAGGATGGGGACTACAATAAGGAGATCTATCAACAGCTGGACTGCAGTAATTTGATGTCATCGCGGAAGGATGACCAGCAGGGGGACTTAATGGATTTTAGTGATCATTTTCCGTCGAATGGATTCTGTCACGTTTGCAACGAGGGACAACGTTTGAAGGTGGAGAAATTGGCGCAATTCGAACCGAAAAATGAATCGAAATTCGACGAGGAGCTCAGTGTGTACAAGTGAGTAAAACGGGTTTTGTTTCTTTTTTGCATTTGCACTGGTTGGGAGGAATGTGGTTTCGTACGGCTTTAAATGGATATCAGGAGATGATGCTGTCACGTCGACATGTTTTCGGCGTTCGAACAGATGCCACGAATTGGGGGAGAATTTCTTCGTCTACCTGCGTGATCCTTTGTCAATAATCATGTAGGCCGTAGGGGAAAGGAGGGACCGTGTTGTTTTTGCTGCTTACTACACCTTGAGCCCAGCATTCTCTTCTGTTGAAGAAGACATGACTCAGTGGCAATAAAAGTGATCCCTTCCTGTAAAGTCCTTCGGATTGGAAGCAGTGTCAACAAGCTGATAAGGATTTTCCTAATGACTCAGACTTTGGGGTATTTACCTGCGCCGTGTAGCACATCTTTTGTCCTTCTCTTTCTGCTCCTTCTGTCATTGCTCGCCCTACCTTTGGCAAGTAACTCTTACAACTCACCACTTGCGATTAGCAACATTTTGATAGCCACTCTCGTTCAATTAAACACTCACTTTACGTCCCACTATCAGCGACTATGCTTACGAAACATAGTCACTTCGGCAAGCCATCGGCACGCCCTCAACTGAAGAGTCTCTCATTGAGTCGCCAACTCACGACAAAACAAATGCAATAAATGTTCAAATGTCTCTTTTTTTTTCAGAAATCAATTGGAAGAACAATATCGCCTCTGCACAACATGCGATCGCCACCTCAAGCGGGTACTTCGAGAAAAGAAAAAAATGGTCTTAGGTTCCAAATTCCTGGATTTCATAATCAAAGGCGCCGAGACCTTCAGGAAGCCACACTTCGCCCGTGTAAAGAACGCCCAAAAGCTGAAGCTGAAACAGAAGATCTCACACCTCCTCACCATCGTGGCCCTCATGCATGCGGTCTGCATCATCAAAACCTTGCCCGACCTCACAAAGGACAATGTGGTCAGCGTTTTGGGTGAAAAAGTCGGCCACTACACATTTCTCATGATCTCACACGTGCTGGCACTCACCAGAGTACTCGGCACCTATTCAGAGGCAGTAAGCAGCCACGAGTCGGTGCAGAAGCTTAGCCTGTTCCTGAAGACCATCGTTATGATGATTCTGTATTCGATGGGAATGAAACTACCTCAAGTGGCCGCCATGAACATGTCCTCAATGCTGGCGATAGTGAGTCCGTTCCTGATGTTGGTCCTCGCATTTAGTCACAATCTTGTGGACGGTTTCAAATTGAGCCGCTTCACCTTCATGCTAACCCTCTGGAGTCTGTGCGCCGGTGGTCTGCTGGACTATGAGGTGTTGACCACGTCCAAGGATGTAATTGTGGTAAGAACAACGTTAACAAACGCAAATCAGACAACCTCCTTCAATCAGGAACCTTCTTGTACTTTCAGCTGGCTGCTTCGGCGCTCACGGTTTATTTATCGGTGACAACCAAATCCAGCGCGACTGTGGACGGAAATGAGGACAACAATAGCAGCTTTCATAAGATCTACTCCGAGAGTTGCTTGAGTGACGAGGACACGCGGGAGACGCTCAGTTTGATCAGCCAGAAACTGAACAGCAGCGACAACAGCGTAATGAGTACATGCAGCAATAGGTCGTTTCTGTCCCAATCGCACATGTCACCTACGAACAGAGGACGCTTGGCGAGGTCTCCGATCACGTCTTCAGTTATGAGCCTAAATGGCGGCCAACGGTCGCCGACCTTCAAGAGCTTCTGTCAGGATAGCGAGCAGTCGGCGATGCGAAACCGAACCTATGCCGCTTCGTTGAGCAACTTCCCGACGAATCGTTCGTTGTTTGACGTGAATACCGAGCCGACTTTCAATCGTCCTCTCTCCAACTTCGGAGCGAATACGTCCTTTAATGCCGCCCTATCGGTGAACGGGACGGTGGCCTCCTTCAACAAGCACAGCGATGAGAGTCTCCAAAAGCCGAAGCACACCGCAAATATGTACGTCAACGCGCCACTAGCCTCGCCCTTCTCCGTGTCCAGCAACGCTGTCTATCAGCGATCTAACCTATTAACACCCTCCCACTTCAGTACTAACAGCTTAGCAACTAACAATCCCTCAGCTTCCTGGCTCTCCGGCGGCTACTTCAATAGTGCGCGCAAAGGTGCAGCGCATCAGCCCGCTGTGGAGAAGTGCAACTTCTTCTTGGAGCATCGCAACGGCATGAGCACGATTCAGGAGAACATTTCCCGTGCCTCGTCACACTCGTCCGGCTTTGAGTCTCAGTCAAGTGCAACGTTGAGGGAGAATTCCACCTGTCCCGAGCAGGAACAGCACTTGCAAGTGACAACTCCAGTGTCTGAGTGCCAAAATGGTTTCTATCCCATCGACAATGCTTCGCTCTTCCCGCGTCCACCATCCCTGCTCAATAGCTCCTTCCAAACACCTCTGCCCAGTCCCGCTGGACATCATCCCGGTTTCAATCTGGCCACCTCGCAACATAACCACAATCTTCCCACCCAGCCACTGTCGGTGAATTGCAACCAAGACTACTGGAAGCCGAACAAGGCCAATCACGCTCACAATTCGATTTCAAATGCATTCAATCTGCGCAAGATTAACGAGGAACTGCCGCCGATACAACGAGGCGCCCTGCTGAAGAAGTGGAAGGAGAACCAAACCCTCTCGTAGGTCGCGCACCGTTCGATATTTTATCATTTTAGTCCATAAGTTCATCTGTTTGTAAATAAGGCTAAGGATCACAAACGACAACTACATACCTAAATTATTCACACACACAATTGTATCAGAACTCTAAGCAATAACAATTTTTTAATTAATTCTCACTGCCAGGAGGACTTCTTGAGCTTCCGCCTAACAGAACCAGGTTACTCATTTAAGACATTTTTGATTTTAACTCTGAGCATGTTAACCTTAGCGTGGGAGTTGCTTTGTCGAAATTCGATGTAAAGACTTGGAGTAGACGCAATCAACGGCACTGCCGCATCTAGTTCATATTTCTGGAGTTTTTTTTTTACATGCAGATAAGACCTGTAGACCCCGTGCAAAGCAGTTCCCACGGTTTTCTCTTTTTTCTCTCACTTTTAGACTGAGTTGTATTTGTTTTTTTTTTTATTTTTTTAGGAGAAAAGTTGGTTAAGTGGTAGAATTACAGATATTTCTCTTTAAGACGCTTGAAAGACTAAAATAGGAAAAGGATTAGTTTATATTTTAGTTGTAGTTCATAATTATGTTCTAAGATAGTTTTTTTTCCCCTAGCTGGTAGGTTTGTGTTTTGTAATGCATTTTGTTGGAGGATATGAAATGACGCATTAGAATAATTAACAATAAAAAAAAACACGCTTTATTTTTAAAAACTAACAAGTTGTCTTTGTTTTCGCCTTGATGTCGTATCACTTCGCTGTGTTGGAATGAATCCTAGTTCTTGCTGGACGATGTCTGTGGGGTATTGCTGAAGTTCATAAGGCGGCTGATGCATGTGGGATTATTTGACCAATTCCGCTTTATAGTCCCATGATGAACATTGAAATCTCCCAGTTGCAATTGCGGCTCAATTTGTCTGCTTCTCACACCTGCGTCATGTGTGTAGCGTGCTTCCAATACGCAACATTAAGAACAAAAGAATTAGGCAGTCCAAGGAAAACGCACACGGAACTCTATTCCTAGCCCGTCTCGTGCGACTAATTTACCACGTGTAGAAACCGTCTACGACAAGAAAGGGGACCCCTTTGAACGCGCCAACTATAAAGGGATAAGTCTCCTTCATCTGCAACATCGCATACAAGATCCTTTCTGTCGTTTTGTGTGCCCGCCTGAAGCCGTAGTGTGGCCGTAGCGTGCCTTCAGGCCGGAGAATTCCACCATCGATCAAATCGCCCCATTACGGCAGATTCTGGCAAAAACCCAAGGGATGCAGCACCTATTCGTCGATTTCCAGGCCCCATATGACAGCGTGCATAGAGACGACCTATACAACTTCATGCCTAGTTTTGACAATCCTGTCAAACTCGACAGGTTGTGCAGGATGACGATGGAGTATTCTCGCTGCTCCATCAAGATCGGTAACGAACTCACCGAGACCTTCAGTTGTAGGCAAGGCGAAGCGCTGTCATATGACTTCTTTAACATCGTCCTGGAGAAAATCGTGCATGACTCACACGCCAACACTAGAGGCACGACGAGAGGCAGAACACAGTGGAAGCAGCTAAATTGGGTATAGTGGTGAATGAGGGCAAAATGAAGTATATGCTGTCCTCAAGAAAGGACATACACCGACGTCTTGGACAGAGCGTCCAAATGGGCAGATATAACTTCGAGGTAGTCAAGGACTTAGTCTACCTCGGCGCCGTAGTAAATAGTACGACCAGCATCAGTACCGATATCAAACGCGAAGTAACTCTTGCCAACCGCTGTCTCTATGAGCTCAAGAGGAAATTGAGCAATAAAGCCATCTCAAGAACGACCAAGATGACCTTATATAAGTCATCCCAGTCCTGTTGTACGGCGCGGAGCCATGGACGATCTCAAAAGCGGATGAGGAAGTCCTCGGTCTCTTTGAGAGAAAAGTTCTGCATGCGATCTTTGATAATGTTTGCGTTGACGGTATTTGGAGCAGAAAATTCGACCCATGAACTGTACAGCGACATGAGTCTAGCCAGGCGTCTGCGCATACAATGCCTAAGGTAGCTGTCCCATGTAGAGCGTTTGGAGAACTCAGCCCCGGTCTTCGTCTTCGACTCCGAGCCTGTGGGACAACGCACACAGAGGACACCCAAATGGAAAAGGACCTAAACCAACTTGGCGTGCGAAACTGGAGGCAGCTAGCCAGAGATCGTGCTAGTTGGAGAGCCGTCTAAGGCACTGCAACGGAAAACAAGAGCAGTGCAAGAGGACTACTGGGCTAGAAGACGGGAGTAGAAGAAGCTTCTACGTCGGAAGAAAAGGTCTCTCGCAACCTCCCAGCTCTATACAGATAGGTCGAAATCTGAAAACAAATTGAGGGCTGGAATTATAGGACCAAGATGCAGCCTACACATTCCTCTCTGCAAGGAAACAACCGAGTAATAGATTTACGTGATCCCCTGCCGGTAGGCTTATATCAGGAGTTCTAGGACAATTTTTGACGCTGGACCAGACGCCTTCAGTAGGCATATTTCTGGAATGTCACAGTGTCTCAGTCCCCCATAAGATGGATGATAAAATACTGGTCCATCTCGTCAAAGGATAGGCAGCAGTTGAGGGAAGTCTTCGAGCTAAATGTAACTGCATCTAGAGACTTATCGCCGCCTGGCTATGAGAACAAATGGCGATACTAGTCCTTAATATCACATTGTTTTTTTTAGCCAAGATAAAGCTCCTTTTATTACCCCCTATTAGTTTCTGTCTGAAAGACGCTACAATGTTTCGGCAATTGAAATGATAGTTGAATATTGATGGGATCCTTTGAGTAGACCCCCGAGTTAAATGAGGATTGAAGCGGATTGTGTTTTCAAAAAGGAAACAAACTAAATTCATTAAATCGTGTCTTAAGACGGAAATCTTAATTCTGCTTTTCTCGCCTCGATACTCATTGTGTTTCTAACTGATTTGTTATTGTTTCGGCGACATTAGCATGATCGTCTGGGCTGTCTTCTTCCTGGTATTGATCATAGCTTAGCTGATTACTTGTCCCTTTTGGCGAATGAGTGTGTGGTGTCTATTACTGCTGAGTCGTCATATTTGACGGATGAACGTTTGGTGTTTATTATTGCCGACTCGTCTCCTTGAACGAATGAGTGTATGCGGTTTCCTCCAACTCCGACATAACCCCCGCGCCAGGGCATTTGGCCATCTTCGATACATCTGTGAAGATTCGCACAGGATAATCCAGTGTCTGGTGGCAAGACTTTTGGAGATACCGCTGGTTGATACGTTCTTCTCAAACAGGAGGGTAGTTGGCAGGGTTCCATGTACGGATCTGAATCTGTCAAGGACGATTGATTGCCCAGAATGGAGTTTCTTCCACCTGGCCGCTATCCGTCTGACGATGAATTCTATCAGCGGAAGTTTAAGGAGTATGTTCAGACCTGCGAATGGTGTTCTCCTTAACGAAACGCAGGAACGAACATCATCATCATCGCTTCGGATGAAATCGTGATGATGAGGACATTCGTGCCATGTGACCAAACCATCGAAGCATAGCGTTCGAAGAAGCTCTACATTGATTTCTTCGAGTATTGCCGTGTTTCTCACCCAATCCCGCCGAGTAACTCCCAGCAACAGCACGAAAAAAATCTCATTTCGGCAACTTGTATTCGTGATCTTATTCTTACGGTACTGAATTGAAAACCCGCTAACTTGGCTTTGACACCAAGCTTGGCCTTCCTGATTAAAAATCGTCCAAGCTGTTTCAAAATTGAGCCAGCTTGGCCAGTCCTACAGGAAAGTTCAGCATTACTCCTCCCATCGCTAGTGAAACCTCTATAAAAACAAATTTAAATTTTTGATTTAGTTGCATTGTCTTGTTTTATTTTAAGAACTTTTGTCACAATACTGTGTAAATGTACAAAATAGTTGCTGCATAATTTTATGGTGTATACTTCTTAGAAAAACAAAAATACGTTAAAAATCATTCGTAATATTTCTTATTATACAATCTCTAAATCACACAAAACCATTCGGTATCCAATTAAATTCTCTTCAGTTTCGTATCGCCCCACTTCGTCTTACTCTATGCCCGCAGAACATTCTCGGGTGTGCTTAGTCTAGTCTAAAAGTTATCGCAAACGAAGGCCGGAGTGTTTCTTCAGTAGTTCTAGTTCAACAGTCGTGTTTATCCTCGTGTTCATTTCGTTCATTGTTTCCTTGCATTAATTCGTTAACTTAAAGTATGTATTCGTTATTTGTTACTTGTTAGCAAAATCTATTATAATTATATTTCATCTACTTATTCGTTTATTAATCGATTGATTTAGGCTTAATAATAGTGTACTTCAAACTTGCAGTTTGCAGTTTTTGATTGGCAGTCGTTTTTTATTGCTTACATAGTTTTCTTCTCGTAATGCAAAATATTTTAAGAGAATAGAGTAAAACAAAAAGGTATATAAGAATAAAAGATAATCAAAAACTAATCTGGAGCTTCGGAAGGAATCTAAGAGGAATCATAGAACGTTAAGTGGAGTTTAAAATAAATGAAATTTTTATATTGGAACTCAAGCAGCTTTGGCCTGCCCCACAATGACTTCTGCCGAAGTTGGATAGACAACGAGGACGAGACTATCGTGCACCTTCTCTGACGCATCCTCTCAACACGAAGGAGAAGTCACTTAAGGGCC
Organism: Eristalis pertinax; assembly: GCA_907269125.1. Taxonomy (NCBI): domain Eukaryota; kingdom Metazoa; phylum Arthropoda; class Insecta; order Diptera; family Syrphidae; genus Eristalis; species Eristalis pertinax. The sequence goes on from OU026149.1 coordinate 30,591,949, forward strand.
TAGTTCTTTAACAATCTGGCCGAAATAGGCAATGTTAGCGTCAAAGATCTTCATCGCTTTATCAAAAGCTGCAACTGGTGTGCGGAATACGATCGACTAGACTAGACATCGGGCCGCCACTGGCGTAAGTGTGACATGTGCTTGCCGACAGTCAGCCATTCTGACGTAACCTAAATATGATTTTCTTTCGGGCGCCACTATTATCGATTGCTGAGATGATGGAGGACACCCAGAGTACATTTGAGAGCATTAGCATATGCACGCTGCTGTTGTTTTTATTCTTTTTGTGTTTGAGTATGATTTTAAATGTCAGCAGTGGACGAAGAAATGTACAAAAGACAGACAGGCACGGTAACTGAAAGCAGATTCAAAATTCTTCTCGAAATTGCTGAATTTGTGCTCCTGAATTGCAGCTCATGAATTCGAAACATTACATGATAAAGTTTTCTCAGCTTGAAATCGAAAGATTTCAATGAGGCTGGATACGGATTGTAGGATACCAATGAGCACTTTCAAGGGAGTTGGCGTGAGGTCTCAGCTAATGAAAATGTGTAGGCAGAAGTTACTACATGTATAAATCCAATTGATAATGATAATCATATCTCAGATTTTTACAAAACTACTAATTACTGATATAAAATGTGTAGGTAACAGGAGCAATCGAATAGGAATACTTAGTTTTATCAAAAACTTGAGTACCAAAGGTAAACTACAAAAGGAAGTTGCTGCAGTGAGCGCTCCGAAAAGATGACTGTATTCGAAGTTGTAGATTGGAGTGACGCTACAATTTAAGGTGAACCTGGCGAACTTCAACAACGAGGCCTTAGGGGCGAGGCTCTACAATCTTAAGCCAACTCCGAATGTCGAAGAGTTTGATGCTTTTCCCTACTACTCATTATCAGTAAATGGGGAAAGTGCACTCTAGGCTTAGCCAAGGTAGGAGTTGAATCCACTCCACGGTGGCCAGGGGAACGTTTAAAAGTTGTTCAAGTGTAATTGGTTTCTTGCGTATTATTCTCATATACATTTGTTTGTAGAAGTATGCAGCATTTTAGATCATGTGGCTCATAAGAAAGCATTTAATTCTGCAAATCGTATTCCAAGCTCAAATATTTCGGACTCTTTTTCACGAGTAATGGGAGGCGTAATGCTGAACTATCCTGTAGGACTGGCCAAGCTGGATCAATTTTGAAACAGCTTGGAAGATCTGTAATCAGGAAGGCCGAGCTTGGTTTTTCAATTCTCTCACGTATGGTCATGAAATTTGCGTAATGACAGAGAGAATAAGATCGCGAGTACAAGCTGCCGAAATGAGATTTATTCTTGTTATTGGGGAGTTACCCTGTGGGATAGGATGAGAAACACAGCAATACGTGAGGAACTCAGTGTAGAGCAGCTGCTTCTTCCAACGGATACGGCTATGCATCGATGGTTCGGTCATATGGCACGAATGTCATCATCATAACGACTTCAGAGGCGTCCCTTGAATGCAATTCCATTAGGTAGACGACCGCTCAGCAGACCCAGGTAGAGGTGTTTGGGCCAAGTCAAAAAACTCGCCTGATTGCGCTTGGGCATAACTCCAGATGAGTTAGAGTCGACGGGCGGAGGATCGAGTTGCCTGGAAATCTGTCGTGAGTGCATTACCCCGCGATCCCTGTAGTAGATCACGCGGGTTAGAAGATGATGAGCATGATTGCTCAAGGTTTATGTGGTTCAAAAGTTCCAGGCCAAAAAAACTATCGTTTAACAAACATAGTAAAATGAAAACTGATGGAGACTCTTACGAGGAAAGTTTATAACAGAAGTGGATGAGACAATCATCCAAGCAGGTAGCTTAGAGGCAGCTGTTGAAGGTCTGGGAAATGTCAGACCGTATGGCAATCCGCAACAACAAGATTGTACTAGAAAATGATTCTCATACAGCATTGGAAAGCACACGTATGATGAATCTTCAAGTGATATAAGCTGCGAACAGAAAGAAAAACCTCAATTCCCAAGCAAGAATCCAACTTCTAGCAAGGATTTAAAATTATCGCTCCATCAAGAAAGTACTAGAGTTGGAGATGATGCTCGAAATTAGAACAAGTTCTCTTGAAATAAAGGAAGAGAAACTTAAGAGCGATGTGGCTATTCAAGAAATTGAATTGAAAATAAAAATCCTGCAATTGGAGAAGCTCACATTCGGTCAGGAAAGGACGCCGATATTGGTTCTGAAGTTGAGTCTACTCAATCTGATCGGGCTACGTGATCGATTAGTGGATTTATGGTGTGTGAGTATTGGATCTATGGTGCGCCATAGCTGTTTTGTAGTGAGGCAATTAGTCCCGGTAGGCCATCTACGATTTGTGTTAGTAAGTGTTTCACACTTTAGTAGATGTTTAGCAGTAGCGATAGGCATGGATGGCATGTCTCCATCCGGAAGGCGTACCGATTTGGGAGCTCTTCTAGCGAGTTCGTTTGCTTAACTGTTTCCTGGGATGGCACAGTGTCCCGTCACCCACATAAGTCGGATGCTAAAATACTTGGCCATCTCGTTGAGAGATAGGCGGCAATTCGGGGCAGTCTTTGAGTTAACAGCGACTGCGCCCAGAGTTTTGATAGCTGCCTGGCTGAACAGGTGATGATATCTGTACTTGATATTACATTGTTTTCTAGCCTGACTGACAAACCGTCAGTGTGTTAAGATAACCGAAAATCACCGTCGTTCCGGCGAAAATAAAAATAGTTTCCAACCCAAAGCAAAGTGATAAATCAAACGAAAGAAGAAAAGGAAAGCAAAAATAAAATAAAACAACTCAAATGATTATTTTTTTTTACAAAATTGTTTTTGTAAATTTTATTAAATACATATTACATGTCGGTCGATACCTTCCGGATGTAGTTGCCGTTTTTTTTATTTTTTTATTTTATTGAATGTAATCCTTGATCCACGTTAAACTTAAAAGCGCGCAACTATTTGTGAAACATACAACTCGTTTTGTTTCTCTTACATTTTATTGTTGTATTCATTATCAGTAATAAAATAATACAATAAAAATAAGTTTAATAATTATTTAAAAAGAAAATAAAAAAAAAAACAAATACTTGGGCGTTAAAATGCATAAAAGTATGTTTTCAAAAAAAAAAAAAAAAATAGATATAAGATATAATATCCCTAACAATGCATTTTACGTAGTTTTGTTTTTGTTTACTTCCTTGTGCGCTCGGCGATGCGACAAGACAAGGCAAGCACAAAGGAAATATTGATATTTAGCGACAAGGCTGAAGAAAGATTGCGTACTTGTATGTATGGCCAAACACAAAACAAGTCAATACGTGAACCTATGCTGGTGCAGTTGGAGGACTGATCTCCCCGCGTTGCACATCATAATGCGTGTGTTTGTGATAGGAAAACAAATGCATACAAAACATTTCTTTTCAGCCATAATAGAGGAGAAAAAACGAAATAAAAAATAAAATAATAACATGCATGTTGAGAACTATACAGAATGTCTTCACTACCCTAACAAAGAAAATAACTGAACTGAATAAAATAGAATAATGTGTAATTGATTAACAATACGTAATAGATCAAAAAAAAAAAAACGAAAAAAAAGACATATTCCCCCAACAAATTAAAAAAAAAAACAAGCAAATTGGTAGTTTTCTTCTCCTTAAGCCTTTCCTTAAGATACACTTGTGTTTTCACTTTCATCCGATATTTGCTTTATTTTTTGTTTCTCTCTCGTTTTGTAGTTTTTTTTTCTTCTTTTCTTCTCTTCTTTTTTGTACAAAATTTGTATTTTTCTTTTTTTTTTACAATGCTGCTTTATAATTCAGATTTATCATAAGTAAGTTTCATTTTCGTTTAGTTAAGTAATTGATTCAATGCGTGTGTGTTTGTATTGTAACAAAAAATAACTCTATTGATTTGGGAGTACAGAAAATAAAGGTCTCCACCTACTCACTTCTACTCACATCTTAATCTACATAATATATATATTTATTATTTTAATGAAATAGGAAGGAGAGGAAAGAGGAAAACAAACAAAATAAAAAAAAAACATCTCTTTTTTCATATCAATGTAATACAAAAGAAAAAAAAATACATATTCAATGAATAATGGAAACATATTGTTTTCTTAAAGCAAAGAAATTTAACGTAAAGTAAGAACGTTCTTGTTGTTTTTTGTGTTTTTCTGTTATCTTTATTAATTAATGTATTGTTTTGTCGTTTTTTTTAATTTCATCGACTTTTTCCTTTGCTTTTTTTTTCTTCTTTTAGTAATTAAATAAAAAATATATATTTATGTATATTTTCGACTACCAATTTTCTTTTTTTTTCTTCATTTTTCTCTTTTAACTGGACGACTGCAATGGCGTTTATTGGTGTTCTGTTTTATTTCATTTCTTTTTTGTGGTGTTGTTTTTTTTTTTTTGATTTGAATATATTTTTTTTGTTGTTGTATTTTTTTTCTTCTTGATATTTTGTTGCTGTTTTGTGAATGATTCGTTCTCTCGTTTAAGCACTTTACATATTTTCAAATTGATCGACACGACGTTTCGTGTTGCCCTTTCGAATTTCTCGGAGTGTCTTGTATTTATCACGTCCTTGACGTACGTTCTCGCGATGAATCTTATCGTTGAGTGTCTCCTTAGTCTCGTCACGAGATTGTGCCAAATCTAGCTTGAGAACCTGCAAAATTGGAAGAAAACGCATTTAGAAACTATTTCTTAGATGTGGAAGAAATTATGTGGTGATCTACAGCCTCTGACGGATGTTTTCGTTCGCTTTTTATAACAATGCAGTGTATACTGCTGTGAATTGATCACTCGTACTCGTACAATCAACTACAGGCCATTGCAACATTGTGGACAAAAGAATAGTCAAAGTCAAAGTTCCCCTCCGAATGGAAGTACAAAGAAATCAGGTAGCCAAAATCAGAAGCAGAATATACGTCTGTTTGCTTGATTTATCTTATCTCTTGAATCTTCTATTGTCTCACTCAAATGACAGAGCTGCAAGTTTCCCAAATATTGAATGGCCTGCACATGTGATTTCTCATGACAGATATAATTTTAGGTTAGATTCCCTGGAACCTTTTTTTTTTGGTTGCGCACCTATGTTGGCCATGGAAACAGACAGCAGACATGTATAATTATTAAATCACACATTTTCCACATAACAGAGACGTCGCTGTGTCTGCCGTTTGCATTCATGTGGAAATATGTCTGCACAGACTTGGGTCTGCGGCGACATGCCTGCATCGTGTATTTGCCAAACGAATAAAAACATCACAACTGTCAAACTGTAAATTCCTCCATCACTAGAACCTCCAATTCAATAGCCCTTACCTTCAATTGATCATGAAGTCTCTCATTTCGTTCAGCTAACGTACGCCTATCCTCGACTGGATCATTAATGTGTTCATCAATGTCCAAGTCCCGTGAAACATCACCGCCAGCATCACCATTTGCCAATTCTTCTTCATTATCATTCTCATCTTCGGCAACATGATGATGTTGCGGTGTGGTTGATGCAGCCAACAAAGCAGCAGCAGCTTCAGCCTAAAAAGTACACAATTGTTAAGCTAAGAAACAGGATTCAGGAATGTATTGACAAACCTGCTTAAGTCTGGCCTCCTCAACTTCAGCTTGCAGCCGCCGTGTCTCATCGTCCTTGGCATTGACCTCTTCCTGAATTCTGGATACCTCAGCCTGTTTGGCTTGGATTTCTTCTTCGAGCTTAAGTTTCTCGGCTTGTTCCATGTATTTGGCCTCTTCGAGACGGTTCAACATAGCTTGCAGCTCCTTCTGGTGGATCTCGAGTTCATCCTTTGCCGCCTGCAACTGTTTCAATTGCTCCTCCAAACGACGAATCATCTCTTGTGCCTCCATGAGGTCCTTTTGTGAGCGTTCCATTTCCTCTTGCATTTGCTTGAGACGATCTTCGTACTCTTGTTGTTTCTTCTCGGCGCGTTCACGTGCGGCCAAGGCCAATTGAAGTTTCTCCCTGCAAACATAGAAATTCATCAGTCCTCTGTCAGAAGGAAGCCAGTCAAATGAGATCACTTACCGTTCTTGTTGCTTGGCGTTCTTCTCCTCTCGGGCTTGTGCTTTCATCTGTTGAACATCGATTGTGTCTGGCTTGCGTCTACGCATGTACAGCTCGTGGTTGCCCATGCACAGTGCCAAAATTCTCTTGTTGATCCTGACGCGTGGTGCAAAGAACACAAAGTCGGGTGCCTTTTTGTCGATCGGTTTGATGATGAAGCGTTTCTCAGAGAACGAGATGTTCCTGATCTCTGACCATGGGAAGCCAATTTTCGGAGTCAGCTTATCATCCTGCTCGTAGATGTTCAAACCCAGAGCGTCGACACCCAACCACAAGTCGGTGCCCTTCTTGTTGCGAATTTCAAAGTAGTTCACTCCGTACATTTCCAAGTCTTGAGCAATTTTCAAATATTCCATCATGGCGTCTTCGCGCAACATGCCACGGTGTTCCTGCCACCATGTCATTATCGATGCCTCCCACTCGTCCTTGGACATCTTATGCTGATCAATAACACGCTGCGGCAGAAGACGGTCGTTCGACAGGAATCCAGCCATATGGGTGCTCTTATTGTGATCACCATGGCGCGCCTGTACGGCATATGAAGCCAGCAGAACCGACGTCTCTGGCGGGCAATAGATTTCATCGGACAATATGGCATTCTTCACTTGCAAATAGAACAAGCGCAGCGTTATGTCTTGGATCAGCTCTTCGGCGACATCTTCCGGATAGAATTTTGCTCGGAATCGGAACTGTAGAGGATCCTCTTTTTTCACATCCTGATTCATAACCTAAACGAGTAAGACAAACGCCGATTAGAGTAAAGTGTTGCAAATTTCTAAATGCTACAGCTACAGAAAGAGAGACAGCTTTATGACAGAAAAAACCTTACCCACGTCGAGAATGGCATCGATCCTGTCTGTTTCACAGACAATGTAAGCAATGGAAAAGACCGAAAGGTATCAGAAAATGAACTTTGACTATAGGTGCTTGGGTTGGGTTTGTTTAAAGCTTAACGAAAGTCTAGCATTGAGTTCCTACAACTAGCTGCGGTGCAGAGATCGCCTGTGTCCGTTCCGGGGATTGTTCTTACCATATCCTCGCTGTCTGTGTCGCCATCGACTTCGGAGGTGTCATCGTTTGTTTTTTTGTCCACGTATTTTTTTACACGTTTCAGATATTTTATCGTTTTCAAGACTGCGTTATCTGGCTGCTTGTAATTGCATAATAAACAGAACGTTCTTAATTTCTGTTCGCTCGATTTCCAGCGGTTGTTGGATGAGGTGGGCTCTGAACACAGAATGGGCATATCGACTGGGTTGTTTTTTTTTTTTATGGGTGTACATGACGGTGAATATGTATGAGGGGATACGTGATGTTTTCCAACTCCAACCCTGCTCTAATGGCCTATTAATTTTAACAAGATCCCGAACTCAGAGTCTGGACTTGCATAATCTGAATGATAAGAATACTACTATGGAGATTGGACGACTCGAAGGAATGCGAACACACTTGAGCAATAAATTTGCAAGCGTGTCTGAACTTTTCGTTGATTAACATTCTCACACATGGATTCGATTAACTTGCGATGGTGGGGGGACTAGTGGAATTAACAGAGATTATTTTGAATGAACTGATCTGACAGTACTGTGTAAACATGTCCCTTATCACCGATCGTGTGGCGTGGAGTCGGCACGTTGATGTGCGTGTGCATCCCTTTCATGAGGACCCGATCCTGACAGGCAGTCAGTCGCTTGAGAGATGTTTGTACGGCAAGACGATTAATAAAGAAGAGTAAGGTGTGAACATTGTTGTCTTTATTTCTTGCTGATCGTATCCGTAACAACTGTGCGTTTAGTGGGCAGAGCACTTGACTACAAGATCGCCTGTGTGACGACTTCTGTGGGTTCCACGTTTAGTGTAGCTTGTGAATTTAAATAGGAACAGTTCTTTGTTTACCCTAATATCGGTGGCGCTACAGTCCGAGGTGGAACTGGGTCTAGCTTCACAGCAGAAATAAGAGTGTCAACGGCATTGGGGATTTGCATTGCGACCGCCCAAAACTTGGACTGAGCCAGTAGCACTTTGTGATGAAGTGCTTGCGTTACCTCCCCGCGGTGGTCCCCGGAACTAGTTGTATAAACCCCTTATACATTAGCGGATCTAGACGAGGTAGCCCAAGTCAGCACCCTATGTTACCAAAACTTTTAAAGCTAACGAAACCGACGCTATAAGGAATAGGAATGAAGGATGGAGGAATGAAGGAGGAATGAACGCCTCGGATTAGGACTGAATACCCGTTGACGACATTTGGCTATTGTACAAACAAAGATTGGTTTCTGGAATGTGAAGACGCTCCTTGACTCGCAGAGTGAAGGTCTACAGAACTCCAGATTCCTCCATTTTGAACGAGAATTCATACGATACAAGCTGGATATCTTAAGATTGAGTGGAATAAGATGGTTCCAATCCCTAACGCGTAACACTACTGCTGCTCTATGCCGGAGAGCTTCTAGGGTCAAATCGTGAAAACGGTGTGGGCCTTATGCTGTCACAAGAGGTGCGCAGATATCTGATCTCCTTGCAGCCGCACGGAGAAAGAATTTTCACAGCTCGGTACGACGCGTCACAATAATACTGTGTTACGCCCCGACGGAGCAATCTTGTCAGGAGGAAAAGGACAAATTCCACAGCCAACTAAGCGCCACTTGCAATGGAGTGCCAAACGGCGACATCGTGATATTGATGGGGGACTTAAATGCGAAGATAGGCAACGCCAACGAAGGGTTCAAACATTTAATAGGAAAACACGGCATTGGCGACCAAAATGACACCGGCGAGCGATTCGTCGATTTCTGTCATGTCAATCGCCTTGTCATAGGTGGTACTACGTTTGAGCATACGCCCTGCCATAAAATCAGCTGGGTATCAACAGACAGGCAAGCATCGTCCAACCAAATCGACCACTTTGCCCTTTAGAGGTTGTCTTTTGGTCGTACATAACAGACGGGGAGCAGATAACGGAATGGCTCGAGACTACTACGACTACGGCAACGACTACGTTTAATTACAAAAATTCCCCGGTTCAACACTGACAGACTAAAGTATCCCGAAGTGCAGAAGTGCAGTACAAAATCCACGGATCCACTTCCCCGGTTGGGAAAAGTTTCAGGTGTCCACAACAGCTCCCATGTATTCACAGACACGTCGTATAAAAAATGGCTGTCAAATGAACACAAGGGACAAGGGAGGTAGAAGCTGGATATCTCCTTGTTCTCTTACTTCTGCTTTACAGCGCGTTTACACTCGTGTTGTGAATGTTCTCTCTCAGGAGTGGAGGAGGCATACGATTTTATGGCGAATCCGAATGGAGAAGTTTGAGAGCTTAGTTAGAGAGGTGAATTATGAAAGATGGATTATTATAGTCGGTAATTCAACCTAGGTCCGACTTTAATAATTCGAAATTAAGACTTAAAAGGAGATGATGATCACAGAAAATTCAGATGATGGCACAATTTTCATTTGAATTAAAAATATAAATATATTCGAATAGCATGAGATGTATCCTTACCTTTTTGTACAATTTGATCCATGTTAAGTCACCCCTCGAGTCAGTGTACTGCAGTCCGAAGAACCACACTTCACGCAAACCGATTGTCTTAACGACTTGATCGAACAGCTGCTTGCCGGTGGTGGTCGTCTGTATGGCGAACTCCAGTTCGGCATCCATCGTCGTAACTCGAACATTTAACTGCAACGAAACAAAAGAACGCCCCAAGTGATTAAAAAAACAATTCATTTTCTTTCTTGAGCACAAAAGAAAACTGAACATAAAATCAGCGTATAATACACACACAACAGACGAAAAGTGTGATTTCCTTTTGGGCGTGGTGTTGACTATTTCTCTGTTTGACCCAATGTCAAAAAAAAAAGAGAAGAAAACTTTCTCAGTTTATCTGTCGAGTGTCGACACAAGTGACGGTATGTTGTGTCACCGTAGGCTTGATGCCGTCGTCTCTAGAAAGTCAGTCACGGTAAGTTGGCACGTGATACTGTATTAGCTGTCGCAAGAGAGATACATTTCTTTTTAAATGTATTTATTTTCCTCTGATCAGATAATGAGGAGGAGTGAATGCACATTTATTGGTAATGAAGTGGATAGTTTAATTATAACAGAGTGATGGCAAAAGGGAAACAGCAAGTGAATCTTCTTGCGTTGTTGCCAATCCAATTAGCATTTGGGGTTAATGTTTTTGAAAAAAAAATATATATATACGCTACACATATATAAACATGTATACGAAAAAAGAAAACAAAATCAAACGTTGCACGGCATTGGGAAGCCATAATAAAACAATATGCGCCACACATGAATCGTGCAAAACCGATGGGTGCGGATTGGTAAACACGACTATGACAGCAAGTGGCAGATTTATAGACTTTTACAGCTTGGCTGTGTGTAAAAAATTGTGTTTAAATTTGAAATTCGTTTATTGGGACTCTTTTTGAGCGCGTACGAATTATATTGGATTTTTGTACGCTTTCTGGGAGGCACAATTTGCGGCATTTATCACCATTTATTACCCCGCAAAGTGTAAACGTTTATAGGGTAAACTAGAACAATCATGTCAGGAATGGCATGGTCTTTAGAAAACTCCTCAACTTGATCGAACTCTGTCACAACGTTCACAGTGTCATCTTTTACAGGGTAAATTACAACAAGCATGAACTGGCGGTTCGGGCGGGGAGTTGAACGACAGTCTGAACGAATGGCTGGCTTGATCTTTAGAAAGCTAAACGCAGACTCTTATCCCTATGGCCAACGCTGAGTAAAAAGAGATCAACATCCCTGATCAGCTTTAGTAGCAAGAAAGCAGAAATAAATGAGTATATTCGCGGTGAATTCACGAATTGGCCACCATGTTCCTTAAAAATCCGCAAATTTTCCGCCATTTTTGTGGTCAACCCGGAAATTTTGTTTTTAAATGTTCAAAAATAGCCCCACGGACTAGGGGTAAAAACATCCACCACCTCCTTTGCAACTGTTCTGCTCTTGCCTCAATCAGGAAAGCCACCATAGGGTCCTACATCTTCGACAGTCTAAACGACCTGAGCAAAATACCAGTCAAAGCGCTGGTCAAATTTGCTGAGAAAACCTACTGGCTGTCATAAACCCCCCTTCATCTCCTTCTCCCTATCGGGACACCCACGGGGCGGTACAATGGGCCTACTCTGGCCTAAGTGCATTAATGCCACTTCCTACCTACCTACTTAGGGGTAAAAATGGCCGAAGTTGAATATCTCTTTATTCATTTATTTCTGCAAGGAATTGCGCATGCTAATGTGAGACCTAACCGGGCTATAGGCACGCATGCATGGAGCTGGTGGAGCTGGTGGTGGAGGTGGTTGGTGGTTGGTGGGATCCTTCGAAGTCGGAGCGTGGATTTTCAACAAGGCCTCGGCCTGACTGTTGATGGAGTGTGGCGGTGGTTGTCAAATCAATTAGTGTCCTCGTATCGATGGCGAGAACAAGCTCTCTGTCAGAAAGAGACAGTTTAAGGTCGTCCGGGCTGTGCTGATGGAACTTTGATAAACGACGTCTGGGAGGGGGGATCTTTGAAGGGATCATGAGGTGAATGTGGAGATGTCTGATGTGTGTGTCTGAGATGAATCAGCAATGTCTTCTTGAAGCCAACTACACACGTTTTCTCGGAGTTTGTCTTGCGATCTAGTTTCACTGCTAGTGAGGCCAGTGTTGTTCTAATTTTCAAGACTTTCCGCAAATTGTTCGTGTCAACCATCTCCAAAATTGCATTTTATTTGTCTTGAACGCTATTTGAGTACTCTGCGAATGCCAAGCCCTAGCAAATAATAAAGCAATTTCCTGGGAAAGTACTTCTTCGTAGAGCTGGCTCAAGTCCTGAGCGGTGGAGAACTGAAAAACCTCTTATTCTTCCTCCATCTCCTCGAATTGGGATGGGTTTAGACATAAGAGAAGGTCTCACGGTAGATAATCTTCACCTATTAGGGGTACAATGGATCCAGCATGCTGGTCTAAGTTAGCCACGGCCGCAAGGTGAAGAAGAAACGCAGACTCTAAGCTCTAAGGTTTGACAAATATTCGTTATGCTGCCATTTGATAACTAGCGTCCGTATCATTTTGATTGCATTTGATCTCATTGGACTCGGCCATTGGGTTGGCTTTATCACCAAATATCTCCCGAGCAAATGATTGAAAGATACTCAAGATAAAATCAGATATTTTTTCTAATATTGTCAAAATGTTGCGGAAAGATAAGAATAAATCCAAGAACTTTGTACAAGATAAAGCAAATATAGCACAGATCAAGCAACAACATCTGAACGGCTGAGATAACATGTGCGTACACAATTGACATCACGATCGACCTTCGGTTTCGTTTATAAACAATTTACTAATTTTAGCCACGACTCCGCCAAGTTGTTTCGTGCTTGTCATGTTTTGGATAAATCCTCAAACACCCCAATTGTGAGCTCATTACATTCACATATGGAATATAATGATGTCATTCAGCGTTTAAACAGTTGGAGGGGCACATTAGATGGCATGTTTTGATCCATGAAAGCAAAGAATTGCTTTCCAACTCCACGCAAACATGACAATTCCGACGCACGAATGTGACAGTCAGTAGGTCGTCTGAAATCGCAACACTCCGATGCCCTTAATCTTAATTGTCGTCCTTCTAGAATGTTAACACAAATTAACCGATGACACGTTGAAAATATAATTGCGCCGCAAATGCAAAAAGCCTGTTTGTTAATGCTTCCAATTTGGCGTACTTAATCGTTTCCCCGTAGCCTTTATGATGTAGAATTAATCATTGAGATATCATCACCTCAACACGAAAGCCTTCACCTAGGCATCGGCAATTGCACTCACTTAAAAAGCACTTTAACCTCAACCGCAACTTTAACTGAATCGTTTGCACTAACCGTTTTATGTTTCAAACTTCCATTGTAACGCAGTCTGACTCGATTATCGGACACAACCATGATTGAAATCTCCCTTTATATCTGTTTAATTTATCACAAGAGAAAGCGTTCCAAAAATACGTTTACAAAATTCTTAGCTGCCTCTCTGGTACTCTTTATTTTAGTCTTTTTTTTTTATGACCGTTCTTTAGGTACTTCTTTGGCATACTAAAACCAGCACGCCAGCATTTTTAAGGTTTTCTTTTCTCATTTTCACTTTTCCATTTTCCTTCACCCCAGGTTCTGACACCCTACTCTAGTCATGTTGTTCTTGTGAAGGTGATTGCATGCATGCATGTACAAGTACACATGTGAGAATTGTGTGTCGGCTTTTGATCTAATAAAGCTGGGCTGACTGTTCCAGTGACACCCTCACAAGCCGCACCAACTGCATCTGGTAATGACTCACTAACGAGACCGCACAGTGGGATCTATGTTGTGAGTAACCTAATAGGGGATGCCAATAAATAGGTTCTGTTTTGGTTCTTTAATTTGTTCAAACATGACGATGAGAGCTGGTTAAATATAGGCTGGGTTGGGGCACCACTCGTCGTGAGTGTGACAGTTGTGTAAGCGTTGCCATTGTTGACAGCCATCTGAAGTGGCGACAATTGCATGAATGTGAGCTGTGCCTTCGAACGGAATCTTTGTTGCTGGGGGGAAGACAATGGAGGATGCGATTTTTAAAGAATATTACTTCAAATTTAAGTGGCGGGTGAGTCTCAGTACAGATTCTACTGGAATCACTCGTGTTGGGCGACATATTGTTCGCTTTGTATGGCGTTACAGTCCGGGGTGGACCTGGGCCCTTCAACCAACAAGCCTCTCCAAACCGCCTGTTCAGTGCAAAACCTGTCAAACTTCTGGAATGCGATAAAAAGATGATCAGGATGGTAGTCGGAGCGAACCTCACGATCGCCAGCTACAATTTCGAGGTAGTAAAGGAGTTTGCCTACATCGAGGCATACGTGAACTCCACAAACGATATCACAGTGGAGATGCGTCGTAGAATCGCCCTTGGCAACTTCGGTTTGTCAAAACAAGTGGGCTCAAGACTTCTGACTCGAAAGACCAAAGTCATGCTATACAAAACTCTTATTTTGCCAGTCCTGCTCCATGGAGCCGAAAGCTGGACGCTAAGCAAAACTGCAGAGCTGATTCTTGGTTCCTCCGAAAGAAAAATTCTACGCCGGATATACAGCCCCGTCTGTGAGGAAGGCGAATGGAGAGGACGCAACCGCGAACTCAACCAGCTGTACCAGGATGTGAATGTAGTCCAAAATCCGTTGACTGCACTGGGTCGGCCACATCGAGCGCATGGACAACGCTGCTCCAACAAATAGGGTCTTCGAATCCGAGTCTCCTGGTTCGAGAAGGAGAGGAATAAAGACTAAGTCATCGCGGATGCAAGACAACTTGGTCTTGATGACTGCAAGCAGCATGCCCAGGACCGTCAACGATGAAGGGGCAGCTCAGGCTCGGACCCACCATGACTCGCCGGCCTGATACGTAAGTAAGTACATCTGAAGCAACTGTGGCGACGAGGAAGAGAGAGAGAGCACTCTTCACTATCTTTGTCACTGTTTCGCCTCTGCTAAGAACTAGACTAAGAAATAGAACTTCTTCCGAGACTTATACGAACTAATAGACGTACAACTGAAATCTCTTTGCAGGTTTATCTGGCTAAACGTCGAACAATCAGGACGGGAAACGGCGTAACGGGCGCGATAAACGGGTAAAGAGGAATCTATTCCCTCCAACCGTTGCCACAATGGGTCTACAATGACCCAAGTGCGATGGGTTTCGGCTCATCAAACCACCAACCTAACAAGACAACTAGCGCGATCTCTGGCTGGCTGTCTCTAGTTTCGGAAGCCATATTGGTTGAGATCTTTTCCCACTTGTGTGCCGCACCTTAGACGCGGCCGTCCTCTGTTGCGTAGTTCCGGGCCTATGCCTCAACCAACAAACCTCCAACTCCTCTCCAACTAGCGCGATCTCTGGCTAGGTTAGATTAGGTACGTGGGTAGACGTCTAGGAGACACGGCTCACTTAGGTTCAATTGGACCCATTTTGATGCTCAAGGGGGGAGAATTTAAGAACCTCCTCTTTCCTACTCCTTTTCGTTCTCTCGATCTCTGGCTAGCTGTCTCCAGTTCCGCACGCCGAGTTGGTTGAGGTCCTTTTCCACTTGCGACATACTAGACGCGGCGTCCTCTGTTGCGATGTCGCACAGGTTCGGAGTCGGAAGTTGGATGAGGTCTTTTTCCACTTGGTTGCGCCAAACTGTTACGTTGTCCCAGAATCTCGCAGTCGAAGACTCTTCACACGTTTTATACACACTCCGAAAGGCAAAGGTTGAAACATTGTCAGCGAGTCGAGATCACTACGCTACGACTGTCAAGGTTACAGTGGATCGAACTCGAGTGTAGGATAATCTCTTGAACATAAAACTGCAACGTTTCACGGCTCCCACGACGGACGGAAGTTGATAAGCCGTCTGGCTTCGTTTCGCCATTTCAGATAAATCTTCAAATTTTACTGTGAAGCCATATATGGTTTAAAATGATGTCATTCTGTTCACAGTGTCAGAGAGGGGATGTGACGTAGAGTCTTCCTCCTCAACGCGGACATTCGCAATCTATCGCAAAAGTGCCCCGCGCCACAAAGCGAAACATTAAAAATTTAATTAGATTATCGAACAATGATATCCAAATATTTATGCGCAACCATCATAACTCTGGGTGAACACTTTAATTACATTCAATGCGCACACAGCGGCGTCTTTCGATTTGAAACCGTATAAAAAAGGTGATTTTCCTTGAATTGGCAATATTTATTATTTTCTCTCGGTTTGTGATCTCGATTAGGTTAGGCGGTAGCCATTTTACCGCGAATACACTTAACAGGCAGCGATTACTTAATCAGATGGCCAGGTAATCCTCCTCGGTTTACGTCAGTAGAGTGACGTCAGCGTTAAATGCACGCAACTTAGAATCGATAGTAAACTCTTCAACCTGCAAGTGGGGAAACGCTTCAGCCTAACAAGAGGCAAGCCTTCTTATCGACGTGTCTTTGCAAGCTTTGGAAGTAGGTTAACAACACGTCGATTTATAACACGCTCATTACGTCAATTGATAAATGAATTGCGAACGGCTGTCCTGGTCGTGATTGTATTCTCGTCTGTCCATAGATAAATGATAATTTTGATTGCTATAAATCTTCTCTCTTGACACATCATTGCGTTTGCACGCTACAATGCACCAATAATAGCCAATTAAAAACGTCAAGTTGTAACAAGAAACAAAAAAAAAAAAAAAACAAAATAAACCTTTACTTACAGATGATGATTTGGGCTTCATTTTGGTGCAGTTTCCAGTTGTATGGGTCCACCAAATTAATAGTTAGCAAAATCCTGGAAAAAAACAAACAAATAAATGTACACGTTAATTGTTGTGCGAGAATTTGTGCTATGAGTCAATGCAATACACGAGCTAAATATAAACTAAGTCTAGAGGTAGATAGGTATTTTGTTGAGGCACTGCAGAAGCACGTCGTCCCAAAGATAAAGCAGTGATCGGTGATAAATATTTTCTTAATGAGTTCACCAATGAATTCTCCAGTATGAGTATGACATCAGAGTCTTGAATTTTTTTGTTTTTTCCATTAACCAGCATATTTGATTAGGAATGTGGATGTTGCGAAGTGGTTCAATAAAAAAGTAAACTTGGAATCGAGCTTATCTTCAAAGTTAAGTAATCTCTCTGTAGATACTGTACAAATGATCCCAATAAGATACTGGTGGGTGAGCATAGATAACATTTTTTTCGGTTTATGCGTCAAATTTGCTCTCGAAGGAGATTTACTTGTGCACTGTTGTAATTTTTAACCGAGGTGGAAGACTTATACATGGACGGAGACGTCTATATAAGTCTCCCGGCACTTGAACCGCGACGTCTAGTTTCGAATCGCTGTATGAGAAAAATAACTTTCACGGTCCCACCTCTTTCGAGTCACTGACAATGCTCAAAGAGTCTAGAAAAAGCTTCTCAAACTTGGCCAGAGTCAGCATAAACCTGTAGCTTCATTCCACTAGAGAGAGAACAATGCCACGCACAACAAGAGTGTTTGCTGAGAAGCTAGTCCCTAGCACTCTATGGGCTACAGCGCCTCCCGCTGTAAGCAAGTGCTTGAAACCATACGTCAACAGCCTGATTGGTCAATATCAGTGCGGGTTCGGGCCAGTGAAATCCACCATTGACCAAATGGTCACATTAGAGCAGATCTTGGAAAAGACCCAGGACCCAGTCTGTATCGACTTTAAGACCGCGTATGACAGTATTTCTACAGACGAGCTTCACAGCGTAGTTTTGAAATTAATGCAAAACTCGTCCGTCTTTGGATGGAGAATGCCCATCTCTCAGTAAAGATTCCACCGAAACCTTTGATGTAAAAAAGGATTTAGACAAGGCTTTCTTTAACATCATTCTCGAGAAGATCGTGCGCAACTCAAACCTCGACACCAGAGGCACGATCTTCCACTAATCAGTGCAACTACTCGCATATCCCGACTACATTGACATCGTCCATCGGAAGGACACAACGGGCTGTCAGTGGGGCGTTTGTGACCATCGAGATGGAAGCGGCTAAAATTGATCTTGTCAATGAGGGTAAGACAGGCTATATGTTATCCACTAACATCGACGTCTTGGACAAAGCGTCAAGACTTCGTCTACCTAGGCTTCGACGTTAGCGCAAGCAATGACACTATCGCGGAGATAAAACGAAGGATCACACTCGCCAATCGCTGTGCCTTTGAGCTTCGAAGGCAATTGAGGAATAAGGCTATCTTTCATTGAACTAAGATATCCCTAAATAAGACCTTGAGTGTCCCAGTACAGCTGTATGGCGCAGAAGCGTGCACACAGACGAGTAGATTCTTGGTCACTTCAGGAAAGTCCTTCGTATTATCTTTGGTTCCGTTTGTACTGATGGTGTTTGGAGGAGGAGGACGTACGGCGATGTCGATCTGGTGAAACAAGTTCGAGTCTCTCGTTTGAGATGGCTAGGTCATGTAGAACGAATGATATCAATGCTCCGGGGCCCAGAAAGTATTCGACTCCAACCACCCTGGGCCCAGAATGTAGCGCCAAAAAGGAAGAAGAAGATATGGACCGAGGTGGACCTGAGCCTAGCTTCTACAGCAACCACTCGTGCTAAGCGCGCTATTGTTCTACCACGAGTGAATGGGACCTGTTTGTTTACGTTGATGGCATTTGGAGAAAAAATGTTAGAAAACGAACTCTAAGGACTGTACAGATGACATGAGTCTAGACAGGCGTCTACGCATCCAATGCCAAAGATGGCTACGTCATATAGAGCGTATGGACAACCCGAAGAATCTTCGACTCTGAACCTATTGAACCACGCAACAGCGGACTTCCATATACAAGGTGGTGCACACAAGTCGAGGGGGATCTCAGCCGACTGGAGACAGCTGGCGAGAGATCGTGCTGATTGGAAAAGCATTTTGGGTGAGGCGAAGCTTTATTTAAGACAGTGACTCGAAAGATGAGGAGCTGTGTATTGTGAAGGCAGCTCTAGATCTGGCTTGACAAGTATGTAAGCAAGTACTGCTGCTCTTCACATTGACTAAAGTTTTCCCGAAAATTCCAGCCTAGTCTTACTCAATGTCAAACGTCTGTATTCTACACTGTTGACATCCGTCGGCTTCTCGTAAACAACATGCATAAGCATTCCAGGCACTTGAGTCCAACCAATGCCTCTGAGCTGAATCGAATTGAGTTTTAACGACGTTAGCTGGGGTTTGGTCGCAAAATAGAAGCGATGAGCTATCGCTGGTCGGTCGAAGCCAATCACATTCATCCTTTGGAAGGGAAATTTAAAGAATCGACTTAGTGAATGCATCTAGTCATTACTGTCTAGTCAAGCAGCCCTAAGCAGAAAGAATCGCACGAAGTAAACAACTTTTTGCTCAATTCTAACACACACGTGTACGTGACTAATTGCTAGTGTAACTCCACTGAATAGCGCCTCATTCGCAGAGTCTGAGTCAGTTGAACGACGATGCCGAGGTCGACCGCCACTTAGATGATATTACATGCGAGCAGAAGGAGACCAACTTAGCGTTCCAAGTGAATGAGTTCTCTGATTATAGTTATTTAATCCAGATTTATTATTTTTTCCGACTTAGTCGACGGCTTAAACGCGCCTTGGGCTCTGGGTCGGAGCTTAAGACATCTTAATGAACTGAAATCCATAAAATACTTCCGACGCCTGTGTCTAGGTGATAAATACAATTCAAACTCATATTTCACTTGTCAGTCAGTAGAAACAAAACGAAAAAAAATTTCACATCCACATGGGTGCTCCAAAAGAAATTGATTAATAGCCACAACACACTGAGCTTTGGAAGTAAACTTTAATGGCTCATTAATTCCTGTCAACAACCGCGTTTCTTGCCGAAGCAACTTGTCTCTTCCTCTTCATCGTCCGGAAACAAGTGAAAATAGACGACGCTTTTATTCGTTCGTTTCTCTATGGAATTAAATGACCCTTGAAGTATTTTTGACGTCCGTCCATTACAACGGAGGAATTAGTCACATTTCACTTGCACCAAATGTCGAAGAAAGAGACTCAAAGAGAAAGACAAGTCTTCGGATTTTCGTTTGTGGCCCAACTCTACTTGAATGCGTTACTCAATGTGGAGGAGTTACCTCATAGTGCGGACGTCAACAGGCATTTAACCCGTGAATTGGGCGTAGCAAATTGATTCCATGCAACGTATCAGACAATGAGCCAAACAGTGAGCGGAGTGCGTCAGTGAGGTTAAGGTTGATACAATGACTGTCTCTCGTCGTCATCATCCGAAATCGGGTTCCAAGCAACTTTCCTTTAAGTATGACTTTGGTACTCGAGAAGTAGCCGACTTACATATATGCAGACATTATTTATTGAACCGTATTTTTTTCCAATTCGTTGAGGGGATGAGTTTCATCGAGAAAACCTGTTCACTGTACTCGCCTGGGCGTAGAGTATGACTGCGTTACCAATTTCTAATGTATGACCGAAGCTCTAAACGCAAACAAGACAACTGGCAACGAGTGACTCAGATGGAAGAGCTGAAGCACACTCAGCCCTGGAGGGGAACGTACATGTAAGTAGTGGATGAGGTCACAAACCGGCTCAGGTAGTCAAATCGGTTTCTGTGGAGGTTTCAATTCTCGAAAGGTTGTTTTGCCATATATAACGCCAGCTGTCGGTGTTCATATTCTCAAGTCGCACAAAAACGAATGCAGGACGACTTCGACATCACATGACGTGGTAACGCAAATATTTCGACCTTCGTCAGGTATGACCACATCAGCGTTGCGCGACTCAAGGATAAGTTGTCACAAGAGTTATCTGCGAGCAACTAAACCGTATGTGCGTAGCTACTGTTGTGATTCATCGGCATTCAGTTCGTTTTGACGCGATTATGTTCGTAAGAACATTTCTATTAAAAGACGAAGCGGCGACTTAAGGTCGCCCTCAACTCAGTTCAGATGTGTGTTGACGACATTTCCCAACCGGAAATGTGGATAAGATGTTTAGGAGTTTATCAATAAATAACATCTGCCGGACAAAGTTTTATTTGTTTTTGATGGAATTAACATGAAGGGGCATTCAGATAAATGTTACTTGCAAATTTGATTAGAATATTTGAGATAATTTATTTTCAAGTTTCGATGCGTGTGTGTGTTCGGTTGTTTAGTGCTCGGGGGTGCATTTCGAACAGAAGAGACTTAAACAGGAAGCACGGCATTTAGCATTTATCGGGCGAGATACTGGTTCCATTATGATTTTTTTATAGTTGCCGGTTAGTAGATAAAATTCTTTGCATGCGCGGAATTGTTTGAAGGTGCACAAGGTGAGTCGAAATGTAAATTCTGAGGTGGCACAGCGGAATTCAGTCGATATCGAAAGCCCATCTCTCTGGGATTTCATTTCGACGGCGTTGTCTATGCTCTGCTGACTTCAATTATTGCTTCAGATTGTTGTACGGATGTAGGCCGACAGATTCGTTCGCAATCTGATGAATCAAATGTATTCTAGCTGGAATGAATACCGTGTTTTCAGAACTTCCGATTGACTTCTGCCAGAGCTTTTTATCGCCTTCTAGTATATTTAAGGTCTTCCTCATCGCGTCCCTCGCAGAGCTCCGTTTAGGTTAACTTCGATAAAAAAAAAGATACAGGGTGGGCCAAATACAAGTTTCTTTTAAAAAATGCAATAAAATGAACAAAATTAAAAAAATATCCATTTATTATGGCTTTATTAGTAAGAACCAACATTCCCATTGATCCCATGAAATACAACGTCGTTCAAGTGACTGCCTCAGCTGGCCTCGCAGTAGCGCATTCTGTCACCACAATTTTTCAAGACCTTGTTGATGGTTTTTCGGGGTATAGCTCACGGATTGCTTGGATGATATTGGCCTTAAGTGCTTGAATCGTTTCCGGATTGTTAGCATAATATCGGTCCTTTATGGCTCCCCACAAAAAGGGGTAAAATCGCAGCTCCGAGGCGGCCAATTGACATCGGCAAGACGGCTGATAACACGATTTGGGAATTTGACGCGCAAAAGATCGATTGTGGCATGGGCTGTGTGGCATGGCGCACCATCCTGCATGATCCAGAGGTCGTAACCAAATCCATGTCTTCAATCTTAGTAAAAAAAAGGCAGTTAACATGTCTCTGTAACGACCACCGTTCACCGAAACGATGTTCTGAGAAACATTTTCGAAGAAGGCCACATTCTCATCTGTGCGCACCGTACGACGACGGGACCATAAGTCTGTGTCCACTAGCATACCAGTCTCACGAACTTTTCGCACAAACTTACGTACAGTGGCAGTCGCGGTGGGTGGTTCATTTCGGCCAAAATGTCTTTTTTTCAAAAAACGCACTGTTTGGGCTGCACAGTGGACTAACTTTGGAAATAAGTTTTCAATATTTCCCAAAGTGGTTAAGGCGTAAAGCGACTAATTTCTTTCCGCGGAGGTATGATACTGACTTTCTGTCAAGATTTCGACCGGGAAACGTCTATCAGTGTCAAAATAACACTTGATTTAAAAAAAAAACTACTAGATGGCCCACACTATACTTGACGCAGTCGCTGGATATGAAAAACTGAGACAAACCAGTGAGGCGCATGTACAACCTCCATCAGCAATGCCTACCAAACGTCCACAAAGGAGACCTTACGCTGACCTTAAGCAGACACCGGACCCGATCAAAAATGCCCTCATTACAGAATGTCTTTAAGCACAGCAAATTTCACATTTAAGCGTCAATCCTGTAGCACATCAGCCAACTAAACATTTTTTTTTCCAAAATTCCATTCAAATCGCGCAATAAAGTGATGACAACCATTTCCTTTTACGCCCGTGATGGTGTTTCCTAAATTAAGTCTCGGCATGACCCAAAAACAAAAACAAAAAAAAAAATGCCGCATAAAATCCATAAAATACCGCAATTAAGCACCAACCGGGAGTTCAGCTGGCAGGAGCATGTTACCGGCCGGCCGCTGTGTGCCGCCTCACACATCATGTCTCATTGCATTACTTTTGATCAACTTTTCCCTCAACTCCAACTCGAACTCCAGTTAGATTGCGTTGCGAGCACGAAAAACCAGCTCTCTACTCTGGTTGGAATTTCACAGTCTGTGGGGGCTTTCCGATATAGACATCAAAAATCCAGTTTCACTCTTCGCCTTCCTCCAGCGGCAGCGCCTCGCCTCCGCCAAATACACCACAGCGCCGCGCCGGTGCGGCAAGCGACGAGGCGCAGCGTAGCGGTTCTATTTCTATTTTAGTGAATCACATTTTGCACGCGACATGAATGCAGTCGGCTGCTTGACATCCGCAAAATGCCTTCTTGCAAATTTAAAATAATTCACTAGCGAGAGACAGTTGAATTGAAGTGCTACCGGTGTAGTCACACTCTCGCCAGACTCAGATGCGGGCAGGCGCCCGCGTCCCTCTTCTTTGTTTGCCTGGCGGCGGCTTGTCAGTCTGAATTTTAGCCTCTTGCCCTCGTGTCTCGTCGTCTTTTGTTCGTTTCGTTTGGTTTCTTTTCAAAGCGGAGAGCCAAATAATCACTGCTTCTCGTCTATTTATAGATTCTATCGCGCATCGATGCTGTTCTCACTTTTATCTCTCACCCACCCCGTGTGCGAGTCTCTTTTGTTTTATTCAGATTCGCATAAATCACGAGGCGATATATGTACACCGAATATGTGTCAAGTTTAGTGCTTTACCTGCACTTTGCTGCCGACGTGTGCTACTGGGGGGATTTTCATTAATTCCCCGATGTGTACCGAGTACAGACTTGGTGCTGCTTAGCCCGAATACCGACCGATTGCGAATTCGAATTCACTAAGCATAGCGGTGCGCAGGTGAAAACTTAAAACCGCAAAACACATGACCTCACTCAGCGACTCCGACGAGAATGACATCATTTCTGTTCGGATGCCTGCTTTTAGAGATGTATCTGTTGCTCACGCTTCGAGAAACATCTACCTCCACTGCTTTGGATCCAGAACAGAACGCGCAGAAGAAAAAAAAGAACGAATTAGAGAACTGAATTGTCGGCACCTCGCTTTGCCCAAAAACAGTGAGACATTGGTGGTGCTTGTATTGTGCATCCTCCCAACAGACGGCCGCCTCCAGCCACGCCATGGACCTTGACTGTACGCCACAGCGAAACACCTAAGCGTGCGCAAGTGTGTCTGGTGTGTTCGACTTGTCCAACCGACACACATTCAAGAGTCGTTGCGAACATATTCATTCCGAATGCACGTTTCGGCTTTAATGTCCCAAGTTTCAATTTGAATGCGCTTTTAGGTTGAATTTTGATAAGTGGTTCACCCCAGAGTGCCGCTCGCCACCACTTCCACCGGCGCATGCAGCTTGCGTTTCTCGAAAACAATTTCATGGGATTTCTTATTTTAATGGTCACATGGTGGGTTCAAGTACAGACACACATTGTGATTACAAATATAATTGTTTTTTTTTTTTCTGTTTCTGCTGGTGTTCTCGGCGGTGATGATATCTCATGCTGGTCGTTAGCTGGTTGTGCGCGGGTAAAACAGCGAAAACAATGAATTGATGTCATGAACTTTACGACATTGTGGAACGGAAAAAACAACGATTTTACGAAATTCAAATGTTGTCCAGGTTGCGGTTGAGGTGCACATGTCCACATTTGTAATGATTTCAGAGTCATCACATGAGCGAGTGATCTTTGGTCCCGTGCGAAGCTTGTTTTTAAACAAGCTGCAACTAGAGGATGAAGCCTTGTCAGTGGCGTTGCCTTGATTTATTCAGATTCTGATTTACGACATGACAAGTTCGGGGGATTTCATCGAATGCATTGATTCGGGGATTGGGCGGTTGTAGTTTGTGGAAATGGAAATTCAGCCAATGTCGAACTTTGACTCAGCCGTCAGTTGACATATTTCTGTTGAAAAAGCTGTCACCCTTCAATGTCATTAGTCCGCGGACAACACTCTGCTAGTTCACGCCAGTCTCCACACTCATTAGACAAACATATTCTTTGGCAGATTCCTCGAGTTTGACCGTGGACATTCTCGCTCTTGTGGAATCCGAACAAGATCGTGAAAGAACACATCCCGTATCGCTACAGCCCGTAAAGGTCTAGGGCCTAGCTTCTCAGCAACCACTCGTGCTGTGCGTGCTATTGTTCTCTCACGAGCGGAAGGGACCTTCAGTTTCTATGCCAACTCCGAACGGTCAAGATTGAGAAGCTTTTTCTAGACAGTTTCTCTCTTTGAACATAGTTAGTGACGCGAAAGAGAGGAGGTGGCCGTGAAAATTGTCGTACTGGGATTCGAACGTTGACGCCGAGGTTCAACTGCGTAAGAGTAGACGCACAGACCCACAACGCCACTGCCGCCACAAGAACAAATCCCATTTCATTCCCCTGTGATTCAGATCAGACACCAGTTGGAATAGCTAGGGTTAGGTTAGGTTGGCGTGGCTGACTGCTGGAGCAACACTTGGGCCAGAGTAGGCCCGTTGTGATACCACGAGGATCTAAGACCCTATTCCGAAACCAATTTGCTACTGATGCTATTTAGTTGTGTCACGTTGTTGAAGTTGGCGTCCATTTGCATAGATGTGTAATGGTTTCTACCTCTTCTGCATCCCTGCAGCTTCTACAGAAGTCATTAAAGGGAAGGCCTAGTCTGGAGGCGTGATTGCCAATGGCACAATGCCCAGTAAGTACGCCGATGATGGTTCTGAGGTTGAGTCTACTCAATCTGATCAGGCTACGCGAGCGTATTGGATCTATAGTGGGCCGTAGCTGTGTTGTAGTAAGGCATTTAGTGCCGGTAGACCATCTACGATTTGTGTTAGTAAGCGTTTCACACTTCAGTAGATGTTTAGCAGTAGCGATAGGCATGGATTGCATATCTCCACTTGGAAGGCGTACCGACTTTTTTCGTCCGCTTCACAACTTCCTGGGATGTCGCAGTGTCCCGGCATCCACACAAGTTGGATGTTAAAATACTTGGCCATCTCGTTGAGGGAAGTCTTTGAGTTAACAGCGACTTCCGTCCAGAGATTTGATCGGTGCCTGGCTGTCAGAACAGATGACGATATGTGTACTTGACATTTTACTGTTTTTTTTTTTAGCCAGGACAGTGCTTCTTCAATCGCAATGGTTTCTGCCTGAAAAACGCTACATTTGTTTGGTAGTCAGAATGACAATTAGATGTTTAAAATAAAAACCCGCTCCCACACCATCAACCATCTTCGATTCATCTGTGAAAATTCGCAGAGGACCATCCAGCGTCTGATGATCAGACTCCCAATAAGCTCAGGAATAGCTAGTCACTTCGTGTGATAAATCTCGTTTAAAACGTCACTTGTCAAACAAAGAGGAACATAATGACGCACCTTCATCGAACACAAACATCACCTGCGTCAATCGCGTTTAACTAAAAACATGTTTCAATATCATACAGATTTCAAGCATGTCATTTTCATTTATGAGTCGAAAAATTATCTCCCTTGTAGTCTCACTGAACGTGCTCCATTTCTGTCTGCTTAAGAGTTTTTGACATATTTGAGCCCCTTCCACATCATCAGCGCTATGTTTGACTGACATTGACTTGTGTGTACCCGTCATTCGTTTATGCTCTTAGATAAGATAAAATCGAACAAAAGTAGTAGCGAAACAACACAAAAGCAAAATCGCATTGCGTGCCTCTAATTAGGCGTGTATGACTGGAAACGCAAACGCCGCCACCATCCACCCTCCATCAGGCAATGTAACAATGCAATGTAATGAATAAATAAGTGTGATTATATAATTGTCGAATGTGCCTTGTCTAAATTGAACATCTATAACTAATCACAACACGGTGTAAGGCCGGGATATTTTTTATTTTGCAACCAACATGGTAACAGGAGGATGTTTTGTAAAATGAATTGATTTGTTGTCTGTCAGAGTGGCTGAGTTTGAAGAATCGGAAACGTCTTGCATTTGAAGTGCCCACAGACGAGGAAGCGAGTGTCGTTAAACACCAATTAGCTAAAAGTCATGCAGTCCATACTAGAGCAGGGATAGTTTTGCGGTGCGTCATCGGAAAACTCTCGAGAGATACATGCTGTTCAAACATAACTTTGCGATTCTCTTTGATGTGAAGAGGGATTGCATTTCCGAGGAAATTAAACACTGTGATGACAAATCTGTAAACATTTCGCGGTAGAGTACACATCACAGTGTCACAACTTTTTTAGCTATAAACGTACATAGTAGTTTCATTTTATTCTGCTTCCGCAGAACAAGGGGAGGCATCTTACATTTGGGCTTATACAACTTAATCCACTGCAAGTGCAGGGATCTACTTTTTGGAGGCGGATAGATGTAAACGTTCGTTATTGGCTTAAGGTGGCCCTAAACGACAAACATGCCACCAGAACGTGTTCATATCCGCTTTATTCTCGCTCGAACCGTTCGCTTTTGGCGAACATTTTCGTGTTCGTTGGCTTCGATGTACAATGTCGGCAAGCATGTTCCTCGTTTAAGGCTACCTATGGACTGCGGAGGGTCCGTGGCTGTTTGAACCAAAAGATTACGCCATGTACTCGCCAGTCGCCACGGTCACATGTCCGAAATCATATTCAAACAATTAATGCCATAAAATTATCTGTCACACGAATTCAATTTTGTGGACATTGAAATCATTTGACTGTGTTTTATTTCCATTTGAAGTCCACCTTTCTAAGACAAGAATTAATGGTCCCTAATTGCAGATCTAACCCCAAATAAACAGGAATGTATAGTTAAGAGAGATGAGGTGCAGCCAAAGTCACCAGGAAGAAAATCTCCCTTATCCCTATTCCCATTCAATCAATGTAAGGTATAAACCATCCGCCGAGAAAACTATTCAGTCTCAGCACAACTTGCAAAGGGACTTTTCAAATTCGCTGCACCGAGCTAAAAATGCACATATTCAACAACAATTCTCCTCCGCCCCCACCAGGTTGACGTGCTGTGCTTTTTCGTTTTCGTTTCTCATTCAATTTTGTTCCCACATCACAGGGACTTGTAGTGAACAGCAATCTGTTAACACAACATTATGCAATCGTTAGCCTCCACCATCCACCACGTACATCAACCGGTACGCGTTACAGGTGTCCATCATTTTGTTTTCCCTCTAGCGCCCGTGTCTCACGCCCGTTGCTTCTTAAAGCCGTGGCTTTGGCTTAAGTTCTCTGCTATTAACACAAAGCGTTTTCGCTTGTAATTTGCATAAATTAACAACTCATTCAGAAGTTTCCCTTTTTTCTTTTATTTCTTTGCGGGCACCGAAACATACATGCACCATTCGTTTGTGGTGCCCCACGACTCGTTGCACAACGGTCGCATGTTCTTGGTTGTATTTCGAATGTATCTTCCCTTGGAGCGCACTGAAGTGATATTTAACAGGGCGACACCAAAGCCGACACAAGTCATGACACTGGAGTTGTAAGAAGGAACGTCGCCTCTGACCATTAAATTCTCTCTTCACAATTTAGATTTTAGAAGCAAAGCACAAGTCCTTACACCTGATGATTAAGAGGTTTGAGGTAAGAGATTTAAAGGTCGAGATTATGTTGCCTGCTTGCTAGGTCAAAAATGCTGATAGGCCTTTTTAAGGACATGCCACACAATTTGTACAGACAAAGTATGGCACGAAGGTAAAGATTGGGTTTACACCAACCGGACCGGATTTACTGAATCAAAGATCGATGAACTCGTAAACCAGAACAGCGAGATCATTAATACCTTAGTTGTGATCAGAGAGCTTCGAAATCACTGAATAATTCAATCACGTAGAAAAAAAATTGATTTCTTATTTCAGCCTAAGCCACAGCTGGGTTGTCGACCTCCATACCGTCAACACGAGCACGCATTGTTACATGCCCTTGTTGGGAAGAAACAGACAAGCCAACTCGATGTAATGTGCCATTTTCAGTCGAATGTTTTAAGTGTTTGTTTAATTGCTACAACTGCGAAAAGAGGACCAGAGTGATACACAGGGCTGTTAACAATTCCAGACTGAAGAGGCTAACAAATATGGACATGAGGTTAAAATAGAAGTTCAAGCGTATCCCCTAGTTCCAACGGCTTTCTTTGCTCGGACGAAAGCAAAGTTGTCCTGTTTGATGGAACTGTTGCACGTCAGAACGTTCTTTGGAAGATCAATTAGGAAAAAGCTAAGAAATCATATACTAACCACTGTCGATTTTTTTAGGTAAAAATTTCGATATCGTCGGATGCGTCTGAAATGTGTCTGATTCGATTGCGACGTAAGAAAACATGACCACAGGTGTACAGAAGTCGTAGGTAGGTCTAATTGGGCCGTTGTGGCAGTTGGAAGATGAACTAGGAACAAACCCAGCAACTATGGGGTATTGTACCAGAAGCCTGTTAAAAATAACACCCCAGCATCTTGTGGACTCTCTCTCTATGCAGCGTCAATGTTTGGCTGTGCTAAACACACATAAACTTGTGCCAGGACTTCTTTATTCGTAACAGTGTAGCTTTTGTCTGGTTTATTCAGAGATCATGTGACTGGAGGAACTGCTTCGATAACATGTTCACTAGCATCAGTTGTGACCGCAAAATTCTTTCCTGTAGCTTCTCAGCCCAGAAGTGAGAGACAAGGGAAGTAGCTAAGTACTTCTACATGATTTATTTCTGCTATTAACAATGACTGCAGCACCAACATTTTTTGTGCAAAGATACGAGGACGACGTCTGCTTCAACCACTCGTTACAAACACAACAGACCTAGCTTCATCCCAATCTACGAATGAGACCGCACTGAAACAACGCTGTAGTAGCCACAGATCCAAACATTAAATATTTCATCATAGACGCGAACAAAAAACAGAATGCATCAATCAGTTCAACGTGACCTGTACAAAAAACTCACATTCACATCACTGGCAGATAAAAAATCAGTTACTGTGTCACCAGGTGCCCCGACTAACTGCCGACCAACAAGTGGCCTTTCAGTGATGACTCACCGGACACACAAATGAATTATTGAAATACACATAATTTCCGAATAAGATCATGAACGTCACCTTTCCATTAATCTGTTCGATCATCAAGGTTAATTCAATTTCACTCTGAAGCCACTGAATGAAAGGTGTGATGTATAATTTTGAGGTTATACCATTTGATGTATTGTGAGCTGTGTGAACTTCATTTCCCACTCATTTGAAAATAAAATTAAAATAATTTGCATATGAAACAATCAATATCGTTGGATTTATGACTGATGCTTTTTCAGGTTAGGTAAAGTTAATCGTCTCGGGTTTATTAAGGCTGTCACAACTGAGGAAATGACCTAAACTTGATTATGGACCGTCTGAGAGATTGGCGTAATAACGTACAAAAAAAGCGATATCGACTTAAGTGATAACCATAAAAAGTTTAGTAGCATCTTTGTTGCTTTTTTTATCGATCGAAATTGTTTTCCGGTCATTTTGTAAGGTTTGCA
The DNA here is from genome assembly GCA_907269125.1 of Eristalis pertinax. Lineage (NCBI taxonomy): Eukaryota > Metazoa > Arthropoda > Insecta > Diptera > Syrphidae > Eristalis > Eristalis pertinax. The sequence goes on from OU026149.1 coordinate 30,622,082, forward strand.
AATTTTAAATAAGCACTGCAGAGGAGAGTATAGTTCATTAACTGCAACTTCAAATACACAGAGGTTACACAATGAAGTAACAGTTTTATATTCCATAGATCTACTACACAATTTTAGAGTATTAGCAAAATATTTCATGTGTTGACAAAGAAACTGATATGAATTATGCCAAATACTGTCAAAATATGTGATAACGTAGGCTGACTTCATAAAAGGAAACAGGAAATGTGCCGCAAAAGCTTTGAAACATTTTTTTCGGTGCAAAATTTCTGTCTCAAAGTGAAATCTGTTACAATCTTGCAAAACATTTACAGCATATTGACTGTCAATCGACTTTTATGAACGCAAGTGATGCCAAAGGAATGCCAAATGTATCCGAAGATTTCGAAGAAAACAGTTTATGTATAAATATTTTTAACTAAATATATAAAGGTGTCTGTTTTTTTTTTTTTTGTTGACATAAATGAACTCCGGCATATGAATATCATAAAACAGTTTCGATCATTAAAAAGTTTTCGCGATACAAAGCTACACCAAAATTGGAAATGAAGTACTATAGCCGACTTCTACTCTCATGCCCCTCTTCGCTTTTTGACAGCGTTTTTTTATAACATTTTCACCGACTAATCAGAGAATACATGATGCACTGATATATTCACAGACGTATGCCTAAAAACGAAACAATGTTCGACGTTTCATGATTAACTGTCAAAAAATTCGTGATTATCCGTCAAATTCGCCGGCCAAGGAGCCAATCCCCTGCAAAGTCGGCTATATCTATAGCACTTGATTTCCATTTTTGCTGTGAAATTCTGTCCATCCCGAGCACAGTAAAAATCAAAACAGAACCCAGTTTGATAAACAAAACAACAAAGATTTCGAATAAAACACAAAGTTGTCTAGAAACAGGAAGGCACAAACAAAACAGAAGAAAAAAAAAAAGAAACCAAAAAACAAGAATAACAAACGGTTTGTTTATAAATATTCAGATCGAGAAGGTCAACTGCCCTGACACCTGTTAGAGCCCGTGATAAGAGCACACACACACTCCGACGGCGACGAATTGGTACAAATAGAAAGTTCAACCGAAAAGGGGCGTCTCATTGCGTGCCGCACATACGGTGTCTTTCCTCCCCCAGCGCGCTTTAAATGTGAACACAATTCAGTATATCGCATCGTGTGGTCGCCGATGAGTGGTGGAGGTGGCGGGGGAGGACTCGGAGGTCATTAGATTAAAAATAGATGCATGTAATCGTTGTCATTGGTGGTGGTTTCCATTCATAAACTCTTCTCTTCCTCTTCCTTTTTCCCCCAACCACGACCCGACGTCACATGTATTCGCGCTTCGGTTGTCATTTCGATGATCGCTGACGTCTGACTGTATCGGATAAGGACATGGTCTGCGGGGTGGTGGTGGCGACGACATCGGGTGGGGTAGTGTTGGCGGCCCCAACGGAACTTGCCGATAGTTGGCATCTATTCAAACATAAATAACCAACGCGTGTGTGTCTGATTGTGGCTGGCTGAAGCAGCAGGCGATGTCGGCTTCCCTTGGTGGAGTCGAATGCGAATTTTGTTTCGCGGCCAAGTGCTAGAATGCTACTTAGTCATCGAGGGGGATGTTTATTTAGCTTTTTGCCGAATTTAAATCTTGTATACGAGGTTTGATATTTATTTGCCACACTAAACGGAAATGGCTGGTAATTTGGGCGGCCATCTGACGTAATGTTACAGATATAAGTCATTTGGGCCTCGTGACAGAGATGGCAGAAGTGTGGTCTTTATTAGCATGTTTCGTTTGCCATTAGTTCGGTCGGTGATCGCCGGAGTTGCGAAGCGGGGCATATTTTGGAAAGATCAGCAGTAAACTGGTGGCATGGCAACTGGCGAAGCGTGTGAAACATATTTGTAACCATTAATTAGCTGTCACGACACGAAGTTATGGACGAACAAGCACCGTGAAACACTCACACGTGGCTGTCGTACGATTAGCGTTCCATTTAAGTTCTGGTTTTTCGATAATTGAAGGTTGCCGGCTTATCCCGGATATTTGACCATCTAATTTGTCAGGAATTTCGAACGTAAGGAGACGCATTTGTGAGAGCCTTTCTAGCAACTTGGAGGCAGGAGTGATTGTAAAAGGAGTGCGGCAACCCGAACGCCTTCGAATCCGAGACAGTGAATCAGAACCAACTCTCATCCGGATGCGGACGTATTTTGAATTCATTTCAAACTCGAGTATGACACCCGTGAACCGCCTCTTCACCCGATTCGAGAGACAAGTGCTGCGCAAAAGTCGGTCATTCGTCCATAGTGATTTTCAAATCATTCTCCAATCAGTAAATAAACTTGACACAGATCACAGAGACAAGCACCAAACGATGGCATGCGGACGACAAGTGGAAGTATTTCACTTCAGCAATTCCCTTGTTTGCAAGACACATCGGCGAGATGTGCCGGGAATGCATAAGTAGAGAAAGAGAAAAGACCTGGAGAGGTCTCGCAATGTACTGACCAACATTTTGAAAGCGTCAAGAGTTGCCGCCATCATTGCCGTCGTCTACACATTCGTCATTCGTGCTGTTTGCTGGAAAGAAAGTCATGGTGTGTGACTTTTCGCGTCTTCCTGCTTCACATCGTTATCATGTTTCTCTTTTCATTCCAGTTATGTGTGTAACCAGCTAGACGACACTCAGGCACACTTGCATACATATGTGCAATCAGTCGGAGGAGAACACCAAACTATGTGTGGTTATGTTACACTTGGGTCGAATCGAATCGTGTATCTATCGAATCCGCCACCATTGATTGGAGGAAAAAGTAAATCGATACACTCAAGTCAGAGAGATAGTCAGCTTTCGCCATCGTGTTTAGTATGTGCATCGGCACCGCCGGTCTTGCAGCGGAATACATACGATTTCCTGTTTAAATTCCTTCAGTCCCATCGCTGCCCAGCTCCGCCGCTCCAGAACTTGAACGAGTTTTGCTTCCTCCCCCCGCCCATCCGGCATTGGAATCGAGGCCATTGTGTCTATTTTAATCAGTTTATGATGAAGTAGTCATAAATCCAGATCATCGCTGCACCACGTCGCAATGCCGCCCGCAGACTCTGCAGACTTATGACTTCTAGAAGATGTAACTGCTCCGGATAATTAATGGGTTCTCGCTGGAGTAGTTGACGGAGAACGTGAGTAATTGATACGTTCAATTTGAAATGCTAATGATGTTACGATGTTCCGAGGGGATGAGCGACAGCAATTATTCAGGCTCACCATGAGATATGGCTTCATGAAATCATATTCCGCTTTCAAACAAAATCTTCAGTGAGACAAGCACACGGAGGGTGGTGTGCTGTCCGATTAGTGAAATCGAAAACTTTTTGTCACGGCACGTGACTTTCACCCAACAGCGGCCGTCGAAATGGCCTTGAAACGTGGTTTGTTTCGACAATTGCCAAGAACGAAAGCGAACATCGATTTTCATTTGATCGAGTGGTGGACGCATGGGAATGTTTAGCGTGAAGATGTCTGCAAAGAAGGATGATGACGTTGCAATCAGACGACTGAAAAGTTCTTTGAATCGAGACCTGGCTGGTGGTTAAATCTGAACCATTTCATTTTGGTTTAAATTGGCTGACTCGAGGTCTAGCCAGAAAATGAAGATGTTGCCACCCTGAAAGAATTTAAACACCGCTTTCATTCAAAATACGTTAAAGACAGTCGACTCCGTCGACTGAGTCACCAAAAAGTAGTTAACATGTCACATTAAATACCACACGTGGAGCTACGTGGAATGTATACGATCACTAGGCAATTTGTCAGTAGTGACCAACCACTACAACGCCCGTGTTGGCCATTAACGGGACACAAACTGATATATATTTTTAGCTTGGTAAAATTATAGTAAACTGTAAAATGAGCTGACGTAATTTGTAACTTTTTGCCACAACAACGAAATGATAAATCACCTGAAACACGTTCCGCTGATCCCGTTGAGCACGCGAAGATTCAAAAGAAAAACCTCAGTTTGAAACAGTTTTTTGTGGGTACGCTTAATTCAGGCTGAGGTATTAACCATAAAAATGATAATTGAGAATTAGTAACCAATTCAAGGCTGAACACAGTTCGACTGGGAAAAAGAAGGTTTTAAAGTGCTGTACACATGAGAGGCGAACACGGATTTCCAGATATAATCAATTTTCAGCAAATAAAGGGTGTCGCAAAATGTAATTTTGATAGAAAATGCTGATTTTTATTTAGACAACTTGTATTTTTTATTGATCCATTGATTATACAGATTGGGGTTATGTATGGAATAACATCAGGCCGCCACGGCTTTGCTGGCAAGTACGTACTCGTTTATTGAAATTTCCCATGACCGTTTCGCATAAATGTGACTGAATGTTGGCTGCGTTGGTGGTCGTGGCCGTTTGCATAGACCTTTGACTTCCAAAAGAAAGTGCAAAAAAAAAAAGTTCAATGACGTTAAATCGCCAGATCTGGGTGGCCAATTCTGATCGCAAATACAGCCGATTACACGATTAAAAAATGATTCATTGAGTAATTGAATTGTATCTCTGTCTGTATGACATGTGGCACCGTCTTGTTGAAACCACATGTTGGTCACACCAATATCTTGTAATTTAGGCACTAAAAACTGGGTTATCATGTCACGATAACGAACACCATTCATTTTTACTGCATATTGTCGCATTTTCGAAGAAGAATGGTCCGATAATACCTCAAGCCCAAAATCCGCCGTCACGCGTTGTGCATGCATTTGTTTCTCAACAATTACTAGTGGGTTTTCTGAACCAAATTCAAATGCGACAAATTTGACGACTAACGAAGCCATCAAGATGATTAAGCTTCATCGCTGAAAAACCTTCATATTGCTATTGCGTTCCGTATAGCGTTAATAACTCCGAAGTGTCAGCACTCACATTGTATCTTTTTAGCCATTGGCATCACTGCACTGTAAAATTCAAATTTTGCGTGAATTATGAGACACCCTTTATAATATAAGTTGAGAAAAATCTCCACAAACTTAAGTTTAAATATTTTGAAGTTTTTCCCTGCTAATCAATCATTTGCTTGGCGAGTTGTCAAACTGAAAACGCTGTCCACAGAGAAGCAGATGCCATTCACAAATGAACTCATCGATTTTTTGTTTTTTTTTTTTGCGTGCATTGCGTTTATGCCGCATCCTCAAGAATCACATCTGCCGGATTGCAAAGAGGTGCCCAATGGATACGTACGTTGCATCCGAAATCCATACAAGGCCACTACGTCAACAGCTGAGTACAATGATTGGGAAAGGAGCTGTCAAAGTATGAAAAAGTCAGAAGTTCAGAAATCATCCATCGTAATGCATTCCACTTGTAGGCCGCATTTGCTTTCTCCCTGTTGTCAATTTTTTGACATGACGCAACTGATTCTATAATTTTGGGCCTTAAAATATTCACAAATTCAACCCCTAGCTATCAGCGAACAGATTCACATTCCACGTGAATGAAATGTGCTAGTTAGCCAAGTACGCAAGACGCGGCTGATGTGTACAGCACTTAAGTCTGACCGCGAAACCGATGTCACATGCTTCCTTCAGATAGCCATCGTCTCTTAACTCTGATTGAGTTTTTTATAACTATGGATGAGTTCCACTCTGACGATAGCTGGCGGTTGTGACGTCAAACAATGTTCGTCATCGGTGGCAGTACGTAAAACAAAGTCGATAGACACACTTGTCAACTTTTGACTAGTTAATCAAACAATAAGGAGGGCACTTAGTTTCAGATAGATGGATTGTCTTTGCTGTTAATTAAAGCGACACTATGTTTTAATAAATAATCGACAAGATCTCTCACACGCAACCGTTTATCGGACGTGCTTATCGAAAAAAAGGTGAAGAGCATGACCATCATTTGGATTCATGTTAAAAACAGCTTGTTAATTTTACACAGTTAATAATTTCAGTAGCATTCTGGAGCCGTATTCCACAGTAGACCTGGACATCAAATCATCAAATCAAATCACTTTCCAATCAAGGAGCTGTATCCAGCGTTACACTTCAAGTTACAGTGGGCTCTCGCTAAGTCGAACTCCCTCTAACTCGAACTAATTTTGATATCCCATGAAAATTCGACTTAGAGGGAAGCGACTGTAGTTTCCTTTTGGATCTACAAACATCCGCATCAGTGTTCATTCCCCTCTGCATTGACACATCAGATTTGAATAGAATGCAATTCTGGACAAGCCTGTGCTGTCTACGTGGCCTAGTTGCTTTAAGCTTTGTACCTGTAGATGCTTGGCATCGGATGTCTCTCGGTGTACTAGTGTTTATTGAACTAGTTCGGTCTTCTAGTTCATTTAGTTCACTGCTCAGGAAATTGATTCTTGCGCGATTTTCGCCGATTGGTCGCATGCATTTTAAAAATTCCCTTTACATACACCGCCGGCAATGCAACACTGTTCGATATTCTTGTGCTGCGGTAGATAAGCAAGATGTGCGACGCGCTGTCTTTAACATCATACTTGAGACGGTCGTGCAAAACTCACTCGTCAACACAAGAGGCACGATCTTCCAAAAGTCTGCACAATTGCTAGGATCCGCGGACGACATTGACATGATTGGTAGAACACAGCGAGCCGTCAATGAAGCGTTTGCTGATATTGAAACTGAAGCGGCTAAAGTGGGCCTGGCGGTAAACGAGGACTATGCCATCATCGAAAAAGAAAACAAAACATCGACGACTCGACCAGAACGTCACCGTAGGCAACTATAACTTGGAGGTATTGGATATTGAACATCAGTACCGAGATTAAACGCATAACTCTTGCCAATCGCTGCTTCTTTGGGTCCAAGAGACAATTGAGCTGTAGAGCCGTCTGTCGAAGGACCAAGCTAACATTATATAATACCTTGATCATCCCTGTCTTGCTATATGCCGCGAAAGCCTGGACAATCTCAAGAGGAGATGAAGAAGTCCTTGGTATTTTTTAAAAGAAAAGTTCTTCGTGCAGTCTTTGGTCATGTTTGCGTTGATGGTTTATGGAGAAGAATATTCAACCATGAATTGTAGCCAGGCGCCTACGGATTCAACGCCTAAGATGGCTGGGCCATGTAGAGTGCATGGACAACAACACTGCTCCAGCTCGAAGAGACTCGACTCCGAACCAGTGGGACAACGCATTCGAGGACGCCCACGAAACCGATGGTGCACACAAGTGGAGAAGGGTGTGTCTGGAAATTGGCGTTCGAAATTGGAGGCAGTTGTCTAAGGATTTTGCCAGCTGGAGAGGCTTGTTGGCTGATGCCCTAGTCCATCTCGGACTGTAGCGCCATTAGAAGAAGAGGAAACTTACTGAAATTTATTGATTTACTGAACTAAATGAACTATAATAAAACGACATTGTGAACTAGTTCACTTGTTAGAGGTGTTTTTCGAACTAGTTCGTTCGTGAACTACACAAGCCTACTGTGTGCTGCTCTACGATATCCTAGATATGTCCGTTTCCCTGTCTAATTGTCACACAATCTCGATATTCACCTTTTGTCTGAGTTGAACTTGAACAATTGAAAGCATATCCACAGTGACCGTAAATTTGAAACCGTCTAGGAACTTTCTCTCAGCAATTCAAAGTTCCCACTCGCAGCCTTATCATATTCATAAAAATAACGATGACAAAATTGAAAACAAAAAAAAAAAAGAAGAAGTCTAGAAACCCAGACAAGTTTATGGCTTGTATCTCTTCAGACTTAACCGCGTGTGCAATCGTATCGATAATCGATTTTCTATTTAATTTCAAAAAATCCCCTTACTTAGATACACTTATTTATCTAATCCCCTTATTTTATTGCACAACAAGTACATGTCACTTTCTCCGGTCGAGTTCTCTCTCCCCGCGAGTGAGCGAGTAGGAGGGGGGAGAAGAATGTTATAAATTCCACTTCCATCCCCCATTATGAAGGTACGTGTGTGTACCTTGAACTTTGGCTCAAAATACAATTAAGCCAAGAAACAAAATACAAGCACAGAAAAAAATGAAAGAAAAGGGAAGGAAAAAAAATGTATACCGACTGACTTTAATTACCCCGCGTGCACATGGCACACATTATCACTTAATGACTCCTCAAGCGTACCACACAATTTCGATATAATTTTTCATTGCATAACCTCACAATACGATATGTATGTGTAAGCAATACTTTGCGAGACGGGAGATAAAGCAACTCTCACTGCTGCAAACGCCAAGATAGCACAGCAGCGATCTCAGCTCCAGCCAGTCACTCAGCCATACGCATTCTCCCCCTAAGCACACACGACTTGGAAATCGCGTGATTTTCACATTTTATTTGACTTAACTCTTAGTGAAGACGATGATGTATATTTTTCTTCTCTCAAATCTTGAGAAAAAAAAATGTTACGTATACGTCTCAGGTGACCGACAGCGAAATGGAAATTCTCCACGGACGCATGTGTGCCTTGTCTTGTAGCCCGGAGTCAGGCTTCGGCGCGGAGTCTTGGTGCTGCCCTCGACGGCGGACACATGTGTACTTAGATAATGGGTAGAAATTAAGTAAAAACACAGCCGTTATTTTTTTTTGTTTTTATCTCTTTTTTGGATGCCGCAGATAAATATTTGTGTTTCCCATTTTTATCTTGGAATATATTTACGCAAGTCATAAGCAAGACGCGGCAGCCAAGACAGGCAGTAGCTAACCGCGCCGAGCGAGAATGAAGTAATTTTCTAATTTTAGTTTCAGGTGCGAGATCAAGAGCTTAGAGCGGCGGGTAGGGGTAGTTAAACAAATTAATTGTCAGCTTTTTTTTGCCGCTTACTTTTATTCTTGATCGTTTTGCTGGATATGGGAGCATTTGAGAGTCATACAGATGAGTGACTCAGGAGCGCAAGTGAATCATGTCAAACTGGATATTTGTCAAGCGGTTTGGTGCGGCTGGCCAGAGAGATTTTCAACGATCAGGTGGTGTTAGAAGCTTTCCGATAAAATTGAATGAGAAACTCAAAGCCTGTCCAAGTAACTGCGAGGAATGAATCAATTTGTAGACCACATCCGTCACTCTTCCACAAGGAGGGAGCAAAGGCAGTTCGGTTGATTTTCCTCACCATGGCCAGAGGCAGGCTACTCCACTTCAGCCGCGTAGATCTGAGAACTACACCCTAAGTGTCGGTGACGGTTTTAAGGTAAATTAAGTCTTCGAAGTCAAACACAGACCAACTCGTGCCAATCGCTGTTGCATTTGGGCCTGTTTGTGTTGAGGATAGCTGGAGACGAAAATTCAACAACGAACGACGAGGAGACATGAAGATAAGATACTGCCACTCCCTCACCTTCCCCTACACAATATCTGTACCTATCTTCCCCCATTTTTTCCGGTGGGCTGGATCAAGGTGTCACACGTATCGTGCCGATCATCAGCTTGGCAGGGGACGCATTTTTAAAAACTAGCTCAATCGCGAACGGTGTGCCGCACCCACCTGGCGACACTCCGGGCTAATCAGCCTTAGCTATGCATTGCGGATCTCTGCGCAGCCTGTCCTTGATACTGCACAGGCTATAAAGCGACATGACACTTGCCAGGCTTCGGTAAATTCAGAAGGTAACGAGACCATTAGGTAGACAAGAACCTCCACCAATTTGAAGCTAGAGACAGAAAGTCCAGGACCCGGGCCCGAGCTGTAGCGCCCCGCAAAGAATTGGCTTGTTGGTCGTGGCGTTGAATGTACTTCCGTTGCTCCGAGGCAGTTTGCTCTCTGAAATGCTTTTTTATCTCACCGCACAGGCGTCAGACTGGATGAATATGCGCATCCTTGCCTAGGAAGTGCTTTTCAAAAATCCATAGACTGCGCTGGCTCAGCCACATCAAGCGCCTGGTCACCAGCTAAGAGGGTCGTTGTTTCCCAGATTCCTGATTCGAGAAGGAAGGGAAGACAGCTTGGTTTTGATGACTGGAAGCATTGTTTCCAGGACCGTCAGCGATGGAAAGCAGGTCTGGGTCAGGCTCAAAGCCTCCATCAGTCGCCGATCTGAGAAGCAAGACTTGCAGCGATGCGTTGACCACGATACCGTACTGTCAACACAAGGTATTCTCAAATCCCCTACCTCCCTAAACTCGTATCACTTGAAATGGACTCTTCTAGGACTGATCTCGTGTCACCTTATATGGGCTCGCCTAAGATTCAAACCCAACAAATCAACTGACTAAGCGTAACTAAAATAAATAACTCCATCAGTAGTAGCATCATATTTCACTGGAAGCGCTGCTCCCACCCATTCACGACTCCGGGGGGGAACTTAAGTCGAAAAACAATCAAAGACTCAAGTCACAGGCTAAATCTGGCCTCTGTACCTGCAACCCGTCATGACATGACAAATGGACGGTCAAGGCGAGCAGAAATCACATGAATCACATCGCAAGACTCAATCGAAACGATCACTTGCGGTGGGGATCTCAAGATTTTCCATCGCTTCGAACACGGCTGAGTTCATGACTAACAACTGTCACGTCAGTCATCAGCTTCAGGCTGCCCGTCTGGAAGCAGTGTAATCAAGCCACATCGAACGAAATGCTTGCCGTCCCACCATCGAATAGGAAGCGAATAAATAAACAAAAGCAAACTCCGGCAAGTATTATGTCATCACACGGTTTAGACTTGACAAATTCGCATGAGCCTCTTCGCTAACGTTTTCCTCTTAATTAGTTCCCTCAACTCAACCCCGCACTCGGGCGGGCGGTCTTCGATAAAGTGCCATTTCCAGTTAACAACGACCAGATATAGATACGACAAGAGCGATTATAGCAGTAAATAGCACCTACCGAAAAATGCGTGAATCACGACTTCAAGACTTGATACACGACCCTGTGCGGTTGAACGATACGCGCCCATTCTACGGAGCGGTGTATCTTGTCATCGATTGTGTGACACGTTCGTTTCGTTCGTTTTTTTCTCATTTTTATTCGTCTCCTTCGTTCAATCATCCCAATGTCGTTCGATGTTCATTTGATGTTCGATTGGACGTGGTATCGTGTGCTTGTTGTGTCGACTCGAATGTTTTTTTTTTTTTTTTTTGTTTTTTCTCCAAAGTCGTGTACCGAGAAGCAGCAATCAACAGCGGATACACGGAGTCATCAGTTGATCGTTCGGTTCGGTTTGGTCGAGGCTTTTGCGGGCCCCGGAGACAGATTGATCGATAGGTTCGACACGGCCAACTGGTGGGGCATTCAATGGCTGAGATGTGCATTTGCATAAGTCAAACACACGCAGGGGGCTCAGTTTCAGTTTAATTACCTTTTACGTGGACTCTCACGTCGGAGCGGGGTAGGGGTGCCGACCCTCCACAATTCGGTGCATATATAGAAAACTATTCGTTTCTTTGGAAAATTGTTTTCACAGTGAGCACACGTTCGCCGACGTTCGGGGGATGTCGAGAGAATTATAATTTGTTTTCCTCTCCGATCTCGTGTCATATTTGACTCACTGTTGACAGTTGCATGATGTAATCAGATGGCAGCTGTACGGTGAACACGCTGGGCTATGCTTGTGGAATTATTTTTTTTCGCGTTTCTGCGGCCAGAACTATCGTATCGTGACGTGTTTAATTTTGCATTAACATAAGTGAACGACAGATAGTGACACGCTGGCGGAGGCATCACGAGGACGGGGGTGTCAAGCGTACATCGTTTAGGGCTTATCGTCTCGTGTTCTGAGCCGTATGAGGAGTATATTGCCCATCAATCATGTCGCCTCACATTCGTCGCAGGCAGAATTGTCGCATGTTTTGAAGGACAATTCGTTGGGCCTTCACTCGACTTTGACCATCAGTTGATCTGTGTCCCTCTTGTTGGGATCTTTTGGCATGACGGGGGTGGGTCTAATTTAGTGTCAGGTCAGGTCTAAGAAAGCAACAAAGTGCTGATGACACAAGGATGCCTTGAAATATTTAAACAGACAGGCGGTCTTGGCAATCACTACAAACGACACATGGAATGTTAGAAGAGAGGCTCTGCACTTTGAGACAATCTCCAAGCTCTTCCTTCACGTATCCCTCTCTTCTAAAATCGGCCACCTCCCCGACACGTGTCCTTCTAACAGACTGAGTTAGGATGTTCAGGCCGTATTTCGGAAGGTCTTCCAATAAATTCTGAGCTTCTCCAGAAACTCTGAAAAGAAGAACGAGTAGTTCGGGACTGGATTGGATTGATTGACAATACCCCGAAGCTGTTCCGGGGTGTCTAAAACTGGATCGACGTTGCTAATTGAAAGACAATCGCTATCAGTCACCTAGGCTTCATGATCTAATGTTCTCAAACATCGTGGCATTCCTACATTATCTTCATCTAACAACGCCTCCAAGTGAATACCTGTCTTCCCGAACACCACTAGTATTAACTTGAAAACCTTGACGGTAATTAACGTCATATTTGAGGAAAAAATTCAATCAACCGACACACATCCACTCCGTTCGTTGCATATAAAAACCGCATTTTTGTGATGCATCAGTTGAGGATGGGAATTTTCAGCTTCGCTGCCGGAGGTGGTGATTTCCCCACCACTCTGGGGATGGGTAATTTATTATTAAGTTTACCAGAAAATTATTCACTACTGCACACTCATGAAGTGTGCATAAATTCATTTGCCGACGCTGGCAGCAGGCGAAATGTCAGAGACTATGTGACTGGCTTTGGGTAGGAAAAAACTTCTAGGAATGGTGTTTAGTTTGAAAGATTGATAGCGGGTGTCAGGAAGTGGACGAACTTTGAATGAAATAAACTCCTTTGGTCGTGGTGGCTGATTAAACCGAATGCGTATTAACTTTGCTCTTTCACTGGGATTCTAACCGGGGAACCTCTAACCAAAGGCAGGCACTCAACCAACTGCGCCAGCCAGCTGTTCGACTAAGTGAGACGTCTATTTTCACACATAAGGTGCTTCACACATCGGTAGTCCGTCTGCAAACAACTTTCTGGAGTTGGCAGTCAATATTTATCAATTGTTTTCCAGGTACCGGCTTATAAAAGCAAGAAAGCAATTCAATGTAGTAGATTTCAGAGAAAAAAGCTAAGAACTAGTTCACTCTCAAAATGTCAGCCAACATACACAACCTTCGTTACACACATTGTTGACGATAGGTTGACCTCATATTCGTTATCGGTAATTCCATACATGTTGTCATTTAACCTTGCAGTTTATTCGTTTGTACGCAGCCCAATACACTTGATGAATAACGCGTAGAGAATTTTGGTCGGTCTATTCATACTCGAACAGCCTTTGGAAACAATGAACTTGTGATTCACATCCCACATTTCAACAAATGCATCCTCAGTGTGCTATTTACACAAGGGGAAATGTCATAAAAAGAGGGAATTCATTCACTTGCCACGCCCAAAATACATTTAGCACACAAACTACGTGATTTCAGAGGAGGGACTCAGATCGAAGTCATATGTCAGAATCAGTTTGGGAGATATGAGTCAGTTCTTGTCACTGCTTTGCTGCTGTAGCCCTAATTTTCAACAGAAATGTTTCAAAGATATTCTCTAAGCTGAAGTAGTAAAGGGAGATTCATACGCACTGCGAACGCGGGCTTTCAGAAACCAGAATTTTCCGGCAAATATAAATGCATCTTAATATGGAAAATGATGCGAAATGAAGTATCGAGTTATTTTAACCGACAAAAGTTAGTTTATGTGTCCTAATTAACGATTTTAAATTGTTTCCCTGCGCGAATCAATCATTCTCTCTGCGAACTGTCAAGCTGAGATCACAATACACAAAGAGACAAAAACAATCCAAAATTTCACGACCAAAAAATTGGCGATGAAGTGTCAGTTTTCACAAATTCTACCCGTAGTTTTGAGCGAATGAAAATGAGAAATCTCCATATGAACAACGTGTCAGCGTTTGCGTTCGCAATTCGTAGTGAGCCCCTTAAAGCTAGCACAGATCTGTTAGCTTACTAGCGATCAGATTGTTTACCTATTTCTAGAAATAAAAGCCCCAGGATAGCAGCTAACGTGTATAAAGCCTTGTAATAGTCTGGAAATGTTTCTAACGTCTGAAACTCAATAAGGCGTTGCTTGTAGCGTTGTCTTTCAACACAAGCAATTCATATGCTATTTACAAACTACTGCTACTGTTTATACCGGACTACAAGCAACATAATACAAAGAGAAGCCAACTCGTTTTAGCTTGCAAGAAATGACTGTCACACGACAAAATCAACGTGGTCAGAGCTTAATAACGGCAAGACAAAGAACCTTCTGACTTTAGACCGTAACTCGATCCGTGAGCTCGCCGGAGTGATCACAGGACACTGCCCCATCGGAGCAATTCTCCGGAAATGGAACGCGTAATCCAGCGATCTTTGCCGGAGCTGCGGCGACGAGCCAACATCTGCTGTGCCACTGTTGCTGGGCCAAAGATTCTTCATAGAGACTGTGGACTTAGCGTATGCAGACATATCGGATCTCTTAAGATTCATAAAGATCAATAAAGGGATTCAAACTACTGCTTCGTGCTTTTTTGAGCGAAATGAGAGGGATGGCATAAAACGTAGGAGCTCGCTGTCTAGCAGTTTCTCGTAAGGATTTTCCGACACGTTCGGAAAAATCAATGCGGGAGGCGCATTTAGCTGACACTTCTCTTACAAATTGAGAGACTTTCTTCCAAATTTAGAGTTTTTTTTTTGTGTCAACTGACATTTGAGAAATGAAAACCAGCTGACTGAGATTAATTCAACGACAAAAGTTACTTGAAATCAAGTAAATCAGCAACATATTTGCCAGAGCCTGTTTGAAGCTCTACACTCACAACATGAAAATACTAGTAACAACGCCCTATTGTGTTTCGCACATTAGAGGCTAGACATCTTTCTAATTGACTCATTCCTACTTTTATCTACATATGTTGCCTTTCAAATAATAAGATAGTGAAAGGAAGAGCTTACAATCAAAGGAGTGTAAATTAAAGAATATAAGATGACAGGCTTACTTATAAAATGACAGGCACAATGTTCAAATCAGAATTAAAGTAGTACAGAGACAGCGGACTTCTACTTCTCTGCCCCTTGAAATTTTTTGGCAGCGTTTTTTTATATCGTTCTCTCAAACCCAACTGACCAATATTCTCTGATTGCAAATCTCGAACGCGATTTACATTATTTAGTGAATAACTGTCAAAAATTCTCTCAGATTCTTCATGATGATCAAGAGGTCAATCAGCTGTGAAGTACCTGATTTCTGGTTCAGATCACTTAAGAATAACTAAAGTGGTCTTCGATTGACATTGCAAATGTTGATGGGAGATATTACTCGATTTTTCTCCTACTTAAACGAACACACGTTTTTTGCGTATGTTTTCGCCCCACTGTCACTTTAGGGGTTCTTAATAAAATAACAAGTGAAAATCCTTCGCTGCCCTTCGTCATATATCTGTCAAGACATTTTATTCCCAATCAAAAATCTGGGTCAAAAATCTATCAACACGAGATTAGACGGGTTCATATCCCTATCTAGGACATTGAACAATTAATAAGGGAAAGAAGACCCAGTTGGGCACACAGTCCATCGCAATTGGCAGTTCATTATTCAGACTGATCCGTGAATCTATCTCAGCGCCTTAAAACACACCCCGGCCTTGATGACGAAAATCTAAACCATTACAACATCACACACAATATCTATCAATTTCGAACGTTACTGCCATTCAAAAGGGATATAACCTCAAAGACGCCTCGCAGTCCAATATCATTTATCTCTGTCAATTAAACTCAATTGAAAACTTCTGTCGCATAATTTTACAACAGAAAGAAATAATAAAAAAACGTGAAATTGTTCCCGATCTCGGTCTCAATGTTGCAGGGGAAATATGAAAAACCGAACAAAAACTATTTCCAAGCAAAATCCTGCAGAAAAGTAGCCCAACAACATGTAAGCAAGACTGCAACGCAACCAGCAATCAAAAGAAAAACTAAGCAATTTATAGAAAGTATGTCAACTTTGGAATGAAGGAATATAAAGAAAAAGAAAAAAAATAAAACACAAATTGGAAAAAAAAAAACACAGCAGTGCTTCGATTGTACAGTCAACTCCGGGGAGGCACTGGCTATCATTATCACACCAGTTGAACATAACCACAAAGAGTACACAGGTCACTTCTTGTTCTCGGTAGCAAAGAACACTAAGATTGCACGGGGGATTTGAAAAAAAAATAAAAATAAAAATGGAACATCTCCGCAAACCCAATAGGAACTTGCGGCCGGGGAGTTATGACTTGTTTTTTTTTTTCATTTCCATCCCAATCAAGATGGAGATGTAATTTTTCAAGAACGCACTGTTTGATGGTTTTTTTTTTCCTCTAAAACTTACACAATATTTCAGAATTTCGGAGATGAATATTTTTTATGTTTTTTTTTTCTTAATTGAAATCGATTGAGGAGAACCGCGCAACCGACAACCGTCTACGAAGACGACAACGACCGACCTATCCACACACAAGACCACGGAGTCAAGTTTTTTTCCGCCGACTAAGGAATTTTTCCTAAAAATTTCATTTTATTTTTGAACAAATTTGATGATAAATTTTTATTTCGCTTTTGAAGTGCTCTTTCTCACTCGCTCGGCTACGAGAGAGGGACACTGAGCAGCCACCAGCACCAGATAGTGCTGTGAGCGGTGGAACAGGTAAGGCACTCAACAGAGTTTTTTTTTTTTGTTTTTCGCTGGAATCTCCAAATCAATTAGTGCTGTGAAATCATATCAGCAAACAACAGAAGAGAGAAAAAAATTTAAAAGAATAATGTCAGGGGTATTTGAAAAATGTCGATAACGCGGCAGAGCTCAGCAATATAAGGTTACTTGAACCTCAATTGCGTCTGGCCGCCCAAAGATACCCGCCCCGCGTATCCCTTTAGCACCCAGCGCCCCTGGTTTACGTACTTTTTTATTCGGTTTGTATTATTCCTCCTCCTTGAATGAGTGTAGGCTCCTCTGTTCGATAAGATAAGGCGGCTGTCGCGGTTTAATTGTTGAACTTTTTTTTTTTGTTGCTCTCCAGCAGGTGAATTCCGAGTGAACACAGTTGCGCGCGGTACAGAAGATTGTTAAACAAACAATTTAATATCTATTTGTGCATAGTTAGAGAGTCGGGAGAAGAACAAAAAATATATGTATGTATAAGACGGGGACGACAATGATGACAATACAAGATTTTTCTCTCACTCTCTGGTCTGACGAAGGCGCAAAGGTTTAAAGCACGGATTGGTGGAGTCGCAGTGGAGAAGGCGCAAAGATTGGAGAGACAGAGAGAAGTACACACACACAGCGGAAACAAGTACAACGAGTTTGTAGTTTTTTTTTTTTGTTTTTTAACTCTTTTCTTCGTTATTTTTTTTTCAGATCACAATTCCACTTCGTCGACGAGACGGTACGAGCGAAAAAAGACTGACTGTGCGCGAGGCAGAAAAGAAACTGAAACAGCGGTTGGCGTTAAAAGCCGCTGTCGGTTGCTGTTTCCCTTTTTGTTTCTTCACATAGCACTGCTGCTAGCGATCCTCCTCCGATCTCCAATCACCCCCCTTTTATCCATGAGAAGATACATACTCTGGATACTGAGCGGTGCCAGGGATGAGCGGAGGGGGGGGGCGAATAATATGTGTGCTCCAAGTCCAACCACATCAATGTGAATGAAAATATTGGAGAGCATATATAGCAAAGAGCGAAGCAAAGACCGAGAGAGGGAGAGAAGACGAAAATAAAACAACGAACTGACGGCGCTAGATTAACGATCGGTTCGACGGACGTCGTTGAAATTGCTTTTGGAGGTTCGTTTTGTGACGAGAGAGTTGTGCTGGCTCTCGATTCGCTCTCTCATTAAGTCGGAGTAGTACTTATTATTGATCATCATCATCATCATCATCATCGTCGTCGTCAAACAAAAATGTCTTCGCCAGGGATGAGCACTGGGGCTCTTGGGTGCGGTTTTTTGTTTTCTTTTAACGCGAATCTCTTCAAACTGTTGAATGAGGCAACTATTCGGTCGGCTTGACAACAATTCTTTGGGATAAGATAAAACAGCAACTTTATGCGAATGAAATCAACATTCGCGATAGCACAACACGTCTAAATTGAGGTTAAAGGTGACTGAACATTTTATCTACAATGCAAGGCCGCGATATATTAAATACGACTCATATCTGGTATTCGATTAAACTGTCGTCTCTGTAGCTCATTTTTAAACGCTTTGTAATTGTTTGCTGGAGTAGGTTATCATTTAAAAGTACTTTAGTCTGACTCAGCCATCAATTCAAACGTTGGCGGCTTGCTAACAATATCCGAGCATGTTGTCACCAAGTTGAGCCAGACAAACTCAGCGCCGATGAAGCAACAGACATTTTTTCATGTGCCTTCATGATTTAATGAATGAAACATTCATAAATACCAACACTTCATGTGCAACATTGTGTTCCAAACCTATTACTATTGATCAAAATTTCGTTATAATCCATTTATTACGAAGGAATCGATAAATCACTAGTCATTAAAGGGTGCTCCTCTGGAATACACACTGGGGTTTATTAAGTGACGGAAATTAAATGCCAGTACGGGACTCATCCCCAGAGCTATTAATATAAATCGAATAGACATTAATTTTAACTTGCAACAGTCCCATATGCGTCATGCGTCTGTTCGACCTGTAAGACTACAATCTATCATCACATTTATCCACTGCATCAATATGCACTGAGAACCTAAAGAAATCCTCCTTTGATGTCTAAATAAAGAGAACGCATAGCTTATCGTAGAGGTGGCCTATTTTAGACGTTTGCTCTTATTTCTTTGGCACAGATTTTCGCCATGCATCTGCAAGTCATCTACGTCTCGTCTCCAGAATGCAGACATGCTCGCGCACATGATGCGATTGTGCCGCATTTTTTCTTTGCTTCCATCACGAAGATAAGTCATTCTCTTTCACGAGGTCTGAGCTATCATCAACGCACTTATTAATCAGACATTTGCATGCCCCATCAAACAAAAGCCGACGAAATGGCGAAGCAAGGAGGTTCCGGCAACGCCCCCACTGAGTTGGTAGGCACCCCAATCAACCACTTCAAATACGCCCTCTATCAACACTTTCTGTCCTGGGCTAGTAGAAGGTTGACTAGTTCATCCAAGCACAAAGTCTCTAGGAAAGCCTGGCCCTCCTACCCGAAAAGAAGGACTGATGACCTCCTCAATACAAATCGCTAGAATCGTGGCTGTCGACACTGCTAGGCTTGGAATTCCGTTCATCCCACACTGTCGCAGTTGCCTCGACATCCACTCACAGGAAAGTCTGCCTTACTTTCTCTGTGACTCTCCCGCACTAGCCAAACAAAGCGGCAAACCCTTCCTTACTGACCTCTCCGAGATCGCTAGCCAAGGTATATCGAATATAATCAAATTCCTGGATTTAGTTAACCCAAACAACCACGGTCTACGAAGTGTTGCACCAAACGGCGCGCAACTGCGCTACTTGTACATAGCCACTAAAACCAACCAACCATCAAACAAATTCCAAAACCTGACGCAGGTTTGGGCGTCTTTTCGTTTATCTTATGCGCCCTTAAAGTGCCAAGTGCTCCGAAACAATGGAGTGAAAAATACGATGGCCGGAAATGATGCACTCTCAGAATCAAGCATTTCCCGCTATCCTCAAACAGATTGGCATTTGACTTTAAAATGACGCTCTGTGCAATATCTCTGGTTGACCACAACCCCATCCACACAGTCGATGATCTTATGTTCATTTATTGCAAAAACATTCCAAGTATAGTCCAAAACACTATAAACACTGCTCTCAGATCAAATTCAATCAAAAACGAGGAAATTGTAACGCCTTCAGCGGAAGTCATGCCAAAGAAGTGCAGAAATGATTCATTCATAATGTATGCACATTTACACTCAGCCAGACATACATGCATATGTGTGGTATGACCACTTTAAGGGCAAGTCTTAGTCACTTGACGATAGGTCTACTCTTCAACTTTAATCAGGAACATAAACGAAATGATTTCCATGTATACCCCGCCAGATTGTGGGACTGAGACATGACCCAAAGAAAACAGCAAACTGCCTGTATCCAGATGACACAAAATGCCGGCATCGCGTTGTGCATATCAGCGGTCGTAACGTCAGAATTGAAATGAGTGTCGCTGTTAGAATGACTGAAGTGATAAATAATTTTATTGAAGGCGAATCATAGCTGTTGGAATTTCAGTGATAATGCGAGGCATATTCAATGAATGACTGACTTCATTCAGTCGAAAAATGGGTGTTTGTTCGACATTTTGATGAATGACTCTGTTTCAAGCAAGTGAAGGCATCAACGCCAAATGATCTAAGCAAATGTGCGGCACCAGATTTAGGACACAAGCAGAGATACCTTATAGCAAAGTGTCAAGATAAATTGGGCAAATGCATAAAGGGTTAACTCTTCATGCCTAAGGTGCAGTACACATGAGACAACACTAAGCAGCATCTTCCGTTTGGACGTTTCTTCGGTATACTTATTTTGATTATGGTGTGCAAGAACTCTGCATATTTGATTAAACGACAATAAACTATTTAAAAGTTGATTGAGACACGGATTGTTAAACATTTCGTATAAGTTCTACTCTCTTTTAACTTGAAAGCAACTGAGAGTGATCCGATTCAAAAACAAAACGTATAACAACCCTGCCAGCTCTTTGTGTCCCCTCTTTCGGCGTGCGAATCCAATTCCATTACCCACTACAAACGTTATGAATACACCTTGGCAAAAAGCAAATAAGCAACCAGCATAGACCAATCATTCATCCTTGATGATGATAAAAACGCCAATCATACACTTCGATACCTTGGCATAATCACCATCATCTACGTCAGTTCAAATCTGCGGGCCAGATTGCACATGCACATGAGCGTCGGTGAAATGGAAGAACAAAAAAGAAAAGAGATCACCATTAACGCCCCAACACATCAAAAACCGTGAGAGGATCACACAATATAACGATGGTAAGGGCGCAACAAAGGGGAGCACTTTGCCTGCCGGTATACTAAATAGATATACGAAATGTTCGAAAACATCAGAATATCAAACACAGAGAAGAGCGGATTTTCAATCTCTCTTGTGTCCTATCAGACTTGTTGACAACATACAACGGCTACGTTGGCGATCACGATTCACGACGACAATGAATTGTTTTTTTTTTTCATTTTTCCTGTCGCAAGACCACTGCGCTGGAGAGAGACATGGTGGCCGCGGCTCGCATCGCTCACGACATGTGTGACGACATATCTCTCTACACGAACGTATTTCTCGCATTTTACATAAGCTTCCACTATTTTAATCCAACGGAAAGAACCATGCATCTTTCCAGTACCAGCCACCAGGCAAAAGGTGTTATATTTGCAAAAGATGAATGACAAAAAAAAAAGTGTTTAAATGACTCATGCTGGCAAGACCTTGAGATGGTCTAAATTATTTATTTCTCAGACTCTACAACACTAAACGCAGGCGACTGCTGAATTGCACAACTGAATTTCAGAATATATTAAAAACTTACCTTTAAACCTGTGTAAAAGCCTGATAGAATTCCGATAGGGCGGCGCGCGTACTATAAATTGTCGCCACTTCACTCACTCGAGACAAAAAGCAGAAAAGAACTGGAATATTACCACAAAGTTTTCTATTCTGTATTTGAACACTCATGCAATTAGTGAGAAATGATATCGGATTGTTTTGGAATGAATTACTGAAAATGTATATTTTTCACAAAATATAAACTAAAATAAAATAAGTAATAACTAATTAGTGGATTTTCGTTTGAAATGCGATTTCACCGAACACAGAGAGAAGGAGAAAAAAAATTATTTTTTTTGGACAAGTCAAGTGACACCTCATTACAAAAAGCTCCTTAACGAAAATTTATCGGTCTCCATTCGGCGGGTGTTCGTTGAATTTTTAAATTCCAAGCAAATTTTGTCGCGATAATTGTACAAGATCACTATAAAATGTATTTTTTTTTTCGTTCGTAGTAGCTTTACAAGTGTTAGTACAAAAATGTATTAGCAACCAGTTATGGGTGTTATATTCGTGGTTCGCACCGTAAAATATTAAGATATTCTCATTCTAATACTTATCTGTGACTAATGAGATTTAAATCGAAAATTTTGTTTTATTTTATACAAGTCATATAACTACGCACATTTAATGAAATACTAAATAACATCTACAGCTATTCCATTCAGTTTAAATGAAGCTATTATGTAAATAATTAAACATTCCATCACATACTGAATTCCTTCATACTCCGAAATAGCCGCACATAAATAGAAAACATCTTGTACTAGTTGCATCTAGTACTTGCGCAGAGAAAAAATTCTTAACGAATACCTATGCATCGGCATAGCGGCAGCCGGCAAAAATATCGTCACACCTGTTTTGTTTTGATGTCAAAATTCTGCGGAACTGCGATGAAGAGCTGTCAAAAGTGACAATTCGAAAAAGTGAGAAATATTTACGAAAAGTTATGACATTCGCAATCACATTACGTTTATTTGGAAGAATCGCACAAAATTCCTTCAACTCGACAAGATGTGTCCAGTCGAGAAAAGGTAACATTTGAGACATTCGAAAATTGCATGTCGATCTTAAGATTCCCATTCTTGCAGTATCTCCGTATTTCCTGCAAAACTTCTCGACTAATAAGGAACTAGAATCCCCTGCTTTAGATGGCGTAACCTATGACAAAGTCTGCTCGGAAACCCTAGAGTCATTGTGTGAATATTTTGAGGAAATAACTGAACAGGCTTCACACTTAGGATCGACTGATGTCACTTATGGGGTAAACGTGCTATCAGGAGCAAATTTATGGAGATAAATAATGGCAAAGTTATTTAACAGGATGGTGTTTTAACAGTTAGCCTAGGTCAGAATGTGGGAACATATGTGATCAATAGGCAAACTCCGAACAAGCAAATTTGGTTGAGCTCACCAACAAGTGGCCCGAAACGTTATGATTTCGTTGGTATTCCGGATAAGGGGAAATGGATATACAAACATTCTGGAGAGACACTCCATCAATTGTTGCAAAACGAAATGAAGGAGATTATAAAAGATGATGTTGACTTCTTTAGTTTGCCCTATAGTAAATAAATAAATATGTTATCTCATATTTAAAGTAAACGAAGTGAACTGTGCATTTTTTGTTCATAGATATGTTGTAGAATTCGTTGTTTTTTTTTGCACTTTAACGGCGTCTGGTACTCGCACCAATCCGTCTATAACAGCAATTATTCTCAGAGACCAACTGACTCTTCACGGAAAGCCGACTGCAGTTTCTGAAGAGATTATATTCAACTACTTGAACTTGATACTTGATTTGAACAAAATTCAGTTTATTTCCCAAACGTCCACCAATCGACTTATACGACCCAGCGCCCATCGTCCAAAATCCACTTGAAGTCCTCCAATATTAATCGTAAACTTGTTCGAAAAGCTTCTACAACTTGGATTGGGCGTTTGCAATTTTATTTAAATACTTATGAGCCGCCTCATAGAAGGGATTTGTTTCATTCCGCACCCTGTTGATCCATTCTTTGATTTTTGGATATTTATCACACGCATCATAGCCAGCCATTCCTTGAAAACCAAACGTGCTTATCTCACATATATATGCCCCCATAGTTTATACTTACTTGTCTGTTCGAGTTCACAAGCAGCAAAGACATCAGCAGCTGTTAACTGATCGCCCGCTAAATACTTTGTGCCATCTAACCACACATTCTCGAAGACATCTAGAATTCCTTCCATAATTGTGCGCAATCCTTCAATTTTGCCTGGCGTCACCGTCTTTCCACTCATCAATGGTTCTAAGAATTTCTTCCGAAAGTACAGAGAGCATCCGAGACGGATGTTTAGGTGCTGCCATTCTAGAAGCTCATCGACTCTTGCTCGCGCCTGCAAGTCACTTGGGTAGAAAGCTGGAGAAATCTTCCCTTGTGAACTGAGGTATCTATCAACATGAGCAGACACTTATTACCTACTGTTGTGCGGTAAAGAGGACAGACAGAGGGCAACAAACCTTAAAATTGCAATACTTTCGGACAATTTGAAGCCATTATCATTTATACAAGGCACCTTCTGAAACCGATTGATTTCGGTTTTGTACTCCTCGGTCAAGTGCTCCCCTGCGGCGATAGACAGTTTGATAAGACTGGTTTAAAATAGAAATATCACTCAGATTAGATTGTTTCTTACCATTTCGCAGCGCAACTGGGCAGTCTTTGAAATCCGTTCCACTCATCTTTAGAATGATCCACATAGCTCTCGAGGGTTGCGACATAAGGTCATAGTAATATGACAACACTTTAGACATGATCTCTTCTGGACTTGGACGGATATGGATACTTGGATGCAAAAAAAAAACAGAACAGTTTTGTTTCAGAGAATTCTGTGCAGGTGAACACAAGTTGACAGTAGATTCGTGACAGTAGAACTACTGCCGATCACAACTAGACTTTGGTTAGAGCTTATGAAAGCTTTTTTCCCCTATCAACTGCAAACAGATTACCTTCACTGGGAGTCCATTTTGTTGTTATCACCAATCCACTTAATAGGAGGCTCGACAACAGGTTCTTTTTCGCAAGTCAGTGTACTTTAAACTTCGAGCACAATGACAGGTGCGTTGAAATTATACATGGACTTCTTGTCCCCTCTATCCAGGACAATCTACATTGTTCTAAAGCAGTGTGGGACTCCATTTGAGGCAGTTCCCATTGCTCTCCGAAAAGGTAAATCCGATGCTCTGAAATGAATTGGCTAATCTTCAGCTATCCCCTTGTAGGTGAACATCTCACAAATGAGTACAAGAAAATTAATAAATTGCAAAAACTTCCAAGCATCACTGAGGGAGATTTTAAGCTGGCTGAGTCTGTTGCTATTTTAAGGTAAACTATTTATACATACTTCCCAACATCACCTCAAACATTTTTCAAATTTTCCAGATACCTTTCTGCAACTAATCGGGTTTCTGAAAGTCTTTATACAAGTGACATTAAGGAGCGAGCAAGAATTGATGAGTTTCTTGAATGGCAAAATGTTCTTGGACTAGGCACTTCTGTTTACTTTCGATTGAGTTGGGTAACCCCACTTGTCACCGGAGAGCCAGCACCCGCGAAAGAGTTGGAAACGGCAAAGTTAGCCATGGAAAACAATTTGGATATTCTCGAAAATATATGGTTACCTTCGTCGAAGTTTGTGGCAGGAGATAAATTAACAGTTGCTGACATCTTCGGAGCCCCAATGGTGCAGCAATTAAGTGAGTCGTGTTCGAGTGAATGACTATGAACGCTGAGTATGATTCCTGTTTCTTACAGAACTTTCAAAGTATGATGTCGGTGTCAAGTATCCAAAAGTTGCTGAGTGGATAGAAGGTGTTCGTCAAGCAACCAATCCACATTTCGATGAGGCACATCATTATATTTACAAATTTGCAAAGTTATAATGAATGTACGAGTGTGCTCAAATGTAGCGAGCCAGATTTGTGTAAAATCTTTTCAATATACTGCCACAAGTTAAACTCCCACATCCATCATTTTCTTATTTATTAATTAACTTGGCAAAGAAATGCTCTCACGACTCCAAAGTAACTATATCACGGCAAATAAAGAAGGCAGATATGAGAGCAGTTGCTTGCGTTGATTCCGTACAGCCTTTAGATAACATTTCTTCTATGGCAGCCATACTAACAAATCACGACATCAAATGTCAAACATATGCTGATGATACAGTAATTACAGCCAGATGCAGGATGGAGGAGACCCTGTGTTATATCATCGAGTGAGGACTAAAAATTACTAAAGACTGGTGCCTGTCAGCTGGGCACGAACGACCAAAACAAAATAGTCTGTCAGGTACAATACTGCGTCCAGTAAAAGAGATAATATATCAAGGAGCCATCAAACTCACCTAGAAAAGACACAGAGAAGAGATCACCAGGAAGGCGACGCGTGCTCTAATGATTTGTAGAAGCTTAGCGGGCAAATCCTGGGGTTGCAGTCGAAGTATCCTAAGATGGATGTACATAGCTATTGTTAGACCAATAATCACATACGGTGTAATAGCATGGTCCAAAACAACCAACCTGATCAGCGCAAGAGCGACGCTCAACAGAGTTCAAAGGTTGGCATGCCTCTGTATTACAGGGGCCATAATAACTCGCCCAACTGCCGCCATGGAGGTGCTACTGTAGCTGACTTCACGGCATCTGGTGGTCGCAGAATGTGCAAATAAAACAATAATGAGAATGGGAAAACAAGCGATAGGGAGACAGACATCGAGACAATTCGATGCACTAGTCAAAAAGCTATCACCTCCTGGCCATTCCGCAGGATGCCACGATTAGGAAATTAAATTTTCAAAAGGAGTGTAACATTAAGCTCAGCACCAAAAAAGACTGGACCAATGAATCCATAGTCCGCAGATTGAGCAGCAATACGGTAAAATGGTATACGGATGGATCAAGAACTGATGAAGTAACAGGGGCAGGAGTATTTGGACCCCGAACAAGATACTACGAAACCATGGGCAAATGCACCAGTATCTTTCAAGCAGAAGTCTATGCCATAGACAGATGCGCTCAGATCAATCTTTCCAGGAACTATACCAACTGTGACATAGCAATAATGTCGGATAGTTGTGCCGCTACCCTGGCACTAACCTCCTATATCATCAAATCAAGGCTTGTATGGGTATGTCCACAGAAGCTTAAGAAGCTGAGTAGGAGTAATAGAGTAAAACTCTTCTGAATACCTGGCCATAAAGGAATAGAAGGCAATGAAATGGCTGACTCCCTCGCATTCTGCGCTGTAGGAGATCACGTTCTCAGGGAAGAGTTCAGGGAACTAGAAAGAAGGAACCTGGTAGATAGATGGAACAACGCTCATGGTATCAAGTAGGCGAAGATGTATCGGTAGATCGGTAGATGATCCTTAGTCGCGCAGCAAAATCTGCTGTGTAAAGCGATACTGAGAGTTAACATTTAGAGAACGTAGTGTTTTGTGTACTCTGTGATGGAAAAAAAAAAACTCTTGGCTTAACATAACCGCAAGAGGTTTTAAGCATGTATCAGAATGAGCGAAAACAACCTCCGTATCCTAACAGGCTTCTTGACAGGGCACTGTAAAATCAGGGAGCACCTAAGGAAACTAGGAGTAGCTGGTCTCTGCAGATTCTGCGGAGAATCTAATGAAATTCCAGAACATATATGTACTAGGATTTTGTGCGGCGCTAGCCCGTTAATAGTCTCTGATATGCTGAATTTAACGACACACCCAAGGAAAAACACATGGTTTGACAACGAGTGCAGACAGAACAAGCCAAGCAAGACGCATCTAACGAAGATTGCTGTTGTCTAGCTTTACGAAAAGAAAAGAGGGACTGTAGCGCCATCCGAAGTAGAATATTCCTCCTGTACATGTTTTCTAACAGCCACTCACTCCCATCCTAAATCTCTCTCAGCGTTATTATTTTCCTCCAACTATAATATATAATTTCTAATAGAGGTCAACAATACCGTTTATTTTCAAAAAGTCATGTCCTGGACATGACACGTTGTGAAAGGAAAGTAACAAAGTTACAAATTATGGTGTCATGTATGTATTTGAAAAAATGATCATGATTGCGCAGATGTGCCGCCCTTTCTTGGAGTAAGCAACCTGACCTGACGTTGGTGGCCATGATTTTTTTGTATAAAATTGCGTTTCCCGCAACATGTGTTAACTTATACAGTGTTTGTTTTAAAAAGTGCTTCCTGTTGCGCTAACCTGTAGAGAACAATGTCTGATTTTTAAAGATTCTTTTTCATCGGCTTCTGAGGGAGAGCCTTCAGTCACCGTTGTGGAAAACACCACAGTTGTTTACTCGCTTATGCAGACAAACGGGCGTATAGTCTTTGGTCCGCCCGAAGACTGCATTGGACCGAACAGTGCATGCGAGCTGTACATACAGCGCATTTCGAAGAATATCAGCGAACAAAAGCTGCTGGAGCCATTCATGCGATTCAGAAAAATCTATCAATTCCGTGTGCCAATTGACTTCATTCAGGGAATCCGTGGATATGCATATGTTCGGTACACCAACGAGAAAGATGCAACCTGTGCCGTGGAAGTTCTTAATCACTACTTCATCGAGCCATTCAAGACGCTGGACATTGTCAACTCTTATGAGAAGTGTCGCCTCTTTGTCAGCAACATTCCGCCGCATTTGACTGAAGAGGAAATCGAAACCAAACTGAGGATAGTCTTCCCGTCGATGCAGCGGATCTTCACAAAGAGTCCAATGAAGAACAATGAGGGCAACGTGGGATATGTGTCTGTCAACTTTGCCACACACAACGAGGCATTGGAGGCGAAGAAGAACACATGCCCGGGCATAATTCGACTCTGGGTACAGGACCTGAAAGTCGAATACACTACATTCAAAAGAAATGTGCTCCCGGCTAGAAAAGCTAAAGATGCAGTGTGAGGTGAGTTTTGATATTAAGTGGATGCTCACTGTCTTTCTTCAGTGGTCTTTGCAGATGCAAACGGCGTCGCCTCATTTTTTCAAGTACTTCCTCACCAGAATGTTTTCAAAATGCTTGGAAAATTCCCTGCGTTTACTTCACATTTTCATTGGGCGCGAAAGAAAAATCAGATGAAGCTGACATACTCATCTTTCAAAGCAAATATCCTAATCAGTACGTAGACGAGGCACCAACGCAGCATTGTGATCGAGAAGACAAGGATTTATGCACAATCGTTTGTGGAAGCACGGTCAGTTGCTCGAAGTCGATCGCGGGTTGGTTTGAAGAACGAAAAAACAAAACCCAAATCAGTCACGTATAAATTGTTTGCTATTAGTGGTGCTCTTCGAGTGGAAGTATGCAAGAATGCTTGTCCCTAAGGAGTTAGACCGAATAGCTTTTCTGCAATGACATGGAGAGTATCCCATTGACCATCGTCGATTTAACTAACCCCTAAGTTATTTTTTAGTTTATTTTCAAAACGCACACTTTTTTTTTAGATAAACACAACTTGACAGTAAATTCGTGACAGTAGAACTACTGCTGATCACAACTAGACTTTGGTTAGAGCTTATGAAAGCTTTTTTTTCATCTCAGCTGGAAACAGATTGCCCTTAACTAAGAATCCATAGTGTTGTTATCATTAGTCGACTCACTAGGAGACAAGTTCTTTTTCGCAAGTCAGTGTACTTTAAACTTCGAGCACAATGTCAGGTGCGTTGAAATTATACATGGACTTTTTGTCCCCCCCATCCAGGGCATTATACATTATTCTCAAGCATCGTGGGACACCATTTGAGACAGTTCCTATTGCTCTCCGAAAAGGTAAATCCGAATAAACTGATGGACTGAAATGAATTTGATAATCTCTAGATATCGCCCACAGGTGAACATCTGACAAATGAGTACAAGAAAATTAATAAGTTACAAAAAATTCCAAGCATCACTGAGGGCGATTTTAAGCTGGGTGAATCCGTGGCTATTTTAAGGTTAACTATTTATACATTCTTCCGAACATCACCTGATATGCTGGGCAATTTTTCAGATACCTCTCCGGAACTAATCGGGTTTCTGAAGGTCTTTACACAAGTGATGTTAAGGAGCGAGCAAAAATTGACGAGTTTCTTGAGTGGCAAAATGTGCTCGGACTGGGGATTGTTGTTTACTTTCGGTTGAGTTGGATTGCCCCACTTGTCAGCGGGAAGCCATCCCCGGAGAAAAAGTTGGAAAAGGCAATGTTGGACATGGAAAACAGTTTGGATACACTCGAAAATATATGGTTACCTTCGTCGAAGTTTGTGGCAGGAGATAAATTAACAGTTGCTGACATCTTCGGAGCCGCAATGGTACAGCAATTAAGTGAGTTGTGATCGAATCAATGACTTTGGACGGTAAATAAGTTTCGTTTTCCTTACAGAACTGCCAAAGTATGATGTCGGCGTCAAGTATCCGAAAGTTGCTGAGTGGATAGAAGGTGTCCGACAAGGAACCAATCCACACTTCGATGAGGCACATCAATTCATTTACAAATTTGCAAAAGTTTAATGAATGTACGAGTGTGATCAAATGTAACGAGCCAGATTTGTGTGAAATCCCTGTAATATACTGCCACAAGTTAAACTCTCATATCTATAATTTTCTTAATCGTTTATTTATTAACAATCTTAGCAAACAAATGTTCTCACGACTCCAAAGTAACCATATCACGGCAAATAAAGAAGGCAGATATGAGAGCAGTTGTTTGCGTTGATTCCGTACAGCCTTTAGATAACCTTTCTTCTATGGCAGCCATTTTGATGATAACCTTGTTCATCACACTCATTGGTAGCTCCACTGAAATGGACATAGAATGAGCTAAATCTCACAAACAAAATTGCAACTTACTTCTCATCACGAAGAGATGAAGTTCCGTGATGATGTCTTCGAGAGCGAGGCCTTTAAAAGACTTTACCTTTTGAATTTCTAAACGAAAGAAGAACGAAATCATTTATTCATGTGAACGGACACATTTTTGCAAACGTACCATCATATGCCTTTTCAAAGCTCTCAGTGGAGAGCAATGTCTCGAGAATGCGCTCAATATCCTTCTTAAGCGGGTGTCCAACACAAGTGTAGACATTATCTTCGTTGACCTCGTCAAAAGCCATCGAGGTACTCTGCAAAACGTTGAGCACTTTTCGCATATCGCCCCGAGAGAGTGTCATCAGAGCTTGTTTGCCATCCTGTGTCACTGAAAGGCTGTTCGAAATGTGTTAATTGACTTCCAAGAGTCACGTGTTCAGCTCCTACCTCTCCGTTTCGATGATTTTATCCAGTCGTGGCAATATCTGCTCGGGAGAGAGCGGTGCAAATCGGAATCTCGTGCAACGTGATTGTACCGCGGGAATGATTTTGCTCAAGTAATTGCATATCACGCAAAATCGAACGTTTTCCGTGTACTTTTCGATTACTTCACCAAAGGAGAACTGTGTCAGTGACTTATTGACGATGATTTGCGCAAAAGTACTTACTTCTCCTGAGAGCGTTCTGTGCATCATTTGTCATGGCGTCAGCCTCATCCAATATGATTAACTTAAAGGTGCCACTGAAGATTGTTCGAGTAGATGCAAAATTGAGAATCTGCCCACGGACTATGCTGATGCCACGATCGTCGGATGCGTTCAATTCCAAGACCATGGACTTGAACTGTGTTGGAGTGTAAAGTTGCTTCGCACATGCGAGAATGGTACTTGTTTTTCCAGTGCCGGGCGGCCCGTAGAACAACAAATGTGGAAGTTGCTTATGCTCGATGAATCTGTTGACTATTCATAGGGTAATCAAATTATTCAGATTTGGCTGTGTAAAACATACTTGTAGAAATGATTTCATCGTGGGATATGAGGTCGTCTAATTTTGCTGGCCGGTATTTTTCAACCCTAGTGATAAGATTTAACGTAAGAACAGGTGAATTGCTCACCATTCACTAGCACTTACCATGGCATTCTTGCAGTTTTTTCTGCATCGGTTGACATGATTTAATGAATATTTTTAAGGATATTTAAGTTTGAAAACAAGAAACAAATGAAAATGCTTCTAAAACCTAAATACAAATTTGACAGCCAGTTGGCGGTTTTTTGTTTGCGGATTTGTTCACCACTGACACATGCACAGCATTGCCAGATGGACGAAGCTCGAATCAGAAATAAGAGTATATCTGGCTCGAATTGTGGTTTTATTATAAGGGATCCAATGTGAATTGTAACAAGTGAATTATAAGGTTTCGAACATAGGTTAGGTTAGGTTGTGGTGGCTGACTGCCAGAGTTGGCCCATTGTGGTACCACGCGGATTATCGACCACTAAACTTGAAACCAGTTGGTGCTTGTGATAAAGCGGCTTAGCTAGCTAACGGTTACGGTATTTAATTCGCTGATGTTGTTGAAATAGTAGGTGAGTACGGCTTGCCAGAGAGCAATACAGAGGTCTTGGGAGTAGACACCAACACCCACTCCTTCGTCCATCTTCGATCCGTGTGTGTATCCAGCGTCTGATTGTCAGACATCCAGTCCGATCTGGAAGGAATGCAGAGGAGACCCACAGGTGTATACAAGCCCTCAGTCAACTTGGCGTGCGAAACTGGAGGCAGCTCCGTAAAGACCGTGCCAGTTGGAGAGGCTTGTTGTTTGAGGAAGAGGTCTTGTAGCTGCATCAGAAAAGGAAGAAGAAGGAAAGCGTGTTACAGCATGTACTATATTCTGTCTAGTGTTGAGATATGTTTGATTCTATATGACCTATAGACCATAAGAGAATAGTTTGAAACCTGATTATTAGAATCCGATCCAGCGCCACGATCTTTCGAGCCTCAAGTAACATATGTGCTCGAAGCGTTACATGAACTGGCGCCAAAGTTGTGACAGCCGCGCTACCTAAACAAATGTCGAAACCACAGAAAAACAAAGGATTCATATCCATGGAATAAAATCCTCTGGAAGAAATACAGTTCAATAATTCAACTTCTATTTTCGTATCAGCCTTCCTCTATGAGAACGATGTCCTCTGTCTGATACGACGTTGGTGGTTGGCGCTTGGATTCGTAACTCATTTTCTACTGCCGCTGGACATCCTCGATGTTGGTTAGGGCTACGCTTCGCCGCTTTGCCAACTCTTCGGCCTCCACTCGCGTTTTCTCCGTAGTCTATTACGGACATCCGCCTCGTCTTCCAACGTTAGGCAGATACGACACAGCCCCGAGAAGAATTCTTCCAACGATTCTACCGTCCCACTCCAGCTCCACATGTTACCTTCTAGTGCGTATACCCTCTGGGTATCAAGAACCTTTCCCTTCAATGCTTTTGAAGACAGTCCGGCGCACGCCTTGAGGTCAAACACCGATATAACCGCCGCGTCGTCTCCAACGGAATAATTGTTGCGAGGGCAGTACCTTCCGCCCTCCGATTCTGTCGCACCTACCAAGTCATCCACACCCATGGTAACCGAACCTGTTTCTTATAGCAAAGGAACCCCTACAATACTCGTACAGCTTCATTAAGATTGGTGGTCCAACAGTCCGAGGTAGCTTGGCCTTAGGATCGTCCAGCATGCACACATGATGTACATACTATTTATGTTCTATCACGAATTGAAAGGACCTACAATTCTATGCTGACTCCAAATAGCTAAGTTTGAGAAACTTTTTCTAGACAGGAATATTCTTTGAGCATTGTCAGTGGATCGAACAAACGGTGGAAGGTGCCGTGAATTATGTACGGTCCTGCGGCCACTTCCTTATAGGGCCCATACACGCCATAGACACGTCGTCGCAGACCAGTATATTTTGTTGCTGAGCACGTCTGCGCAGACCGTCTGTGTCGTGAGTATTCATATCGGCTGTGAAGATACATATGCATGTCTGCACAGACTAGGTCTGTGGCGACATGTCTGCGTCGTGTATTGAGCGCATTGCATTTGTTTTCTTCTTGTACAACCAAAGAGCGTCACAGCAACATTTGACTGTTTTGGAGTCTTAAAGGTTAGACGAGAGTGTCTTTAGTGCTGCTTGACTGTCTTTATGGAGGTTTTGTCTGGCGCAGATCTCGATGATGTGGATTTCCGCTTTCCGAAACACTGTAGGATACAACCCCATTGGTACGGAAATCCTTGTGTTGGGTCAAAGATGGAGTCCGGAGTGAGAGCAGGAGTCTTTGATGTTCCCACACCGGATTCCATCTTTAATCCGTCTGTGTATCATACCAGACTTCTTGGGTTTTGTGCTGGGACACCAGTGCACTACATACTTCCCAACATTTGCCTACTAAAATAACCAAATGTGCATGAATTCAAGGAAAAACCGTGTTTTTTTTTTCAAATTTCGCAGTGTTTCGTATATTTATTATTTATATTTCCGTTTGTTTTCTTCTCATCAACTTTCACATCTACATGTCTGCTTTCTGCGTTTTCAATTTTTCAATTTTTTCGCTTTTAAATAATTCCTTCTTGATTTCATCTCCGTTTTTTTTTTTTTAAATTTTTATTTAAATACACAATGAATTTTAAACCTCATCTCTTTCGTTTGTTTCTTGTTCTACCCTTTTTCTTCTCACATACAGCAGTGTATACATATATTTTTATATATATAATTTATATTAGTGTTTATATAACAATACAATTACAAATAATAAAATAGAAAATTATAAATGTAAAATTAAACATTTTAAAAAATATATCCATATATGTATATGTATGTATGTATGTTTTGTATAATAAAATCATTACACCGCGAATATTGTTGCACTGAATTGAATTTGAATTTCCATTCCTTGCGACACAATATCCATCCTGCCGCCGCCTTGCTCTCCTCAAATTTGTATCTTGTATCGATCATATTCTTAAAAAAATACATGTACTATGTGTGTATGCATATGATTTTTTTTTGTTTTTGTTTGTTTGTTTCGTTATATAAATACTATGCGCTTATGCACGTGCGTCTATGTAAAATATTGAATGCGAATCTGCTTAATTTGCCGCCGGTTTGCTGCTTGCTGTGTGATTGATTGCGTTACATGCGTTACAATTAAATGAGACGAGAAAAATAAAAAAATCAAAGTTTCTTTCGATTATTTATGCGCGTTGCTTACTATAAATCTAATTAAATTGCGTGTATAAAGTGAAAGTATAAATTGAATACACAATATTTATTGTTAAATTGTTGCATCTTTCAGATTTTGTATTTTGTATGTACGTATGTATCGCTTCTCTGATCAACTATATGCGTGTGAGTGAGTGTGTGTGTGCTGCTATTGTTTGAAGCGAAAAAAAAAGTAGCTCCTATACCTAATGTAACTACAAAATGTCTTCAACTACGATCAGTATCTTCTATTTACATTCTTTATTCGAATTCCTACTTCCAGAACATGATCGGCAACATTGGCATTGCCATTTGTGGCTGCAACCACACCCGCCGAGACCAGTGCTGGGGTTGCTGCTGAACGCCGGACAACAGTTGTCGCTGTATAATCGTGTGGTCCACCAACTGTGTGACGTCGCTTAATTGAACGATTTTGCTTGTTCTGGATTTGCCGCTTCTTTGTTAAATTCATATCAGTCTTTTCATCTTTAGTTAGTGCGGAATTATTGCAACCTATTGTGCCTCCTCCTCCTCCAACACCACCACCACCACCGCCGCCACTGACGACGCCGCCACCGCCTCCACCACCTGCTCCTCCTCCTCCTCCGGCGCTGCGGTTAGAGTAATTTCGGCAATTGAAGGAGGCAGAACGAAAGAGCCGGTGATCACGCCGTTTCTTGTAGCGCTCGAGAAAAAACGACGGCGATGAGATTATCAGCGCCTCTTTCGGATCACTGGTTGTTGATCCTTCGGAATCATCGGAACCAGCCGCCTCGTAGACAGATGAGAATCGAATGTTTTTCGAATGGTCACGCACAGCATTGGTGCGTGCGGCGAAATTCTTGAAATTTGTTATTTCGTTGTGGTGATGGCGTTCTGGCGACTCATCGGCATAGGGAATGTTTTCGTGCAGAATCAGCGGCTGACCAAAGTTGTGCCTTCGTCCTACGTGATCTCGTTGGCGATTTGGGCTGCCATTCTCATCGTTCGACTCCGATCCGCTGCGCAAGTTGCGGAGCTTCGAATCTAATGTGTCTGTGATTGTTGTTAACGACATGGAACCTTTAAAACGAAACAAGATCAAGTTATCTCAATGAGCCCCCCATGCTGAATTTGATGCGAATTCAAAACATACCACTATCACTGATCCGGCTGTTGCTGGAATCCTCGTCGGTAAGAATCGAAATGTCCACACTACTTCGCTCCTTGCCACTGCTGGTGTTCTCGATGGTGTGCAGTTCTTTCGAGGTGGGTGTGGTGGCTGCTGGCGGTGAGTCGGATGCCTTTTTGTTGCTGTATTCCAGCGACTGAAATTGAATGTTCAATTTTATCCCGATTTTATCAAATTTTTGACGGTAGGCAGTGCCGTTGCTAGCCCTTACCAGAACACTTTCACCCGAATACGTATCGGAACTGACAGCACTTCGCTTCGAGTGTGTTCTTCGTCGCAAGTGTGGTATTAGCCGGGACGTCAGCGATTCACGATCGTTAAGGCGTTCAATTTTTGAAACATTGTCCAAAAGCAGACTGGTCTGATCCTGATGAGAGCCTGACGTCGAGCAGGTCGTTACGCTGACAGTGCTCGCTTCGATAACCGGCAGATCACCCTCTTCAAAGAAGTAGTCATACTAAACGAGATAAACGAGATTAGTCTGAAACTGAATAGAGAACACTGCGGGAATCTTACTTGTGTAACAAGAAGCTCGACAATTCGACACTGATGCTTCATATCCTTCACGGCGATCTCCAGAGTTTCATTGGGCGTCCGGATGATGGATGGGCCAAAGATGATGGCCAAATTCTTCGGTTCCATCAGGTTGACATGACAGTTTTTACTCACACGACTTAAATGTCTTATTAAATGCTTCATTGTTTCATGGGAATGACGAGGCAGAGATCGCAAGAGCTCCTTCAGTTCGCGCAGTCGGTGTTCACCCGTCTTTTTGTCCGCCTCAATGAAATTGTTGTAGAAGTTACTCGGCAGCAGTGCATCCGGAAGGCTTCGAATGAACAGCTTCAGCAGACTGGAGACCACGTTCACATCCTCCCACCTGACGTCTGTGTTGCACCGTTCCCAGGCAAAGTCGGTTTTATTCACTTGGTCCCTCAGCTCCGAGATGGCAGCTTTGTTGCCAGGAATTCGGTAAATTCCAATCACACTAAGACCCTTCGACTCCACAATGTTTGTACAGACATCCACTATCAGTGGAACGAATTCGTTGTCTTTTGACTGCGTGACGATTAGAAATCGGTGAATAAAGAAGATTGAAGGGGTATTTGTTTGCTAAATGAACTCACCATTGGACACGATCTTAAAGGCACTCCGATTGAACCGGTAGTCTTGGAACTCGATGCTAGAGTTGAAGGCGATATATCAGCACTAGTTCCGTGATTTCGTCGGAAAAGTAAGTCTTTCCAATTTTTCGCCTTTGGCGAACCGAGATCCTTATCGGGAAGGTTCTTATGCTGGGCTTTACGGGATTTCATCACAGGCGATATCGACTCCGATTCGATGTCGCCACCGCGCGATGTTGAACTCTGGGGTGAATACTCTTGTTGTACGTTATCATCACAGTACGTTATGGTTGGCATTGTGGTTGTAGCTGCAGTTTTCTGCGGTTCTGCTAACTGCTTTCCCTGGAGATCCTACATAAAAACAAAAAACAAAGTTATTCAATTTGGTTGAGATGGACGTTATTTGTGGGCGGAATTACTGTGTCGCTATTGTTCAGATTACACTTCTCTTGGAGTAAACTGAAAATACGCTTCATCTCCGTAGCACTTTTGGTTTTGAACACAATATCCGTGTGCTCCGAGTTGTTGGTGGTCGACGAGGACGTCGATAATTTGTCTTGGTTCTCGTCAAACAGTAGATCAGCATTTGTTGTTGCACCACCCGAGGCCGGCACTGAGGCCGATGACGATGACGACGATGATGTTGTAAGATTATTTTGTATACGCGGCTTGGATTGAAGGCGAAACACATGTTTCTTCTTATCAACTGATTCATCGAAAATATTGAAATTTCTGACGTCAAGTTCTATCACCTGTTGGCGGATAAAATTAAGTTTTTTTTCCGATGCAATGTGTGGCGGGAGCGGAAACTTACATTGATTTCTGATTTAGAACTGCGACCCGGGTATATTTTTAGGACATCACCTTTGATCTCAATTTTGACCTGCTTCCATGACCGATACTCCGACATTCTCTGTGGAAAATAAAATACACGCAAATAACGATGAAAACAAGCGAAAATGTTGTTCATTCAAATTCAATTCGACTCGTGATTTAGACGGAAAGCTACTGAGGTTCTCAGTGAACATATTTAGGTTAGGTTGGGTAGGTGGGCTGCCATCGGAATTGCTAGCACACTTAGACCATGTTGGTCCATTGTGTCAGACTACTACCCACTGATCGACAACTCCAGTGATAGTGCCGTTAATTTGATTCCAACGGCAAATGGTGACTGGACCAGATTTGAAAGCCGGATAAAGCGTGTTAACTTAGCTTTCACTGGGATTCGAAACGGGGACCCCACTAGCCAAGGGCAGGCACCCAACCAACTGGCGCCACCCAGCTGCTTATTGAACATATTTACTTTGATACATTTTTGAATTAAGGTTCGAGCGTATGTCTGTTTGTTTGATAATGTCAAGGTGAGACACCTGGTGACTGGCAAACTGGGGCGATTGTCACTCTTTTCAAAAAGGAGGACAACAGAGATTACCGGGGCTTATATCTTTTAAGTCTCCCCGGGAAAGTCCACACTAAGGAGTTGGAGGCGCATTCTAGAACTATGGTCGAGTCCAGGATGAGGGATGAACAGTGCGGCTTTCGTCCCGGCGGAGGTGCAACCGACCAGCTTTTCACTCGAGAAGCTTGGGAGTATGCCAAACCGATCTGCAGCTGTTTTGTAGAATTCGAAAAGGCATACGACCGAGTTCCTCGAGGTAAACTCTAGAGTGTTCTGCATTACTTTTGAGGGCCACTCATTCTGTACACAAACTGTGGGAGATTGAGGGTAAGTTATCTTCTATTTGCAGATGACTTAGTTATCCTCACATCCTCTCCCAGACAGAACTCCAGCGCGCACTCGATAGGTTTGTTGCCGTGTGTGCATATGCTGGGATGAATCAGAGGTTATGGTAATTTCCAGAACGCCTGTTCAGTGCACTCTACACGTTAGTGGAGTCCCATTGAAGCAGGTGGAGAAGTTCAAGCATCTCGGGGTCTTTTTCACTAGTGATGCGTGGAGTAATGCTGAACTCTCCCGTAGGATTGGAAAAGCTGACTCAATTTTGAAACAGCTACTAATAACGAACGCCATCACGAACGGGCATTACAATGGGTCCAGTAGGACCTGAGTGAGGTGTGGTCCCACCACGTCTACCCACTTACCTAACCTTACCTAACATAACGAACGCCATCAACGACACCAATCACGGGTGGACGCACTTAGATACATGCAGATCATCACATCAATGTGGCCTGCACTAAATCAAACACGTTTGTAAAATTATAGGCGCAATAACAGGCCACTGCCTCATAGGCAACCAGGCCAGCAGATTTAGAATTTCTGTAGAAGCTGCAAGGTGAGTCTGCAAGAGGAAACCATGCTACACTACCCCGGAACATGCCCTACCCTTGCAGAAATAAGAAGGAAACTGCTAGGCAGCTACTGTTTCAACTGGCTCGAAGATCTAGCTAACTTAAGCATAAAGGATAGCCTGCAATATCTAAAAGCGAGGCTTGGCTTGAATGGCTATAAAAAGGCCACTTAATCCAGAATAAGCCAACGGGACAACCAGGTTGGAACAAAGCCAGGTAGTGACAGTACAATGGGCCAAACCCGTCTAAGTGGAGCTCACATTTTAGTTTTAAGCAAACAGTCACCATACCTACCAAAAAGTCAGTAACTTCCGAACTAATACGTGCATCTTGTGGGACGAGTGCGCTTCCACTGCACACTTAGCACAAGTTTATAGCGCACAAGGAGTAGCACCTACGATGCATCGTGCATCTTAAGTACCGCGCCTCTGTCTGATTATCGTTTTTATTCAATAAACCTCACCTTTCCATAGACGCACGATGATTTGACTTCCATTTCGGTTTCAAAAACTTCCATTTCAGTTGCCACATCCTTTGTTTCGAGCTTTCCAATCAGTTCGGGAATATTCTCTATGTGAATGCTGAAATGAAAAATCTATTGTTTGTCTTGCCGATCAATGAAACCACTATTCGGGCTTACCTATCGCGTATTTCACTATTTACGGATGTGCGCTTACTTTCAGCATCTGAAACCTCACTAGTCGTCACATCTGTACTGTATTCGTTTTCATTGTTTGTCGCCCGCAAGTATGATATCCTACGCATCGGCTTATTGTCGTCAATCTGTATTGGCTTATAGCGTCGGACAACCTCTGTGGAGCCTGAAAACAACCAATCGAAACGGCAATCAACACAGAGCTCATATTGTGGCTTTCATTTCAGTCAGTCTTACCCGCCATATTTTGCACATCATTCGATTCAGCAATGCCGGCCAGGGATTGTTTAGATTCCGTGCGGTGGTTTTCCTCTGGTTTTGTAGAGTATTCTGAAAAAGGAAATCACTTTGTTTATGATACCATTCAGACATGGACATATTGACGACAATTTTACTCACTCATCGGTACTTGGTATTCATCAAATTCGGCCGATGCTAAATTTGCTTTGTGGATCTCCATTCGACTGGCTTTTTGCCCATCGACAACGCACTGCTGCACCGACTCATACATGACGGGCTTGTCCAACACGCTTCTATCCAGAGAGGTGTTTATCGTTAGCGGCTTGAATGGATCGAAACCTTTCGCCCGATTGGAGACCAACTTCCTTTCGAATCTAATGAACACAATAAACATTCAGATTAAAGGGGCGGTTCAACTTCACTTCACCATCACAGTCTTACACTTGGTTAATCACACCCATTTCCGGCAGGGATTCAAAGTACTCCAGGTCCTTGTGGAATTTGTCTTTCATTGTAATACTACTACTACTCCCGGTGGCACCCATTACACTTGATCCGGAGGTATTTCTTTGACGGGATATTGTCGCTTTGACAATATCGCCAGCACCACCAGCACCATGGTAGGTCGTTCGAATGCTATCAGCCAGATTGGATGGCAAATTCTTGGCGTAGAAACTTTGCATATCACAACTAGCCGGCAGGAGATCTCTCGTTAGCGGCGGCTTGACTGCAGTCTTCATTGGGCCACGAGACGACATTGACACCGCCGCCGTCATTGGCATAGGCTGTTGGGAATGGAAAAAATTTGGCTGTGCATTTGGCAGCGGCGATTTTAGAAATTCCTCCTTCTGCTTTATGCTTTCGCGCAGGCGTATCATGAATTCATTGTCGGCAGCAGGTCGTGGTAATACTGATAGGTTAGGTGGAGCTTTAGAGCTGGAAACACAAAAGAAAGGATAGGAAATGAAATGAAATACCAGTCGAATTGGAACACGTCTTGGCAGGATCTAAACTTGCCTGCAAGGCAAATTGCAATTGCGACAGAAGCAATTAAGCAACGCACTAAAGGGACACATGTTCACCATTTTGTACCCCTCTTACTCCATTCGTTTCTTTGAACCCCGAGAGAAAAAGAAAATTATCGTACTGCCGCCCACACGCGCGCCAGTGTGATAGTTGCGGCGAGTATTTTTCGACACTGAATTCTGTACCTGACTAGCGAAATGTCGTTGCCAGTACATTGCTGAGCGTTTTGAGACAAAAGCTGACGACAATGATTGAATGATTCCATTCGACGATTCGATTGTCGATTGTATGGCATATTTTGTAGTCGCCATAGTCATCGTCGTTTGGTGTGTTGCACCAAAAAAGGAGGATTTTCGAAGACGCGTGAGTATTTTTAATTACTGCTGCGTAAATACGTCAGCCGAATGAGCCGCCACTTGAGAAATGAGTGTACGTTTCTTTTCTTTTTTCTGACTAATTTAATGCGATGCCTTGGGAGTAGTTACATCAGTTATGAAATATGCATGCGTCTGAAAAAAGCTACCACGCATAAGACAAAAATTCAACAAGTTGAACATGTAATGCGTTCATTCGGAATGGAATGCCATCATGGCACCTCCATTGTTATATCAATTACACATAATAAAATGCAACATGTCTCAAAATCGAATAAAAAAGCGCTGGTATCACACAGAGAAGTTATGCCTGTGCTTGTACCCTCATTACGTTGTACAGTAGCGGTCGGTAGAAATGATTTAAAGAAGAAAAATATGCGAGCAGGATGAGACGCGCAAGAACGAGATCACTAAAACCTTTAAAAAGGAGACTACAAGGTACACTGGACGTCTACCCACATTCCTATCCTATTCTACACTGGACGTCCAGTATAACGAATGTCGATATAACGATTGCCCAGGATAACGCATCACCATTTGAAGTCCAATGATATCTCTTAATAACGACTGATGGACAATTTTACTACTATACACAACGAATGCTGTTCAATTTCAAGGAAAAGAGAGACAGAATCGTTACCTTTTTCTTACGTTTTTTTTTTAAAGTCATCTTCTACGTTTGATGACCCGGATATTTTGAACAGAGCCGAAGAAGGTGAAGGCCCATACGTTGAAGAAGACTAGGATGCGACAGTCCTCAACATCGACGAATAAGGAGATGGAGACAGAGGTGCTGATGCCCATCATCAAGCTC
Source organism: Eristalis pertinax (assembly GCA_907269125.1). NCBI lineage: Eukaryota > Metazoa > Arthropoda > Insecta > Diptera > Syrphidae > Eristalis > Eristalis pertinax. The sequence continues at coordinate 30,664,506 of OU026149.1, forward strand.
AAATGACCAAACACCAAGACGCTAGTGGTTGCTTCAAAGCATGCATCCAAGGTGGCGAAGAAAACCAACAAGATTGCTACAAAATCCTCCTCTTCTTCTTCTTTGTTTGACGCTACAGTCCGGAATGGACCTGGGCCTCAACCAACAAGCCTCTCCAGCCAGCACGATCTTTCATCAGCTGCCTCCAATTGCGCACACCAAGTTGGTTAAGGTCCTTCTCCACTTGTGTGGGCCATCTCGTTCGAGGACGTCCTCTGTTGCGTTGTCCCAATGGCTCGGAATCGAAAGACAAAAACCTCCAGACAAACTCCAATAAATGACTTTTTTTTCCCTGGTTTCGATATCACGAATTATCTGAACATTATATCTTTCGTTTGAATGTCCAGTGTCCTGCCAAATCTGTTCAAAACGAGGAGGAGCTCGGCAAAGGCACAACTTCCTTTAAATCATCATCATTCTGTGGGGATGGGAGCTCTTAAGAAAGCTAAGGTATGCATAGGGGGCACAATAGATCTTAATTAATCTTAATAATCATCATTTTGGGGTGGAACACTAAACAGGAATTGTGAGCAAATAATTTGATGCTTTCGAGATGGAATTCGTTGACAGAGAGGATATAAATCCGCACATTTTATGAGCTTCCTTTCATGCTTCAGTTAAGCCCTTAACACCACTATCTAAGGATGGATGGGCGATGGGCTGCTTCGTTGGAATTTAAAAGGCAGAGACTTAGAATTGTCCAACATCCAGAATAAGGCTAAAGCTACTTGGGGACATGTTAGCAGTAACGCCAGCTAGATTGCAACCAACGGTCAACTGAAAGGGGCTATTACGGGCGTACTGATAGAGGTGACTTGTTTATCTCTTGCGATTAGAAATGCTTCACGGAGAAATAATGTGCAATCGTAGAATAGATTAAGTTAGGTTAGAGGGGCGGACTGTGAGCAGGCAGCAGCAGTTACGCTTAGACCAGTGTGGGTCCGTGGGGTTACCACACGGGTCTACTTGATCCTATTACGCAAACCTTTTTGTACTTTTGGAAAAGCGATGGAGAATACAAATGTGGACTCCATAAATGACATCACAGGAGATCCGACGTAGAACAGCCCCTGGCAACCGGTGCTACTTCGGTATGTCGAAACGACTGGGCTCAAAACTCCTGACTCGAAGGACCAAAATCATGCTCCATGGAGTCGAAAGCTGGACAATTAACAAAACTGCAGAGCTGATTCTTAGTACCTTCGAAAGGACAATTCTACGTCGGATATATGGTCCCGTCTGTCGATGGGAAGGTGAATGGAGGAGAAGACACAACTGCGGACTCTACGAGCTGTACCAGGATGTGGATGTAGTCCGGAAGGAAAAAATCCGTCGACTGCACTGGCTTGGCCACATCGAGACAGCAATGCTCCAGCATAGAGGGTCTTCGAATCCGAGCCTCCTTGTACGAGTAGGAGAGAAAGACCGAATCCCCAAGTAATCCAAGTAAATCCCGTCCAAGCAATCGTGGATGCATGACAGCTTGGTTTGACTGGTGACTGGAAGCAGCGTGCCCAAGACTGTCAATGATGGAAGGCAACAATTGCTCACGCTCGTACCCTCTATTGGTCGCCAGACTGATAAGTAAGTAAGTAAGTAAGATGGAGAAGGCTGAGACTAGTTCGACCAGGTATTCCTTCGAATATTTTCTTCTCTAGAATAAATTCGTATTCATTTGAAATTAAGTAAATCGCAGAAAGGTATGTTCATTCTTGAAATCGTGTTCCAGCTAAGCAAAGTCTGTTGTAGATGAAGGCTTTGGAGTTAAGAAGGATTCTGAGTGTCGTGCGAAATAGAGTTGTCAAAAATAGGAGCCACAAATATCGATTTGCTGACTAATTCATTCAAATGTGTGCCACCAGCCTACAAACTAAGCCGGCTTTTATAATAAAATACCACTCGATGGGCAGCACTCTTCATCATAATCTCACATTTAAGAGAAGGGAAATGTTTCATATTCTTTAAAGCTTTCCACGTTTAGCACCGGCCACTGTTCCATCCACCAGACCATGAAGATTAACGCTGAGATCGCTGTTGCTGTATCCATCGGTATTATCAAGCATTACATAAAGTATATTAAGGAACACAATGACAGGAATGAACACACAGAAGAGGAGGAGAAGAAATGAAGTAAAAAGTAATAAAATTACAATCCACCCACAAAAGGGAAGCACCCACTTAATTAAAGGTTGACCGCTCATTCCACGACCATCACCGTGCGCTTACATGGTTAGAACAATTGACAACAAGAACAGCAGCAACAACAACAACATTGATAATAAATCTTTTCGCATGCACAATCGCTATGTTTGTCGACAATAAATTATGCCAGTAACACCATTGACGGACTGTGTGTCGTCCGTCCGTTCGTCGTCGTCGTCGTCTTACCGTTGTATGTCATCCGAATATCTTCTCATTAAATCGAAATTTTGTTTCACCTTCTTGACGTAGAAAGAATTAATTAAACTAATATAGCTGTGTGGCCGAGAATGATGGCGACGTCTTATCAAATCAACAAAACGGTACAATCTCACGTTGCCGTCACAAAAGTGTAAGCACTGTGTAGTTAACGGTTGATATATATGTATATTTTAATTCGCATGCGAGCAAACAAAATTACAAACGATATTCACTAATTACAATAACCAATTGTTATCACGTGTAATTAAACAAATGAACGCGAAAAAAAAAGACCGGACACTTTAAGATAACTCCCGAAGGGTTGGGCACACTCCTTCACCAGATCTTCGCCGAACTTTATCTTGCGATACGCGTGCAGAAAAAAGAAATGTGTTTAAATTTATATAAAAGTTGAAAATAAATTACACAGAAGTACATATAAAGAAAACAAACAAGAATGCAGATTGTTGTTAGACGACGAGAGAAAAACGCGACTATCAACACCACCCAATGTGAGAAGATAGAGAGAGAATAGCACACTTCCTTCGTCGTTCGTTCGTTGCGTCGAGCGATTCGTGTGTTATCAATCGAAGTGAACACCGTTGCGGTCGTCGTAGATTTCATCCTCATTGCTGCCGCCGCACTCGTCGCCCGGCACTCGTGAATTTTGTGTGCTTTATCAAAAGACGACACACAGAGAACGTCGCCAAAATAAAAGAATGCTACTTTATATCTGCCTTTGACTGCTATCATCGTGATCATAGCGCTTTCCGTCGTCATCTACATCTACATCATCATATCAATCAAAAAAGAATTGAAATTAATAATTGTGTAGAGCGGGCAGAGTGGATTGACACAATGCAAAGTAGTCTCTCTTTCGGACTTTACGTTTTTACGTGTGTCTTAAACAGCAGATAGCCATTCTGGCAGCACCATCGTCAGCCAGCTGGAATTCTTTTTATTTTTTTTCATTTTTGTATAGCAATAAAGATGTTTTATTTGACAATGTCTAAGCTTCTGCTACTGTGGCTGACTGGCTGGTTGGCTGGTTGGCTGCTGCTGCTGTGGATGACTTTAATAGGAATGCGGTGACAGTGACGATGGTGGTGTGCGACCTGTAAACAGCTTATTGTGCCCACATCAGAGTCGAGTCTGACAAATAAGGTCTCTAGCGTAGCGGCGAGCACGAAGACCTACCCAGCACGCTGACAAGATTTGCATTTAAACAAAAACAAAAAAAAAAATGAAAACGAAAATACTTTCAGCAATTTACTCCCTTTTTACGAGCGACTATGCCCGAATCGCACATGATTATACGAATTGCACGTACATGTCAGGTTTCGTAAGAATTTCGAAAATTAAAAGAGTAAATATGAAATGTTTGCGGTTTTCAAATGGCGAGAAGTGAAAACGCGCCGAGCTCCGGGGGGTGAGAGCTAAACATTTAAATCGCTGATGGCATGTGACTGCGACTTGCGGGAACAAATTCGAAACTGGATAGATAGAGAGACACAGAGACACAGAGAGAGAGATGCGAATTGAGATTAAGATTGGTGATTCAGACATTAGATGACACAATTGACTAAACCGAATGAATGACGATCCAAGCGAGAAAATCGAGACGTGCACAAAGTGGGCATGAATGACAGGCCGAACAACAAAATCGAAACGTACACTGTATACACAAAAGTGGACGTGCGAGGGTATCGATCTGTTGATCTGGTTGGCTTCTGAAGTAAATTGTAGACAAACAGAGGGAAAGACCTGTTTGAATATTCAAACGAAGAGACTCGGAAATATGAAACGAGTTTGACGACACTAGTTACTGATCAGAATGAAGCGTCCGTCATACTCCCACTCAGTTTTTTTTTTTTGTTCTTACAAATTCAATGAGAAGCGAGACATCTTTCTGGAGAAGATTTTGAACGCCGAGAATCAACTCGAAGAGGGTAAATTTGTCCTTAAACCCCTTGTCCTTAAACCCCTCGGGGAGGGCAGGGGACGTCAAACAGGCCATGACCTTCGAGGTTCTGCAATGCGTTCGAGCTCCCTTCAACTAAAGATCTAGATTCTTGAACTGTTTTGTGCCTGCCTGCCTGGGTAAGCGGATTCCACTGCATGGCTTACTTCGCGCCGTAGGGTGTGTCCAATCCACCCTAAAAGGGTAAATTTGAGTTTAAACAATTCAAACAGTTGTCATAGAACACTGGGAGAACACTTTTGCCATGACCTGCCGAAACTAACGAAAAACCCCTTAACCTCTAATTTCAGGTTTATTAGGATTTCAGGATAGCTGGGCAACGAGGAAACATGGTGGGAACGAGGAAGGTGTGAACAGGAAATTGTCCCCCTTTGGGGATCACAAATAGTCCACCAGACCCCCAGTGAGACGTGACGTGCGCGTCTGTCCACTGACCTAACCTAACCTTCACTGAATGTGTTGAATGCATCATTTCGAACCTTGTACTAATTGCACAGGCCATTGACTACCCAATGAGCAATATTTTATAAAATTAGCAACAATCATCGTTTTACAGTAAAGCGATATCAAATGAAGTGAGAAGAAATTACTGTGATTCAGATACTGATTCACTTCATGAGGCACAAGTCCCATGTAGTTTTAAGCGAATAATTGAAATCATTTCCCAGAACGTAAGTTCACGAGAACATATATTTTCCCAAGAGAAGAATAACTTTATCGTGAATCTACACGTTCACAAAACTGAACAGAATGCCATGCAGTCACAAGCTATGAATAAGTCCCACAATCCCTAGCATTGACAACTTGAGGTGTATTTAACACTTAATACCGCAGTTCGCGCTCCCATATCACGTCGGCCGGAATAGGTTAAAAATAAACCAAATAGACGCACGCACCATGTGTCGACCTTGAATTCAAAGTCGTCAAATACACAATTTATAGTTATCAACAAAATATTGCTGCCACGTGTGGCTATTGTCAAGGAACTCGTAAAATAAATAAAAATTTGACAGTTATACGCCGCCCATCGCATCGCCCATCATTGTCTGCCACCCATTTTGTTAAATTCGTGTTAATTGTGTCTCTTGCAATGTCAACTATATGCTGTTACTGGGGGGTGCAGTTGTTGGGTGCGTCAACTGGCTTGGCACAAGGCTTGGACTTTATTCTTTGCCGAAGAGTGGTAAAGATGTGTGTGGTCTTAGTTTGTTGCACCTCTTGCTGCTGCCATGAGAATTTTCTTTAAAATTTGACAAAAAAGTGATTGCTATTTGTTTTAGAACAGTACCTACGGCGCTAGGCATTTGTGGAGGATCTGTGTAAGCCCTACAAATACCTACTTTAAGTGGATACGTAGACATTTACATCGCCTACCAGCCTTAAGTGTTGCATCCGTCGAGAACTGATATTGGACTCTTTTCGCTGTATAGTCTTACAGATTGACGGTTATTTGAGTTCACAAGCGTTAACTAAGCTGGATGGCGCAGTTGGTTGAGTGCCTGCTCTTGGTTAGAAGGGTTCCCGCTTCGAATCCAAGTGAAAGCTAAGTTAATCCGCTTTACCCGGTTTTCAAATCTATTCCAGTCACCATTTGCTGTTGGAATCAACTGAACGGTGCTATCACTGGAGTTGGCGATCAGTGGGTAATTGTCTGACTATGGGTATCACAATGGATCAACATGGTGTAAGTGCGCTGGCGATTTCTGGCAGCCCACTTACCAAACCTAACCTGCCGACTGGAGGAGACTGCATGGGGATACGTCGTCTCCATGTACGATCATGTAGAGCACATGGGATAATTAACAGAGATCCGAAGAATCTACGGCAACGAGCCTGAGACAATGCCAAAAAAGAGGCAAGGCTAATGTCTCCACGAGCTTCCTCGAAATACCTAACCTCAGATAGGCCAGATTGACAAACTGTGCCACATAAAGAAAACTATGAGCTGAGTACAACCGATCCAAAACTAAAGGACTCCTTCGGCACACGAACTCAACATGATATCGCTAGGATTGTGGCGCTCTGTACGGGACACGCCGATAGATCATGCCGACAAACCTCTGCAACAGTTGCAACAGTGTAGCTGAGAGGGAGACCTTAACACATTTCATTTGCACCTGCCTGGCTCTTGATAGATCCATGCAGCGAGGGTTTGGTACACCCTTATTAAACTCACGTGATGGGATCTCTGCAATGGATATTAAAGAACAAATATATGTACTCTATGACGTTGCTATTTGGTGGAACAAATGTGAACAAAGAAGCGCCATAAATAAACTCAACCAAAATGCAACCACTCGCGTGCGCAACTGGTGCACTGGTGCAAGAAGAACAACACCAACCGCAGGGATCGAAGCAATAATGAACATCCCACAATTACTCGTCGCTACACAGGCTGAAGCTGCTGAACTTTACAGATAACCTACAACTTCACAGAAGGAAACCTTGTGGAACACCTAGAAATTCTTAAAAGGGTTGACAACATCTGGGATTTAACCCGATTAAGCGGTGTGATGTCCCCTGAGGTAAACTTTGAAAAATATTAATTATAAAGCAGGGAGAACAACTTGGTTGAAGGATAGACCCCAAAATTGGTATGCAGATGGGTTGAAATCCGAAAACAAAGTAGGGGCTGGAGTAATAAGACCAAGATGTAGCCTACACATTCCTCTCTGCAAGGAAACAGCAATATTTCAAGCTGAACTGTTTGCAATCAACGAGGCCTCTAATCGTTTTAGTGACAGAAAACCCACTAACATCAAAATACATGTATCTTCTCAGACAACCCAGCGGTTCTGAAAGCGCTCGACATGTACACATTTAACTCTAAGATCCGTCTGGGAATGTCACAAAAGTCTTAACATGCTGGTAGCAAACAGCAGACTAACTAAACTAAGCTTATTTAGGTTCCAGGACATGAGAACCATGGGGGGTAATGAAAAGGCTGACATACAACAAGCCAAGGCAGGTGCTCAGATACCCTTCATTGGGCCACCACAACTTTATGGATTCAATAACAAAGACACAAACCTCCATTTACATAAATGGATGATTAAACAAAGGAACCAGTTTTGGAACGACCAGGAGGGTATAAAACAATGAAAAGCGTTCATGAAACAAAACTATAATCTCAACCGACCCATAGAAGCTCTAGCTCTTAAAAGGGCTGACCTATGAATGCTATGTGGAGCACTAACAGAACACGGAGCATGTAATTACCAGCTCCACAAAATAGGTATCACCAACACAGAAATTAGTAGGCACTGTGGCCAGGCTAAGGAAACTACGGAACACATACAGACCGACTGCCCAAGACGTTTCAGAGAAAGATGCAAAACAATGAATAGAACGTCCTTAACAGCTAACTCAAATCCCGGACCAAAAGAAGGGGGTACAATAGATCTTTATGTTCACAGTTTTAGTGTCTTTGTGACACACCTCGATTTCTTCCATTCAATTGAAAGGGGTTCTCACCAAACCACCACTTCTACCTACCTGCCTACACCCACGATTAAATTCACGCTCATAAGCGGAAAAGAACCCTATTCAACCTGATGTTGCAATTGACAAAAGTATGCTCTCTGCAGAAGCTGGTTGAAGTTGAGAATTATGTCCACCCGGACTTTCGTGCTACTTAACGTACCATCACGATTCGTCAATAGATGCCTACGCAACATATTGCGAATTTTCTGGCCCGAGCGCATCCCTAATGAACTCTAATAAAAGCAACACTATACAACGACGGAAGTGACACTGGATTGGTCACACAACTACGAAAGCTATGCAATGGAACCCCTTAACACAAGACGGCAGAAGACCTGGCGGTCCGAAGAAAACTTGGCGCAGAACAGTGGAGAGCTAAGCGCGGCAGCTGGGGTGAGTTGAGGCATAGAAATAGAACACGGAGTTGAGGCGCTAGAAGGGGATACAGGAACTAAAGAAAGAAGAAGAGATACCAACATGATGTTTGAGAAGCTTTCCAATGCCAGTCCTTTGCTTGTATCCCTTTCGGAGCCAACATTCTCCCATGAAAAGTCAACAAATGAAATTTAAGTTCTTAATAACGAACTTATAACCAGTTCTTCAACTCAAAACCACTTCGTAGTTCGCACTGAAGACATCCTATCTCAGTCGCATGTCTGCCAACATATTCGTTTCCATTTATTTCGCAGTCCGGTGTACATTTTATTTAGCTTTCCCATTCGAAGGCCTCTGTGTAAGCTTGCATGGCTTCTTCTATATCAGATTAGTATCCTCGTGTATTATTGTTATTAGCATACACCAGCTAATTTGCAATCGAGGCTACGAATATCATAAAATAGCAACTAATTGCTTTGACGTTGCATTTACAACACCCTTCCCATGCGAGATTAAATAACGTCAGAGCGGGGTACGATAACCGATACTCAGTTATCAACAAAAGGCGCCGGCGTTTTGGTCAACACAACATCGTGTGCACTGCGCAGTTTATCCGATACTGAGTATCAGCGGAGCGTACTCAATCAAAAGTATTTCTTTCAATGATTTGTGCAATCAGAATGACTGCCCAATCCGTAGATTCTGTATGTCTGTCTGAGTTTTAGCCTGAAAGCCGGATTGTTTAAACTTACCGTGGAAGTACAATGTCTCCATGAATTAGTAGCGGACTATAACGACCGCCGAATTCATGATAGTCATCAGTACTTAGTATTGGCTTCGCATTCTGATTTGAACGGCTAGAACCTAGGGGAAATGAGATCATCTGTTGCTGAAAGGGCTTATGCGATGCCGATGAAGCAGCACCAGTGCCGGGTAAAACAATAGCACTTGGTTTTGTTAAACGGTTCGACTCTGGCGTATGAGCTATTGTATAGTGCTAAAATTAAAAGAAACAGATCCATCATATCGAAACCAAAATCGAAAATCGAAAAAGAAAAGCCATACCATTTGCAAGACATCACATTCCTTCGGAACTACATGTAGTGTAAGCACTGCTGGTGTTTGTTTAATCATGGAAACAATCGAACTGTACGATTTTCCTGCAATCGGAATGTTATTGACCATTAGGACACGGTCCCCGGTTTGTAGGCCAGCAAAATTCGCTGGACCACTAGCTTGGACTTCTTTGATAAAAATTGTTTCCATAGCTTTTCTTTGGTAGGAGTCCGAAGTTTCCTAAAACGTCAAAACAAACGTCGTTCATTATCATTTTTTTCTATCGATAATTAATTTCGTTTGAACAAACCGGCCAGGAGGGATCATCATCCGGTGGATAGGCTATGAAGTGACGAAGCGTAAAACCAAAACCCTGATTCGGTCTACGCCTTATCACCACAATTTTCGGTTTGATTGTATTTGAGTTATGCAGCATTTTGTATAAAAAAAATAATAAGTATTTGCGTCTTTCCGCCGTCGGCTTTATTTTGGCTAGCTGATGTATTCGGTTATTCCATTGTTTTGTTTGTGCCCCCTATTTATGCAGTTTTATCACATTTCTCCTGGGGATTAACTTCGCTCTGAAATGAAAAAAAAAAAACAAAAACATTGTAGTTGTTGTTGAAAATAACTGCAGATAAGAGGAGGAATAAAATGAGTACTGTATGTCGACGTAAAACTTTGCAGAGTTGTTCATTGGCGATAAGATCGCACTTGGACTTCACGTTTTTACCTCTAATCAGTCAATGAGAGCTACATTCTTTGGACTCAGAAGGAGTAAAGCATGGCTTTGTATGCATATGATCGATCCACGGAAAGGATGATGTATGTTTTGAGGCAAAGTCGGTTCGTCAGTTGCGATTTGTCCGAGATGTGTGTCAAGCAAGATAAGCTTGTCTAGCTCTTGTTAAGTTTTTCCATTGCATTGCATCTCTAGGCGCCGAATGTTTAACAGTTGATCATTCAAACAGATTGCCGTTTCGAAAGGCAAACATGAATCAGTTCCAAGTGTAGCTCCCGTCGTGGGCAGATGCGTGTGTCTGCGTTTGATCTCTGGCCCGAACAAATTTCACAACTCGCGGCTCCACCTCTTACGTATTAGTCGGAAGCCTCAGACACTTCGCCGTCAGACGGCATAAGACTGTAGGTCCATTCCACTACTGAGAGACGCACGGTATTCCAACAAGACGGGGCCAGATGCTATACAAGCGACGCAACCCTCGCAGTTGGGAAGCAAAGCAATACATGAATGGCTTACAAATCGAAATGTAGCTCGTATTACGTCAACTCCTTCGCCGGGAGGCCTGAGCTTAATCTCTGACCCGAGCAAATTTTACAATTTCGCGGCTCCACATCTTTCGAGTTACTGGCAATTTTTGTTTTATTTAGTACAGTCATCAAAGTACGGAGGCTTTCTTAAAGAAAAGCTAAGAGCAATGTTCTGAAACTTCACCGTTTTGAGTCGACATATGACTGCAGGTCCAGTCCACTACTGAGAGACCAACATAGTGCAGCATAGTGTTCGAAAAAGACGGGGTCAGATGGTACATAAGCGACGTAATGCTCGAAGTTGTGAAGGAGACATTTGGCGTTCATCAGTCGGATCGCAGCGATCACCACTCGATTATTTCGTCGCAAACACGAAGTGGAGTATGTCCAAAAAAGGAAATTCTGCGATATTATCTATGAAGAACCAATTTGATCCCATTATAATAACCACTTCCTGGCAATAAAGGTTAGCTTTGTTGAACGTTTTCAGTTAAGGGAAAAAAAACAAAATTTCCGTAATGTTTTGGCTCTACTGAAAAGTTAAGATTTTGCATATACGCCACTTCGAGTTTGGAGCCACAATTTGCTCTGCTACGTCAAGTTCACACTGCTAGTCTACGCTAGCAAGTCCACCACTTTGGCTGAGATCGAGGCCAACATTAGAGACGTCATTGCCGGACCAACGCCGTGTATATTGGACCCAGTCATCAAAATTTGAGCGACCGTTTGAGGCAATGCCAGCGAAGCCGAGGAGGCCATTTGAACGGTAATGGCATAAATGTGACTTCAAAATAAGGGGTGTCCCATAATACAGGCAAAATTTCAGAGTACAGTGATGCAAACGAAAAGAGGTAACAATGTGACAGCTGACATTTCGAGGTTAGTAAAAATGGAGCGCTGTACGAAAGAACAACGTGTTTTCGTTGTAGAGCAATATTTTAAAAATAATGCTAAAGTCCGCAATTTTCGCAGAAAATCATATTCAATGATGAAGCTCATTTTCATCTTGATGGCTTCATTAATTGTCAAAATTGTCGCATTTGGGGTATAGAAAGTCCACAACGCATGGCTGTTTGGTGCGGATTTTTGGCTTGATGCATTATCGGACCATTCTTGATCGAAAGTGCGGCTGGTCAGGCAGTAACAATTAATGGTGTTCGTTATCGTGACATGGTAACCCAGTTTTTAGTGTCTGAAGTACAAGATATTGATGTGATCAACATGTGGTTTCAACAGGACGGTGCCACATGCCATATAGCCAGAGAAACAATTCAATTGTTGCAAGTCATTTCATAATCGTGTAAGCGGCCGATCAGAATTGGCCATCTAGATCTTGCGATTTAGCGCCATTGGTCGCGGGGTTGTTTTCATAGGGCTTTGACTTCTAAAAACCCCAAAGACAAATACTTTGGGATTATTGGAAGTCAAAGGTCTATGCACAAGTTTACGACCACAAACGCCTTGAAATAGGAAACTGGGAGATGTGTTAATGAAATTCAGACACATTTATGCTAAACGGTCATAGAAAATACGAATACGTACTTGCCAGCAAAGCTGTGGCGGTTATTTATTCGATGTGCTATTCCATACATAACCCCACAATCTGTATAATCAATGAATCAATAAAAAAATGCAAGCTTTCTAAATAAAAATCTGCATTTTCTATCGAAATTACATTCTGCGTGAATTATGGGACACCCTTTATATACAGAATCAATTTCGTATCTCTCGCCGTTGTTGTTTAATTGCAAGTTATTTTCCAATTGTTCTTATCTGCAACAACTGGAAATAACTGTTTCACAATGCTTGCGTGTTGATTGATCAATTACATCTTGAGCGATGTTGGCATTTGAATCTGCAACACAACAACACAGGATTCACCTTCAAATGAAATCACATATCCCAAAATAAGCCATACACGTGATATTCGGTTTTACATTTACACACTTGATGGGAATTGTCAATCTACCTCTATTAAGGATTAGATCATCATCCGCACCCTTAGAAGATTTATTATGACGCTGATTCGATACGGCATTGAGATACAGCAAAAATATTTGTAAAGATGTTGTTTGGTTGGATTTCTTGCATTTAAATGTGAAATATCAATTGGTACTGAACAAGATTTACATTCTCATGCAGTGAGACACGATGACAATGATAATCAGTCACGACATGACAATGAATTGTTACGTAGAAATGACGGATACAATAATTAAATGCGAATTGTTCTACTTGGTAGCTTAAGATTGAAGAGCTAAGTTATTACATCGTTTATTGCTTTGAAGTAAATTATTGTGTTTGAAAGGAAGCATGGGTGATCTATTCGATCAAGTAAGGGTATTCACCAGAATTGCGACATTCATCGGCAACTGCTTTACTAAGTCAGTTGAATTCGCCTGTAGTGGGTACCAGACCATAGAGACTGCGAAGCTAATAAACTCGCAAAAAATCGACTGCCATATGATGGAACCTCTTGAAACATAGGTACTCCCTTAGCCAGCTTCAAGTTACAGCTAAATATTCTCAGTAAACAAAAAGTCAATGCTAGACGGAAGACAGGCACTGCATGCCAAATCTCCAAACAAGTCTGGCCCTGGATAAAGCTAGTTACATAAAAATAATAAACAATGTCCAAAGGATGGCTGTATATCAATCACAGGCGCAATGCGCACACGACCAACCGCAGCTCTAGAGACGATATTACACCTCACTCCTGTAGACATTTGGGGCAAAGAAATTGCAGCAAAAACAGCGCTGACACTGAAAGCGCTCTCGCAATGGTAAAATCAACACACAGGTCACGCCAGTATTCTAAACTCATACCGCATTACAGAAGAACCTACAAATTACATAGCCTAGACATCGAAATTGAATATAAAACCAGAATACCGAGTAGACAACTATAGGAGACGAACTCGGCACTGAACAATAACAACGAAACATCTCCAGATCTGTCGGTCTTTTACACTACCAGACTACTGTGTTTTCCAGGCAGAGATAACGGCTATTCGTGAAGCCGCTCGAACAAGAGCATCGTCATCGACACCGACAGTCACGCAGCGATTATGGCACTCGAATCACCCTTTCTGAGATCGAAATTGGTATGGCTCTGCCGCATGTCTCTTAATGAGATATCAAGACAATGCAGTCTAAAGGTGTACTGGGTTCCTGGATATAGAGATATTATTATTATTATTATAATTTATTAACATATAATACAATTATAGTGTTAACAGAAAGAAAAGAGCACAAGTTGCGAGACTTTCGGCTCAATGGTACTAATTACAATGTTAAATATCGAATTTACATTTTTGGATGAAGTTATATATTTTTAAAACATTATCCTGTGTTGGTTCGTTTAAAATTTGCTGGATAGATTGATGTTGCGGCGATAGAAACTGGTTATTCTGGGTTGCAGCGGGGCATGTGCCAATGCCTAGAATGTGTTTTATGTCAAATACGGATCTGCAGCCACTGCATGTGGGCGGATCTTCCTTTTTAAGAAGATGTTTGTGTGTTACTGCTGTGTGCCCTAATCGCAATCTCACAAAGGTAGTTATCATAGATTTGGGCATTGAAGTGGGGTATACAGGATGCAGTCTGTTGTTGTTGATAGTTGAATAATGATGGGAATAGTTGGCCCAAGACTGAAGTTGGTTGGTTTTTAAGGTGTTCTTGATGATCCTGGTAAAGTCTTCTTTTGTGTAAACTATAGTTTTAAAGACTGGGGACCGGTGTGCAAGGTTGGCAGCTAAATCCGCTCTTTCATTCCCTATTATACCCACGTGACTTGGTACCCACATAAGTTTTACTTTATTTGGCATATCAATCACTCGGTCTCTGATTTTGTTGATAATTGTGGCATTATAATTTGGGTTACAGATAGCAGTTACAACTGAGAAGCTATCCGTCGCTATGATAAATTTGCCTTTCATACTTGCAGCGATATCTGTGGCTTTTAATATTGCTATCGATTCGGCTGTAAAAATTGAAGCCTGTTCCGGGAGAATTCCTTTGGCCAGTAAGTCGTCGTTTTCGAATATGCATGCAAAAGATGTACTGTCTTTGGTTTTGGATCCGTCGGTGAAAATAAACTTCCAGCCGTTGGATTTAAGCTCAGAGGCGATTGCCGTATAGAGGCTATGATACATTGCTGGAGTCGTATCTAATTTTCGATGTTGGGCTAGTTCGATTAGTACAGAAGTAGGCTTGATTGACCAAGGTGGATGTATTTGGGCATATTTAAAGGGACGGATAAGAGGAATTTCCATCCCTCTGGCGGCAGCAAAAGATGATGAGATAGCACTTTGGAGACGTTTGGGAGATTTATTTTTCAAGGAAGATGATATGTCTTTGTCAATAACCGACTTATTTGAAAAAATGAGTTTGGCGACAAGTTTGGTTTTTGTTTCAAATATCCGTTCTTCTATAGACGGTAAACCAGCTTCCACTAGTATGTTCTTTATAGGGCTTGTTGGAAATGCATTTATGCTCCTCCGCGCGGCTTGATGGTAGGGTGCCTTTAGAATGTTTATTGTAGATTTGGGGCTGATGCCGTATAGAAATAGTCCGTAATCGATTTTACTTAACACTAACGCTTTTGTAATTTTACAGAGGGTATTGATATGAGTGTTACATTTCTTACTGGCTAAATAATTAACAATGTTGGATCTCGCAACAAGGCTCTTTCTTAGTTCTACACAGTGCAACTTCCAATTATATTTATTATTAAATAATATACCTAGAATATTTAAGTTGGTAACATTTTCAATATTAATATTGTTAAAACTTAAATTAATGTTGTTGCAAGAAATCTTGCGGCAGATGTGTAAGGTTTTGCATTTCTGTACGGAGAGTTTAGCACCAGAAAAGGTACACCAAGTTGTTATGTCTGCCATTAGTTTAGATATCACATTTTTAGTATGGGCGAGGTCTTTATGTTTGCTTATGATATAAATATCGTCAGCATAAATGCAATGATCGAGAGTATGATATTTACTTATGATCGCACTGATATCATCGAAAGCGATAATAAATAGTATGACTGATAGTGGCGAGCCCTGTGGGATGCCATTAACCAGTGGGAAAGAGGACGAAAAGCAGTGGTTGGCTTTAACGTTTATCCTCCTATTGGTGAGGAAGGATCGTATGTAATTGTATAATTTGGGACCAATGCCCCAAGTTTTGAGTTTATTTAGCACAATGTGAATGCCTATACGGTCAAATGCCTTTTCGAAGTCAAGAGCTAGGATTGTGACATGATTGCGAGCTGATATGGCGTTTGATATGTAATGATCAAGGTGTAATAGGGCATCGGTACAACCTTTGCCACGTTTAAAAGCCACTTGATTATGACTTATGAGGTTTTTTGATTCCATAAGCCAAAGTAATCGTTTCGCTATTATTTTTTCGAGGACTTTCGATATACAAGGGATTAGGGATATTGGACGGTACCCGTCCACATTGCTTATGTTTTTATTCGGCTTAGGAATAGGGATTATTGTGGCCGTTTTCCAAGTCTGTGGAATAACACCAGTGTTTACGACGTTATTATATAAGGCTAACATTCTAGGCATTATTGATGATGGGATGTTTTTAATCATCTGATATGATATTCTATCCCTGCCAGGGGTTTTGCCCTTTAATTTGTTAAGGCAGCACTGTAGTTCTAGAGATGTTATTGGTTTTTCAATTTTAAGTGCTGGATTGAAGTTTGAATAACTGCTTACGGGATTGCTAATCGTAGCGTATTTTTGGGTGATGAAATTTGAATGGAAGTTTTCATCTTTGGATTGGGTTGACCAGATTTTGGCAAAGTGATTAGATATGTCCATTGGGGTGGAGAAGGTTTCATTAGGGGTTTCTATTACCCTAATATTCTTTGGAGTATAATTCCCGGTTACGCAACGGATTTTATGCCAAATTTCTCCGCAAGATGATTTAGGGTTTATTGATGAAGTAAAGCTATCAAGACATTTAGCCTTGCTGATTTTGAGCTCCCTACGGAATTTAGCATTCTTCTTCTTGAACGATATCAAATTTTCTTGGGATGGATGTCTTTTGAAATATTTCCAGGCTGACACTTTTTCATCTCTAAGGTGATTTAATTCAAGCGACCACCATGGAACATTGCGTTTGGTGACTTTGGGAGAGCTCTGCGGAATTGATTTGTTCGCAGCTGTGCGAATTGCTTTCAGAATTGTGGCAGCCTCTTTATTTGTGTTGGTTGATGCAATGTTAACTGATAGATAATCTACAATGTGCTTCTGGAAAGAAGCCCAATTAGCAAAATCAGTTTTAAATTTTGGGCTAACCGGTGTTGTATAGTATGCAGGGCCGTTGGTGATCTTAACTATAATAGGGAAATGGTCGCTATTATAGAGATCATCCAATATTTGCCAAGAGGTTTTTGCGCATAATTCTGGAGAGCAGCAGGTGACATCAACACGTGTCAAGGTGCCATGTGTGGAAAAGTGAGTGGGAGAGCCATCATTAAGTATTATGAGATTGTGTTTGGATATAAAATTCTCAATGATAGCACCCCTGGGGTTGGTATTTGCTGAACCCCAAGTCAAGCTATAAGAATTAAGATCTCCAGTAAGGATGATGGGAGTAGAGATTTGGTGAAGAATATTTGATAAGTCGGTTACAGTAAATGGTTGGTCGGGGAGGATATAGAGACATATTATTGTAATTTTAGGAGGAAGTTGAAGTTCAATAGCTACAGCTAAGAGATTAGAGTTTATTTGAATGTGTTTATGCGGAATGTTGTTTTTAACCAGAATACCCACTCCCTGTTTTGATGAAATATTATGAGGAAAGTTGAGAAAATAACCCGTGTATTGCTTTGGTACGTTTGGTATAACATTGAAGGCACAGTGTGTTTCTTGCATTGATATAACCTCTGGGTTATATTCTTTAATTAGGATATTTAGCTCGTCGTAATTGTTTATGTAACCTTTTATGTTCCACTGGAGAATTTTTGTTTTTGGTTGGCGGGTGTTATGTTGATAAGATATGGGCCGTGAACTCCATTGTCTGGGGGTGGGGGGGGGGAAGGGCTGGAGTTAGCAGTCCCCCCATCTACCCTCGACAATGAGGTCCACGACGAATTGTTGGTTAAGTTATTTATTTTACTGTACATCATTGCTTGTATCAGGTATGTAATATGTGCTTGAATTGAGTAAATCTTTGGTGAGTGCAGTTATTGGGGAGTTTTGGACAGAAGTATTATTGGTGCTCGTTAGAGGTAGGTTTATAAGAGGTTTAGAAGCTATTGGAGGTTGAGGCGTTTTGGGTTCGGAGGTAGTTATGTTAGTGCTTGGTGTTGATGGTGAGTGGTTTGGAAGGGTTTTGGTGGCAGTGTCTTTAGTGGGTGGAATTTTAGAAGTAGCGGCGGTGGTAAGTGTTTTGGTTTGTGTATTATTGATTTGTGGGTGTGAAGATCTTGCGGTAGTAACGCCGGAATTTTGTTGAGTTTGTGTTTTTTTAACTTGCTCTGAGTAGGAGCCTAAATGAGATGTAGAAGAAGAAGTTGGAAGTGTTTGGTTGTGTATGCGTTTGGCTTCGGCCATTGTACATTTATTGCGTGTTTTGATTTTCAAGATTTCCTTGTTTTGTAGGTATTTTGGACATTGTCTTGATGAAGAGGGATGGGCCTGTGAGCAATTTGCGCACATAATACGTGTACACTCGGAGGGGTTGTGTGGGGGTAGATTGCATGTGTCGCACGCACTACTTTTATTGCACCTCTTTTTGGTATGACCGAGTAGTTGGCAGTTTTGGCATCTCATGGGATTGGGGACATACTCCTGCACTTTGGCTTTATACCAACCAATTTCTACAGTTGTTGGAAATTGGTAAAGGTCAAAAGTAAATAGCATTAACCCAGTCGGACGTGTATTCCCGTCGACCTGTTTTGTGAATTTATAAACGGCCGTAACACCTTGCGATTTCATTTCATTTATGATTTCTTCTTCACTGATATTGATAAGACACGGTGCATAAACTATGCCCTTAGATGAGTTGAGTTGTGAGTGTAGGTTAACAGATACGGGGCATTGGTTAGCTAGATTGGTAGTACGCAAGAATTTATCTGCAATGTTTTGGGATTTAGTAAGGATCAGGATGCTCCCATCCCTCAACTGCGAGATACTTTCGTACTCGGTGCTAATTCCATCAATTGCTTTTCGTAGGGCAAATATGCTGACAGAAGAAAGGGGTTTGCTAGCATCCTTGGCAGTGATAATAACAAATCTGGGATTTTTGAGGTTATGTGTTTGGGGTAAACAAGGGAAATCTTCGACAGATCTGTACCTCTTGGGACGGGGTTCTGTGATTTGCACGTCAGAAAGATCTGCAAGAACACTAAAACGATTCCCGGGTTTTGGTTTGTTTGGCCCCGGGGCCATTTTTTCTTTATTTGCGCGCTTTGTGCTAAGGCTGAAACACGCGGTTATGACAGGAGAGCAAGAATATAGAGTAAGCGAGATGCCTATATGTTATCCGAAAGAGATATCAGTCGCAAAACACTAACTGGAGAAAGTCAACACGAAGTGCACGCTGTGAAAGCTAGACGGTGACTGGATATAGAGATATTCCAGGCAATTGTGAAGCAGACGAGCTAGCCAGAAACTTTTGTCATTGGACAAAAGATTGAAAACATCTGAAACTAAGATCACAGAGTTAGCGATCGGCAGTGTCCGTGATAGATGGAATAACCTCAACACATGCCTACATGAGAAACAAGTATGGCCAAAAATGGACTCACAAAGAACATCGGCCATTCGCAGTCTTTGCAGAAAACAACCTGAGTAACCTAGTAGAAGTCCTTAGTGGACATTGGGCAAAGTGTAGACACGCCACAAGACTAGAATTACCATGCAACGACTTCTGTAGCAGATGCATGGATGAAGAAGCAGAGGAAAACCCCCTCCAACGCTCATGATGGTAGACACATTACCTTAACTACGCCTGCTTTGATTTGGAAAAAAACCTCGAAAAGTGAAAGAAAACCCCTCCATCATCTATAAAAGGAGAAATAGCGCAATCCTCAAACACTGAGTGCACATATTTTTGCTAAGTTCATTGTTAAAGACCAACTTAAGGAAATGTAAGCACTCTTCTAACCTTTGACATTCCCATACATAAATCCTAATCAATTTTCCCCCACTTTCTCGTTTTTTTCTTTCTTGTTGTCCTCCATTTAGCGCATGCTGTCACATCCATATAAACCTTTCACAGTTAAGTAAAAAGAAAAAAAAAATGAAGAACTTTTAAGTGCCCTGGCATATCATACTTTCCATGATAGTGATCTAATTTGCTTAGGCACAACATATATGCCAGCTAATAATTCGCATTCATCACTCACACGCAGCATCAATCTACCATAAGTTCCACATCATTGAATACGAGAATGACGAAGACGACGACGACGGCGATGGCGATGACGACGGCGACAACGAGCGGGAGGAGGATATGTCCATAACATCAACTTTCAAGATGATGTGTGGGGACTTCTAATTGAACACAAGACAAAAAAGAAATAACGTATAAATATCTTTCAATAGATTTAGGGTCATCCAAGCGAAGTTCACTTTATTAGATGCTTGATTCGCGATTTTTTTTTTCCTATTCGCTATACTTTTATATATCACGAATGAGACAGATAAATAGTGGGCTTTAACCGCAGAAAGCCCTTGCGGCAAGCACACCGCTTCGCTTCGCAGTCAATAGTCAATGGAATGTGAATCCCACTTACTTCGCATGCGAGTATCATGTAACAAATGTGCACAATCAGTTTAATTGTTATCAGCGGTGCGGTCCGGCACTTAACCGTAGAGTGGCGGAATGAAATTCTATTTCGAACTAAGCTGAGTGAATTGAACAATACTATGGCAAGAGTTAAAAACTTTCGTGCTTTATTTCAACATACGAGTTAACCGACGACTGCGACTGTGAGCCTCGCTTAAGCCTTGGATTGGAATCGGCAATGCCAGAGAGCTCGTTTTGCGGTCAGATGTTTTATTTTAATACATTCCAAGTGTAGCGGGCGAACGGAGGAGAGTTTAATCTTTGAAAATTCTCTCGGACCGTATTTTGTTCTCCATTTTCAATTTGTTATGCGCTCGCTCCTCGTGAATGATAATGACAGTGCTTGTGTAATGCACATACTTTTATTATTATTCAGATGTATTAAATTATAGACTTTGTAGATGAGTGACAACGATGACTATGATTGTGGGTCTAATTGTGGGTTCGACATGGGGGGGGGGGAGGGGGGCTGACATTTAGCAGCAAGCAACTAATCTGAGTTTTTTTGACGGATATGCATTTGAGTGTGTCGTTGACCTAGAATCGTTCGCACTACCGTGTCTTGTTGTCGCTAGCACGGAGAGTGCAGCAGTTTGTAAAGCAATTTCCCATTACGAGGTACATCGTTTTAAATGCTCCATGGCGCATACCTCTGCGTTGCGTTGCGTTGCGTAAATCTTATCATCCACCACAGCCGTGAATGGAAAAAAAAGGGAAATAACTTATGTGAATTAAGCATAAAACCAACAGTGCGTAGGTCGAATAAGCTTTTATGAGTTTGACAAGAATGACATTGGAGGTAAGCAGGAACTGTTTGGACATAAAGTAGTTAACCTAGATGCTGACACACACAGTCTTTCAGTGAGCAATGATGACAAGATTTTGAAAGTACACGGGCCACTTATAACTGAAATTCATCCCGTATTTCTAGAATTTCATTTTTAATTAAGTACACAGCAACCGCAAGCGTTCCGTAATAAGCATATGAATATCAATTGAGAGAATTGCGATACCAGACAGGGAGAGAGAGAGAGACTGGATAGAGTTCAGAGATCTGGTTAAGCTTATGAATGCAAAATTGTACAGAAATAGAAAATTACTAAAACAAACATTTGTTGGACTTGGACACATGTTTACTTTGCAGATGTTCAAAGGATCGAATTTAAGCATACTACATGATAAACAAATACAAATGAAAATGGGAATGGTTTGCAAGAGAATACAGCAAATTAGCGTCAGTTGTGGCAGTATGACGAGGCAAGAAAACACACACCAACCAATCAAGCCATAGTTTGCCATATTAATTATTTAAGTGGCCGTCAGAGCCCGAGGTAAATGTGTGTTTTTTTGTAGGTTCCCATGATCCACAAGAACAAGCTCCTTTCACTTGGTTCTACAAAGGTAATTACACAATTAAACGGGGCTGATTTGACGTCGGTTTTTATCATTTGTTGCCACTGAGCAGGATTTCTGTAAAGCCATTGGTGAAGTGAACGAATGGAATTCACAACTTGATTTCCTGTTCAGCGATTGCTTGGCCAATCGATCACTGATCGACTCGATACTCAAGAGACCTCAATCATTTATACAAGCTTAAACGGCTGTGCACAAATTGTGTGTGAAAAGGGTTTCGCTATCGAAGGGCTAATTGTTTGAAGCCGCGTGATTTACATTTTCACTCGATCACGCGAATTTTGTACAAATTGAATGCAAATCTTCCGCGTAATTATAATTTACAACGGAGAAGCTGATTAAACAAACAGAATATGCGATAAACGGTTATCGACAGACGGCGCCGGCGTTAAGTATGAACTGAATTCCAACCCATTCAATAGACGGACGACTAGAATACTTGTAATGCTTTGAATTATTTCATTTCCCACGCGCTAGCAACGGCAAGACTAGCTTGACACGTGACACAGGTGCAAGTTCTTACGAAACCTCGTATCTCGAAGTGGTTTGCAACATCAAGAGATTCGTGTTTTTTTTTGTTCAGTACAAGCTGATAAAAGAATTGAATGTTCCGGAAATTAATGAAGCAACCGGAACAGTCGGCACTGGAGTAAGAATTACCGACTCTCATGTTCCATGATCAAATAAAGACGTTTCACCAAAGGTTGTTGATACTGACTGATTGTTTGCCGAATTTTCAAGCTTGACGAAATTAGTTGAAGGCTGTCTATAATGAAAGATGATTTGTGCGTCATTGTTAAGCAAACTGAATAAGTTACTCAGCGATGAAATGACGCGCGCTGAGTTAATAAATGCTAAATGAAAACATTCCACCTCGAAGCTTCATCTCATGATGGCCCATAATGAAGTGCGACTATAGCGGAGACAATGTGACAAAGGCTTTTTTGTTTGCGAAAGATTTTATGTGATGAATCGATTGGATCTACAAATTCGGGGAAACGAATAAAGGGAAATTACCAGCCAGTCTACTTTGATCGATCGAGCGAAAAAAGTAATAAGACGTGTGTCACTACTGCTTTATGCCGACTCCCGAAGGGGAAGTTGCCACGTAAGTATCCGTGATTTCGCTCAATGTAAGGGAAAAACTAGAGCGATGGAAGGAGTACATAGAGGATCTCTTCTGGGGCGAAAATAATGGACATGAAGGACCAGAAATACTAAAAGTTGAAAATGCGCTAAAAGAAACGAAAAACGACAGGACCTGACGGTATAACGAAAGCTGATGAGGAACATCTCCAAATACTAGTGAACCTTTTCAATACCATTTACAAACATGGCCAAGTTTCAGACGACTGACCTAGATCAACATTTGTTACACTTCCAAAAAAGAATAAAGCAATAAACTGCTCTGACTACAGGAGAATAAGCTTAACGAGTAATAAGCTAAAGATATTTTTGAAAGTGGTACACAAAAGCTTGAAGAGGACATTACGGCTTAAATCTGCTCTGTCATCGAAGGAATTCGATGGACACATTCATCACACTTAAACCATTTTGACTACGCAGGCGTTGTGTGCCTACTCTCTGATAGGATTACGGAACTCCACCAAATGGCAACAAGTGTGGAGAGGGAGGCTAACGCCGTGGGACCGTTATCGGCTCATCCCAGGCAATCGAATGGATTCGACCACCACTGACAGATGTCAGGAAAAAGGTGGATGATAAAATTCTGGAACTAGCGAGCGAGAGATGGAACACTATAACCAGTAGTCTTGCAACTCGGATGTTTAGCCCAATATCAATAGAACTAAATCCGACAGACTCCTTCAATATGGCAAAAGGCTCTAACGTGTCATAATCATCTGAAGTATCCTGAAACAAAATGCAGAGGATGCGGCGATGTGGAAGAAAGGGAGGACACTCCTGACTAACTCTGCTACTGCCCTAGCCTCTGCCAACAAAGATACACGACCAGGGGAGAATTCTGCTCCCAGGACCTGCAAGAACTCAATAACATCCAATTATCCCAATTTTTCAGGTTCATTAGGATGTCGGGCTGGCTGGACGAAGAAAGGTCTTCACAAACTGCGACTTCAACTTTTCGATGTGTACGACAAGGCTATAAGGAGGAACACTTCCCCCTCTGGGCATCACAATGGTTCCACCAAGACCTAAGTCAGACGTGCTCCCGCGCGTCTACCCACGATCCTCTATCCAAACTCAACAATAAGAAGAATGGAAGTAATCGAAATGTGGTTAGATTGAACGATTTTACGTATTTCTTTGGTTGACAGAACAATAAACAGCGAAAACTTGAGGCGTGTGGAAATGAATAGAGGAATCATTCCATTAATTAAGAGGAAGATCGAGTACTCACCTACTCCAGTTGATCATGCAAAGGAAAGATCGAAGGAAGAAGAAGTGTCGGAAGACAGCGATCCACATGGTTCCACAAGAGAATGGCTGAATATCTCAACAATAGAAATATTTAGAGGAGTTGCAAACAAACAGTACGGCAGTACGCGAGGAACTCTATGTAGAGCAGCTGCTTCTTCGAACCGAAAGGGCTATGCTTCGATGGTTTGGTCACGTGGCACGAATTTCCATGTCATCCAGACTTCCGAGGTATGCCTTGAATGCAATTCCATCAGGTAGGCGACCGCTTGGCAGATCCAGGACGAGGTGGTTGGAACGAGTCCAAAAAAACTCGCCTGGTTGCGCTTGAGCATAACTCCTGATGTGTGAGAGTTGATGGCGCAGAAGCGAGTGGCTTGGAGGTCTTTGCTACCGCGACTCCTTTAGTGGATCATGCGGGTCAGAAAATGATGATGATGAACAAACAAGTAGTAGCATCGATTTAAAACGAGATTTAAAACCGCCCAACTAGAGCGAAGATTTAGGAAATTGTCGAGAACTGAAGCTCAACACTACTATCCATACGCAGTACGTCACTGCCGCGACGAAGAGCACTGTATGTAGCGTTAACAAACTTACAAAAAAAGACTTCAGTACAACAATGAGCTGCCACCATTAACCATTCTTACAGAAATGAGTTGATTACAATAGTGACAAGCACCCTTCTAAAATCTAGAATGCCGAAGCACTGAAGCAATCACCCCCCTTTGACTCGATCACAGATAAGACATGCAGAAACATTTCCAATTGCTAAATCGTCTCCAAAGACGTTTCATTGGATGGCAATGCATATCAAGGTAACCTTAAAGTTTCGCACAGAAATGCGAAAGAGTCAAGACAAGCAAGCCTCACAAGCAGCGATAATTGAATGGGAAATTGTGCCTTATCTTCAACTGCAGATTAGAAGCGCCATTTATTTACTTATGTCCAGAGTCTTATTGATAGCGAGAAACAACATGCGGCTTTTATTTGCCACGAAAACGGAGTTGAATGAATGATCGCTGTTTTGTTTTGTTTACTTTGTTCCAACAGTGCGGGTGCTGTTTCTCTTTGATAAATCCTCTACAAATCCTTCAGTTTGTTGATTTCAATTGAATCTGTGTGATGACATAAACTAATTGCGCGCCGCCTCCATTGCTCTGTGCATGAATCATTTACTCATGTTTTCTGTTCTAGTTCTCACCTTCGAGAGGGGAGGCGGAGGGGGGGAGAAAAAAAGAAGGCGGAAAAAACAATATCGTTGATCGTTGTTCTGATGTCAATTGAATCATGACACCAATTGGCAAAGATTGAAGAAGAAATACCAACTATCGAAGAATCAAGCGAAAGCTTACACGACGATGTGTGTCACTTGTTGACTCCTCACAAGGCCAGAGAAAACACTGGCAGTTTCTACAATTATGTGCACCCATGATATTCATAATTTTCGTTGTGTATTGAGTTCGAATTTTGACTTGGGAATAAATTGAATTCCCAGAAGGCGATAAAAAAGAAGAGAAACTGTTTTATTCGCCTTTGAAGAATCACACACTGTCTGACTGTCAACGCACACGAGAGCATAAATGTGTTCCCACGCATTTGTTTGGCACAATCTTTCGTTAAATATTGCTTGTAATTGTTTATAGTCATAGGGTGTACTACATGGGATGATAAATAGAAAATATTACGCATTAATCGGCAGCCAAAGAGAGCGCTGAGAGAAGAAGTTCGCCAGTTGAGCGTAATGTGCGCTATAGGAGCACTGAATCATTACTTTACGTCATGAATTAAATTAAAGTTAATGCAGAACAGACGAAACGGATTTCGACAACAGCGACAAAGGGATGTACAACAAAACAAGAAAGAAACAAAAGCATTTTGTTTTGTTTTCACGTGATTTATGCTTTGATTAAGTTTATTATATCTATATACTATATATATAGAGAGAGAATGAGAGTAGGAGAGGGAGAGGGGGGGGGGGCACGGGCCACGAATACAACAAAAAACAATCAAAATTCATCAACAACCCTGGGTGCTGCGCTGCCAACAGACAAGTTGACATTTATGCTGCTTCTGCTGCGTTTATTATTAATTCATATCCAACTCAGTTCAAGGACCCACTGTGCCAACAATTCACCATATATCAATGCATGGCAGTGAACGAGAAAAAGCGAGACAGTCGGTCTGTTGGTTCGTTCGTTGGTTGGTTTTGGTATCGATCGATATTTAAGTACCGGCAATACAACACACAACTTTCCTTCTGCCTAGCTAAAAGCACGGTTGCTGCTGCTACTGCTGCCGCCGCCGCCGCTGCTGTTGAAAACGACACCAGCAACGATAACGACTACGAAAACGACGACGCTGATGATAGAGTCGGTGACTTTTGAAGTGGTTATACCCTTTTATACCTTCGCTTCCTTGCGACTTCAAGGAGAATTACATGTTCCTCTTCCTATTTACATATTTTATAAGGTTAGCTTTTTTGCCTCTGCTTTATTTTGTTTATTTTTGGCCACGTACGATACTGCTTATATGCCGCCTTACCCTTTGCTCGGCTGATTTATTTCCCTGCGCATTATTGCACACACATATGCTATATGCATGCGCTTACGTGAATATCGGTGAGGAACTTGTTATCAGCAAAATAACACATATATGTACACGTTCTTGGCAATATATCATCTCATTGCTGTTTGACGCTGCTACAACGGAAAGATAAAATTCTTTCAAAATAAATAAACACACGGGAAAAAATAAATACGACTAATCGAGAAAATTATACGCCCATCCGTTGATAGATTTATTGCAAGTTAATTTTGGTCGAAGACACATGTAGACCCCGTGTAGTCCTGTTGACTCCGACCACGTCTATGGATGTGATGAGAACTGTGCGGCAAATTGCAAATGAATGGCATTTTCTAAATTTTAATTATGTGCATTTTATGGCGCTGACGATCGGCGTGACGATCTGAATTTTGGATCACTTTTTTATTCATGCTATTTAAATTGAATAAATTCCGCGACCACTGCATGCCAGGGTGACAGTTATGAATTTGGTGGATTTTTACTGCCACTTAGGCGGCTGATGAGAGCAGGGCATTAATTGCAAAATAATCTGCTGGATTTTGGCTGGTACCCTTTGGCAACGTTCAATGGATGGCAAGCTTGAGACGTTAGTGCCTCAGCAGTGACTCACGAGAGATCGGGTAGGAAAAGTAAACTAAAGGTCGTCATAAACCTGCGACCTTGCGAATAGCTGTTGTAACATCGAAATGCGACCACGCGTTTAATGCTCCTACATTTTATAGTTGAGGCAGTAAACCTTGCGAATGATGCATCGCAAGATGGGAGTGGAAATTGCGGCACGAATTGGAAATGTAACTGGGATCAGCAAGTGTGCTGCAATCGAACTGGCCCCATCAACTGATCTTATTATGTCGACGAGAACTTAAATGGGAGACTAAATGATGCAGAGAAGGTGGTGTTGACCGGGTCATGGATGAAATGATGAAATCCCAGGAAAAATAGGACTTTGCATTAACTTCATATGCAGAGGCTGCGGCGACGTAGAAGAAAAAGTGGATTCTACTCACCATCTCTTCCACAGCCCCAGGCTTTGTCTGTATAGAACGCTGGGAGAATATTTTCTTCCAAGACCTGTGTGAACTAAACAATGTGCCACTAAAATCTATTCTCAGGCTTTTCAGGGCATCAGGATGGCTGAACATCGAGCAACCATAGCGGAAAGGGCTGAGAGGAATTTGATCCAAGCCCTGGGCATCACAATGGGTCTATGAAGACCTAGGCGAGGTAAGGTGGGCTGCCAACGAAATCGCCAGCACACATAGACCATGTGGACCTATTGTCAGACCACTAGCCACTGATCGACAACTCCAGTGATAGTGCCGTTCCTCCGGTCCCAATGGCAAATGGTGACTGAACCATATTTGAAAACCGGATAAAACGTGTTAACATTGCTTTTTCACTGAGATTCGAACCGGGGGACCTCTCCAACCAGCTGCAGGCACGCAACCAACTGCGCCATCCGCCTGTTACTATGAAGATCTAAGTGAGACGAGCTTCGGCGCGTCTACCCACTAACCTAACCCAACCTACAGGTCATGAAGTACGTAAGCCATAACCTCAATGTGTCCCAAGGAGACTTTTGCATATTTTGTATAAAAGATCGATCTGATTGAGCGTTGAACGACATGCATACTAACTCCTCTCTTTATATAGAGTGCAGATAACACGTCCAACCGTAGAGTGTTGCTTCAAACGGCTCCATGGAACCTCGAAAAATGAACGACCCATCACCAGATCATTTATAAAAATTCTACTGGACGAGACTGTAGCTTTACTCTTACAACTGGCATCCGACCCAAGTGACTTTAGCGGCGTTCACACTCAACAATTTGCCGATACAATTTGCTTGACAACCGTGCTTAATCGGCCAAATCGTCAACGTGAACGCTCAGGACTACAAGTTGACAGGCTTGTAGGACGGTAGACAACACAATTTGACATTTTTAAGTGTGAACACCGCTTTTCAGAGGTTTTCTATGACGTTTGTGGGATCCATGAATGGGAACAAGACTCGTTATAGATGCTTACGACAGCAGGTTTGGTCAGCAGGGGACACAGTCTGCCACTTTAATAAATCCACGCAGGATTGCCAAGAAATTCCATTCTTTTCCCATCACTCTCATCAGTCAAAGAATCATTGGAACTAAAAGTGTTATGTCTAAGCTCCATTTTTAGGTTAGCTTCCTGAATTCCTCTGCAGCAGAATGTGGAAGCACTTGCCAAAAACTGAAAGAAGAGCTAGTGACATTTATCCGTCCAAATCAATCCGCCTTTGCGTAAAACAAATCAGTCTCTCTCCCATTTCTGTTCCCCTCCGAAGGTGCACACTTATGTATGTACATTCTAATTATTTTCCTCAAACGAATTTGAAAAAAAAATATAAATAAATTCTGAACAAACGAAAATGTTGTGTAAACAGTTGAAGAGAACTCACGTCTGTACACACACCGAATGGGTAACCTATTTATTTCACATGCTTATCGCGGAAATAGACGACAGATTACCTTCGAACTTCACAGTCCGCCATAAGGTGGGACACAAGTAATTTAATATCAATGATATAACACGTACGCCTACTAGAGTTTCGTCAACAAAAATACACCCCTGGACAGGTTGTCTTTGAATAATTATACCAAAAAAGCGAACGACGACACGTTTCCACCGAATATCGCGTAGAACACATGAAGACATGAACTGCTGATGAGCACACTACATATAGACAAACAAAAACAGAAGAAAAATAATGAACAGAAGTACATATATCACGGCACAACTGTGGAAATGTAATTTACATGGCATCGAGCGGCGACAAGGCCAAATGATTTCACACACAGTTGTCCAGTGTGTGTCTGTGCCGCCGAACCAAATCAATTTTGAATGAATGAAAGGATTCTCCTCGCAAGGAAATACGGAGAAAAAAAGAAGAGGAACCAGAAAATATCTGCAAAATCTCGGTAGTCACTGTCTCTCTCTGCTCACGACCACGAAATCACAAATAAATTAACCCAATAAAAATCATTTTAAATTTACTCACAAGCCCAAAGAGAAAAAGCAAGACAAACCGACCGAGGATGAAAAAAAAATCAAAAAAAAAGAGGAAAGAAAATACTGACACTTGCCGCATTGCGAAACAAAACAATTTAACACTTCTTTTTTACGATTTTCTTCCGTCTCTCTTTCCAAATATCTAAAATATGTTTGTTTTAATTAACTCATCGTCGTCGACGACGACTGTCGTGTCGCTGTGGTTGTGTGAATGGAGTGGGCACACTGGGCGAACAACAAACCGAACGAAATAGACAGCGAAGGCAAACAGCGACCTTTTGCATGGTAAATACGCGATCCAATGTAGGATCTCCCCCACAGTTCTTGTAATCGTATATCTGCTACTTCACACAATCCGAAAGTGCCTCCAATTTGTGTGTGATTTAACCAAAAGAAAAAAATCCTTCGGCCATTTGCTGATAAAGGTGAAAATGACTTTTATTTCGTACATAAGTCGTGACGCACAGCAGCGGCGGCACAAGCTCCGAGTGTGTGTGGAGGAAACAGGAACTTTCCCCATGCCCCCAGACACACGAAGCCACACTCACTCCGCTCCGAACCGACTCCACTCACTCACAACTCACTGACGACGACGACAACGGCAACGACTTTTGGTAGAAAACTCGAACTCGATTTACAAATTGAAGATGAAAAAACCCAAAAATTTCGTAACTCATCCATCGAACCTCGTAAATATCCATGCAATGCGGTTGTAAAATCAATTTTTTATCGGTTCAATGCAAGAATATAGTTTCACTTTTCCGTTTTGCACAGCACACAGCGATCAGTTTGTAAAACAGGAACCAAACAAATTTTTACGCAAAATTAAAAGCATGAATATGAAATATAAGGAAATAAAAAAATAAATAAACGATGGAAGAAAACTCTTGTGCGAAAAATTTCTCAAAAACGACTTTACGACGACGGCACAGAGCTCCGCCACACAACACACCACACAGAATAGCGACACAGACCAACGAAAAGTAAATTCGAAAGGCACCATAGTAGCAAAACGAATATTATGTGTATAAAAAAAATATATAAAGACAAAATGAAATAAAAAAAAAAAAAATGATTGAGGAAACTACCGTTCCGATGAGTTACCACACATTTCGAGTTTTCCTGGCGCTTTTTCTTTTCAAATGCTGACATAAATCGACACTTTTCGATACTTATAAATGATCTGAGTTCGATATTATATTGTATACTAACATTTTACAATTGAATTGCATGCTAAATTCACTGTTTTTATATTGAAAACATATTTTTTTGTGATTCGATTGTTCTTTTTTGGTGGAAATTATTTATTAGACATGGCGCTTGCAAACACAACTACGGTGGAAGAAGTGAAAATTATGACAGTGGAGAGTGTGTTAAGTTGACAATTGCGCAGTGCTGCCATGTTGCATAGATTTTTTTCCCTCATATTCATTTCAGCGAAGTTCTCTTATGCTGTAGTATGGGGAAAGGTTGAGTAAATGGAAGGAATATGAGCATTTTTGAGCTTGAGTTCTGGAATTTAAAACAGTGACAGAATCTTTCTATATATTTGGGTGTCCTATTTCATGAATCGATTACTTATGAATTCATGCTACATTTCCACTTAGGATTGCTGAGTGGTTGTAGTGTGCATTATGCAAGGTGACACTCTGTTTAGTGTCAGTGACATTTACCTGACAAATAGTTACCTAAAATGTCATCAAGCTTACCATTTCCATCATCTTTCAGATAACTGCTGACATCTGAAGGCATTTTGTGTGAAAATATGTATCTAATCGATGAATCTCCTTCATTTTGAAACATTGCCAACACACTCTACCACTCACGATGTAACACACACCTAATTCAACATTTTTCGCTAAATCGGCCATCATGACGGCTTTCGGCGATCGCATAGACCAGCTATACACACCCCCACATACATTGCACTCTTTCGCACTCCCACGGAATTCCAATACCAACTGGAAGTGCAATTCGAATTTGTGGAAAGTACCATAAATAATTCGTATTCGATCAAAAGTATTCGAGATTCAGTGGTGTACGGAACGGTAGCAATTTTATTCCTCAAAGTTTTTTCGCCCGTTCCTGATGGAAATAGAAACCGCATAAACTGCAATACACCATAAATTAGTCAAATTCTCAATATACACCAACGAAATGTAAGTGATAAATTATAAGACTTCCTAAGAATTACGCAGTCTTCAAGTGGTTTAAGGCGTGTAATTCGCATTTAAAAGACATCAGCTTGCCATCGCGAAGCGCAGGGAGTACCTGCTGTCTGCGGGGTTGTTTTCCATTGCCATCGTTAATTTTTGAGATACTCTTTGCGATAAGTAATTTCTATTAATAATTTTCTAATTGATCTTTAAGTGGAGTGTGCACAGAGAAGTGCTCTCAAATCTCAGTGAAACCAATGAATTTGTGAGAAAGTTTATCGCCTCAGATGCGCCCACGCAATCCCAATGGAGTGATTGATGGTGACTCCACTTTGATTGTTTTGCAATTACATATGTACATCTCGTCTCCCTACAATGATGGATCCCATGAATCAATATATTCAGTCATCGTTCATTTCCTGTGTGATCGCCCCAAAACCGCTCACACTGGAGGTGTTGTGCCACCACCATCGTCGGTGTCGCCCATCTGACGTAGTCCCCAGCGCCTTCAATCATCGTCTTCAAGCACAACACATCGTATGTGTGTATTTTAATTTTCCTAGTGTTTCTCAGATTTTAATTTATCTGCCGATGAGTCATTTGACTTTAGTGCCACCGTCGTACTAAGCTTGATGAGTATCGCTTTGGGCAAACGTCGTTTTTGTTTTTTGTTTTTTTTTTTGCATACAAAAAGTGAATTTTGTTGCCACTTATCGTGTAACAGCTGAAGGAAGTGATTTCATTGCATTTCTCAGTACATGCGTGAGCAGCGCAGAGGTGGATGGTGGTCATTTTATTGGAAGAAAACATTGCACATCGCGACTTTTGTTTACCTTGAGGCGGCCGCTGACATCATTTTCGGTTTCGGTTCGGGGCAATTCATTGGCTGGTTTCGATTTGAATCGCGTATCAAATTTGTTTCTTTTTATATAAGAGCTGTTTTGCAGACTACGTCAATTTGGGTATTTTTCATTTTTTTTCTGTTCTCCCTCCCTCCCTCGATTCGTGGAAGTGGATCTCGGAGTTGTGATAAGTTTTTCTGCTTTTAGGAGCGCTTCTGGTGATGTGCTTTACTGTTGTATTGCATGTGTTTTGTTCGCAGACAGGTAGTGGTCGTGTGTCAACTGGTTTAGTTTTCTTTGTGTTGTTGTGCAGCCAACATGAGTCAAGCGATGTTTGTTTTCAATTGGGAATCGATGGGAATGCCAACATTGTTTTCGAATGGAAGTGGTGACGAGGTGTTGTATCGTAGAACTGCAAATCGTCTTCCGGTTTTTTTTTCGTACATGTATGTGTGTGAATGACGAACCCACAACAAAGTGTGGAATAATGGTTACATTTTCTAGCTCTCACTTTGTTGCTGCTTGGTGATCGGACTTCATCTGATTTCAGGGTGTTTCCTCGTGGACTACTGACGGTTATGGGTGCAAATCAGCCGAGCATGACAAGCTAACGCAGACAAACGATTCTTTTTTGGAAGACTGAGTGCATGCAAGGGAATTTAGTGAACGTCATCTATTACCGCAACAAGCGTTCATTGAGTTTTAGGAGACATGGGGAAGTGGTCCTCCTTCTGGAATCTTAGAGCCGTGGCGAATTGGTTCATTCAGTAGGAACACAGAATCAGTACTTGCAGAGCTATTCCCAGCTCAATCCAGGAATTACCCGATCCTACTGTGCGTAGTTACATAATGGACTCACAGTTCATCGCTTCCCTTATCCAAATCATGAATCAGAAGGCGGTCAACTGGAATTCCCTTGCACACATCAGTTTTACTGCTTTATCTTTCGCCATTATCTTGCATGTATGTAAACCATTTTGTTGGCTTCTTCTTGTCTGAATGATGGGCTTCTCTGGTCTGAATTCTAGGCAAAACTCCTAACGCCTGGCGCCAAAGCGACATCTTTGACCAATAAGAGCCGAATCTGCAAGAGCACATTTTTCGATTACCTACTGCATTGTAACTTTCCATTGCCTTCTCCTCACAATCGGGTACATAGAGGCAGTGCTCAACGTCGTAGATTTCTGTTTGAAAAATGAACAGAAGCTTCTTGCTGCAGGAATTATAAGAATTTCCATTACCTTGCGCTACGTAGTCTTTGTTGAGCGTCAGTGAAACCAAATGCGTCCCATCCCACTCTCTTTCGTCCACCAAATCAGTTGAACGCCAAAGTTTGTCTCCTCTTGTGACTGATGTCTGCCACCACTACTAAGCACGTGCCATAAGCACAACTGCAGTCGACACGGTGGCACGTGCCAGCCTTAAGACAAACTTGATTCTCTGCATTGAGCCGTAAAATTAATTCACATGAGCACACGCGATGAGGTCATCGACTATTTTCACTAGATAAGCCGGCAATCATTGCACAAAGATCTCTTCGAATCCATTCAATTGAAATATTCTAGCGAATCAAATCGTGGAGGGACGACGCTAATCTAATTGAAATGAGAGAAATAATCCAATGTGTGCAGGCACGTCTGCTTTATATCATATCATGCCGCTTTTATCAGCTGAATTGAAGCGCCACCAAAGCAGCGAACGAGTGAATTTGTTTCGTTGTCGCTGGTTGGGGTTGTTTTCGTAAAAAAAAAATTACCGGCGCCAAGCATGGGAAGGAAATGAAAGTTTCTCCTATTGATACGGCGCTTCGTATCCAACTGATATTTTTAATCAAGTCTCAGTAGGTCCATCAGTAAGTCCATTCAGAAGACCATGCAAATTCATTAAATGTAGGTGCTGCCTGGTAGTACAATGGACCAGTTTTAGAGTCAGAGTGCTGCAGTGTAATGTTCAAAAACCTTGGACAAAAACTTGAGCAAATAGGTTAGAAACAAAGGTCTCTCATTTCAACGGGTTTTTGGAGCCTCCCAACTTTTTCTGTTAGGTCAGTGGGTAGACGCGTCAAAGCACGTCTCACTTAGGTCCTGGTGGACCCAAAGTGAAGCCCAAAGGGGGAAATGGATTCCTCTTTACACCTTTCTCGTACACATCGTATCATATCTGCTCATTGTTCAACCATGCTGACATCCTGATAAACCTGATTGTTTCCGCTAAAGTACGATCATTTGATGTTCATTCCTCTAGCAGACGTGTGCCCGAATTCCAAAGCGTAATGCATGCCGACACCGTCTGAAGGTGATTGTTAAACTTCTCTGTTTGGCATGCAAATTTGTGGATTGATAGATCTTATCGGCGATCCTTGATCTTGTGTTATTGCTTTCGGATGCATGCTGTGAAGACAACGGCAATGCGACCAGGATAGATCTATTGTATCGGAGGGTTGGAGTAGGGATGGGTCAACTCGAGTTGATAAACCGGGTCAAACCACAGCTGAACCGAGTTGCCGAACCAAAAACGGATCGAATAATTAAACAGGTGAAGTGAAAACATAATTTGCTTTCAGTTGGTTAAGACAAAGTGAGTATATTGCACATACAAGTGAGTGAACATTGTTTTTGTTCAAACCGAGTTGTACTGGCCAGTTTTATACCTACTTGAAGTTCGGCATTGGTTCTGTTTCCCATGAGACGTTGATGCTGGCACGTGGTCTACTCTCTCTTCTCGTTATTCCTTTTTGGACATGTAGTGGACCTGCGGCAGTACCGCCCCGGCGCCACTTTTTATCCGGCGAGCCTTAAACTCACGTACGTCCAATTTATTTCGGAAAGTCTTTGTTAATGTGTGTTCAAACAGGTTGTAACTAATTCGCGCCACCACGAGTTTAGCTCAACGCGTATTGCTCTCTATCGACTGTTTAGCCTTATTGAACTCCACATACATAGTTTGATGTATAGCACACTTTGCTTTCAAATTTGTCGGATTATTTGGAACTCTGTTTCTAAAAGTTCCGCACTTCAGGGAGTCTGATGAAGTACTCTATAGTCCGACAAACTCGATAAACCGACAGCGGTACTGTAATAGAGTATGGAACCGAGATAGCCGACTCGAGTTGCAACTCGGTTTGTTTCAATTCCAGCTCGGGATAACTCGATTCAAGAATGTTTCGGTTTGGCACATCACTAGGTTGGAATTATCTCAGAAGACGTACTACTTCCCACGTGAAAGCTAGTAAGTCTTTTGTAGTGGAGTTTTTTTTAAACCCACTGAAGTGAGTATCTCCCTATGGAAGATACGTTTCCTTAACGCTATTAGTACCGGACATTCGCACAAACGGTGCTCAGAAGTTTTGTCCTCTTCGTGGCACAGCCGACAGGCCTTGTCTTGACACAGGTTTAAATTGTTAAGGTGGTAGTTCAGGCCACAATGTCCCGTAAGAAAGCTTGTTAGCAGTCTTAAGTTCTCTTTGTTCAGATTAAGTACTTCCTTATGAATAAGGCATGATTAATCGTTTGGATTGCCTAAGATCACGACAATGTGTCCACTGGTCTAGGCGAAGTTTGTTTCCCATTCGTTAGTCAGAGTTGTGACTGCTGTCCAATTGACATTACAGTACGGTTCAGGACCGATGAATGCAGATTCCGAGCCAGCCCTCTCGAGCTTATCTGCGGATTCGTTGCCTGCAATCCCACTGTGTCCAGGGACCCAGCCAATTTTCACCTTGTTGTGTCTGGCAAGCGATTGTAGAACGTCATAGCAACATTTGAATGTTTTTAGATCTAAAAAGTGAGACGAGAGTGCCTCTAGAGCTGCTTGACTGTCTGAGAATATCAGTATATTAGCGCCTTAATGCCTTTGAGGAGGTTTTGTCTCTGTCGCAGATCTCGATGGCGTGAATTTCTGATTGAAACACTATAGGATTCGATTCCATTGGTACATAAATCTTTGTGTTGGGTCCAAAGACTCCTGCTGCTCCCACTCCAGATTCCATCTTTCATCCGTCTGTGTACCATACCACACTTCTAGGGTCTTGTGCTGGGACACCATTAGACCAGCTTGCGCGGTATCGCATCGTCATACACTTTCAGAACCATATTAAGACACCCTGCCTATTGCTTGATTCCTATTATTGGTGATCTCCCACGTTGTTTAATTAGTTCTCATCAATCAGTTGAAACCATTAATTAGATAAAATTAAACCTCTTTCAGAAATATCAACGCGAACAAATTTCCCCAAAGGAACAATGAGTCGATCGAGTAGAGTGTTGAACGTCTTAGCACTGCTGGTGTTCGCCGGCTGTGCGCTCATCGCAGTTGAGGGACAAATCGCCGAGAAATACACACAAAATCCATGTGTAAACAAACGAACATGCCACGAGTGCATTCAGACACAAAGTTGTGCCTGGTGTTTGCAGCCAGACTTCGGTGATAGACCCAGATGCTTCCAGCCGAGCTATTCAACGTTGGGCGCATGTCCCGAGGAGTTCACCTGGAATCCGGATAACGAACAAAAGTTATTAATCAATCGTGAACTTTCACGTGCCGGATCACGCAGTGCTGGCGGTCAAATGGCGTACGGTGGCAGCTATGAAGCAAGCTCGTCGTACAGCGGCAGTGCATCGGGTTTTCAATCATCACAGTTTGGAGCAACATCGAGTGCGTCTGGCGGTGCAGCAGGAAGCTTTGGTACTGCTCGAGGCGAGATTGTTCAGATCAGTCCGCAGAGAGTCAGTTTGAAGCTCAGAATAAGTAAGTGACAGCTAAACTCTCGTATGTTTGTGGATGTATTCTAGCGTAATTTCCCCATCATTCCAGATCAAGCTCACCGGTTGAGCCTGCGTTACTCCCAAGCCGAGGATTACCCCGTCGATCTGTACTACCTTATGGACTTGTCAAAATCCATGGACGACGATAAGAAGAATCTGTCGAAATTGGGCGATCTCCTGTCCGATACAATGAAGAACATCACATCGAACTTCAGGCTCGGCTTCGGATCGTTCGTGGACAAGGTGCTGATGCCATACGTCTCGACAATTCCAAAAAAGTGAGTCGTTCAAATTCTATTTTAATGATAAACAAATCTCCATCTGTGTGCACATGAAGTGGTTCGATTATGTAAATGGGCGCCAATTAGTAGGGAGGACGTCAGCGGGCGTCAGTTTAAGGGAAAAACGACTCCGATTCCAAGGAATGTGACAAAGCACGTCTCAGTGAATCATGCGTTGAATCTCAAATGTGATTCATCGGTTTTATTTTTAATTTGTGTGTTTCTTCGTCGCTGTTGGCATTCGCTTATGATTACTGTGCGCGCACGTGTGTGTGTGTGTGTTAATATGGAATGTGCTTCGCAATTGTGAGATTGCGAAGAGAGAAGGTGGTTGTGCCAGCAGATTAAACAAAGGTTATGTTGACGTTTTAAAGTCAATCGGAAGTGTGGTGTTTGTTGCAAGGTGCTTGGCATCGTAGACAGATGGACTGAGAGCCGATGTTGTAGAACACGATAGCATCAGCCAAATTATACAGCAGACATAAAACAAGAAGTGACAAACGAATGGTGTCATTTTATTAGATCATTCATCTGGTGGGACTGTTGACAACAAAGAGATTGTATTTGCATGTTGAGCGATCACTTTTATACAAATTGTTTGAGGCATACGCCACACGATAATTCAGAAATTACCATATGCGTGAGGCTAGCGGGGGTTCGTGTGATCGCTTTGGAAGCGTGTCGCTCGTGATGTCTTTGACTTTTTGGAATCAAAGTTAGTGCTGGATGGAGCAGTTGGTTGAGTGCCTGTCGTTGGTTAGAGCTGTACCCGGTTCAAATGCCAGTGAAGAAGCAAAGTTAACACGCTTTATCCGGTTTTCAGTTTCAATTTGGTCCAGTCACCATTTCCCGTTGGGAGACACTATCACTGGAGTTGTCGATCACAATGGATCATCACATGGTGTAAGAGCGCTGACGACTTCGCTGGGAGCCCACTTAACTACCTACACACAGCGCGCTTTACTTCATGCGTCGCTCAGCAGTCGATAAGGATTTAAAAAGAGGATCTTCACATTCGCGCTTTTCAATCGGAAACAACCGTCGGGAAGAACGACTCTCACCTCCAAACATATGTTGTTGATGACGCCACTGCACTCCAAGTTTACCAAGAACGTTTTCTAAGGTTACGACGAAGATACCTGCATATGTGATCACAATCATTACCGATGTCAAGGCGGGTTGCTCCTCGGAATCATTACACCTTTGTCCTCATTTCTACATCATTTCAACGCCGGATGAACAAAAACAGAACATCCTTTCAAGATAAAGTCCGAAATTGGAAAATTTTCGAGGTAATTTCAACCTTCTGCAACAAGGAGGCTATATGTTCTTTTCACTATTAACTTGCCTCGTGCAAAGCTTAAAGGCACGCAACTCCATTGACTCCGTTTAAAATATTCATTTGTTATTCGTGTTCTGACACAGTCTCTCAAAGCATTTCCCGAACTCTATATTCTCAGCTACAACATAGCAGCCGTGTGTCGGCCGTGGCGTTGTGGGTCCGTGCGTCGAATCCTTCGCACTTGAACCTCGAATCCCAGTGCGACAAAAAGAATTTCCACGGCTCCAGATCTTTCAAGTCACCGACAATGGTCAAAGAGTAACGACTGTCTGTCTAGAAAAAGCCTCTCAAACTTTCAGAATTGGCATACAAATGTAGGGCCCTTCCACTCATGAGAGAGACAATAGCACCCACAAAGGGAGTGGTTGCTGAGAAGCTGTGCTAGAGGGCCAACGTGTTGTTTTTGTTTGTTCGTGGTCTTACACAATCTCTCAAGGCATTTCCCGAACAACAGTAAGAAACTCTTAAAGCATGTGCCCTCACATCGCAAATAAAAGTAAAGTCTTCGATCAATTCACAGTCAGGGGCACGGCATGAAAAATCCGCCAATTGGTCGGTAATATACAGCCACCAGACACACGCCGCAGTCACAATGCAATGCACGTTCCGAACATAAGTCTAGACAACTACTATTCGCGGCAAATCTAATCAAATGTGAAACATAAATTACAGTCGATGGCATTGCCAAGTCTACTGTACGGTTGCAAATGTTAGTGTGAGAAGAAAATCAGATCTGAGTTTGATTTGTTCCTGGGTTCTTATGTCCTTTAACCCCTCGGGGAGCATAGAGTACTCAACTGCGCCTGCGCTCCATCTCGTTCGCGTTTGAGCTCTCTCCAATTCATTCCTGAAGAAACATGGGCACTCGACTGCTCTGCCTGCCTGGGTAAGTCGATTCCACTGCAAGGCGTACTTCGCAGCGGAGTTATCTTCGCGCCGTACGGTGTGTCCAATCCACTGCCACTTTCTCCTTCGTATTTTGATGTTTATAGGTTCCTTGCACGTTCTCAAGTGAAATTGCTCGTTGGATATACGTTTCGGGCAAAAAATCCTAAGGATGTTTCTTAAACATCCCTTTACGAAAGATTGCAGCTTTCGTGTGCTAATGGTGTCCAATTGCTAGGTACTGCATCCATATAGCAGCACCGACTGCACATTGGAGCGGAACAGTCGCAGCTTGGTTCTCAAGCTGAAGCCGATAACCTTGCTTTACCAGATCGAGGGTGGCATTTTGAACGCAGCTATAACCTTCCCGAATCTGCTGTTCACATCCAGTTCGGTGCGACCGCGATGAGCCGAGACCACACTTCCTAACTATAGAAAGCCTATTAGGTTAGGTTAGGTAGTGAGTGGCAATTAAATATGGAGCGGGGGTGGACTTAGGCCAAAATTAGAAAGCCTGTTAACTTTCTCGACTTCTTGCCCATGTTCCGCAATGTTCAGTTGGGCGCGGTTGTCAGAAATGCTAAGGGCAAACAATACAGCGAAAGCTACGCTGTATTTATTTTGAGCCCCACGATTGCCTCAGCTCTAGATTATGGGCCATCAAGTGAAGATCCATTATCCGATGCGGAAGTAGATAAACATTTCCAAACGTTCCTGTGTTTAGTTTTCTTTCAAATCATTCATGTGCACGGATCCAAGCAGGATCTCTATTGCATTGAATTGTCGTCTATGGCACACCTCAGACACAATCAAAGTGGGTCACAACTGATTCATCTGTGACAGTCACTCCAATCTAATCTAACCTCACCTTCATGTGCACACACTTGGAGTAGCTATCCTTGAATACATTTTTATATTTGAAACCATATATGTAATAATTTCTATTTATTTAAAAGCAAAATTCCACAAATGAACAGATTTTTGATAGTTTTCTCTTGTTTTTTTGTTTTTTGCATTTTTATTTTTTGTATTTTGTCCTTTTCTTTTTTTTTCCTATAAAACAAATTTTGAAACTGCACAAAAATATATATTAAACAAAACAAAAACAACCAAAAAACGCACTAATAAAGACTCGAACATCCATGCGACGGTTGTGAAGCTCCCTACGGTTATCGCAACCAAATGCCTTTGAGCATAGACACAGCGAAATTTTCTGTAAGACATTAAATTTAATTTTACTTATATTCACTATCTCCTTCTCACTCTCTCTCTCTCTCTCTCTCTCTCTGTGTGCATATCAATCATCTATCAGTTCTAACATATCTATAGCATTTGTAGCCTTCGTAGTCTTAAGGAACTGGCAGAATATGATCGCATTATCGTTGTGGCCTGTAAATTACATATCATTTTTTCTGTTTTCATAAAGTCTTTGAAATGAGTACAAACTTGCAGTCACTTTCTTTTTGTGCATTTTGTTTCTTTCTTTGTATTTTGCTTGACGCTATGTATACTATATACGTAGTTGGTATATTTTAAAGTTTTTGTTGTTCTCGCTGTAGCGCGAAAATATGTTTTGTACTTTTTTTTTCTTGTTTTTTGGTGTTGTCTGTGTATATAAATGTGGAATGTGGAATAATTAGGATAAGGAGCAGAGT
Source organism: Eristalis pertinax (assembly GCA_907269125.1). NCBI lineage: Eukaryota > Metazoa > Arthropoda > Insecta > Diptera > Syrphidae > Eristalis > Eristalis pertinax. Next base: position 30,706,287 of record OU026149.1, read on the forward strand.
TGTCATGGTTATGGGTTAAAGGAACAATGTGCTTACATCTAGTTGTATTATTTATTTTATTTTTTTTTTTTAGACTTAAGTAGGTGGCATTGCTGTCATTTTGTGTATGTGGACTTTTCCAGTGTAGAAGGTCGCGTTGCTGAAAATGTATCAGATGACGTGGGTGTACTGAGTAATTTTCAAATTGATAAGGACCACTGGTTCCCCTGGCATTCAAATTCAAACGATAACGTTACGTGCTCCAATTCACTTCTCTTTTTGAAGTGAATTCTTAATAAAAAAAACCCTCAGTTGCTTTCTTATCGGTAAATGTGTACGTTCGCATGTGTTTTGAGGACATGCCATTTTAGTTACTCAATTTCTCTTGTAAAGTCCGGAAATTCTAGTGAGTTTCTTGGTGTTGGTTTGGTGGCCCGTGACGTTGTGGGTCGCTCCTACTCCTTATGCGTCGACTCCTACGCACTTGGACCTACCTCTCTAGGTTCAATTCCTGGTACGACAAGAAATATTGTTCGCCGCCCTCATTCGAGGCCGTTGGATCTACCTGTCTAGGTTCAATTCCTGGTACGACAAGAAATACTCTTCACGGCCCCACCTCCTTGGAGTCACTGACACTGAGTTAAAGAGTTTCTATTTCTAGAAAAAGCTTCTCCAAACTTGGCCATTCGGAGTCGGCATACAACTGTAGGTCTCTTCCACTCGTGAGACAACAGTAGTACGCACAACACGTGTGGTTGTTGGGAAGCTAGGCCCTGTCCCTCTATGGACTGTAGGGCCAGCCATGTTATACTATTCTTGCCTCTGGGAAGTGTCTCATTATTAATGGTCTCATTAATTGAAAATACGTACTTTCTGCTTCTTTTTATTATTCATCTCCTCTTCGGAGGTTGATCATCATTGTTGTCAGAACTATGAGTACGTTCACCTCGTTATCTCTCGGCAGTTCAACGGTGGAGCCATTCCCGCATGTTTGGCAGTCATGTCAGCCTTTGCCTCCAAACCGATCTTGTCACTTTTATCGTTCTTTGCACAATAATTTGGAGTAAGTTACCTGAGGCATTCTAGGTACAGTGTACTCTTCCTAAGTCAAACTATCTCTTCAACTCGAATTTTTTGTTCGCCATATTTTGGCATTCTCCTCAATTTTCCATACAAAAACCATCTAAGTCGAACTCCCTCTAACTCGAACTAATTTTGATATCGCGTCTTAGGCGGAGTCCACTGTGCTTCCATAGTGTACAACTCAATCATCTGCAAGGTGTCACGGTCGATTGCGTATCAGCGCTTGCATGTCGTTGCCATTGCTTTCCTTCGTCGATTTAACCGGGTTATCAGCCGCGCAACAAAACAAGGAAAGTTATGAACCAATCGTCGTCGAAGCCAATAAGCTGATAAGCGTCATTCCACATAAAATGCTTTACATTCCTACAAATGTTCATCTGATACATTTTCTTCTGGTAAATTAGATTTCTTTTCAAAATAGAAACAAAACAATTTATTCAACAAACACACACTTTCTTGGTTAAATTGTCCAACGCATACATGTGTTGTTAAGTCGTATCATAATTCTCCTTCAATGTATGTATATCTATTCATTTATTTAGTTTGCGTGAGCCATGCTCAGGCTGTGCTGCACCTTATGGCTACCATAATGTTATGGCTTTAAGCATGGACACATATCGATTTTCTGTAAGTTTAAACTCTTGTGCTTGTGTGGGGCGGGTTGAATAAGACAAATTTTAATTATAATGTACTCAAATTAAATGATGGCTTTATTTGTGGTGGGGATTCATTAAAGCGCAATTAGTTAAGTGCATGCTCTCGGTCTTAACATCGTTTAACCACTTATACTTTCCAGTAGCATCTACTAACAAACTGTGATTGTCCTTTTCAGTCATTTAGCTCTTATTCCTGTAGATCAGAGATAAAAAATAAAATAACAAATTTCTTCTGCGATACACTCTTGATAGAATGATAAAAATTTTAAACATTCACATTAATCATAACATAAGTAACACGGTCTATAATGAATTTTAACGAAATATGAATTCAATGCATTGTGTGTACATCTTGCGTCGAAACTCGTCAACTTGAACTGCCTTTGTCCCTATCTGTGAAACATAGGCGACATACCAACTGGATCTAATCACATATCTGAGTCGAACAGCTCATAAAAACCATACGAATGGTGATCTATACTTCTCAGGCCGACTACCCGTAGAGGGTGTGAGTCTGAGCATTAGCAGCAATCTGGAAAGGATCGGAAAAAGGAGGCATTCTCCCAAATTTTTGACTTATAATAGGTCATGGGTCTTCTGCTTCCAATCAGCCAGACCAAGCTATCTTACGTCCGCGACGACTTGTCTTTGTACCGGATGTTCGGTCTTCCTCTCCTCGAATTCGAAGACCCTCTTTGCTAGAGCACTGCTTTTCTTTGAGCCCAATTGTTTCGACAGACGTAGCATCGGTTGCCAAGGGCGATTCGACGTCATATCTCCACTAGGACCTGGTTTGTGGAGTTTATGTTTGCCCCGAGGTAGACAAATTTCTTCACCATCTCAAAATTGTAGCTGGATGGCGCCGTGCCTGCCCTTGGTTAGTAGAGGGATCCCGGACCCGAATCCCAGTGAAAATAATGTTAATATGCTTTATCCGGAGTTGTGGATCAGTGGTAGTAGTCACACAATGGACTAACATGATCTAAGTGTGCTAGCGATTTCGCTGGCAGCCCACCTACCTAACCTAACGTCAAAACTGTAGCTGTCTATTGTTATGCTTTCGCACGTCTACATACATTTCTATCCTATCGAACGGCTTAAAAGTTCTTGAACCGAACCGTACCGAAATTATCGCGTATGTGCTAGTGTGGTGTTCAACCTTCACCTGTGATGGGTGCAAAGCTGATGAACTCGCGCCACTAGACTGCCAGTTGATAGATTCTCTCGTAACATAGGTATCCAGCCCCTACTGCTACCTTTAAGTTAAAGCTAAGTAATGGCCGACAGGCATCACTTGCCGAATCTCAAAACAAATCTAACCTCATTTCGATCCAAAAGAATAGGAATAATTACCGGACCACTGTCTATTAGGCCTTCACGCAAAAAGACTAGGCCTTCGCCAACGACTTTTGTAGAAGCTGCCTAGATGAAGCTGAGGAGGAAAGCATCTAACTCTGCAACTATCCTACTCTGGCCTTAACTAGGAAAGCCGCTACAAGCTCCTACTTCTACGACAGTCTAAACGATCTCATTGAAAATACCAGTCAACGCACTAGTAAAATTTGTCGACAAAACTGGCTGGTTGGCTTAATCACGTCAACTTTCTCTATTAATTGAAGGACCCACGTAGCGGTACAATGTGCCTATTTCCGGTGCTACATAACTACCGTGGGGCGACACAACTGGATCAATATTGTTCGGGATCACGAACTCGGCCATCGCCTCAAATGCTGATCAATGCGAAGTTTTATTTAATAATCCTTACGACAGATGAATCTTTTGCTGATACGTCAGCTTCATCAATATTTCCTAGGCAAAGCAATCTTTGTCCTTTCTTTCACCTCCTGTTTGTGAAACTGATAATCACTTCTTCCATGTGGAGACCTGCTTTAAATGCCTCCCGGTAGTCTGTTTCATTTGATCTTGTTCTCCAATTCAGTGAATTTCCTTCAAATCGTTAAGCGAAAGCACTCAAATTACATACAGAGGAGCTAATCAAATCAAATAAGTATAAAGGTTGATTTTGCAATTCATAATTCATATCGTCTTGGAGTTATCTCTTTAAGTAACCCTTCGTTTATTCAGCTAGTAGATAAAAAAACTGACTGTAAAGATAAGAGCAGTGTGTCAATTAGTCTCCGTTTCGGTGAATAGATCGTCTCATTCCTCAAAGTCCATTGCTGATCATCGATATAAAAAAATGAGCACGTATCGATAAATTGTACAAATAGAAGGCGCGAAATATGCTGCTTCAGTTGATAAAGAAAGAATCGCTTTCCATGACTCTAGGGGCGTATTCCTTTTGACTCCGCCACCCAAATTGTGAGCGTGAATGTGTCTTAAGATAAGGAAGGCATTCTTGTACACAAAATGTGAGTAAAACAATGCCATGATGTCACACACAGAAATTACTAATTTTTTTTTGATAACATTTGGAATTCCCTGATTTCACGGGCAAATTAAAGCAAACTAAAACCGATCAAGAGTGTACCGTCAGAAGATCCATCAATTCAATGAGCAGTCACGATTTTATTAACGTTTAAATTATGTCATCGAATGTATTAGCAAGAGGTAAATCGCTCTGCTGTGTCAGGAAACTTGGACGCTCCCGAGGGTGGTTTCGATGCTATCATGCAGGCAATTGTGTGCCGTGATCAAATCGGCTGGAGAGATCAAGCACGTCGTCTGTTGGTCTTCTCAACAGATGCTGGATTCCATTATGCCGGCGATGGTAAAGTAAGTGAAGGAATTTTGTGCGAACACTCTCCAGGGCAGAGCTAAAACTTCTCTGTCTCTTGCTCTAGCTCGGTGGTGTCATCGAACCCAATGATGGCGAATGTCATTTGGATAATATGGGACTATACACACACTCGACCATTCAAGATTACCCAAGCATCTCGCAAATTAACCATCATGTGAAGAAGAATGCCATCAACATCATCTTCGCTGTCACTCAGCAGCAAATCAACGTTTATGAGAAGTTGTCGCAACACATTGAAGGTTCCTCCAGTGCTGTGCTGTCCAATGATTCGTCTAACGTCGTCGAACTGGTTCGGGAAGAATACGGAGTAAGTTCACATCGAAAATTTCCGCAAACATCATCTAAGTCATATTTTCCCGCAGAAAATCTCATCGTCAATTGAAATGAAGGACAATGCTAGTGGTGCTGTGAAGATAACCTATTACTCGGCCTGTCTTACCGGAGGTACCGCAATTGCCACGGCTAAGTGTGATGGCCTGAAAGTTGGCGATATGGTCAGCTTCACTGCCGAAATTGTCGTAACCTCGTGTCCAAGCGATCCCAAGGACTGGCTTCAACAGATCCAAATCTATCCCGTTGGTATCAACGAGAGTTTGACGATCGATTTGGAAATGCTCTGCAGCTGCCCCTGTGAACGTCCAGGCCACCCAGACTATCAGCCTTCGTCACCAAAGTGTCACGGTCAGGGACAGTACATGTGTGGTATCTGCGAGTGCGATGAAGCTCATTTTGGACGCAACTGCGAGTGCTCCATGACCGATGTGCATGCGGAGAACGAACGCGACTTGGGATGTCGGGCGGACAACACAACACTGATCGACTGCAGCGGCAGAGGAAACTGTGTGTGCGGCGTTTGTGAGTGCGAAAAGCGCATCAATCCGGACGAAGTGATTTCGGGCAAGTTCTGCGAATGCGATAACTTCTCTTGTGATCGTCACAACCAACTGCTATGCTCGGGACCCGATCATGGCTCGTGCGAGTGTGGCGTTTGTGTCTGCAAAGCCGGCTGGACTGGATCGGCTTGCGATTGCCGAGGATCGAATGACACGTGCATCCCACCGAATGGAGGAGAAATCTGCTCCGGACACGGCGAGTGTGAGTGCGGAACTTGCAAGTAAGTGTGATGATGAATTGTGTTTGCATAACGAGGGGGAGTGTTAACAATTGTTTACTTGATTTAGGTGCAAGGTGACTGAAGAAGGTCGCTACTCAGGCAAGTACTGTGAGAAATGCCCCACCTGCTCCGGTCGCTGCCACGAACTGAAAGACTGTGTTCAATGCCAAATGTACAAGACTGGACCGCTTAAGGATGAGGCCGCCTGTGCGGCTAACTGCACAACATTCACACCAATCGGCGTTGAGAAGGTCGTAGTCGATGAGACTAAGGATGAATACGCATGCTTGTTCTACGACGAGGATGACTGCAAGTTCACATTCAAGTACGCCGACAAGGAGGATGACAAGATCGAGGTGCACGCCCAGCAGGAGCGTGAGTGCCCACCGAAAGTGTTCATGTTGGGCATTGTCCTGGGCGTGATAGCCGCCATTGTCCTGGTCGGTTTGGCAATTCTTCTCCTATGGAAGCTGCTGACAACCATTCACGATCGACGGGAGTTTGCACGTTTCGAAAAGGAGCGAATGAATGCCAAGTGGGAATCGGTAAGTGGATTTATTTTAGCACAATGCGTGAATTGAAGTTTGACTGTTCCTTTTTTTTTTGTCTCCGTGTGTAGGGCGAGAACCCGATCTACAAGCAAGCCACGTCAACATTCAAGAACCCCACCTATGCTGGAAAATAAGTTGATTTTCCGTGATTTTGCCATACACATTTTGTACATGCCCTCCAGTCGTAGGAGGAGAAGATATCATTTTTGTAGTTCTTTTTAATTTTTTTTTTTTAGTTTTCTTCTCTTGTTTGGTCACGCACTGTGGGTGGACTTTTGTGTTCCTTTTACAGTATTTTTTGTTTTCTTTTTCGTTTCTCTATTCTTTTACTGCCTGTCTGTTTCATGTACCACATCGTCGAACTAGCTGCTCCCCACAGTCTTAAAGCTGCATCGCAGCACCTTCAGAGTCCACACAGCATTGCGCGTGACCAAGCGGAAAACGATCGTTTTTTTTTCTCACAGCGAACTAAACGAGATATTAACATAATTCTAAACATTTCTGTGTCTTAAGAGAACATGTGTGCCTGCTACTTACATACAATTGTAATATGTATACAATGCAAAGCTATTTGCTAACGTTATAGAAGAGATACGCCTTACCGTGGGATACTTTTTATCCTGATTTCGAATTTTATGTGTTTTAAATCAGATGATGGGTAGAATATACATTTGTTTTTATACATTTTACAGAATCGAATTTGCTTCCAAGAGGCATATTTTCATAGAGGTTATGTGTGTGCTTCAATTTGTTGTCCAAATTCATCTTGAACTGCTTAGGCGTCCTTAGAAATGAGAGGATGGGTGTTTTCATAAACGTCAGACTCGAAAAGGTCTGCTTTATCCAGGATCATTAATGCAGATATACGATCGTACTAACTGTAGTTCTTATCTTACATTTTATAAACGTCAATAGCCCATCGATGTCGGCCAGATTGTGCAGTCATAATTTATTGACTGCTAAAATGGTCGATTGACCGAAAACTATTTTGTACTAAATCAAGCCTGAAGACATTTTACACCATTTGTGTGTTGAAAAATTCGATTGTACTAGATCAGATTTCCGACGTTTATGTGAAAACACCCGATATCAGAGCTGTTGCTTCGTGCTTATACACATATCATATTTTTTTGTTTGGCTTTATGACCAGACCTTTGTTTCAATGCAAATTCCAGACCCTTGCGATAGTGGTTAAGGCTAATTTTTGACGCGTGGCATGCTCATACTGTTCGCAGTCGTTATTAGCGACCAACAAATAGTCGATTAAGTTGCCTTACTGAAACTGGGATCAAACTTCAACAACTCCAAGCCCTTTGATTTGAAATAAATTCCTCTCGTATGCTTCCACAACAAACTCAACTCGAATGCTTGAGGCTTGATCACACCAGCCAAACAACAGACAAATTGAAGTACACCGCCTGTATGAACTCCCTCTAGAAATCTTCCTTTTTACCAAATACATTGAGACACTCAACACACACAATAAAACACTCCTCCACACACTTTCTGTAGTTCAGAACTACAAAATAATAAAAGAAGACGAAGGAACAAAAAAAAAAGTAAAAGAATCAAAATTTAAATAAAACATGTTAAACTAATTGTGTGCCTAAGTGTAACCCTGTTCTATTGACAGGACATCGTAAAGTTAAGGAAATCAATTGAATAAACCCCTTTATGTGTATTGTATAGCCAAATTAATGTAATTTTTTAGTTAAAAAAAAAAAAATAACAGAAAAAAACTGTCGACTCTTATCAGCAATTATTATCCCAAAAATCAAGCAAACAACAAAAGCGATGAAATCATATTCTCTAGCAATATATAATTTTTAGGAATTTATTTCAATTCAAAAAGTAGTAGAGTATAAGTTTTTTTTTTTTTTTTTTGTTTTATTATTTATACATATATATAACATTAATATATAATTTCTTTTGTAACTGTACTGATTTTTTAATTTTGTGTTATACATTAACTTTTTGAGATAAACTGTAGTTTTGTGTACGAACGCATTCTGGCCGCGAAGAGTAGTCTATGCGACGCCGATTGGCCTTGATGTGTCGCGAAGAATCATTGCAATTAAGTTTTGTTTTATTTTAATCGCTTTTTTTTAACGAATGAACAAAGAATATATAGAAGAACACGCACATCAAAAAATCAAATTAATTCATAAGTTGATAGATTTGAAAATAAAAATAAAAAAAGGTCGTAAACATAATATGTAACTATAAGATAATTTGGGAGTTTTTCTTTTTTTTCATTTTGTGGACACTTATCGGCTGTTGGTGGCTTGACAATTTATTTACTCTCTTTTTAGGCAAACCATGGCTGTCATACATATACATACATACGTTCTGGCAGTTCATCTTTCATGAATTTCTTCGAATTGCCTATGTAGATGGGTAGGTATATAGGTGCTCTTACGACCTTGGGGCCGTGGCTCACTTAGATAAACATTCTTTTAGAGACCTTCTGTTGCTTCTAAAACCATCCCGATTCGAGGCGATGGAGAATAGGAGGTTTTTCAGTTCAATACTGCTCTACGAAGAAGTTTTTATCCACGAACTCTCGAATGGCTATCAACGACCACGAGATTGCCCTTTTCACCGACGGATCAAAAATGGACACATACTGGAGCGGATTCTACTCGGACACCCTGCACAAACAGGAATCTTTTAGAGTACGTGATACATGTAGGCCCTGGCCCTCTACGGGCTGTAGCGCCACACGTATTATAATATATTATTATTATATTATACATGTGTCTTCCGAGCAGAGATTCTGTCTTCAATAGAGAAAGCAGCCAGACACGTTTGTCAGATATCACCATCTTTGTTGACAGTCAGGCTGCGCTGATGTCAATATTAGCCTGTACAATGAGATCAAAGGCTGTTATGAACTGCCTGCCAAGGTCCATCAGCCACCGTAAGATCAAACTCTTCTGGGTTCCAGGTCAGAGCTCAGTAGCAGGGAACGAGAGAGCAGACGAACTAGCCAGACAAGGGTCTGAAATGGACATTAGCGAAGGGGAAATGTGACAGCGACCACCGACCATTGCACTATACCGGGCTATAAGCGACATAATACAAAAATAAGCCAACTCGTCCTGGCTCACTAGAAATGACTGTCATACGACAAGATCAACGTGGGCAGAGCTTAACAACGGCAAGGCAAAGAAGCTTCCGGCGTTAGACCGCAATTTGATTCGTGAGCTCCCCGTAGTGATCACAGGTCACGGTCCCATCGGAGTAATGCTCCGGAAATGAAAAGCAGAATCCAGCGATCTCTGCCGGAGCTGCGACGACGAAGAAGAGACCGAGACGATCCAACATCTGCTATGCCACTGCCCAGCTCTGCAGAGTCGACGCCTAGCCTCGCTGGACCAAAGATTCTTCAGAGAGACTGCGGACATAGCAAATGCAGGCATCGGATCTCTTAAGATTCGTAAAGAGCACGGAGTGGTTTAGGCCATCACGCGACAAGACAGGTTAACAGAGTATGTACCCCACAAATGAAAGGATTCACAATGGACCCCAAGGCACCCGAGTGAAAGTGATGTTCAACCATCACACTCTACCCCACCTACACTTTTAAAACCTAACCTAATCTAACCTTACCCACGAACTCTCTCCTTCGATTTGCTAGGACTGGGCAGTCGCAGAGGAGATGTTTGATAGATTGTGTTTCTTCTTCATCTCTGCAGCTTCTTCAAAAGTCGTTGTGCGGTAGGTTCAGACGCTATGCCTGTGTGCCTATGGCACAGTGTCCGGTGTAAGGACGCATATTAGCGTTCATAAACCGATCAGTGATGGTGATCTCTTTTTACTCAGCGTTGATCATAGGGCCGTTGCAGTTACTCCATTTTCCAGACCAAGCTATCTAGTTATGGCTCTGTCCAAGGTTTCGTCCTCTAGAAAGGCTGATTTGATAATAATGTGCGTGTGGTGCGACAGTGGACCCTAATATACCTTCTACAGTAACCACTCCTTTTGTATATGACTCCGACCGGCGAAGTTTTGAGGAGCGTTTTCTGTACATGACTACTCCTTGAGCATTGTCAGTGACTCGAATATTGTGGAGCCTTGAATTATTAGATTTGATACATTTTGGGATTGAACCTGGGACCCTCGGCATAGGAGGTGACGCTTTTAACCACCACGCCACCACGGTCACGTAAGACACTTAGCACTTGTAAATTATGGACGCAAATGTCATGATCATCATCTGCTCCGCATGATCCACGTGCGGAGGCAAAGCACACGCGAGAGATCTGCAGGCCACTCATTCCTCCGTCATCGACTCTAACTCAGAAATCATGTACACCGAGATATTCAACTAAACCCCTTCCGAATCTCGGATTTTGTTCTAAAGACAAGCATACTACTTCCTTTTCAGGCACACTTAAGGCTTGGGAGGAGCGCCACGTTGCTGTGAAGATCACTCTCGTATTGACAAGCCCCTGTCTGTGAAAATGTTATAAAAAAACGCTGTCAAATGAAATCAAGGGGACAAGGAAGTTGCTACATTATTCCTGTTTTAATTCATCAGGTATTATGTCCAAGCGGAACCAGTCGAGTTTTTGGACTTGGTCCAACCACCTCGTCATGGGTCTGCCAAGCAACGGTCTGATCGATTCGCATTCAAGGCACGCCTCGGCAATCTCAGGCCAGATACACACATGCATTGTGCTACCATGTTCGACAATAGTGGTGGTGATCAGATTATTGTGCCAACGTGACACTGAAAATGAGTTCACTGTAACCGGTGGTATACATAGCAGTACAGCACAACACACAAGTCGAAGGTGATCTTCAAAACATGAAATAGTTCGGAAGAGATCGTGTTAGCAGAACAGCCTTTCGAATAATATCTTAGTTCATTCGAGACTTATAACGTTGTGACGTCAAAATCACTCTGTGAAGTGATGCGCACGAGTTGATGTGGATTCCAAACAGGAAACAGTTCGGCCAACAAGAAGACTTATTGGTAGATGATCCTTCGTCGCGTAGCAAACATCTTCTGTGTAAAGCGATACTGAGAATTAACACTTAGAGAACGTTGTGTTCTGTGTGCTCCGTGATGGATAAATAATTAAAAAAAAAGACAGTGTCTTGGTTGACATCAAACTGGTCTTCAACCAAGGTTATGACATGACTTCAGTTTGGCTTAGCAGATGTTAAGAGGTCATCTGCTAAAAGGCTTGAATTTGAAACAAATATTTGCCCACATTACGCGCATCCGAGCGAATACAAGAACTTTTTTCTGATAGTCAGCTTGTATCGAATTGTACGAAAACAAACGTACGTTCATCTCGTGCTTATTTCAGGAAATCCCTAGAAAAGGCTGAGAGAAGTGAAGACCAATGTCTCTGGCAGATTAATGTTCGGAAATTCATGAAATGAAGATCTGTGACGCTGAAGTTATGAATATCCGAGTTTCAAGCGTCTTATCTTCGCTTTATCACTCAATCTCAGGCGTTTACATTATCCACTTAGACTAAGTAGGCCAGTATTCAGGACACTCATCGGTTTCAGAAGAGGACACTGCACAAATGCATGCGCCTAGGATGGATTCGTCTTGTCACTTCTGCAGAAGCTGCATGGACGATGCAGATGCCCCCTGCTGTCGACTCCGACACTCCGCGGAGGTGAACAACAAAAAATGACTAAGCTCCAGGTAACTCCAGCAAATAATTTTCTTTATTTCTCATTTTTAAAAGCATTTCCGAACAAATAAACTCATCAGATATAAAAAAATTACAAAAAAAAAACAAACGGAAAGTATTTCTTCTTTTTTTTTTTTTTCAAAAATCTTGACAACTTTGATGGCGGGCCTTGTTGGAATTTACAAACAAGCTAAAAGACTTCCTCATCAGCATGAGCTGCAACGCTGTGTGAACCCAGTTGCGCGTTTGATGCCAAAGAAACTTCATCGTTTGGGAGTGGTAACCGGATGTTCGTTGGTGATGTGTTCTCTGTTCTTTGTCCGAGAGTGAGAGCTGCGGTTGTGCTTCTTCGTACGTCACGTGGTCCCGTGCTGTACAAGCTCCAGCAAGTCTCAATTGAATATTAAATCGGCGTCCGGCGCACCCTTTTGGTGCTTGAACTTCGGACGATTCTGCCGCTGATAGTAGTTCTGTGTTTGATTCTTTTGCGATTGCAGCAGCGACTCTTGGTAGTCCTCCTCTTCGATGCGTTCGGTTATGTTGAGGGTGAGGCGTTTGACCTTCTCATTCTCTTCGCGGATTTTCTGCTCTTGGTGCTTCAGATTGATGGCCAAATGGCTGTCGGACGGCGCTATGAATCTCTTGAACTGCTGCTTGCCTTTACCGCCGCGAACCATGAGCACGAAGGGGACTGCCGTTTCCTTGGGTTCAGGTGGGCTGCTGTTGCTCGACGCACCACCGCCGACGCTACATTGTATCTGGTCGTAGGATTTCTTGGAGTTCTTTGCCATCATCGGCACTGGGATGTCCTTGGTGTTGGGTTTGACCGCTTCCTTTAGTCGCTCCTGATAGCTATCGGCCGCCATTTTCTCAAACATCTGCTCGAACTCAAGGTCCTCCTTGGATTTTTCCGGAAGCACTTCGGGTAGGTCGTCTACGGCATCGTTGATCCAGGTTGCGTTGGAAGTGTCCAATGCTGAGGCTTCGTCGTTGTCCTCGTCTTCTTCGCGACGGCGTTCTTTAGTGTCCTCGCCCGACTCCGAGGAATCATCGCTGAGCTGCGAGTGGGAAGAGGGCAAATATGAGCGGAGGTCTCCAATTTCAGTTCAAGACTTACCAGTTCGTCCATTTCGCTATCTTCCCGAATTGTATCCAATTCCGGTTCGCCCATCACACCATCTCCAGATCCGTCCGGGTTACTCGATTGGATAGCCAGCTGAGGATACAGCTCGGATTTGAGCTTCTCGATTGCCTCCTTAGCCTGCTCCAAGCTCTTGTAGATCTGGGTTTCGGAGAAAAGGCCAGCTTAGGTTGCGTCTGACGTGGGCGACGACAAAGAACTTACCCCCAACTTTGGTCTGATGTTCGCCAGGCAGTCCCTGTACATGTGGTCGACGAGAATGGGAAACAGGTCCGACGTGTCCTCCTTGCTGAAGATGGGGTTGCTCTTCTTGTACCAGTAGTAGTGCTGGAAAAATATCAGGAAGTAGTCCAATCTGAAAAGAAAAAGTCTTGAGAAACCACCGAAAGTAGATGTGGGCTTTGGTGACTAACTTCTTTCGACTCAGCGCCCCGGTAAAATATTGTCCGCACGTGTCGAGGAGCACGCAAGCCAACTTCAGCCGGAACAAACTGTCCGGGGGGTCCAGTGGGGACACCACATCCTCCTCTGTGGACACACCCAACGAAATGATTGAGTACAACGTGTTCAGCACGTTCGCCGATTCAATCAGCTTGTAGTTGTACAGCTCGCCCAAGTACTTGGCCATCGCAATACGCCTCTGCGCCAATTTTGGCGAATGAATTTCGAGTCCGGCGCGAATATCCTCGAACACGTTGTCGATGACCATCGTGACGGCTTTCTCCTGGTACGAGCTCAATCCAGAGACAAGATCAGCCAGGAATCTGATCAGAGGGAAGCGGAGCAGGTAGGCTTTCGACAGGCACTTGATGGCGTAGCTGCTGACTTCAGGCTCGTCCCAGTTGATGCGACGCATCATCTTGATGCATCTGTCCACGTTCTGCTTGCACAGCTCCTCGAATATGAGGTGGCGAATGTACTCGTGAATGGGAGGGCGAAGTTTCTTCTCCGTTTTAATTGAATCTGGGGGCTTCACGAGGTAGTAGACGCTCTCGACTTGGGCGGCGTGCCGCGAGTCGAGTGCTGTGTTGGTCTTCATGCGGATCATTTGATCGAGGAAGACGTTCGTCAGGAGGCGGGAATCTCGGCAGTTGTAGAGATAAACTCCCGCAACTTCAATGAAGGCACACGCCATCTCGATCTGATGATGGTGAAAATCGCGCAGAAGCATCTTCAGACAAGCTAGCGCGTCGAACTTCTTGCACAAGCCGAACTTCACCATTTCGCCGATGAAACGGACAATCTTGATCTTTGACTCGATGTTCAGCTGGTTCTTCTTGCGGATGTGCCACTTGAACTCCTTGCGCAGCATCTCTGAGAGGTCCACAGCGATGTCGGTGTTCACGAGATTCACTATGGCCACGAAACGGGCCAAGAACGGAAGCAGATCCAATCGGGTTCTGAAATCAAAGTAAATCGGGTTCTGAAACAGTCGCCTCACACAGCTTACCGCACACTTACCTTTGCACGCCAAAGATGGACTTGGTCAGCTTCTTGCGGTTGTTCTTTGTGTTGTAGTTGAGGAGGAACTCAATTGCGGCGGAGTCGAGGAGCTCTTTGTTGACACAATTGTTCAAGTTCGTCAGGAATTGCTCGAACTGTTGCTTGATGTTCGTTCCGGCGTTTGTTATGCGTCCGGCTTCCATCAAGGCGGAGCCAATTTTATCGGGCAACACTTGTTCGGCGGGAGCTGCTAATGAGGCTGCGTCGTCAGCTGGCGCCTCAGTGTCATTTGACGGATCAGAGGTAGATGACGGTGGGTCGTCACCATCGACATCTGCGTCTATATCCACGTCCAATGACTCTTCCGTCATTTCCACGGGTTCATCTGGGGGATCTAGATCCTGTTTGGGAGCAGAGAAGTTCGGCAGGAATTGCCTCAAGTCGGGGAGGTCAGTGTAGAAGGCCTTCGTCTCCTCATCGCCCCAAGGATCTAGCTCTCCCATTGAACAGTCCTCCAGGAGGCTCTCGAGCACAGTCTCTGGATTACCGATTTCCATCTCTCTTGCCAGCTCCGGCAGTGGCTCGTCCAGCAAATCGGACAGGGTCTGAGCGGACGATAGCAACTTATCGAAGTTCGCCTGCATCAGCTCGCATTTTTCCTTCTTGTCGTTCGATATCTCACCCTTGGACTCCATGATCCGACGGATATTTTTCGTCATCGACATCAGTTCTGCCTGCTCCGAGACCAAGTGCTTGCACAGGTTCTTAAAGTAGTCCTTCAGCAGCATCCGCAGATTCTGTTGCTTCTCGGGAGAGAGAAATTCCGACTTGGGAATGACGATGTTATACTTTTCAGCCAATATAACTATTTTCTTCGGTATCAGTCCCGCGTACTCCTCACCACAGTGGCGGCAAAACGAGAGGATGATGGAAAAATTACTGTGATCCTCCTTGTCCTGCGATATGATGTTCGTCAGCGCACTGCCCAGTAGGGATAGTCCTTGTTTCCCGCCAATCACCCCCGAACTTACCAGCTCGGCAAAGAGTCTCAGATCGACACGCATCTTGCTGGGATTTGATATTTTCTCACCAGGCCTGACGGCCAACGATTTTTGCCAAGCCTCGAAAAAATTCCCGTCAAAGTCCACGTACGTCTGATGCAGCTGCGAGCAGAGTGTAACCACCGCGGGCACATCAGTCATTTTTAATTTTGCTTCGGACAGAGCTGAGCATATCTCGGAAATGTATTTACTCAAGTTAAGGCCATTCATGTCTTTCATCAGAGCGTCCAACTGTGCCGAAGTGAATTGCTTCAATTTCTTGACAAACGCCGTGTTCTTCTTCAGACTAGAATCCAACTTGGCAAAATGACTTTCACCGGGGTGTACGCATTTTACATTTTCACTTCGTAACTGGGATTTGGCAGCGATTTTTGCATTCAATTCCGCTATGAAATTGTTCACTTCCAATTGTTCATTTTGCGCGATTTCTTCAGCACTCTGCTCGGATTGGGTATCACCCGGCTCCGTTGGGCTATCGAGAGGTTTGTTTTCCGTCATTTTTTATGTAAACAATTGAGAGATTAAGAAAAAGCAATTGTATTTTGCAACTATCATAAAATGAAACATTCTAGTAAATGTCACATTGGTTACATTTGCTAATGACAGTTATGACAATTGGTATTGTTTTGCAAGATACACCTGGCTCGACAAGTGGTGTGATGTGGTGGTTGAGGTGAAATTTTCGTATCGACTATGCAGTTCGTCGGTAAGGTGGACTTTTTTGATGAAAGTTTATTGAAGAGATTTCATTTCTTTTAATTGAGACAAATTTAGTGCATAGATTGAGTGTGTGATGCAGAAATAAAGGAGCACCCTTATTTCTGGTGTAATTTCGAATCCCACAGTCTTAATGAGTTTTTGTATTACGTCCAAATCAGCATATTGAACAGAAAGTCTGTCTTCTGTTAGAAAAGGTCAAAATTTCATAGAAAAACCACTCGCATTCAAATTTGTATATTTAGCATAAACGAACTGAGTTTCTAGGACAACACTAACAACATCTCAATATCTTATGAGATGGTCCACGGGGAAGGTACGTCTCAGGCCCATGCACTTCTCCCTATCGATAAAGAGAGCATTTACCTTCCTCCTCAAATCAGCTTCTAAGCTTGAACGAGTCCTCAAGAGCTGCTGATGCTGAGCTTCGGCTTCTTGCAGTTTCCTATGAAGAGAATTCACCGTATCCTGCAACTCGTGGACCTCTTGAACTAGACGTAGCTGAGCATAGTCCCTAGGAATAAGAAATCGATTGCAGATTGCAGAAAAAAGACCGCATAACTTTAGCTTACTTGCACAGTTCAACGCCTTCCCGATGAGTACGAGCCTCCAAGCGGGTCTGGGCAACTTTCATCGGATTTGCCTTGTCCTGCACGGCCTTTTGAAGAAGTTGGATGTGCTTCTCTAAGTCAAAGAGCTCCTGTTGAACTTGAAACAGGTGCATTTGAACCTTGTTCTTTGCCTCGGCCATCTCTTGAGCACGCCTATCGAGAGCAGTGTTTGTGTTGCTCCACCGGTCCCAGACGCTGCTGGCAGTCTGATTGATAACGGTCTCCAGGTCGCTACGAAGCTGCGTCGACTTTCCACGTTCCGACTGAGACCTACGAACAGAGAAGGCTTACATATAAATCATCACAGGAACATGTAGCAGGGAACCTACTTGTTGATACGGTAGCTGCTTGACTGGGCCCATGACTCCTGGCTGCTGATGGTGGGATCATATTTTTCAACGCCCCCATAGTAGGTGATGCCGCGGCTGAAGTTAGTCAACTGATGGCAAACTGAGTCGATGCCAAGAGTTGATTCCTTGTGAACGACATCGTCCTCTAGAAGCTGCTGAGCAGCGCGGCACTCCTGCAGCTGATTACATACCTTGTCGTACATCATTCTCAGTTTTTCCTGGGTCGACCGCAAGAGCTCGACCTCCACCAGGAGGCTCTTCTCAACGTGATCGTGCACCTTTTCCACTTCCTGTCGACCTTCTCGATGGTAAAGGCACTCCTGGGCAATGTGCAGCGGTGCCTCGAGGTCTTGGATTGCCTTTGTGAGCGTGCCCTTGTAGGTGGCCAACGAGTTAGTCTCGAACACCAACTTCTCCAACTCATTGTTTAGTTCGTTCCTCCAGAATGTGACGTCGGTTAGACGCTCTCCCAGGCGTCTGCCAGCGTCACGTTGACCTTGGGCTGTCTTCTCATCGGTCTCGCGCATGAGCCGCACTGCATCGTTGCGGAGTCTCTCCGACTGATTTCTGTGAAAAGTTTTCTGTGAGCAATGTCCCATCAAAGTGGCGATTTGTTGGCTTACCGGTTTGAACTCGACTCCGCGTACTTGGACAAGCAGTGGTTGTTCCACTCGCTGGGGGTGTAGCGCGTATAGAGGGCAGCTCTGGCGGCTTGCTGCGGGTTCCTCTCAAATCCCGGCACAAGGTTCGGGAACGTCAACGGCTCCGTCGCCGAGGGCGAGAAGCTCTGGTTCAGCAGTTGACTTGCTATCGGTTGGTCTGCCATCAACGCCGGTTGCCAAGGATGCGGCCGTGTTGTCTGCAAAATTACAAAAAAAAACAAATCTCAGACAAGTGCTGTGGTTGAACACATCCTTACCTGGTAAGAGGAGCCAGCTCTCGATGGATGCGAAACTGGCTCCATGCTTGGGGGAGCGCCTGCCTGGCTCCATGGCTACAATTGTGAATAAATAAGGGGTTTGATCGAATTTAGAAGACATCTTGAAAGAAATATTAGAACTAGGACCACACAAATTTAACAAAAAATGTGACAACCACGGAAGCAAGAAAGAACCAAAAACAAATCAAGAGAATGTCAGTGCTGTAGAGAAATGAGTGCTGGTATAATGGAGTTCATCTAACGTATGATTCAACGAGGTTGCGATAGTCCTTTCGCTCGCCACTTTGTCCGTCTTCGGTTGGCCATTTGTCAAGGAGATTGTCCTTAACCAGACGCGAATCGAACAGCCTGTTCTCGAGGTATGAACTTGCGTGACATTTCATGATTTTCAATGCGATACTACTGTCTTTTCACTCACGATTGGTATGCTTGACCTGAGTAGAATATCTTTCAATGCTTTCGGGTTTGGCTGTTCCTTGAAGACTGGATAGCGTTTCTGCAGATAGGAATCTTCGTTTTGCCAACAAAGCATTTGGGTTGATTAACGAATTTAAATTTAAATTTCACCTGACCCTGTACGACGGTATCCGAAGAAGTTGGTAACGGCTGTGATGGAATGTGCGAAAATAAATTCCCTCAAACAATTGCTAGGACCAGATTATAGATATCGATCAAACGGAAATGCCAATGGATACCGAAGTGGAAGTTAATCAATCAGACGCAAACAAAGTGGCTCACAAGGTCATTGTTAGGGTGAGGCAAACATGTTCATTCAATCATTGTTAATATGCAAATTTAGGGTGCTATTTTACTCAAGTTTCAATGGTTTGATTGTACCCATCCAGAAAATGAGTAACTTAATTATATATAGCCATCTCTTGTTTACAGACTTCGACAATTGTTTTTTTCAATGCCCTGTAATTATTTCACATTGCCTACAAAACCACATTGCCGACAACGGTGGTTGCCATCACTTGAAGGGTGACGTTGACGTTTACTCATTATTCACTGCTGATTTCTAAAAAAACTTACAAGGGTACGATTTTGCCGGCTAACTTATTTTAACTAATTTCATTAAATATTCAATAAAATCATTTTAAATCTATCAAAAATTCTTCCTTATCAAAAATTGTGCTCAATATAATTTGGTTTTGCCTAATTTCTTGCCGAAATTCAGTTGCATAAAAGTAAAACCAATTCGACGAAAAACTGTTCTTCTTTGTTGAACAATTTTGGTGGGGTCTTTGATCTTTTCCAAGAGCATCAAATTAAAGTCTTTTTATCATCAACATTGGTCTAATCAATTGATCTCAAGTATCGTATCAATAAGCGCAATACTACGTCGTCGAGAAGATGTGACGTGTTCTAGGCAATCCACATTTTTTAGTTTCCGAGTCTATGCCAAGTGCACAGCACAGATTCTCTTATCAATTATAAACTGATTGGGGTATAACAACAAAAATTATACATATATGTACTACAAATTGATCGCCATAGCGACAGCTGGTTGCACACAACTAACATCAACCCATAGAGTGCACGCGATGTTTATTAATTTCTCTTAGCATTGGTGCCAAGAAATTTGTTTATTTTTATCCAGATTTTATAACAGATTAATGCATGCAATTTTGTTTACACTCTCAGAATCAAATATGCGTTTGGCCATCGCAGTGCTATTGATTTGTTGCGCCTTTCACTTCGGAAATGGTGTAGATCCTAAAAACTTTAAAACATGTGAGGAGAGTAGCTTTTGTCGGTAAGTAAAATTCCATTTTCTCTCTGATTTGTATTGAAAATGTTGTTCGTAGACGATGCCGGAAAGTGCAACCAGGGAACTCGAAATTCGCCCTGGTGCCAGGCTCATTGAATTCGTACTCAGACTCTGTTATGCTTGATCTCATCAACAAGGAGAACAATCACCTGTTTGTTCTGAAAGTAGAGGCTCTTGAGGTATTATTGAAGACACGATTTCAATCCGTTTAGAGAGAAATAATTCGTTTATCGTTTTTTAAGGGCAACACCTTCCGGGTGCTCATCGATGAAAAGACTCCCCTGAAGCCGCGTTATGTGGTCACGGATGCCCTCAAAGGCATTCCCAAGTCTGGAACGTAAGTCCAATCACACCTACTCTGGGTCACTCCCACCAACTGACTTCGCCTCTTTCAGAATAAAAATCCAAGATCAAAGCGGTCCCGAGTTGATCATCACGTCAGGCGACAACAAAGCCGTTATTCACGCGGATCCCTTTAAGATTGATTTCTATCAAAACAACGTTCTCTCGGTGTCTGTGAACGCCAAGGGACTCATGCGTTTTGAACACCTCCGACAGAAGTCACAGCCCAGTCTGATTGACGGCAATGATGCCAATCCGGACCAACCAGACGTTGAGCCGCCGCAGGAAGCACCAAAGACAATTGAAGATGAAGACCCTGGAGCATGGGAGGAGAACTTCAAGTCCCATCATGACTCTAAGCCGAATGGTCCGGAAGCAGTGGCATTGGACTTCTCATTCCCCGAAGCCGAGGTTCTCTTCGGCATTCCAGAGCACGCCGATTCATTTGTCTTGAAGTCGACTCAGGGCACCGATCCATACCGACTGTACAACTTGGATGTCTTTGAATACGTCTTGGACAGTAAGATGGCTTTGTACGGATCTGTTCCCGTCATTTATGGTCATGGGTAAGAGTGCGAGCAATAAGCGCGATCTTGAACTTAACTAACGCTTCCCTCTCCGATTAGACCCCAAAGAACTGCTGGAGTTTTCTGGCAGAACGCCGCCGAGACATGGGTCGATGTCCTGACCGCCGAGAAGAACGTGGTCTCGTCCATTGTGAACTTTGTGTCGGGATCGCGAAAGTCCGACCCCCCAACGGCACACTTCATGTCCGAGAGTGGCATTGTGGACGCATTCATCATGTTGGGACCCACTCCTTTGGAGACCTTCAAGCAATACACCGATCTGACAGGCACTGCCAACTTGCCGCAGCTCTTTACACTGGCCTACCACCAGTGCCGCTGGAACTACAACGACGACAAGGACGTGGAGACCGTGTCCACCAAGTTTGACGAATACGACATCCCAATGGACATCATGTGGCTCGACATCGAGTACACCGACGGCAAGAAATACTTCACGTGGGACAGTTTCAAGTTCCCCAACCCACTGGCTATGGTCAAGAACCTCACCGACCTTGGACGACATCTGGTCATCATTATCGATCCGCACATCAAGCGTGACAGCGGCTACTTCTTCCACAACGACTGCACCGACAAGGGCTACTACACGAAAACCGCTGACGGCAAAGACTACGAGGGTTGGTGCTGGCCCGGATCGGCAAGCTATCCGGACTTCTTCAACCCAGTCGTTCGCCAGTACTACGCCGATCAGTATCTGCTGAGTAACTTTAAGACAACCACCAACGACGTCATGTTCTGGAATGACATGAACGAGCCGTCGGTGTTCAACGGCCCGGAAGTGACCATGTTGAAGGACAACCTCCACTACGGCGGATGGGAGCATCGTGACGTTCATAATCTGTACGGGCACATGCAGTTGATGGGAACGTTTGACGGAGTGCTGAAGCGTGATCCCTCGCAGCGGCCTTTCATACTAACCCGTGCCCACTTCGCCGGCTCCCAGAGGTACGCGGTTATTTGGACTGGAGACAACGCAGCCGACTGGGGTCACTTGCAGCATTCGATTAAGATGTGCCTTTCGGAAGCTGTAGCTGGGTTCTCCTTCTGCGGTGCCGATGTAGGAGGGTTCTTTGGCAATCCCGACGCAGAATTGTTTGAGCGTTGGTATCAGACTGGGGCTTTCCTTCCGTTCTTCCGCAGTCACGCTCATATTGATACAAAGCGCAGGGAACCATGGCTATTCCCCGAAAAGACACGCTTAGTCATCCGAGATGCCATTCGCAAGCGTTACTCTTATCTCCCGTTGTGGTACACCCTGTTCTATGAGCACGAGCGGTACGGCATGCCTGTCATTAGGCCTCTCCTGGCTCATTATCCCAAGGACAAGGAAGCGTTCCCCATCGATTATGAATTTTTGGTGAACGACCAACTCCTAGTGCGTCCCGTGATGCAACAGGGCGCTAGCAAAGTGGACGTGTACTTCCCATCGAAGGAGGAGAAGAAGGTCGGCGATTTGTGGTACGACGTGGACACATTCCAGAAATACGACAAGGTTGGCTATGAATCCATCCAGGTCGACGACTACAAGGTAAGTTTGCTTTGCCCCCTCCTTGCGTGGTATTCTAATGCAAAATTACATTCCACAGATTCCCGTATTCCAACGCGGCGGCGCAATCGTGCCAAAGAAGGAGCGCATTCGTCGAGCATCGACTCTAATGATCAACGATCCCTACACTCTGGTTGTTTGCTTGGACAAGAACGGCGAAGCAAACGGCACAGTCTATATTGATGATGAGAAATCCTACGAATACCGCGACGGCAAGTACATCTACGCCCAGTTTGAGTTCAGTGGAAATTCCCTGAAGAACTCATTCGCCACGAAGCCGAACTACAAGACCAAATCGTGGCTGGAGCGTGTAGTCATCGCTGGACTGGAGCGGACTCCGAAGTCCGCAACAATATTCTTCGACGGTGAATCACAGGAATTGGACATCCTGCCACACGAGAAGGCCATTGCCGTTCGTAAGCCTGGCGTCAATATGGCCCAGAAGTTTGTGATTAAACTCAACTACTGAAGACAGCACGAGGAGACACTTAGTATTAGTAAAGCAATTGAAATACATTTCGTTCCATTTTAAAAATTAACAGAAAAGAAACCATTTTGAATGCGGCACCCCTTGGAGGGCCTGAAGAAACGTCAGTTCAAAGAATCATTACTCAAACTCTCAGCTCACTTGTAGGCAATTTTGTAAAGCGATCGTGTTTTGTATTTTAATTGGACAAATAAATATCTTTGAGTTACATATTGTACATTGGCACATTTCCTATCCTAAGTCGATGCCGTTACCCGTTGATCCTTGCACTGGCTGATGCTGGGCTGTGGTTTAACGTGGACAAATCAGAAATTATGGTAATTTCCAGGACGTCTGTTCAATGCTCTCTCCATGTTAGTGGAGTCCCATTGAAGAAGGAACTCAATGTTGAGCAGCTGCTTCTTCGAACGGAAAGGGATATGTTTCGATGGTTTGGGCAAGTGACACGAATGTCATCATCACGATTGCCGAGGCGTGCCTTGAATGCGATTAAATCAGGTAAGCGATCGCTTGGCAGACGTTGCATCCTGATGATTTAGAGTCGCTGGCGGAGGATCGATAAGTCTGGAGATCCCTGGTGTGTGCTTCTTTAGTGGATCATGTGGGTCGTAGGATGATGATGATAAAGCAGATGTTGGTAATAGGCCACCACTGGGTATAAAGAGCATCATTAAAGACTGGGCATTGTTTCAATAATTTATCTGATCAACACTTGCAGGCAATAAGTAGTGAGGTATTTCTGGTCCCAGTGTTCTCATTTCATTCTTACGAGCCACTTACAATGGTTGCGGAGTATGAATGCCATACAAAGCATCATAGTTCGCAATCGACGTAATTGTAAAGCAACTCCGATTGCGTACTATTAGGTTGAGACAAATGAATTTGTTTGCAGTGAATCAACCATGAAGTGGTTGCAAGGAAACTATATTTAGCATAGATTAACAAACCGCGGCGTTGCAAATGTTGTTTACATTCTAGTGTTTATGAGTAAGTCAGTGGCATTAGTCATGATATTAGACATGCTTACAAAAACACCAGATTCATTGGTTATTCATCAGTACATTCTCTGATTATTTTTATCGAGTCTGAGCCCGTGGAAGAACGCAGCAGACAAGGTTCCCTTCTAAGCTTGCACATACAAGTGCAAAGGGACCTCAGCCAAATTGTGCGCATTTGGAAGCAACGAGATGGATATCACGATAGTTGGAGAAGCCAGGTCCGACGGGACAGGAGTGTTACGTACAAAAGAAGAATGGAGAGTCTCAGTCATCTCCTATTTTTCAACTTTAGTCAAGGCAACATAATGCAGAAGCAGCCATTGAATTCAACTAGAGGTCCGCATTGGTAATAACTCACTCGTCTGTTTGTGTGGTGGCCAGTGGCGTTGTGGGTATGTGCGTCGACTCATACGCTCTTGGACCAATCTGTCTAGGTTCGATTCCAGGTACGACAAGAAATACTTTTCACGGCCCCACCTCATTCGAGTCACAGACAATACTCAAAGAGCACAATTGCTTCTCAAACTTGGCCATTCGGAGTCGGCATAAAACTGTCCCTTCCACCCGTGATAGAACAATAGCGCGCACAGCACGAATGGTTGCTGAGAAGCTAGGCCCTGGCCCTCTACGGGCTGTAGCGCCACCCATATTATTATATTATTGTTATTATATCTGTTAGGATTCACTTTTACGCTTATTAAATCGTTGTCCATTGCAGGCACACATAGCCTTTATTGAGAAATATCGCAACAAATGGTCGATCCATAAGAAAGAAGAAAGGAGTCTCATTAACATCGCGTACAAGATCTTTTTTGCCGTTTTGTGTGCCAGTCTGAAGCCCTTTATAAACAATCTGATATGCCCTTATCAGTGAGGTTCAGGACTCCTGTTCGGTTCCTGAGGGTTCCCCTACGTAGCCCTACGTAGCCTCAAGGACGCTTTTATACACGTTAAATTCATCTGCAACTCTCCAATATTGTAGGCAAGGGAGGTGAAACGAGCAAGCGGTAGCCCTTAGTTGCGTGTGCTCGAGAATTGCGATTGATCCTTCGTATTCCCTTTTATTTTATTTTTTTCGTTTTTTTCGAGTTGCTTTATTCTTGCCTTCTCAGTGTTGGGAATTGGATGCATGCTATGCATATGTGAAAGGGTGGGAAGCTGAAAAATTGAGCAGGAATTGCAACTGGGTGGATTTCTACGAGTAAAAGTGGCTTGCGATTACAAAAGGGAATTGCAGAAAATCGTGAGTAAAAAGTTGCTAGTGTTAAAGCGGCCTAAGTAGTCACATGTGCTCGCGTATAATCGAAACCGAATTCATGTTCAGCATGTTAATTTGCGAGACTAGAGCCATGTACGTGTGTACAGAAATAAAAATAAAAAACAAATGTTTCAATTTACCCATGTGAACTTACCAGTGGCGTGGCGTCCATATAAGCCGATTCCTACCGGGTTACTTTTTAAAATTCTACTTTTCAACAAGATATCAATATAACAAGAAACATGAATCTTAGTATGTGTATATAAACATAATATTTGTGTGTTTGCTACACCTGATACGCAAGCAACAAATTCTACCAACACACAACCGGCTAGTACTGCTCCACGCATACGCATATAAAGGGTGATTTTTTAAAAGCAATAGGAAAGGTTTTCAAAACACATAAAATTCAGAAAAATGCATGAAATCTTTATTTGAATCGATAGTACGGTCCATATAATTTAATGTTTGAAGATTATTTCATGCAAATGTTGACCTTGACTGCGCCTCAAATGGTCCATCGGCTTAGTCCAATTTTGGCATACTCTTTCCAACATTTCGGCCGGTATCTCACGAATAAATGCTTCAATGTTGTCTTCCAATGCGTCAATTGAAGCTGGCTTGTCTGTATAGACATGAGCTTTAACATAGCCAACGAAAAATAGTCTAAAGGCGTTAAATCGCACGATCTAGGCGGCCAATTGACCGGTCCCGAACGTGAAATAAAATGTTCACCGAACTCGCCCCTCAATAAGTTCATTGTAGCGCGTGCTGTGTGGCATGTGGCACCGTCTTGTTGAAACCACATGTCATGCAAGTCAAGCTCTTGCATTTTGGGCAAACAAAAGTTGGATATCATCTCACGGAAGCGCTCACCATTCACAGTTACGTTACGATTCGCATCATCTTTGAAGAAGTACTGTCCAATGATGCCACCAGCCCATAAACCGCACCAAACTGTGACTTTTTCTGGATGCATTGGTAGCTCATGCAATGCTTCTGGCTGATATTCACTCCAAAATCGACAATTCTGCTTATTAACTTACCCATTGAGCCAAAAATGAGCTTCGTCGCTGAACACAATTTTTCGGTAAAAAAGTGAATCTTCGGCCAACTTTCCAAGAGCCCATTCACCAAAAATTTTGATAATAAAATTCAATAATTTGCAAACGTTGTTAGTTTGTAAGACGATTCATGGTTAAATTATAAACCAAACTGAAGATGTTTGACAGTGAATAGTGAATAGCTAAAAAATCACCCTTTACTACACACTTTTTTTTTTCGTTTTTGTTTTATTTAAGAATTCATTTTTCTTACATGCTAGACAAAAACTAAAACTAGCTTAACTAACTCAACAATCGTTCTTACATCTAAAATACTGACCCTATACGGGTACTCTAAGCTATTCTGAACTAAATTTAATTGTGCCTTTCGGCTTAGACTGGACTTTCTGATTTGTTTGGCCAAGAAAACTGGTAAAAAACTTGGCATTATTTATCTATCTTAACCTATCGTAAACTAACTTAACCTAATATAAAAAACTTATAAGCTAACTTAACTATGTCCGTAACAGTACGGCACGTGCACCAGGGCGTATATGTTATGTATATGCCTAACATATAAAATGTATACGCCGTGGTGCACCTTTTTTTTTATTTATCAATATTTTTTTTTTTCCTACGCTACCCTAAGATCTATGTAAGTTGGCCACTATGGTCAACTACCGCGTCATTTTGAAAATCCAGCGGCAGCGGGGACTGCTTTTGGTGTAACCACCAGTAAAATTGCCGTTCTTTGGCAGACTCTCTCCTGTCTCGAGCAGAGATAGCTCTACTGAACCGGAGGAGGTCCTGGTGACTGCGAGCGACATCCCGTTCGTATTGGAGTCGCCTGCCCACTGTTCGGCGTACGACGTGGAAGATGACAGGACATCCTTGTGGATCCTGTATTAGGCCAATTGTGTCGAGATAGAGGAACGCTTCAGGAGGAATAAAGCCGGTGAGGCGCACTCTCTCATGGTACATAACATTGGGGTAGTAAGTCCCAAAGATCAGACTGTTGGAAGAAGTCATAGCTCGTGCAATATGCCTTCTGATCAGTTTGATAATAAAATTATCTATCCTGTTCAAGTTTGCCTCGTTGTACAGGAGCTCGTTAGGATAGAACTTCTTGTACTCAGACTCGGGTGTACGAAACAACCGGAGACACTGTCTTTCGAACAACCTCATCTTTTCCATCTGGGAAGGACTCACATTGAACCACAGTGGACAACCGTAGGCCATAACTGGCCGGATGGGGGCCATGTAGCAGATTACCTTTACTCTGGTGTCAAGTTGGCTGCTGTAACAACCCCCTCGCCACAGCAAAGGCCTTTTTAGCTTTCGCCAGAGCAATATCTATATGTTTGTCAAAATACAGATATTGATCCAGCCAAATGCCAAGATATCTAACTACACTTTTCACATCTAACGGCCGTCCCTGCGGGTCAACTATGCCGAACTTACGCCAGTTTGTGCGCGTATTTTTTTTTTTTTTTTTTACTACACACATCATTGCATGCCTATTCTGCAACATCACATACAGAGTAACCCGAAAATGTCGTGTTATAAAATATATGGCTGGTTAGAACAAACTCCTGTCTGTCTAACACACGCTTTCTTATGCAAAAATATAATCCGCTTCTCTTCGACTTATTTGTTGGTGAATTTTGTATGTACACATATGTCTATATATATCTTTTAGATTATTTCTGTTTGAAAAATTGAGTTGTGAAGCACATTGCGATGCGTAACTTAAAGTAATTTTGAGTGTAATTATAGGTTCGTTGTAAATTTTACCTTTAATGAATTTACCTTTGATGAATAGTATACAAAATAGGATTCAATTGCTTTACTTATATGCGATTTGCAAGACACAATATAATTCCAAAGAGCGTTTACAGGTGCATATTTCTTTCGACTTCATTCATATCATCAGCAGCTTCTGACCGCATGATCACCTAAAGGGGTAAAGCACACACGAACACGAACTCCAGTCCACTCCATCCTCCGCCATAAACTCTAATTCATCAGGAGTTAAGTCCAAGCGCAACCAGGCGAGTTTTTGGACTTTATCCAACCATCTCGTCCTGGGTCTGCAAGCGGTCGCCTACCTGATGGAATCGCATTTAAGGTACGCCTCGGAAGTCGTGATGCTGAGGATAATCGTTCCTCGTGACCAAACCATCGAAGACCTTTCCGTTCATCGCGTACAGCCGTGTTTTCCACCCTGTTTCAATTGAGCCAGCTTAACCAATCGTACAAGAAAGCTCAGCATTACTCTTCCTATCAATTGGGAAAAAGACCCTGAGATACGTGAACTTCTCCACTAGCTTCAATGGGACTCCACTAACATGTATAGTGTCCTGGAAATAAAAATAATCTCTGGTTTGTCCGCGATAACCTTCATTCCAGCATCTGCACATATACAACAACAAACCCATCGAGTGCGCGCTGCAGTTTCCTCTGGGAGGATGTGAGGATCTTTCAAAAAAAGATGACTTACCCTCAACTCTCCCGATGTGAAACATTTCTCGCCTCGGCTGCCCACAGTCCAGTCACATCCAGTCCATACATATAATGCAAAGTAGAGGTGACAAGACGCACCCTTGGCAAGGCCCGACTTCTTCCGACTTACCTTTTAAAACCTTCCACGCCACGGCACTAGAACCTACACTGCACAGCTGTCCGTTTTTGCTAGCCTTCGATGGGTCGCTTGTGACCGTTGATGAGCCGCTTATGACCATTGATGGACCGCTTGAGACCATCGATGCTGCATTTGTGGCTACTTGCAGCCTGTACTCAACCGTAATCCTTCGGCAGACTTGACCCACTTGTAATCGCAATAAGTTATACTCACACACATGTGTATCGACGGACAGTGCTGGTGGGTGGTAATCCTTGACGATGCAAGAATGTGACCGATACCCAAAAACCAAAAATCAAAACGTCTCCTTGAGATTCGCTTGAGTAAATGTCTCTGTTCGCTTCAATATGGAATGCGTCAACACGTTAGATCAAAATTCAGTCGGTTGGACTGAACCGAATTCAAAGGGCAGGTGGGGGTACATTCGTATGTGTACTTGAGTCTAGAGACTCCGTCGGAAGTCCGCCTAGGGATGCATATATGCATGTCCGTGCCGGTGCATGCCTTTACCCGAGCATGAGTCAATAGGCGGATCATTCTCAAACATGCATACTTTCGATCGAGAGTCAATTAAAAAAAAAATGGGTAGTTGGTGACAGTGGGTGCTAGTCCGTTAAAAACAAAAAATCCAGTTACTTGCACTCGACGACGAATGATGCCTATGCGTCCGCTCTCTCTTCGACCTTATATAGCCTCGGTCATCCTGGTCGAAACTCAAATTTTCAAATTTGTTTCCTAATTTGCGTAGTTTTGTCGCCCAAGAGAATCGAATGTAAAGAGCTTCCTGGGGTCCTCCTGGTATCCTCAGAAGTCCTCTGAATAAGCTTTGGCGTAACTACGTGACCGTGTAAGCTTCAAACAACGGTTAAGGGTGGAGTACTAGGGGCCTACCCTAGTACGCCTGGGTCCTTCTGAATCTCCTCCTCTTGATATTCACATCATGGGATGCAGTCTCAAGGCGATCTTCCGCTTAAAACGAAGTGGTTACCAGTTACCCAGCTGCGACGTACATACAAAGTCGACTTTCCCTGCACTCAGGATTCGCTCTGGCCAGAATCTGAGCCAAAACAGGACTGTAGTCGAATCTCCACGGATGGCCCCTAGAACAAGGAGGGGTCTGGCACTGGCGCCTTCGTGGAAATCGGCAACATGACACTGCACCCCTCGTTAGGCATATTTTTGTCGGTTATCCAAGCGGAAACAAATGCGACCCTAATGGCCATGAACTATACTGTGAACAACATGTGGAAGGGGCGAAGCATTTGTGTCTGTAGCCAAGCTATGCATAAGGCCTTGCCCAACCCTTTAACCACTTCCAGGATATTCCACGAAGTATTCTCTGAATTTGATCGGCGGTTTAAATAGACTTGTTTAGTTCCCGGGCCACAACGGGATCACGAGAAATGAGATCGCCGATGAACTTGGTAGACAAGAAGTCGCCGACCCGAACCTGCTCTGGGACTACCTGTGTCCTTGTTTAGGACTTCCATCGATAGGTGGCTTCCTAACATGTGTAAGAAATCCGCCGCATTCTTGTTATCTCTTGACGAAAAAACTGCAGACAACTTACCGACGTACTAACGGACCACTACACCAGGGAAAGGGGTCAACTTCAAGGATTTCATATTTGTGAAGAGGACTCGCTCCGTTTTCTGTGAATTGCCGTCTTCTGCGACTGTAGAGTATCTCTGATCGTGGATATATGTATATTTCCCATATATAGCAACATTGTCTGCGTTGGCAGTGACCTTTCTAGTGTCAGTAGAAGTCGCTACGTTCCACAAGAGTGGGGAGAGGACATCACCCTGTAGTGTACCTCAGTTAACCGCTCTGACCTTGGTCTCATCGAGCTTAGAGCTTGTCGCCCGGTTGTTAAGAAGCTGGTGAATAAATGCCGCTACGACGAATTTCTATCGCGAGCAAACCAACGACCGAATCCTTTCGCGATCCAAGGACGATTGCTCAGGCATATGCTCTCTGATTCTCCCGATCGTTGGCCACTCTCTCTTTGGTCAAGAGAATAGTTTCTGTTGCTATTTGAGACGATTGAGGAAAGGGATCATTTTTATTCCTCGTGCAGTATCGCTCAACATTATGGACTTTTCGATTCCGACCTGGTTGAGTCCTGAGCTTATCAATAGCTTCCCCAACCTTTCACTCCTCGTTGTGGCATTTTCCTTCATAATTCAGTCCTGTTTTCCATTTTGTAAGTATTTTATACGTGCAACTTGACACGCTTGTCCAGTGTCTTAAACCGAACCTGAATGAGGTAACAAAATAAAGAATTACAAACACACCTTGAGCACAGTGAACTGAACAAACTAATTTTGTTCACATTCCGCAAGGCATTCTCCGTGTAGACTGTCAAGGGGTACACACCACTGTCATGCTAAACCGCAGCGAATTCAAAAGTAATTCAACAAGGTCCGCTTCAAGGAGTCCGCTCAATATTCTTGATTAAATCCATATCTACTTTCCGGTCGCGCCACCCCAAAAAACTCTCGGCCCGCTGTGCAAATTCATAAGGAATCTTTCTAATTATTCATATCTTAAACTTAATCGAATCTCTTAAAAAGAAATTGCAACTATGGAAAGACAAAGAACAAGAAAAGGAAACCGAAAAAAGTAGATCAGGAATAGAGCGGAACTTCCTCACATAAGGACGAACGACCCAGTTTCGAGTTTCGAGTTTCAGCTTTCTCTTCCGTCGTCTCCTTGCGATTGTTCTCTTTCTCGAACGAATACGACAAACCACGACACAAAATGGGTAGGAAGGACATTCTCAAATGGAGAACTTTTTTTTCGCGTTCCAGCTCATCCCATCGCATCGCAGAACAAGCATCCTTTGCCAAACTCGTCCTCCAAGGGACGCATTATCATATTAAACTATATGAGAGTCCGTTTTCGTTTCTTTCTTTTTTGCGCCTGCCGCTAGACAAGGATACGTGCTGAATGAAGTGATGGAACTCGGTTTGGTTCTTCATGCCGATTGATGCTTCCACGGGAAGGACCACTCGTTGAGTGGTTTTGTTTTTCTTTGCATCCAAGGACCCGCCCACTCAACTGGAACGGGACGCTGGCAGTGCGCATGTTATCCGACAGAAAGATGATTGATTCAGGATAACGTGGAGAGGGTGACACCGACTTCAGTCGATAATGTGACGTCCTTGGGTAGGGTCTGCGACAGGTTGCTGGCTGTTGGGAGCACGCGGTTTTCGTGTCCTGACGACGTGGACACATGCCACAAATTCACACGCTCAACCGTACGATGTTTCGTTTCAGATTAGAGGCACTGCCCCACTGTGGCCCGTTGTCGTCATTCATCGCGTGAACTTCAATTTGTAAAACATTCTCCTTAATGGCGCCATAGTTGGGAGTTGATAACGGTCTCGCGGCTCAGGTCTGGTCACCGCTTCGAATCAATTATGAGAGTCCTGTAAGTAGGTAGCACGATTACTGATTAAGGTCCGCGATATATCACCGAAGGCGACCGCGAAGGGCGATGAATACATTCATTTCCGTCGGCGGGTCGATGGGGGGCCCCCGGCGAGCGGAAGCAGAGTAGGACTATTAAGGGAAGCGTTCCCGATAAGGGCCAAGTGCGAAGAGCGAAGAGCGAAGAGCCCAGCATGGAATGGTTTTCTTTAACGTTTAATGAACTTTCCGCGGCCAGATAGGATAATTGTGTGCACTTATTCACTTAAGGCAGGAAGCGGCGTGCCCGCTCGCTGGGGCTGAGGGATATTAGCGCACGGACCCCCAACTGTTCGACACTTGAACATGATTTGCGTGACTTGTGAGGTTAAGTCCAGTGTCTTTGTGGGAAACCTTCACTTTCGTTGTCGTCGTTGGTGGCGCGGGCGGTGGCCTTCTCACAGGATTATCATGAATTAAGCTGTTTTTCTTTCACTTCGTCCATTCTTTCTCTTTGTGTTGCCTTTGTTCTTTGTGCCGGCTCGTGGGGCGGGCGCCGCGCCGTGTTCCATTGTTGTGGCGAGTTCCTGTCCCTCTTCTCTGATCATCAAATTATTTGAATTATGGGACTAAGAAATGAGGTCCTGGAATTAAGTTAATTACCCCATGGATTATGTTATGATTACTGGAGGGGATGGGCTACTGTCCTCGGGTCACAACTCACAGGGCGTAAAGCTCTGCCATTGTGTACATGTGAATGCTTGTCGAGACAATTAGGTCAGTCCTGTTCAGTAATTGAGACGACTCGGGCGAGACGAATGGGTGCGGGGAGGGAAATAGGGAGAGAGAGAGAGAGCGAGACACATCAGCACAGGCCAAGAGAGTGGGTCCTTTGAATGAGACAATTTAAATCCTGTGGTTTATTGTCATCCGCTTGAGTTAGTTTTGATGTGGCGGAGTTGTGGATATGGTGATGGTCGTTGGAGTACTCCCATGCGACCGGTGTGGGATGGGGGACACGACTTCCGATGCGTATATCGGATGTCCTGCGATGAGTTTGGTGGTCGATGACGACGACGTCATGCTTCGACTAATTTTAAATGTGAGGTCAGGATTTAAATTGTGTCCAACCGAACGATGGAGTCACTTGTTCTGCTGAGGACTCCTTTGCGACGCTTGCCGGTTTTAATTAAAAATGTTCATTTTCTTAATTCGGAGACGGGGGAAGTGGAGTTTTCAGATCTTCTCTTATTTGACATCAATTTCGTTTCACACTTGTGGTTGAAATCTGCCAGAATGGCAATTGGTGACAGTTCTGCGGTCGAGTGGAGTTCTGCTGGAGATGGTCGCCGGACAGAACTGCTCCGGGTGGAATGGGGGGAATTTCGAATCGGACAAGTGAATCTTTGGCTTTGTGGAATGCATGCGTCACGTTTTGAGGTGTTGCAACTGAGCAATTGATGATGATCCTTTTTATGCGGTGGCAGTCATGAGTTGTCGAGCTCTGATCAAGTACAGTCGGTTAATTGAAGTTAAAGCTGCCTCCTTCATTATTTCGAACTAAATAAGGTCCGATGATGCCACCATTTGATTAACCGTACCAAACAGTCGGTTGCGTCGAGCACTTGTGGATGGTGTTTGCATCCAGGAGCCTGAAAAATCAGTTCTTTTAGAGAACCGGGCATATCTCGAAAACGGTGCATCCGAAATCGGAGTTCTCTGGCCCATCGAGGGGAGTTGAAAAGGCCTATCTGCCCATGCCAACTTTTTTTTGCTATCCCCACCAGGAGCTTGGAAAATCACTTCTTTTGGAGAACCGGGCATATCTCGAAAACGGTGCATCCGATCTCTGGCCCAGCAATAGAGGTTGAAAAGGCGCATCTGACTATGCCAACATTTGTTTGCTACCCCCACCAGGAGCTGAGAAAAGTAGCGGAGAAGATCCATCAAAATGGAAACTCGCGAATATCTCGAAAACTATGCGTTTTTCGGCGATGCAATTCATCTCTTTAGCGAATTTTGCACTAAATCCTCACTGAAAAGACGCTTATTTTGAGACTGAAATCTTTGAAATCCGACCAGTAGAAGAGAAGTTAGGTAGGAAAATGTGTAGGCAAAGGTCCTTAAAAAAGGCCCTGGAATAATGGCAATTTTGCTTGTTGTCATAGTAGATGAGCCAAAAATTGTCCCCATTCGAGAAGATAATTTTTGAGCAAAAGCCGAATCTACGTTCAACATTGCCAGCGCCCATTTGGCGATCTCTTGTCGTTGCCTTTGGTCATCCGGCTCCAATACATGCGTCAGCACAATCTTATTCGGATGTATTACGATACACACAATCATACATAACCACAACTCACAAGTGGCTAGGCATCCAACTGCCTTAAAACAAAGAAAATATGGTCACAACACTAAATCTTAAATGATCACTCTGTCTGCTCAGACGAAGCTCAGACCTTCACTCGGATGTTCATCGGAGTCAAAACCGGACATTGTTCGCCGAGTATAATGGCCAACAATTGGTGTGCACGTCCGCAGGATGGGTGTCCCATACAATAATTTCAGCAGAAGCTACGTAGATAAAGAGTAGGTAGAGACAATAAATCATCTCCTCTGCTCATGTAGTGCTCTGGCAAGTCGTAGGCAATCACATCTAGGGACCTACCATTTCATTATACTCGGCGAACTAAATAGCGTCAGCATTAGCCAGTTAAACAGCTTTGTCATAAGGACCAACTGGTTATAAGCTTAGGAGTAGTCAATCCGCGTGGTATCACATTGGCCCTGCCTTTGGATGTAGGTCCAAATCCAACCTTAAAATAGGCCGGATTGACTCTCTGGCGGTGCCCATTTCAGGTTATCGGCATCGAATGGAATTAGCTGTGTCTGGTTCTATACTGACAGCTGCGGCGGCTAAGTTTTGTTCATATCGCACCAATCTCTACCTAGTTGGAAGCTTTAGATCCAAAAGAGTGGACTCACGCTCAAGCTTTTCCACCCGCAACGACACTGAAACCCTGATGACGACCGACCTCTCGACGAATAATAATAATATGTATATAATACGGATGGCACTACAGCCCATAGAAGGTCAGTGCCCAGCTTATACAGCAACCACTCGTGCTGTGCACACTCACCAGTGGAAGGGACCTACTGTTTTATGCCGTCTCCAAATTGTCAAGTTTGAGACCCTTTTCCTGGACAGACAGTCATTACTCTTTGAGCATTCTCAGTGACTCGAAAGAGGTGGGACCGTGAAATTCCTAGACCTAGACACCGTGAGACTTACATTTAGAGGAAATTCTCGTTGCGTATTTATTATAGATTTTTTTATAATTTTCTCACGTTCGACAAGCGTGAAATGATGCCTGATTAAATGGTAATCCTTACTCAATATTTTGTCAGCTGGATGTAACTGGTAACTTTGACAACTGCTAAAACATTTCATCAGGAAATACTGTCATTGTCATTATCTGGCCACAGAATTGGTGAACGTTTGCGGTTGTTGGACAGGACGAGGAACCACTGGATTAGAGTCTATATGTTAACAAACATGCTGAATCAAACATAATGCGGATGCTGATTGGTCAGAGCTCGAAGTGCTTTTGCTCTTCCAAGGAGACTCGTTCGCAACAACCAACTCGATGCGACATTAAAGGTAATCTGGTACATGGTCTTTATTCTGCCGATGTTTACCTATGTATGGCTGCCCGCTGTGTGGTTCAACGTGAGAGGAAGCTTGGTGGAACTGATTCGGGTGTTTGAGTCATTCTTTAATACAGAACCTTTACAGAACACCAGAGTCACAGTATAACAGATTCTATCGTAATGACGTCCAATATACCAGGAGGTACTTGGTAAGAGTGGATGTGTTGTTAGCTCAGCGAGATCTCTTCTGACCTATTTTGGTATTAAAGGCAGATCCTTTGAACACATTTCCTGTTCATCTCTCCTGTCTCTTCTTTTTCCTATATTGAGATTTTCGCTCGTGGTCTGTATTAGGGTATAATTCATTCTCTTTCTATCTTTTTCTTTCTGCTTCTATCCTTCTATCCCACAAGAACCGTCCAACGAGCTGAGGCGGGCATTCTCCTCCTCCTCAACACTGAAGCTACCCACTTAGTGTGCTGCAATACAAGGGTAATCATCTCAAAGAACAACCTGATCTCCGGGGCTGACAACTTAAACTATGGGTACCATGAAAGGGTGTACCTCAACGGCTTTATCCCCGCAGAAGCATTCCTCTAGTTCCAGCAGGCAGGTCTGATTCAGGATAAATTAACATAAATCTTCCATATTGCTGGAACAACCGCTGATGCGCGACTACTACAACTACAGCCGAGACGTCGTACTGAGCATTGAGGAGCTTCTCTGATTTAAATTTCAACAGTCAACTCCAGAAGTACTGGTGGTTAACAGTCGACCCTTTTCGCCTCAGGTCATTTCCCATGGCCGAGTTATGTAGCTCAGGTATACAAATATATATAGAATGGAATGCACATATTTACGAGGGGCGTTTTTTTTTTACGGCGCCGCGGCTACTGCTAGTACGGGAGAAAGCATCAAAGAAGTCGAAAAACTTGTTCTTGAGGATGCTTTCAATTGGTACCATTCACACCATTCTTCATGACCATCTTAACCTTTCAAAGGTCAGTGGCACGAATGCTCACAGCGCCTCAGAAAAAAGTGAGAATCGCATGCTGTAGAGAGCTTTTGGAGATGTGCAGTGAGAACGCGGACGGTGTTATGGATCGAATTGTTACTGGTGACGAAACATGGGTCCACCACTATGACCCTGAAAGCAAACAAGAGTCCATGCAGTGGCATAAAAAAGGAACAGACCCCCCGAAGAAGTTCAAAGTCACTCCGTCTGCTGGGAAGTTCATGGCCACAGTTTTTTGGAACTCAAAGGGAATCTTGCTCATTGAGTACAAAAAAAAGGTGAAACGCCACATCCTACGCTTCTACTTTGCGGGAGGAAATTAAAAAGAAAAGACGGGGTAAACTCGCAGCGGGTGTGTTGCTTCTTCATGACAACGCTCCTGTTCACACGGCGCGAGTTTCCAAGGCTGCTGCGCTAGATTGTGGTTTCGAAGAAATCCAACACTCACCCTATAGTCTAGACCTTGTCCCTAGTGATTATTTCCTGTTTCCGGATTTGAAAAAATGTCTTCGTGGAAAAAGGTTTTCGGATGATGAAGAACTCAAGTCGGCAATAAATGGGTATTTTGCAGAGAAAGAGGAAATTTATTTTTTTGAAGGTTTAAAAAAGCTTATCTCAAGATGTAACAAATGCATTGATGTTAGGGGAGATTATATTGAAAAATAAAAACAATTTAAATTGAATTCGCATTTTCCTTCATATCGATACCGAGAATATTTTGAACGCCCCTCGTATGTAAGGCATCTGAAAGCGAAGATTCAACCATGAACTTCAGGGGGTGTTCTGAGTCGTGAGTCTGGCCAGGCATCTACGGATCCTCTGGATAGGCCACAAGCACGTAACTCTGGCCTTTTCAGTCTTCTGTTCTGCTAACCATTAGGAGCAGTGTGGCGTGCAGAAGTCACCAACCAGAAGAGAAACGATACAAGTTGAGTAGTTGCACTCTGTATTGTACCGCCACGAAAGAAACCACAAAATTCTAAATTACGTCGCCTTAATGTCTCTTTCTAGAGGTATTTTGCAGTTTTTAATTATTCTCCTTCACCATGGCGTCCAAGATGTGCATTGAATGCTAGGCGATCGCGTGGCAGACGCATGTCGAAGTGGTAGGACTGGAAGTCCCAAGAAACTAGCTTGGGCACAACTCATGATGAGTTGATGGCAGAGTGGCTTGGACAGCTCCCATGCGGCTCAAAAGATAATGACGATGAATTTTTCAAACGAGTCCGAAAGAAAACATAAAACACAGAAAACTTCGTGATACATCTTTTTATTTGTTATATTGCATTTCTGGTACAAATTCAGGGTTATTTTTGACGAGAGGCATTGATGGAAAAATAAATTATATGTGAAAATGAAAAAGCAGTGACAATAACACAGCAGTTCAGGTGGAAAAAAATTAAAAAAAAAAACCTACAAAACTTTGCTATAATTTGATTTAAACTGGGCGAGAAGTTTGTAACTGATTCGAAACCGACTTCAAATGACTTAACCTTCCTTGAGAAATTCTTTCAGCAGATTGCGGCAGGATGCGATCAGTGTTGGCTTTAGATTCGGCCTTGCGCTCGGTGTTGGTGGGCGGACCGGTTGAACGTCGTCTCTGCGCTCGCTGAGCATCAACAGACCAAAGGCGGCTTCGACCTCGCGTCTTGATCTTCCAGCGGAAACGTAAGGAACTGAAATTGAAAAAGAGAACACCTTGTCAGCACACAAGATCGCTTTTGAAAGTGAAATCGTTTCCTTACCGTGTGATGACTCGATGTTGTTACCCGACGAAGTCATTATTGAAAGAAAAAAAAACAGAAAAATGTGAATTTTTGAAGCGAAAATTGAATGATGTGATCCTCTCGATAGAGATCGAATTGTGAAGTAAAAATATTCGCAGGACATCGCGTCTTATATACGCGCCCTGCCCTGGGTACCTGGTCCTCGCGAAAAGGATGCCAGACCCTCGCTAATTACTCGATCGTAATTGTGTTGTAAAAATTTGTCGCGGGACCAGGAATTAGCGCGCAGCTTATTTCTTTCCCCGAAAGCAGAGCAATAAACACGCTCTAGACTGAGGGCACTTGAAATCCCGAAGCCTGCATCCACAATTTGTTGCTATGATGGTTTGTGGAAATTGTCTTTCGCCGCGGAATCACTTTGTTCTTTACTGCACGTGGATAGATGGGATGGCCCGATCGGCGCGGCTGGTCTCGTTTATATGACACAGGATGCAATTCAAAATCTGCGCTTAATCCCCGCATTGCAATGTGCGGAGGTGACTAATCTCTTGAGGCGTTGACGCACTGTCCTGTTTTATTGATCCCAGGACTGCGACGGGTGTGCAGGGAATGGAACAAAATTTGTGTTGAGAAAAGTGGAATGGCGGGAAATGGATTTTCCTAAGGATCTAAATGGCGACTCGAACTGTTATTTTATGGGATCAGTGTGGAATTTATGACGCGCCTGAATATGCCCAAAGACTTGACAAAAAAATCTGTCTGAACGAAGAAGGAAAGGTGAAGGCTCTTCTGCTCTGAAGCCTAGCCCTTTGATAATCTCTGTGACCGATTATGTCCCAATTGAAAGTCTACTTCGTTTCATGGAGTAGATGAAGAGTGAGAAGTTTTATATTTGCTCTGATCTAGTTGAACGAGGCGAAAGAGTGTCTGGTTGGCTGACAGAATAATGTTTATTGGACCTGGCGTAGTTTCCCCAGGCGGTGTCTTGGAATGTCACCAAGCACAGGGCCCATCTGAAATCTGTTCAAACAATGCAACGATCGGCATCCAGTACGGGCCAGATCAATGTGGAGGTTTGGCATGGCACTGGCATTACTGTGATCTCATTTTAGTTTTGTTCGTTCTTCGTAGTAAGGACTTATAGAAGTTCAATGGAGTGAGAGCAGGGGAAAGAATGATTTCGTGGCTAGCTTGGTACCCTGTCCGCGAAGATGCGACTATCTCGCCTCTTTCTATTTAAGCTTTGACGCTGCTTCGTGAATCGCAATAAACTCCGCTTAAATTGCTAAAATACAATACCAATGCCAGCTAAAGGGTGATTTTTTAGCTTTAAGCTATATGAAAGTTTAGAAAAAAAACACATAAAATTCAGAAAAATGCACGAAATCTTTATTTGAATCGATAGTACGGTCCATATAATTTAATGTTTGAAGATTATTTCATGCAAATGTTGACCTTGACTGCGCCTCAAATGGTCCATCCGCTTAGTCCAATTTTGGCATACTCTTTCCGACATTTCGGCCGGTATCTCACGAATAAATGCTTCAATGTTGTCTTCCAATGCGTCAATTGAAGCTGGCTTGTCTGTATAGACATGAGCTTTAACATAGCCCCACAAAAAATAGGCTAAAGGCGTTAAGTCGCACTATCTAGGCGGCCAATTGACCGGTCCCGAACGTGAAATAAAATGTTCACCGAACTCGCCCCTCAATAAGTCCATTGTTGCGCGTGCTGTGTGGCATGTGGCACCGTCTTGTTGAAACCACATGTCATGCAAGTCAAGCTCTTGCATTTTGAGCAAAAAAAAATTGGAGATCATCTCACGGTAGCGCACACCATTCACAGTTACGTTACGATTCGCATCATCTTTGAAGAAGTACTGTCCAATGATGCCACCAGCCCATAAACCGCACCAAACTGTGACTTTTTCTGGATGCATTGGTAGCTCATGCAATGCTTCTGGCTGATATTCACTCCAAAATCGACAATTCTGCTTATTAACTTACCCATTGAGCCAAAAATGAGCTTCGTCGCTGAACACAATTTTTCGGTAAAAAAGTGAATCTTCGGCCAACTTTCCAAGAGAACATTCACCAAAAATTTTGATAATAAAATTCAATAATTTGCAAGCGTTGTTCGTTTGTAAGACGATTCATGGTTAAATTATAGACCAAACTGAAGATATTTGACAGTGAAACAAAACACGAAACGTGGGTCAGCTGTTTAAACCAGTGTTGCCAAAAAGATAATAGCTAAAAAATCACCCTTTACTATCTCCATTTCCGATGCAAGTGTAGGCTTGGTACAATGGGCATCACAACGTATCCAACCAGAGCTAAATCAGACGCGGCTCAAGCCCGTGTACCAACATAGCTAACCTGAGCTTGATATATTCGCCCACATCTTTAGAGCAGGAGTGGTACCCCAAGAATTCAGAGACTCCAAAGTGTCTAATATACAAAAAAAAGGTGATAATGGCTCAAACATTTACTGAGATTAGTCCCTTACAAATTGACAGTTGCTTTACAAATGTGATTTCAAAGTGAACGTTTAAGATTTAGTGCTGGCCATAATTCCTTTGTTTTAAGGCAGGTGGATCCTTGTGTGTTTCTTAAGAATATAGTAGGATGTAGCGATCGACGAAGTTGGATATCCTTCAGGCGGTAGAGAAGCGGTTGTACTCCTTCTAGCGATATCATCAGCTTTTCTCGGTATGTCACAGTGTCCCGGCACCCACATGAGACGTATATTTAAACACTCAGCCATCTCATTAGAAGACAGACTGTAATTAAGGGGTGTTTTTGAGTTGAACATGACATTGTCCTTGTGGCATGCCTGTACGAACAGATAATGATATCGCTTACACACACGCTTACGTTGTGGAGCCAAGACTGTGGCCATTTTATCGCAATGTTTTCTGCCTAAAAAAACGCTACAGTGGTCAGGGAGCTTCAATAACAGAGCAATATTGAGGTCTTTGGAAGAGAAACCTACACACACCCCTACGTCCGTCTGTGCAGAAATGCAGGTGATCATCTATTGTCTGATTTTCAGACACTGACTGCGGGCTGGAAGCTTGTGGTGCTGGCGGCGAATTTATTATCGAAGATAGCACTAGGTAGTAGCGATCGGTGGCATGGGGATAAAAGATGAATTCCTAAAGAATGCTTGCGTAAGAAGATGGTGAGTTCAGACCACAGTCAAAGTTTTTCAGGTCTGTGCTGGCTGCTACTTGTTTACTGAATTCCCCCAATCGTGCTTGGCGAAAATGTATCAGAATGCTTTGAATCTTTGAGACGGTCATGCGATCTATGATGCAAAACGGGGGTACATGCAATATGATGAAATCGAAAACCTTCTTCGGTCCATTTACTGAGTAAGAAGATATTTCTCCTCTTCTCTTACGCCAGACAACAGATCTGTATGTTAAGTTGGCTCGTACTCACATTTTGTAAAGGGTGGTTAAATTTTAAGGGATGATGTTGTTTTTGAATAAAACACAAATTATTTAGGAAATTATTATCATTTATTTTTATTATGATAATATTGGTATGGTTCAATTATGTATGGAATAAAATATCGGCCAAATGGCCGCCGCGACCTCGGCGGCACACCTCCATCCGATGGTCCAAATTTTCGATGACGCTGAAGCATAATTGAGGTTCTATGCCGTTAATGTGACGAATTATCTCATCCTTTGGCTCTTGAATTGTTGTTGGCTTATCGACGTACACCTTTTCTTTCAAATAACCCCAAAGAAAAAAATCCAACATGATCTTGGCTGCGAATTGACATCGCCACCACGTGATATAACACGGCCATTGAATTTGTCGCGAACAAGAGCCATTGTTTCGTTAGCTGTGTGGCAAGTGGCACCGTCCTGTTGAAACCACATATCGTCCACATTCATATCTTCCAATTCGGGCCATAAAAAGTTCGTTATCATTTCAAGATAGCGAACACCGTTCACAGTAACTGCCAGACCGGCCTCATTTTGGAAAAAATACAGGCCGATGATGCCGCCAGCCCATAAACCGCACCAAACAGTCACTCTTTGTGGGTGCATTGGTTTTTCGACAATCACTCTTGGATTCGCCCAAATGCGGCAATTCTGCTTATCGACGAATCCACTGAGGTGAAAATGTGCCTCATCACTGAAGATGATTTTCTTCGAAAATTGATCATCCACTGTTGCCATTTCTTGCCACCATTCGGACCATTGATGACCCTTGAAATGGTCAAGAGGCTTTAGTTCTTGAGTCAATTGCACCTTGTAAGCGTGTAAATGCAAGTCTTTATGCATAATGTTCATCAACGACGAGCGTGAGAGGTGCAATCGTTGGGCACGACGACGAGTTGAGGTGGACGGCTCAGCAGCCACACTATCGCG
Organism: Eristalis pertinax; assembly: GCA_907269125.1. Taxonomy (NCBI): domain Eukaryota; kingdom Metazoa; phylum Arthropoda; class Insecta; order Diptera; family Syrphidae; genus Eristalis; species Eristalis pertinax. Next base: position 30,749,218 of record OU026149.1, read on the forward strand.
AACAGCAGCAACATTTTCTGCAGTACGAGCAGACCCGGTTTGCTCAAATTTTTGCACGATTTTTCCGATTGTACGCACATTTGGACGATTAAATTGACTGAAAAAACCACGAAGTGCACGATATGCATTTTGATTTGAACGCCCATTTTCATAATAAGCCTGAATAACTTTAACGCATTGCTCGATTGTGTATCTTACCATGGTTCAAATTAAGTTAGTCTGAAATTGAGAAATGTCAAATGAAATGCAGAAAAAAACTTGACGTTCAGGTGTGGTTCACATTCAACATCGGCCCTTAAAATTTAACCACCCTTTATAAGCAGTAGATAACTTACTCACTTACTTATCAGGCCAACGACCCTTGGAGGGTCTGAGCCTGAGCAATAGCTGCCCATCCTGGGCATCCAGAGACCACGCTGACTTGGTTTTTATACCGGCGGTACGGCCTATCTCTTTGAAGCTTATGCGGGCACTTTGAGACCCTCTCTGTCAAGCGACTTTATGATCTCGTTATCTACCAGGATTCACCTTTGTTCCTCTGTTCACGTAGGTAGTGAAACATGGGTCTCCTAGAGTTGATTTGATCTACTCGCAAAGCGCTAGTCAGAATTCCATCATTGGTTACGTTTTCAAAAGCCCTCTATACATCGAGCAATGCTCTTAAGCTTTGTGATGATTCGACTGTGGCTACTACTTTGTGCAGGAAGAGAACCGTCGATGAGAGTCGTATGCTCTGATTCGAAGCTGGTCTGCTCTGAGGTAAGCGGTTTCTTCAGACCGTCTGCGAGTAGGGTAGCCTTAAATGATGTATCCCTGTTGCGAGAGGCATGGATGGTATGTCATAGGGAAACAGCTGGATGGCGCCGTTCGTTGAGTGCCTGCTCCTGTTCAGAGAGGTCCCCGGTTCGAGTCCCAGTGAAAGCAAAGTTAATACGCTTTATTCGATTTTCAAATCTGGTCCAGTCACCATTTGCCATTGAGATCAAATTAACGGCACTACCACTGGAATTGTCGATCAGTGGTAGTAGTCTGACTATGGGTATCACAATGGACCAAGGTCGACGTCCCCAGGAAGGAATCTAAATTTACCAAGAATGACAGAGATCGAAGATGGGAGACGAAAGTCTACTTGTGAATTGTCTTAGGGTCTAAACGTGTGCAGGCTGCCACCACCACTACTTCTAGGTATATCCTACGGATGAAGGTAAATGAGTATTGTTAGACCACCCTCTCGTTGTTCCTGATGAATCCTCATCGTTCACCCCTTTCTTTGACTTACACAAGTCAAGTACATTCTAAAAGAGCAAACCATTTCAACGTCTTTCTTGGTTGAACGGAAACTGTTGCGATTGCAGGATAATTCGCTCGTTAATGGATGCCCCATCCCCAGTCTGCAAATGCAAGTCTTTTTTCCACTCAAAGGATCTTGTCCTCCAATCGAGGAGCCGCAACAGAAGAAAAAGAAAATATTCACATCTCTCTCCAAATACACACGGCATTACCAGAATGTACACCCGCCCGTTGCCAATTGCAATGTGCCCGTATTGACTTGCTCTCAATTCATCCTTCGCTGCATGTGCAAACTGACATGCGGCGGAATCGCCTTTTACCCCGGAACGTCGATAATGCCATGCCAGATATTCACCGAAACGCTTCGCGGAAAATGCACACAATGTAGCATAGTGCGGCGCAAAGATGCAAGGATTCGTGCAAGTGCGAGTGTGTGTGTGTGGCAAGGACTCGATTGCTTCCAACCAAGAGTAACATAAATACCACAAAAGATTTCAGCAAGCACTTCGGCAGATAACACCGTGCGTCTTGCACATGGAATCTGACGGAGATTCGAACACTTCCAAGAACGCGCTCCCGAGTGCCGACCACCAACCGCACGCGCCGTCGAAAGTGCACTTAACTCGGGTTGAAGCTGTACTGCGCTAGGATAAACATCCGTTAGTGGTGCTTATTTAAATAGTTGGTTCAATTGTTTGACGATGTCGACGAGGAGCAGAAGAATGCCTGAAGAAGGGTTGCCCGCCGCAAAAATCAATTTTCTCTTGTGTGCCCCCAAGTGGGTTTGCTCCTTGTCTGTGTAAGTCGCGAGTGTTCACAGCGAATTGGCTGAAGGAAGGAAATTTATTTTCGCTTCGGGAAGTCTTGTTTGACCGATAATTCTCGTGGCGACTAGATGTGCTTCGATCACAGGAAATAGAATTTAATTTTGTGTGGTTAGGAAGCAGCGTTCAGATGCAGTGGAGTGAATTTTTGGCGTGTCTAATCTCGGGTGAATGGTTCTTAAATTTTGGCACCATGACGTGAGCAGTTTTCTTCGTCGAATGATGTGCTGTGTAAGCTTGTATGAAGGCAAGACTTGGTTTAGCTATGTTCGCATATGTTAGCCAATTTGTGGGGCTTAGCTGTTCGTGGAAAAATTGGGGAAACAAGTTTCCGTTTTCTCGGTGATGTATTAAAGTGTTCCTTGCTCACATCACGCACATTTTCAGCACAATAATCATGAGGACGACGTGTCCAACGGTACGGAAGTGCTGATGGCGGTTCAAGCCTTACAACTTACAGTCCGGTTTACCACAACCATTAAATTGTGGAATTCAATTTTTGTAGTACTCGTAATCTCGCTTCAAATGTAATTGCTATTCTCCCGTCCTTATCGAAAGCATTTTACAGTGTTGAACCAACGATACTTTGGCATAACCTGGCCAGCCATTCTTACTTCTGTAATTCAACTAAAAAATTAGTTTTCTAGTACTTATCCGACTGCTTCGCAATGATGTACTACAGGGTTCTATTCTCTGTCCGTTATTGTTTGCAATGCTTATCAATAACCTTTCAAAATTGGCGGCTCCACCCCTTTCGAGTCACAGTGGGACGCACAACACGATTGGTTGCAGCAGAAGCTAGGCAGAGGTCCTTTATCAACTTCCGCAAATAGAACTAAGCTTAACCGCTGTTGATTATGTTGCCTGTGTTAAAAATCTTGGAATGATGTGAAATAGTGAGTTGAACTGGATAGCGTAGTGTCCAGGGTGGTCACAGCAACAGAGGGAAAATGGGATTACCGACGAACAGGCCAAGTATGGAGCTTCCGGCAACGTCCCCACTGAGTTGGTGTTGGTCCAATCAACCACCTCAAATACATCATCTACTAAGACTTTCTGTCCTTAGCTAGTAGAGGGTGTTTTTTTTTTAGAGGTATAGAACTTTCATTTTAGAACACTATTTGAACTGCCGGCCATTTTGTCAGCAGTCAAGTGATTTATTTTTAGTTTGGTTCGGCATTTCAACATGAATAGACTGACGCCGGAACAACGCTTCAAATTGTGCAATTTTTTTTTGAAAATCATGGCTCTGCTCGAAATGCGTATTGCGCACTACGTCCATTTTCACCATGCTCACTTTTGGTTGAATGCAGACGTCAATAAGCAAAACTGCCGTATTTGGAGTGATGATAATCTTCAAGTGTATGTTGAGACACCGTTACATCCACAAAAACTGACTGTTTGGTGTGCTTTATGGGTTGGTGGAATAATTGGTCCGAACTTCTTTAAGGACGATGCTGGCCAGAACGTTACAGTCAATGGTAAACGCTTTAGAGCCATGATTACTGACTTTTTCGATCATCAATTGAACAACCATGATGTGCAGAAACTGTGGTTTCAACAAGACTGCGCAACTTATCACACCTTACGCACAGAAATGTTTGGTAACAGCATAGTTTCGTTACACTACTGATGAAATGGCCTCGCTTGACTATTTTCTGTGGGAATATGTGAAATCGCTAGTCTACGCCGATAAGCCCGAAACGATTGACCACTTGGAGGAAAACATTCGCCGCTTTATTGCCGATATACGACCACGAATGTTGGAAAAATTGAACCTACAGATTAGACTAAGTCCGAGCCAGCTGTGGCGGTCGAATGGTATGCCAGAAGTCACATTTAAATCACAATGCCAGGAGATTATCTTTCGAATAAAGTTAATTTCATGTCAATTTAAAAAAAAAAATCATCTTTGTTTTATTCCGTTTCAAAGTCTATGTCTTTAGAAATAACACCCTTTAGAAGGTGAGCTCGGTCATCCAAGTAAAAATTCTCTAGGAAAACTTGGCCCTCCTACGTGAAAAGAAGGACTAATGACCTCCTTAATAAAAATCGCTCCTGTAAGCACGGCAAACTGGCCCATAGGCATCTGCGCTGCTAGATTCGGAATACCGTTCAGCCCACACTGACAGAGGAAAGTCTGCCTGACTTTCTCTGTGATTGTCCGGCACTAGCCAAACAAAGATATTGCTTTCGGCAAAGCTTCCTAAGTGACTCCCAGATCGCTAACCAAAGTATATTGAACAAAATCAAATTCCTTAGCTCCACAGGCTGGATTTAGCTAACTCAGGTCTATGAGATGTGTTATCAAAACGATGCGCAACTGCGGTACTTGTGATTGCCGGGGTAGCCACTTAAACCAACCACCCAACCCAGAGTCCAAGGTATATATATACTACATCTCTAAGAGGCTTGTCAATCAGCTAATATATTCCCCCTATCAACGCAGCCATAGTGCACTTGTACAAATAAACATTCAGTAATTTGTTTACCGGACAAGCAACACAATTATCCTCGACGACACGCACTCGCAATAAAAGAAAAGCCAGCTTTCGAGGCGCGGTAAGAAAAGTCTCATTTAAGTCATTTATGCCGCAGGACTGTCCCGCATTCGGATTAAAATCCTTTCTCCTCTCGATAAATATTAATTTTAATTCAATATTGCCCCCCTCCCTCCCAATCAGGCAGTCAGGATCTGAATGAATCGCAATCCAGTTTTATCCCCACCGCCTCCCATTGTGTGGCCAAATAAAAACAGTACTGTTTCACTGAAACAAAAAAAAAAAGGGATAAAATTGGGAATTTTTAATTAACTTTCCTATGTGCATGGTGTGGCGCGGTCTTGTTAAAAAGCCGGCACTGGTTTACTGGTTTACTGGCTCGAATAAATGTTAAACATGACGAACATGTTGTTAACCGTTAACTACCATGGGGAGCGTTCATAATTTTGTGCTTTTTTTGTTGTGCTGTGACGATGAAAGCAATTTAAAGATTCACGCAGGATGCTTACGAGGCACGTGGGGCAATGTGTCATCCACCATACTTGACACATCACATGTTGTGTTATCGAACATGGAACAGACAATGGGCTTGATGAAATTGGATGCGAAGAGAGTTGCTTTTGGAGTTTTAAGGTGTGCTTGAATTTTGTGAATTGCCTTTCTTTTTATCGTTTTTTGAGATTGTTGCGGTTAAATGGGTTGGGAGCGTGCACAGATATGTCGTCTCTGATCGGGGTGATCGGACGGGAAGCCTTAGAGAGGGTTGGTAAATCGCAAGAACCTTAAGGGTGCTTTTGAAACAAATGAAATAGGAAAATGATTTTAATATCCATGTAATGGCGTTAACGTTCGAATCTGATATCGGACATGTGACCGCTGTGGCTGACGTCTACATGACTTAATCTGCTGGTCCAATTTGCACATACATCGATTGTTGGCTTCCAAGTCCAAGAGCTGCACGAACAAGTCAGTAATCATGTATCTGTACCACACACCGTTAAGTGTAGCGTTTCGATCATCATCATTTTTGAAGACATATGAACACCAATGATTCTTAACCTTTTCTGGATGTAACTATAGACCATGACTTTAGTTTAAATGTCTCGAAGTAAACCATGACTTTCAGAATAAAACACCCTGTAGAAGCTCAACATCCCTCTCGCATTATATAGATGGAAGAATATTAAATTAATGTTCATTTATAAAATATTAGGAAGTACATAGTTATTTATTGAGTAAAATTGAGTATTGGTACAGATTTAAACTCAGCTCAGCAAATACGACAGCATAGCAAATAAGTCAGCAAGCAACTGTTTCTATTCAACGACTGACTCCAACTCCTATAAGGGTTGTGAAACATCCAGCCACACCGCTTGAGACAAAACATGACGATCGACAGCTACAATTTTTGAAGGAGTTTTCACGACATTCTAGTGGAGATCCGACGTAGAATCGCGATTGGCAACAATACTTCGGTTTGTCGAAACAACAGACTCAAAACTCCTGACTCTAAGGATCAAAATCATGTCCTACAGAACTCTTATTTTGGCGGACCTGCTAAATGGAAACCGAATGCTGGACGAAAAGTAAAACAGTTGATCTGATTCTTGGTTCCTTCGAAAGAACAATTCTACGTCTGATATAAAGGGTGATTTTTTAGCTATTATCTTTTTGGCAACACTGGTTTAAACAGCTGACGCACGTTTCGTGTTTTGTTTCACTGTCAAACATCTTCAGTTTGGTCTATAATTTAACCATGAATCGTCTTACAAACGAACAACGCTTTCAAATTATTGAATTTTATTATCAAAATTTTTGGTGAATGTTCTCTCTCACTTTTTTACCGAAAAATTGTGTTCAGCGACGAAGCTCATTTTTGGCTCAATGGGTAAGTTAATAAGCAGAATTGTCGATTTTGGAGTGAATATCAGCCAGAAGCATTGCAAGAGCTACCAATGCATCCAGAAAAAGTCACAGTTTGGTGCGTTTTATGGGCTGGTGTCATCATTGGACCGTACTTCTTCAAAGATGATGCGAATCGTAAGGTAACTGTGAATGGTGTGCGCTACCGTGAGATGATATAAAACTTTTTTATGCCCAAAATGCAAGAGCTTGACTTGCATGACATGTGGTTTCAACAAGACGGTGCCACATGCCACACAGCACGCGCAACAATGGACTTATTGAGGAGCGAGTTCGGTGAACATTTTATTTCACGTTCGGGACCGGTCAATTGGCCGCCTAGATCGTGCGACTTAACGCCTTTAGACTATTTTTCGATGGGCTATGTTAAAGCTCATGCCTATACAGACAAGCCCGCTTCAATTGACGCATTGGAAGACAACATTGAAGCATTTATTCGTGAGATACCGGCCGAAATGTTGGAAAGAGTATGCCAAAATTGGACTAAGCGGATGGACCATTTGAGGCGCAGTCAAGGTCAACATTTGCATGAAATAATCTTCAAACATTAAATTATATGGACCGTACTATCCATTCAAATAAAGACTTCTTGAATTTTTCTGAATTCTATGTTTTTTTTTTTTTAAAACTTTCCTATAGCTTTTAAAAAATTACCCTTTATTTACTTATGTACGTATGATCCCGTCTGCGGGGAAGGGGAATGGAGGAGACGACATAACAGGGAACTCTACGAGCTGTACCAGAATGTGGATGTAGTCTGGAAGGTAAAAATCCGTCGACTGCACTGGCTTGGCCACATCGAGCGATTGAACAACACTGCTCCAGCTACGGCCTTACGTCCGTTGTTCAGTCAGACCAATATTTTAAGTCCATTGTGTCCTTGAAGGATGTTGCAATTCCTACCATAAAACCTTCCTTTAGCACTAACCATCCGAATTCATTTAGGAGGTTTTAGGAGGGTCTTAATTTCTATACCGCCCTATTTCTTGCTAGGACTGGGCATTCACAAAGTAGATGTTGGATAGATTCTAGTTCTTCCTCATGCCTGCAGCTTCTGCAGAAGTCGTTGTGTGGTACATACAGTTGCGATGCGTGGGTGCATATGGCGTGGTACCCGGTAAGGGCTCCTACTAGCGTTGGTCCTTCTTTGCGACTAAAGCTGATCAGAGATGTTGATGTCTATTTGCTCAGCGTCAGCCACATGGCTCTAGCTATTGCTCCAATTTCCATACTGAGCCAACATGGTGTGACTCTATTCAGGGCTTCGTCTGCCAGTTTTCTTCTTATGGAGATAAGCGTTGGCAGTACGTAATGGATTGCCCGAGATTCGTCCAGCTCAGATACATTTTTCGCAAGGCTGTCTGCTTTTTCGTTTCCTTGGACTCCTGTGTGCCTTGGTACCCAGCATAGCGTCAACATGTTTGCCAAGGATATCTCACTGACGCTCTGTCTGCATAGCTTGATTAGTTTCGACGTCAAGGTGTGCTTTCATTTCCGCTTGGCTGTAGGAAACGATGGAAATCGATTTTTTGGTTCTGTTGAGTTCTCCCAGGGCGTGTGCTGCTTCGTGTATCGCAGCCACGCCATCTTAGAAGACGCTTTAGTCGTTTCTTAGTGCCAGGGATCAAATAGGGCACAGAAGATCCCTGCGCCTGGAGCCGCATTCGTTTTTGAGCCGCCAAAATTCAATTACCAATTGTTCTTGTCATTGTTTCCGTTCTGGGAAATGTATGCGGAAAGTCTTCTCCAGCTAAGAAGGTCTTCGAATCCGAGCCTCCTGGTTCGAGAAGGAGAAGAACACGACCAGGATATCGCGGACGAAAGACAACTTGACCTTTATGACTGGAAGCAGCATGCCCAAGACCATCAGCGATAGAAGGCTATTGCTCAGGTCCAGGCCCTCCATGGGTCGCTGGACTGTAAAGTAAGAATTTTCTGCAACCGTATGTTCAGTTTCTCAACAAATTAAGTAACAAATTGCGAAACAATTCCAAAAAGCAAGCAAATTTAATTAACCATGAAAACTGTCTTCCCGTCTTATTTTCTCACCTTAACCTCCAAAATTCCCTGTCACGTGCCCTCCAGTAGATGTCTCGTCTAAATACCTGAAAATTCACAAATCCCTTACTAACTCCCTAACCCAACTGTCATCGAAAGCAAATTGATACACTCTCGATAAAAGTTTTATTCATTTCACAGTTCCAACGAAGTGGATTCCACGGCTTTCGTTAAATCTTTATGACTTTCTCAGGTTACCCCGTGGACTTGTATCCACGGGCACTCTGAATCGGATTTGTCTCCTTCCGATGGTTTAGAGCACCTTCAGATGGTGACGACGGCGACGGCGACAGCGCAAACGACCGAAAAGACTTTGATGATGGCGGATGGCGGAGATGATAGTCACAAAGATAACGGCGGCTGGCATTGTTGACCTCAAAGAGCTCTGTCACCGAGCGGTTGAGTGGGGTTATCCGAGAGCGGATGAAAGCAAACGGATGAACCGATTCGGGTGTGTGCTGAAGTGGAAAACGGTTTTATTACGAATTTGTGTGGCGTGTACACAATGCCCACCCCCTTGAACCCGACCACATCGCAGCGCACCCCACAAGATTGACTCGTGTGCTTGTCCTGTGTCCCGACTAGCTCGGCAGTTGGATTCGTTTTTATTTGCGATTGAGTCGCCGATTGAAATCGAATACAAAAGGGAAGCGCATCAAACTGACGACGTTGACAATTGGCATGACGGGTGGCTGTGCGGCTGGGTGGGTGTGGGTGTGGACTGGTCATAAATCAAGATCGATGCCTGGCGATACAATCGACGCGCCATTAAAATGCATTTGTCCTGAAGTGCTATTTGATAGCAACGTCCTCGGTTCGTCGACATCCTCGCCCCCATCAACGTCCACGTCCTTTGCACAGTTTTGCTGAGGATGCACCACACACACTGATGCGTACACATGCCTTACAAAATATGGACAAACACTCTCCCCCCCCCCCCTCTCCCGTTGTCGCATCGGATGACTTGAACTCGGCTGTGAAGGGAGGGAAAAAAAGCGAAAAAAATAAAAATATTCTCTGAATATCCCCTCGAAAGGACATCCACTGTGTGCTGTGCAGCAGCCGTGGCGGGAAAGGTAAATGAAAAACTACTCACTGTGACCTTTAAGCGGAAAATATTTTCCCATTTGCCGGAGTAGTCCTAGGGAAAATATTTGCCACCGCTACTCGGTATCCATACCATCGTGCAGTTCACAGGACACTTTGCAAAGCCCTCCCCAATGTCCGCCTGGCTGGCCATAGTCTCGATGATAAATGGCTGTGTATGTGGATCACAATGCCGACACATCCGCACATCCGCACATCCTCAATCAGATTCACATATTGACAGATAACCATCGTGCGCAACCAACGAGCGCTTTCATCATATTAATCCACTTTTTTTGCTTCCTCCCGTTTCGTTGTTGCTTGTCTTCGTTTTGCCAGAGTTCACATCTGATCGGGGCTCGGCTAAAGTACCATCATCCACTGACACAGCGGTGACTGCGACGACGACGACGACGATGACGATGACGGTTACGGCAGCATCCACATATGGACTTGTGGCAGTGGATGCACACATCCTTTGTTGTTAAGGGTGCAGGACGATGCATTTTTTTTATTTTCTACCTTGTTGTTGTGTGTGTGTTTTTCACCCTCCATTTGGAGGAATCCAGCTCCAGCGGAGTATTTATGAAGCCGCATATAGATCAACGGAAGCGGCGGGATGGTCCAATGGATGCATTTTACGTCCTTAGTTACAATTTACCGCCAAAGGGATACGAATTACATGCAGTCGAAGGGGGCGGGGTGTGTGTGTATAGAAAAACCTGTGATGTGGTAATGATTGGGAATGATGGACAAACATTTGCGGATTGACTTTGTGCATCTGTTGACTGTTGAGCTGTGCCCTCATCGATTCCACGATCAATTTGAAGTCGATACGTGCAATTAAGTCTTAATTTGAGGAGATTACGTTACGACGCGATGTGTGAAATTGTTTCTGGGAATGTAGCTGACTCTGGAGATGAGGAGGAAATGCATTTCAATGGATTATTTTACGGGGTCCGTGAATCGGAATGGAAGAGGGTTACAAGCGTTGATGAATCATGAGCTGGCTAAGTGATGCCAATGAGTTCTAGATTATTTATTCAAGTGGTAGCATTTGTCTAGGAGAAGCTGCTTAAACTTCGCTGTTCCTTGTCGGCATACAATTGTACATAGTTCTCTTCGACCCGTGAGAGGTCAATGGCACCCACAACACTAGTTGCCTTGGTGTAGAATGTAAGCCCAGGACATACTAATTTCGCACCTTAATTGCTGCACAAGGAAATGTGGCATATATTGAACAAATTTAAAAAAAAAGTTACGTATACGCCTAAGTTCACCTTGCGCGTGGTTATCCGAGGTGGGCCAAATACAAGTTTCTTTTTAGAAAAGCAATAAAATTAACAAAATTAATTTTCTTTCCATGTATTGTGGCATTGATAGTAGGAACAAACATTCCCATTAATTATGAAATACAACGTCGTTCAAGTGGTTGCCTCGGCTGGCTTCTTAGTAGCGCATCGTGTCACCATAGTATACCAAGACCTTGTTGATGGTTTTCAGCCGTAGTTCAGGTATTGCTGCATAATATTGAACTCAAGTGCTTGAATCGATTCCGAATTGTTGGCATAATATCAGTCCTTCATGGATCCCCATAAAAAGTGGTCAAATCGCAGCTCCGAGGCGGACAATTTACATTGCCAAGACGGCTGACAATACGATTTGGGAATTTGGTTCGCAAAAGATCGATTATGGCATGGCGCGCCACTCTACATGACACAGAAGTCCTCCAAATCCATGTCTTCAATTTCCGGCTACCACGGCTCTTTAACGCCCACCGTTGACCAAAGCGTTCTTCTCAGCCTCATTTTCGAAGAAAAATGTTCCAATGATGTCACCACTTCACAATCTGCTCTAAAATGTCACTCTCTGTGGATGCATTGGCTTCTCTGAAAAAACGGACAGTTTTTCCGAGCCGTAGCCACCGAGATGAAAATGCGCCTCGTCAGAAAGGATGGTTTTTCGGCCAAAATCGTTGTCCACTTCAAGCGGCTCTAAGGCCCAAACAGCGAAGCGATAACGAAGCGGATAGTCGCGCGCCTTCAATTGCTGAGTCAGCTTGTAAGCGAATAATCCTAGATCTTTGTGCAGAATTCTGTTCAGGTTGTGCGTGAAATGTTGTGCTGTTGAGATTGATGGCGAGATGATGTTCGTGAATTAAGTCTCACACCTTCGGCCACAGCAGCCACATTCTCATCTGTGCGCACCTTCCGACCAGGAGTGGTGTCTACTAGCACGCCAGTCTCACGAACTTTTGCCGAAACTTGTGCACAGCAGAGCGGTGGGTCGGTGGCATTCTTCTTTTCAAAAAACGCACTGTTTGGGCTGCACAGCACTCACCTTGGAAATAAGTTTTCAATGTTTTCCAACGTTGTTCAAGCTTAAAGTGACTCATTTCGTTCCACACTGGCTTTCTGTCAAGATTTAAATCGAGAAACAGCTGTCAGTGTCAAAATAAGCTATGATTTAGAAAAACACCACTTGATGGCCCACCCTGTATATACCATAAAGCAGACTTCAAGATCAGGCCAACGCAATCGAGAAGCACACTCGGCTTAGGACTACCCAGTGAGCGCAGCACATTACCAAAAGCAGACCGCACCGCGTAGCAAAAACATTTTTACGATCCCTTTACCCTTTAAGACAAACACTCCCCGTCAATGTTGGCGTTCATTCCTTTATGGAAATCCCCTAATCCGAATCAAATACCAGCCAATCCGTATCGTGTTGACTTGCCATCCCCGGCAGCCGCCATCAGCCCCAACCGCCCACTTTCATGGTTCATTTCACTCCTGCAGCGACGTTGATTTCCGTTTCTCATGGCCTATCATAAGCAGTTTACCCCCGTCAAAGTAGCAAATAAACAGGAGCGGAACACAAGGATCAAACTTTTTCAAAATCCCGTATCATCATCTCGGTACGGTACATACGAGAGTAGAGTAGCGGCGACAGAAAGCATCCCTGCATGCAGAGACGATACCTGATATCTTATGACATTTGACTTCCATCGTCCCGCCGGTTGTGCTCCGCTGACTGAATTCTCAATTGAATTTAGCTCGTAATCCTCATCGCAGAGCTCTTAGTCTCTGTGAGCTCGGCAGCATTCCGTTTCGGAGTGGATTCGGTGCTGCTCCTCGCCGCTGTGCTGGTGTAATCAAATTCGCAATCATCTTATCCTTTTTTTTGTGTTTTAAATCCTTTATACGTCGTTTTTTTTTTTGGGGGGGGGGGGATGGTGTGGGTCTGAAGTCATGCGGTGACATGGCTGGGGCGGTTAACCCCTTCGAGTTGGCACTGGCTGACTGGTGGGTCTTGCCAGCCAAATGCGGGTGGCGAGTACGAGTTCTTTTGTACTCCACTCTGGTTCTGGCTGAATGATGACGTTTTGATACGTTTCTTTTATTTTCCCGTTTGCTTTCGGTTTTAGCCGGTTTTTCTGGGATTTACATAGTAGCACACCATCCTGGTTGAGTCTCGGCAGTTCGCTGTCGTCGTACAGTCGCATTGAATTGACAAATGAGAAGTGCGCGCTGTCGGAATGAAAGTCGTTGAAGTTGTGGGCGGATGAATGGAGGCGAAGAATGGAGTGGATGAAGAAGTCTGGCAATCACTTTCACTCTTGCTGCTTGGAGCTGGAAATGATGAGTTGAAAGTTAAGCTAATAGAAGGTATCTTTAAGTTAGAAGCAGTCGCTTAATGAATGCGTTTAAAGTTGACGTGGGAAGGCGGCTGGTTAGGCACCAGTAACTATCCATAGACACACATGAGTAGTTTGTAATCAGCCCTTCTGTGGCAGGAACGGAACATGTTCAGTGGCTCCTTAGGTATAGGGGAGACCAGAAGCCCCTAAAGCATTTCTGACAAACAAAACTATCTGTCCCTATCGACGGCAACGACCTTAGCTTTGAAGCAATAGAAATGACCTTCACCAAACGCACTGCAAATAGATTAACACCTCCGCGTGGGTGCACTTTGAGTAACAGCGTCTCCCTCCAATCCATCACAACTTCAGAGTACGCTTCAATCAATAAGCCTCCCCTCATGGCTGTATTATGAATCGCCCCCAAAAGTAGCGTGCCACGGCATTTCGTTTCAATCACCGGCATACTGTCATCCGAGTCTCACCTGTTGTTGCCTTAGTCTCTGATTTTGTGTGTGTTGACCCGAGTAAACACTCACCCGCTGGCCACTAAGTCATGTAAAGCCCATCTACCACGAAAGCCCGCACACGTGCAGGCGAGGCGAGTCTGCCTCATTTCCGCTGCTGTAATTAAAAATCATTTCCGATTATTTATTCGTCAAGTGCAAACACGGCAGCAGCTCAGCTAGACGCCGAGTCAATGCCAGTGAACACGTTGTATGACATCCTGATAAGGACGAATGCCGCAAACACATTCTCGGCTTGAGTGTGCGCCCCACCCCTCCCGCCAGAGAGGTGGAGAGGTGTAATAAAATTAAAGCACTCAAGGCCCCCATCAGCTTTCGTGTGCGGCTTTTTCAATTTGTTGATATAATCTTCCGATAAAAGCTTTTCATTTATGTTAATTAGTACGGTTAACTGAACTTGATCGGCTCTGTTCGCAGTGTCAATCGAAAGGACACTTGCACGCATTAATGTCGTGCGGTGAATTGTGGGACCCTCACTGTCGTCCCATCGCCGCCCGGCTTTGGTAGGGGCCACAACCGTGCTGCGACGAATGCAAAATTTGGTTGATTTAATTGTGTATCAGTGCAATGCCGCATGGCAGCCATGGCTGCTACCATATCTCGGTGGCAATGACGGTCTGTATTCGCAAATGTCCCTGCTGTCAATGTCGGCGTGTGCTGTGTCATCTGCTCGCTTACAGCTGCAGTCCTTGCATTGTGGGCGGCGCGGCGGTTTGGCTATGTGTCAATAGTCGCCAGAGGATATTTTAAAACAATTTTTGCCAATGCATGCGGAAGGAAAGCGTATCAGATTGGAGTACAGTGGCTGTTGAAAGACATCGAACGCGGGAGTATTTTGGCGGAGAATAGGTATCGTTTTTAGTGAGTTTTCCGAGTTCTTTGAGCTTTGTTCTGTGAAGAGGATGAAATTTATTGCCGTTTTTGACTTAAGTAAACTGTAGCTTATGTCCGAACTGAACGAAAAGTAGCTTCTGGGAACTTAGCAAAATAGATGTGTTGATTGTGTTCTCTGTCAAACAAAATACTTCCTTCGAGACTTTAAGGCACAGAGAGAGAGAGGGTTATCGGTTTCCTTACCACTGCCGGCATCTAGAAGTGAGCGAAATTTAACGAAACCGGACAATGTGGTTATTATACTCGTAGTCACAATATATTATTTCTGTATACTCGCTGGTTTATTAACGTTTCCTTACGTTCATTCCGTAATACTGAAAAAAACAGAACGAAACTTAACTTAACTTATTCGCC
Source organism: Eristalis pertinax (assembly GCA_907269125.1). NCBI lineage: Eukaryota > Metazoa > Arthropoda > Insecta > Diptera > Syrphidae > Eristalis > Eristalis pertinax. Next base: position 30,764,315 of record OU026149.1, read on the forward strand.
AGATTGCCTGGATTGACTTAAGTGTCTATTCTCCTATTATGATCGCTTCAGCAAAATTGAACGCAACTTAACGAATCTAAAAAAAGCTCATTTCTGTGTCTTTGCCAGATTGCTTAGATTGCCCTAAGTGTCTTCTCTTATTATGGTCGCTTCAGCAAAATTTAACGAAACTTAACGAATCTCCAAAAACCTCATTTCTGTGTATTCCCCAGATTGCTTAAATAGACTTAAGTCTCATCGCCTATTGTGGTCGCTTCAGCAAAATTTAACGAAACTTAACGAACCTCAAAAAAGTTAATTTCTGTGTATTCGCCAGATTTCTTACATGGACTTACGTGTCGTCGCCTATTATGGATACTTAATTTGAGAAATGAAAGGAGCTGATTAATTGGGTTGTCTTTTCGAAGTATGCGTTGATGAACTAGCTACATAACGCCAAAACAGTAACACCAACGCTTAGAGTAGTTATTATCAGAAGATCTTGTAAAAACCTACCACAATAGGTCAACAATTTGTGGCACCTCCAACATGACTTTCTGGAAACGACTAGCACGAAGCCTGGGCTATATGGAGCATGTAACCTTTTTCGTCTTGTCCTTTACAACGAGGTAATATCCAAAGCGGTTTGTTAAACTTTCCCACCCACTGTATATTTATTCCAGTCACATTGTCACCGATGACACATTATCTTGAACTTCATCCACTCTGTCAATTTTGAGGTTATATGCGACATCAGATGTCGGTTAGCATTGGTTCAGCCGCCACAACTGACACTGCTGCGGGTAAATGAGGAATTTACACTCCTCCCTTCCGAATTCCCACATCCGTCGTCGGCAAGAACGCGCGGTTCGATTTCGGGTAGACCCCCAAAAATCCGGCAGATATTGATTGCGGTTAAAGTATCAGAAGCCACAATAAATTGTTCCACTAACGGCTGAACTCCATTCGATTGCATTCTTTTTTTTTTTATTTGCCATCTTTACTCATTCTTTTTTTCGGGGTCGTACTTTTGCTGGTGGCCCACTTGCAACACACTGCACAGTGAGCACACTCTCAGCGCCAGCGGCAAGCGGCCATATTGATTTTGCATATTCAATATTTGTTTTAATCAAATATGAACGCCGGCAGTGGACCCGGCAGCAATCCCGGCCATTGGAGTTGGGGGTGCGTTCGTAAGCTACGCAATTACCGTTGCTGCCGAGTAATGAATTATTCGTGGATGGCGCACTAAAAGCTAAAAGCATATCGCGGTGAACTAATTTCAGATGCAAATAAATGTAACGTTTATTAAAATCGGGGAATTGTTAAAATATTTAGAGTTGCCTAATCGGGTGATATTTTCACAGCTGAGTTGGCTTTTCTGAGCTCAGCGTTCCTCAGGACTGGGCTGCTTTTGTGCTGGCTTTCATTAAATTTTCAATGTGCATCGTTAGCGAATGGAATGCCAGGAAGTGTTAATACAAAAAAACATGTTACGTATTTGGAGAGGCTTTTTTTCAAGGGGCTTAGTGCCTAGATAATCCTTTTAGAATTTTTCAATGGGAACTCTTTGATTGGGTATGTCCGGAGGATTTCTAAGCAACTGTGCCGTCTGGCAGTTGGATTTTGTTTGAGGGACTGTTTTTGAAGCTGAGCTGGTTGAACAAAGGAATGTGTGCCGTCCTAACTAGGATTAAGCAATACTTTGGTGACTGCGAAAATAAGTTGGCCGTGATAGATTACTTTTGAATTCTTTGACGGAAGCACAAGCAGTTCAGTTTAAGATCATGATTCGATTGGGTTCCACTGGGTGTCAGCTGGAGAGCAGTCACTCTAAGGCCAATTAGAGGTCTATTGTGATGCCACGCATATTGAATATCTCCTACTACTTACACAAAACCAGTTGATGCTTGCTACGAAACACATTTCTGGGTTGTGCTTATGTCATTCAGCTTGTTCAAAATTTAGGTCTAAGTCTATATAACTTCGGATAGTGAATTTTGCAACATTGCAATCTGGGGAATACACAGCAATGAGTTTTTTGAGATTCGTTAAGTTTCGTTAAGTTTCGTTAAGTTTTGCTGAAGCGATCACAATACGCGAACACACTTAAGTCAATCTAAGCTCTGGCGAATACAGAGAAATGGGCTTTTTTGAGATTCGTTGAGTTTCGTTCACTTTTGCTGAAATAAGGCAATTAACGGAAATTATCGAGAGAGTATCTAGAAATAATACAAGGTGGCGCCAAAGTAATCATCCTATCGGAAGATGCTATCATTTTGCAAATGGCGTCGTACTTCAATCATATTTGAATATGCCAACAGACAAGCAATGGAGCGTTATTCTCCGCAAGAGCGGGGAATAATTGATTTATATTGTGATTGACGTATTGCGTGTGATTAATTTTGCACCACCTTATATATCGTAACCATAATAACCACTTTGTTCAGTTTCGTTCACTTTTGCTTCAGTGAATCGAAACCAAGAGCTCTGTGTGGGACGTATATGACACCTGCAGTTGCTGAAACTGTCCATCAGCAAGTACGGGCACTGCGAAACTTAACGACGCTTCTGGCTAATATTCGTTCTCTTCCGACATAGTTCTCATAGACATAGTCATTTATGATTGCTCCTTTAATCACAATCTCAATATCTGTATCTGTTGTGTAATCACAAGAAAATGGGACACGTCCAATCGTAGCGTCATCCATCTTGCTTAAGCATCCTCAAGCCTGCAGTTCCATTCTCTCATCTGTCACACTTGGAGAAGAAGGAAATATCCGCTGTCAATGTAGTACACCTGGATGAATTCAATCACTTAGTAATCCAAACATTTGCATTACGTTAAGTGTCCTTGTCTCGCCGTTCCATCTGGACAATGGAGTCCTTTAAGTCTGCCATCCTCGAGTGGCGGTTGTGCATCTTCCGAAGGACACCAGTCAGGGAAAGACCACTTTCTCAATCGGAATCTTATAAACCATCTCTGTCTCGGTTCAACATTTATTATTTACTCTTCAATTCACTTCGGGATGATGTCCTTTTTGTTCTCGCACCCGCCGCCCACTGCAAGTGACTGAAAAGTAGCTGCGTCTGAGATCCAGGGAAGTGGATTTTTTACTTCAAGCAGACGACCACTCAATCAATGGGATCGCCCAACTCCCATCTCATTTTTTCGCTCGATTCGCATTCCCTTGCATTATGTCCTTGGGGAGGATTTCAACCTCCTTTTGAAGAAAAAGAGCCGATGCACACATGCACTGGCAAGGGGGGTGCACCCCAAGGACTAAGGCGGCCGACTTTTGCGAAGATCCCTCCCTCTACCCGGCAGCGATCGCAGCCATCGAGGGAATGAATAAATTTTGCGAATCAATCAAACCGATAGCAGACAGAGAATGCCTGCAGGAGCAGGGAGGAGAGGCCACCCGAGAAGCGGCTAAGTCAGCTCTCCGTCCTTGGGTCTCATTACATTTATTGTAACTCCCGCCGCCGATGCACGGAACAAGGAGCTGCGACCAGCAAGTACATGTCACTGGCGACTCCTGGGAGGGAAACAAATGCTCTCCAAGCTCGGCAGAACAGGCAAGAAGGATTGTCTCCCCAGAGCCGAACGGAGAAGGCAGCTCTCCACGGACCCGGCGTCGATGTGTGCGTGGCATGCCGGGCGATGGCAATTTTGATTGCCACTTCTTTGTCAAAGGATGCGAGCGCATAATATTGATGGAACAATCCGTAAATAGATTTTTCAATTTGACTGCACCCAGGATGGAAGTGGGTGGCCGCTATGCAAACGAGGATAAGAGATGCACATGGTGTGTGGTCGAGGCAGTCAATTGAAAGAACTCTTTGGATGGACTCTCGCCTTTTTAGATTTGCCTCTGGAATTGCTTCTGCACAACACAACAGGACGCATGGCGTTTGAATGCGCCGAGATAAGGTAGGGCATTCAGTCGTGTGTCAGGGACGATTGATGCCATGAATTGAATGGAAAAATGTCCAGAGTTATGCTACCGAGAAGGTTCACTGTGCGAGGCAATATCGATAAGTGGATCACGAGGTGACTGCGACTGCTGGTGGGTTGAGTCAGGATGGTGGGGCAACAGGCGGTGGATGAAATTGACTAGATTTGTTGCAGAGGAGCTTCAGTTGGGAGGGAAGAAGTACGTGCGACAATGGGCATGAAGGACGGGCGAATCGTGCTGAAGATCTGTATCAGCGATAAATTCGGCCATCCTCTCCTTTTTGAACTCAGATTCGAAGACGTTCGTAGCTGGTGCACAAGTGTTCATGTCTTGCCGGACCACAGCTATATCTGACCATCCAATCTTTCTTCGAGTTGCTCGAGCTCTACAGTTCGGCTTCACGTAGCAGGATTGGCAAAAAAGTATTTTGAAGCGGTCCTTCGACCGAGCAGTTCATTTTATTAAGACTGACCGATGTAGCAACGGTGGACAAGGGCGATTTTGTATCGGACCTTCACAAGGATGTCATTCGTGGCGTTCACTTTTGCCCCGAGGTACTCCTAAAAACAGCAGTCCATGTCCATGATGTCATGGGCTTGGTGGTGAGCGATGGATCAATTCCTGCTCGACATTTACCTTAAGAGCAGCTTGTCTCCCCTGTTCTTCAACCGCCGTAGGATTCTTCACAGCGTAGCGATGGGAAAGCGGTATGGTGTCAATGCTATCTGTGTAAGCCAACAGTTGGAGTGACTTGTTGGCAAGATTGCCCTCCGTGCTTACAGCTGCACACCACACTGTCTTCTCCAACGCCAGATTTAAGGAATGGCTTGACAGTGCATCGCCTTGCTGAAATCAGACACAACTTTTGGACGTCTCGTGCGTCCAAGCGTGTCGCACTACGAGATCAATTTTCTGGACACGTCAAGGTTGGAATGAAAATTTAGATAAGGCTTAGGGAAGTAGATTGGAGTGACTGTCGCCGCTAAATCAGTTGTGACGCACTTAGATCCTGCTTGGATCCGTTGTGCTAAGTCTAAGTCTTGGTCTGGGATCCGAGACGTAAGTAGTCATGCTAACTGCTATCGTAAGTGGTGCATATTTTTCGCACAGAAACCAGCGAAGCTTTCTTCTTCTAGTGGCACTACAGTCCGGGGTGGACCTGGGCCTCAGTCAATAAGCTTCTCCAGCTGGCACGATCTTTAGTCAGCTATCTCCAACTACGAGCACCAATTTGGTTGAGGTCCTTCTCCACTTGTTGGCGCCATCGGTTTCGTGGGCGCCTTCTATTGCGTTGTCCCATTGGTTCGGAGTCGAAGACTCTTCGGGCTGGAGCAGTGTTGTCCATGCGCTCTACATGGCTTAGTCATCAGCGAAGCTTTAGTGGGCATTAAAAGCGTCCAAGAGGATTTCTAGAACCATGTTCTCTGTACCGAAATGGACGTACGCGAGTTAAGTGGAGAAATGGCATGAACTTTACTTCAATGTAGTAATGTCTGTATATTCAATGGGTTCTGTATTTGGCTTGTGACAATTGATGTGCAGTGCTTGGTGGTCTACTGGAGAGTTATATTTACTAGTTTTTGTTTTCCAATGAAGGCCAGGTTCAATAACTGCAGCAGCAGGAACCACTGTTAGTGTCATCGCACAGCTGATTTGTTCGTCATTCTCTTCCTCGCTGATCACTAGTCTTGCCTTATCAGTGAGGGAGGCAAATTGTCTTCTTCTTCTTTGCTGATTTCTTCTCGCTGATCCGTGAAAAACATGATGGACCTTCAATTTCTCTTCCTTGCAGTTTGGCGATGATGATTAGTAGGAGGAGCCATAGATAATAGAAAACATAGTATTTTTTGTGCGACATTTGCTTCACACATCTATTTTGCTGCCGCCTCTTCAGATCTTTCGTGCAATTGCCCGCAATCTTATTGCAAATGCATTTGCCGACGGCACTCGAACATTATTTTGTTTTCATGAGTTCATGTGGCGTTTGCAACAGTGGCCTTGAAGAGACGGTGTGTGTTGATTTCGAACATTTTAAAGGATAGCCTGTTGCGGCAGCCTTCACCGCCTTTTTCTCTGTAAAGAGGAAAAGTGAGTGTGTGTGTACCAAAGCATGTGATTACTTACCCGTCTGTACCAGGATCCGTCGTTGATCCTCATTCTTCGTTGTGGCTTCTTTTCAGTGTCCGCCCTACCCTTGTCCTGTCTTCGATCCTGAAAGTAAAAGCAAAGATAAACTAAAAAATAAATCAAACAATAACATTTGAGATGAACACGAAGCACATAGCTTATTAATAATCCTGAGCCCCACGTTGGGCGCTATGCTGTTGCAGTAGGCTAAGCGGGTAGCTTCAGTAAGAGGGAGAGGACAAGAACCACCATGTCTGACGAGCTGAGCCGTGCAATCACAACCGTGCCGCAGTCCTCCTCCTCGACACTAAAGCTACCCGCTAAGCCTGCTGCAACAAGCCTGAGTGTTAACATTTTGCTTTAGACGTTTGCACAGTATGCTGGACAGAATCACACTGGCAACGTGTGTTTCTGCGCCTTTTTCTGCATCCTCTTCAAAATTCTCGAGGATGTTCTCTATTTCATGGCGCCACCTGTAGATGGTAAACTGCCTAAGCCTGTAGCTTTTTTAACCCCTGTGCTGGTTCCCATGTGGGAGGACTACATCATCGGTTGGATTTGAAATTTCATCTTTCCCTATCACTCTCTACTTTAACCAGCTGCATATTCAACTCAGAATGTCGAAGAGCCTGTATGTCATTCCTATATTTTGCTGAAAACTTTCTTGGAAATGGCTGGTGGTTGGTTGGTTGGTTTAAGTTTCAATTCGATTTGTCTCAAATCGGGTACAAATAGCGCAGTTGCGCGCCGTTTTGATACCACACCTCCTAGACCTGAGATAGCCCGGGTTAGCTAAATCCAGCCTGTTTAGGAATTTGATTTTGTTCGATATACTTTGGTTAGCGATCTCGCTGATGTCACTAAGAAAGGGTTTGCCGAACGCGATATATCTTTGCTTGGCTAGTGCCGGACAGTCACAGAGAAAGTGAGGCCGACTTTCCTCTGAGTGGGTGTCGAGGCAACTGCGACAGTGTGGGTTGAACGGTATTCCGAGTTTAACAGCGTGGATGGCTATAGGCCAGTGTCCTGTGCAGCCACGAGTCTGGCGATTTCGGAGCGATTACTTTTGAGGAGGTCATCAGTCCTTCCTCGTCCACCTTCTACTAGCTAAGGACAGGAAGTGTTGATAGATGGCGTGTTTGAGGTGGTTGATTGGGGGCCTACCAACTCAGTGGGGGCGCTGCCGGAAGCTCCTTACTTGGCCAGTTCGTTGGCAATCTCATTTCCCTCTTTGTTGCTGTGGCCTGTTTGAGTTCCTCCTTACACTGTTGCACCAATTTGGAGGAAGTGTATACTGAGGAGATAGCCCCTATGGCTGCTTGGCTGTCGATGCGGATCGCTGCAGCTCCAACATAGGTTCAGCTACTACTGAAGAGTTTATACGCTTCTCTGATCGCTAGTACTGCAGTCTGGAAGATACTCGAGTGATCTGGGAGGCGGTAAGAGTTCGAGAAATTGAAGACCGCCGAGAGACCGGTGATCCTACACCGTGGTCTACCTTAGTTAGTTAGTCTGTGTAGATCAGAAATTGGTATTTAGAGACGAGGCATTGTGCCGCGTTATCGAAGTCGATGGTGGATGTCATATAGTCCGTAGGAGTTAGGCTTAGGTGCTCAGGCAGGATTTGCAGAGCTATACAATGGCCAAACGGTCTCGCTGACCAACCTCCTGCTTCTGATGGCGCTGCACATGACTACATACTTGATGTAATGGTCCAGTGTGAGGAGGGGTAGCAGCACGTTCAGTGCTTCGGCGGGGCATGATCTCATCGCCCAAAAAGAACTGGATGGTACTTGGTGCTTAACTCTCGACGAGGCTACCAGAGATATTTTCGTTTAGTGTAGAAACTTCTTCTGTGAGGATATTTCGTTGCAGCCCTTTTTGAGTCATCGGTAGCATGGTTTCTTTTTTCAGACCACAACCTTCATAATAGTACGGACTTCTCTTTGGTGGTGGTGAGGTAGCCTAAGGCAGTCCAGGTATAATTGAGATGCAAATAACTTAATGCATGCTTATATTAGGTGTAGGCATACCGCAGAGTTATTCTTCGCAAGCTCTGGCAAACATCGTCCGTCATGTCGAAACTCCTTTTTGTTGGCTAGTGGAGCTTTCTGACATATAACAACCGAGTTCTGAAACGTTCTGCTGCCCTTCGGAATGTTCACACATCTCTCGCACATCCATGTTCGATTTGGTATTAATTGAATATATTTAAGTTCATTCTTGTTACTTCTTGTACTGTCCCAGCAAAGGCATATATGTCTGCCATCATTTTCAAGCATTTACTGATCAAATACTTCGTAGAGTCCCCCTTTTTCCTCCATTTCAATGCCACAAAGTAGGTTGTCTCATATTTTGCCTTCAAACAACCAACGAGACATCCCCGCGCATTCAAATTCACCTTATTTCGCTTCTAAATTTAATTTCCTATCCATTCTGACATTCCTCGAGCTTAGTTTCATCGTAATTATCGAGAAAATCGTTTCACAAAACATCAAATCCACTCCGACGAAAATATGTTTATTTTCACCAAAAAAATGCGAGTCAATTGTGTCATCAGTTTACTGCACTTTTTCGGGTAAATTGTGTCTTTTTTGCAAAAGTTGAATTTCTTCGTATTTAAACACAAATTTCACGTCGAATGCATGGGACTGAATGTGAAAACGGAAATTAGTCTTAATTCAATCAAAAAATGCAGTCGAAATGTTTGAAAATGCGAGAAAAATGATATTTTGCATGTGACGATTGACGTTTGAGCTGAACTCATTGAACACAGGAATAATTGCTTATCTGGCAATGCTGCAGCAGACGCATGTAAATTTAGTGAATAGGGCGGTTCACATGGACAAACATATCGGACAGGCCGATGTATTTAGCGTTCACATGGTCAGGCATGTCGCCAGACATCATTTTTCAAGTGAATTTTAATAATGGTGGACGTACTCGTAGCAGCGCTTGTAATAAGCGGTGTTCACACTTAACAATTTGTCGATACGATTTTAGGAAAAAAAGAAATCGAAGGATCTCGTTTACACGATCGAATATGTCTGGCCAACCACTAAAATAGCAAACATTTTTGAAAACCATTCGACATGTCCTTTAACCGTTGTTTCTTGCGTGCACACGATTAAATCTGAGTCTGTTTGTCGGGTATGTTTGTCCGTGTGAACGCTCCTACTAGTTTAACGAAATGTGTTATACCGTTTGAGAGCAGAAGGAGGATTTTTTACTGAATTATTGAAATGTCATCAAACTGTTCGTCAACAAAACTATGGTGTTGCCATGTATAGTGTTCTTTTTAGGGGAAATCCATGTTTGATCTTAAAACAAAAACAAGTTTTAATCGACGTGGTTTTTAATTGTTTAAGTTTGCGCGTTAAGCACTACCTCCAGCATTTCCAAACTACAAAGATGTTTACATTAAATTCACAATCGCACCGCCATTGACTCGCTTCATCCGGAATGTACACGAGCGTTACGACCTTTGCATAACAAACGCCACACAAAATCAACTGACAATTCGCTCGAGTGTCACACGTTCGATTGTCGTTATTTCAATTGACAGTAAATTTGTCAAAATTTCACTAGCGCTGATGCGAGAGAGCTGTACGACTGCGACCGGGAGTCGGGAACAATTGGCGGAGGATGCAATTAAAATTAATTTGATTCGTGGCTCTTGCTGGGAATTCACAACGAGCGAATGGCGAGGACATTGAAACTGTTCGCCACGTTTGGCGGTGGTAAGTGACACAATTACTTGTCTGACGTTGCTGTCAATTACTTTCAATTTCGATCTAATGCCGGCGATACGTGCAAGGATGAATTTATAAACAGGGTGCGAGGCTTAATTTTGTGAAGGGAGTGAATGGGGATGTTGTTGAGGTGAAGAGGTGGGTTTTTTTGTGTGTGACTGTCGTTGGAGGAGTTGGTTAGGTAAGGCAGAAGCTTCATTTTAGATCGTGTTAGGATTTCGATGGACTTGCTATGGGACCAGAAGCCAGTTCGCTTCGAAAAGCCACAAAGGCATCACTCTGCCCCTAAATTTGACACAAATTGCGGTTGTCCCTCTCCAATCAGCAACCAAAACTACAATTCCTCAGTGATGGTCACCCGATGATGGTCCAGTTACGGAGGTTGCATCATAAATTCTTTATGTCCACCATCCCTCGAATGAACTCAATCTGACTGGACATCCTTCATACGTCAGTGTTTCTGTCCACAAGATCAACTCGAACACAAACCGAAAGAGAATCTCCTCGCAGCAATCACTTTCCACGATTGGCCCACATAATGTCGTCACTTCATCACGCGCCGCGACACATACACACTTCTCCTCCAGCAACAACGGCAGACAGGCTAGAAGGACAAACGTCTGCCACATCGACTCGGCTCCCTCCATCTCTCTCACTGTCCCTCTCCCCCGTGAAGTGAAGTGAATTATGTTATGAGGACTTCCTTTGTCATCTGCAATCTGTCACAAGTCACACAAGTGAAAAACTGCTCCCCGAAACCCCATTACAAATCCCCACCCCCCCGAGCCACTCCATTGTTTGAATGTCCCTGCTTCACCCAATCCCACACTGCCTCGTTGTCAGGCGTGTAAAATGTGACCCGAAATCTACACTGCATTCGGTTGTCAGGGATGTTACAGGAAATTCTTCTTGTTGCAGGCCGCGCTCCCCCTTGCCCGCCACCAAAAGCGAAAGAGTTAGAGTTATGCAATCTGTCTGAAGTATTGCATTCCAAAGACCGCATACACAAATCCTGCGAGAGAGCCAGGCAAACACATCCGTGCCGGGTGATGCTGAAACCGACCGACCCGAAAGCTTCCAACGCGAAAGCCTCCATCGTGAGTTATTTACGTTCGCGCGACGCGTTCCTATTCCAAAAATATTTCTATTCCACTACCGCAGGATGCTCTACATCTCGTCTCGCTCCCCCTTACCCCCCACCCGCCCACCGAACAACACACACACACACACACAATCACATGCATTCAGCCATCAGCACTCGGTCGACGTTGGGGAGGCAATAAAAATTGTAACCGAAGCTAGAAGCCACGAGTCAACTCTGTGGTGACACCGACCAACAGACAAAAAAGAACGCACCAACAGACCGAGCAACACCCTCTGACGACTAGCTGCTGAAGGGAGGATTTGGAAGGATGTGCACCAGGGTGTGCTGTCGCCGGATCCCGCTCGCTGGCCATACAACATGCGGAGCGCCCCGAAAATTCCCATGCGAAGGGCTGCTGACATTATTTTATGCATTTTATTTAAATTACAGAAAAGAATAAAACTGTCAAACGGAAGTGAAGAGTGCGACGAGCGAGACAGCTAGTGCCGCACAGGGGCCAGCTCCCTCCGTTCCCGGCACGGAGACAGAACAGACTGCTGTGCGAAAGCAGCCAGCAGCCGGCAGCCGTTCTCGCACTGCCACCAGGACCGCACTACGCCACAGACACGTAATTTAAATTCCCATCAATCTTAAAGCTTCACCAAAGTTATTGGGCGTTAAATTGAAAAATTCCGGCAGCGTGCTCGTCTCCTTGCCCAACTTCGCTCGTGTTGTCCTTCTTTTGCGCCTCATTCGGTTGCTGCTCTTGCAGTCATCTGACGCGGCTTCTTAGCTGAGTGGTGCGTGCGTGTGTGGGTAAGTGCGACTGTTGTCTTCCTTTCGTTGAGCACACATCAGCGCATTCGTTGTTCTGGCCTCTCTCCCGTGTCATGGGGGTAGCCTCTAGAAGTTGAAAAGCGTTCTGTCAATGATGTGCATCGTCAGCGGACGCGCATGGTTGCGCGACAGACGACAGGTGGGAGTGTGGCCACTCGCAAACAAGGGCTTTGTCTATAAATCAGTTTGAGAGTCAAGCAAATATGACGACGGTAAGGTACTTAGCGATGGCTGCGGTTGGCTGGTTGAAGGACAGACCCACTTGAGGGGAATTACGTGCAGTAATCCATTGCTTTGAGCGAATTTCTGCGGATTACTGGGCATTAGATGGGATTTTTGCATGGAGCTGGACATCGGGTGCTCACTTACTGAGCTCAACATCTGTTGCTTTGGAAACTTAGACCTCGGATAAGGGATGGATTTCGATGGGGCTATGATTAAATTGTGGTTGGGAGGGCTTGTGGCCACCATGATTCTCTGGAAAACAATAATCTCGACTGTTTAAAGGCTGTTCTGAATGCCTGACGCAATCCTATCATAAATGATGGGCGATGCGCTGTACCTTAAGTCCGGTCAGACGTGGTTTATGCAGAGTCGGTGGAGTTTTTTTTAGGTTGTTCGCGACACACCGATGCTCCTTCAAGGGTGATCCTTTATCAGAGGTCTTCGGCTTCGTCATTGCTGCAGGAAGGTGAACGTGTCGAAAATCTGGTTCAGTTGTAAATACGGAAATGATGGCCGGAGATCTTTCTCATTTTCTTTCGAATTGAGGCAGAATGCAACGTTACCGGCAATGGCATCGTGTATAGAACGATTATTAAGTCGCATTTCTACCACGAACAAGCCAACGTCCGTAGCCTTTCGCGATCCAAAGACGATCCACTGGCTTGTCATCTCTGATTCCCCCAATCGTTGGCCACTCTCTCTATTTTGCTCAAGAGGGTAGTTCTGTTGCTATTTGAGACGATTGAAAAATGGGAAATTTTTATTTTTCGTGCAATATCGCTCAACGCGATGTCAACCGACATTCTGTGGTCAGAGCTCTACAACATCGATACATCCAAGCGGTGGTTCCAACAAGTCGCTGCTACATGACATGCAAGTGACGGAATGCTCAAAGTTGTGGCGACTGGACCACCTCACGGCTCGCGTTCATAAAGTGGCCATCATGTGACTTGACACCACTCGATTAATGTCTCTGGGGCTGTGTCAAGTGCTGTCTGCGCTAACAAGCCAATTTTGCCACATTGGACGAGTTCGAGGCCAAAATTCGGGACGCTATCACCGGAATTGGACCGATTCATCAAAAATTGGACAGGTCGCTTGAACTGCTAACTGATTGATGTGATCACTATGTAGTGACATGACTGTTGCTTCAAAGTAAAGCCAGAACCTATTTCATATCGTCCTCACAGTACGTGGTAAACGAGTGCATAGCTATCATAGGTAGGTCTAGATAGGTAGTGGCATTAATGCACTTAGGGCAAAATATGCCCATTGTATCGCCACTTGGGTGTATCAGTTAAGATAGAGCGTTGCCGTGACTATGCCAGCCAGTCAGTCAACAAATTTTATTACTGCTTTGACCAGTATTTTACTGAGGTCATTTTGACTGTCTTAGAAGTTTGAGCCTCTGGTGCTGTTGCAGAGGAGGTGTTGGGTGCTTTTATCCTCATCCTCGTCCAGGCAGCTTCTACAGAAGTCGTTGGAGTATGTGCCTTGTCTTTTTGCGTGAAGTCTTAATAGCCAGTGTACGGTAATTATTTCCATATGCAGTACTCCATTGCAGTACTATCATCAGATCAGTCTACTTGACCTTTTCGGATCGAGATGAGGCCAGATTTGTTTTAAGGTTCGGCAAATAGTGCCTTTCGACCATCTGGCATGCATTTTATGTGTGTAGATATTATTGAGCTGTTAGGGGGCAGCTATAGGGGTATCTATGATACGAGAGATTCTCTCAACTAACAGTTTAGTGGTGCATTTAGCAAGCTCATCTGCTCTGCAGTTTCCTTGGATGTCTCTATGGCCTGGCACTCAGCACAGGCGAATGTTGAACTGTTCGGTTACCTTGTTAAGAGATGCGCGGCAGTTGATTACTACTTTAGGGTTTATTGAGAGCGATGCCAGGGATCCGTACAAGTACGGATATCGCGGGCGGATATCATGTTCCGCCGTAGGCAGGGCTTCGCTAATCGCCATTATTTCCGTTTGGAAAACGATGCAGTGACTGGGTAAACGATATTCAGGCTTACACACCCCGTCTTGGATACATCTGTAAAAGTGTAAAAGTGCCTTGCTAGAAGAAGCTTCGGGAGTTTGGTTGGGAGGCCATTATCCATCCACCTTATAGAACGGACCTAGCACCAAATGATTACCAGCCGTTCCTGTTGAAAAGATCGCTCCAACAGAGGCTCGGGAAACGTGACTCTTTCAGTTTTTCGCCAGTACGGACGAGGGCATTTACGAGAGGGGGATAATGGCATTAACATCAAAATGGCAACAAATGAGCCAACAAAACTGCGCATATTTGATATAAGTCTGATCATTTTTCCGATGGTAAATACAAGTTTATTTTTAAAAATCCAATAGAATGCAATAAAAAAAAAAAAAAAAGTTACAATTAATTACATTTCGTTCCGCGGAGGTATGAGACAGACTTTCTCTCAAGATTTGGAGCGACAAACAGCTGTCAGTGTCAAACATGCGATTTAAAAGAAAAAAAAAACACTAGATGGCCCACCCCGTACGGCTTTAAATTTCGTCCAAAAATAAAGGACTTCTTTTTACTACACCAATTATTATATTCATCCGTTCGTATATATGTTGAGTCTCCTACTTCAGGTCTGTGACTTTCGAAGAAACGAGCGGTTTCCAATTTTATTTAAATTCATTTTAAATACCCCACCTTGACCTTTGCATCCTCATCAGTGTCAAAGGGGGTCGCATGACGCACCATCGCTTTTTCATTTCCCTTGCAATCCCTCACCCGAGTCAACAGTCGCTTCCTGAAATTTCATTTAAATCGCATTTCAATGCACTGCCACCACCACCCGCCTCCCAATGTTCCCACATCCTGGCCAATCGGCTCAAACGTACACATGCACGCAATAATTGATTTCGACTTAAATGTTTATCAAACCGAGATCATATTACATCGCATTTGAGCACAATTAATTGCTCGTTAAAATAATAAACATTCCAACGATCACCGAGGTTAAACAATTTACAAAGTGCCCTCTAGCGGTCTTTATCCCGGCAGAAGTGGGCGTGTGCTGGCGGGGCCTGACGCTGGAAACAAGCAAGTTCAACTCGAACCAGGCCCGTCGGCCTTTAAATCGCCCGCCATGATAATCGTTTATCGCTCGCGTCCGGAATGCAGGTAATTTGTTAAATATCCCCCGCAGTTCATAGCCAGCTTCTGTTGAATATTTTAATTAATTTCGACTTTCAATTTCATTGCACTCCATTACGTATTCCCTTTGGTCAGACGGGTCAGAATCAATGGAAGCCCGGGTTGAAAATGCAGCAACAACAAAATGAAACAAAAAAGATGTCGAGAATGTGAAAGCGCTCTGCAGGTGCGGCGGTGGCGGCGGCGTTGGCTACGTGTTCGGTTTGTTTGTCTGGCGCTCTCTGCGTCCCTGAATCAATAAGTAATCT
Organism: Eristalis pertinax; assembly: GCA_907269125.1. Classification (NCBI taxonomy): domain Eukaryota; kingdom Metazoa; phylum Arthropoda; class Insecta; order Diptera; family Syrphidae; genus Eristalis; species Eristalis pertinax. The sequence goes on from OU026149.1 coordinate 30,779,716, forward strand.
CTTGAATTATACCGTTTTTTTTTTTGCTGAAGTGAGACTGAGTGAATTGGCACTCAGGCAATGTCGCGTCGGCGCTTGATTCGACGTTCTGGAGGAGACTCGCATGCAATCAGTCGAGAATTGGCTTCATTGAATCCCCGATTGCAGCGGAAACAAGTGTGCCGGCGATGATGTGCAAAGTGATTGGATGTTGATGCTCTGCAAATGGACTCATTTTATGCGGGATTTCGAGGCTGGCGCTGACCGAAAAGGAACGCAATCGCATGAGAGGGCGAATAAGAATCACTCAGAGGGGTGCTTGATGCGACATGGGCTCATTAAGGTACTTGCGACGTTTAATCATGTACAGGGTGGGCCATCTGGTTGGTTCTTTTAAAATCAAAGCTTATTTTGACTCTGACAGCTGTTTCCCGCTCGAAATCTAGACAGAAAGTCAGTGTCATACCTCCGCGGAACGAAATGAGTAGCTTTACGCTTGAAATACGTTGATAATATTGAACTTATTTCCAAAGTGAGTGTTGTCAGCTGTGTAGCCCAAAAAGTGCGTTTTTTGAAACAAAAAAGATGGTCGACCCTCCGCGACTGCTGTACGCAAGTTTGTTCAATAAGTTCATGAGACTGGTATGCTTGCAGACAACACTCATGGTCGGCGAGTGCGCACAGATGAGAATGTGGCTGCTGTGGCCGAGGGTGTGAGACTCAATGCACGAATATCATCTCGCCATCAATCGCAACATTTCAACATTTCACACACTAGCCTTAGGAGAATTCTGTACAAAGACCTCGGATTATTCGCTTCTAATGTCCAATTGACTCAGCAATAGAAGGCGCGCGATCAGCCGCTTTGGTATCGCTTCGCGGTTTGGGCCTTACAGCAGCTTGCATTGGACAACGATTTTGGGCGAAAAGTCATCTTTTTCTGACGAGGCTCATTTTCATCTAGGCGGCTACCGCTCGGAAAAACGGCACGTTGTTGCCGAGAAGCCAATGCATCTACAGAGAGTGACAGTTTGGTGCGGATTGGGAAGTGGTGGCTTCGAAAATGAGGCTGGGAACAACGTTTCGGTCAACGGTGGGCGGTACAGAGCCATGCTAACCGACTTTAATTTTTACTGAAAGTGAATACATTGATCTGGACGACCTCTGGTTCATGCAGGATGGCGCGCCATGCCACACAGCCCATGCCACAATCGATCTTTTGCGCACCAAATTCCCAAATCGTGTTGTCAGCCGTCTTGGCGATGTCGATTGAACGCTTAGAAGATGCGATTTGACCCCTTTTTGTGGGGAAGCATGTAGGACCGATGTATGCCAACAATCCGGAAAGAATTCAAGCACTTAATGTCAATATTATGCAAGCGATTCGTGAGCTACGGCCCGAAACCATCAACAAGTTCTTGGAATACGAGGGTGACACGATGGGCTACTAAGAAGCCAGCCGAGGCAGCCACTTGAACAGCATTGTACTTCGTAATTAATGGGAATGTTTGTTCCTACTATCAAAGCTATAATACATGGAAAAAAATTAATTTTATTAATTTTATTGCATTTCTAAAAAGAAACTTGTAGTTGGACCACACTTCATATGCACCTTAAACCCATACAGAATCACAAATCAGATTCATGCCCCCATCAACAGCGACAACTAAGTTCTACCCTCCTCCACCGCGCTGATTCCAAGGCTCTTGACCATAATTTGTCCCAAAAAATTCACCGCCTTGACAGATCCCGAAAAATTAACCATACGAACCTTAACACAGGTCAAGCCACCATGGAAGCGAGTCCAATTTGAAAGCGCACGATTATAACTCACAAGTCACATCCCCCCTGGTCGGTCTCGAATGTAGGCACTCAAGTAATTGCCCGAAGGATGCCAGAAATGAAACAAAAAGGGCGCTCCCTGCCCCGCCGAACAATGAGAATGTTAACAGAAATTCAGCAGGAGCGAAATGGAAAACTAAAATTAAACGCACCCCACCATGACGTAACATTTGCTGGGCTGAGAATATTTTAATCCACCCCCCCCGTGCCGTGTGTGTCCACAGTCTACACACAATCCCCCATGCGGCCACCACCACATACGGCAACAATGAAAAATTCCAAAAATACAAAAGATTCAAATCTTTGCTAATTAACGGAACACAGAATCCATTGCACTATATATGGAGACTTTGGCATAAAGGACGGCCAGTCCCGGAGTCGTTCCGAGTCCACACACATCTGGTTATTCATACTCAAAGTGGAGTATCTATGGCTTTTTAATCTTCATCCTTAGTGCGGTAAGCCGTCATCCAAGCACTCACCCAGACTCGTCGAGCGGGGGTGCAACAACAACGCAGACAAGCTGCAGCACAGAGGAAACGAGGAAAGAAGGAAAAAAAGATGGAAAAAGAGAGACGCTTGCACCGTGAATGGCAAAAGGATATTCCACGGTGTGATGAATCCAGGGAATCTGGTGCCGTGTTCCGTTCTGGTTGCCTCGCTTTTCTTTTGCTTCTTATGCATTCCACATGCAAACACACACACACACACATTCAGTGTATTCCTAAATGCCCCGTGAGCATGTGATAAAACCACCAACCATGATGCTAAGCTTGTACTTCTTCTGCTGTGCCACCTCCTTGCCCACACAGTCTCCGCCGCCGTCATCATTGTGTTGGCTCTCTTTCTGTGTGACCGGCGCGCCGTCTCACGGGTTATCATCGTTCTGGTCGTTGCGGCAGTAAGTGCAGGCATATGTATCCGTTTTGTGTTATTGCAGCCATTACAGCTCCTATTCAGCAGTTCCTTAATAATGATGGGGGCTTGAGGTCAGGCCCCCGACTCTGTATGTCTGGAACGTAAGCGGCACAAGCCGCTCCTTGGCAAGCCTTTAAACTAATTTGCCGGGACTCTGCACGCCACGCAGTGCCGGCCTAATTCAATTTCGAATCCAATCCAATCGAATCAAATCAATATTTAATTTTCAAAGTGAAGTGCCGAAGTAACCCTTTCATCATATCAATTGACACTTAAACGCATTTGCCGTGGCCGTGAGCCGAGGAGCCTGAAGCCAGCAGGGCTTCTAAACACTCGTATGAGTGATGTGCCAAGTCAATTTGTAAGCATTTCCAGGATCACAAGCCACATCCATTCAACCATTCATCTTCTGTGCCATTTCATTCCCCCTTCAGGTATGAAGCCACCAGGCAGCAGTCAGCAGCCAGCAGCTACCAGCCATCGGGACACCACCCGCATTCACCTCGTCCTCTCCACAAGCCATTAAGTACAATTTACTTAATTCGAGCACCCACTCATCATCACATCCTGCTCTGTTGTCGTGTGCAAGGACGTGAATAGAAGTAGAAACAGTTTTCTTTTCTCCGCCTCCCACCTTCAGCCCCAACACCACGTCACCCCCTCATCCAGCGTCATCGACATCCCACCCGAGACACACGAGAAATGAATTGAGTTTTGAATATGAAAAGGCATCGAAACGAGACCGGTAGAGAGAGGGAGGGGAGAGAGAGAGAGAGAGACTCCGGAGAGTTGTTGATTCACACACAAAAAAAAAAGTAACTGAAAAGAGAATCATTTCAAGAGGGGATCCTTATCACATTATCCTGTTACAATTTGAATAAGGAGCATTTCATTAGCACTAATAGCCTCCCATTGCTGGTGTTCGAATTGTGTGTGCGTGTGTGTGTGCAGAGTGACTGCATCCTGGCACTGTGTAACACTTGATCCTTTGTGATTACACGCTGAGGGAATGATAACAATCCGAGAGATCCTTTTCCGATTCACCGGAAAAATGAGAAGGAAGCACTCACACAGACACTGAATCATTCATTTTCGATTTCACCTTTTTCGAACATCAATGAAAGTTCAATTCGGGTCCTGGCTTGTGTTTGCTTGTATCTCGGGAATTCGGATTTGGCGTGTGATTTGGGTTTGTGTGAGAAGCTGGCGGACTTGGTCAACAGTGGCGATCAAAAGGATGGAGTCTTGTCTAGAATTGAAAATTCGTTTGACGTTTGAGTCCGGTTCCTAGACGTCATCTTCTTCGTTACTCGACTCTGTGTTCTTGCTCTCGAGCCGTGGATCTTAACGAACGGTGTGGTTGTAAACACAGAGGTTCTTCGCAGGCAGTGCATGCAAATCAGTGTTTTCTTAGTTCATTCTGCAAATTCTACACGACTTTTTCTGACCCGTTGATGTCTGGATGCACTGTCACGCGACGTTAGTCATACGTCAACACTAGAGACACGATCTGCCAGAAGTCAGTACAACTGGTCGCATATGCCGATGAGATTGACATCATCGGAAGAACTCAACGGGCTGTCAGTGGGGCATTTGTGAGCATCGGGAAGGAAGCGGCTAAGTTTTGCGGTAAGACAAAGTACATGCTGTCAACAAAAAAAAGGCCCATCAACACCGACATCTTGGACAAAGTGTCACAATATACAGATACAGCTGCGAGGTAGTTAAGGACGTTGTCTATGTAGGTTTCGTGGTAAACTTCGGAAATGACATCACGGCGGAGATAAGACGAAGAATAATCCTGGCCAATCGCTCCGTCTTTGGGCTTGGACGGCAACTGAAAAATAAAGCCTTGTCTCGAAGAACCAAACTATCTTTGCATAACCCCTTGACAGTCCCAGTCTTGCTGTATGGCGCAGAAGCATGGACAATATCAAAAGATTCTTGGTCGCTTAGAGAGGAAAATCCTTCGAATTATATTCGGTCCTGTTTGCGAGGAAGGAGATTGAAGGACGAACACTACAGCGTACAGCGTACAGCAGTACAGCGACGCTGGCCTAGTCAAACGAATTCGACTGTCTCGACTCAGTTGGCTAGGTCATGTAGAGAGAATGGACACCAACGCTCCGAGTCGGAAAGCCCGAGTGACAACGTGGTAGAGGAAGACCTTGCCTCCGATCGTGTGACCAGCTGGAAAGGGATTTTAAATAGCTGGATGTACGAAACTGGAGGCGCCTACCCCAAGACCTTGCTAGTTGGAGAGGAATGTTGACTGAGGCCCAGAGCCACACCGGAATGTAACGCCTGTGCATTCCGGCTGTGCAATCCTATTTTGCAATAATGCTTCGAAGAAAGAAATAAGACGGCATTTCGAACGGAAAACGCCCATATTATCCTTGGATCATTTATCCTTCGTTCGATCTGCTCAATCAATCAAAGAATGCAAATAGTCGACGTGCATTGGTTTTGTTCGTTGCACTGATATAATTTCCTTTTTCTGTTGTTAATTATGAAAAATGCTAATGCTGCGACATCTAACATGTTGTAGAAAAAAGGTCAATGGTCATCGCTTCGTCTGTCGCTTGCGTGTATATTCTTCCAACATTGATCCATGATGTGGACGCCAACTTTATGTTTGTTGCTTGTGACTTTCTTGCTATTACAACCAATTAAATGCGTCGATTTTTACCACGGCACGTAAGGCACTGCTGCGACATGATCTGTAAGTCCAAAGATAGTGGATTGTGTTCAACAACTACGATCCGGAAGCATTTCTCTAGGAATGCACTTCTTATTCCGTCGAGTAGTTCCAACAAAGGCCAGTCCGGATTCTCGATTTTTGTCTAAGCTTCTAAAGAAGTTGTCGGCAACAACTGGATTGGTACTTGCTTGTTAATTCAATCATCACCTTCTCGCCTAAATTTACAGCTCTGTGATGTCCATCTTCTCTTCCTGTATACCGAATACTTACGCAACTGAAGCCCACCAAACGTTTATTCCGTATTTCGCAGGCTTCGACGGTATGTATCGTGTAAATATTGTGTTTCCTCTGTAGTTGTTCGTCAACGGCTATAACTTCGGTCGGTGTAGAGGCAAATGATGATTTAGCATTGTCCACATGTCCCGAATGGGAGTTGCTTTACCTGCACTTTGCCGTTCGACAAGTCCTTTGATCGTAAAATCTTATAAAGCGATGTATAGCCCAAGATCGGCTTAGAGACATCGTTGCTCTGAATAAGGGATCCATGTTGGGTTTCCACAACTCTTCTGTATGCAGCATTTCATCAACTTGTAAATCGTCCGATCATCCGTCCACGCTATCGGATGGCGTCGATAGTGGTGCGACCACATTAAACAGTCTGTTGAGCCCTGAACTGCAACACCTACTCGTTGACAGAAGGGTTAGGGCAGTGTTGAAGATGATTTGCTTGGGTGGACCGGCTCGGCTGTAAGAGATGGCCGGAGGGGAGGATGTCCAACGGGTGGATTTTCAGTATTGTTTGCCCGATTGACAAGAACGATGCTGGCATTAATAGCGACATCTGTCCTCTTTATTCCATCTCGCAGCTGGAATTTTTTTCTTTCACGAATTGGACGTAGTCAGCCTTGTGATCCCCATTGCTGCTGTTGACTGAGCCTTGATCCATCCGCGTCTGGAGTGCCATACAACGAGAAAAAAGCTTTGTTGTCCTCATTGCGGTTATTCAGTCGAGTGTCTTCGATTTCGAGGATGTGGAGCAATGCAACAGCAACAGACGCTAGCATCTATGGCGGAGCACACAAAAGGTTCTCAACCAAGTTTGTAGGCGCAATAGAAAGCAGCTAGCTGGAGGCACTTGCCACCTGGGTCTATGGTGACACACAACGAAGCATAAGTAGTCAATGAGATGGCGGAGAGCGAGGACTGCGCCAGCAAAGTTGTTGATTGGCTATAACATGGCGGGATGCCAGCAACGATCCCAATGAATGCTCAGGTTACGTTGACATCCATCTGGCGCCTGCTGAGTCGCCTCCAAAGCAGCCGTTTCGAGGTGAAGTAGTGAATGCTGGGAACGTCCGGTTTAGCCGCAACAAGCTGGACGGCAAGCTGAAGCAGAGAACTGATATTTGGTGCGTCCGTTGTTGAATATGTGGAGCTGTCTACTAGGAGGGTGAATGACACTACCGCAACCGGGATAGAGATGTATGCGAACCGGCAGTCGGCAACTGTCCACCGACATAATTGAGCGCATGATCAGCAATGCCTTCGAATCCGGGACAGAACGCACAGAACTTCCGGTATAAATACCAAGTAATTTCTGTAAAATTCTTTCCAACTGTGATAGAACAACAGCACGCACAACACGAGTGTTGCTATAGAAGGTAGGTCCTGGCCCTCTACGGGCTGTAGCACCACCCAGCTTGCCCGGGACTTTCAATCTTGAAAAGCAGTCCGCGCTGTGATCTTCCAACGGGCCTTCGGCCTGAGAAGTACGTCAGTTCATGGCTTGAGTTCAAATATTGACATAATGCTTTAACCGTCTCCCGACAAAACATGTCGAATCTCGTGTAAAACACTTCGTGCCCTGTCCTCACATCCAAAGATCGGTCGAAAACCGTCAGTCACCCGTCAAGGATGCTTCCTATTCGAAGCTAAGCAATACATTTTGCACTCGACTGTACAACAACGAGATTGATTGAATTGCTTCCAAATTGAATAATATCCCAATCGCCCCTTGCTCCTCCCCCCACCCACACACACACCACGACCCACCCACTGTTAACCTTTCGAAGAACCCAGTCGCAGTCTATGAGAAGCAGAGAGGCCTTCATCATTTTGATTAACTTCGCATTAGAGTAATTGGAAATTTTGCCCAGGATTCCATTCAGGGGGAATTCTGTGTGTTTGCCTTTATTCTTGTCTCCTCGAGCGCTCAAACCCTTGTCGGCCAGCGGATGCCGGGTTGAGGGCATCTTCTTAAATAAATTATTAGCCGTACCCCGTTCGTTGTTGCAGCAGGACGATACGCCCTTGTTGCGTTCGCGTCCAGCGCACCCCGGCAGCATTCAATAAAAAAATATTTTCCAATCGAGAAATTCCTTCGGCTGGCTCAAAGGATTATGAGCATCATCGTACCGCATCGAGCCACAGGCATCGTAGGACATTAGAAAATTTGTTGTCTGTTCGCTGAAACAAAGCGGGTTGTATTTATTTTTTTTTTTTTTTATGAAATTTCACCCATCATCACACATCGTCCTTGGGATGGAGCCAGAGTGCGATCGTGTTGTTTTGTGCCTTTTTTAATATCCTTTGGGATGAAATTCTGTGTGTGCGTTTGAAGGGATCCCCCATATGGTGGGGCGCGGCGGGGTAAAACAATAATTCCTCCGCTGGCTTAGTGGTATCTGGCGCGGTTTGGAGCATCTTCACTTGACTGTCCGCCTAAGACTGACTCCGGCATCGGAAATATTCGATGGCCAGAGAGGATTTTACAGTCCATCTAGCTATTGATGGGGGAAGGCAGACTTCGCAGCGATTAAGGGGAACACTTGTGTAAAAAGTATTTATTATCCTCGGGGGCAGATTGCCGGTGGATTACATCGAGGCCAGCAGCTGGAATGCCGTAACCCGTCTTTGTTCTGCGAAAAATGTAATTAAAATCGCTGGCGCAAGGATGAAGTTTTTATTCCTCGGACCACAGGATCCTCTGCAGTGGTTGGGGTTGCGGGCCATGCCCTGGAGAGGGAGGATAGACAAAATTGATGGGGCGAAGATTCCTGAAGTAAGGCGTGGATGGCTGGAGTGGGAATGGTGTTGCCAGAGAATAGGCATTGGCGTTTGACGGAAGGAAGGAAGCGTATAATTTAGACTCGACAGAAATGTGTTTCTTTTTCAACGGGAATTTTCATTCAAATTGCACAAGTCTGAGTTCAGCATTTAGAAACATTGAGTAGAAGACTCAATCGAGCACCTCACATCAACCAAGTGCGCGTGATCATCACAATGGAGCCAGTCTGGTCTAAGGGCACATTGACTCACCACCTCAAGTTACTTGCCACCTACCTGCTAGCCTGTGTCCAAAGGATGGCGTGTATATCAATCACAGGCGCAATGCGCACATCGCTAGAGACGATACTACAGCCCATTCCTGAAGACATTTGTGACAAAGAATTCGCAGAAAACTCGGCACTGAGACTTAAAGTACTCTCGCAATGGAGTACACGAAGAACCTACGCACTACCTAACCCCGATCGTAGGCTTCGACATTAAATACAAAACGAGAATACCGAGCAGATAACTATGGGAGACGAATTCGGTCCTGAAAAATAGCAGCGCCAAGGAAATCGACACAGATGGATCTAAGATAGTGGAGTAGGAGCGGGGATTTACTCAGAACACCTCCAGATCAGCCGGTCCTTTAGACCACCAGGTTACTGTAGTGTTTTCCAGGCAGAAATAACGGCTACTCGTGAAGCCGCGGAGTGGGTGTTGATGGGAAAGATATCGAACGCGAGCATTGTCATCTACACCGACAGTCAAGCAGCAATTAGGCTCTCGAATCGTCATTTTTAAGATCAAAATTGGCAAGACTCTGCCGTGTGTCTAAACGAGCTATCAAGACATTGCAGCCTAACGGTGTGCTGGGTTCCTGGACATAGAGATATCCCAGAAAACTGTGAAGCAGATGAGCTAGCCGGAAACGGAACCACCAAATATTGAAACCAAAACCACAGAGCTGGCGATCAACAGGGCCCGTGAACGATGGAATAATCCTACAATGCGTAACAAATATGGCCAAAAATGGACTTAGAAATAACCACGGCCATCGTCAGTCTAAGCAGAAAAAAAAATACCTGAGTAACCTATTTGGAGTCGTCACAGGACACCGCGCAATGGGTAGATTCGCCTGAAGACTAGGACTTCTGTAGCAGATGCATAGATGAAGAAGAAGAGAAAAAACCCCGCACATCTACTCTGCAACTGCCCTTCACTGGCGTCCATTAGGAAACAAAGCCTTGGACATAACGGACATATCTGAAAAGATGTCAAATCAATCTGGGCATTCGATGCAACAAAATGGTTCGAGGAGTAACGAAGGGTACCCGGCTCAGTGGCAACACAATGGACCCTTGGCTCTAAGAGAATCCATCGCTTATGATGGCAGCCACATAACCTAACCTAAACTTCCTGTAAGCCTTCAATAAGTCATTCGTTTTGACCGAGGTCGCGCTTTTGTAGACCATTACCTCCATAACCTAGGCCGGCGGAGGTAAGAAGTAAAGTTAGAGCGTGACTGCACTCATTTGCATCCGAAATTTTCACCCAAAAACGTCAACATTTGTAAGTATACGATTTTTGGCTGTTTGTGAACTCAGCACGATCCGTATTCGACTCCGATCTTCAGTCTCAGACCAATAGAATGAGGACCTAAACCATCCATTCATGCGCAGGGAGACCGCAATGACTGAGAAAAACTTCTACCACGGTCTTTGACATCAACCGATCTTGTTCTCAATATTTACTGCAGATCTAATAGGTTCCATGCCGCACTTAGTTGCGTACGCCGACGATCTAGTAGCGTACATATCAGGTCTAAAGGTCGAGGTAATAAATACCTGCAACGTGACTTCGAAAAAATTCAACGATTTTGCGACGACTGGAAGTTGATAATGAACTTCCGGAAGTGTGAAACCTTTTTTTTCAGGACCCGCTGTACATGGCATCTTGGGATACGCGTACAAACTGGCGTAAGTTCGGCATTGTTGACCCGCATGGACTCTTGGCATTTGGTTGGATCAATATCTGTATTTTGACAAACATATAGATGTTGCTCTGACGAAAGCTAAAAAGGCCTATGCTGTGGCAAGGGGGTTGATACCAGGGTGAAGGTAATCTGCTACATGGCTGCTACACATCATACCATGAGAGAGTGCGCCTCACCGACTTACTATACCAAAGACATCGGTATAGCAAGGTAAAGTAAGTAAAAATTCTGTTCACATGTGGCTACGTTAGTCGAATCAGATACATTTCAACTTTTCGGGCTGAAGCTGTGTTGTCTATGCGCTTTTCATGGTCCAGTCACCTTGTGCGTTGTACCCGCACACGTCTGGCTAGGCTCATGTATCTGCCCGTACATTTCATGGTTCTATCTTCTCCTCCAAAATGTCACCTGCAATATTAGAAGAACTGGAATCACTCGAGGAATGGCATTCTTTTTTGTGCTGGTATTTAAGTCAAGCTTTTGAGTGTCCCTCCCTCAATCTGTCGATGTCTGGGCGGCAGATCCCGCTGATCAATCACTGATCAACTAGTAAAATTCGTCCTGTCAGTCTGGAGAAAAACTCTCAAACCAAAACAAAGTGAAAATACCCCCACCCTCTCAATGAAACGTGAAATGTTCCATTCCCAGTGCCAGTACATGGCTCTCAATTCTGAAGAAATTGAAACCGACACACTTCTCGCCTCAGCGCAACATCATTAAGCGCGAGAATCGACCAAGACCATGCAGCCATCCGACCATCTGACGATGGATGCAAGCGGCGAATATGCAAATTTCCCTTTGCACGAACAAAAGGAGGAGCAAAAGTAAATCTTTACCCGCTGCAAGGATAGACACAAAGAAAATTAAGTTCCTTCCCTAATTAAGATCTGCCTCACTATTCCCTCTCTCTCTATCTCTGGGGCGACCGACAAGGGAGAGACTTCAAGGAAATCCGAGAAGGAGCAGCAAAGGGATCCTCCTCCGTCGTCGGCGCGGCGTCTTGTTGCTGGGTGCGAGGAGCACGAGCGAAAAGTTAAGGAATTAACGTATACATCGTCCCACAGACCGTGTGTATACATTTCGTCTTTCTGCATAAACATAACTTTTTCGGCAAAATTGAAGAACAAACGCGCGAAAGGACGAGAAAGTGCGCATCCTTTAAGCTGATTTCGATTCATTTTCTTTTTCTGGCGCTCTTTAATGATCCATCTTTTGCGGAAAAATGCACGTACTTAGTCGGCGGAGTTCTGTGCGTTTCCCGGATTTTGGATTTTCCTCTCGAGTTACACTTCAAAAGAAGGGTTCATCACGTTACACCCCCGCGGACGCCGCTGTCGAATGTATCGCATCGCGTAAATTTACCAAACCACCCCGCCCCCCAACCGACGCACGGGATGTAGGAGGAGGGGAGGCGCAAAAAAAGGGGATACGCGAACATTTATTTTGGAATTAAGTCGGGGAAAATGTTCATTTAGTGCGCGCCATCTATTGTTATTAAGTAATTCAAAGGAGGTCCTTACAAAAGAATTATGAGCAGCTTAAGTCGGATGTTGTGAAAGGAGATGGAAGGGCTTGTAACCCGCTGACAGGTGGCAGTGTGGTTCGGCACTGAGAGATGCTTTCATCACGTCATGGTGGTGGCTTTCAATGAGGTGCCGGCGGATGGGCCGGGGTTGGGGTGTGCGTACAACGAATTAATGTGTGTGCCATGGAGGATTTTAATTTGAAGCGAAAAGAGAATGCGAGAAGGAACCGTTCTTAAACTAATTACACGTGTTTCCATCAGGTCCTGGGAGTTGCCCTTCTCCGGTGATGGCTTTTAATTGCGCGCCGAAGGGGTTGGGCTTGGGTTGGTTGTCTCCCGTGTCGGGGGTGAGTGCTCTTGTGGTGAGGCCGTTAAATAATGTGACATTCACTTAAATGTAGGCAGTGTAGGTGGGGGGAGGGATGCTGGTGAAGTGAATACCTGCCAATTTTTTGCGGCAGTTACCCACACAGACAGACACATCCTTCCACAATCCGCCTGTCGCTGCTGGAGTGGTGGGCTACCAGAAAGTAATCGAAAAGGTCGGAGTGCATCGCACGACGTGTTCGTGCATAATATCCTGGTTGGCTGGTGCACGGCATTTAAGCCGAAAGAGAGTGCGCCTGACATGTAGATTAAAATTACAATAAGATGAATCCTTTGATGTCGTTTTTTCTTTTCGATTACATTCACTTGTCTGCGGCACAGCCGTCTGCGGGAGACGACGACATCCTGTTCAGCCTGCGCCGCGCCGTGCCTCGCCGCGCTTTTGGGCAAACAAAGATCCGCCGTAGATAAAGGTTATTGATTGCGTTTATTCTGCGATGAGTGCATCTATTTGATGGTTGAACTCACATCTCGTCGAGGGTGTGTTGTGGTTTGATGGGCTGTGAATTACGAAAGGAATTGCTGCGGCTCTTGAATTGTGCCTCGAACACAGCTTGGCAAATTTGACACTGCACAAGCTTGTGTCAGGTTTTCCTTGAATTTCCTTGACAGCCTAAGCCCGTCTTAAATGAGTTTGCAGCTCGTTCTATACTTGATGCCTTCAGAAAGGCCATTCAGTACAATTGGTCTCAAGAAAGACTAATGATCGCCCAAGTTAATCCCTTTAAATGTGCATGTTTCATAGGGTAACACACGCGACATCCACTCGGTTTCAAGCTGCTTATGTGTTCTATTCTGTCCGCTCTGTGGGGGACTAATCGGATCTGAATTTTGGGTCTCGGTTGTGGTGGGTTCAAGAAGACTGCTTTGCTTTTGTTTTCTATTTCGAGGACGTATCTGTGTCAACTCGCGGGTAATTAGATTGACTGAGTGCGGCAGACGTATGCTAATGGAGTGCTGTCGCGGCTAAATGGATTGGGAAAACCTACATTAAATCGTTCCATCGACGGATTGACAGGTCACAGCTGAAGATGTAAGTTGCCTTTGGGCATGCTTATGATGCGTGACAAAGGCTTGTCTGCAAGTCTTCAAAATAGATTTTAAAAGCAAACTGGGTTACAAGTCGTTCGCTGAAAATTGACTTGACTCTTGACAAGGTATTCAGTCCCGAAAAAGAAAAGCAATTGGATTTGCTAGGCTCACGAACTATGACAGGAGTTCATGGAATGACAAGACAAAGGTGGATGCACTGCCAATGTGAAGACAATTGGGGGACTTAGGTCATGGACGGGAATATTCCTATTTTCTCTGAGTCGAGCGCTGAGGAAGAAATACAAATTTGATTACTTTTGACCAAAAAGGTGCAGACATCTCAATCATTCTCCTTGTGGGATTGACGTTGGGTATTAGTTTCGGAGCGGATACGTCACTGACATTTTATGAAGCTAATAGTTGATCTCCGAGTGCGTCGTGTGACACCCTATCTTCTGTAGCAACTGTAGTAAAAAGCCGAGTGTTCCCCTCTTCGTTTAAAAAGGCAAATTATCGTAACCCTCGACTTCAGAAATAATTTCATCTGAATTTGTACAGTGCTGTAAATATATATGGGCGGTGCTACAGCCCGTAGAGGGCCATGCTAGCTTGTACAGGAACCCCTCGTGTTGTGCGTGTTTTCTAGACAGATAGTTATTAATCTTTGAGCATTATCTATGACTCGTAAGAGGTGGAGCCTTGAAAATAATTTTTGTCGTCCTGGGATTCGAACCTAGACACCGAAGTTCAAGTGCGTAGGAGTCGACACACAGAACCACAGTGCCACGGCCGCCACGATATTTAGCCAGCTGCCTTCAATCTCGCACTCCAAGTTGATTGAGGTATTTCTTCACTTGTGTGCGGTTTCGTGGTCATGCTCTACTACGTTGTTCGACTGTTTCGGAGTCGCGGGGCCAAAGAAATAGCAATTGGCAAGAGTTATTCTGCGTTTATTCTCAGTACTGATGTTGTTTGTACAGTTTATTGCGACTTGAGATCGACGAAGTCCTTGAATACCTCAAAAGTATTCTGCCTATGGTGACGTTGTGGCCAAGTCGTCGATGATATGTGTCCTTGAAAACGGTACATGCATCGCTTTGCCCTCATTCACCGCTAAATCCATTTTGGCCGTATCCGATTCAATACCAGCAAATTCTTCATTAGGGCTCGCTGGTCCGCGTATGCTATCAATTATACGGACTTTTGGAAGATCGTGCCTCTTGTGTCGCCGAGTGAGTTCTGCACGGCCTTCTCAAAAATTATGTTGAAGAAATCACATGACAGCGTGTCGCCTTGTCGACATCTTTTTGATTTTGAAAGTCACTCATTACAGACCTTGATAAAGCAGCGAGAATATTCCATCGTGCATTTGTACAAACTGACGAATTTGGCAAGATTTTCAAAATTATAGCGTGCATAGAAACGAGCTATACAACGCCGTCATATGCGACATTGAAATCGATAGTGTCGATCTGCATTTCTGCGAAGATTTTATCGATGGTGGACCATCCGAAATGTACATGAAATAAATGAGATTAAAATGTAGGTGTTGCTTCAGTGCCATGAAGTAAAATGAATTATTACGTTTTAGAGTGGTTACTGACTTATGACTTATCACACTCTTGTTAAGAAGGCGAGAATTCTCCGTCATTATATTGTGCAACATGGTTAGTTTTGGCCTGCCAGAAACTAGGCATGTCGTACTGTATGCAAATGGTCTTTCATTACGGGCGTGTGTGTGAGATATCATCGATATTTTGTGTTCGTTTGAAAGGCTTCTCTGAGTGACACGCATTCGTAAGTTTAAATGTTCCATTACGCTGGGGCATAAATTAGGCTGAATTTGACCCATGGCCAGGGTTATGATGGCTTTGAGGGTGGCTGTGACTTGTGGCTTATTCGCATAGACCTGCGATTTAAAAAAAACTCCACAAATCACACGATCTTGGTGGCCAGTTCAGACCACCTCCACATGAGATGACCATGCCATCGAATCGCTGGCGCAGAATTTCCAATGTGCCGTGAGGTGTGTGTCACGTAGGGCTGTCCTGTTGAAGTGCTGGCCGTTGAAATATGGACCGATGACGGCACCAGTCAAAAAGCCACACTGGGGGGATATATTGGACGCTCTTGGATCTCATGCAGATTGGTATCGTCATCTAGAAATGGGATTCATCCCTGAAGATGATCTCACGATGAAAATTAGGGCGAATCTGGCGGAATGTTGCTAAATTTTGTCATTTGTACGTTTTGTTGAACTTCATATTCGCCCATGGTGATTTGGCAAGCAGACTGAATAAATGACAACAAATTTGACAGTTGTAGCTTCAACAATATGGCTGCTTTCAACTGTCAAAGTTAGGAAGTTCCTATTGGCAGACCCTTTATATGATCCAGTGAACAATATTGAATGCGGTCTTATAGGACTAAATGTCAAATTTTGGATTAAGGGATTGTAGCAGACCAAATTGTGACTTTTTCTAAATGTCGTCAATGACTTGAATCATGTTTTTAACACTAAATCTGAACAATTTGCAAACTTTGTTCAGCAGTGAGTGTATTTATGAAAACGAACTTATCTCAAAACAATGGAGAGCTCTCAAATTAGCTGTCAGAGAACATAATTTTAATGACAATTATAGTTTTTTTTTAAAAGAAACTCCAATTCAGGTTAAAAATATTATTATATTTATTGCTTACTACTGTTCGCCGTTGTCTCCTCTTCATCAGGGACACTTTGAAAAAACTCCACTCACTGCTGTCAAGTGAGTCAAAGTTCTGCGCCTCAAAAAAAAAAAAAAAAACACCCTTTATTAATTTGTTCCCATAAATAAATGAAAATATGAACTGTAAGCTCGAATGGAGTTAATTTATTGAGAGATTCCACTCTTCGCAGAGCAATTCTGATTCTCCACCTGAGCAGCACCACGTTCAACAATGAAGCTCACTTTTTCAAAACAAAATTGAATTATTTCCAGTGTCTATGCTGAATTTCTTAAATCTTTTCAAAATGTCCAATTCAGAGCAGAGTTCAGTTTCAAGTTTTTTTTTTCACACACTTCCCGTCACTCCCAATTGATGCATCCCCACGCAATTAGCTGAGCTCCAACTCAGCCCAACTCACATTCAATGGCCCGTTGGACATTAACGATCGAAAAATCGAAAACTTATCGCTTTCAAAAATCAAATTACTCGCTACAGCCCCACAGAGGGACATTAATTTCTGATTGATTGCAATTTCCGCAATCAAGGAGAAAATACGTCCTCGGCCAGCCAGCCGAGACCCCTTCACCCCTCCAGCCGGCGTACACATGTTGCCATCCTTCATACACACGTCGATGGAATATCTCCCACAACAATCATCGATTGATGGGCAGATCCTTCAAATACCAAAACGCATATATCCTGTGTTATCTTATCATATTATGCCCAAAGGCTTCTTCTCATCTCCACTCGTTCCACTTGCTCGCTCGTCTTCGGCAACGCCTTGTTCGGAGGGTGGGGAGGGAGGGGGCTGCCAAAACACAAATAAATTGCTAACGAGAAAACTTCATTTTGTCATCAGACTCTCGGTGGGGGGCCGGGCGCTGCGGGATGGCGAGGACATCATTCCTTTGCCAGCAGTTTCCGTTTCCTTTCGCCACCCTCGCTCGTAGAAAAGAAGTGGGAAAAAAAGAAAATATAAAATTAATTTACGTTCGATTGGCAACTGAAAGGGAAACGAGCACACAAGAGCGCAGAGAAAGTTCGTCCTTCGTGGTGATCCTTTTTGCGGGCGCTCCTGAAAAGTGTCAAAAAAGAAATGACTGTTATCATTCGACAGAGCAGATTCAAGTTAGCACCTCCAGCTACGGAATATGTGCGATTGTGGTGCCATCCCAGAGTCAAAGGCATCACCACTCGCTTCCAGAGTAAATGTTTGCTTAGGAGGCGAAAACTTTTCGAATTTTCAGGATTCAGGATTTTTGTCAAGGGCGTTAAGGCTGATTGTCCCTCAACATCTCGAACATACACACCCACACACACACACACTGGCACATAGTCAATCGCATCAAAGAAATTTATTGCCTCTTCGACGGCATCGTCCTGACACACTGTCATCGCTGTGTGCTGTTGATCTTGGTCCCCAGGCGGTTATAAAAGGAGAGTTCGACTGTTTTTTCGAATCGAAGAAATCAAAAATCAGTCGGAAGTCCTGCCACGGGACCACATAATGAAAATCATCGAAATTGGAAAGAACGTCGAAGAAAATTCCATCAAGGCTTGCGAGTGCCATGGAAGGAGGAAGAACTCTCCGTTGCCTCCTTGCCACGCGATGACAGAATCTGTTCCGAAAGACGATGTCAAAATGCTCTTCAAGCGTTTTTCTGTGTCAATGTTTCGGTTTCTGCCCCACTTCACCCACTCGGCTTCATTGTTGTTGGCTCAGATTCAAGACGTCACAATCGCGTCGCTCTTTTCACCGAGCCAAAAGGGTGTCATGCCGTTCTGTGAAGGCTTTCTGAAGACACTGCACACTGGTTGGGAGGGGGAAAAACTTTGTTGAAACGAATGGAGGTGTGAATGGGCGGTGTTCGTGGCTTTTTTCTCTGATTTCTTTTCACTTTTCCACTTAGGTCGTCAGTGTTTTTTGTTGAAAGGAGCGTGCTACAATGGCGGTGCGCCGCGCCGTCGACGTCTATTGAGTTGACGATGAATGGGGCGCTGATGGTCTTGAACGAGTCGAACAGGTACAATAGGCATCGATTAGCTAGCGGGCCTCCACTAGTCCGGCCAAGGCCATGGCGGCCATGCTCCTTCCACGAGGAAACTACTTGAGACGCTAATCGGAGTGTGAAACGATGCGTTTGCCAATGAAATCTATCAGCAGCCTTGAGACGTTATGTTTAGAGGGGAGGAATATTTTTTGAGTTTGACGGGGATGGCAGATAAAAATATGCTCTCTACAGCTGCCAAGGCTAGTCTGGTGTAGAGTGGGTCTTTAAATGGAAAAATAAGTGGACGTGGACCAATCTTTGGTCCTGTTTGTATTGATCTTGAGGAAGATGATTCAACCACTAGCTAAATGTGCTATGGCCTCGCTCTGATATCCAAATCATGGGGTGCCCTCTAAAGTGGTCCTTGCGCACCGCATTACCTTTGACCGCCGTCTGACGCACAGACACTAGTACTCCAGCTGCGTCGTACATACAATGTCGACTTTCCCTTCACTCAGGATAGGATCTGGCAAGAATCTGAGTCAGGAAAGAACTGTAGTCGAATCATCACGGATCTTGGAGCCATCAGTCATAATTCGACTACAGTTCCAATGAAGGATCCGTCATGTTAGATTCGGTTGACGACTTCGTGGATGACGACACTATCAGACTGCATACCTCGTTAGGTAAATTTGCGTCGGTTTCCAAAGCAAAAACCTATGCGATCCTAATCGCCTCGAACTATATTGTGAATAACAGATGGACGGGGCTAAGCATTTGTGTCTGTAGCGACAGCCAAGCTGTGGTTAAGACCTTACTCAACCCTTTAACCACTTCCAGGATAGTCCAGGAATGCAAGACTTCTCTGAATTTGATCCGCAAAGACTTATCTGTGTCCCGGGCCACCACTCGATCACTGGAAATGAGATCACTGATGAACGAGGCAAGGCAATGATCAGGCGAAGTACTCTTAGCACCCGAACATGCGTTGGAACTGCCTGCATCCTTGGATGGACCTTCCATCGATGGTAGGGTTTCTCGAGAGCACAACCGGTGGTCGCATGACTCTCCTGGACCACGAATTTGGCCTGGTTTCTGTGGACTCTAGACTAGATCTAACGATGGAAATTTGCGTCACGGCTGAGTTCCAACCCGAAATTCGGAGTGGTAGGGACAAAAAGAAAACAGAATATATTTTTATATGTACTTTATTTATTGAAAAAAAAAGGATTACAGACTTCACAGAACTAAAATTAAAAAAATAAAGTTATACTTTTAATGGGAGCGATGTACTTGATGCATTGACAGCAAATTAATTATATTTGGCTTCAGTTCTGTGAGGAATAACCGCTAATCTGCCCGTTCTGTGATGTTCATTCTGCTCCTTTTTTTTTGGTAATAATTTTATTACGACACTAAAGCTTTTTTCGACAACATACTGGAACGTATCAGGAAAGCATCGATTGCACTCTACACATGCAAAAAAATCACCGTTCCTAAATGGGGAGTTAAACCAAAGATTACACATTTGCTATACACTGTAATAGCAAGGCCAATATTGATGTGTGGCGTTCTAGTCTGGTCGACGGCACCACAAGTGAAGCGAATCTTACCAAGATAAACGGTATACAGAGATCAGCATGCATCTGTATAACAGGGGCACTAAGAAGTACGCCCACAGTCGCCCTAGAAATTATACTGCATCTCCTTCCCATGGACACCTCTGGCAAACTTGTGGCCATAAGACTAAGAGAAGGCAACAGATGGGACAAAACCCACAGAAGAGGGCATAAGGTAATATTACAAAAACACCAATGTCTCTAAGGATACAGATTATCTGACGCCCTTTATGGACTTCGAAATAAAACACAAGACTTTAATCCCCACAAGAGAGGAATGGGCGAAGACAAAGTCTGTAGCCCAGCTGCACGGGAAATCTACACTGACGAGTCAAAATTGGAAGAAGGCACGGGATCAGGCATATACGCCAGCTTACCAGAGTTCTCGGATACAATCCGACTACCGAACCACTGCAGTGTATTCCAAGCGGAAGCAACAGCTATTCAAAAGGCAGCCATCCGACTATCAATGAGCCCAATAGACGGGAGATCTATTGTTTTATACATAGACAGTCAGGCGGCCTTAAAAGCTCTGGACACACCACCAATAAACTCCAAGGTAGAGTCTAAAGGCGAATGTCTCTAAAGGAGATAGCAGCCAGATGCAATCTCACCCTATGCTGGGTCCCCGGGCATAAGGAAAAACAATGAAAGATCTGATGAACTAGCAAGAAAGGGGACGGGTATGCCAGTGGCAGCAGATCAGGCGACACCCCACTCCCCACTGAAAACAATAAAATCGCGATGGATTACGATTGCGAAAAACGATACAAACCGCAAATGGTCTGAACTAGACACTTGCAGGATGTCGAAATCGATCTGGCCAATGCTAAATCAAGGAAGGACTGATTACCTCCTAAGGCTAGACAGGAAGAGTGACTAACTGGCCAACTGGCCACTGTCTTATAGGCAGCCATGTCAGAAGACTTGGGGCACCTTATAACGAATTCTGCAGAAGCTGTATGGGTGATTAAGAAAAGGAAACAATATTGCACTACCTCGAAACATGGCCTGCACTTGCGGAAACAAGAAGAATATTACTAGGCGTGTACCACTTCAACTACCTTGAGGATCTGAGTAACATTAACCCAAAGGACTTACTACAATTTCTTAAAGCATCTAAATGGCTATAAAAGATGTCAGAAGAAATCACACATGACGTATGTTTGAATATTCCTTTCAAGACATTCTGGAAACCTGCATCTTTACTTTCTAAAAACTCTAAAACTGATTCAAAAGGTGGGTCAAATCTAAAGGGTGATTTTTTAGCTATTATGTTTTTGGTAACACTGGTTTAAACAGCTGACGCACGTTTCGTGTTTTGTTTCACTGTCAAACATCTTCCGTTTGGTCTATAATTTAACCATGAATCGTCTTACAAACGAATAACGCTTGCAAATTATTGAATTTTATTGTCAAAATGCGTGCTCTGTTAAGAAAGTTCATCGCACGATTCTTCCATTTTATGGTCAGCTCATTTTTGGCTCAATGGCTACGTAAATAAGCAGAATTGTCGATTTTGGAGTGAATATCAGCCAGAAGCTACCAACGCATCCAGAAAATGTCACAGTTTGGTGCGGTTTATGGGCTGGTGGCATCATTGGACCGTACTTCTTCAAAGATGATGCTTAACTGTGAATGGTGTGCACTACCGTGAGATGATATCCAACTTTTTTTTGAACAAAATGCAAGAGCTTGACTTGCATGACATGTGATTTCAACAAGGCGGTGCCACATGCCACACAGCACGCGCAACAATGGTCTTATTGAGTGGCGAGTTCGGTGAACATTTTATTTCACTTTCGGGACCGGTCAATTGGCCGCCTAGATCGTGCGATTTAACGCCTTTAGACTATTTTTTGTGGGGCTATGTTAAAGCTCATGTCTCTACAGATAAGCCCGCTTCAATTGACGCATTGGAAGACAACATTGAAGCATTTATTCGTGAGATACCGGCCGAAATGTTGGAAAGAGTATGCCAAAATTGGACTAAGCGGATGGACCATTTGAGGCGCAGTCAATGTCAACATTTGCATGAAATAATCTTCAAACATTAAATTATATGGACCGTACTATCGATTCAAATAAAGATTTCATGCATTTTTCTGAATTTGATGTGTTTGTTTTTGAAAAAACTTTCCTATAGCTTTAAAAAAATCAACCTTTACTTGCAACAACGACACTAGAACTTTTTTCGACAAGGTATGACGATGGAAACGCTATCAAAAGTTTTCTCTCCATTTTCCACAGCCCAGGATATACAATATTTCGGAGTCATCATGCAGAGCACTTATATGCTGAACGTTTGTTTGAATATCCTTATCGAGACATTCTGCCTGTGATAGGTTTGGAAAATGTGAATCTGGTCCAGATTTAAGCAGATCTAACGTCACTATCACTGGAGTTGTCACTTAGTGGCAGCAGTCTGACTGTGGGTATCACAATGGACCAACATGGTCTAAGTGTGCTGGCAATTTCGCTGGCCACCCAACCTCCTGACATAACATGTAAGAGCAATGGTTGGAAGTCTTTATCATTTCTGTCGAATAATTGTGCAAATAATCGGGTAATTCACCACATTCACTTCTTTATTTGTTAACTTCAAAACTGGCTATCTGATCCACATGCCAGCCTGACTGAACAACATTTTCTTTACTTACAACTGGTGAACGGCCATTTTTTTCTCACGCCAACGTAGACCCCCGTCGAGTCTCCCGTAGACCTCTCGGGGTCCACCTGGACTCCTTTGGGAATCACTGGCTTAGAGCATGATCTCTGTGTCTTAGGTTAGGAGCTTTGAACGTAATTATTTCGACACGCTAAGGTGGTGCGGTTACTAAGCCTTATTCTTCATTTTATAGCAACAAAGGTGTACTTTTTGATAAAATAAGTTTCATGTTCACCTCAAAATTGTTCTTTGGTGAGCTACGGGTACATGTTCGGCATGCTACTATTTAGTTGGCTTTTCGACAAGCTGTGGACAAAAAGTGTTGAAATTCCATTAATTTGCTTCAGCGGTTTGGTGGTCTAGCTTCCGTAGATTTTTTTGTCTCCTCCTGAGATGGACAAGTTGCAAAGGAGCTTATGTATCCACCTCAGTTCCTCTAGATGCTCTAAGATTTTTTGAACTATCCAATCGTCAACCTTGAAGTGCAATCGACCGTTTCGAGAACACAGTGAATTTCATCCTCTAAAAGTGTCAGTAAGGGCTCGTTTTAGATTGTGTGGCTTAGGCTAGCTTAGCTGGCTAATCTTAAGATAATTAAGTTAGCGTCACACATCAGCAGCAATGTGGTCAATTTAAGTCTAATAGTGATCAACAATATCCTTCGTTGTGCAAAAATCTAAGCGATTTTCCAAGCAAGTTTCAGACCAATTTCGGAAGTTCGCTTCTGTGATTTTCTGTGGCCCATCTAAAGGCATTGCTCTTGCCACGCTTAACTTAAAATTGAATGAAATCCCACTAGTCTTCTTTCTGCCTGTCTGCCATAATCAGTCTAGACATAAACTCCAAAAAAGTTGGAAATACGTGATACTCTACCAGACGCTTGCCAGAAACTCAAGATTCCGCGCCTCATTCCATCTTGAACAAGGACAGCATGACAAAAAGTATTCAGCCCCAACTGCTGACCCAAAGAAACGCATACATTGTGCGCCCAGGAAATTCATCAAGGCCTCCTAGTGCCAAACTGGTCAGAAGCTCATGCTCAAATCCAATTGGGATCTCACTCACTTTGCCATTTCGACCGCCTTCTGCTGCAACAAATTCAATTCCATCCCATTCCACTGCACACCATTGCTGTTAGGTGATAAGTGTTCAATTAATTTGTTGGCTGACTGCGACCGCAGCATTCAACTGCATCAGCAGCAGCCGCCCATCAGCCGTTCATCCGCCGCTCGGCACTCGCCACTCGTTCAACATTCAGTCGAGTGCGAGCGGGGTTGGGCACGGGCGGGCAGCTCCACCGCCTCCGATTCCAACCACGTCACGTAATATTTTCCCCACAAACAAAGGCGAGCAGCAGCAGCAGCAATTTCCAATCCAGCGTCACATTGATTACGAGGAGGCTGTGCGAAAACAGAGAAAGGACGAGCCCATTCGCACAATGAGCACGACTACGAATGGAAATGAGATGCGCGTTTCCATCCGTCCTCCCCGTGCCGCGTTGACGAGGACAACGCCAGTGACAACGGTCACGACGGCGTTTATTCAAACAATTGTCACGACAATTTGTGACAATTCCGTGTTTTGTTTGATTGCACGTGCTCCGTCTGTGTTGTGCCGAGCTGCGTCTCCTGCCCGCTGCCGGTGTCCTTATCCCTCAGCCAGCGCCACTTGAGTGCACGGAAAGTCCTCCAGTCGGTAATCGCCGCATTTGCATATTGCAGCAGTGCTGCCGCCGCAGCATACCCGAAGTGGCCGAGGCCGAGGCCGCCTCGCCTGTGCGTGCATCCTCGTCGCAGGAAGTGTAACGCACTCATGTGCTGGCGTCCCTAAATCATGTCCTCCGCCCCAGTAACACGGCTGCCAAATTAATTCTAATCGCATTTCAGAAATTTCTCTGTTTACGTTTCCGAATTCAGTTTGGCCCGGTGGCGGCGCGGCGCAGCGCGGCGGTGGACCTGCCAGTCGGCATCGGCGACTGCTTGTTGAATGAACGATGAAGTTCTTTGGGAGCCTGGCCGTTGCTGCGGGGTGACGGTGTGGCGGTTGAAAATGCTGATTGCTCTGCTGGAGACTGTACCGCATAAAGTTTTGAAACTAAATTTTACGATAATTAACTCTTCGCTCTCGCAATTGAAGTCGAACAACGGTGTGCTGCGCTGCTGTCGGCAGTGGAGCGAGCCTTGTTCGGCAGTTTGCCTGGGAGTTGCCGGATTTGTTTGTCTGCTGGAATGTTGCGTTTGGTAAATATTAGGTTAGTGGGCGACTGTTGGTTGTGATTCATTTGGGAGCGCAACGCCTGCCCGGGACTGCATGCAGAGTGAACGACGACGACGGCGACGATGGCGCCTGTTTAAGGGACAAATGGGATTTGTGCTGAAAGTTTAGTCAGAGCGTGTGTTGGTCGATGGCGGAGCGATGTTGTCGGAGATGTGGTTGTGGTGTGTTCTTGGGGTTGACCATTTGATAGCTGATGGGTGGCTCAAGGTTCACCGCTATTTGATCTTGAGACAATGTTGGTCTACACTTCAAGAGCGGTGGTCCAGTGTTTCTTAAATGTTAAATGGAGTCATTGTCTGTCGTGATAGAAGCAACGATTGAAGGATGATTGACGGATACAAAGCCTGACAGATGCATCGAGTGATGGTTGCAACGATTGACGTCTGTAGCTAAGGCCGACTGCGCTCCGCCATGGTTCCAGCTTCTTTCAAATGCCACCGCAATCTTCTTAGTTTTCCATTTGAAAAGGCTAACAAGTGAATGATTTTCGTTGCATCACTGCTTCTTCCATGAACCGACGAGCATTCACCAAAATCGGTTTCCGTACGGTTCACTGATTGGTTCCCCCAGGAAGACTCCATTAAAAGACCTTTCCGAATGCAAATCCCCACCCCTACGAGACTAAGACTCACCTTTTGAAGTGCACATGCACACTGGAACGGTTTCAGCCACAACTCAGGCATGATTTCTTTCGAGACGAGAACGAATCAACCATTTTGACAAAGTTGCCAATTCCATTCCGAGTCTCTCTCCTTTTTCGGAGCGAATTCCCTTGAAATTAATTTGCATACACAAAGCCATCCAAACCGACGTTTCGATTCAGGAATTTTAATTCGAATGCCATGCAGTCATCAGCAGTCACATAGACGCACAAAGGAAGAAGATGGGGTTTCCGGGGTTCCCTTTGAGAGGATTAAAAATGATGCACTCTGGCATCGGGTACGCCCTCAAGCGGGAATTAGCTGGCACAAAACAAGCTCCCAGTCGTTGAGTTAATTATCAGAGCAAAGATCTTCGATCGAGACTCCATCGAGAAGCCATTATGGCAGAGCCCATGTGCAAATTAAAGGGTGCACATAAATTGCGTCCTTAAAGCACGTCCGCCTCTGCCAGTCGGCCCTGTCCGACCCCCCGTCGAACTGCTAGGCATGGTTCCAGAAATAAATCAAGATGATTGCAAATCGATATGCGGACTCGAAGAAAGGACGATGATAGCAGTCACAGAGAGAGAGCACGAACAAGCCAACCAAAAAAAAAAAAGAAAAAAGAACCGAACATGGTACAAGCCTCCTCCGGGAACATGTGGTTGCCTTATTAAAGATTCATTTCGTTCTCATGCAGACCGTGTGGTCGGGTGAAAGACCTTCCCACCGGACTGCTGAACCGCCCACAAGTGGACAGGCGACGCGACGGGAGAAAAGAGTTCAAGATGGCAGCAGCAGCAGATCTGCTCTGGGAACATCAAAAGAATCTTCGCTTTTGAGATTGCTCAGACCTCCCCTCTCCTCCCCACATCGTCCTTAATTGTTTTCGTGGTGAGTTTAATTAAATTATTCGAAAGTTTTCGATTTTAATAATCAATATCCGGAGGCAATCGGTTGTGGTGCCTGGTATTGGCAGGCGAACAGAAGCATCCGTCGGACAGCGTTGCTCCGGGCCGCGCGGTGGGTTAGTTTTGATAAGTACCAGCCAAAGCGGGTGCGGACTCGCTGCGGGTTATCCTGGGAAATGCTTTTTGTTTCTCCATCATTCCTCGAATCAACAGGATGAAAGCAAATTCCAATGGTTTGAGTTCGAGTTCGAGTTCGAGTGTGCCGGTCAGGGTATTGTGTTTAGTTTTTTGTTTAAAATGTTGGTAAAATATTCGTGGTGCTTGGGGCCGAGGGAGGGACCCTCTCCTTGCACACAATGGGACGGTGGTGTGTCGATGAATTGATTTGGGAATTTATCGATTCCACAGATTGCAGATGGAGGTGGAAGCCCTTGACAAGATGCGGATTGCGATTCTGTTTAGTTTATGGATGAATCGGGAACAGTTCCAGGGAACAGATAAAATCACTGTTTTTTTGCCGATCTCTTGCACTGAATTGAACGTAATCCTCGTTCCTGGATATCCTGATGCAGTGGATTTGAATGTGATTATGCTTCCCAGAAAATAAGTCAGCTCTCAGTTCTGAATTGAATTAGCTTGAATCTTCTTTGGCATGCTATGTCGTTCCGCTGGCACTCAGCATTTGGTGTTCAGTCTAATGTCGGAGGCCATGAGTGATTTCGCTGTATTCGATGGATTACTGCTTGACCTGGAACCTCATATACGACGAACAACAGTTTAAATCCGTGTACAACCTTTGTGCGACCAAAGCTTGGCGTCATGGTTTCGAGATCAGAACTGTCGCCTTTCACAAGGATCTGAATTCAAATTCGCTCGAACTTTCGCTGATAAAATGATGGGACTGGGCATGTGGCTAGATTATCGGAACTGCCAAGGCGATAACCCTGACCGGTAACCCACTCATATGGGTAAGTTTAGCTCTTGCCTGGAAGAAGTATGAGTGGGTCCGTATAATCTTGCCGTTCTAAGTCCTATTAATTTCATCTGTGATGACGTCTGCTGGTGATAAGCTTTTGATTGGTGGTAGTGGGTGCAGGTGGTCTCTAGGTTCACTGCTTTTGGTATGCCCGCCTTAGGTTAGCTTATGTGGCTGCCATCATAATCGGCGTATTCACTTAGACCCAAGGGTCCATTGTGTTGCCACTGAGCCGGTTACCGTCCGTTACTCCTGGAACCATTTTGTTTTTTTGGACAAATGTTTAGTCTAGGTAATGTGCCAGTTCTTTCGGCAGCCCGTAATGCCCCCAAGGCCTGAGACACAGCATAGAGTCGGATTCCATCTGAACCATAGCTCCTGCAGAGACATACATTGATGCCTTGTATTCTATAGATTTTATAGATTTTATAGATGGTCTCGCCAGCGCTTTATAAAGGCCATCCTTCCGTCAGTGCGCACTGCGTATATACAAAATGGTAGACTTGTCGTTGTTTTAATATCTGCCAGAGAAGCTCACTCTGCCAGAGTAACACTACGAAGGTTAGGTGTTAGAAGGAACAGAGAGGCCCCGACGTGGATGCAGATGAGCAGCCAAATGTCGGACCATTAAGATAGTGCTTCCTAACGGTACAGAAATATAAAACAGACAAAAAGATCAAGTACCTTGGCGTCAACTTCACGAAGAGGTTGAAGTTCATCGCCCACTGGAAACTGCCCTTAATAAGACAAACCTAGAGCTCGATCGGCGCTCGTTCAAAGTGCCGTCTCGATTGAAGAAGGAAGCTGGCCAGACACTCACGAGGGAACGCTTGACAATTTTCTCAGCACGCACTTCCCAATCACCAACAATAGCCGCGGAGAGGAGGTTCAATCAGCGCTTTCCGGACCGGATACAATGGCAGGAACAATTGGGAATAGTAGTAGAGGGGATCGTCTTATATACTACGACAGACGGTACCGGCGCTGAAAGTTCACAACGTATCACCATTTTTTTCTGACAGCTAAGTAGCAATATAAGCCGTAGCATCAGACAGGCTGACATCGAAGCTGGTTGGACTGTGCAGACAGAGTATCAGTGAGCTATCATTATTGAACTCGGTGAGTCTCTGGTGGGTACCGGAAAACACTGGTATCCAAGGTAACGAAAAGGCAGATATCCTCGGGAAAAAAGTTTCGGAGTTGGAACGCCACTAGGCTCCACAAGGAAAAAACTAGAGGACGAAGCACTAGATACAGCCAGAGCTCGATCGCTTAGCCTGAGTACGGGGTCAACAATGAGGGTTCTATGTCCGACGCTAAGCAGAAGGAGATCAACACTATTGATCTGTCTAAATTGCAAGGATATACGCACGCTAATATGAGTCCTTACCGGGCGCTGTGCATTAGATACACATTGAATGCGTCTGAACATACCACATAACGTCTTTTACAGCAGTTGCAGATGGGAGGAGAGATCTAAATCTATCCAGCAACTGCCTCTGCGAATGCTCAATCCTAGCAAAGAAAAGGGTGCAGTTTCTAGGAAAGCACTTCTTCGTAGAGCTGTATGACCTAAGCGGGGTTGAACTGAAAAAGCGAGGTTGAAACTAGGTCTCAC
Organism: Eristalis pertinax; assembly: GCA_907269125.1. NCBI lineage: Eukaryota > Metazoa > Arthropoda > Insecta > Diptera > Syrphidae > Eristalis > Eristalis pertinax. The sequence goes on from OU026149.1 coordinate 30,808,551, forward strand.
GGTCGTAAACCACTCCAAAACAAGGGCACGACGGACCGAACAAGGTCTAATTGAGCCAGTTCCTAACGGGCCGACAGGGCATCATATCACCTACCTACCTACCTAAGTAGACGAAGAGATCCTCGCCTTTTTGAAAGAAAAGTTATGTGTACGCGGTCTCTGACATAGGCTGAAGAGAAATAGACACGGCTTGTAGCTTGTCCTATCTGGATTCCTCTTGTCTACTCGCTAGAAGAGGTCAAGCCAGAGTAGCCGTTGGTTGTTATATTTTCGTATTAAGTCCACGATAGTGCGTCGCCGTCTCAAAATCTGGTCCAGTCAGTATCTGGGTCAGTTTGGAGAGATCCGTCTATCGATGCCGGACGAGAGTCGCGCTGAGATATATTCCGTAGTATTGACTAGAGGTGTGAGCTTGAGAGTGGAACGTCATACTTTAGAAACAAATTTCAAGGAAAATGTATACTTCCTCTTATATCAGGACGCTGATGTTGTTGGCCCTTAGTAGTTGTGAGCTTTAAGCTCTGCAGGTTTGTAGGTCTTTGGTCAAATTTGCGTTGATATCATTTGGAAGGTTCGACCATGAACTGTGCAGAAACATGAGACTAGCAAGGCGTCTATGGATCCAACGCGGTGCTAAGATGGCTTGGCCATGTAGAGCAACTTAGCTGCGGTCAGAAGAACCTTCGACTATGAGCCTGTGGGACAACGCAACAGAGGACGTCCACGCACAAGGTGACGCACACAAGTCGAGAGGGACCTCAGCCGGCTTGGTGTGCGAAACTGGAGACAGTTGGCGAGATATCGTGTGCCATGTCCATCTCGGACTGTAGCGCAAGTAGGTGATGGGTGCTCTTACGACCTTGCGTCAGTGACTCGCTTAACCCAACATGTTGGGTCCATTGTGCCATCAAGATCATGCTACCGTGAGACCAACTTTTGATCCCTAAACCATACCTGATATGCTTTTCTAGGAACTGCTTCCCTTTCTTTGCTAGGGCTGGGCATCATCTCTGCAGCTCCCGCTAAAGTCCTTCTGCGGTATGGTCAGACGCGATGCATTCGTTTGCGTTCGCACTTCCTTGCGACTATAGCTGACCAGTGATGGTGATCTCTTTTTGATCAGCGTCGACCATAGTGCCCTTGCTGTTGCTCCAATTTCTAGACCAAGCCATCGAGTTCTGGCTCTGTCTATGGCTTCATCTTTTCCTTATGGTTAAGCTCTGTAAATATCTAATGAAATACTAGTCATTTTCAACTTCGGTCAAGGTTCGGTTTCGGGTTCAAAACTTATCCGGATGCTTCTCTTAACCCTTTTAAGTTACGTTCGTCAAAACAGAGCGCCAGTTTCTCAGTCTTGCGTGATGCGCTTACCGTCGGATTACGCAGACCAAACAGCATCCGAGTGCGAGTTTCAAAATTGCAATCCGCGGCCAATTCAGCATTTAAGCCGAATCATTGTTTGCTTAAACAATGTCCGGCTTGATTCCCTCCGCTTAACTGCCTTAATAACGGTGATTAACTCTCTGAACGCAGGACATTTATCGAATTTGAATCCAAATGTAATTAATACCCCCGTGGATTCGACTCTATTCAAGGGTGTGAGACTGTGTTTGTGTTTGTGGATGGGAGCGATATTTTGTGCGGTTCTTTGGTCTGCCACCGATGTCGCTGTTGTCCGACAAACACCCGCCGGAAATGTCAGTCGTGATAAGCCCCCACAGCGGCCCGAATGGGGGATCAGGAAATTCAATATACTCTGCCCGTCGCGTCGGGGGTGTCAATTTATTCGGGACATGTGTTGAAGAGTCGTCTCGCGCACGCACACGCACACAGGCCCACACCACTTCGACATAATTGAATGAGATGTAATTTGGCGATAAATTTTATTTATATTCTCCCCGCCTCCCCGCGCCGCCACGAGGGGGTGGCGTACGTCGTCCGCCGACCGACTGACGGTAATCCAAAGTGAGGTCTATAAATACAAATTTTTGTTTGCCCTGATTGGGTGGTCGGTGATTGGCGGCCTGGCCACTGGCCGATGGGGGTCGACCGCTGGTGAGGGTCAATCAATAGATTCGTGCTGCTGCGTGCACCCCTCGGTGGAATTAATTAAAAATGAATGAACTGGTGATTGAATGTAAGCGAGTTGAATGAATTCATTATGATCGACGTGGCGCCACCGTGGAGGCTGACAGGTGCTTCATATGTACTTTCGGCGGCATAACCATGTGGCGTGGGTAAGCCTGGCTGAAGTTGATGATGACATGTGCCATCAAGCTTTGCGGTGCATTCGAAGATGGTTACGAGGTCGCCACAAAGTCAGGAGTCGAACATATTCACCAGCAGGCGAGTAGGAAGTTTTCACAGCAAACACAGGGTGGGCCATCTAGTGGTTGTTTTTTAAATCACAGCTTATTTTGACACTGATAGATGTTTAGCGCTCGAAATCTTGACAGAAAGTCAGTATCATATCTCCGCAGAACGAAATGAGGCATTTTACGCTTGAACAATGTTGGGGAATATTGAAAACTTATATCTAAAGTGAGCGCTGTGTAGCCCAAATAGTGCGTTTTTGAAAATAAGAAGTTTTGGACGTAATGAAGCACCCACCGCGACTGCTGTGCGCAAGTTTGTGCAATAAGTTCGTGGGACTTATTGCACAAACAACACTCATGGGCCCGTCTGCGTACGGTGCGCGCGGATTAGAATGTGTCTGCTGTGGGCTTAAACTGTGGCGACAGCCCGCAACCATCAACGTGGTCTTGGAAAATTGGCAACTACGAAGTCAGCCGAAGCAGCCACTTGAATTGCATAATTAATGGGAATATTTGTTCTTACTAATAGAGCCATAATACATGGAAAAAATTTAATTTTGTTTGTTTTATTGCATTTTTAAAAAGAAACTTGTACTTGGCCCTGGTGCTGGGATGTCATGGACTTCGCGTTACCTTCAGGATGCGCTTTTAAATGTACCAGGATCCAGTGGGCATTTGTCATTCTCTGACAAACCATTCCCGGCCAAGTCAACCCCTTCACCACATCGATCGCACTCTTGGTGATTTTCTTCTGATTTTCTGGCAAAACATCCCTCTCTTGGAATTTGCTTCCATTTTCCAAGAAACCCTTCAAGAATGCGATACCACGTCAAACATTGTGAATAGCTTCACGCCCCCGGTAGCATTGACACTGCATTCTCGTCTGTCTGCATTCAAAGCATTCACAGAGCCAAGAGATAATCAGCCGCCAGAAGAACAACGCGCCGAGAAACCCTCCCACGGCACTTCGGTCCTGCTGCCATCTGCGCAACAGCTCATACAACGAAAAGCGTCAATTAACACTCGGGTATAATTGCTCGCCTCTTTGGTATGCACAAGACATCGCGCCAGGTCTTAACCGGCTTAGGCGAGCGCGACCTACAGCGGCTGGCCCCCCTTGTTGCCGCACGTCTCGGTGCTCAGACGACTGCCACACCAGAGTCAGCACGTTTCACACTTCGTTGCAAGACAACAAGAAGAAAGCGAAGCGTAAGCATTCCTCGAGCTCCCCAATGAAAGGATAAGAATCCTTCTCGTCGGCAGGATATTATTAGACACTTCCACCCATGTACACACACACACACACAACAGTTGAGACAATAATTTGATTTATTTTTGTTGCTGCTCAGTGCTCAGTCGCAGGCAGGTCGAGACTAGGCCTGCCCTCATATCGTATTCCGATAGGCATTCATTAAGTCATCAACATCGTCATCATCATCATCGTCATCAGGACTCTGGCGAGGAGTTCTGTGCTCGGGGGGTTGTGTGTGTGTGCCTGTTTGGGGTTTGCGGGTGGCTTCCTATTGTTATTTGTCTGCTTGTTCTCATAGTAATTACACGCACAGCATTGTCTTCGCCGGCGGGAGACGGTGCGACGGTGGCGGCAGCAGCAGCATTCTGAAGCCTAAGCAGCACTCTGGACTCCCCCCTGTTCTGTGAACAAATTGAAAGGGCATGTTAATTGATAGTTTAGTGTTTAATTAAATAACTAGGTTCACAGGATGTGCGTTTGTACATATTAAGTATTCATTTCCGTTGACAACGGTTGGAGTGAGGTGGGACTAGTGGTGGCGGTGGTGGAAGTTATGACGAGCCGGAAGGGGCGAGTGGGCTGATGATGTGTGGTGATGTGAATTTCTAAGGCAATTTGTGAGTGCTGTGGGAATACAGCAGAGGCGGCATATTTGCCTTCTTGTGGTGACTTCAAGTGATCGAGCAGGATGTGCACACGTGAGAGTCTATCTTTTGCAGCTTGTTAAGCGATGACTAGACAATCTCCGCCATCGTGGTTTTTAAAGTGAACAAGAACATCAAGATTTAGGTCTTTCGGAAGATTGCGTAAGCTTTCTGGGAGGTAATGCGTCGTCGTGAGGGAATGATAATCGGAAGTCGATCAAATATAGCTATGGCGCCCAACACCAGAGCCAGCACGGGGCTCATGCATCCTCATGGAGCAGATTCTCAAAAATACATACGTTTAGTTCTTCGATTAAGACTACCAGAAGACCATAAGACAATTCGGTGAGTGAGACAGACAGAAAAGAAACTAATTGGAAATGGCGCCCAACTATGAACACAAGGTCGCTAATAAATTTGTCAGAAAACGGGAAATGGGGGTGCGTCTGAGTATCTGGCGTTAAAAAGGGGACATGGAATAGCGATTCTTCGAGGAACGGCTGAACACAGGAAGAATGTTGATCGAAATGTTGGAAATTTTGGACTCCGCTCGAAAAAGCAACTTGCATGACATCTGGATCTGCGTCCTCAAGCTCTCGAGATTCCATACGATTAACTTCTTTGATTAAGACGGCACATGCATGAGAAATTATCTCCAAATGGCGCCCAACTATGGACTCAAAGTCGCCTCGTCAATTTGACGACAAATGAGGAAAGGGGATGAATTTTGAGGAGACTGAATATTGTGCTCCAAAAAAGCAGAAAAGTAGCTGCAGCTCTTTGACTCCCGTGGTGGTCACGAGAAAAGTGTTGATCGAAATCTGAAAATGTGGTCGGCTTCAACGTTTGAAAAAGCAACGCGCATGAGATTTAGGACGTCTTTCGGAAAGAAAAGACGTCATCAGCAACAATAAACGGCTAGATCTAGAGGACTATGCGCATATGGCGCCCGACACATGACCAACAGAGTGGGAGTGGGGGGATATTTAAGGCCTGCCTAGTGACATGAACTTTTATACGCACTGCAGGTGTATATAGAGGTCTTCAAAACATGCACAGTTTAAGAACTGCAAGCATTTCGTGGAAATCGGCCACAATTTGAGGAGCTTCTCAGAGAATTCGAGTTTCAAAGACAGTTTAAAAGGTGCTCGTGAAATTACATCCAACTCTCCAGTGGATGCATAAGAATGAAACAAATTTCAATCACTTCCAAATGGCGCCCAACCGCGAACGAATATCAAATATCACCTCGTTAACTTCTCGACAACCAATTGTTCGACTACACTCGGCTGAAGGCTAAAACTGTTTGCGTCCAATAACGTCCAATCGCCGCTGTTGATGACATTGAAATACCTACTCCGGTTCCACTTGTCACATCAATTACCCCGCAGCTTCAGCGCAGCAGGGAACACGGTCCGCGACGACTACAACCGCCACCACTGCCTTCAAGCGCTTTCGATAAAATAGTAATTAAACCCGTCTACACTGTGTACCAACGAAAAAAAAAATGCGAAAAAGGCACGACTGCTCTGCAATTGATCGTCCAAACTACGCCGCGCCATGCCACACCGCTCACGAATCCCAAAAAAAACAAGAAAAAAAAAGCAAAAACAAATCAAAACGCCAACAAAAGCCTTGAAACATTCATGCCGTGGATCGAGCCGCTTTGTTCGTCTAAATCTCTGGCAAACAAGAAGCCAGCAGGGCGATTGTTTGGTCGGTGAATATAGCAAAAAAAAAAAAAAAATGAAGAAAAACAGATTTCCGTTATTTGTCATCTGCAAAATTGTTTTTCGAACACACACACAAACATAGAGGCCTCCCCTCTCCGTTGCCGACGACACCACCACCATGACCGCCAAAGTCCCGTCGAGAGATGATTATAAGCGACTACAGGCAAAGGCGAGGACACAGAGAATGAAACAGTTCCAGGATATGAGAGATGAAGCGAGTCACATTCTAAACAATGCAAAATGGGATGCCTCAAGGATATTATTTGCAAAACAAAAATAAAGTCAAAATACAATTGAATGCAATATCCTGAAAGGCCTTCCAAGTATTCCGATTCAGTCGCTCGCTCGGTCGGTCCTGCACAACCCGTTCCGCCCGCCGCTTGTGACAAGCACTGGGTATCCTGTCAGTGTGTGCTCTGCAACAATGGCCGGGACAAGCGAGAGCATGCTGGCGCAGTGTGTTTGTGGAAAAAATAATTGCGGCTTCCCATTTCCCTTTTTGCCATTGCAGTTGACTCCACTTTTCACTTTGGCATTATATATGTAGAGCCCCCCCCCCGGCTCCATCCTCCTTACTGGGTTTTGTTCTGATCCTGATCCTGTTCCGTGTTCTCTGCGCTGTGCTATTCCCCTCCCGTCGACGTCCTCTGTAACATTCTTCCGTCTCTCGGCGAGAGGAGGACTCCTTCACAGTTCTTCGTCAAATGAATTTCTATTTATTGTTGTGCATGATGGATGGAGCTGCAATGGAATGGGTACCACCACCGGAGGAGTCGTCGTCATCATCGCCACCACCACCACCACGACGACGACGACTACTACATCACTGCTGGGGCTAGCGTCGTGTCCTTAAACGCAAATGACAGTTGGAGCTGACACGACTGTGATGATGATGAGATGATAGATACTACCTCAGGTTATAGGTAGCGCAAGTAATAAACACTGAACACTGAAAACCAGAAAGCAAAAAACCACTATGGCCTCACAGAGGAAGTGGGCGTGGTCGCTGCCGGTGCGGTGCGGGTACGGGTGGAGGTAACAATAAAATACGAAGAAAAGAAAGGAATCAACAAAGAAAGACATAAACACGAAATGAATAGCAGGGATAATAATTACGACGATCGGGGGGTGTGAGTGTGTCTTTTTGTGTGCTGCCCACCTTCCAACCCCCCCTAGTCACAGCCCTCGTCAGTCGCCTGACTGAGTCAGTGCATGAGCCTGGGCGATGGGTTGTCCTACCGTATCGAGATGGAACAATAGTAAATTAAACCGATGTTAGCCACCACTCCCCGATCGAGTGCTGTGAGCAGAGTACATGCAGATAGATTTTTTTTCCCTGCTCTGTTGCAAATAACAAAATTCGGAGTCCGGAAAATCTCATATTTCAATGGTTTTCATGAGAACTCACTCGGTCGGCACGGAGACGGCCAGTCCCGTCCTGATGATGATGATGACGATGATATGAGGTTCAATTCGGATAAGGACTGGCTGATGGCTGAGGGACGTGGCTATCGCTGTTGTTGACAGGATTTTAAATGACAGAGCGAGAGAGAGAGAGAGTGAAAGAGAGAGTGGGCGCATGATTAACACTCGAAGCGTATTGGATTTCCCCTCGAAGGGAATTTCTGAATTTACGGCAAATAATTGAAACAAGATTTTTGGTTGCGTGGCCGTCCTATATTGCGGGCTCTTCCGGGTTGGATCAGGGTTGTCCTTTCGCTGTACATGGTCCAAGCATCTTATGACTCATGTCGCTGGACAGCCCATGCCATTAAAGGAACCAAATATTGAACGCAGAACTTTTCAATCGAAAATACCAAGGATTCCTTCATCTGATCTTGAGATTGTCCATGCATCCGGGCCATGTTCTGCTCTAACAAGGATGATCAAGGTGGTCAAGGGAGACCTCTACTACCCTCTTAAGCCCAAAGAAACATGGATTGGCAAGAGGTGTTCTCCTAGGTTATGCTGTTTACTTGGGAGCATTTAAATGGTGGCCATCAAGTGGTATTTTTTTTAAATCGTACCTTATTTTGACATGACAGCTGATTGCCACTCGAAATATTAACAGAAAGTCAGTATCATACCTCCGCGGAACGAAATGAGTCGCTTTATGCTTGAAAAATGTTGGGTATTATTGAAAACTTATTTTCAAATTGAGTGCTGTGCAGCTCGATCAGTGCTTTTTTTGAAAAGACGAAGGTGGCCTACCCACTGCTACTGGTGTACGCATGTTTGCGCAAAAAGTTCTTGAGACTGGCGTGCTATTGGACAACACTCATAGTCCCCGTCGCCGTACAGTGCGCACAGATGAGATTGAGGTGGCTGTGGCCAAGAGTGTGAGACTCAATGCACAAGCATCAACTCGACACCGACCTCAACAGCCGGCTCAACGTTTCACGCACTAGCTTGAGGAGAATTCTGCACAAAGATCTCAGATTATTGGCTAACGAGGTACAATTGACTCAGCAATTGCAGGTGCGCGTCCAACGAGTCATCGTTTCTGACGGGGCGCATTTTCCTCTCGGTGGCTTGGGCTCGGAAAAACCGCACGTTGGTGCCAATAAGCCGATGCATCTACAGAGAGTGACATTTTGGGGCGGATTGTGGAGTGGTGGCTTCATTGGACCATTTTTCTTCGAAAATGAGGCTGGCGGCAAAGTTTCGGTCAACGGTGGGCGTTACAGAGCCATGTTAACCGACTTTTTTTACTGAAAGCTAAGACATGGATTTGGGCGACCTCTGGTTCATGCAGGATGGCGCGCCATGACACACAGCCCATCGATCTTTTGCGCACCAAATTTTCAAATCGTGTTATCAGCCGTCTTGGCGATGTAAATTGTCCGCCTCGGAGCTCCGATTTGACCCTTTTGGACTTCTTTTTTGTGTGGAACCATGAAGGACCGATGTTATGCCAACAATTCGGAAACGATTCAAGCGCTTAAAGCCAATATCATCCAAGCAATCGTTTCGAATCGAAGTGAAAGTAAAGTTAATACGCTTTATCCGGTTTTCAAATCTACAGTCCAGATCTAACCAGATCCAACGTCTCTATCACTGGAGTTGTCGGTGCCTGCCCACCCACCTAACCTAACCTACTCCCAAAACTTCGCTACCCTTCTCATTCACATCGAATACTGCTAACCCTTGCAATAACTTTATTTATACAACGCGATCTCTATCAACGCTTTTACGGAACTGTCTGAAAGCGTTTGCTGAACTATATCCGCTTTGACCGCCGCGTTGGCATTTAAACTTGCTTCATTGCTCTCAAAAACCTTTTGTTAAATGGGCAACGTCCTCATTCCACCGACTTATTGCGTATTTAGAAAGAAAATTCGTCAAATCATCAATTAACTTCTCTTGTTGGTGGGCTTCCAAGCGTTTTGAAAAAAAACTTCCCCTTTTATGAAAGAATATGCTATTTAATGGCCTACTCTGGAATACAACGCTTACTAACTAGTCCGCAACACTTCCGACGCCACACCAACACATTCCCTTCCCCGTTTAACCACACTTTGGAATGCAATTAGCGAAGAAAATCCACCTTCATTCGACAGAGTTGCGGAGACCTCCCTGCACGAGGGTATCCATCAAAGTCTATGTCGCCGAGGCAGTCCTCTCGCCACACATCATCACTCTGTCTGACTAATTTCCAAAGTCAACTCGAAATAGACAAACTCCGTGTGCCCGTGCCGGCGGCGGCGTGCTGCGAAAATCATTTATCTCGCATCGTCGACAATGTAAAGACATTTTCAGCTCACAGACATCAACGAATGTAATTAGATTCCGACATCGATTCCCATGGAGGAACACTGGATGCCTATCTTCAGACCGCCAGCGCAACCCGGGCGGTGCGGCGGGTTCTCTCTCAATTTAAACGTCAAAGCACACCCAAGCCGCCGAAGAAGAGGAAAAGAAAAACACACACGAATACGGAATGGCATCCTCGCAAGACAAAGTCAGCTCAGCCAACATCAAAAAGAAAACGAATTCCTTCTCGTTCATCTGGCATCGTCGTCGCCGTCATCGTCGTCGTGTCGCTCAAGCTCCCGTCCGCCGCAACACAGACAGCGAATTAAAATTGAAAATATAAATGAGCAGCAAAAACGTATTTGTATCTGTCAAAGGGCTTGCTCTTCAGCTAAGTCTAATCAACTTGCAAACGCCCTCCCCCTAGCGCCGTCGACACCCACTTGGGATCTAATGAACCGAGAGACACTTCCCTTGTCGTCCCGGATGAGGATACGTGTGTTCGTTCTCGTTTTGTGTTACGCGGGAAATTAATTACCATTCGCATCCCTTTTCATGGGTTCAAGGACTGCTGTGCGCTGTGCTCTTCTCAGCCGAAGCCGACGCAAGACAATCGAGTGACCTACATAACTCTGAATAATGAATCAGCTTAGCCCGTCCCCAGCCCCCATTCGGGATGAAATGGCACGAAACTTGCACACGCTAATTGAAAACGTCGTGCGGGCGGGTGGCGTGTGCAACCCCTTCGCCATTACCCGGGTCATACCAGCGGGGAGACGAAGACGTGGCACTCGAACGGAAGGAACATGTGGCTGCCTGTGTACGAGTATGTGCACATGTGTGCAGGCATCCCTTCGCGATTCCTTAAGCGCTACCAGTGTGCACAGCGGCCTGAAACCGGATGTGACATGCTTTTAAAGTCGGAAGTACTTACTTTGAGATTGAAGTCCGACCCGTCGCACCCGCCGCACAGGCTGCCAAATCGCTGCGAGTCCCGGCAAGAGTTCGTGCGAGATTCGAGCAGATTTCAGGTCACAGTACAGCAGCGAGAGAGAGAGAGCGACTTGAACCGCACTCTGGGCACGGGCGAATTTATTTCGAGGAGAACTTATTTATTCGCCCCCGGCATGCGATGCACGTGTAAATCCTTGTCGTGGTATCGTTTCAATTCTAGCTCTCTCTCTGCACACACTCGCCGACTGTTTAAGGATCATTAGCTCCAGCTGCTGCTGTTTGTTGCTGCCGCGGTGCTGCTGCAGAACGAGGACACTGGGATAAACCTGCTGCACGAATCATCTTAATCATTGCCCGTGCCACGTTCTTCGTTTCGCACAAACGAACCGAATGGGACCGATTCAACCAACCAACCGGCCGACCTATCGACAACCGCCCGCTCCAAAGAAACCAATTTACCAATTCAAATGAAAGGATTGAGATCTCTCCGGAACTGAATCAGTTTCGGGGCGCGTTGAATCTACAAACAGCCGAATACACAGTGCTCTCCACAGAGCTCTCAAGCAGCTGCCAAGGCTGTCGAGCTGCTGAGCTGCCAACGCTGCCGAGCTCCCGATTGCGAACCAGTGAACCAAACGGTCATTTAGAGAACGCTGATGTACATCACCTCTTTTCCAGACGCCCTCGTCCCCTCCTCCTCCGCACACACTCACTCCGTGCATACGGAATGCCTGAATCCGATCCAATTCAATAAACCCAAACAATAATCACTGTCATTTCGAATCATTGCCATATATCCTCGTCCTCCAGCTCATGTGCTCGTCGAGATGGGGCGCGCCTCCGTTCCCAGTCAAGTGCATGAAGAGGCCCGTCCTCCTCGCACAGTCCGGCCCCCCCCACCGCACTCTCTCGCTCGAACAGAAAAGCACGGGAGAGGAAAAAAATTCAATTTCACATTATCAGGAGTACCAGGATATGACACATCCTCATTGGTATTCAATTCATAGCACAAGTCTCGATAAGGATATTGTCATCTTAGGAAATCACGTTCCGTGTGGATTATGTGTGTATGTGCCTTTGGGGTGTGCTCTCAACCTGAGGGAAGTTCGCTCTGTCTCTAGGCCTGTGTGGGTGTGTGTGTGTGTAAGTCTGGTGTTTGGATGTGAATGAGGTTTTTTATTATTATTGTTATCACCACACATGCAGAGGACCTGCTCACAAGCCTTCACACGTGTGCCTTGAAGGATTCTTGAGTATTTTTTGGTTTTTTTTTTTTTTTTTGATTTTTTTCGCTCCTTTTGGCTTTTTGTGCCAGTTACCGGGGTTAAGTAGTGCCGGCGACAGGACGTCATCGGTGTCTCTCTGAGTGTACATGGGTGTGTGTGTGTGTGGTGATGAAGCGCGGCGGCGACGATGGAACATGAAAATTGATTCGTTTCCGATGAACCAAAATCTAAAGGGTACACAATCGATACTCAGTCGGAATTATGATAAGCCGGCACTCCTTTCTTCGCTCTCCTCACTTGTGCATGGGTGCGCGATGTGCTCGAGGGGAGGGGGATATTATCGCGCGCCGGAAGTTGTTAGCTTGGTGTGTGACTCAAAGGATTTCAGCGTGTCAAGGATTTGCGAGGATTTTAAAAGGAATCATAGGATTTGAAAGGAACGGAGTGTACTTTGTAAACTTGCTGGGGGGGACTTGCTGAGACACTTTACTGTGCGGTTACTTGGGAGCTGGGTCACAAGTTGACTGACCTATTGAAGTCTGTGTAGTTTTGGGGGATTTGGTCATCGTGGCTTGTATCGAATGAACTTCTGATAACGCACAGTTAAGTCGTCACATATGAGCTGAAGAAAATGGAAAAGATTTCCAAGACATTCGATTAGAATTGGAAAGTTACCAAATTGGTAGGTGGAGCTCTAACTGGCCATAACCATCTGAAGTGCCATGAAGCTAAAATGGGACTTATCCATGACTACCCTATGCAGAGGCTGTGGTAACGAAGAAGAACGAGATGATACTTCAAACTATCTCTTTATCTGTCACAGCCCCCCTTGTCAGTTGAAGAACAGAAAAATGGGAAAAAAATTCCTTCCAGGACCTACAGGAGAAAACCGATGTGCCCTAAAACTCAATTTTGAGGTTTATCCGGATGTCAGGATGGTTGGACAATCATACAATGGGTACGATAAAGGTGAAAAACGGACCTACTTTGGCACGCCTATCCACTTCCCTAACCTAAACCCACCAAATTGGTCTCATTTACCTAAAGGCGCCTTGTTCCAAGATTTTGGGTAAGCATTCAATGATTGACCAAGTACACCTCATAACCGACTGACGTTCGACCGCATTTCTTGACGATTTCCCAAGCCTTTGACAAAGCTTGGCACGAGGCCTGAAGCATTAATTGGGAAGGAAAGCATGGAGAAACGTGTAAAGGGGACCTATGTGGCATTCTACACGTGCTGACGTGGCTTCGGTAAGACATGGGGTCTCAAACCACGGATGGCTTACTGGCTAGTGGCTAGTATGGTGGAAACCGTCGCATCGGAGAATTGATATATTCTCACACAGCTAACAAAAATTTAAAGATAGGCCTGCCTACGTATTATTGGTTGCCCCAGAACAACACCGACGGCAGCATTCGAGTCCATCTTATTCCTCAGTCCTCTCGAAATATTCTGAAGGCACAATGGAGCCTCATCGTGGGAGACTTAGAAAGCCGGGTTTGGCATACTAAAAAGTTGGACACCAGCTGAAAATATAAGACAAGCAGATTACTTATCACCAACACTAGAGCCGGCGAAGAGCCCATTTGCGAATAGCAAAGCGGCAATAAATGACAAGCATCAGATATTCGGACATCGAATCTGGTTATGTTGTGCAGAGAGAGCATCAGCGGTGAACTCGGTGACGTTCTGCCGAGGTCCGGGCATACTGGAAGCCAAGGAAGCGAAAAGGCGGAGCTGGGATAATCTCTAGCAATGCGTTGCTCAGCACCATGAAAAAAAAAAGTAAAAGACGAAGCCCGGGATAGAGCAAAAAGTCGATGGCTTGATCTGAGTATTTGAGCAACGGCAAGGGCTCTGTAGTTGACACTGAGCAAAAGAGGGCCATATGTGGTGGCCGTGGCGTTGTGTGTCTGTGCGTCGACTCCTATGCGCTTGAACGTCGGTGTACGACCAAATATAATTTTCACGGCCTGCGTATTATCTGTCAGACAGGACATTTTGCGTAAAGCATAGATGCCGTAACAGCTGGAGTACCACAAGGAAGTGTACTTGGTCCTCTTTTATTCTTGCTCTACTCTTATGATATTCCACAGAACGAAAGTAACGTACTTAAAAGATTTGAATTGAATTGAATGGGAAGTGACTGTAACAATCACATAGCACTGCGACCACGAAAGTCCTTCCTTTATCTAGGACTTCAGAGCTACTGATAGTTTCTTCCTGTTAAGATGATTCTGTTCATTATTTTTTATTTGCATAGTGTCAGTTGTGGACACTCGATTAGATGGTGTTCTTTGATTGTCCATAGTATCTACAGTTTTCTGAGCTACTGTGCCCCATTTTGTACTGTTCGCCCTTGACACATACTGTAATTTTGGTAACAGAAGAGTCAACAATAAAACTAGAACGTGCTTTAGTTCGGGTACATGAATGAATAAACAAGCTGGCGGATCTCACTAAAACCTTAACTTGCCTGGCTGTTGGTATAAGTGATTTTCAAATACCCTTCGGAAATGAAACTTGCCTAGGCGAACCCTGGTATATACTAAAATTAAGTCATCTACAGAGACCTTCGAACTTTAAATGACTAAACCCCTAGACCATGCACGTTGGTCTCAACCCGCTAACAGTGACTTGGAGAGCCACATGGCAAGCTTATAACAATGAGCTAAAGACGATACTTTCTCTGGGGTCTGACGAGAATTAGGCCTAGTCGCTACGTCTCGTATCGTTTGGGCTATTGGTTGCGACCTACGACTGATCGCCAACTACGTACGGCAGAATTTGAAACGATTCTCTTGTCTCTCTAAACGGTGTTGCGGTGAATATGAAAGTTCGTGTGCCTGAAATCAAACCACAGACCTTCGGCGTACTCGCCTACAAGGTGAAATTTGTGTGACCACCTCGCAATGAATAAACGAGGATTTTCAGTCATCCTCTTACATATGGCGCGTCGCCTCGTAATGACGATGTTTTTAACGTTTTCTGGGGAATTCTCGGTACTTCACCACGTTGTGGGAGTAAACTACACTCCAATTTAAGTCATCATTCGCTTGACAGTTTCAAATTACACATTTAGCTGGATCATAAATGGGGGTCCACTTGAAACTGCTTTTGTGACTTCCATGACTTCGCATAGTCCCCCTTTTGTTCAAGCTTGACTTTGCTCTTCTGTTGCTCACGATTTTATAACGACGACTGGCATAATCTTATTTGAAAGTCTTGGCGTTCAGGAGACCTTATAAATGTCTGACTGCATTCTAAATTCCTTGGCTATAAGCGCCGAAGTAATCCTAAGAGTAAATCTCTTTTCTTCTCTGCCATTTGGATTAGTAAATAATGTCTGCTTTGCTTTCAAGCCAGGCTTAGATAACGCATATCTTGCCGAACACTCTCACCTTCAAAATGAAAGTCGACCTATTGTCTCATTCAAGCCTCGGCTTAGACTAAATCTCCGAAATCCCCATTCCACTCCCCTTATTCACCTTAAACAGTTTCCCTTTCAAAATCCCCTACCCAGGCCGACCAGAAAGTACCATCACCTCCAACAACGCATAACCGAAGCACCCACTTGTAATAAACCAATCATTAGGTCATCTTGTTCCATGTCCGCACTTGAACGCTTAACAACTTCTCGAAGAACATCGCCATATTCACACACCCTGTCGGAGGAATTATGGTTTTCCACATCAGTAGGAATGGTGGTGGGGGGAGGGGGGGTGGTGTGCACGCCATCACAACGAAATCAAACTCGCCCTCAGTCCGGATATTAGTCAAACGTTGAATCGGATGGAATGCTCGGAACAAATCTTTTATTATCTTTTATAGCCATCCTCCCCCACATTCGCTCTCTCTCCGCCGCCGCCGTCGCATCTGCCAATTCAAACCCAACCCTTAAATGGCTCACTCTTAACCTTCGCCATTCGAGGCAAGAGTACAACGAACGCTCCGTCGTCGCTTGACCGCTGCCGGCGGCGTTGTGCAATAAATAAACGTATGTTGGCTCACACCATTGGACAATATGTTTCGACCATCACCGCAGCCACGTCGTTCCGGGTTAACCTCCGCAGCCCGCAGGGGCCGAAACCAGTGTTTCGGTAGTTTTGCTTCGTCCTCTCACTCGCACCCGCCCTCGTCCTTCTTGGCTTTGCTGTTTGTTCGCCTTTTTTATGACCATCGGTGGTGATACTGCGGCAAAAACTTTTCATTGTCCTTGGTTAATAGTTTCACCACCCCCACCACGGACCGACGGCGGAGGGGGGGGGGGCTGTGATTTCGTGTAATCAAAAAAGTTTTCGCATTCCAACAATTTATCTTGACCATATGACACTGTCTGCGCCGATTACTGCGTCACACTGGGGGCGATCTCCAGCTGCTCTGTGATCGGAAATTGGAAATCAATATGGTTGAGGTGCTAATCTAATTCCTCACACTCCCTCACATTGTGCCCCTGGAGTGCCATCAGCCGCGGCAGCGTGTCAGAGTGGGGAAGAGAGGATGCGAGTAAAATTGAAAATAAAATGCGAAAGTATCACTCTGCCTGAGGTGACGGCGACGGTGATGGCGATGCCGGCAACACGGTGTCAGCGCACACCCAATGAGCCGTATCTGCACCCCTTAACTCGGTTAATTCCTGTATCGTGCGGGAATTTTTATTGTCCTTCTGTTCGGCGAAATGGTGCCGCGCGAGGACGAAGGAAAAACACAAAAACCCACCTAACAGTGCGCATTAAGGAGCCTTTTTATCTTGAAGTCATTTATTGGCGGTCGCTCGACTCGACTCGACTTGGTGTGGCTTGGCTACCCCGAGCGGCCTGTGGGGAGGCCTGCCGGCGACGGTGGTGCGCAGTGCACGTTCCGCAGTGAGCCCGCGATAAATTTAGCGATAAAATTCCACCCTAATGACTTAATGACTTCATAATTGAATAATGGAATGGAAATCGAAATTGGCTGAGAGCGTGATGAAAATGCGGAGTTGGATCGGGTGCAAATGAGTGGGGGTGGGTATCGCGGCACGAAGTGGTGCGGTTTTGTCGATGCGGTGGGCACGAGGCATGAGAATCGTGAATTGATACCGAACGGTAGAGGGTTGGATGGGGGGGGGGGGACAAGTACACGACATTGGAGGTGATTAATGACCAATTGGAGGGTGACATTTGTACTTATTTCGAATGAATGTAATTGAGTGAGCGCACAGGGGAATGGGTGAATGGGGTGCGCTGCAGGGATGCTCTTTGATAAGGACGATTTCCGATGAGGAAGATGATTGGGCTGGAATTTGAAGACGAATATTTATGAAGTGTGCTGCGAAAGAACATTTTTTTTTTTCGACAATAACTTGTAATCGCATTGCGGGGAGAGGAAGTGTGGGATCTTTTAGTTCTTCTAGACCGTTCGAGAGGAGAAATGTTTTTTTTTTTCCCTTTGGCGTAACGACTCCACGTGGGTCTTTTGTAATGTGCTTCATTTCAAAGTCAAGTACATCAATGACTGCGCGACCATGCTTCAAGATGGGCATCGTCTTTAAAATTTGACTAAATTTCGCTGAGACCTGTGTGTCCATGTATTTCGTAACGCTGTCTTTTTTGGAAACACATCTGATGTGTATCAATGATGTGAATCATCCATCTGTAGCACTTTGCTGTTGACGATCACGACAATGGCTGCTACGTTGTGGAACGAGTACAGATCAACTATTCCGCTTGATGATGGCTTTATTGCAATACATTTGCTGCTGGTATAGCTGGTGTGGTGTCGCCCCACATCAGTTAATCGTGTTTCCTGCCACAACCAAACATTATACAAGCAAGTTCCTTGTCGAACGGACGACTGACTTTAAAAATACTCCCATACTTATTTACTCAGTCAGGTTTGCGCAGATGCATAGCCAATATTGAAATCGACTGAAGAAGATTTCAAGAGAGCAGTTTAGAGATATTTGATCACAATTCTGGGCCCAATTTGTATTGAAAGCGATTGAAGGAAAATGTTCAGTAAAGGATGGTATGACAGACTGATTCATTAATGAACACCAACAATGAATTATGTGGGGGCTGGAGACAACAACAATTTGGGTTAGGTTAGGACCGAGGGGGTTGAATACTTATCTTGGCAAGTTCATCTGGCGTGCAGCGCTTGGGGGCGCATTGTGAAGACTAAAAACAACTACGCTAAGTACGCATTTCCATTCACACACATGAATTTAGTTCGAAAAAACCGACAAAAAAGTCCCACCATGCCGTTGAGTGAAGCGAGCAGATATAAGATTGCGAGAGAGGAATTCCTGAAGCTAAAACCATTGTAGAGCCGGTGGGAGTTAACATATTTGATTTTACGTTCATAAATACTAAAGGGTGGTTAAGTTTTAAGGGCCGATGTTGATTTTGTATAAAACACAAATTATTTAGGAAATTACTGTCATTTCTTTTTATTTTGATAATATTGGTATGGTTCAACTATGTATGCAACAAAATATCGGCCAAACGGCACCCGCGATTTCGACAGCACACCTTCATCCGATGGTCCAAATTTTCGATGACGCTGAAGCATAATTGAGGTTCTATGCCGTTAATGTGCCGAATTATCTCATGCTTTAGCTCTTGAATTGTTGCTGGCTTATAGACGTACACCTTTTCTTTCAAAAGAAAAAAATCCAACATGATCTTGGCGGCCAATTGACATCGCCACCACGTGAGATAACACGGCCATTGAATTTGTCGCGCAAAAGAGTCAATGTTTTGTTAGCTGCGTGGCAAGTGGCACCGTCCTGTTGAAACCACATATCGCCCACATTCATATCTTCCAATTCGGGCCATAAAAAGTTCGTTATCATTTCACGATAGCGAACACCATTCATATTAACTGCCTGACCGGCCTCATTTTGGAAAAAATACGGCCCGATGATGCCGCCAGCCCATAAACCGCACCAAACAGTCACTCTTTGTGGGTGCATTGGTATTTCGAAAACCACTCTTGGATTATTATTCGCCCAAATGCAGCAATTCTGCTTATTGACCTATCCACTGACGTGAAAATGCGCCTCATCACTGAAGTTGATGATCTTCTTCACGAAGTGCACGATATGCATTTTGATTTGAACGCCCATTTGCATAATAATCTTTCCATGGTTTAAATTGAGTTAGTCTGAAATTGAGAAATGTCAAATGAAATGCAGAAAAAGCTTGACGTTTAGGTGTGGTTCACATTCAACATCGGCCCTTAAAGTTTAACCACCCTTTATGTTGGTTTGATATTCTAGAAACATTGCCAGTAAATATTTTCAAAGTACGTCCGTTAATTTGTCAGCAAGTGTTTTAGAAAAGACTAGACTAATACTAGGTGGAAATGCGCTAAGATCAAACAAATGATTATGTTTAATTCACTGCCGTCTAAATTTCTAGAAACTCACTATCACGTCGGCCCAAAATGCTTTATGCTGATGAATGTTCTGAAACTATGTTCGAACCGAAACAAGGATTTGAGGTAAAGTTTTCTTTCAAAATACTAGATCAAGCGATTCAATCAATTACAGAAAGGTTTGAGCAGCTAGAGCTTAGGCCAGAAAAGTTAGCTTCCAAAATAGATAACTGAACAATGGGGCGGTAAACGTAGGGTTTGCATACGGCACTCATTTGGTTCGGGATGGCGCTGGACCCAGCAAGGACCTCCGCTTTAAAAACACTCCCTTAGTCAGAGAATCTGATAGAGCAGTTCATGTTTAACAATGCGGAGAAAATGCCCGCACCTGAGCCTTTTAGCATCTTCGAACCATCTGTATACACGTGGATGGTCGAATTGTTGATGGGTTCCTGTGTGAGAACCTTCCGAGAGTAACACCGGAAGAGTATTTCGAAGGCAAGAGTTGGGGAATGTTATCGCTTTCAACATGGTCAATTTGTTGTCTACCCAGTATAGAGAGTTTGAGAACCAGCATTTGGATCGAATGATCCTAATGGCGCTCTTTGCAGCAGGCGTCTGCATATGGAGGTTAAGTGAAAGTCTATTTAGACCTCTAAGCATGAACTTGGTGTACAGGAAATTGCTCTTGTGACACCAAGGCATGCAAGTTTCCCAACGATTAAGTCAGCTAGGCTTGCAGGAGGGGATGTCTTCCTCCACTTCCGTTAAGAGTGTTTCTTATTTAGAGTCGGTTTTATGGAGAGCACTGATGACCGACTGAATTACACCAGCGTGCCTTGAAAAAGTTATTCCAATTTAGATCTGCTATATTCAGTTGAGCATTGTTTGAAGGAGTCACGTATAGCGGTCTTGAAGGATAATCTCGCAGAGATTCACAGAGAATCTCGCCTCCTAGAGACAACGGCAAGAGTAAGACGAATAAAATAGAACCTAGATGACTTGGGTCTAGCTTCAACAGCTACCATTCGCGTTGAACGTGCTAATGTAATAATCTATCCCGAGTCGATATGACCAGCACATGATAATTCGATTTAGGTGATCTCCTGCCAATAAGGCTTAATATCACGAGGTCTTTCTTACCTATGGGCCATTACTGTGGACAAACGCCTTAAGTAGGAATCCCAAGTACCAAATTTTGGTTAATACTTATGGACACCTTTGTGTAGTGTGAGACCGATCTGAAACCTCTGCTGCTCCTTGGGACACATCAAGCGGTTGTATTATGGAACTCCACACCGGCTTGGTACCTATACCACTCACGTATCGCATGGTCTGAGCCTGAGCAGTCTGTCCTCTGCTAGAGTTTCTTTATTTTCCAAGTTGCCACTCGGTTACTGTGTCGAACACGTTATCCCTCATTAGTCGTCGGGTCGATAAACTCTCAGGCATGCTGGTATGATCTCCACTCCCCACGAATTTGGGTCCTGAACCATAGCCACCACGACGCTCCAAGGGGGCTAACCTCAACCGCTCGGGCTCAAACCAATGCAGCTCTCAAGGGCTGTCCTGATCACCCGTGGCACCAGACCTGAGGTCAAGCTTTCGCAACCGAAAACCGAACAGCCTAGGTCTGCTGTGTCCGCTTGTCTTAACATAACTTGGCTGCTGTTCACTGGTACGGCAACGCCTCTTCAAGCATTATGTAGTCGATTGGTGTTGGAAACAGTTGCCGGGTCTTTCAGTTCGTTCAGTTCTCGGAGACTCGCGTTTCTTTATTCTGTTCCCGTCATCGTAGAAAACGATCCGCATTTCAGTCTGGTTTGAATGTCCATGCTCTCTACATCTTCCATTGACCTCCACACTTGGACTTGAGCGCCAAAATTCGAGCTCGATCCTCTTCAAGCTTCACGTCAGTGTTTCCTTCGAACGAAAATCAGCGTCTTATGAACCTCACTCCTTCTGTTCATTCAGACGAACAGGTCCCAGTGCGTTCATCATCAAATAACATACAAGCCCCAGCGAACAATTTCCCTTCCACACATAGACTCCCAAGTCAAAGTGATAGCCCCTCAATTTCACACTTAATAAATCATCGCCGAACGGCAATTGTGGCACTGGCCTCCTCCACTTTGTGTGTCAACTGGCATTCCAACCCGCCGACCCCGACCTCAGCCCATAATCCGGTGCGAAAGTAAGGGAACCAATAAAGTCAGCTGAAAATCCAAAACAACCAAGTGATCCACTTTCAGGCTCCGCAGAACAATGTATCCCATTCATTGTGACCACAACTGGAGCTGCTAACGGCTCTCGCTCAGTTTGTGCAGAATTAATGTGGTCTAACCGAATGTGGCTGCCATAGAAGCAGTC
This sequence comes from Eristalis pertinax, assembly GCA_907269125.1. Classification (NCBI taxonomy): domain Eukaryota; kingdom Metazoa; phylum Arthropoda; class Insecta; order Diptera; family Syrphidae; genus Eristalis; species Eristalis pertinax. The sequence goes on from OU026149.1 coordinate 30,830,161, forward strand.
GGCACCCCGTGCCTTTCTTCCCCTTCAGTGGCGTTCAGTCACCCGACTGGGTCTTGAATGTCCACCAGTTGATACGGGCGGTGGTGTGGCTGACGCAAGATGGGGAGGCTGTTTTAGAAACAATACCCGGCCATACATCATAACCATCGATTAACTCATTCGCCGCGAGCAGCCTCTGTCTGAAGCAATAAATTATCATTCCTCCAGTGGCCGTCGGCGGGGGTGGCGCTCCGTCGGGGAGTCCGAGCCCAGCTGGAGGCTGTGGTGAAAAATGCTCTCGCAAGAGCGTTGTTCCGTGAAGGCGTCCGACAAGCGTTTTTCTCAAGTCGTTCGCTACAAAGACAGCGAGTGCCACTAGAGGACACAAGTACACCTAATAATATCCCGTCCCATGTTTGTTGTGCATTTTTGTTGTTTTATAAACCCCCCTCCCCACTCCACCTTGGCGGAGTCCTTTTGTAACGCCAAGTCCTTCTGTGCTGTCGACATCCTCGTCGTTGTTGCCCTCGCCTTCTGCTCCTCGTCGTCGGCGTCGTCGTCGTTGTTGTCGTTAAGTAGGTGGTGGAGGTTTCGCATTCCGTTGCTTACTTTATGTGTTTGTCTACGATAACAGGCTCTGAAAGGATAAACACAGTCAGCGAGCTCCCTTGGTTTTCGTATAAAAAATGAGATTTGACTCTGGCGGCACTCTCGGGGAGTCAAGTTCCTCAAGGTAAACACCATTATTGCTCATGGATTCCATTTTTTTCCGTTTTTTTTTCTCTTCTCTGCGTTTGGATCCTTCTCTGTTTCTTGGATTCGCTCGTCCTGCGAAGAGGGAGATATAGAGCAGGCGTTGGTTGTTGTTGAAATGTTGCCCCACATTGGGTTAAGTTCATCTCGCTCCTCCCGTTTCATCTGCTTTGCCTCTGCCAGCGTGGGGGGGGGGGGGGGAGGGGGTCTTCTCATCGCCGTCGTTGACGTGATGCGATGCGAATGGTTCGAGGATAACGAAACGAAACGGGTTGACGTGGTAGTTTATGCAAATTGTCAAGTTGTTGAGCTTTGTTGCACGCTCGATAGCGGTAAGGAGGGTGGCCAACTTGGCCACTGCGTCCTCCTCTGTCGTCGTTTTTTTTTGTTTGTTTGATTTATGACTGGTGTTAGCAGGGAGCATCAAAGGGTCCTCACTCGAGAGTGGTAAACATTTATTAAAACGAGCTTAAAGTTGATGACCTTTTTGCAACCCGCGACCCTTTTCTTTGGGTCGCGATCACTCTTCAAGGACACAACGCACAAGACTGTGCTTCATCTTTCGCACAGGAAGTCATCTGAAGAAAGTGCTTGAGGCGCTTAATGAGCCACTTAAGAGTCGTGTTACATGCCACACACTCTGGCGCCACTTCACATCTGTTAATCATTCACTTGCCACTTCGTGTGCCAAAAAAAAAAAACCCCTGAAACAAGGACGAAAGAGCTCTCGAATGAGTGGTGGGAAGGACCGACACATTAACATCTTCCTTATGAATTCCCTTTTTTCGGTGCCGCCCTTGCCGCTCGACGGGGTGGGGCACATTTAATAAACACCTCGTCTCATAATTACGCCCGGAACATAATTGCTTAGACACATGAACATAATAAGGACATGACTTTGAGGGCGGATAAGGGGCCTGGCAGTGGCGCGTGGGTAGGGTGTGTGTGTGGGGGACTGGGGATATCATGCGGATGTGTGTAATTACTGTTATCATTCAACCCTCAATTAGTGTAACACCTCCATTCAGCTGTTTGCTTTTGGATTTAATTAGAAATGTCCTTAAAGCGAGCGATGCGTGCGTGGCCTTTTCTGGATTGATGCAGGTCTTATGACTGCAGAGGGATTAAGAAGGTGACAGGGACACGATCGTGTCTAGATTCATGGCTAGTTGGAGCTATGATATGATTCTTCTGAAGAAGATTGACGTAGGTACGCACTCGACTGTCTTGAATTGTTAGCGAGTGTTCGGCATTCCCTGACGTTTGTCATTCTAGAGAGAATCTCCGATGATGACTACGTTTAGGCGGCTGAGTGCTGAGGCTTGGTAAGAAGAATGGAAGAGTGACTGCGTTGTGCTCAAAGTGCCTTAAATTGTGTTGAGTTTCTGAATATAGCCAAAACGCAGATCTTAGTTAGTTTGGCATTTACGAGGGGCCCACTGCCTTGGGTAGGTGTGTAGGAAAATTCGTGCCCCTACGGCCTTACGTTTGTGGCTCACTTAGCCCAACGAGGCGCCCACTGCCTTGTGTAGGTGTGTAGGAAAATTCGTGCCCCTGCGGCCTTACGGTTGTGGCTCCCATAGCCCAACGTGTTGGGTCCCTTGTGCCCTTGTTTGGGAATGGTTTACTACAGTGAGACCTCAAATCCACATATGAACTTCAGGAGTTTTCTAAATTCAACACCGCTCAAGTCCTCTATCTCTACGAAGAAGTGCTGTCCTAAGAACTGCCCCCTTTTCTTTACTAGGGCTGGTCATTCGCAAAGTAGATGTTTGATCGATTATATTTCTTCTTTATCTCTACAGCTTCTGGAGAAGTCGTTGTGTGGTATGCTCAGTCGCAATGCGTGAGTGACTATGGTAAGGGCACCTATTATCGTTCGCACTTTCTTGCGGCTAAAAATTATCAGTGATGTTGATCTCTTTTTGATCAGCGTCAGTCACATGGCTACAACTTCCAGACTGAGCCAATCTGCTCTGGCTCTATCCAGGGCTCTGTCTGCCAGTTTACTTCTTATGGAGCTAAGCGGTGTGTGTGTGTTGTAGACGCCAAGCGGGCAAATCCTGAGGATACAGTCCAAGCACCCTAAGATGGATATACATAGCTATTGTTATACCCACAGTCTAACATGGACCAAGATAACCAAGCTGATCAGCGCATTACAGGTGCCATGAGAATCTGCCCAATTGCCGCCATGGAGGTGCTACTGGAGCTGACTCCATTGCAACTGGTGGTCGCAGAATCATAAGAATGGCAAAAGAAGGGATATAAAAGACAGGTGCACCACGTTGAAGCAACTCGATGCAGTAGCACTAAATACTTACGCCTAGTTGGGCCGCTGTGGCAGTTGGAAGATGAGCCATGGAAAGGCTCCAAAATCCTTACTATGCACTGTACATTTTTTTAGGTGAAAAATTCGATGTCGTCGGATCTACTACAGTCTTTGGATTTCGTTAATACACATCTCAACACATAACCACAGGTGCGCGTAGGTCGTAGGTACGCCTAGTTGGGCCGCTGCGGCAGTTGGAAGATGAGCCATGGAAAGGCTCCAAAAGCCTCTCTACATTTTTTTAGGTGAAAAATTCGATGTCGTCGGATCCACTACAGTCTTTGGATTTCGTTAATACACATCTCAACACATAACCACAGGTGCGCACAGGTCGTAGGTACGCCTAGTTGGGCAAACGCACCCGCATCTTCCAGGCGGAAATCTATGCCATAGACAGACCTGTTTAAATCAATCTTTAAATAAATCTTGATAGTACACGCACTGCGACATAGCAATAATGTCGGACAGCCGTGCTGCCAGTTTGGCTCTAGACTCCCACATCATCAAATCTAAGTTTGTGTGGGCATGCATACAGAAGCTCAAAGAATTGAGTAAGAGAAATGGATTAAAACTCTGGTGGGTACCTGGCCATATAGGGATAGAAGGCAATGAAATGGCCGACTCCCTAGCCAGGAAGGGAGCAACGAAAGCCTTGAACCATTCTGCGCTGTAGCAGATCGCGTCCTCAGGGAAGAGTTCAGGGCAGTAGAAAGAAGGAACCGAGCTGATACATGGAACAAAGCTCATGGTATGAAGCAGGCCAAGATACACTTATGTCAACATAATCGCAAGAGATTTGACGCATATATCAGAATGAGAAAAAACAACTTTCGCATGCTAACAGGCTTTTTAACAGGGTACTGCAGACACAGAGAGCACTTAAGGAAACTAAGGATATCAGCGGAAGGTCTTTGCAGATTCTGTGGAGAATCTAGTGAAATCCCAGAGCATGTACTGGGTTTCTGTGTGTCATTGGCACATAAAAGACGAAGATATTTGGGCAAGAATCTATTATAAGAGGAAGAGATGAGATCACTTAAACCATCTCTCATTCTCAGATCCTGAAGGAAACTCGATTGGAGAAAGTACTCTAGAACAAATCTCTTTCACCTTTCACCAAAGCCCTCAATATAAATCTGGAAAGAAGTATATATGAGTGAACTCGAGTGAGAGCAAGGTAAAGAGTGATTTTTTAAAAGCTATAGGAAAGTTTTTCCAAAAAAAAAACACATAAAATTCAGAAAAATGCATAAAATCTTTATTTGAATCGATAGTACGGTCCATATAATTTAATGTCTGAAGATTATTTCATGCAAATGTTGACCCTGACTGCGCCTCAAATGGTCCATCCGCTTAGTCCAATTTTGGCATACTCTTTCCAACATTTCGGCCGGTATCTCACGAATAAATGCTTCAATGTTGTCTTCCAATGCGTCAATTTGAAGCGGGCTTATCTGTAGAGACATGAGCTTTATAATAGCCCCACAAAAAATAGTCTAAAGGCGTTAAATCGCACGATCTAGGCGGCCAATTGACCGGTCCCGAACGTAAAATAAAATGTTCACCGAACTCGCCCCTCAATACGTCCATTGTTGCGTGTGCTGTGTGGCATGTGGCACCGTCTTGTTGAAACCACATGTCATGCAAGTCAAGCTCTTGCATTTTGGGCAAAAAAAAGTTGGATATTATCTCACGGTAGCGCTCACCATTCACAGTTAAGTTATGATTCGCATCATCTTTGAAGAAGTACGGTCCAATGATGCCACCTGCCCATAAACCGCACCAAACTGTGACTTTTTCTGGATGCGTTGGTAGCTTCTGGCTGATATTCACTCCAAAATCGACAATTCTGCTTATTTACGTAGCCATTGAGCCAAAAATGAGCTGACCATAAAATGGAAGAAGCGCGCGATGAACTTTCTTAACAGAGGACGCATTTTGATAATAAAATTCAATAATTGTTCGTTTGTAAGACGATTCATGGTTAAATTATAGATCAAACTGAAGATGTTTGACAGCGAAAAAAAACACGAAACGTGTGTCAGCTGTTTAAACCAGTGTTGCCAAAAAGATAATAGCTAAAAAATCACCCTTTAGTAGTACAATAGATCTCAAGGTCGCAGTGCAACATACCCCCTTAACAATAATACAAAATAAAAAAGCGGTGTGAGGGCGTAATGAATTGACCGAGATTCACCAACCTCAGGGTGAATTGAAATAAGACCAAGCAACATCATTTTGGCTCAAGCAATGTTACACGGTTCAGTTCGTTCTTCTTTTGTACGTATTTCTTCGAAAAATTAAATTCTGTCCTGACACTCATCGTTATCATCTTTCGGCCAGGATGATCCACTAAAGTGGTAGCGGGGGTAAGGCACCCACTACAGATCTCCAGGTCACTCAGTGTTCCGCCATCGATTCTAAGGAGTTATGCCTCATGGAATCGCATTTAAGGCACGCATCGCAAATCGTGGCGAGGGAGACATTCGTGCCACGTGCTAAACCATCGGGGCATAGCCCTTTCTGTTCGAAGAAGCAGCTGCTCAACACTAAGATTCCACTCATTGGGCATGCTTTCCATCGTCCATATCGCTATCCTGACTTCGTCGGGGGGGGGACGGAATCCTTTTCTATCATCGTCCATTGTGTGGATTGTACGACAGCAGTATTGGTGTCTTCCTCTCCGTTTAGCAGTCTGAAGTGATCTTTACAGATTCTCAGTATCGACTGTGACTCTACTACGAGTTCTCCATCTTCGCTTCGTCAGGGTTCTGTCCGAAGGTTATACCCAATGGATAGTTGTTTTATCCTTTGGTAGAACTTTCGGACACCATTCTTGTCGTAACATCTCTCAATTTCCTTGAGCGGTTCTTGTGTTCTTTCTTCTTGTTTCTGAGAAGCCGCTGCTCTTCCATTTTGCTTTAGTTAATGTCCCTGAACTCATTCATATCCTTTCTTTTTCCTTCAGCTCACTCTAGCATCCTCATCACTTCACGGCTAATTTACCGAAAAATCAAAAATCAAACACAAGTCTACCCACACGCCAGTCGCGTATCGTGTGAAACATAAATTTTCGCCTTCCAACACCCGAATTGAAAACCTGGCCCGCGGCTCGTCTGCTTCAATAAATCTTCGACATAAATTATTTCGCAGGCAATACTCGGAGCTGGACTCAGGTACTGATAACCAATCCGTGGCACTAAATCAAACCACTCCCCCCCGTCCAATGGGAGGCCGTTTAAGTCGTGATTATCCATTAATTTGGCCGCCACTTCATCTTCATCGCCATCAGCCATGATCTATGGACGAGCAGCTCCAGCTCTTCAATTTCATTTCAAATATCTGCGAGCGAAATAAAACCTCACGACAGTGTAACCCAAGATGATTCGAAAATTCCAAATTATTTGTTAAGGATTTAATTTCCAATAAAACCAAAGCTGGTCCTGCTTCAGCTCTCAGCAGCGGTGTCGTCCCTGCCGCCGCGGGGGTTCCATCCACTGACCAAAATTTACGAGAACCATAAAATCGCAGGACTCGTCCTCCTGCGCCAGCATCATCCCCGTTCAAGCGATGGATCCCAACATTTATCCTGTAATTTTGCAATTTCACTGCCCCCAGCCCCACTCGCAGTCGCCACCATCGAGTCATATTCACAGAGTCGGGCTGTGGGATGGGTATCTTGGGGAGGTGGACTGCTCGAAAAAGGAAACTACTCCAGGCTGACTAGTGCGTTGGAGAAGACAAGGACCGCCGATGCGACAGAGCTGAAGGACTCCAAAATGTCATACAATATTTTATGCTCATTTATCCTTTCGCCAGTCTGTCTTCGGGAAGCACCAACCCCCGCCCGCTCCGCTGTCAGTCCGATCTGATCCCGTATGCTGGCGAATGGAGGTCCTTGTAAATATTTCAGCATTCGATGCGTACAGGGGGCGGCGGCGTGTACCCGCGCTTTAGACGGGTATCACATGTTGCCCTTTGGTGGAGCACCAGCAACTGAAGACGAAGTACGTAACCACCACCATGCGCCAGCACCCCCCCCCCCCCCCCCCTCCCCCCCCCCCCCCCCCCCCCCCACAGCCCTAGAGTGTGTGCAGATGATCCTGGATAAATGTTTACGCTGTGCGCCATATTTTTCGGGCGCCCTGCTCCTGCTCCGGTTCATTTCTGCTTTCTGCAGCACGGGCGAGAGGATGGGGGATTTTAGTGAATTGCCTGTGGAACACTTAAAACAGTGAACGCGCGCGCTATGCCGCTGTCAGAGTTGTTCAATTATTCTGATGAATGGGCTGCAAATTGAAATTTTATGGAGAGAAATGTTATTTAATGTTCCGGCGGGGGTGCTGCATGCTCCTCATGTGCTCGACGCGGCGCAGGAAAGTTAAATGAAACGAACCCATGTGAAATGAAATGGATTTGCCAAAGGAATCTCTAGGATTCGGCTTTCTTTTTTGGCTGCCATCCTTCCCATCCATGGGGATGGAGGGTTGTGTAACGACTTGGTAGCAATTTGTTTCAGTTGCTGATATGACTTTTCGCTACTGTTTGCCGGGAAGACGCCACAGTGGGTTTTTGAGGCCGAGATTAATGAGGACGAGGGTTTGGAAAATGTCTTTTATTAGCGACACCAGCTGTTGTCTGATATCGAGGATATCAAGGAAATGGGATCGCTTGGATCGCTCGGGACTGGAGACCTTGAACTCTGTTAGTCGGCGGAGCGGGGTTGCTCAGTGAATTTCTTTTGTGGTAGGGTATGGGGGCCGTTAACGCTTCTCAATTAAAACAGAGACGACAGAAATTTTCAGAAATAATTAACCAGCCTTTACGAGTGGCTCCTCTGATTTGATAAGTCTATTGGGTGTGTAGCACTTCATAAAAAGATAATTTGGTGGCTTTATCAACAACATTTTGAGAAAACTCACACCGAGCTGGGTAGGACTAGGCTATGTGGATGAACTCATCACCTGAAAACCACAGACGACATTCAAACAAAGCTTCAATTACAATCTTCAACAAAATAGAATGCCTCTTACAAGCCGGAATGGCTTGCGTGGTACTGGAAACAATATTGTCACAGTTTTACGGTCACTTTCAGCAAGAAGATGAGGTACATCGACGTTAAGTCTACCTTCATGCAGTTTCATAGGCACGCAGGTACTTCGCTGCATTTTACGACATTGGTCTCAGTGTACCGATCACAAACCGTGCATATACGAGTACAGTTGAGTTTCACTTATACGAATATGAGGAAGAACAGACAATGTTAAGTATAAGTGAATACTTCTTATAAGTGAATAGTAGCAGGGTCGAATGGAGTATCGTCAGGGAACAAGACATTTTTCGCATAGCTGAATATTATGTGCAAGTGAGTTTCGTATAAGTGAGACTTCACTGCATCTTTGCTTGTTGCAAATTGAGATTAGCAGTCCATTGCGGACATCTCCAGCAAGTTGTGCATGATATTGTTCTCTCACGAGTGAAGTGGGATCTATAGTCTTAAGCAATGGTCGTCACAGAGGCCATTGAAGACATTTAGTTAGTTGTTATATTTTTTATGGCTCGTCCTCAAAGTCGACATATTTTGTCTTGGCACAGGTTTATTTAAGGTTATAGGTGGTAGATCAGGCCGCTGGTAATCTTATGCTTTCCTTGTTGAGGCAGAGTAATTCCTTATACGAATAAAGGCTGATTAATCGGTTGGCCTGAGTGATCTCTTAAGACCATCCCCATCTCCATTGGTTGAGAGGTTTGTTTTCCCATTTGTTAATCAGCGTTGTAGCTGCTATCCAGTTGACATAGCAGTACGGTTCAGGACATATGAATGCAAATTCAGAACCAGCCCTTGCAAGCTCTTCGACGGATGCCTAGACACAGTCTAGGCCGACCCAGCCCAGCTTCACTATGTAGCGCTTGGCAAGGGTTTGTAGTGCGTCGCAGCAACATTTGACCGTTTTCTGTTGCCTGACTCTCTGAGATGCTTACAGATTACCTTTGAAGCGACTGTGTTTGGCACAGATCTCAATGGCGTGGATTTCGGCTTGGAAGTTGGAACACGGTAGGATCCTTGTGTTGTTTCCAAAGACTTCAGACTCCACGCCGGAGTCCGTCTTTTATCCGTCTGTAAACCATACCAGACATCTGGAGTCTAGTGATGGAACGCCATTGGTCCTGTTCTCACCTCAAACTCAAAGAGCATGCTGAAACAATGCTGCTTGACCATGATAGCCGGCATTGTACAGAACATGTCTCTATTGAGGACTGATTAGAGTATACTAAGGTGACTGGTTTGTACTAGTTTGATGGCATATCTGGCAGCGGTCTTCCTAACGAAGATTAGTAAGCGAGTCAGCCCGACTATAGCTTCTAGAGCTGTTGCCGAGCAGGTGCGCATAATAATATGGGCGGCGCTACAGCCCGTAGAGGGCCAGGGCCCAGCTTCTCAGCATACCACCTCTTATTCCAAGACAAGCACTTCGTTGTAACTTCTGCAACTATCTTCCCGTTGCCTGTTGGAGGGTTTTAAGCCACCAAAGGATGGCCACGTATGTGAGGGTATGGGTATGGGTCTCGCCATCATTGTGTACAACCAATGGTTGAGCAAAATTGCACGAGGAATAAAATCGATCCCTTCGGCTCAAATAGCAACATAAGCTAGCCTCTTGAGTAAAAGAGAGATTGGTCCACGATCGGGTGAATCAGGACATGCCGAGGGCAATCATATTTGGATGGCGAAGCAATATATATTATTGGGAGATAGACCCCAAGTCCTGTCGTGTAGGCGTCTACTGGCACATAGAGGTCTGGTAGCACGCTTTATGGCGGACTGTGATGTCTGATATGTGAATTCCAGTTAAGTCGTTTGTCCAGGATTACTCCAAGACATTTAACGACATACTCAGAGTGTCACAATGACCAGCGGTTGTCTCGGGATAAAATCGACAACAAAACTTCAATTATCTCCCCTCAGCCAGTATTCAATGTGGAAGACAACAGGAAATTGACTGGATCCAAGAGGACTGATAATCGTTGACAGCTTATATCACCGAAAAGTGGAACCAATCTTTGCACAGTACAGGCGAAAGCAAGATTGTTGCACTTGACAGAGTTTAGCATCAAGCTCTTTTGTCGAAAATACGTGCCTATGGTGTCGATGAATCTCTTAATCTATGTATTAGAAACTACTTTCCGAACAGTTCAGTTCCAGTTGTTTTAAATGGGCTCAAGTCTGATTCGACCAAATAAATTGTGGTCACCCCCAAGGCTCTGTTCTGTTTCCGACACTCTTTCTCGTTTTTTTTCAGCAGCCTCATATTCGTTCCAAGACTAACGACGCTGCCCTTTGGCCGTAGAATTGGAACTGTGGCGTATGCTAAGCACATTGCATTCCTCATAATAACATCATAATAATCGGATAATAATCGGAGTGTAGAACGATAGATTGTATGCCAATGCTTCAAAAACTCAATGCTGTCTGCGAACCCCAGATATTCAGGCATTATCCATGAACCGGAAAGCTTTCCATCCGTGTATCAATACAACACTTGGTTGGAACGGTCGCTTATTCGAGGCCTCCAAAAATGCTGCGAAATGTCTAGGTTTCCTTAATCGATGCAAGAAATATTTCCCTCCGTCTGATTTGGCTTTAATTTACAAGGCTTATATCTGCCCTAAGCTTAAGTACAACGCTCATATCTGGTCTGGCGCTCCAAGACCAGCCTGCACCTACTATATCCAAAAGTGAACAAAAAAACATCAAATTACGTTGCCTTCATCCATTCCAACAAGAATCCGGAAACATTCCTTCCGTTTCATCGATTCAATGAAAAAAAATCCCTTTCAAGGGGTAGTAATGTGCATGGATTAAGCAATTTAACCTCAACAATGCAGTGTCCTAAGGCTTTTCAGTTGTCTGTGGATTCAGATGGCTCTTGGTAACATGAACCTGATCCGCAGCTACACTACAGAAACCCGTCTTTACAGATTTAGCCAATAGTTGCTCGGGGTTTAACTAAAGGTAAACGTCGGCCATTGTCAGTTCAGTTCGCCGCCCAGTCAAACCACAAATTCACCCTTTCAAGGGATAAGTAAATATTGACTGTCCTTCCATGGTATCAGCTGCAATGTCAAGCCAAAACTAGCCACCCGCCGTTGCACGGTACCGCCGTCATAATTGCATGAGTGCCGGTGCCAGTGCCAGTGCCAGTGCTAGTGCCAGTGCCGACTGGCTCAATCGGACCACACACACGACCCGACGCAAGCCCCCACAGCTCTGGATAATTCGATCAAATTCGAAGCTATTAAGGGCTTTTATCCGGTGAGTGCCTGGCAAATTGCGAAAACCACACAAAAGTAAAAAACCTTTTAATTTATTATGACCGCAGCGCAACCAATTTAATTTATTTTATATTTTGATTTTAATTCAGGTGGAGTCGGCTCCTGCCGCCGTTGCCGCTGCTCCGGGACCGGATAATTAATTTTGCATTTTTGACTTTTCCCTATGCCACCGGCGAGGCGGCGCACCCTTCGATAGGCCATCACATCGATGAGTGCGATGAGAATCAGACGCCAGAGTCGATTGAAATTTTTCGATGACACGGGAGCAAAAGTCGTCCTTTTTGCCTCGAAAGTCTGAATTAGTTTCATCATCGGTGGTTAATTAAAATAATTAATCAACTCTCGGGGGAGGGGAGAAGCGCCCAAGCACACAAGCGCCGCCACAATGAACTGCACGAGGACACAAGAGTCATCTCGGAGACAACTGCGGAAAGAATACGACACAAAAAATCCCCCCAGATTGGGTGCAAATCCCCCGACATCATCCAACTCCGTGAGGGATGTCCTGGTGACGGCGACAAGGCTGTGGGTGCTGGTGCTGATGGTGGTGGTGGTGGAAGTGGTGAAATGAAAAGTTGCGGGATTAATTTCAGTTGATTTTGATTTTTGAATTTTCGTTCATTTGCTTCGTCGTTGTCATCGTCAATGGGTCGGGCTGGGGTTGGGGTGGAAGCATGGAGACTTAACCCCTTTCGCTTGCTCCTGTCGTCGTTGTCGTTGTAGCCTTCGTGCCATGCGGCATGTTCGTCGTTCATGTCCCTTAATCTCCTTACGAATGTTCTTGACATCGGAATTAAAATGACAATGGAGTTATTTGAAAATCTGCTTTCCCGCCGACAGTGGGCGGGGCTGGTGTTGAGGGGAAACAGATTATGGTTTGCGGAATGCTTGGTGGGGGTGCGGGGACCAGCTCGAACTGGCTGACGCATTCCAAAATGGAAAAATTCCTCTTCCTCAACCGGTACCAATACTGGGAGTCGATGTGAGAGTCAATTGGAAAATTGTTGTCGAGAGTTTTTTTTTGCGTGTCCTTGCTCCTGCTATCTGCTGCTACTGCTCTGGTCGTCCTGTGTGTGTTATTTTTCGATTAAATTCCTTGCCTTAGCAATATCTGCTCGGAGAAGGAGAGTGCGGATGTTGTTACTTGGTGAAGGAGGCATATGTGGAGTATTTTCAAATGCAGTTCGAATCCTTAAGAGCTTCCTCTGTGCATTGTGTCCTTTTTCGGCTCCCGGCTTGAAATGGAATGGGGTTCGTGCAGGACGGGTTAAATGGAAATCACTGAAACACAAGGACTTGCTGCTGAGAGTTCAGCGTTCAAGATTGCACATGGATGACATGCGATTGCTAATTGAAGATTGACAACTGACGCTTAAAGAAGATTGAAGATTGTAGATTGAAGATTGAAGATTGAAGATTGAAGATTGAAGATTGAAGATTGAAGATTGAAGATTGAAGATTGAAGATTGAAGATTGGAGATTGAAGATTGAAGATTGAAGATTGAAGATTGAAGATTGAAGATTGAAGATTGAAGATTGAAGATTGAAGATTGAAGATTGAAGATTGAAGATTGAAGATTGAAGATTGAAGATTGAAGATTGAAGATTGAAGATTGAAGATTGAAGATTGAAGATTGAAGATTGAAGATTGAAGATTGAAGATTGAAGATTGAAGATTGAAGATTGAAGATTGAAGATTGAAGATTGAAGATTGAAGATTGAAGATTGAAGATTGAAGATTGAAGATTGAAGATTGAAGATTGAAGATTGAAGATTGAAGATTGAAGATTGAAGATTGAAGATTGAAGATTGAAGATTGAAGATTGAAGATTGAAGATTGAAGATTGAAGATTGAAGATTGAAGATTGAAGATTGAAGATTGAAGATTGAAGATTGAAGATTGAAGATTGAAGATTGAAGATTGAAGATTGAAGATTGAAGATTGAAGATTGAAGATTGAAGATTGAAGATTGAAGATTGAAGATTGAAGATTGAAGATTGAAGATTGAAGATTGAAGATTGAAGATTGAAGATTGAAGATTGAAGATTGAAGATTGAAGATTGAAGATTGAAGATTGAAGATTGAAGATTGAAGATTGAAGATTGAAGATTGAAGATTGAAGATTGAAGATTGAAGATTGAAGATTGAAGATTGAAGATTGAAGATTGAAGATTGAAGATTGAAGATTGAAGATTGAAGATTGAAGATTGAAGATTGAAGATTGAAGATTGAAGATTGAAGATTGAAGATTGAAGATTGAAGATTGAAGATTGAAGATTGAAGATTGAAGATTGAAGATTGAAGATTGAAGATTGAAGATTGAAGATTGAAGATTGAAGATTGAAGATTGAAGATTGAAGATTGAAGATTGAAGATTGAAGACTGAAGATTGAAGATTGAAGATTGAAGATTGAAGATTGAAGATTGGCGGATTGTAGATTGTTGAACAAAATTCAATATTCAACGTCAGAGTTCAAGGAGTTGAACGATCGATTCATGTATAAAGATGAGGGGATTGAATCCCAAACAATTTTTTTTACCACACAAAAGGAACCCCGACCAACCGCCCTGATCCAACTGATGTCATCCTGCAACATCATCATTTCTCATTTTATCAGTGAACTTCTAAATTCGTAAACTTTTCACCCCGAACCCAAAAGGGTGCTGTTGTGTGAAAAGTGTCCCATCAACACCGGGGTAAACACGCGTCACCCCTTGATCTAACCCACTCATAACGACGACCAACCGAAAATGAAATCGACCTGTCTCCAATCGACGACCCTATCACACTCAACTTGAGATACAAACAAACACAGCTAACAAACTTTCTTTTTTTTTCCACTGTTTATCTTATCACAATGCTTCACCGAATAGCGAGTTGCTCGCCCAGCCCCTGACCTCCGTGCGATAGCACGCAGCCAATAACACTTTACAACTCGTTCCGCACAAGCTAAGGACTACGAACCACAGAATATAATCAACCCCAAGGCTATTTTCCCATTTTCACAGTTCAAACAAGTTACAAATTGTAATAAAAGTTAAAATTAAATTGTATTTAGATATGCAGAGCAGCCCTGCCACCTAGCACACCCATGTGCTATGTGCTATGCGCTACCTCTCCCGCTTTCACTGGCGGTCCGATAACCCCCACAATTTGTTCGCGAATCGATTTCGACCCTTCGAACCCTCGATATCCCTCGAATGCGAAAAGAAATTAAATAAAATCCTCTATCTCTCGTCTCTGACTACCGAGCAAAGCCAGTTAACCAAGCAATTTTTCGTCGTCGTCGTCGTCTCGTCGTCCCATCCGCCAGGACACGCAAAACGAGTGCGGAGATAGCATCGTCACAGTGGGTGGGTCCGGGGGGCGGGCGGCTTGTTTGACCAAAAATAAGATTTACATCTTTGGTATCGTCATCAGTGAGTAGATATCCCTTTTGGAGTGTTACACTGCTCCTGGATAGATATCTGTATCCTTTTGTCATCGGGCTATGATCGAAGGCACTCCCATCGACACCCCTCGTCCCGTCTACCCCCTCACACACACTCGGGCGCTGTAACTAGCTGGGAAGGGCGCTGAGTGTGTCAAGTGGTTTTAATCAGATTTCTTAGGCCATACATAACCCTTAACCAATTTTCAATCTTCCCTCGGTAATACAATGTGTGCTGCCCAACCTTCGCAGTTTGATCCTGAAAGGATACGACGACGACTGACTGAATGAGGATATGGGGGAGGGTATCATCATTGGTTGAGAGATAGTGTCGGCACAACCCTTTCGGTGTCAAATATTTGGATATGTTTCTTCAGTGGAGATGATGCTTTCATCATTTTGGTGGGACACACTTTCCTATACACTGACGATGCAAAGTATTCGAACGGCCTGTGGAGATGGTTTGTTGGAATCTTTTTCTGTATCTTAATCGTGGTCGTCCTGGTTTGGATTGTCCCACAGGCTCGAAGATCTTAGGCTAATTTTAATGTAAAATGCTTCAGTTTCATGCTCGGATCTTATTCTCTAAACGCCGTCAAAGTGAACAGGATCAAAGATCGCATGCAGGACGACGGCAGCAAACCTGTTTAAAAAGTCCTAAGTTCCTAAGTTTCGCTTAAATGTCGAGATATTGAACCACTTGACGGAAGGACACATCGCGGTTGATCAAATTAAGACCACGACCTTATTCCCTTAGCGACTCAAAATTCCACCTCGACCGACGTCAGTACAGTACTTTTAGGTGCCACTGTTTTTAGCAAATTCATAAATGCCTAGGTAGGCCCATCTCTGCGTTCGTTTGAGCTAAACAAACTTACCGCAAGCAATTTCGTGAGTACTCTCTTCCTTTAAGTGGTACTCCGCTTCAACAAGGGTTGAAGGCAGATCCAACGACTGTGTGTTGGTGTGTGCGCCTTAAGTGCACATCCCACCATTTCAGCCACCACCACTACCACAGCCACCGCTGCCACATCGTCTTCGTTTCCGCAGAACAACTCAACAGATAGGCCGCCAATAGAGCCGACGACCGACGACCGACACCGGAAAAGGCTCAGATGAAGCAAGCAGGTCGGCCACTGCTTCTACCCTCCCTCGCCGAGTTTTTCCCTCCCCCCTCGGGGATTCGTAAAGTGCTGGTGTTAACAATTTTCTTTCAATTTACGGATATTTTTGGAATTTTAATGAAACGACAGAAGACGAGGTGTTTATTGCCGCTGCCGCTGCTGACGCCGCCGTGGCATCATCCCCCCCTCCCATCGGCTGGTATTGATGATGCTTCCGAAACGGTACCTCCAGTCTTTGGCCCCGGAAAAGGGTTACAGTGTTAAGTGTGGAAAATATTTTCCGAGTTAATGTTTGCATTCGGGGGAGAATTGAGAGCTGTTTCTCGAAATTGATACGACGACAACGACAACGAGGACGGTGTTATTTGGTTTTCCCCTCCCTACACCGCTCCGCCGCCATCCAACCCCACGCAAGCGTCTTGAGAAACCAAAGCCCGGCTGAGCACTCTAAGGCGGGCTTTTGAGTGCCTGAAGAATATCATCTTCGGAAATTTATTGAAGTTCATTTTTCTCGTTTAAGGTGAAGTGGCTGTATAGTGGTAAGGTTCACCCACCCCCATCCACTCCACCCACAAGGGAAGGTGTACAAATAGTTGTTTCGGCAACAAAGGGTTGGATCGAGACCGTGGCGAGGCGCTTGCGGCGAACCGGGTGCTGACTTTCAATCGTGGGTCTTGTGGGGCGGTGGGCGATGAGGGGGGGAGGGGGAGAGGGGGGGAATGGGAAATTTATATGTCGAGCTATGGGTGAGGAGATAAATTGTGCAGTTTAACGTCGCCTTTGAGATGATGCCCCAATAAAAGTTAATAGACTCGAAAACCAGGCACAAGCACAACTGACTGACAATGAGGGTGATTCTGTGTGCGTGCGTGTGTGTGGGTAGACGATGTCAAAAATCGCTTACAGCCGACTTTATGTGCTCGGCGTGGGGCCCAAGTGGGTGTGTGGCAGCGTGACGGTGGGGGTGCTGAGTGTCATCGGTTTGTAGTGTCGTTAATGGCAAGAGGCTTAAACGAAGGAGTTCATGCAATTAATCCTGGAATGGTTTCGTTTGATTGCTTTTTGGTTTGTCAGGGCTCGAAGAAAGGGTGTGAACAGGAAAGGGTGCCATTGGCAGCGGTGATTTGGATGTTTCGACTTTGTCGGTACATCAGCGAGCAATTATTCTGATAATCTATTGGAGTTGTTAAAATCGGATCCATGAGGAAGATTTGCGAGAGAATATAGATATCTTGAAACAAAAGCATTAAGGGCCCAATCAAATCTGAACGAAACAAAGGAAACTTTCCGAAAATATTTTGTCACACGGCCTCCGCTCAACTGTATAAAGGACCCAAAAGGCTGTGAAAGTGGTAGTGGAATTCCCATTTTCCAACTGCTACAGCGGCCCAACTAGACCTTCCAATGACTTCTGTACACCTTTTCCTACCTCGTTAATAAAATCACATAAATTTCAGATGCATCCGCCGACATCGGGATTTTCGCCTAAAAAAATCGACAGTGGTTAGTATAGGATTTTTTAGGTTTTTCCTAGCTCATCTTCCAACTGCCACAGCGGCCCAACTAGACCTTCCAATGACTTCTATACACCTTTTCCTGCCTCGTTAATAAAATCACATAAATTTCAGATGCATCCGCCGACATCGGGATTTTCGCCTAAAAAAATCGACAGTGGTTAGTATAGGATTTTTTAGGTTTTTCCTAGCTCATCTTCCAGCTGCCGCAGCGGCCCAACTAGACCTTCCTACGACTTCTGTACACCTGTGGTTATGTTTTCTTACCTCGTTAATGGAATCAGATACATTTCAGATGCATCCGCCGGCATCGAAATGGTTAGTATAGGATTTTTTTAGGTTTTTCCTAAGTCATCTTCCAACTGCCACAGCGGCCCAACCATCAGCCTTCGATCTTCTTAAGATACACACACAATTAAAAAAATGGCTAGGAGGCACCACCTGCTTTAAAATAAATTAAATATGACCAGCACCAAATCTTAAACGATCACTATGTCTGCTCAGACTCAGCTGACCCTCACTTGGGATGCTTATCGGCGTCATATTCGGATAATGCAACAAAAAGTTACTGTCGATGGTAGTTGGAGCACTGACTGGCCATAATCATCTGAAGCACCATTGAATGATAATGGGACTAGCCAACGATGTTGTATGCAGATGCTGCCCACTACCTGTTATTGTCCTAGTCTCTGTCAGTTGAGGCGCTGGGAGAACATTTCTTCTAAGACTTTCTTTCGTGTGGGTACTCACCGTCTACTCACGTAACTAACCTATCTACTTTCAGAACTTAGCATTTCAGCTTAACGTCAGCTCCCGTTGGCCAATTAAACAACGTCCGCTCTACTCTCTGAGCAAGCATCCGGTCAACTTCTCGATGCTCCAGGCAGCATCCATTTCAGACAAGGCATTTTACAGAACGTGTCAAGCCGAGGTTGCGACTACGAGACTTGTGATTTTGGACGCAGTGGAAAAGTCGTTAGAATAATCCCGTGTGAGTGCAAAGATGAGACTGCTTGAACACATAACCAAATCAGAGTTCATCGATCATCCCACCATGCACTGGACAACCCTACCGAGTGGTTCACCTCTTGTCATCCTCTTTTTACATGCGTCATCGAATCCGATTTGGAGACATTCTTTCATTCAGTTTTACACCTCCCTCCCCCACACGCACACCCCCATTCCGGTGCGCATTGATTTTTCCTTCAACACTCTGGAGCTATTTAAATCGGGATGCCCGTCACGGCCCCATCCCTCCACTCATCGGCATGCATGTGTGTCTTCCCATCCGAAATCCGATCAGAGGGTGACACTCGTGTCACGTCAAAGTACCTTTAAAAATCGCACATCCTTGCCGTCAATTGAAGTATGACAAACAGCACTTATGTATAAGCATGTCGCGTATGTGTCGCCAACAAATGCGCACATCCGCAGCGTATACGCGCCGCATCGCACTCCTTTCCCAATGTAATCCGTAGCCTCAAACGCCAGCGCCAACGCCAACGCCAACGACAACGACAATGCCAACGCCAGGCAGCATCATCCAGCCACTGAACGAATGAGCGAGTGAGCGAGCGAGCGAGCGAGCAACGACAACAGCTATAAATTCCGATGTGTGTTAAATTGAAAAATTCCAGAATATTGAGGGTGTATCAGGTCCTGACGTGGATACAAATTGTTACCCGATGATTTGCATAATTTCAATTTAAGAAGAATTCCTCAGCTTTGCTTGGCTTTTGGATTCTTTCTTCGGTTTTAAATGCTCCCTTTCTTGACGCCGCGCCGCGACGCTGCCGACTGGCGGCTGGTGTAGGCAGTCGAGGCCAAAGCTGATTTGTGTTGTTTAAGGCTGCCGATGAGTTGTGTCCTTGACGAGGTAATGTAAAGTTCTGTTTTTCTGTTTTTTTTTTTGTTCGAGGAAAATCAATACATTTAATAGATTTCGACGGTGTGAAAGTTGAAGGTTACGGGCGGCCTTTGAATGAAGGCTGCTGTGGTCTGCTACATGTTGAGCGCGGTTTCTGGGGCTTGTGAAAAAGGGAGGTCAGCTGGTAGATGCTTAAATGGGAGGAGATTTTTCAGAAAGTGCAATGGTAACCCTTTAAACATGACGGCAGGAGATCTGGCGGTTCATGGGAAACTTTGGGCACTGCACTGGCGAATTAAACACTTCAGTTGGAGAAATGTTGGAGGGAATGGAGGCATAATGAATGAATCCAAATTCGACCGCGTGCAGGCAGAGATTAAGTCCTATGTCTACAAGAGGATGCAGGATTTAAAGAAGAAAGAAGTTGGCATTTAAAATTTAAGAGCGCAAATTGGATACAAATCGCAACTTGAGAAGTTAGTTGTTCAAGTGAAGTGGACAGTCTCTGACTTTTCAATTCTAAAAGGAAGGACTTGTGTCATTGGCTGGATGTTGCTGCGAAATTCGAATTTAACTCAACGTTTTGACTGTCATCAAATGACTTTCAGATTATAGCTCCGGCAGCCCTCGGACAGCGTTTATGGGATACCCACGGTTAAGTCTTGTGACCCGATCAATTCGCCGTCCTTTCGAGTCAAACTTCCGATCTCTTAGAACATGCCAGTCAAATGAAACAGTGACCATCTACTGGACCCTGTGTGTAATAGCAGCAATTAAACGTGCAAAGCCTAATTTTGCCACTGCACCTTGTGTATGGAAAATATGGGGAACAAAATATTCGAGTTACAGAGAAATTCGACTTTGGGAGAGTCCACTGTGTAGCCGTGACTGTACGGACGCGTGCACCAGGACGTATATGTTGTGTATTGGCCACTATGGTCTACTATCGGTTCGTTTTGAAAATACAGTGGAGTCGGGGCTGGTTTTGGTGTAGCCACCAGTAAAATTGCCGTCCTTTGGCAGACTCTTCCCGAACCAAAGGAGACTATGAGCGACATCCCATTCGCATTGGAGTCGCCTGTCCAATGTTTGATGTCCGACATGGAAGATGACAGGACATCCTTGTGGATCCTGTATTAGGCCTATCGCATCGCATACGGGAATGCTTCGGGAGGAAGAAAGGCGTTAATGCGCACCTCTTCATATTACGTAATATTGGGGTAAGTAAAATTGTAGTAAGCTCCAAAGCCTCGTTGTGCAGAACTTCATTCGGATAGAACTTCTTGTCCTCAGATTTGGGTATACGATGCAACCGTAGACAGGTCCGAAGACACTGTCTCTCGAACAACCTCATCTTTTTCATCTGGGAATGACTTACGGTGAACCACAGTGGAAAAACGTGCGTGGTGTTCTTCTCGGGCAACGTTCGAGGCGGGCATGCTTTAATTTTCTGCTCTATAGGTCGATGATTACCAACTTCTTTTGGCCTGAATTGGATGAATGATGAACACCAACGACATGTGGTATCAGTAGCATTCCGCTACTTGCCACATAGCTTGCGCCACATTGGAAATTTTTCACGAGCGATTCGAGGGCATGGTCATATTACGTGGAGATGATGTGAACTGGCCACTGAGATTGTGCGATCTGCTGGGTCAAGATTGTCTAAATTTTGATGACTCTGCTATCTGACTGCGGACATCTTGAACATCTGGTCTGGTGGCCCTAAAACCTACTAGATCTTGCTAGAATTCAGCGATTAAACTTATAGCAGACAACAATGTCGTAGACTCATTAGACTGGCTCGAACACCGACGTACAGAGTCTTTTCTCTTCTTTATCGCTATTTTAACAAACGATGCTCATGTGAGCTAGCCAATAGCCATGAAAGACACCCGCAAAATCCTTCTCGCCACGAATACCCATCAGTTTACCCATAAGCCTGCTTTTGGACTAGAAGCTAGAGACTCGTTTTTCAGCCGCACTACACGAACAACTCCCAGCCCAATATTTCCCACAGACCACACTGTCGCAGTTGCAACAACACTGCTGAGAGGGAGAGCTTACCACATTTCCTGTGTAGCTGCCCGGCACTTGCTAGAACCAGAGAGCGAGTGCCTGGTGGACCCTTATTCAAACTCACTTAATGAGATTTCTACAAAGAATATTAAGGATCTTATGTCTTTCCTAAAGTTTTAGGGACATTTCAAGGACACTCCTCAATTTAATTATCAGAGCAGTAGCATAAATATGGCACGCAGTTTCCCACTGAATCACCACTTCTACCTACCTACCTACCTACAATCCGCAGATATTTAAGACGAATGTACACATATGCCTCCTCTCTCTCCCTCTACACTCCGGACATTTGGCAATCCCTTAAGCACGCGCAAATTTAAATAAAAAACAATAGTTTGCTGTTGTGTTCAGGCTTTTATTAAAGTGCCCGTCGTTTGAAGCCAAGCATTCATTAGGGGTCCCCGGTTCGAGTCCCAGTGAAAGCAAAGTTAAAACGCTTTTAAATCTGGTCCAGTCACCATTTGCCGTTATGGCACTATCGCTGGAGTTGTCGATCAGTGGTAGTAGTCTGACTATGGGTATCACAATGGACCAAAATGGTCTAAGTGTGCTGGCGATTTCGCTGGCAGCCCAACTACCTAACCTAACCTAAGCCAATATTTGAAGCAAAATAAGCAGAAAGAGCCCAGCCTCATTTTCGGAGAAGGCGACAGCAGCCACATTCTCATCTGTACGCACGACGACGGGGACCATGAGTGTTTTCCATTAGCATACCAGTCTCACGAACTTTTTGCACAAACTTGCGTACAGCTGTCGCGGTGGGTGCTCAATTTTGGCCAAAACTTCTTGTTTTCAAAAAACGCACTGCTTAGGCTAGCACAGCACTGACTTTGGAAATAAGTTTCCAATGTTTCCCAACGTTGTTCAAGCGGGAAAACAGCTGTCAGTGTCAAATAACCTGTGATTAAGAGAAAAACAACTAGATGTAACACCCTGTACGTTCACCTCAACAGTGGATGATCTACAGCTGCGACTGTACTTGCAACAAAATAGTGCCCAATTTTTTATTTATAACTTCCAAGCGATTCCCTTTTTAATTGGCTAGATTCGGCGATGTCGCAACAATGGTTGTATAGATAGTTGCTACTTTTAAACTGGAACGCGAGGTAATAAGCTGCGTAAAGAGTCCTCCGACACAATACGCTTCTCCTTAGATTTCTGCTCCATTTTTATTACTAGCGAGTGACGACAGCATCAACGGAATGGTGACCATTTTCAATTTTATCTAGACTGGGCAAGCTATCAAGCAAATGCGTGTAGGTCATTGCGTTTCGCAGTTAATTGCATTGCCTCATGTTAAGTCCCTTCGTGGGATTTTAAGTTATCATGAATAATATATGAGATCTCAAATGCACCTGCTCCCACCTCCGACCATTGCACATTTGTCAGCAAATCATCTCCTCAAACAAACGCTGAGACAAACATCTGCACCTCTTCTACAACTTACCACCTCAACCCCATGCGCATCATCGTCGCCTTAACGCAATGAAAAATTCAGCGAAACAGAAAATAAAACAAAAATCCACCACAGTGCACAAACCCCATCACATTCACCCCACTTACACATCAAACAGGTGTCCTCCCGAGTCTCACACTCATGCCGCCCTCTGCCTGCATCGTGTATCACCTGAACAAATGGCTTAAGTCCCCTTTAATCTGGAGCAGCTCCTCAACATCACCAATAAACCCTATCCAGCACTTAAAGCAGTCCTTAAAGGAATTCCTTAATTACAGCAATTAAATTGGCCACCAGGACACGTTCAAGTTATCAAACGCAAGGCATTCTAAATTCCTCAGAGGACCTCCTCGAATGGTCGAATTCAACGAAAACAAAGTTAAACATTGCAAAACATTCGGGATTCCTTAATCCACTGAGCCGTCGAGCTCTCACACAAAATTGTCGACCCAGACCAAAGTGCTGGGACACAACACCATCCACAAGTGCGCACGCCCGTCTCCATCAGCAAATGGCAAGGCGCTCTCGGCAGCCCTCTCAGCACAGAGCCACCGTGTGGAACGTATCAAAGTCCACATTGTTGTGCATCAAGCCGACTGGTCGTCGGCTTTTATACCAGTCTGGCGAGTCGGGTAGATCCTGCGAATGTCGCACAACTCCTGAATACGGTTAGTCCTCGTGCAACCACTTGACGTGACGGCATTGCATATCCTTTGCTCTCGGCACCTCTCATACAAAACCGTTGAAAAAATTCAAATAAATTCCAAATAAATCGAAAAGCAAAAAAAAACAAGAAATTCGCAGCACACCACTTCCTTCAGGGAAAGGATAATTGATTCAAAGAGTGTCTCCGCTGAGTGATGCTGTCCAAAGGATAATAACTGCGAATTGCGTTCATCGATTAATTAGTGGGCGAGCAGAGTGACGGGGCACTCTCAAGTTCGGTGCATCGACGTCGCTAGTCGCGGACGGTTTGTGTGCAGAGTGGTCCGGTGGTTGTGGATGTGTCAGGATACCCCCTAGTTGTGCGGTGTCTGGTTGATTCTTTCTCTGAAGTTCCGCAGTGGAGAGTGATTTATGTTTTATTAATATTGGAAGTGATTTATTACACCCGTCTCGTGGTCGGTCCTGCGAGGGCATCTCTCAGCATCGCGGCATTTCAAAGTTTCTCGCAATCTCAGGAGCTCAGGATCTCCATCGCCACAAAATCCTTTTCGTGAAGTTCGAACGGAACAAGCCAGCAAACAAGCAGGAATGCGGCGTAACTTTGTTCAAAGTGAAAATTAAGTGAAGCACAACGGTGCAACAGTCGCACGAGCGAGAAGAGGAAGTGTAGTGCCCGTGGTGCCGTTAGATAGAGTGACACAGATTCGTGTGGACATCAAGGAGGCACGCGGACCAAGGCAGCAGAGTGCAATCGAGTCTCATTTGTTTTACGCGTCACTGGTGCTCCTCTCATGGGTAATGGATCGATTTATTTTTCATTTATTTTTAGATTAAGGCTTACACTAATTACTATGCTGACCCGCTGGGGAATGATGGGGGTCCTGAGGTGCATTGCATCTGAGTGGACATTCCCTTCAAGCAGTCATCCTCGGCTGTCGAGATGGGGATGGTAATCGGATTTCATGAGGGATTTCCTCTTGGACATGGGAGTTCATTGGCTATCGTATGTGGGCTGAAGTGGGACATGGTGAAGAATGTCATAGCCCATAATTAACATGATGATTTTGCGAATACGAGGCAGACCGAATTTGCTTGTGCTCTTTAATTGTTTAAATATTGGTTTTGTAGTCGATGGTACCTCCTGCGAAACAAGATCAGGCAGTCAATTGGTGGTCGCTTCAGAGGTCTACTGATGGGCTTAGGGGTTTCTGTAGAATTTCAAATCGAATTCAACTAAAATTAGAGCTGTTCGAATTCATGATCCTACGTCCAAAAACATTGCCAGATTGTGTGATATTGACAACCCATCTAACACTTGTGAATTTTCGGAATATTTTTATTTCTAATTTGAATTTTCGGCTGTGATTGTAGTTTGTCAAGTCAAGTTTTGGTTTCGACGAGACAAGTAAATTTATTATTCAGACTTCTGCATTGAAGATCGGTGTACAGTCCCGCAGCCCATGTTGAACTGGGTCTAGCCTCTACATAAACCACTCGTTTTTCTATCACAATTAGATGGGACCTACAATTTCATGCTGACTCCGAACGACTATGTTTGAGAATATTTTCCTACACTGAAATACACTTTGAACATTGTCAGTGACTTGAAAGAGCCGAGAATTATGAAAGATGGTAAATTCGGGATTGAAGCTGGCACCTACAGTGTAGGAGTCGATGCACCAACTCAGTACGCCATGGCGACCACCGTATATTTATTTGACAAGATCAATGATCAGTCTACTGTGCTGATGAAACCGTGCCGTATTTACAAAAAAATCTTTGCTGTTCACGTGAATTTGTGACATTGTTTGGTTGTGGTCTCATCAACGGTCGGGCTGCCCGTAAATAAGCTCAAAGCGTTATTCAGCCTTTTCTCAAGTTTTGTTGAAACATATTTTATGTGAAGAAATTATTTATTTAATTTTAGTAATAATAAACAAATGACATAACAATTAATGGTCTTTTAAATAAAATTAACTTTTAATATTTTATTTAAAATAACATTAAATTGTGATAGTGCTCATGTATCTTTGTATTCATCTTGTACATCCCATGCCGCCATGACAAACGACACCGCGACCTAAGAAGTCTATTGTATCGAAGGGTTGGAGTTATCCCAGAAGACGTACTTATGATAGATAGTATGTCCTTTGTAGTGGATCCCTTTAGTTCCAGTATCTCTCTAGATTAGTGACTGGCATTCAGATAAAATGTGTTCGAATGTCTCGTCCTCCTCCAGGTATTGTCGACATTCCTTGTCCTCGCCCGTTAGCTTTCTTATAGTGCCCTTGCCAAAGCTGGGCTAGGCCTATCAAAGGCTTGATTAATCGCTTGCATTGCCTAAGACCATTTACATAGGTCCAGTGGTCTAGTCGAAGAATGTTTTCCCATTCGTTGATCAGCATGGTCGCTGCTGACACTACAATACGGTTCAGGATGTATGAACGCATTTTTCGAGACAGCCCTAGCGGGCTCATCTGTATATTCATTTCCTATCCCCTTGTGAGAGGGACTCAGTGGTGCTTCACTTTGTTGTAGCTCTCATGTAAGAGACGTCATTGATAATTTGAATGAGATTGGTGAAGGTTCATTTTTGTTTTCATTTATTTGAGATTGTTACTAAGCTTTTTGGAATGAATCTGACAGGCTCGGAGTTTGAGGAAAACAAAGTGTCCCTGACAGATTATTGCAATACCAAAACTCAAATTTTTGGTGATCACAAGTCCAGGCCTGTTGTGTACAAATTTAAAATTTGAACACAGTATAGAAAAGAGGATGTACTTCAAATTGATGAACGGATTTAATTACCTTCCGCCTTGAATTAGCCTTTCAACATGTAAAATCACAAGATGACATCAAAAATCGCTGTCAACCACCCATTGCATAGCTTTCACTATTGAATCACAATAGACACTAGAACCGCGAGCTTTCCTTTCAGTTGATCTAGGATTTGAGTGCTGCCTTGAGAAAATTGACAATTCTCCAAATGGGATTTCTTAAACGTCTTTCCCTGTTATGGACGTTTTGTTTATTTTTTTTAATCTTTCTCGGACAAGGCTTGGGCAGTCTGTTAGTATATGTCCCATAGTTTCTTTAACCTGGCCACAATGGCTACAAATTTCTGTATTTCTGATACAAATGTTAGTAGTAATAGTAGTAATGGAGTAATCTGTGTTCCCAACAATAACAAGAGTTACTCTTAACTAAATGTAAGTTCGCTCTGAATAATCTTCTGCAGAAAAGCTTCTAGGCTTCGCAGATTTCGTATTGTCATGACATGTAATTTTAGTTTAAATAATCTTGTAAGGCCAACCGATATCTTATTTTAGGTTAGGTAGTTGGGCTGCCAGCGAAATCAACAGCACACTTAGACCGTGTTGGTCCACTGTGATACCCATAGTCAGACTACTGCCACTGATCGACAACTCCAGTAACTGGACCAGATTTGAAAACCGAATAAAGCGTATTAACTTTGCTTTCACTGCGATTCGAACCGGGAACCCCTCTAACCAGGGGCAGGCACTCAACCAACTGCGCCATCCAGCTGTAACCGATATCTTACATGTACTCTCCTCTACCGCTTGTTTGGGACTATAGTTTTGTTCCATGAACATGCTTAAGAATTTAATCACCTCCTGGTTGTTTCAAAGGTGGTTCCTGCTTACGCTGCATACACAGTGTCATACAACACTAATAATAATAATATAATAATATTGGTGGCGCTACAGCCCGTAGAGGGCCAATGCCTAGCTTCTTAGCAACCACTCGTGTTGTGCGTGCTATTGTTCTATCACGAGTGGAAGGGACCTACAGTTTTATGCCGATTCCGAACGGCCAAGTTTGAGAAGCTATTTCTTGACAGTTATACTCTTTGAGGCATTGTCAGTGACTCGAAAGAGGTGGGGCCGTGAAAAGTTTTTCTTGTCGTATGAGGAATCGAACCTAGACAGGTAGGTCCAAGTGCGTAGGAGTCGACGCACATACCCACAACGCCACGGGCCACCAGGATAGCTGAGCATAAACCAATAAGCCTCTGCAATCAGAGCGATATCATCTGTCGCCAGTTTTAAACCCTAAGCTGATAGAGGTCCTTCATTATTTGGATGTGCCACCTTGGACTAGGGCGTGCTCTGTGGACTTAATGGATTTTATGGAAACAGTTTATTGCCTACGTTTACTCAATATCATATCACGGAATGACTACCGTAAGGCAGATTTACTTAAGTCTACGGCAAAGCTTAGCCGAGCGATCTTGTGGCAACCTGAGCTGTCTTGCGAGAACATTTATACCAGGTCCAGGACTTGCGATATGTGGTGCTCGCAATTAGAAAGTTGTCTGATCAATTTGATATTAATGGGAATTGGGAGTCTTAGGGTCTCGGGCCAATCACTTAGCCAAGGCGTTTAAGATTCTTAAGGCTTCTCGTGTGTTCCTCCTGTTTTTAAAGTCCTTCTTAGTTCTTTTTATGTTAGGCTTTGTTAAAGGTTGATGGTGGCCTGTGGCATTGTGGATATGTACGACGCCAAGGCACTTGAACCTAGGAATTATGTTCATGATCCCACCACTTTCGAGTCACTCTATAACTGTCTAGAAAAAGCTTCTCAAACTTCGCCGCTCGGAGTCGGCATAAAACTGTAAGTCAATTCAACTCGTGAGAGAACAATAGCTCGCACCACTCGAGTGGTTGCTGAACAAGCTGGGCCCAGGCCCTCTACAGGCTGTAGCGCCACTCATGTCGTTGTTTTTATTTATTGATGCTTAAATTGTTAGAACTGCTTAGAGCTTCAAGTAGTAATTATTATTTTCAACAAAATATGTCTAATTTCGTTTCGCGCAAAGAATTTCCGGTCAAACGAGTGATCATTCCACACTCAATGTAGGGTAAACCGTCTCTAAGATACGACGGAAATTCAATTTAAGCGACATTGAACTTACTCATAATTTATTCACTCAAGGCCCCGCTCGCCGACCTGCTTCCCTCTTGTATTGCAGTAATGCCCACGAAATTCACGCTCGTCTCCATCGATTTGTAGTCGCGAGCCTAAAACAATTCCATGTCACTGAACCCGACCTAAATCCGTCGAAAATTATCACCAAACATCGACTTCTTGTGCAAATACACGACGAACAGAGTGGAGACCGACCGGTTCATCGCCTAATATGTTGTTCAATAGGCAATAACTTAAACCAGACAACAAGAGGTCCTTCATTGGGGCAAAATAGCGGAGTAGCAGAATGGCAAAACATAAACGATTCAAGTGGCTTAATTGCATGCCGACACGCATCCGAGCGACGCGACGGGGGGAGGCAAAGACACACAATGTGTGGAACGTGCACATATCACCACTTTAACCGAAACCATTCGGTCGTGTATTTAAAGTGAAATTAGTGCGATGAATCAGTGGGGCAAGCGGAACATTACGTGTACGTCACACAGCACAGCAAAGCGGCCCCCCCCTCCGGCAAGGTCCCCCGCTGTGCGCCATGCAGGCGGTTGTAATGTTGTTTATCTGGTAACTATGACAAGAGGTCTTCAGACAGCAGCCACCCTCTGCAGCTGACGCCGTGAAGCTCCTCCAGTCACATCAGAGTGCGGCCCTCAAAGGGACATCCGAATCGTTGCGTCCGTTGAAGGACCTTTCAACGGTGCTCCTTATCAGGACAATTGGAATTTATCACATTCACATGTCAGACCTCCGCAAAAAGGGTCGCATAATAAATTGCGACGAAAGGACCGATAAATAAGCAAACATATTGCTGCTAATGTCCTTCTGGATTTCATATTTCGCAGCCGACCGATCTTTCACCTTTCGTCGGGTCTGGGCCGAGATTCCACGCCAAGCATTCACACTTTACAATCGAAAGGGACTGCGTGCGTACATATTTATCTGAATGCCACAATCTGTGGGTTGCCTTTCGTGATGGCAGCCGTCTGCCTTCTCCGTAGGGGGGAAGAGTCACTCGGTCCATTTGTAACGAATTGAGAATTTCACACACAAACCGAGGTATCTTGATCTGTCAGTTTGAATGGCGCTTCGGATGGGCTTGTGGTTTATGAAGGACTTCATGGAGGTCTGGTTAGCTTGGGTTGGCGTTTCATCAAGTGGTTGTGTGGGTGGTCGGTATTAATATTGCAAAAGGGTGATGATAAAGTGGGGAATTTTTCAAGACAAAGACCGGATGGGTCGGTGTCGGTTGGCGGAGTGCTTTAAGGGAAGTTTCGAGTAATTAACTCGAATCGTAAAAATATCCCTTTCTTTGATTGAGGGCCTATTTAAGGCCGGATTGTATATTTTGATTGTGATTCCCCCTGGACGGGGTGGATGTTGGGATGGGACTGACTCCAGGGACCCTGGTTGGGGTTTTTCCTTTCGATTTCAATCGACTGTGAATTGTTGTTTTAAGCTGTTCGGTTTACAGGGTGGAATTTTGTGATACATTCCGAAGCAGGGAAATGTCGTGATTGGCTTTGGGACTGATAAGGTTTTAAGAGCACTCCGAGTTTCTGACATGTTAGGCATCAGCGCGTGAATGTAGTCAAAATGGGCAGATTGGAAATTACTTGACGGATAAATGGGACATCTTGTTGGTGGAAGGAAACGTATTTCATTAAAGTGTCCATCATTGCGGTTGTCAACCTGATAACGATATCCGTCGTAATCCAGCTATTAATTGACATGCGATTTATTTTTATATTTTTGTCTAA
Source organism: Eristalis pertinax (assembly GCA_907269125.1). Taxonomy (NCBI): domain Eukaryota; kingdom Metazoa; phylum Arthropoda; class Insecta; order Diptera; family Syrphidae; genus Eristalis; species Eristalis pertinax. The sequence goes on from OU026149.1 coordinate 30,860,404, forward strand.
ATCTAGCTTAGTTAGTTATTTTTTTTAAATAAACTTAATAGAAAGAGGTTATCTACCCATGTCAAGTCTTTTTAATGTCCTACTTGCAGTTTTAGCCCAGGCCCGTGAAGTCGGGTGATCATGGCTCATGGATAACGTGTAACCATTTCATCAAACAACTGACACGGATAGACCGATGCTATGTGTCTCAAATCAGTCTTGTTCGTATTCCTATGACATTTTCAAATACATCCGATCACCAATGCTAATGTGCAAAAATCGTACGTGATCATTTCACTTTCTGTACTTCTGCTCTGAGTGATTGGTATCCATTTGATGACAGGTGTCTTGCAGCCAAAAGGAAAATGTTGAATATCTCAGAGACGCCAATGCAAACGTCGAAGATCAGTCAGTTGACGGTAGTAAGTCCATTGAAGCTCTTCCAATGAAGGCAATTATGTAAAATTTTCTCCTTCGTTATCAGAGTAGTCTCAAGTATCAGAATGTATGCCTTCAAATGAAATCAGAGCCGTGATATCCTGTGCCGAGATAAAAGTTCTAAGACACAAAGGTTGATGTTTTGAGAGCTTGTCTTAATTGTCAAGAAAAAATGTATGCAAGATTCACGCTGATGATGATTTGACATATTCCTAAACAAAATATTCTAAAGGTGTTCAAACGCACGATCTAGCCGGCCACTGGTTCTGAATGATGAATTGCTCCCCAAACTCATGTCTTTGGGATTTTTTTAAGAAGCCAATCTTTCTATGATGAGATGACACTGCTTCTGTTAAAATAAACACGGAGTAGGTAGGAAGCCTTAGAATTCGAAACTGTTCCTAAAGCAAAAAAAGTAGTCCGCATTCAACATCGGTCACTCAACCGTTGTTAACGAATACAACTTCCTTCCAAACGATACCAGACGCCTGATAATGCCCTATGGGTGGAAGACGGACTAGAGAGTGGGTGTAGAAGCTTATTCCAGAGCCATCAGTATCGCTCTCTCCTTACTTTAGTGTCTCTACACTATACTCTCTGACAAGTATAGTGTTTTGCAGGCAGAAACCATTGTTTTTTTTTTTTTTTTATAATTTGCGCGCGCTCAATGGATTGCTAATACCCTTAAGTGTTCGAGGTCAAGGCACAGCACGGGCCGAAGGTCTAGAAGGAGAAAGGGAGAGGAGGTACCTGTGCACATTAGTCTTAAATATCTGCGGGTTGTAGTCTGTGGGAAATATAGGGCTGGAAAGAGCATTCCAAATTCGGGTAGTACGGCTGAAGAACGAGTCTCTAAATTTAACTGTGCGTCCGAAAGCAGGCTTAAGGGTAAACTGATGAGCATTCCTGGCGAGACGAGTATTGCGGGTGAATTCATGGAGAGGAGGAATGCACTTGGCTAGCTCACTTGAGCAGCGTTTGTTGAAATAGCGATAAAATACGGACAAAGAAGAAACGGTACGTCGATGTTCGAGCGAGTCTAATGACTTTGCGACATTGTTGTCTCCTATTTATCTCTCGCTTTTGGGTTCTATCTAGTAGGTGCAGGGTGGTCTTTGAGGCACCAGACCAGATATGAGCGTTGTACTCAAGCTTGGGGCGGATATACGCCTTAAAAATGAAAGCCAAATCAGAGGGGTGAAATATTTCTTGCATCGATTAAGGAAAAAACAAACAAACTAAACATTTCGCAGCATTTTTGGCGACCGCAAATATGTGATCGTTAAAACTAAGTGTTGATACACATACCAAGGATGGCAAGCTTTCCGGTTTCATCGACACAAGCACCATTCATGGATAATGGCTGATTAACAAGGGTTCGCTTGAGTGACAGCAGACAGCATTGGGTTTTTGAAGCATTGAATTCCACTCTTTTGTTGTTTCCCCAGTTCATTATGCTGTCAAGATCGGAATTCAATGTGCTTAACATACGCTGCCGTTCCAATTCTACGGCCGAAGGGCAGGGTCGTGAGTCTCGGAACGAATATGAAAAGCTGAGGGTGCTATCATCAGCGAAGGAATGGATTGGATTAGAAGTAGCAGACAAGAGATCATTAATAAAACATGAGAAAGAGTGTCGGAGACAGAACAGAGCCTTGGGGTACACCAGCATTTATTTGGTGGATATCAGACTTGAACCCATCCAAAACAACTTGAATTGAACGGTTCGAAAGGTAATTTCTAATCCATAGAAGAAGAGATTCATCGATACCATATGCACGCATTTTCGACAAAAGAGCTTGATGCCAAACTCTGTCAAATGCCTTAGAAATATCAAGTGCAACGATCTTGTTTTCACCTGCATTATGCAAAGATGTGTTCCACTTTTCGGTGAGATAAGCTATCAAATCACCAGTGGACCTGTTACTACGGAAACCGTACTGCCGGTCATTAAGAAGCTTCCGCGATTCAAGATATTTCATAAGCTGACGATTTATCAGCGTTTCCATGACCTTAGAAAGAAGGGACGTAAGTGCTATGGGTCGGTACGAGGTGGGTGACGAAGATTCGCCCTTTTTAGGGACGGGCTGGACAAATGCTGTTTCCCATCTGCTCGGAAAGAGACCTAAAGAGTATGATAAATGAAAAAGCTTACGCAATGGTTTTGCCAGCGCAGAAGAACACGTCTTCAGAAGTATAGGGGGAATACCATCCGGGCCAACGGATTTGTTCACGTCGAGATCTTTAAGTACTCTTGCAACTGTACGAGTGCGGAAATGGATTTTTCCCATGGTGAAATCAACGCTCTCAAGTACAGGTGGAGACATATTGGAATCTGGCAGTGTTGAGCTGGCTGCAAAATGCGCCGCAAGCAGATTGGCTTTGTCTAAAGAGCTGACAGCTGGAATGTCATTGTAAATGAGCGTGGGAATTGAAGACGAGGTGGAATTCTTTATGTTTTTTACAAATGACCAAAAGTTTTTGATACCTTTGGGACATTGAAGCACTTTTTGCCTCAACTTTTGATCATAGGAGAATTTCACATGTCTGATAGTTGCATTGCAGTCATTTCTGGCCCGTTTAAACCTATTCCGGTTTTCCTCAGTAGGGTTGGCTTTGTATGCCCGGAAATTCGACTCTCTCAATTGCACGCTGTCTCTTAACAAGGTGGCCAACCATTTGAATATACAACTTATGTGAGCGCCGATGAACTCGCTAGGTGTGGCGCAACAGCAGATCCACCTTCTACGTCGATCGCTACAGCATACCATCTTCTTAAGATATACACAATTAAAACAACCAATCACTAGTCATTTGTGGACGGCGCCTTAAATCTTAGACGATCACTCTGTCTGCTCGGACTTCACTCAGGACACTCATCGGCATCATAACCGGACACTGCTCAATTGGTATTCATGACCGCAGAATGGGTACCTTGGCAGTGTACCTTCTGCAGTTAGGCGCTCCTACGAAACATAAATGTAAGTCAAAGTAATTTGGTTTGGAACGACCAAGTGTATAATATTAAAAATATGGGTGGCGCTACAGTCCGAGCTGGACTTCAGCCCAGTTTCGACAGCAACCAATCGTGGTGTGCGTGCTATTCTAGCTTTCAGATGGGGCGGCATTGGAGGGGGTAGGGAAGCATTTGTTAAACATGTGTATTCTTCCAACATTGTTAGTAACTCGAAAGAAGTGTCATCCTAATTAATGTTGTGGATCGAACCCAAAAATTCCAGTCTGAGTCGAAGCAACTACCCTCTACGCCGCTACACATACATACTTATATTCGACTCCGTGCAAGTTGGACAGCACAATAGCAGACATCCGCGTTTAAGGTGACAACGCAAGTGATGAACATACAGTCAGCCTCCATCATCTTAGTGTGCGGAATTGGAAACGTTGTTTGATTCTCTTTTCCACCTTGAAGTGTAGGTCATTCAACTACTCACAACGTTGGACCTTTAAAAACAGTTATTTTGTGATTATGTTCAGCAGTGAGTTTACAGCCCACTCTGACTTTTTGTCTTCGATTTGTGCAATATTCATAATAACTTGGTTAAGAGCTTTTTACGTTTTCTAGGTTTGTTGTTCTAGACAACAAATGCTAATGATATACACAATAATAATGCATTTCTACTCCAAACTGCTGTAAAAATGCCGCAATTCTTCTTCTGCTCTTAATGTTAGCTCTCCAGCAACTATTCGTTTTGTGGATACTTTTGTTCGACTACAGTTGGTGCCGATTCCGAGTGGCGAAGTGTAGACTAGCCTTTCCTAATTATGAGCCTCTGATCATTGAAAACTACTCGAAGGAACTGGTGCTGTGAATTCGAAACTTGTGGTGGTCGGTTTCGAAACGTATTTGATTTCTAGTAGATCGACAGGTACACGATATAGTAGGATAGTGATAGCGTCCTAGTTACTCTTGTATTTTTTTGTCTTATGACCTGCGACTATGTATTTTTACAAGCAACAAAAAGATACGAAATCTAGACAAAATGGTGGAAACTTTTTCTGAGCTAATCTTAGACTAGACTCACCTCCTGGAGTATAAGCACAGAGTCCAACGTTTTGCCTTCCGATATGGGAAGTCACTGTGGTTCAACTTCAGGCGCGTCAGTCGGAATCGTTCGTTTTTAAATGATCGCGTAGAAAGGGAACGCCTAAGTAGTGCAACATTCCCATATCCTCCATTAGAAGTCCTCCTCCCCCTCTCCCAGGACTTAAGCAGATCCATTTGCCCTAATCGTTTCAATACCATTAAGTTTGCAGACGCTATCGCACGTCAACTGGGTTACAAGAGCATCGCCGAAAAATTCCCTTAACACCCCGCTCGTACACATCGCCTCACGTTTCCACTGCGAATTATTTACGAGACTCGCATCCTTCCCGCTGCACCCAATCCTTGTTTATTTCCGATTAATGACCAACTTTTATTGCATGTCCTCCCCAGTGGCTGGCCCAGTTACGGTTCACGACATCTTGCCTCCCCGTCCCACCGGCTCTGTGTCCGAAACGCAATTTCAACTATTTACAACCGTTGCAAGATAAATTCAACTGTGCTGCAAGCAAGACCCGACCACCCATCACCCGATTACATTCCCGATCCCCGGTGTCAACTTGGAAATAATTTCAAATCCTTCGGCGGCGTGCTGTAGCCACCGAGAAAATAGTTTCACAAAATAAATTTCGACAACAAGCCAAGACAGTCGATGGCGAGGGGCGTGGGACCTGGGCCCGCCGTTCCGTTTGCCAGAACTTTCCGCACCTACACACAGGACCCCCCGTGCACGAGCTCGGGCTCGGACTCGGGATGGGACTCGGGCTGGGACACAGGCTCCGGCTCGGGCTCAACAGATGAACAACTTGTTCCCCGGCTGGCTTGTCGAAATATTATTTGATTTTCCGAAACCGATTACAAGTTTGTTGGCCTTCCTTCCTGTGACGAGCGAATGGAAATCTTTCCGTTTTTCCTTAAAATTACCCAACCTTCATCGCTGGGGACACCCACCCCCCACCCCCCACCTACGGAACACACTCAGTGAAGTGAGTGCTGTGTCAAAACTGCGGGTTGTGAGGCGAATGACGAGCAGCTTCGGGGATCGGGGGGATGCTGTGGGGACTTGTAAGTTTTAAAGTTCCCACCCCGCCTCCTCGGCCCCCAACTGGTGTTCGCTGCAAGTCGAACGTACACAAGCCGGAACAAAAAAATGTTTGGACGGTAATGCGAAAGGAAAGTTCTTGTTAACCCGTTAACTTTCCTTTTTGTTTTCCTCTTCCTTGTTTCGACTTTGATTTCGAGTCCTTCCAAGTAGGCTAGGATGTGGGCCGCGGTGGGGGGGGGGGGGGGAGATAGGATCAAAACAGGAAAGAAAAAAAAGTGAAACAGCGACGGGTAAACAAAGAATTTTTCACCCGAAAATAAAGAAGCAGGCGTCCCGCATACGCCCATATCGGGCGTGGGCCTCCTCAGGGACTTTGATTCGAAAGTCAATAGGTCGGTGGCTGTTTGCTTTGCCGTTTCCCGGCCCTCGCTTTTCTTCCCGCTTTATTTGTTTTGCTGTTGTTTTTTTGTTACTCCTTTATTTATTTACTTTCGGCGCTGTTTCGGGGGGAAGTACTCCCCCCCACCCCCGTTGTCGTCTACGCATCAAAGCTTCAAATCGGATTGTTATCCTTTGAGCCTATTTCTCCCCAATCATGAAATTCAAATGTAATCACCGACACTGAGCTGAGAGGAGGCCCATGTTCGCGTTGTTTTCGGCGGTTCTCGTTCAACAGTGTGTTTGGGAAATATGTTACATGAAAGGTTTTCTAGGCGATGAGTCGAGTGGCTGTGGATTTAGGATACGTGTTCAGAGGGTCTGGTGGTTATTCGAGTTGTGTCGTATGCTGTCGAAGTTCCTCGGACAGTCTCTTAATCATTGGTGAGGCGTGCGAATGGTCCTACAGATCGACAAAGGAAATTGTCATTTGCAATTGAATGAAGTTCTTATTACGACGAGAGCAATTTTGTCCTCGTCGTGTAGCTGTTTCTTGAGTCTTTTCCCTACTAGCTTGTTGACATCGTTCCACGGTCGTGTCATGCGCCATGTCGAGAGGCTTAGCGTGTTTTCCAACTCTATCCGCAGGTAGGACGATGACCAGTTTGATGAGCAGTTCCATGCAATCACTGTGAATGTAGTCACACTTATTTAATAGGCCGATGTTGATGATCTTTGCTGCATGTCCTCAGGTGAGAGATTACTACATGTGCATAGAAGCAATGCCCTTCTCATAGTCCAAGCTTCAGTGGAGGCTGCTATACAGGGAAGTAGATGGTCCTTAAATGAAGCTTACCACTTGCAACGATGATTGTCCTAGCACGCTAAGGAATCAGGGATTGAACGACGACCACGAGTGACATACCTTGAGCGAACATTTTTAGAAAAAAATGTATTTATTTAGACCGCTACCATAGTGAACCTGAAAGCTACTAAATGTGGAAATTGAAACCAAAGATCAACGCCACTCATCATTCGACACCGCTTCTCGGAACAACAACGCTCATCGCTCCATACCTCTTCATCGCTTAAAATCGCTCTTCGCTCTTCGCTCAACACAGTTTAACGCGTACTCGTCGCTCATCGCTCAACGGCTCTGTTGTTAGGTATGTAGGTGATAGGGTTCCCTGTCGGCCCTTAAGACCATGACTCACTTAGACCAACTTATACGTTGCTACGTAAGCACGACCATTCGTCTTCATATGTTGCAGTTATTTCCGTCAATCAATCGCCTTTCGTACCTTAGCCATTGACTCGCTCACTGAACGCGCCTTACGTCCAGTAAGCAATTCAGATCAAGCCAAGTCCACACTCCACATGCATGTTTTTTTTTAGCGAAACACGTTCTGTAGCTATTCCACCTTCGATTGCTGAAATTAATCGCATAAAGCTTCATTAAGTGTTTAGCTTCTAGAAAGAGACATGCACGGAAGCTTATTCTTGGAAATGAGCTAAGACACCGTCACAATCGTGGTGAGTTCGTTCGCTCCGGAAATCGTCCAAATGTCCCGGCACCCACATCAGGTGATAGCTGAAATACTTGACCATGTCGTTAAGATATTGGCGGCAATTAAGGCATGCTTCTGAGTAAGGATTTAATTCAAATTAGGGAATTAATTGCAGCGTGAATATCCATGCAAATCATATTGTCCCTTCAGAATACCACATTATACTTGAGCCACGACACGATATCACTTGCTCATCATCACCACACTGCACAAAACAATGGTAAAGACAGCGTAATGAGGTACATAATAATTCACAATTCAATGGCCTAATACCCTCATCAGAGCATTGATAGAAGGCCATTTATGTCCAGGCGACGTCTCTAATCAGTCGGCTGTGGAGGGAATTATACATTTACATATAACAGCAGAGATAATTTCGTGCCCATGCCTGGAGTACTTATCTATTGACTATCACGATACTTTAGTCAAGTGGATCAGATGAAGATGAAACAAATTGTTCGTTTCTACAATTCGATCTAGACACTCACCAAGAAGTGCACTCATTGTCTTAGGTGGCGTAGTGACTGGCGTGTTCTATTGACAAAGTTCTTGCGTCAAAGTAACTAACAGTTTCAAGGTTCCATTTGATTTTTGTGATATTTCATTAAACACACGAGGCTATATGGCTATTCTGCTTTCTGGGCAACGAAGCCTATTTACGAAGCGGCTAATACCTACATTCAATGTTGACAAGGCATATTCCAAAATTATTCATGAAAAATTTGACATCAGTACATCTAACAACTAGAGGCGTGAGAGCATTGAAAATCAGCTTGCTATAGAAAATTGAAGAAAAAAAGATTACGTATACGCCACCAAAATTCGAACTATCTTCTTCCCACAAATGTTAGGTAAACGTCAATACGTGCAATTACACTTTTTTTGAAGTTCGTCCTATACGGCTCATGGTGAAGCTACTGACGATCGATCCTAAGAGTAAAGAGGACCAGTTGCAAGTGAGATATTTACTCAATTCCTTTCATATGAAACATCATTTGTGGTGGTAATTTTGGAATACATACATAAAAATATGGGTTGCATAAGGTGGACCTTGAGCTAAATTCAATAGCAACCACTCCTGCTCCTGCGCGTGCCATGGATCTCGCACAAGTGGAGGTGGGTGACCTACAATTTGATGGCGACTACAATCAGCCAAGTTTGAAAAGCTGCTACTAGACAGCTATGGTTGGTTGATTTAAGTGGCAACCAGATTTGGTTCAAACCGGGTGCAGTAGCGCAGTTGCTCGCCGATTTGATAGTACACCTCGTAGACCTTGGTTGATTAGGTTAGCTAAATCCACCCTGTATAGTTTAGGAATTTGATTATGTTCGATACACTTTGGTTAGCGATCTCGGGGAGGTCACTTAGGAAGGGCTTTTTGGCTAGTGCCGGACAGTCACAGAGAAAGTGAGGCAAGCTTTCCTCTGAATAGGTGAAGAGGTAACTGCGACAGTGTGGGTTGAACGTTATTCCGAGTCTATCAGCATGGACGTCTATGGGCTTTTAATTACTCATGGAGGCTCTGAGCCTGAACAATATCTATGTTCCATAGTTCACGGTCCTGGGCATGCTGCATTGTTTCCAGTCCGCGATAACTTGGTCCTTATGCCAGAGGTTCGGCTTCATCTGATTCACTCTCCTTCAATCGCCAATCAATGCGAAACGATATCGGTGTCATCTGCGTCATCCAAACGCTGGACTGACTTGCAGAAGATAAAGCCTGCCGTGGTTACAGCTGCCCGCCGCGCTATATTATCCAGTACCAGTTTGAAGAAATCACAGGGATACAGACAACAGTATCTGTAGTTGTTGCTAGAGGTTAGATCGCCTTTTTGGTGGATGCTGCATATGGAGCTGATATTCCGATCGTCGAGCATGCTTTCGTTCTCTCAAATTTTACAGATGATCTGGTGCATGCTCCAGATCCATCAGCCTTGAAGAGCATCTATCTGATAATCTATCTGAACATATTTGTGTCAGTGACTCAAGTAGGGTCGTGCCGTGAATTATGAAAGCTGTCACTGTAGGAGGTAGGAGCCGCACTTATTCACTAAGCCACGAGGGCCACCATGGTCGTCGAATTTATTTTCCGTAAGCCCAGGACTGAGTGCGGGGAATCAGTCCGATCATCCATTTGTGCAGTACACACTCTTCATCCGTCTTGCCTCTCACTGTCGTTGCCTGACTTTTTCCAGAGCTGATCTTGGGCGACGATTGTCTCCTCCTTCTTTGTTTCCTAGAAAAGCAATGATAGAGTGCGTTGCATTCCAGTGTTCCGTGATTGTTTACCTAGAGAACGTCTGACGTTCGACAGATCAGGTCACGGTTGAATTACTTTTGAAGCCACAGGGACGGGACGAATGGTTTCCTTATTTTGTGGTTAAAATAACAACCTTTTGATTTGGTGTACAAGGTAGACGAAGGTTCAACGCGGGTTGTAGCGCTGCCTTTTTTGACTGGCTCACTTGCTCATTTCAACTTTGATCAGTGCTCCTTCTCTTACCGCTATTTTATAAGCTCTGTGCCCTGAGTTTATACAACTATTGTAACTGACCGTCCGATAAGCCAGCACGTTTGTACGTTTGAATCTAAATTTACTTACAACACAGTTGACTGCTGTGTATCTAATTTTTTTTTAAAGACTGGAGAAGATTGTATTTCCGACTCTTATTCTATGTCAGACTGAAAAGGGATGGACGTGGGTACAGCGCTAAATTAATATGCTGTTCAAAACAGCAGTGGCTTATCCACATCTATCCATATTCAGTCTGAAACCGATTTACGTTTAGTAAATCAGTAAAAATGAACTGCTCTGCATTATCTCATGAAAATTCTATATGATCTTATAGCATATCCCCATCATAGTCTGTCCAAAGATGTCTTCATCATCATCAAATCTCATCTGAGTCCCCTTTCTTCCCGAACACACTGTCTGTCATAAGTTACTGCCTTGCAGCACTCAGTAGTCTGTGCCCCTTTAAAAGAGCGTAAGCGATTCCCTTTTGTTCAGTAGTCTCCTTCCTTTCGCTGATTTATCCTTTGACACAGACCCAAAAAGGAAGCGCACGGAACAGCAGGACAAAACTGGGGAGGTACCTCAGCAAAAAAAAAAAACAAAAAATGAAGAAAATAATACCAAAACGAAATAACAACGCAACATAAATTCCTTCCTGGCCTGGTCTGGCCTTGGTGTACCCACCAGGAGAAGGGTTGAATTCTCTTCCGGGCTTCCTCAAGTCCATGCAGCTTACTTTTCTTACTATCAACTACGAAGCAACAACAACAACAACGGCAGCAGCAGCAGCAACAGAAAGGACAACAGCACATGGGGGTGGTGAAGGGGATGGTGGGCGATTTCAACTAGGTAACAACAAGAAGAAGAAAAAGCAAAGAAAAATCCTGAAAAATTACCGTTCTCAATACGGGTGTGCAGAGCAGAAGAAAAGGGATTCAGTGCTTGGCAGCTCGTGCGAAAGAAAATCCTTTTCGGAATCTCATGGAGAATTTAACCGGAGAAAGTTCCTCTCACACACACGTACAGTCATGAGTCGACTAGTCGCAGCGTTACTCACCGGTTTCAGGACGCGCTTTGTTACTTTGTGGGTTTCAACTGCGACACATCCTTCAGCACAACATCGGGATAGTACTTGAATTCGACCGCGATTGTTTTCTTCTCTTCGCAGTCAGAGCGCGGCGGAGGATTCTCGCTGCTCTCTGTCGCCTAGCTCAGCGCGCTTCTTTTATTCAGTGCTCTTTGGAGATAAATATTTATTTCTTTTGTTTCACGGAAAGACTCACTTTCGGTGGGATCGTTGTACGCGCCAGCACATTGGTTCTCCGGCTCCACCCCAGCACAGAGCCGTCATTTTATGACTCGATGACGAGTTGATTTCTGTAAATAGATTACCGCTGTTGAGGACTCCATTCATTAGGCGGGCGGTTGGCTGTTTCTGCTTCCGAGCGAAGGCGCGCTCTCCCCCTCGTCTATGTGCGGCACGTCGTTTAGTTTCATGTTTTGTGTGACTTGCGTTGAAATTAAGACTTTTGAGGGCCTTTCAATCGGATGTTCGTCGGAGTGCCTTTGAAATGAACACACCCGAGTGGCGAGGGGCGTTGGCTGCTGAGGTGCCTTTCAGCCATTCATTTGAAAGCTCATTTGGAATGACCTTACCTCGGTAAAAACGTATTAAGAGTGCTTGCTCGCGTAGAAAGGTAGGAAATAGTCGAAAACGGGGTCAGAGAGCACTTTGGGATGAATGTAACCGGAGAGCCGTCGTCGTTTCGATTTCCTTTGTTGGGGCTTTATGGGGCTTACTGTACTTTTTTGTGCAGTTCGAACGTATGATGTCCTTGGCTTTGGGCGAATTCAAGAGATTTTGGAGCAAAAAGGAAAAATATGAAAAAAATCGATACGGCTTTTGGCATTGTTCGGGGGTGGAGGATTTTTTAGAGAGCCTGGCGAGCTAATGCGAGTGTGTGCATACATGTGGGTCCGTGTGCATTGAACGTCCTTGCACTTGGGCTGAGTAACCCACTCGATTGGTCGTGGCCATCAAGCAACCTGCTAGGGACTTCGAAGGTACATGGAACGGAATCTGATGTTTTTCCTTAGTGAAGTCATTTGAATTTGTTCTTACGAGAGATGCGGACAGTTAATGGGTTGCTGGTTGTAGCTCAAAAAATCGAACAAGATTCTGTGGCTAGTTAAAAGGGAAAAAGGATTGAGGGAGTGTGATTCATAAGGATCGTATATATTGACGACTTATAGATGAAGTGTGTGGTCTATGCCAGATATCTTGAGTATCTCTGCAGAATTGTTGAAGCTGATATTTGTGGATAGTGATGTGGAGCGGTGTGCGCAGATGCTGCATACAAAATTGTTGTCTAGTCCCATTTTCATTTCATGGTATTTCAGATGGTTCTGAGCAGTTAGTACTCCAACTGCCATCCATATTCCAAAGCACATTGAAGGAATTTGTCGGATTTTGCACTGTTCAACTTGGCCCATAGCATCCGAGTGATCACAGGTTCCACCTTTTATTAGGTCACTCTACAGTCGTGTCACACGCCTTTTTCCTGACATCCGCAAGAGGTGAGATGGGTCGGATTCGGCTGGTATCGGCGCCTTTCCTTGCAAGTTCATCCGCTGCTTCATTACCTGTTACGCATTTCCAGCGATTTCCAAATACGTGTGGCGTGGTATCCATTTCCACAGCTGTATTCCCGAAATACGCTACTTTACACATACACACATAGAAGGGGAATGCTTTACTGAGAAGGTTTGGCATAGTCCACTGGGTCAGCAGATAGTATTCAAAATAAGGCTTGAAAGTAGCGTAACACAAAGCATAGGCCGCTAAAGCTGGTACACCTACATTTCAACGACATATCGTAAAAAGTTAGACTCACTGTGGCGTATACTTAACATTTTCATCATAATATTTTTCTCACTGCAAAATGTTAAGTATACGCCACAGTGAGTGTAATAAATATTTTTTTAATAACTCATCTGGGAATAGATGCCCACAAGTTGCATGTAACTACACTCGGATATTGCGTCCAACGAAGCAACAGTCTTATTACATGGGCTTCGCAAGTGTCCCATCAGCCATGAACAAAAATTGAAACATAACCATATATGATAATCTAAATACACGCCCACCCCAATTGTCATGTTTTTAACAAGTCTTCCTGCATAGTGGGGCTTGTTTGGGTATGAAGATCCATTGTGATTAACCAGAGTTGAAGTCGTCATGTCGCTGGGTCACCCACTAGAGGGGTCGTTCTTTGTATGCATTGCTGTCCAGATGCTCAAGATTCCAGATAGCCATGCGCATACATGATAGCTGATGCAGAGCCTGACCCAGTCGGGGAAAGAATAATTGCAGGTAGGCTTGCGCACACAAATTGTATGAAGCCCCAACTATCTTCGAGAAGGACATTGACAACAGTTGGATAATATTCGATCATGGACAACGCAGTGTAGCGTCAGAAGGGGAGATACTTAGAAATTCCCTCCGTAATATGCCAGTGAACCAGTACAACACCTTCACCTCCCCAGAAATGTGCCTCAGAGAAGAAGATTGAAGATCTATTGTAAATTGGAGCCAGTCAGCAAAAGTTAAGACATTACGGCATAAAATATATCTTTCACAGAGATAAAGAAATTATCATAAGCATCTTTATTGGCAAGAAGTAAAGCCTGCAAAACTGAGGCAGGCCGCAAAGCAAGAGGCGGGACAGAAACTGGCTACAGGAACGGTCACTGGCAGCCTTTTAATCTAGTGAAAATCCAGAATGTACGATGTCTTTTTGAGAAGTTGGTGGCCGTAAAAATGTGTCAAAAGCGATATGATTGGAAGATGGAGACTGGAGTATTAGGAGCCTTGAGTGTGGCAACAGTTTCACATGGACATGGACGTCTGAAGATGCAAACAAATGAAATTTGAGCGTGCGGTCTTAATCGTGGTCGGACTGTGCACCCAAAACTTATAATTATTTGTACAAGAGCTGTGCCATCCGACGTTAAAGTAGGACTAGAAGCCATAGAGTATATGTCTAAGCTACTTCGTTTGACAGGCGTCATCTGATATTAACTGAACCGTTAACGCCGCGCCGCTTGGGCTGGGGATGGTCATATGTAAAAACTGCAGCCAACTTTGGTTATATGCCAAGTCAACAAGGTCCATCGATGAGTCCACTGCTGAGAGAAGCAGTTAAACAAATTCTAGCAAGGATCTTGTAATTATTCACTACAGCACAGAGTTCCTTATCCACGAGAAGTGGTATTGCCAGACGGCTTGCAACACACGTGCTTTAATCGCCAGTTAACCATCTGCGTCAGTATATGACTAAAAATCTGAAATATCTGCATGTTCTGCAACACTTTACACTCCTTTCGATAGACACTGCAAGTATGCCCAGCGACCGTACGACAAGAAGACCCTTAATCAAAACAACAGACATCAGTCAGTAACAGTGCCGGTATCTAGTACTTTTTGGTCACCCCTGGAGTGCAATCCAATCAATCCAGCAACAGACATCAGCCGAATGCCATTCGACTGCCCGCCACACAAGAAGAGACATCAACAAAATGTCACAATTGGTGGCGCTCAATCGAAACGAAGTCCCCCTTATCAGATTTTTGATTAGTTTCCACTTGTCGATCAAGAAAATCATCAGCAACAACCAAAGCACGCCCCCTGGGATTCCACTTTCCCTCGTAATATGACATAACAATCAGATTAAAATGCCTACCCTCCACTAAATCCCCTCGAATGCGATTCCAAATACCCCTCAGATGGGCTCGTAAAGCCGAGGTACTCCCGGGCCCATCGTTTCGGGGGATCTTCATTAATATGAAAACAAAAGAAAAGTTAAATCGACGCGACAACTGCCGCAAAATTAGCCGAATAAACGAATTAAGGTGATAACCATAACATTAAGCAGCGCCCACCCCACATCGGCATCCTGTTTGTGTTCTCCCCTGATCCCCGTCGCGTTGACTGCCACCGCTCTCCATGCAGTCGCAAAGCCGAAGCTAATCTCATGGCAGACAAATTTATTCAAATTCATTTCGTCCTGGTCGTCCCTTTTGTGCTGAGACAAAGCACCGAGACAGAGGAAGATGAAAAAAAAAAACGAACACAGCAGCCTCCCTCTTTATCCAGAAAAAGGGGCGATTGAAAGTGGCGGATGGGGAGGAATGTAACAGGAAGCAGCTTCGAACCCCTGCTGGTCAACTAGGTGCACGGACCGAGGCGGACTACGACGCGTTGTTCATATCGACAGACGACGCACAGGTACAGGTTCAGGTAGAGGGACACCCCACACATCGCATGACATGCAGTCAGCGGAGACCGCTCTCAAGGATGCCAAATGAAATAATGAATCTAGGTGTCGTCTGTGCGCCCTGACCTCCTGATTTTTGGCACCGAAGCCAGGAAGTCTATTAAATTGAAAATACCAACCGACGGGGCACTTTGAGTGAGGTTATGCGATGTCACCAGTGCGCCCGTGTCCGACGACGACTAGTAATATTGCAGCAGTGTCCACCATCTCCACGTGCACGTTGTTCGCAATCTGAAAAGTAACCGAACAGCAAAAAATACAGGGCAACGAAAACGGAGACAGAGAGAGAGATGGAGAGATGGAGAGATGGAGAGAGGGAGAGAGGGAGAGAGGGAGAGAAAGATGACAAAAAGTAAAGGGTCGTGGTCCTGGTTCTGGTCAGGCGGGAACCAAAATTAAAAGCGAAAAACAAAAGGCACAAGGACCGAAGAACAAGGAATTCCCTTTGCAGATGAAATGAACTCCGGCTTAGAAGCGGCCAGCACTGTCGACTGGAACTCGGTGTCACTTTGAGCAGAAATTCCTGGCGTAGCCTCCTAAAGCACAATGATGTCGATGCGGGAGCTGTGGAGCTGTGGAGCTGTGGAACTGTGGAGCACCAGGAGGTGTGGAGGTGGAGTGCCAGGAGCGCCAGCGGTGTCAGTGTTAGGAATGCCTCTAATGTACTGCAGAGAGAATTCTGTGAATGCTCCTGTTGGTGTTTATCCTGTGGCAACAAAAATTGGAACTTTCCTCTTATTTTTTGTCGTCGCACCCCCCGATCGCCGGTCGGTCGTCTGTTTGTTCGTTTCGTTACCGCACCAGTTTTTCTGGCTTGGCCTTGTCCTGCAGGACGGCACTAAATGGTGAAGCTCCGGCAATATTTGTATATGGACGGGTATCTCGGAATGATCAGTGTACACCGGGCACATTCCTCCTGTTTAGTGTTGGTCAAATGTCCCTTGAAATGGGTTTTATTGTTGTTTGCACTTGGACTGGGACAACGGCGCGGCAGACGGGAGGGACGGTGTCACCACCGGAGAATGGGAGGATACAGCTATGAGGTAATATCTGTTGGAATTCTTGCTGGCTCCTGTGGCGGTGACGTTGGCGGTGAGTCCCTGGAGGTCACTTTTTGCAGTGGAAGGAAGCTACTAAACCCAACTGCAAAAGGGATGTTTAGTGTTGTCCTTCCATTTCGGTTTTTTTTCTTTCTTTCTTTGTCTTTTACCACTCGTTTTGGTTCGTTTTTAGTGCGGTTTTCCCCCGTTGTCCTCGCTGCTGGCATGTTGGTGTCTGGCTAGCGATGCAAACGAAGTGCTGGGTGGGGGCCGGGGCTGGGACTGGAGCCATGCCGTACCTGGTGAACTATTAAATTACAAATTTCCCGATGGACATCTTATGTCCGGAATGGGGGGCGAACCCTTCAAATCTGATTTCTGGTCCTTCGAGCCGCAGATTGTAATTGTACCTCGTTACCATTCTCTGACATTAAAAGAATGGAATGTGGGATTCTTGCTCCTGCGAGGAATCTCATCTTTAATGCAATGCATTGAGGGGATGGTGAGAGTGGTTTTGACATTCCTGTCAAGCGGGATACGAGAAGATCCGCATTTCCAATGAGAGTCGGAAAAAAAAACTTGGGGGACTGGAGGAATTCCGGAGACGCTGGAATGTGCATGGTTTTGGAAGACAGCGCTGTCACTGATCCACATGAAGTGGACTTCGTGTTGAAATTGTGTGTCACCTCGTACCTTTGGATTTTCGATTGTGGGCGACATGGGTTCTCGACTCTGACGGATTCATTGGCTGTCCTTAAGGATGGATAGCAGGTGGAGAATGAATATTAAGGATCTTAGGCGACAAGATTTAAGAGCCCTGCAGGCAGTCTAGACAATCAATTGGAGGACTTCAAATTCACGCAGCAAATGATTTTGGTATACAATTTGGTCTATACATTTCTGAAGCGAACAGTGATGGCTTATGTCTGGAATAAGATGGGGTAAATGCCCGTGGAAGACAGACGTTCGAACCGATTCGTAGAAATGTCCACCAAAGTCTTTCTTAAATGTGTATGCGTCTTGTTGATAAAGGTCGTAGACTCGTTGACACAGGATCCAAAAAAAAAAAAATACTCCAAAGACGAAGTAGCGATATTGATCTAGACAGCTGTGCCCACATCGAAGATTAACGCTACCATCAAATGAACTATGCTGCAGTTGCTTATTCCTCATCCAATATGATACTGTCTTCTTGAAGTTGAATGTAGTAGAATGTAAGTAGCTTTTCTGCAAGTTAGATAAAACAAAATGGTTTATCTAGTCTTCAACTTCAACCCTAGTATAATTTTCCCTAGGAATTTGTGATTAATAGTCCAATTAATCAGAGCACGAGCCTTTTTGTCACCACGATTTCAGTCTCATAAAAAAAGTTGTTTTTTGTTTCCCAGCCAACTTGAGTGTCGTAATGGACACGCGGGAAACGCTTTTAAATTTTATTGATTCCCAATTCCACGAACAGACATCTCTGCTTGTGATCATCTCGCTCGATCCCGTCCACGATTCAGTGCCAGTTTCCCAAAGCACGAGCATCCCTAGAACACACAACCATCTCCGCTCGCAAGAAATTGAAGATCAAGGTTCACCCCCATTCCCGTCAGCGTTCCTTCAAAATTTGTTTAGCGCAGAATGCACATACCCTCTTGTGCAAATTATTCAAGAATTTCACGCTCCAGTTGCATTATTGCTCAGTTCAACGAAACTATTCAGCCAGCCCCATCCGTTCCTCTTCAAATGAAACCCCGCCAAAATCCTTTTTTTTTTGTTTTGTCGGTGGAAGGAAAAAAATATGTCATAAAAGTCATACCAACGGAAACGGAGGACTCATCATCTTTCACTTTAGCAATTTGTAACTCATTCGCTACGCCAAAGGACACATCTCTATCCGCTCACGTCAGCGTGGGCTTGGATACTCGGCGCTGCCAAGGAGTAAGGGTGCCCCGAAGCCACTATTATCCCGAAACACTACGACATAAGGACACTCCGAGGAGGAGGAGGCGGACAACAAGAATGGAAAAAAGACACACAAAAAACTCGACTCGACGAACAGGCGAATTCTCGTGTAATCCTGTTAGAGCAAAAGGATAATGTTTTTCAGTGATTTAAATAAACTCTCAGAAGGGAATTTCATTTGAATGCACTCCAGCTCTCGTAAAACACAGGCACCCACCGTCCCGCCCCGAATGTCGCTCTGATGTATGCCCTTTGATTCGCAGCACCCGGGCTCGGGCCCGGGCCCGGGCACACCCACGGACGACGAAACTAAAGCGGCTGAGGTTCTTCTGCGCTTAATTGTGTTGGCTGAGGATGGGGAGGGGGGGGGGGGGGGTGAAGGGGGTGAATGCTTTAACTGCACAATGGCAATATTTGTAAGTGAAAAGCTAAATAACTTTCGCAGCAATTTCATCCCCGCTCTCAATCCAATTTTCGGTGGCAGCTTTAATTTGCACGAAGACGAAGAAAAACCGGACGGCACCCGTGCCCCGGGGGCTGTGCACGGCGCCGGCAGTGGGAGTGCGAATGTAAGGACAAATTCTCTAAATCCCAGCAAAAGGATTCCCCCGGGAGACAATCTGTATTCCTGCTACATAAACACATTCAGCACTTTCACTCTGTGTATCCAATTCGCCTTCCTATCCTGCGGAGGAGTGGTGTATCTCTATTTGTCTCTCTGCGTGGGTGTGTGCACCAGGATGTGGATCTGCTTGGCTTTCTTTCTGGTCGTTTGTACGGCTACCATGACGATGGGCACGGAGATGAGGACGTCTTGCAACAGCAATAAAGGGAGTGA
Organism: Eristalis pertinax; assembly: GCA_907269125.1. Taxonomy (NCBI): domain Eukaryota; kingdom Metazoa; phylum Arthropoda; class Insecta; order Diptera; family Syrphidae; genus Eristalis; species Eristalis pertinax. The sequence goes on from OU026149.1 coordinate 30,879,555, forward strand.
CACTGGTGACACTAGTGACACTTTTTCGCCAACATTCTCGTTTAGTATGTGACCGAATGGGTAACGTGCTTCGTTGCCCATTCCCCGGGTGACACTGCCACCACGCCCCGCATTGTGCTGCCCCCCACCACTCCCAGCTCCCGACGCGTCGCCAACGTCATGAGTTGATAATACACGAGAGTTGGTGGCAAGTACGTGTCGGAAAGTCGTTGAGCAGCTTAAGGAACGACCCAACGTTGGTATTGTTGGCGTGTTGCAGCGATAGTCTCCTCGGTGGGGTACATAGGAAATTGGTATACTGCAAGGTCGATAGATTCTCCTCTCCCACCTTCCATCGATACAGACACAAACACACACACACCCACACACCCATCGTCAACCGGAGACGGTTGGGTAATAAAAAATATTCCTCATCGTGTGCGATGACAAAAGAGGATTCGTTTGTTCGGTTTCGCCAGCTCGCTGCTGCGGGACAACTACGTCGAGACTGCGAAAGGAGCAAGGAGATTTGCTGGAAATGCCCGGTAAAGTGAAGAGATTTACTCGCTTGATTGAGATGAATGGAGACCTTTGTTGGAGGCAACTAGGTATCACCTAATTCCGTTGACTTTTTTCCTGAATCGATTTTCGGGGAATTGGCGTCGTTTTCTTTGCGAAAGTGGATTGCGATTGCGATTGGTGGGTTGGGTGTTGAATTGCCACGAAGAGTTTCTCGATTCAATTTGGCCGGTAGAGTGGCCAGTGGCAGTGGAATGTGTTGCAACATTTAGTTGGCATTTTTCACGAAACAATCCACGTGCCGAGGGCCATCTTGAAATGCGAACGAAACAGCGGACTAGACTGAGTGGCGATGCAGGGAATGACTTTAAAGAGTCACTGATTCTACCATGACGATGGTAGATGCAAATACTGTACGTTCTTAGAACCAAGTCTACTTCATCAAACGACTCAACTAGCTGTGCTTCGCACATAAACAAGATGAGCTAGGTTCTTGTATGTAAAGTTTTAGATGACACCGAAGCTGGCCACTGTACGGGTCCTTTTCCATCCATCTCTGGCTAGCCTTAGTTAATGAATCGATCCAGACTTCTCCACGGTTTAGCTCTGAAGTCGATTCCTCATGCTAGCACCAGCCATTGCTTCAGGCAGACCTTTATTCGTTAGTTCAGGAGATTGTTACAAAATGACTGCGGCGATGTCGTCATATTCCAGAAGACTTTAACAGAATGTATTTGTTTTGGGAGAGATGATACGTACAAGCAATGCGCAGAGGAAGGGTGAAAAAAGCGGCACAATATTGTTGCGGATGAGGAAAAATTTCTCACTGCCACTAGTTCTTCCTGCAGACTCCTTAGGACAAAGATTTGTGAATGCTTAACGTTGATTTCTTCGGGCTACTTAATAGTCTTCGACTCCGAACCAGTGGAACAACGCAATAGAGGACGTCCACGGAACCGATGGCTCACACAAGTGGAGAAGGATCTCAACCAACATAATGCTCGAAATTGGAGGCAGCTGGCTAAATATCGTGTCAGCTGGAGAAGCTTGTTGACTGAGGCCCAGTTCTACCCCGCACTGGAGTGCCTTTAGAAGAAGAAGAATTTAATAACCCCCTTAAGTTCTCAACCACTTCGCTATGCTTCACTTTCTGGACGGAGTTTAAATAGCTCGGAAGATCTGTAAATAGGAAAGCCGAGCATGACGTCAAGGCCAAATTAGCGGCTTGCAACTCAGTACTTGTTCCAACTTTCACCTGTGGTCATGAAATTGGCCGAACAAATAAGACCGCGACTACAAGCGACATTTTTCGTGCTGTTCTGGGAGTTACTAGTCGTGACAGGGTGAGAAAAACGGCAGTGTTGAGCAGCTGCTTATTCGAACGGAAAGGGCTATGATTCGTGGTGAATGGTGAATGCAACTCCATCTGGTAGACGATCGCTTGGAAGTAGTCCCAGGACGAGGTGGTTGAAGCAAGTCCAAAAACTCGCCTGGTTGCGATTAGGCACAGCTCCTTTTATGTTAGAGTCGATGGCGGAGGATCGAGTGGCCTGGAGATCTCCCCATTTGTGGAAAGCTTGCATCATCATCATCATCTTCATCTCATCTTAGTTCATTACCAGAATTTCATGACCATAGGCGAGAGTTGGAACAAATACTGAATTGAAGACCGCTAACTTGGTTTTGACACCAAACTCGGCCTTTCCCTGCAATCGGAAAGGAAAATCTACCAAGCCGTTTCAAAATTGCCGCAGATTGGCCCATCCTACAGGAGAGCTCACCATTAATCCTTCCATAACTCGTGAAAAAACCCCGAGATACTTAAGATTCTTAAAACTTCTTCAATAGGACTCCACTAACATATAGAACACATTGAAAAGGTGTTTTAGAAATTACTATAACCTCTAGATCTCTAGATGTGACAAGACGCATCCTTGGTGAAGAGGACCATCAATCCCATACTCCTGCAGAACACTATAGAGTTTACCACCAGGAACTCCGTCGTAACTGTAGATCAGTTTGACATACACCCAAGCCTTCTCGAGTACCATTCTTAGAGTGAAAAGCTGGTCGGTTGTACTTCTGCGAACGAAAGCTGCCCCATCCTGGGGTCGTCCATGGCTCCTGAACGCGCCCCTAACCCCTTATTGTAGACCTGCCCGATGAGACGTTAATTCCCCAGTGGTTGGAGTAATCTCTTTTGTCCCCCTTTATTGAGAAGAGGGACAATCAGCCCAGTTTGCCAATCACTAGCGTTCCCAGGCCACCTGTCCCAGAGAGTCATAAGACTCCCTCTTTACCCAAGCATTACGTTGCGCATTTCTGGCTGGTTTCATCCACACTGGCGGACTTCAAAACCTTTAGCGATTCAGTCGCCAAAATGGCTTCCTCCTCCGTTTGACTATATTCCACTCCACTCAAGACTACGTGTCTGCCATACTCAATGCCCTGTAAGGGATTAAGCAGCTCTGAAAAGCGTTCGCTTCATCTGCGTAAATTAGTCGGTGGTCACCTCGAAGGAACACTGACTGTCTACCTCGGAGCAAACGTGAACACTACAATTGGTCATCCTAGTAGAGATCAAACGCAGAATTGCCCTTTCAAGAGTTGCTACGTCGGCCTTTCCAACTTGAGTCTAAACTCCTATAAAGAAGGACTTATTTTGCCTGTTATATATCCAAGCATCCTGGTTCGAGAAGGAGAGGAAGACCGAATCTCTTACAACTGGAGACCGTCAACGATAACAGCTTTAGCTCAGTCACGAGCCCTCCTCTCCACACATCGTCCGTGGTTCTGATCAAGAGTCACCGACTTCCGTTGTTTTGCTGTCGTCACTTTCAAGCCACTAACAGAGCTTTGATAAGACTCAGTATGCTTTGACTAAGGCCTCTTGATTCAGTTCACCGTAGTCGGCATGAAATTATATTCCCTCCACTCATGAGAGATCAGAGAACATGATCAAATTTACCCTGAACCATAGCGCTCCAAGAAGTCCTCAAAATGCTCCTGCTCCTCATCTGGTGACTAGTTACAACAGGCGACAGTCACATGCTTGAGAGGGCTCCCCACAGCTCCGCGTCTTCCCCTCACTCACTGCACTCAGTCACTCCTGGTGAATGCTACTTTCCGAGTTAGATTTACCTCGTTTCAGATAAGCTCGTTTGAGGATAATATCACCTCCGTCGGTCGTCGTTACGAGCACACATCGGTCATCATCAGGCTCCTTCGGCCCCCCCATTGAGCAATCAAACCGAACAATGACTGCAATAAATACCAGGACTCCCAATAAACCATTCAGTTACTGCTTTCACACGCGCCCATTGATTGCCGCCAGGCCGCACCACCGCGTGCCGCCCACCCCCCGCAGGACCAATTAACTATTCATAAGCCCGTCACGTATGACTAGGATAATTTTATTTGAGCGCACCGGCTTGCCTGGGTACGTTACGTAGGAATAAACCATTTTCTTATTTGTACTCTCGCAGAGTTAATCACTCCTGGCGTGCCATTTCGCTCATGTCATCCATCAGTGAGTCCAAGATAAGCAGTGCCCGTGGGCCGGCGGCGAGTCGGTGGGCCGCGTATGTGCAGGGGACATGCAATAAATGCGTTATCCCACTTAACCGCTCCGCGCCCCGTTCCGAGGGACGTTGACGTCGCTGATATGCCGCGCAGGTCGTCCGTCTCTGGGCGACTCGGGGGTTGAGTGGCTTTATATTTAAATATCCTGCGAACCAATTTGATTCCACTGTCCCTGTGAGCGGTGCACTCACACAACCAGCCCGACTGAACCCACGTTTTATTTGCACAACTCTTGGGGAACGGGGCCGGGGTGGGTCGGTTCTCGCAATGCACTCTCGAGTGGCCCGCTGCTGTGGTGTCGGTGGTCCTCGCCGGGATGTGTGGATGTGTTGGTTATCAAATATCCAGATACAGCACGTTTCTAATAAAAGCAAAGTGTTTGCCCCTTTTGGCACGTTCGCTCGCGCCTCGGTTCTTTCTTCGGTTGGGCGGTCGGTCGGTCGGTCGGTCGGTCGGTCGGTCTTCGGGGAGTGCATCCCCTCCATTCACGCCATTCGTCCCTTTTTTTGGCTTCAATACCTTTTGACGGCCACGATTGCATGGGATGATGGGGTGGCGATGACAGGGGCCGTGTTCTTATCGCATACACTCTCGACAGTCCTTCGAGGCGCCTGTGAAGTGATGCTCCGCTGGTGGTTGTGCTTCCTTTCCTCCGCCTCGTCGTGGATTAAAGGGTGTTGAAGTCCTTTTCGTTGTTTGCGAAGGCACACCCCACTGAAGTGGGGGGGGGGAGGGGGCGAATCGTAAACCGTCTGCACTGGAGTGGTGCTGAAGAACAGGCACCAGGACAAATAACTGATTATACTGTATAATCAAATTTGATATTCAAGAGGACGTCAGACAGGGAGAAAGCATCCTTAGGTAAATAATAACAGAGCCCTTCATCCTCGGCAAACCCACCCCCAGTCGAGTGGGGGACCGGAGAGTGGTGCTCTCCATCTGGTGTCTGTGTTTTGTGCTTCTTGTAATGCGAGACGTCTCCGTTGTCCTGTTGTTTGTCCACGATGTCGTAGTGCCAATTGTGTTTCTTGCCGCGTAGGGGTGTCGTTTCTATTTACACTGCGCATCGTTGAGAAAGAGGATCGCCTGTTCAGCTCTAAGGAGGTCCTGGAATGGTGTGTGAAAGGTCCTCAAGTCAGAGCATACAACAGAGCCCCCAACGTGTTGCATTTTGTATTTTATTATCCTCGGCCACCGCCATCGAGTGGAGCTTGGAGAGATCCTCTTCGGAATGCGAACTGCATCAGGCCGTCCTGTACGTGGACACAATCCAGTGGTGGTGCAGCGAGCAATCGAAGACAGCCATGACGTATCCTGGACACGATCCCGATTATTTGCTCAGCTATTGAGGACAGGCGTAATTACTTCCGTCAAAGGGGAAATTCAATTTCTTCGCTTTACGAATTTGATTGCTTTCGGATGGAGGCCTTCAGGTGGTCTGCTTGGACTTGTGGTGGCTGCACGGTCGCTCCGACGGCGAATGGATTATTTTTCCCTCTTTTCTGGGCGACTAGGAGTTCAAAGGATTCGAATCGACTGAGGAGGACTGCGACGATGAGGGCGCTTTATCGGATTCAGGGATTCATACTGCACCTGCTGCGCTGTTGCGATTAATTAGTTTCAGCAGAGGATGTTGTGCCTCCTGTCTCATGCACCACAGGTGGGGCTTAACTGCTCGGTGAATTGGGAAGTAATACACACGAGTGATCGGACGAGGAGGAGCGGACGGAACCAGCTCTCAGCGAAACTTGTTGCCCGTTTCAATTGCGTCAAGCTGGAGAAGGGAAAATAGAAACAATTTAGGTCAGGCTGGTCGGTAGTAAATGGCGTTTTCCTGGTGCAGTGTGCCACTGATTTTTGTAGTCTGGCGGGTTCCTGTGACATGTAGACGCTCCAGGCTGCCAAAAGGTTTTCATTAACTGATGTGTGAGGGAATGAAGTCCATCATAATGTTAAATTATAGCGAGGCTTTTTCTTCTTCGATTGACGATTTCTATCAGACAAAATGGTCACCACGAGAGGGTCACTTAGTGCTCTAAATAATCCGTCTTTATCCTAAAGGACGAACCATATAGAAGGCAACCTAAGCAATCTAGTGAACACCCAGAAATGATACACTGTCATCATAATGAGAGCTTCCTTCAGTTTCGTTGGGTTCGTTTACTTTCGTTCACTTAAGTGGGACCGAAATGAATTGCTTTCTACGTCCGTGTCAGTTGATATTGGAACCTTTAATAAGTTCCCAGAAGCAATTATGGGCACTTAGAAATTCAACGATGCTTTAGGCTACCTTTGGTTGAGCTTGGCTATAAGTTTCTGTCTTAGGTAGGAAGTTGTTATTCTAACAATCGCTCGCTTTCTAGCTCTAGCAAGAGCGGTGTCCCGTGCAGACCGGAAGGAGATCTTTTGATATGAATCGGTTGTACTCAGGCCATATTTGTCTTGATGTAGCACAGTTATTCAATCTGGCCCATCTGAGGTTAGCTGTTTCATGAAGGTGCGTGAAGATATTAGCCTTGACTGCTTGACAAGCTTAGGATGTGCACCTCCTCTGTAAGCGACCAGAGAGCCAAGCCAGTTCGTATGCCTTCTCATTTCCGGCGATGCCACTGTGAACTGGGACCAAGATAAGTGACCCTACAAGTTTCCCCACAAGTTTAGCGTGTGTAGTGAAAGTGGCAATCACTTTAATGGCTGCTTGGCTATCAATATATGGCAACCTTCTGCCTTGGCAGAATATTTGGGTGCATTTTGACTTGTCGGCAAGCTTCCCCTTTTGAAAATAGTTCCGCTTGGAACACGGAGAAAAAAAATGATTCCCATCCGCTCTATTTGACCTAGCCATCTCAATATGGTCGGAGGAAAACATGCCCGATGAATGGAACATCAACATTGTTTGCCCGATCCATAAAAAAGGAGACCCTTTGAACTGCGCCAACTACAGAGGCATCAGTCTAATAAGCATATAAAATCTTATCTGCCATACTGTGTGAACGCCTAAAGCCATTCGTCAACAACCTGGTCGGTCCATACCAGTGTGGCTTTAGGACAGGAAAATCCACCATCGACCAAATATTCACACTACGGCAGATTTTGGAGAAAACTCAGGAGCAACAAATCGATACCCACCACCTTTTCATCGATTTTAAGGCCGCGTATGATTGCATCTATTGAGACGAGCTATACAGAGCAATGTCTAGTTTTGGCATCCCTACCAAACTCGTCCGTTTGTGTAGGATGACGATGGAGAATGCACGCTGCTCCATCAAGGTCGGTAAAGACCTAACCGAGACCTTTGATGTCAAAAAAGGATTCAGACAAGGCGACGCGCTGTCATGCGACTTTTTCAACATCGTTCTTGAACGAATTGTTCAAAACTCGAACGCCAACACCAGAGGAAAAATCTTTCAGAAGTCCGTCCAACTACTCGCATATGCCGAGTGGTTTAGCGGTAAACGAGGGTAAGACCAAGTATATGCTGTCAACGAAAAAGGGCACCCAACACCGACGACTCGGTCAGAACGTCACAGCCGACAGATATAACTTTGAGGTAGTCAAAAACTTTGTCTACCTAGGCACCGCTATCAACTCAGACAATGACATCAGCGCTGAAATCAAACGAAGAATAACCCTTGCCAATCGCTGCTTCTTTGGGCTAAGAAAGCAACTGGTAAACAAAGCCCTCTCCCGAACAACCATGATAACGCTCTACAAGACCTTAATCGTCCCAGTCCTGCTATATGGCGCGGAGGCATGGACTTTGTCCGCCGCCCATCTTAGAGCCGTCAGTGTAGATTCCCCAAGTGAAATCCCTGCACACCTGCCCTCTATGCCATTCCGTTTTGTCGGGAATTAGAGTGTCAAAGCCATTTGATAGATTAAGTTTGGGGGCCATATAGTCTCTGGAGGATGTTACGAGATCTGTCGGTAGAAGGTCAAGGATGGTGCTGTGGGTTTTGAGGTCCATCATCCAGACTCTCTGAGCCTGATGGCACTGTATGCATTTAATGTATATGTCCAGAGGTAGACGATGTAGCATTACCGTCACAGCGTCTGTTGGTCTCGACCGTGGTGCCGATGCAGCTTCTTCTTCTTAGTACATCCATTATGGTTGGCTCTTAAGAATTGCCACAGAAATATGTTTGATTGGATAATGATGTGGAAGGAATGAGGACAGAAAGGCCCTTACGCAGATCTCATTCAGCTTCTTCCCTCAGACAAAATATTCATTTAAGTCCATCTGTTGCAAAGTTGTAGATCGGGAAATTGGTCTAAATTGACTGACAAGACAGGAGTTTTCGCCAGAAATTAACTATTAGAGAGATACCGAGCTCATAGGTGATTCCTCCCTAGTCTACCGACGAATTTAAAGCACTGTTTGACAGTTTCATCCTTTTTCATCCGAGAAAACGTTATAAAAACTGTCCGACCAAAATGTTAACGACTAAAAGAGGTGGAGTGTCTCAGTGTCTCTATAATGCTTCATTTCTGATATAAAACGATGGACGTTGGAACAAGTGATATGCGAGTTCTTACTTTTCTACCTCGAGATACATACGTATAAAGCCATTTGACTGCACTCTTTTGGGTCAAGGAGTGTGCACCCATGTGAGCATAATATGTTCCCGAGCAATTTTCACACATGACACGTGATGAATTTGGGATGACTGGCTGGCTGATGACTTTAAGGTCGTGGACGATACGTGACTGATTTTAGTTCACAAAAATTCGAGGGTTTGAGAGATGGAATGATGTCGGTGACCAGTTGACATTTCTTTTGGGGACATAACTTGTCTGAGAATATTTGTCTAGAGCAAATCGATTGAGTTAAGAGGTGTGTGAGAAGTCTGATAGTTTGTGGCAATTTTACAATGTCAAGATGACATCATTTTTTTGAAGAATATGTACTCATTCTACTTCTTCTTGTGATGCTACAATCCGAATGGACAAATGCCTCTATCTAGCTGTTTACAGTTTCACATACCTCACAATTAGAAGTCTCCACGTGCTCTATACCACACATCTATTCCGCAAGACTTCACACGTTACAACGACCGACAGTCAGTTCGAACATTAGTGACAGGAATGTCAAGTTGGGGTTACAGTCCAGGGTGGACATGGGCCTTAACCAACAAGCCTCTCCAGCCAGTACGATCTTTCGCCAGCTGCCTCCAATTGCGCAAACCAAGTTGGTTGAGGTCTTTCTCCACTTGTGTGCGCCTTCTCGTTCAACGACGTCCTCTGCTGCATTGCTGCTCGGAATCGAAGGAAGACTCTTCGGGCCGGAGCTGTGGTGTCCATCCGCTCTACATGAGCTAGCCATCTTAAGCGTTGCATTCGAAGTCGCTTAACTATGTGTTTGCCGCTGTACAGCCAAGAGCTTCTTCATCCGCTTTCAATAGCGTTCATGTCTCTGAGCCATAGAGCAGGACAGGGATGATCAGAGTGTTATATAAAGTCAACTTGGTACTTCGAGGGATGGCTCTGTTACTCAATTGCCTCCTGAGCCCAAAGAAACAGCGATTAGCAAGAGTAATTCTGCGCTTGATCTCAGTACTGGTGTTGTTGTCAATGTTTACTGCAGAGCCGAGTTAGACGAATGTCTTGACTACCACAAAGTTTCTGCTGCCTTGATGCTGCTTCTGATCCGCTGTCCGAGACGTCGATGTTGTGTGTCCTTCCGTACTGCAGACACATTTTAGCCGCTTCCACTTCAATGCCAGCAAACGCCTCATTGACGGCTCGTTGTGTTCGTCCAATCACGCCAATGTTGTCCGCGCAAGCCAGCAGTTGAACAGACTTTGGAAGATCGTGCCTCTGGAGTTGACGTTTTCGTGCCTCTGGTGTTGACGTTTGAGTTTCGCACGATATTCTCAAGTATGATGTTGAAGAACTCACATGACAGCTCGTCGCCTTGTCTAAAACCTTTGTTGACATTGAAGGTCTCGGTGAGTTCTTTACCGACCTTGATGGAGCAGCGAGAGTTCTCCATCGCTTTCATAACCTGACGAGTTTGTGGCGCTGTATAGCTCGAATAGTAGGTGGGTCTCGATCTGCATCCCTTGAGTCTTTTCCAGCATCTGCCGTAGTGTGAATATTTGGTCGATAGTGGACTTTCTCGGCCTGAAACCGTACTGATAACGACCTGTCAACGTATTGACGAATGATTTCAGGCGTTCACACAAAACGGCAGAGAGAATCTTGTACGCTATGTACGCCTATGACCGTTGGAGACCTCAAAAACAGCGGCGGGTTAAAAGAGTTGCTCTCACGGCCTCCCTCCCTTCGAACTTACATAAAATTCTGTGGGCATCCAACCAACTTTCTTATCGACAAACTCTTTAAAAAAATATTCCCGTCGACCCATTTGAAATGCAAACCGCCTAATTTCAAGATCATGTGTATTTTTTAATTCATTCCAAAGCAACAACCACACCAGACTAACTCACATTCTCGACCAGCAATTTAATAAATTCCAAGCCTCAACCGAACAGTATTCGTAATGAGGACGCCACAATGTTTCCACCGCACAAATACCCAAAAAAAAAAAAAAAAACAAAAGGGTTAACAACAAACCGAAGCAAGAGCACAGCACAAGCAGAGACAAACAGGAGCAGGAAAAAAAAAAACGTCCAAACAAACAGGAAGAGCAGCAGAACAGACCCCAATGCAAAGCCACAATCCCCAGGATGCATCATATTACGGAATCGTTCATTTTAATAATTAAATTTTTCAAGGGGACGCACGGGAACGCTATTTTCCCACCCCCCGACCAAAGACCAAGGTTTGGTTGAGCCGGTCCCACCTCCTTCGATGGGTCGTGTATATTCTGTGTTCTGTGTGTATTTTTTCACGTGGGCGGTCGGGTCGATGACGACTGCGATGACGACCAAGTCGAGAATGGTATCAAAAACTTTTGCACTGCTGTTTTAATCAAATCCTCCGCAGTTACCAGCAGCAGCCATTCGGCAACGGCATCAGTTCGTCGCTTTCAACCGTCGCCGACAACCCCCCTCCCCCCCCGGGCGGAGATGTGTGGGTCACACCAATGAACAGCGGCATGCAAGTAGGAGCACCACAAGGACACACAAGGATTTTCGGATTTCTCCTTCAGTTTTGGTCCATTTGAGCCGAAGGCAAGCATGGAGCCATGCATTTTTCGGAAGAATCCTCCGCAGCTGACGCGATCCGCTACACTCCCCAGGCCCGACCGCCACTCCGGCCGACCGCTCCATGGGCTGGCCCTTAAAGCAGTGACATGAATTTTTGGGTTGCCTCAGTGCTTGTTGTTGACCCCGCCGGCACAGCGGGAGGGCCCCTCCTGGTGGCCATGTAACACAACCGAATGGACCGGCAGCGGCGGCGACGGCAGCGGGACACCCCACATGGGTCGAAGTCCAATCTAGAAGAAAGCACTATCCCGTGGGTGGGGGTGGGCTTCTGGTGGCTGAGCGAGGAGGATAATGCTCACTCGGTCGGGATAACTGGATGCAGATACTGTCTTTTGTTGCGGGACCAGAAAAGGAATGCATGATAAAAATAATGGCTTCTGATTCTTCATGCGGAAAAGCACACAACTTTCGTTTGGAGGCATGCATCCGCCGGTCCTCTCGCTGCGATGCAGCGGGGCACGGCGAGGCTAGTTGGTCTGAAGGAATTCCTTCGAGCGGCGATAACGACAGACTGTATCTGGTTTGAATTGTGCCGTTGTGCTGTTGTGTGCCCCTCCGACGCCATGCCGGTGGATTTGATGTAACACTCATGCTTGCTCGGCACTTAAGGCAATGAGCAGCAGTGGCAACATAGCTAAGTTGGGCTAATTATACAAGTCTTTAGGCGGTCGATTCCTGCTGCTACCAGATGGGAGGCAATACGTGGATCGATACACTCGTCACGAAGGACTGGAATGGAAAAGGAGAAACAGAACAAACGGACATCAAACCGTCCCATTTTTTTTTTTGAGGAAAAGCCTTCGCTGGCGCTTGCTTGTTTGAGGGAAATTACAAATTGACATGGGCACAGGCTGTGCATTTGAGGGGGTATTTTTTTTTTCTTCATTTCGGCCAACCGCTCTTACCCATGCACTTTCCCCATCATTCGATGAAACGCCAGCCTTATTACGCGCGTTCTATCTTCAGTCATTGTGGTAGGTCTTTAATTGGGCGCCATTCTCTTGTTACCGCCTGGGTAGAAGATTCCCTCCAGGTTGGTGGCAAAAGTGTTGACTAATTGGCTGGGACCTTCCATCAAGGGCATGTTTTCACAAATTTGCCGTGACAGTCGCACTCCGTGAGAGTTCCGTCGTTCAAATGAGAAGAGTGCATTGAAGTGAAAAATCCGCCATTCAGCACATTGGTCTGAAACAAAGAGCGTTTGTTTCTCTAAACGTTTACAAGTTCATCTTGTAGAACCATGGGCTGATTAAACACTCAGGTTGCTCCGCCTTTGTTTCCACGGAGTACGTCACCGCAGGGAGAGGTCGTAATGTGAATACACGGTTTGTCATGAAGCAATGTTAGACGGTGAGTCAGTTGTTTTCTAAATGGGATCATAACGTGGTACAAAAATGCTCATTGCCGAAAACATCACAGTGTTCTCATTTCTCTCTAAATAGCGAAGCGATTCCCTGTCTGACGGTATCAACAAAATGCTAACATTGGTCTCCTTATGTAGTCATTTTGCATCGACGCTGGGTAGGACTGTCGAACTGTCGTCTTTTCTGTCTGTTTCGCTTCCCTGTGACGATCTCCTATAGGAGAGATATCCAGTCCACTCGATCCTCCTCCAACCGCAAACAGGTCATGGGTCTGCCAAGCGGTCGCCTCCTCCTGGTGTCGCATTCAGGGCACGCCTTGGAAGTCGTGATGATGGAGACATTCGTTCCACGTGACTAAACCATCGAAGTATAGCCTTTTCCATTTGTGCTTTTCTGAGTTTTGTAGAGTTCAACTACACTGGAGAACTCAGACTCCGAAAAATGGCTCATGTTCTACTAGGCAACCGCCAACATTTACTCGAATTTCGTAGTCTACCAGAGGAGGTGCTTCTGTGATGAGCAGCCAGCCTACAGTAAGTGCTCTGCAGTGTCATCACCTTCGCCACAAGCGTCGCAGATCGTTTCATCGCTAAATCCAGGCACGTTTTGGTGTTTCGAGAAGGTAAAGTGGCCGTGAGTCGTCTGCAGTCTTTTCTGTCAAGAGATAACAAGAATGCCGTGTATTTCTTACAGACGTTTGGAAGGATGAGCTTGGTCAGTCTACATCCTGGAGAGTCATGCCAACTCAGGTTGTATAATAATAATATATGGGTGGCGCTACAGCCCGTAGAGGCCCATTGCCTAGCTTCTCAGCAACCACTCGTGTTGTGCGTGCTATTGTTCTATTACGAGTGGAAGGGACCTACAGTTTTATGCCGACTCCGAACGGCCAAGTTTGAGAAGCTTTTTCTAGACAGTTATACGCTTTGAGCATTGTCAGTGACTCGAAAGAGGTGGAGCCGTGAAAAGTATTTCTTGTCGTACCAGGAATCGAACCTAGACGGGTAGGTCCAAGTGCGTAGGAGTCGACGCACATACCCACAACGCCACGGGCCACCACTCCGGTTGTGCTATCGAGAATTCCAACTATTGATGAAAGCCCTAACCAAGGACGCTGGTAGTCTCAGCGCAGGTTCAGGTAATGACAGTACCTCCTCTGACCTTTGTCTAGCAACTTCATAGGTGATCTTATTTCCTGCAATTCCGTGATGGCCCGGGACCCAAGTCTTAGCGAATTTAGACTGCCAATCAAATTCAGAGAAAGCTTGCATTCCTGGACTATCCTGGAAGTGGTTAAAGAATTGATGAAGGCCTGAAGCACAGCTTGGCTGTCGCTATAGACTAAATACTCCACCTGTACTTCACAATATAGTTCGTGGCCATTATTTTTACATGTCCGCTCGGAAAACTGACGCAAATTTACCTAACCAGGTGTGCAGTCTAATGCTGTCGCCCTCCAAGAAGGCGCCAGAGCCAGATACTTTGTAGGTCTTGCAGCCGTCAGTGAAGGTTCTGTTACAGTTCTTCCCCGGCTAATATTCTGACAGATCCAGTCATGAGTGCAGGAAAAGTCAACTTTATATGTGCGTCACAGCTGGGTTACTGGTGTCCGTGCGTCTGACGGCATATTCATGAGAATATGATTGCGCAAGTTCTTCGAAGCTCCAGTGCATCAATGGGTGCATCGCGAATGGGTGTTTCTCACACAGAGATGGTAAAAAGGGCGTATTCATAAAGCTCACGGTGACAACAGAATTATGTGCAGTGACGAGCCTTACAACTGTGTGAATGGCTACGACAAGCGACAAGAACAATATGGACGTGCAGCTTAATGTACTCTCTTTTGTATTTTTAACACTCACTAACACTCTAATCAAGTGCCGGCTATCCTTTCTCCTATCTCCCATTCTTCTTTTTATCTTACATCTTCTAAAAGTGGACTGGAACAGATGGAACATGGTTGAAATCACTTCCGGCCTAAATTTTCTCTGCAAAAATGCACCCCTCCAAAGCATAGTTTGATCAAATTAATGGCGAATTCCAATCAAATGCAATGATGGTGGTTCAGATATATTGTAATGGAACAAATCCCTTCATCGCCCAATATCACATTCTCTAACAAAAAAGGCTATGTTTTTTTTCCAAAAAAAGTCATCCTAAAGCCCTTCGATTGTCGGCATTAGTCTTTAAAAATTGACGTCATATCCATTCCAGTCCATATACATTTTTTCCGCCGAAACAATTCAACTCCTAAATCTCTTCAGTCAATCTGTCAAATGGCTGAAATCGTGTTTAATTGTTTTCTTTTCGTTTTTTTGTTAAACGAAATTAAGTATTCTCACAGAAGAGCTAAAAAATACCGTGAATATTTTAAAATGCTCTGCCAACAGTGATTGCAAATCCCAAGTGCATCACAAACGCACAAAATGCAGCGCAAAATACGCCAAAAAAAAACAAGTATGTACTAAAAAATGAAGCCTCCATTTATTGGAGACGGGGAGGTGCATGTATTGTAAAATCGATGAAATAAAATATCGAAACAATGCAATCCATTATCGCCAGCAGCAGTATGGCCGTGATATATGGCTGCTCTGGCGGCCTCTCAACTTCCAAGTATGTAATCCCCTGCATGTGCCAGGCCAATAAAAAAACAATTGAGGCGACACTACACGCCGGTAATAGGCCGCCCACGCCTCATTCCTCATGTCTCATGCCTGGTGCATGAGGAAATCAAAAAAATGAAAAACACTAAGGCTTTCACTCAGAAATTCGAATGGAAAATATCCGCATGTCCGCCTGAAATGTCCTTGATGATATTCAACCTGTTTCTTTTTTCTCTTTCTGTTTTTCTGCACGTCCTTTCAGATTGCAAATGAAAACCGACGCCAGCACCGACTCCAGATGATGATCAACAACAGCAATGGTATTTAAGGACAGCTCAGGATGACGAATTTGGCTTTCATTTACCGAACGTCCTTGGTAAGAGGATTGACTCGGTACCCATTATCAGACATATCCATAGGATGGAGACTACTGATGGGTCTGCTCATATTCAACTGCATCGGCGAGTGTGATGGTGAGTTTACTCAGCAGGAGGTTCAATCTCAAGGCGTTTCTCCAAACGCATTTCCATTTCAGTCGCTGCATTCGAGCCAGACTTTGTCATTCCACTGGAGAACGTAACCGTTGCACAGGGACGCGATGCAACGTTTACATGTGTCGTCAATAACCTTGGCGGTTATAGGGTGAGTGGTGACGGAGCTCAAGCCAGGGTATGTATCGGTTTTTCTCTCGCCATCCCCACTAAGACTCAGTTCAGAAATTTAAAAAAAAAAAAAAATTGCAAAATAAATTGTTAACACGTATTTTTTCCTTAAAAGTGCACCAAATAAAAAGATTTCTGTCACAACAAAATAAAATTAAAAAATAAACATAGAAATGAGAAAAAAAAAAAAGTATTTCGCACCGCAGCACATATTGGATGTAAGATGCACCGGAATGTGTGGCACCTCTCTACACCTAGAGTAGCACTCTGAAACTGTTGAAATGCACCGCCAGCATCTGACCATAACAGCACCGCATCGAAGTTACTTCTATCTTTCAATTCAATTTGATATTGTTTCGTTCAATCTGCACCAAATCAAGCACTTTCAAGAGCACTGCACACTTTAAGTTGAACTTTTCAGAAATACTTATTTTGGTTCTGCGATTCTTGTTTTTTTTTTTTTTTCTTTTTCTGTTTAATCTTAATCGATTTCTATTTTGAAACTGTTAACTAAGCTGCTTTTGATGAGAACGAACGTATTTGCTTTTATTTTGTATTCGTTTTTATGTTGAGCTTTCAGTATGATCTGCATGGGATGCGGGTAGTAATCTAGTGGAAGACTACACCGTTATCTGACCATTGACACCAATTAGAGAGATTTGCTATGCTAGGTTAAGTCTTAGTAGACGCTTATTTGCAAGTTATGCGGTCAGAGGAAATTGGGAAGTATTTTTTCATGTGCTTTCTTCTCCACCATTTAACTGCGGTTACCATCTCCATTATTTTGGAAGAATAATCGAAAACGACTCCTCTTGGCAAATGGAACTCGAAAATATTGGAGAGTTCGAGAGTATCCAAGAGAATATACAAGAACTACAAAAGTATCAAAAATCAGCTTGATGTAGAAAATTAAAAAATTGTTTCCCATACGCCACAGTGGATGTACCAACTACGCTCGGCCTATATAAAATGTTTCGTATTCACTGCGACGTATACTTAACATTTTCAACAACCACGGTGGACGGTATTTGTTAATAGTTAGTATACGCCATACAGATCACAGGGAAGCTATATACCACGGCGCACAGTGAGGAAAAATGGCCAAAAAGCGTACAAAACTTATATCTCGAGGACGGTGACTCCATTTTTGTTATTATTTGAGTTGTTAGGATGTTTTTGTTTTTGTATTTATTTCTAGACTTGTCTACAGATGTCAGTCATATTTAAAAGAATATTTGGTATTGGTATAATCGGTCAGAAAGTATCAAGCTTTGACATAGAGTGGTTAATCTTCACCCTCTCTCTCTATAAAACTTCTTTACGGTCACATTTGATAAACATTTGGGGATGTTTTATTTTTCCCCTTTTCCT
This sequence comes from Eristalis pertinax, assembly GCA_907269125.1. Taxonomy (NCBI): domain Eukaryota; kingdom Metazoa; phylum Arthropoda; class Insecta; order Diptera; family Syrphidae; genus Eristalis; species Eristalis pertinax. Next base: position 30,896,807 of record OU026149.1, read on the forward strand.
TAATACAGGAAATAAATACCTGGGAAGTTCCATTTGTTTTACCTAATTTTTTTCCTGGCTTTCCCCACGGTGCGGCTATGGTTTGGTGAACCTATTCGGGATGTACATTTTCAGTGAGTTTATCCAGCTGTAATCACTTTGGGAGACGAACTTGTGTGAAGTTTACAAACCTTTTATTTAAGATATCCCTGAGGAAGGAAGTGTAGGGACCTTAAATTCGATGATTTTGATGTCGTCGGCGCCCATATTTACATAGCCACCAAACGCCCAATCGTCAAGAATTTTGTAGCGAAGATAAATGTCACATAATACTCCAAGTGATTGTCTGACTGACTGATTTCGAAAATGAAATGTAGATGCTTTAAACATGTTGTTCGACACTACAACCTCTTATGGTCATTTGCCATTGGCCGATGTTGATTTTGAATAAAACACAAATTATTTAGGAAATTATTGTCATTTATTTTTATTATGATAATATTGGTATGGTTGAACTATGTATGGAACAAAATATCGGCCAAATGGCCCCCGCGATTTCGACGGCACACCTTCATCCGATGGTCCAAATTTTCAATGACGCTGAAGCATAATTGAGGTTCTATGCCGTTAATGTGTCGAATTATCTCATCCTTTAGCTCTTGAATTGTTGCTGGAATATCGACGTACACCTTAACCCCAAAGAAAAGAATCCAACGGTGTCAAATCACATGATCTTGGCGGACAATTGACATCGCCACCACGTGAGAAGACACGACCATTGAATTTGTCGCGCAAAAGAGCCATTGTGTGGCAAGTGGCACCGTCCTGTTGAAACCACATATCGTCCATATTCATATCTTCCAATTCGGGCCATAAAAAGTTCGTTATCATTTCACGATAGCGAACACCATTCACAGTAACTGCCTGACCGGCCTCATTGTGGAAAAAAATACAGGCCGATGATGCCGCCAGCCCATAAACCGCACCAAACAGTCACTCTTAGTTTGTGCATTGGTTTTTCGACAATCACTCTTGGATTATCTTTCGCCCAAATGCGGCAATTCTTCTTATTGACGAATCCACTGAGGTGAAAATGTGCCTCATCACTGAAGATGATTTTCTTCGAAAATTGATCATCCACTGTTGCCATTTCTGACCATTGACGCCCCTTGAAATGGTCAAGAGGCTTTAGTTCTTGAGTCAATTGCACCATGTAAGCGTGTAAATGCAAGTCTTTATGCATAATGTTCATCAACGACGAGCTTGAGAGGTGCAATTGTTGGGCACGACGACGAGTTGAGGTGGACGGCTCTTCAGCCACACTATCGCGAACAGCAGCAATATTTTCTGCGGTACGAGCTGTACGAGCATGCACTGATCACCTACAGACCCGGTTTGCTCAAATTTTTCCGATTGTACGCACATTTGGACGATTAAATTGACCGAAAAAATCACGAAGTGCACGATATGCATTTTGATTTGAACGCCCATTTTCATAATAAGCCTGAATAACTTTAACGCTTTGCTCGATTGTGTATATTTCCATGGTTCAAATTGAGTTAGTCTGAAATTGAAAAATGTCAAATGAAATACAGAAAAAAGCTTGACGTTTAGGTGTGGTTACATTCAACATCGGTCCTTAAAATTTAACCACTGATCAAATAAGAAACAAATAAACTTGAAGAGGATAAGTAAACTTGACAGCAATTGGGTTCATGGATACTCGTGCACTAGTTTGGAAAACTTTATCATTGATTCCTAACCATTCGAATATTTTTACTTGTAATGATACGACTTTTAACGTAGTCTTCTTCCGTGTACTTAAGATCAGCAAGACTGGATTCAAACAGAAGAGTTTAAACAGCGAGTCATTTTGATAGACAGGGTTATGTGTATTACAATGACTTGATTACTATTCCCGAAAGTGATCGTTATATATTCTCCAACCGTCGCGTCGTCTACCTCTAGTATATTTGTACAGCAAAAGAAATGCTTTAGGCAGACCCCTGTGGTGGCCCGTGGCGTTGTGAGTATGTGCGTCGACTTCTACGCATTTGGAACTACCTGTCAAGGTTCGATTCGTGGTTCGACAAGAAATACTTTTCACGTCCCCACCTCTTTCGAGTCAAAATGCAAAATGCTCAAAATGCTTCTCAACTTTGCCCGTTCGGAGCCGGCATAAAACTGTAGGTCCCTTCCACTCCTGATAGAACAATAGCACGCACAACATGAGTGATTGCTGAGAAGCTAGGCCCTGGCCCTCTACGGGCTGTTGCGCCATTAATATTATTAGTTAGACCGCTCCCAGTCAAATCATTCTCTCTCTCGTCAGCTCCGAGCCCAATCAGTTTCTTGATCCAAATTTTTTGCCTGACAGAAGTCACACATATTCCATCGAAGTCCTTTAGTTGGTGCTTCTGACAAAGCAATGAAGATGGCTGGCCCTAATACTGCTTAGTTCGGTCAGGTTTTGGGAGACTTAAAGTGACTTCTCCTTCGAGTTTAGAGGGCGCTTCTCAATTGCAGAGAAGGTACCCAATAGTTTCCTCCTATTTCTCGTCACCGCTGCTTCTGTAAGGCAGACTCAATCTAAAGGCGTGCATTTCAATGGCGCAGTGCCCAGTGGAGACGCCGACAAGAGTGCTGCTAGTCGACCCAATCAGTCAGTTCAGACTGTGTTATAGCCTCGGACTTTGTGTGGTTATGTGTTGAAATATACGTGATCCAATTCCATACCACAGAATCGACGACGATTGAAGAGATTTCCGTCCTCCAAGTCAAGATAGCGATATCGAGACTAAAGTCGAATAAAACTGCTGGTGTAGACAGGTGGACTGCCTGCAGAGTTCTTTAAGGCAGTTGGAGCTTGTAGAGCACATGCACCAATTCATTCGTGAGATATGGTCGGAGGAAGGCATGCCCGATGAATGGAGCCTCAGCATCGTTTGTCCGTTCTACAGACAATGATACCTCTTTAACTGCGCCAGGTACAGATGGGAGAAGTCTATAAAATCTTCCCTGCCATTTTATATTAGCGACTTAAGCGTTCTTGTCAGTGTGGTCTTAAGCTGGGGAACTACACCATTGACCAAATCTTCACACAACCGCAGATCCTGGAAAAAAGTCCTAAGATATGCAGATCGACGCCCACCATCTTTTTGACGATTTTAAGGCCGCATATGACAGCGTGCATAGAGGCGACCTATACAACGCCATATCTAGTTTTGACATTCGTCCCAAACTCGCCAGATTGTGCAGGATGACGATGCAGATTTCCCGGTAGTCAATCAAGGTCGGAAGCGACCTCACCGTCAATGTCGATTTAGACAAGGCGACGCGTTGTCATGTGAATTCTTCAATATAATGTCAGCATGTCAGCTGGTGAGGGTCCACACAGAACTGTAGCTACAGCAAAAGAAGGAGAAGAAGTAAGCGGAGAGTTGTACTCATTTTGGGAAGACTGTTTCTTGATCTCCGCAATCTACCTACTAACGAGACGTATACATGTGCCATTCTGACAGGATTATCGTTTATTCAGGTTGATAACCACTGAAATCTCCGTGAGTTTTACATCCTGGTTCACAATTTATACTTTTGCTACTCAATGTCTGTTTCTAAAGGACACTTTGAGTTAAAGTCATAAGACCCAAGAGTGGACTCGGCCCGCAACCAACAGGGGAAGGACATCAGCTGCACTTGACTCCCTCAAAAACCTCTCAACGAATCTCTATGCTCCGTGAGGATGCATGCACTGACTGAAGCTACTATCACCGAGTCATCATCACCCAGATCGATGGGTTAACTCTGCCCTAAGTGCCACATTAAGGACCACTCCTTGTACACACTCTCCAGCATCCAGCTGAAGCCATCGCTCTTCAGCTGTAATTTTCATTAAACGATACATTCAAGTGAAACTAATTGGCAGGAGTTTATTTTAATGGCTTTTCCACTACAACTCCCCCGAAGAGTACGTCGCACACAGCTACAGCAAGCACACAAACACACGTGCGCACAGAACATCGTTTTGAAATTAATTTAACGGCAAACTGGTGATAAATTTAAATTCTATTTATCTCGGTTCGAGATATTCAGCCCACGCACAAACTAAGTGAAAGTTTCCACAATGATTAATTGTTCCTCGAGCCGAGAAGGACGAGGAGAATCCGCAAACAGAAACAGGGGATGGAAAAAAAATCAACACGAAAACGAGCGAACACCGAAAATCGAAAATCGACTGTCGAAAGGCGGCCAAATTCAATCGCACATCCGAGCGCACAGCAGTATCGGCCGTCAACCGCAAAAATGCGTGCCTAACATCACCGCAAGCACCGCCGCCAGCGAAAGGCCCATTCGAACTCAAACGCTCCCCCATCTAATAATTTTGCCGAACAAAGGAAAAAAAAGGATAACGACAGCGGATGGCCCAGCTACGCTACAACCCCCGCCCCCACTGCCAGCGCCAACGCCATCACCAGCCAGTCGAGTTCAGATAACAGTTTCCCGAAATGAAAATAAATTCACTCGTGTATCGAATTTCCTCGCGGAAACAAATTCAGCATCAACATCAGCATTCCGTCCGCCCACTGCCGCTGCTGCTGATGCTGATGCCTCTGCTACTGCTGCTTCTGTTGATCAGGACTCGTGTAGCATGCAAAACGATATCATGGCTCACATTTATCGTTGAATGGGGTGGCTGCGATGAGGAATTGTGCGCCACTGTGTTGGTGGGGGAAGGATGGCAGTACACACAAAACCTGATCACGATTCCGTACGGAACTCGACGACGACAATGATGACGACAACGACGCACAGTACTCACTTAATCACAATAATGTGTTTGCATCGGAATTTATTTGAATATTCGTGAATACCTGAGTGCGCAGCGAGTGGGCGGCGACTGGTCTGCCGGGTGGAGTGGATGGAGTTGCGGGAGGGGGATGGAAAAAAATCGAGACAAGGACAGCTAACGTACGGCACACACAACTGTTGACATTGCCAGGACAATTTCACTGGAAATCAGTGTTTGTGGCTAGAATCGAACAACAACCAAAATAGTACGTGACAATTGTGAACCGCACATCGGGACCTCTTCACCTGGCGTTGAACTGTCGTTGGGCGGTAGTGAAGGCCGTAGACAAGGGTGGTGCAGTTTATGAACTCACTAAGCAGGGGAGTGTGTCGCAACGAGTCTACTTGCGATACACTGTGTGGCATGGAAATAGGGTCAGTGCTTGTTTGTTGCTAGTTTCTGTGTCGATTTATGAACTGCAATGGAACAAGCGTTGCAAAACATGCGGAGACCTGTGCGAGTGCCAACAATTTGTGGAAGAGCTTCTTTTGGGGTGCTATCATTTGCCTGAGTTGTTCACCATTCCGTAGAACACTGGGTAAGCTGTAGGCACACTCTTCCAGAGGTTCATACAAAACGCGGATGGCATTGATGTGGCGGTCGTTAGCTGATGCGGCTAAAGTGGATCAAGATGGCACTGATGAGGCGGTCGCTAGCTAATTCGGCTAAAATGGGTCAAGTCGAAGTATGATCAGGCGCTCGCTAGCTGATGCGGCTAAAGTGGATCAAGGCGGCACTGATGAGGCGGTCGCTAGCTAATTCGGCTAAAATGGGTCAAGTCGAAGTACCAGTTTTCACGAAAAGAAGCAAGCCATCTACATCTTGGCTAGCACATCAGAATGGGCAACTAAATCTTTGAGGAAATTGGGGACATCGTTTATATCAGTTCAGCGGCAAGCAGTACGCACCACCCACGCCCTGTACATCGACATGAGTCTAGCTTTTGCCTAGGGTGACTAATCCGAGCAGAGCCCATGAACAATTTGACTCCGGTCCAAATTGTCTTCAACGTAGCCAGTGAGGCAACGCGACAGAGGATGCTCACGCTTAAGACGGTGCAAGCACTTAAAGAAGGACTTCAACCAACTTGGCATGCGTAACTGGAGGCAGCTACCCAGTGACCGCGGTACCTGAAGAGGCTTGTTGATTGATGCCCAGGTCTGGCTCCGACTGTAGCGTAATACAAAGAAAAATAAGCTGAAGCAGTTCTCCTCTATATTGCCGCCAGTGCTTTAACAACAGATCTAAATTTTGGGGACTCATCATGCATTCGATGGAGTATCCCGTGTTGGGCGCCAGTTATCTTAAACGGATTATTTCACTGTTTATTGGGCTTCATTGGTTCGAATGTGTTTCAGAACGATGCTCAGCAATATTTTTCTCGTATTTTCTCAAAAAATATTTGATGGACGACACTGCGACGTACTGTGTAGGCAGGTCCATGCCGCCTCCGAGGGATCTAGATTCGATACCTAAAAAAAGCAACTTTCATAATTCACAGTCAAGCCTCGTTCAATCAGATTCCTCAGTATTCCCGTCTATATAAAGTTTCTCAATCTTTACCGTTCGAACTCATGTAGGCCAACCCCTCCTCTTCTTCTGAGGGCGCTACAGTCCGAGGTTAACCTGGGCCTCACCTAACATGCCTCTCCAGCCAGATCGATCTCTCGCCAGCTGTCTCCAGTTTCGCAAACAAAGCCGGATGGGAGGTTGAGGACGTCCTCTGTTAGGTTCTCCCACAGGCTGAGAGTCGAAGATTCTGTAGGCCAACCCTTTCGTGGCAAGTGAATAGCACCCTTCGTTGCCGTAAAAGCCATGCCCAGGTCCATCACCGACCCTCGCGCCACCCGTATTTTAAGAACCATCCTAAATTTAGACTCCATCTCAATCAGCAAATCCCATGCCAGTGTCACTACTCCCCGACGCCCACTGTACACTCGTCGTCGCATCTCACAGAAACAACAATCGCCACTACCCTATGATCAACAGCATCCTGAAAACAGCATCGCCAACGACCTCAATTGAATGCCATGCGAAACGATTCGAAAATTGAATTCGTTGCGAAAATTTTATCTGCTTAGAGAGATAACTCTCTGCTGACAGTCTGTTCAGAGGCGGGCAGCCCACGTGTGCGTGTGACTGTGTGTCGTGGAAATGAAAATTCAATGCCGGACTCACGTACGAGCCAGGATACGTAGCCGAATTAAATTTCCATACTGGTTGTGCGGTTGAGGTCGTAGTTGCTGTCACCATTGTCGGATTGACCTATCGAACTGGACTGGCAATCGGGGGAAGGTGGAGGGGCTGCAGGAAGAACAACGGTAGTTTTGGTCAATCGTTAAATGATTGTTCAATACCCTTGGCTGCTCGGCATGCGAAATGAAGTGAGACATGTTCGGAAATTGTTCGAGGTCCTTAGAAAACACAAAACATCCTTGCAATGCCCCTCCCCGCCCGATGACGGACACACGAATGCACGTACACACGAGTGTGTGTTGTTAGTTTTAATTTAAAAAAATTGACTGCAGTTCCTTTGAGTTGGCAACTTTTTCTTTACTTCTCGGTTTGCATACGCTGTTCATGTGCGAAATAGTTTTGCTCCGGCGACGTGGCCGGCGCTCCGTCCGGATGATGTTGTGTCCTGTGCTGCGAAAGAGCACACGAAACAACAAGCCACGAGTGTGTGTGTGAATTTTTCATGGGGGACCCCGGTTTGGTCTCGCAAAATTGCGGCGGTTTCGTTGATTCTACGGCATCGTCTCACATGAACTTTACGATCGCCCCAGGACGATGGTAATGGCAACTTTTGGACATTTACAGTTTTGCGCTTTTAATGAGATACATTCCGTGGAAGAATGCGGCACTGGCAATCGTGTCAGGGATGCAGCAGCAGCAGGAGCAGCAGAATTGTTGTGTACGGGTGGCACCAGTGCACTGGGTAAGTGTTGCACTGCCGGACTGCGGTTTGATTTTGTGTGGCGTGGAGTGCTGCTATGGGTTTCTTATTTATAACCGTAAGAGGTTGCACATGCAGATGGGTCTGTGGGGATGATTCGTTCGTTAATTGGGTCCGACAACGGTGGGAACAGCCAGTGATGCAGTGGCGCGGAGACGAGGTGGGATGGGAATGCAATCATTTATGAGGGTATTCAAGCGAATGACATATTTTTGCCTGCGGTCGATTCGGATTTAAGAGATGAGCGCTGGGGGCCACTCAGATGACTGCTACACTGAAGTCAAACTTGGGAGTGACATCTATGTTTGTAGTTTCTTGTTGATTTTAAAGGCAACACTCTTAAAGAAGGGCTTGAATTCCTGTCTGGATTGAAGAAATTTCAGCGTCGTATGAAATCAGAGGTTTGTGTGTCGTCATCGTCGTGGAGTTTCGCATTAATTAGCGATCTAATGGTACGAGTGCTTGGGTGACATCTTTCTTTAAAGATGCAACAGACCAGAATATGTTTCTTGATCACACGAGATCGGATCTGTTTTAAGTCCGTTTAGATTTAAGCAGATCCCCATAGAAGTAGCTCCTCTCTCTAGATGTCTGGTTAAGTGGAAAATAACCAGTATGGAAAGAGTCTCAGTGTCGTGAGGTGAAGATCGTTAGAAATGAAGAATTGAAGAGGGAATGGGTCCAGACATTTCAAGTGTTTTTGTACAAAATCGAAATATCTCTGCAGGTCCTCCCGACTCGCGAGAGAATAGTAACACGAACTATATGAGTTGTTGTTATATTTATAAATATAATTTGTTGCATAATTCAAGCAACATTTGAATTTTGTGCATTGCATTTAATAGTACAGTGATGCCAACGCAAAAAAAGAGAACAATGTGACAGCTGCCATTTCGGGGTTAGTAAAAATATTGAGCGCTAAACGAAAGAGCAACGTATTTTCATTGTAGAGCAACGTTTTAAAAATAACGGTTTGTCAGCTACGGTGCGTCATTTTCGTACAAAATCATCTTTAGTGATGAGGCTCATTTTCATCTTAATGGCTCGTTAATCGTCAAAATGATCGCATTTGGGGTTCAGAAAACCTACGAGTAATTGTTAAGAGCCAACGGCATCCACAATACATGTCTGTTTGGTGTGGATTTCGGGCGGGAGGCATTCTCCTTCTTCGGAAATTAGGCTAGTCAGGCGGTACAAATTAATTGTGTTAGTTATCGTGACATGATAACCCAGCTTTTAATGCCTAAATTACAAGTATGCATGTGACCAACATGTGGCTTCAACAAGACGATGCCAGATGCCATACAGCAAGAGAAATAATTCAATTACAGCATGAGTGATTTCCTAATCGTGTAATCGGCCGTTTTTGGGATCAGAATTGGTTATCCAGATCTTGCCATTTAACGCCATTGGACTCTTTTCCTTGGGGTTTCTTTGAAGTCGAATGTCTATGTAAACAAGCACACGACCACGCCTTGAAAAAGGATATTGAGAGGTGTATTAATGAAAATTAGTCACATTTACGCTAAGCGGTCACAGAAAATTCCAATAAGTGAGTACGTACTCGCCAGCAAAGCCGTGGCGGTCATTTATCCGATGTGCTATTCCATACATCACACCAATCTGTATAATCAAGCACAAAAGCTTTCTAATTCAAGCATTTCCTATCAAAATTACATTTTGCGTGAATTATGGGACGCTACGCCCACAACCGTCACAAGCGAGAAGAGAAAGACCTCAATCCCTCAAGTACTTTGAGTCTTAGGCCTTTTTGAAGGAGAAATAGATCAAGTCTCGGGAATAAATACGAAGTCGTTCTCGTAAAATTCAAATATATATGTGTACTTAGAGCTCTCTGCAGTTTTTCAATTACTATTGTAAATCAAGTAGGCTTTGTGTTGCCAATATTCTTTCAGTCTGTGAAATATCCATAGTGTACAATAAAAGTAAACTAGGACTAATGACACACCCCTGCGGAACTTTCTTTGAACTAACAGGGTCTAGCCGATTCAGTAGACAGAAAGGAATATGCTATATATGCTCATATACATTTTTGTAGAAGAAACCGCCCAAGCTTGCAGTTCATGCCATTGTGTCACACCTTGTCAATGGCTTTGGAGACGTAAAGATGAGCCCTAATTGCGATTACGGGCTCTTCTTCATATGCCTTTTTTTAACTGCAGCTGTTATATGTTTATACGGCTTTTAGAGCATAGACTGGACCAGCCATATTATTATTCTATGAACCAGTAATTCATCTGGAAACCGAACTTATAGTCAGTCTTTCTTTCATGACTGGTTCGATACGTTTACCAGTTGAATTCCTGTCCCTGCTTTGAAAGCGAAGGTGTTGGTTTCACTTTGGACCTTTTGTCGTTTAATGATTTTCCCAATTTCGGGGTCATTATCTGATCATTATTCGTCGACTAGGGAAATTTGCGATTATTCCGTCGAGTGACCACCGAGTTTTTTGGAGTTTGAGCTTGGAACTGCTCGTTCAAATGAATTCACCTAATTTTAGACTGAATGACTTTGACGAGAGTACCTCTGTGTTTTTTGTTACAGATGATCTTTCTTGCAGATGATCCACAATCACAATCAACTCCAAGTGAAGCTATGGCCTGTAATTGAATCCATATATCAAAAAAACTAAGTCGCAAAATGCGTACGATTGCCTCTACCGCTCGTAGTTGTGGATCCGATAGGCTGTTGTTGAGATTTTCGATTTCGAGATCCTGCACTCTCACCAATCAGATCTAAGTTCTCTGATGAAGAGGACGGGATTTAATCTAGTACAATTTAAAGTAACCAAATGGGAATACAACACAAACAAATAATTGTAATATCCATGATACCGATCATTTTAATGCGCTAGTGCTTGTATATGATGTCGGGAATGGGGCGTACATCTGTATGTCCACATACTCTTTGCAGTAGTAGGCTGTATTTCCTTCCAAACGTTTAACGAAGAAGTTAGTAATCATGTCTCTATACTGCTGTCGCAGTCGACTGTAAAGTTTTGATCATCATTATATTGACGTATGGACCGATGATTCTACCAGTCTTTAAAGCATTGCCATTAGTTTCTGTTTTCTCGAATTGAACCAAGTTTTTCAACATGAATTTTAACAATTTGTAAACTTGGCTCCGGCTTGAGTTTAGGTAAGGAAGCTGGCCTGCCAGCGAATTCGCCAGCAAACGTAGACCATGTTGGTCCATTGTGATACCCATAGTCAGTGGAATTGGAATTCGAACCGAGGACTCCTCTAACTAAGGCTAAACTGCACCATCCAGCTGTCTATTCATAATGAGCCATTCTAATCTCAAAACCACTGAAATCTGTCAAACCAGCCTTAAAAGAAACGATGTAGCGAATCTAAAGTTCTTCGCCTCAAAATAAACACATTGGTCGATCCCAATCGTGTCGGAATTCGCAAAGGCGAATATTTGTTAGAATTCCAGCTAAGTGGCAAGTAATGTGATCATGTGTGTAAAGTGCTCTTGCTGAAATCTTTGTGCGGATTAATGTATCATCGGTAATTCTATACCCTTACTCTGCACAGTCGTGGTGTGCTATAATTCGTTTCAATTCGTCATAATAAGCAGCGCTGTTATCGATGACTGGGCAGCCTTTAATCTGCCCAAAATTCACCTGTTGTTATGAATATGTTGTTGCTACTAAATGGGCTATAAATTAAAAAAAAAAATGCGCAACTTTGTTCTAATTGATAAAAATGTACAGTGGACTCTCCCCAGTTTTCGTTCGCCATATTGTGGCATTTCCCTCAGTTTTCCATAGAAAAAAACCCCCCGTCCTCTATCTCGAACTGATTTTGATATCCCGCGAGAATTCGACTTAGGGTGAGTCCACTCTATCTTGCGTAATTTAATTGCATGGATTTCTTGTGTTACTGATATCATTTGGGGATACACATTAAAAGGGACTAAACGCAGACCTGGACTGGACTTAGGTTAGAAACGATTTTACTAAGCAATGCAATCGAAACGACTCTGTCTTTACAGAAGGAAATAAACATAGAAGTAGCAGCAAATCTCATCAAAAGGACATCATCTATCGTCATTCCTTTTAATTTTTGTGTATATTTTAGTTTTTTATAATCTTTATCTCAAACTGCACACGTTCTCATCAAAAGTTGCAAAAAATACATATAAACACCCACGAGTGGTGTGCCTTCAATCTTATCACAGCTCTAGCACTTATAGCAAAACTGCAAAGCATATAGCCTAAAAGTTAAACTTAGATGAAGCACTGAGTAAAAACCGAAACAAACTTTGCACATATTAATCGTAGTGGTAGTCCTTGCATGCGTAGATGTTGATGTTTTTGAAATGTTTCTCACTCACCTCCTCACCACAGCACAGTTATCCTTGATTTACTCTCTATCTATCTCTCTCTCTGTCTGTCACTGTCATCCTCTCAATCATCGAATTGAATCCATAACCAAGCAAATAACACAAAAACTCATAACGAAGTTTCTAATCAAATGTTTTTCTAATATTCCTCCCCCGATCGATCACTGCACACGGAAAAAAAAACAAAAACAAAACAAAACGAACCCTAAACGCGATTCTTCACCCTTCAACCACCTCCATCAACCCCAACCCCAACCCCAACCACATTCCCATTGCAATCGCAATCGGAATCGCAATTCCTTTTAATGAAACCCCAACCGCTCCTCGCAATGGTGTCGACGTAATCGCTATACCCACATGGTCAACACGATGACCATCCGGGCACCACTGTCGGTCGGAAAACCCTAAATGATGACACCATCACGCTGCCACGATGCCACGATGACCACGATGACGCTGCTGTGACACTCGTTCGACGCTCATGCTGCTGCTGGTGAATGCTGCCTCTGCTGCCACTGATGATGATGATGATGATGATGATGTGACACTCAATGATGACCAAAAATAATGGCGGCCAACGCTGGACTCGCTCACGGACAACAACGTCATCGCATCAAAATGCAATTTGATCGACAAAAAACCGAATTTGTTCACCCCGAAATCCGTGCCATTGTCCTCGCCCCTATATCCCGCTATTGTTTTTCCGTTATTTTCCGTTGTCTCGTTTCGCTCCTCCACCCCTCCCCCTGTTTTGTTCGATTCTATCTATCGTTCTTGGTGCGCCGCGCTTGGACCTGTGCGCGACGAATCTAGGTGGCTTGGATAAAGGCTGACGCCAAAGCGATTCTGGCCATTCACGAGCATGTCATAACGAACAATGATCGATTAACTGTCACACATAATGACTTCAACACATGGACACTGGTAATACGAAACGTCAAAATGGAGGACTCCGGCCAGTATATGTGTCAAGTGAACACGGATCCAATGAAAATGCAAGTAATTATCCCCCAAATGTGTGTCGGCTCGAACCGGGGGCAACTGGATTTGTTGGCCCTGAGTTCATAAAGCAATTTGCATCTTGAAGGGTGTTCAGAGCGATATGGTGGCTCCGACTCAGTCGAACGTTCGTCGTTGTTGGCGGCTGAGTGCTGGTCAAATGGGGTTTCCCTCACAAAGGACACTCGATCGATTCGGGGCCACACAATGACTTGGGGGCTGAGCGAGTGCTCCTCCTGTGGTTAGATGGGTATTTTAAAGTGTCACCAGGCGATGGGTAGTAGTAGTATGCCGGAATTTGATGGAAGTGCGTGGTGCTCGCAATGAGGACTATGCAACGTCATGATGTTGTGTGAGGTGTTCCTTGTGGAGCAGCGGTATAGAAAGGTGCGGTGAGATTTAACCATTTTACGAGCAGGAAAATGGAGTTGCCGCAGAGTTTCCCGAGAAAGTGGGATTTGTGTTGGGCGCCACGAATGTGGTAACGTCTACTTTATGCGGTGTTGCTGTGTTTATGAGTAGGAAAGATTGTAAACAGATAGTGGTGGAGATGGTATTGTTAGCGGTCTTCAGCCACAGTCGTGGTTACATTCGAAATATTCTCCTCACAGCGGGCGGATGTGGTCTGAGACTCGAATCGTTAACAAAATGTATTCGTTTTAATTCTGTTTGAGTAATGCGATGACAGGTCAATTGGAGAACTCCTCGGCGTTCGAATGTGAGATGAATCCACGATGGCTGGAGAAAGAGATTAATCAAAAGGGGAATATGAAAGGCTGTCTTTATCGTCCTCAGAGCTCTGCAACATGATGGGTGATCCTCCAGGACAAACTAAGTAGGCGCTTTAGGGCTGCACCCAATTCGTGCTGCCACCACTTACTCTCCAAATACCACTGAGTCGTCAAGTGACAAAAACATCTCCCTCCAAACCTAGCACCATTCACCTCAAAGGCATCCTCCTTGAAGTCAAGACAAAGCAGCGCTTCACTTAAAAAAGTTCAGCCGTCTAGCCGCAATGGCGTGACATCCCTCACTCAGCCTGTCGCCCCTTATTCAAACTCTTCACCGGCAGCGCAGTGAAACTCATCACCAATCGCCCTTTTGTATTACTTTTTCGATTCTTTTTTTTTCGAGTTTCCCGACTTCAATCAATCACTCCACCAGACACCAATAACACACGACAACAGCAAAGCCAATAAAAAAAAAAGAGAAAAAAAAGTGTCTTGATCCATAAATTTCCCTTAATAGCCAATAAAATTCCGAACCGCTAGTCACAAGTTTAAATTCGTGACAATTTCAACTGTCAACGGGATCCACTTAAGAATATTTATAAACAAATTTTCCATGCGATGTAGCCGCGCAGCGACACCCGCCACCCACCAACCCCCAGAAGGCCGTAACACTCAGCCACCGACGAACTGAGCACCGAGAGTGTGCGGAGGGATAATACCGAAATGCAATAAAATAAAATGCTTCCTTCTCACTCCGTTGCCGTTGCCGACTTGTTGTTCAACAGTTTATAGTCACCATCTCGCTCTGCAGTGCTGTCGCCCTGTGCATATTCGAATTCGATTCATTTCTCGTGACCTTTTCTCTTCCCTCCCCCTCTCCACCCTGCCCGCCTCATCGGCAACCATCATCGACCGGCAATAAATGTCAAAACAATGGAATGACAAATCAAAATAAACGAAAACTGTAATGTCCTGGAACAACCAAAGACAGCGCGCCTTGAGGTTGTGATACCACCCGACATCATAAACGAGGAGACCTCCGGCGATATGATGGTGCCGGAGGGTGGCTCCGCCAAGCTGGTGTGTCGTGCACGGGGACATCCGAAGCCCAAAATAACCTGGCGTCGTGAGGATGGCAGAGAAATCATCGCACGCAACGGAGCCCATCAAAAGACGAAGGGTAAGTAGCTCTTGTTACATTTTTTTCGTTCTCCGTTTTTATGTGTGTTGACAAACAATGACAGTCTAATTTTGGACTCTTCAGTGTGTACAGTGGGGCTGGAAAGTATTGTGCCATCTGTTGGGGAATTTGTAAACGGTCTCAAAATGGCTTCGCAGTGCCTAAAGTCTAGACAAACAATGACAGTCTAATTTTGGACTCCTCAGTGTATACAGTGGCGTTCGGAAATATTGTGTCATCTATTGAGGAATTTTTAAAAGCTTCCAAAATGGTTCGAATGCTCTTTTGAGACACCTCCACAGTAGCTAAAGAACCAGACAAGACTTTGCTGAATACCTGGCGAAAAAATGTAATTAAAAGACAAGGAGAACGATTCTGAAACGTCGTCTCTCCTAGTTGCAAGCACCTACTCCAGTTGGGTTAACCAAGGACATCATTCAAACGTCGAACTTCGTCCTGAAGTCATACCTCTTATCACCCGGACTCTTCAGTGCATACAGTGGGGTTCGAAAATATTGCACTCATCTGTTGAAGAATTCTTAAAAGACTTAATCGTCTTTTCCGGCGCCTCGGCAGTGCCTAAAATCTAGAGCAAGCCAGACTTCACTGAACTCCAAGCAAAATTTGAAGTGAATTAAAAGACAAGGATGACGTTTCTGAAACGCCAAGTTCCAAGTATCTACTTCACTTGGGTTAACCAAGGACGTCATTTAAACGTCGAACTTCGTCCTGAGCTAACACCTCAAATACCGGCGACCCGACCAGAAGAACGAGCTCAAGTACAAGTTTTCGTTTATTTTCCCGCACCACTGTCAGTCAGCTGTCAAATGATATGCGTTATGTTTAAGTGAATTTCCTCTCGAAAGCCTGATTGAATGCAACATGACTAATAATGTGTACCTCCCACCCAACACATCCCACTCTCTCTCTCTTTACATGTACTCCCACCCAAAACAATATTGACTGACTACACGGGCAATTCGAAAGCTCTGGCAGTTGAGGGTGAAATGCTGACGCTGTCAAAAGTCACGCGATCGGAAATGGGCGCATACATGTGCATAGCATCGAACGGAGTACCGCCGTCAGTGAGTAAACGCATGAAGCTACAGGTCCACTGTAAGTATATGTTCATAGCCATTACGTAAAGCCATAAATTCTCTCCTCCCCTCAACTCCCCCATCCACCTTCCATCCTCATTCCGGCCGTATTCACCATGGCACCTTGAGTTAGGAATACCAAACATGCAAAACAAGGGGAACGCGCCTAGGCGCTGGTAAGTCACTCCCGATCCATGACGTCTGGTCGACGGAGGGAGGGCGGG
The DNA here is from genome assembly GCA_907269125.1 of Eristalis pertinax. NCBI lineage: Eukaryota > Metazoa > Arthropoda > Insecta > Diptera > Syrphidae > Eristalis > Eristalis pertinax. Next base: position 30,913,196 of record OU026149.1, read on the forward strand.
AGCTCTTAATAAATTTCACCGCAGGCCACCAGTGGAGCAGCAGAATCGAACTCACACACTCGATTGGGAATCGTGTGCATCCTGGCCGTCCATCGGTTCCATCGCCGGGCCTGTGTGCCTTTGTGTCTTCCCGTCGCTACGTCTCCCTACGGCGTCGTCGAAGTCGTCTCCGCCGCCGTCGTCGTCGTCGTCGTCGTCGTCTATTGACAGCACAGAAGTAGTTTCCTTCTTTATTTCCGGTTCAGAACAACGTGAGCGTGTGTGCTCGGGTGGCCGCAAGTCAATGCGGGCGAGTGCGGTGAGGACAGCGTGAAATTGTGTGGCTGGCGGCGGCGGTGGTGGTCTCGTGCAGCAGATATGTGGCCTCCCCCTGACACATTTCATTGGGATTACCTTTGGTTTGAGCAGTGACTTAGAGTGCCAGCCCCGGTAGGGGGTGCTGCAACAGGAGCGTAGATGAAAATTCAATATCCTCTGCTCATCATGGCATTCTTTTGTGCGGGATTCGAGAGATGGAGTACCACGGTTAGAAGTCAAGTGATTTGCAGATCACGACTGCGGGCGTGTGTGTGTCTATTTGTCTGTTTGCGGAGAGGTCCTGAGGCGTTTCGTATTTCCCTTTCACCTTTCGCTGGGGCGAGTTCTTCTGATGGGAATGGGGAGTGAAAATGGATCGCTGGGGTTTTGTTGATATTTGCGAAAGTGATTCCCTTGGGATTGTTCGAATTTGATGGGATGACTTAAGCTGCAGTTTTTACAAAAATGCACCATTCAACGGCGATCGACTGGGAGTTGCATCAACGAGGACTGAAGAAGGAGATAAATGAAAAGGGAAATATAAAGGCAGGAGGGCCTTTGACACGGTGGGTGATCCTACAGGATGATGGAAATATCAATCCATCAAAGGCATCAAATTTGTGTAGTCATCACCAATGAAAGGTGGTCGAAGGAATGTTTTGTGTTTGCTTGCGATGAACGCCATTGTATCGGACACTCACACGTTCTCCATGCGTGTTGACTGAAATGACGGGAGGTTACTGCGATGTGGCCTATTTTCATGGTACGGCATAGATTATGATCCAGCAGCTTCTGAAAGCACAATTTTGTAACACAAGACAGGTTAGTGGTCAAATGTGGCTTCCAAATCTGAGTGATGCATGAGAAAGTTAGTAATTAAGATTTTGGCCCGATCACAGCTGACGGTATCGATCGGAGTCGGGGTGTATCACAAATGACAGCGTGGGCCATCTAGTGGTTTTTTTTTCATAGTTTATTTAGGCACTGACAGCTGTTTCCCTCGAAATCTGGACAGAAAGTCAGTATCATACTTCCGCTTGAACAACGTTGGGAAATATTGAGTGCTGTCCATCGTCGAAATGAAGCACCCACCGCGACTGCTGTCGTTAGACTGGTATGCTAGTGGACAACATTCATGGTCACCGTCGTAGTACGGTGCGCACAGATGAGAATGTGGCTGCTGTGGCCTTCTTCGAAAATGAGGCTGGGAACATTGCTTCGGTCAACGGTGGGACGTTAACCAACTTTGGACTTGGACGACATCGGGTCCATGCAGGACGGCGTGCCATGCAATACAGCCCATGCCACAATCGATTTTTTTCCGCACCAAGTTCCCAAATCGTATTATCAGCCGTCTTGGCGATGCCAATTGGTCGCCTAGGAGATGCGTTGTCCTATTTGGACTTTTTTTTGTGGAGACCCATGACGGACCAATCAGGCAACGATTCAAGCACTTAAGGTCAATATCATCCAAGCAGACCGTGAGCTACAGTCCGAAACCATCAACAGGTCTTGGGAAATTGGGATGACAAAATGTAGTACTGCGAAGCCAGCCGAGGCATCCAAAACTATGAACGACGTTGTATTTCATAATTAATCGCAATATATGTTCTTACATATAAAGTCATAACACAGGGAAAAAATTAAATTTTGTTCATTTCATTGGATTTTTAAAAAGAAACTTGTATTTGGCCCACCCTGTAGTACTGCAACCATAAATATCTTTGTACGCATTTGATACCCATTTAATGGAGGTGATAATTACATGCTCTGTGCATTTTTAAGTCAGGGCTTCTGTGGCTCGTTTGAGATTAGAGTTTTGTTCCGTGAACATCCTTGAGTGTTTCATACCCGGTTGCTCCAAAACCGGTTCCTTTCTTTAATTATCCAATTGTGTCCAATCTGTGTTACTTAATCCATAAAAGAGGAAGAGCCCAATGGAGGATATCTATGCAGCTGCCTTGGCTTGCAAATCATATTCTTTACCTTCACGGTATTCATGTCCTGGCACCCAAATCAAATTTAGTCTGTAATTTTCTGCCAGTGCGCTTAGTGCTTGTGACATTCCCAGGCAGCCTTAGAGTTGAATGTGTACCTCTTTAGAGCCTTAGTTTTGATCATAATCATTTTTAAAGACAGATAAACGAATGAGTCCACTGATCTATGAAGCGCACCATTTTCTGAATGGATTGGTGTTTCGACAATGGCTTCAGTCACTTCAGACATCCTAAAGCACTTTAGACAGCTAAACAAGCATTCTTTTGCGAAAAGGGCCTAAATTAACAGAGCATTGTTTTTGAATCTGCGATATAAAAATGACTTAACGTTTCACTTCACACAACAAAGGGCTGTCAGTGGGGGCGTTTTGTGAGCATCGAGAAGGAAGCGACTGGGATGGGTCTTGCAGTCAAGGAGGGTAACACAAAGTATATGCTGTCTACGATAACGATACACCAACATCGACGTCTTCGGCAATATGGTACCATAGGCAGCTAAACACTATAGTAAGCTTAGTGAAGTAGTGAAAGCGTTTGCCTACCTAGGCTCAGAAGTTAACGCAAGCAATGACACCACCGCGGAGATAAAACGAACGATCACCCTTGAGTCTTTAAGCTTGGAAGCCAATTGAGGAATGAAGCCCTCTCTCGAAGAACCCAATATATCCCTATATAGGACCTTGATAGTCCCAGTCCTGGTGTATGCCGCACGAGCATGGACACGAACCAAAGCGGACGAGGAGATTCTTGGTCGCTTCGAGAGGAAGATCCTTCGTATTATTTTTGGTCACGTATGTACTAACGGTGTTTAGAGGAGGATACTGAACGACGACCTGCACGGGCTGTACGGTGACGTTCATCTGCTGAAACGAGTTTGAGTCTCTCGTCTCAAATGCCTAGGTCATGTAGAGCGAATGGACACCAATGATCCGGCCTGAAAAGTTTTCGACTTCAACCCCGAGGGACTACGCGGTAAAGGAAGACCACGCCGCCGGTGGCGTTAGCAGCTGGGAGGGACCTCAATCAACTCAACGCTGAAAGCAACTAGTAAATACAAGACCGTACTAGATGGAGAGCCATGTTGGTGGAGACCCAGGTCCACCGCGGACTATAGCGTCAGCCGAAGAAAGAGAAGAATAACGTTTCCTTCTGCAAACTGTGTCTCCCATCTCGTGAGCTGCTGCTGGTCACAATTGTGCATCGCTGAATAGCTGTGATACCAATATTATCTTAATGTGGGATGATTTCCAAGTCAAGTATAATTGAATACAAAAACCAATTTGTTGGCCGTTGGGCGCCAGTTTTGACAACATTTTATTTTTCATGATTGAATGTGAATCCTATTTGATTGATGGTGCACACAAATTGGAGGGAATCTCTGCCCATTGAGACCTCAAGACTAGAGGCTGCTGGAAGGACATATAAAACCAATTTGTTGCTTCTTAGTGTCCATCCCCATCCACGGCTTCACTAGTGGCTGCAAGTATCTCACGCCCAATTTAATAAATATGAAGTCCTCATCCACACCCTAAAAATAATATGATTTTGGAACTACTTACGATCCAATTAAACATAATCCTTGAACATCCTGAAGTCTCAAAATATCCAACGAGAAGCTGATCCAGCTAAAGCAACAGAATCTCGAGTGAAACAACACAATTTACATAACCCCAACCTCAAAACACCCTCCCCCCAGCCCAATAGTCCAAACCATCATCGGCAATCCTTGCAAAACGATTTGTACACTTCTTCGATATCCAGCTGCAGCATCCACCATCCAGCAGCCACCATCGATGATTGCCGACACTTTCCTTCCTCATTCTTCACATCGACGGCGTGTATCTCTTAATTGTGCCAACTACCCACAGTCATGCTCAGAGACTCACCCCCACTCACACATCCCGTGTTTGACAACTCCGAACATGTGTTCATGTGCCCCGCCACCGGACCACCAGAACAGCACGTATCGGCTGTGCGATGCGATGGCCAGCATGTTGACTTGTTTTTTTTTTTATTTCGTTCATCGTCCACGTTGGTAGCCCCCCCCCCCCCTCCTTCCTCCCGTCGTCTGTAATTTGAAATTAATTTTCCACAGCATTTTTATATTGTTTTCGAATTTCCATCAACGACCCCTAAGACACGTCGTGCCTGCAACAAGAGCGAAACAAAGCCAATAAACCAAAGCGACCGTATCTCGCCTGTGTCGAGCACCAATAAACCAACATGCTGTTACAGTCGAAAAATCACTGCCCGCAATCTTATCCCTTTTTTTTCTGTGCAGTCGCTCCTCCACCCTTGGTGTGGTTCCATTTTTCTAGTCTCGTCGTACCCTTGCATCAGGCCACACATCGCCGGAGTCAGTAATCCATTTTCAATTAAAAACCCATCAGACCGCAGATTTGGCAAACTTCAATGTGTATCCTTTCACCATTTGACCGGGCATCCTTCGTGGAGATGGAAAAATCGAATACGAGCGAGCGGCAACCAAGATAAGAGTGATCTGGCTTCTCAACTATCCCGTATATCCTTTGGCTCTTGGACGGGGGGTAGTTGATTTAATATCCTCCGGGTTATCGGCTGTCCCCTCCTCGGCTTCCCCATCCCCATGCTCCGACATCCTCGAGTGGGCAAGGAAAGAAACAAAAAAAAAAAAAGGATTGTGATGTATTCTGTTATTTGTTCAACAAGGATGTTGTTACGACTTTTGTTTCTCTCTTCCTCTCTTCGTTTTTGTTTCTGGCATTTCCCTTTTGCAGTTCACCCCCTGGTGCAAGTGCCCAACCAGCTGGTGGGTGCACCCGTTCTAACAGATGTCACACTAATTTGCAACGTCGAGGCATCACCCAAGGCGATAAATTATTGGCAACGGGAGAACGGTCAGTATCAAAGTAAAGTAAATTTTCTTCTCCTTCTTTCCACTGCATGGTGAGGCGGCGGTAGAGTGCGGCTGCGGACGCAGAGAGCGTCCTTCCCCGACCCACGGAAAGCGCAACCACTAAAGGATCTACGTTGTGGCTGCAATCGAGATTTTTCATTGTGTCCTGTGTTGGGCGCCAGTTTTTTTTTTGTTCGTTTTTTTTTTCGGTTTCCAGATGGCAATCGCACATCCGTCGGCGTGATACGTGCGAAGGATGTACGAGGAAGAGGAATCCATCGTTGTCCGCAGCCAGAAGAAGGTTTCCTTTTTTCGGGGGCGGGGAGGGACACAGCTACAACAAAGCTACTGCCGCCTCACCAGAAGACTCCACTGTTGATCTCTATGTGTCCTGTTTGGTTGGAAATGCGATTATTTTTATTGGCATTCAATTGACAGACGGAGTGATAGAGGTGACAGTTGGAATATTAGATACGTGACAAGTCACTGATAGATTGACTGTTCTCTTTCCTCCCGGACACGGACATCGTGCTATATCCTGCTTTGTTTGCTCTTTTTCCCCCCCCAATCCGACTGCTTTAGGTGAGATGATAATTGCCGGCGAGCGCTACCTCCTCACGGAGAAGGAGAACTCAATGTACGCCATGGAAATGGTGTTGCACATAAAACGTTTGCAGAGCAGCGATTTCGGTGGTTACAAGTGTATCTCGAAGAATAGTATCGGCGATACGGAGGGCACCATTCGACTTTACGGTAAGTGTCCTGCGGGACTGGGACTAGGAGTGGGAGTGGCAGAGACTCCCATCCTCCTCTGTCTCTTGTAGTTTCTTTTTTCCTGCAGAAATCACTTAATCGTTTTGGTGGAATTGAAATTCGATTCGATTCCGTTTTTCTCGTTTTTCCTCTTCTTCTTTGTTTTTTTTTTTTTCGCCCGTGCAGAAATGGAACGACCCAAAGCCAAATCGCAAAAGGACGACGAAGCTAATGAAGTCTCGGTAAGTAAGGGAGAGCCGGATGAGACGAGGTTCTTGTGCGGTAATTATGTGGGGCGTTTGAACAGGAATGCAATTAGATTCTTTTTAGTTCGCTTACTCGACCGGGGGCCCGGGCGGGGGCCGGTATGTGAGTGTGGCAACTTAATTGAAGAGGAGGAGCTCCAGCTTAAATGTTGTCTTTAACTTTTTGTTCATTCATTCTTGTTCGCTGATTGAATGTTTTCATTCGGAACGAGAGGTATTTAACTTCTAATGATCTGTGGATTGGATGACCGGGGTTTTAGCGAGATTAAGCGAATGAGCCACTGTCACTGAGAGTCATCAGATTTTAATTTGGTATCGGTTCATTATTGGGATTATTCTACGTTTTAGGGCGGTGCCAAGAGAGCTCCTCTTTATACCAAGTGCAGGAACTATTTTTCGAATTGTCGGTGACAAGCCAAGCTACGAAAGGAACTCAACTTATTTGTTGCAAAATAAGTCTTCCACCTCAGTACAATTGTACTTCGGTGACTAGCATAGGTTAGGTTGGAGTGGCTGACTGCTGGTTGGCATCAGTCACACATATGCCAGAGTAGGCCCGTTGTGGTAATACGCGGATCTGATTATTCCTATTCCGCAGACCAATTACCGCTTTTGATAAAGCAGAGGAGTTGACTGCTAGGCGTCAAGATGACGTTTTCTGCGGGAGGAGAGAGCACTGCAATTGCATAGAAGGTGAGCAATGATTGCCTCCTCTGCAGCTTGTGAAGAAGCTCTTATGAAGCCGATAATGGTTCTGAGGATTGGTAGGCCATAACGCCCACTTCACAATTCTCAGCAATGTTACAGTGCCCTGGCACATACACAAGTTATATGCTAAAATACTAATCTTTGAAAGATGGGCGCCAATTTAGCGGCCTTTAAGTTAAAAGCGCCTCAGAACAGATGACGTTTCTGCCAATGATTTGGTAGCCGGAATGACAATTGAATGTTTAGTTGCTTAGAATAGACACCATCGCTCATCTTTGATCAATCTGTGAAAATACGCAGAGGATTATCCACCGTCTAATGTTCAGACTCCGAGTATGGGGGGGATACTGGTTGAGAAATTCTTCCCGACGAGTAGCTTGGAGCGGAGTTCCTTCCACATATCCAGCGATTTCAGTCTTATAGCTATGATGGCCGCTACCTGTCTGCCGGCAGGAGATTAAGGAGTATGTTCAGGGCATCGGAGAGAGTTGTCCTTAGCGCTCCGCTGATACATACCCACGCCATCCATTGCAACCTTTCGAGTGGTTTGAAATTGATGTTTCTTTCTAGAGCGGTCCACCAAATCGCGACACCATATAGCATGGGCCCAACTATAGATAGTCCCCATGTGCACCCTTTACCTTTTTTACAGCAGCATAGAACCTTATAGGCCTTTTTGACGCTTTCCTGGATGTTTAGTCTTCAGCTTAATTTTGTGTCTAGTTTTAGAGGCATTCCACGTACAGTGGGATGATCAAGGGCAGGAATCTTGTATTTCCTGGTGGAGAGGACTAATTATTTTTTCTGCGGAATGACACTTAGGCCGCTTCCCAATTGATTTGTCCTAGTTCGCCTGTCTGCGAAATAGTGGATATGTACTTCCCAGAGGCCGCAATGGCATCATCGTCTGCATAGGCAATAGCCTTGCACCCTGTCTTTTCTAGGGTTAGTAGCAGCTCATTCAATGCTACGTTTCATAGGAGAGGATAGAACACTCCACCGTGTGGTGTGCCTCTGTTAGCCGCTCTGCAGATCTTTGTGTCACTGTGGCACTTCGCTGAACTAACTACGTAACATTGTTCTGTGAAAGAAGTCTCAATGCTATACAATTGATGTGACGCAAGACACTAGTTAATTGTAGGGCGCCATTTTGAAAACAAAAACTTAATTTTCTCAAACAGGTCTAGGTTTTTTGTCAGAATTTTACTGAAATTGTTTGACTACAAGTTTTAATCTTAAAACTAAAATGCTTTTTATTTGATTAATTTTCAAGACCAAAAATTAAGTCTCAAACTGCATTCAATCCCCGACAGTCAAAGTTCTTCTAGTCATCGAAACTCAGCTGTCCTGCGTTCACGTTCAGCTACTTAAGCACTTTCCGCAGGTTTCTGTCTGACGTTGGTGCCTTTTAGTTTCTAACTCGATTTCATGCTCAGGTCAGAAAGAACATAAAACTCGAATTAATAAACATAAGGCATTCTGTCTTCAATAGAACTTCTCTTCTTTGTTTGGCGCTACAGACCGGCCCAATTCCCGGGCCTCAGCCAACAAACCTCTCCAAGTGGCACGATCTTTCGCCAACTGCCTCCAGTTGCGCACACCAAGTTGGTTAAGGTCCTACTCCATTATTGTGCGCCATCTCGATCGCGGACGTCCTCTGTAACGTTGTCCTAATGGCTCGGATTCGAAGCCTCTTCGGGGCCGGAGTCGTGATCTGAAGACGCTTAACGAGGTGCATGCCGCTGTACAGCCCGTACAGTTCGTGGTTGATTCTTCTCCTCCAGACGCCAACAACGCAAACAGGACCAAAGATCTCTCAGAACGACCAACAGCTTCCTCACCCGCTTCCAATAGCGTCCGTGTCTCTGCGACATAGAGCAGGACAGGGATGGTCAGAGTGTCAGCTTTGTCTTTCCTTAAATGGCTCTGTTACTCAATCCCCTCGTGAGCTCAAAGAAACAGCGATTGACAAGAGTAATTTGGCGCTTGATCTCGGTACTGGTGTTATTGTCCCCGTTTACTGCTCAGCCGAGGAAGACGAAGTTCTTGACTACCTCAAAGTTTCTGCTGCCCATTATTATGATCTGTTGTGCGTCCTTTCATATAGTAAGGATTTTTTTAGCCTTTTCGTGGCTCACCTTCCAACTGCCACAGCGGCTCAACTATGCCTACCTACGACGGCCTGTACTTTGTTTTCCCCACGTTTACAGCTAGATCCATTTTAGCCGCTTCCGCTTCAATGCCAGCAAACGCCTCACTGAGTTCAATCGCGTCAAAGTCATCCGCGTTAGCTAGCAATTGAACTGACTTTGCATGTAGGAACCTTGCACAACTACCTTACTAATTCAGATATCCAAACAATCGTTTCAGAAGAAAAACGAAGCAATCCTCAACGAGAATCGCCGTGAAGATGGATCACGCAATCAAAATGGCCGCCTCTACAAGGAACGTGGCGACACGAACATCTACAACAGTTGTACGCGCATCGCTCAACTAACAATAACCAAAATTCTCTCAGCATCGCTCACAGTTCTACTGCTGCATTCATGCCTCAGCATAACTCAAAGTCTACCGTTATAGCTTCTGCATAACTGCGTGTCCCTAGAATAATTATATCAAAGCAACAAAAACAAAATATCAAATATATATATATAAACAGACATATATATATACAACTGAGACATATGAAATATGTAATAAATAAATTTAAAAAAAGGAATATAAATTAAATGTTACCCCGTTAGATAATATTTGAATTTATAAACAAAAAAAAAAACCAAACGAAGACAAGTGTGCGTATGTGTTTCCCCTTGATTTGACACAAAAGCATCATCCAATGATGGCTCAGAAGACGTAAACTATAGAAAAAATAAAAATTATATATATATACATATAAATAAATTTAACTGTGGCTTTAAACAGAGGAGACAACAAACGGAAACAACAAATATTTAATTCATTGGACGTTGAAATTAACTAAAAAAAAAGTATTTAAGAAAAAAAAAAATATATATGTATAATTAAACTGCTTTCAAAATGAATGTAATTCTCCACTTTAAGCTCCCTTTTGGTTCTGTCTGACTTTGTGTTGGAGTCTTTGACGCTTGTCACTGCCACGTGAACTGGGCAAAAATCATCTATTCAAGCTTATTCATATCCTGCCTGTCGTGAGTTTATTCCCCCCAGTTGTCTCTCGAAACATATCCAAGCCCAGTGCGCGTCCAAGTGACAGACGTCAAAAACGAATCGCGAAAAAGTCGAGCACTTTCCGCCATTTTTTGTTTTTTGAAAAATTCATAGATTAACAACGGTTTTTGTAAATAAATGTACAAACTGAATGACGAAAGAAAACTGTATTGTAAATAACCTCACGAATAACTTATGACATAATGCATGATATTTACAAGTTAAACTGCCAACTATCTAACGGTAAAGAGATCAAAGTCCTTCAATCTCGCTCAGTCTCTCTACCCACACTTAACTGGCTGCTATTGTTGCGATTTAATTTCCTTTAATTTGTTTCTCGTCACATTTCTGTTTGTAAGAGCTAACGTTTAAGTCCTAGCCTAAGTCTCTAGCATAACCTAACACAAAACAAAAAAAAAAAAAAAACAGAAACGAGTTGGAAAACAAAGAAAAACACAAAAATAATTCGCGTTAAGTAATTTTAGATAAACATGTGCCAAAAGACAAGAAAGTAAAACTGTTTCAAAGTGCTGTCGATGTGAGTGAATCTTCTCACCGCCTCATGGCATCACTTAAAATTGAAGCTCGTTAAAAAATAAAAACAAAAAAAAAATGCAAAACAATTAATATACGTACCAAATACAAAAACAAAAAAATATTTAAATCTGTATCGTGGCATGAAAGTGAAGCAAAAAACAAAAAAAAAATATCAAAGAACACTATTTTATCACTAGAAGTGTAGAAAGTTTATACAAAGATGAGAATGATATCAAGAAAAAACAAATCGAAAACAAACCGCTATATACATAAATAGAGCAAATTAATTGAAGCTAGAGTTTAACCTTAATGTCTATAAACAAATACAGCAAAACTAAGTTATCTAATCATTTGTAAATATTATTTATATCAATGAACAACAAAAACAAAAAAAAAAAACATATGTATTGTAAAAAAAGAAAGAGAAATTAAAAAAATAAACTGAAAAAAACAAAAGCTGATTGATTTTGTCTTATTAGTGAAAATTCCCACAAAGGTTGACAACCGAATAAACAAGCTGCCGAGATGTGATTTCTTCTCGCTGTTGTGGGAGTTACTCGCCGTGATAGGGTGAGAAACACGGCAGTACGCGAAGAACTCAATGCTGAGCAGCTGCTTCTTCGAATGGGAAGGGCTGTGTTTCGATGTATTGGTCATGTGGCCCGAATATCGTCATCATAGCGACTTTCGAAGCGTGCCTTTAATGCGATTCCAACAGGTAGGCTACCGCTTGGCTGACCGAGGTGTTTGATCAAAGACCAAAAACTCTGCTGGTTGCGATTGGGCATAACTGCTGATGAGCTAGAGTCGATGGCGGGTGATCGAGTGGCCTGGAGATCTCCCGTGCGTGCTTTACCCCCTCTACCCCTTTAGTGGATACGGGTTAGAAGACGATGGTGATGAGGTTGAGAACGTTGTGGAGGAAGAAACTGTCATACAAATATAGGATATCGAAACATACATACATATCGTAAGCTCAGTAGATTATTGACTGCTGATTGTTCCTACATTGTGCTGAAGAATGCGTTGATTATGTCATACTTATGTTTAACTCCACAGAAAATCCTATTAAGAACTTCCTTGTATTCATACAACGCATTTTTGCGAATGCCCCACTGCACTCTGTTTTTGTTCCATAAATGTAAGTATTTCGCCATACTTCCAGGTATCATTTAAAAAAAAAAAAACCATTTCCGTGTGAGTCTTAGTGATGAAACCCTCTGCGAGGCCGGTGGAAAAGACGTCGACACTTCAGAGCACTTCCTCTGCCACTGTCCCGTCTTTACTCGGATCAGATGTCAGTTATGCGGTGTCGAAAATGTGAAAGCTGATGATGTAGACTCCTCATCACAGAAGCGCCTCTTCCGGAGATATTCCAGTAAATGTAGGTGGCTGCCCGAACCAGTCTTTGGATTTCGATAATACACATCTAAACACATAACCACAGGTGAGCACAGGTCGTAGGTACTCCTAGTTGGGCTGCTGTGGCAGTTGGAAGATGAGCCAGGAAAGGCTGAAAAATCCTTGCTATACACTGTGGATTTTTTTAGGTGAAAAATTCGATGTCGTCGGATCCACTCCAGTCTTTGGATTTCGATAATACACATCTAAACCCGTAACCACAGGTGAGCACAGGTCGTAGGTACTCCTAGTTGGGCTGCTGTGGCAGTTGGAAGATGAGCCAGGAAAGGCTGAAAAATCCTTGCTATACACTGTGGATTTTTTTAGGTGAAAAATTCGATGTCGTCGGATCCACTCCAGTCCTTGGATTTCGATAATACACATCTAAACACATAACCACAGGTGAGCACAGGTCGTAGGTACTCCTAGTTGGGCTGCTGTGGCAGTTGGAAGATGAGCCAGGAAAGGCTGAAAAATCCTTGCTATACACTGTGGATTTTTTTAGGTGAAAAATTCGATGTCGTCGGATCCACTCCAGTCTTTGGATTTCGATAATACACATCTAAACACATAACCACAGGTCATAGGTATGCCTAGTTGGGCCGCTGTGGCAGTTGGAAGATGAGCCAGGAAAGGCTGAAAAATCCTTGCTATACACTGTGGATTTTTTTAGGTGAAAAATTCGATGTCGTCGGATCCACTCCAGTCTTTGGATTTCGATAATACACATCTAAACACATAACCACAGGTGAGCACAGGTCGTAGGTACTCCTAGTTGGGCTGCTGTGGCAGTTGGAAGATGAGCCAGGAAAGGCTGAAAAATCCTTGCTATACACTGTGGATTTTTTTAGGTGAAAAATTCGATGTCGTCGGATCCACTCCAGTCTTTGGATTTCGATAATAGACATCTAAACACATAACCACAGGCGTACACAGGTCGTAGGTACTCCTAGTTGGGCTACTGTGGCAGTTGGAAGATGAGCCAGGAAAGGCTGAAAAATCCTTGCTATACACTGTGGATTTTTTTAGGTGAAAAATTCGATGTCGTCGGATCCACTCCAGTCTTTGGATTTCGATAATACACATCTAAACACATTACCACAGGTGAGCACAGGTCGTAGGTACTCCTAGTTGGGCTGCTGTGGCAGTTGGAAGATGAGCCAGGAAAGGCTGAAAAATCCTTGCTATACACTGTGGATTTTTTTAGGTGAAAAATTCGATGTCGTCGGATCCACTCCAGTCTTTGCATTTCGATAATACACATCTAAACACATAACCACAGGTGAACACAGGTCGTAGGTACCCCTAGTTGGGCCGCTGTGGCAGTTGGAAGATGAGCCAGGAAAGGCTGAAAAATCCTTGCTATACACTGTGGATTTTTTTAGGTGAATAATTCGATGTCGTCGGATCCACTCCAGTCTTTTGATTTCGATAATACACATCGAAACACATAACCACAGGTGAGCACAGGTCGTAGGTACCCCTAGTTGGGCCGCTGTGGCAGTTGGAAGATGAGCCAGGAAAGGCTGAAAAATCCTTACTATACACTGTGGATTTTTTTAGGTGAAAAATTCGATGTCGTCGGATCCACTCCAGTCTTTGGATTTCGATAATACACATCTAAACCCGTAACCACAGGTGAGCACAGGTCGTAGGTACTCCTAGTTGGGCTGCTGTGGCAGTTGGAAGATGAGCCAGGAAAGGCTGAAAAATCCTTGCTATACACTGTGGATTTTTTTAGGTGAAAAATTCGATGTCGTCGGATCCACTCCAGTCCTTGGATTTCGATAATACACATCTAAACACATAACCACAGGTGAGCACAGATCGTAGGTACTCCTAGTTGGGCTGCTGTGGCAGTTGGAAGATGAGCCAGGAAAGGCTGAAAAATCCTTGCTATACACTGTGGATTTTTTTAGGTGAAAAATTCGATGTCGTCGGATCCACTCCAGTCTTTGGATTTCGATAAAACACATCTAAACACATAACCACAGGTGAACACAGGTCGTAGGTACGCCTAGTTGGGCCGCTGTGGCAGTTGGAAGATGAGCCAGGAAAGGCTGAAAAATCCTTGCTATACACTGTGGATTTTTTTAGGTGAAAAATTCGATGTCGTCGGATCCACTCCAGTCTTTGGATTTCGATAATACACATCTAAACACATAACCACAGGCGTACACAGGTCGTAGGTACTCCTAGTTGGGCTGCTGTGGCAGTTGGAAGATGAGCCAGGAAAGGCTGAAAAATCCTTGCTATACACTGTGGATTTTTTTAGGTGAAAAATTCGATGTCATCGGATCCACTCCAGTCTTTGGATTTCGATAATACACATCTAAACACATAACCACAGGTGAGCACAGGTCATAGGTACCCCTAGTTGGGCCGCTGTGGCAGTTGGAAGATGAGCCAGGAAAGGCTGAAAAATCCTTGCTATACACTGTGGATTTTTTTAGGTGAAAAATTCGATGTCGTCGGATCCACTCCAGTCTTTGGATTTCGATAATACACATCTAAACACATTACCACAGGTGAGCACAGGTCGTAGGTACTCCTAGTTGGGCTGCTGTGGCAGTTGGAAGATGAGCCAGGAAAGGTTGAAAAATCCTTACTATACAATTGGACCAGTTTTTGAGTCTGAGTGCCCCTGTGCATCAAAATCTCAGACAAAAACAAAAACTCCTACCGTCTTCATGTTTAACAGATTGGTCAGCAATTTTCCGGAACGGGGTTCAGGTGGCGACCGTCCTGGAAGAGGTCCGCATCGAATCATTTCCACTGAGGACAACGTGGAATCTGTGCGACAGAGTAATCCATTTGTCTCACAAATCGTTGTTGTTCTGGCCAATTGGGCATTTTCAGAAAAATATACTGATCGACAACTTTTTGCGGCCAATGGCAGAGCAATATCCTAATTCTTCGTTCTTTGGAATCTATAGTCCTGCTGCGTAACGTTTTTGGCGAACGTGTCACAAATGTGTTTCAAAAAATTCCGATTTCCCTTGGCAATCTCGTTCAAATAATAATATTCCTCTTAGTACAGCAAACTGCGACGGGAACACCATATCTTCAATAACTTCAAAGCAAGACCACCATCAATCAGATCAGTCTTTTGAAATCGATTGGCTTCTAATCAGACTTTTTGAATACAAGTAAACAGTAAGTGAAGGTGGTATCTTAATCAGCTGTGACTCCTTCTCCGTCGACCTATGCTGGACACATCCTGAGTAAGTTTCAGCATGCTTCTTCTGTGACAGAGTGATGGAGGAAATTGCTAGGAATCTGTGTACATTGTTCATTAATTGGTGTTAAATTGGTGCGTTTTGGTTTCTTTAAGAAGCACCTCTTATCAAACGTCATGCAGTTGTACCAGAGTTGGGCTAAGTTGCTATTTTATACTCGCAGGTTCAACTGTGATTACGATTTTCTAATCCAGTGATATGAAACTGCGATTTTAGTTCAAACTATTACCACTAATAATGTATACGGAATGCGACCGGAGTTGCCTCTGACCGTTGCTACCATAATAATACATATTCCTCAGTCCGTGATCTTAAAAAGAAGCAAATTTGACAAACGTTTCACTTAGTACAGTATAATGGAACGTGGAATCGTTCTTGATTTGAAACGGAAAACCTTACATCCTTAAGAGTTGAGTATTTATACGCCACAACGACCGAGAAAAATAATTTTCATGCAGTCATTTGGCGTATAAGTTGGAGATCTGACTACAGCTTGAACTGATTCAGTTAGTGGCAGTGGCTTCAAAATTCACTTAGAACCAGAAACGATTGTATCGTCGTATGGCTTTAAATGCAAGGCAATATGCTTTTTCAATGTTCCACACTAAGCCGCAGGGCCAGACCGCAACCGCTCTTAAGACAAGAATGGAACTTGAGAGAAGAATGGAGGAGATGCTGCGATTTCATGCAGTTTGCAGTTCGATTTCATGCATATTCATAGTAGACAGCTGTTCCCCCTCGTCCTTACTTGATAACGAATACAAACAAACCTCCATCCTAAAGAGTGCCTTTAAAGCCTTGACCTGGCCCATGGTAACACTTTGATAACGAATAACTACAATCTGGCTTTCGCTGCTGACAGGTATTTGATGACACCACGGAAACCTCTAGTACGCCCGTGGCACCAAAGCACTGCCGTTTGCCTCTGACTGCATTGCGAAGAACCAAATTCATAAAACATAACCCGGCGGCAGGTGCTCCATTCTCCAGACAAACTCTGGGTTAAACGAGAACTAAATTCTCTCCTCACTTCCCAGCTGAACCCGGTTAAACTCAAATTGGGTGCTTCAATAATGGAAACCCCCTCCCCCCCCCCCCCCCTCGTCCATGAACTTACAGTCTTTAAAGTCAATCCACTCACATACACAGCGGCATGCTCTCAACCCCCACACCTAAGCACACCGTCCAAGAAGAAGAAATGAAAAAATTGAATATCCATTGCCCTTCTGCCTGGCTCACAACGAGCCCCGACCAGCTACTCGTAGCTGCAACCACCCCCCCGGCACCACAATGGAATCTCTTATAACTGACCTAGGTCCGGCTTTCACGACCACCATGGTCACAACCGGTAATGGGCCAATTAATTGGGGTAAAATTGCATTGAACATGGTCGTGCATCCCTTCTGAAGCAGCATGCGTTCGTCGCCATCTCGTCCCAGTCCTAGTCCCATTGCCACCACTTAACCGACTTGCTGACCGGGTGATAATCCTTACTAAAACCGAAAATCGATTTGATTTCCGCTGCCCCCGGGGCGTGTGAGAGGCGCTCGGGCCGGCCCGATACGTATTCATATCACCGTGCCTGTCCTGCACCCGGAACCCATTTAGAGTGAACGCTCCATTAACACCTAACAACCTCTCACAGTACTCACACACACACACACACGAGGGCATAGGAAGGGGAGCATATATCAAAGTGAGACCGACCAGTGGTTCTGCTGAGAAGGACCTGAAGGCAGGTCGGTAGGCAGGAATGCATTTATAGTGTTTGCGCCCGACCCCCGTCACCGTTGGGTTGGGTGCGACTTATACGACCCACATGTTGGCGTATCGATTCAGCCTGCCACTTCTCATTCGACGACGGGATGGCAGGCGCAGCCCGGGGCGATAGCGCGGCTGGGCATGTGGGTGGGTGCGGAATGTTAGATACAATAATATCCGATTGAGCTTTGGTAACAGTAGTCCACATCAATGAGCATCAGTTTGGGTGAACATTCAGCAGGAGGTCGCCCTCAGTTGGGTGGTGGGGTGTGGTGCAATCAAAGGTCACTGCATGTTCGTTGGCTCACTTGATTAGTGGCAGTGGATGTGGACGGAGTTAGTTATGCCATTCAGATGGAGCAACTTAAAGGAAACCGAGACGGCTCATTGTGTGGCATTCCTCTGTGAAGGGGGAACGAACACTTGAGTTGGAGATGGTATCCAGCATATTATTTTGCAGAATACTCTGTGCTTCAATGCAGAGTATTGGCTCCCTGCCGACTATTCAGGTTGATTAGTCTATTCTTCCGCACTGCTAACATACCGGCAAAGCTTTGCTTGTCCGAAGAGCTTGGTGCTTCTCTTGGCCTTCTGTGCTTGGTCGTCTTGGCAGACAGTCATTTCAGTTGAATCCTAGTTGGCAACCCCAGTAAAGCCTGCACGAGGAATAAAAATGATCCCCTTCGTCAATCGACACAAACCACAACAAACTACCCACTTGAACGAACGAGAGAGTGTCCAACGATCGGGCGTTTCTGAGAGGGCAGGCTACTGGCAATCGTCTTTGGATCGCGAAAGGCTAAGAATCGTTGTTTTGCTCGTATTTAAAATGCACCTTAATGCTTGGAAGAGCTATCTGAACAGCTGAAGCTTCTTGCCTGCTTCAAAATGAACCCATATCGACCGTAAAGTCAGGTATATCGGTATAAGATTGGCAATAGCAGAGATAACTTCAACCATACGAATTATGAGAATTCGCCGTATGCATACCAGTGGCCTTAACCGATAACTGCCTCATTGCATCTATTCAAAATGTAACGCATTCGCCTCGGTCTTTAACAGATTTTGTGTGTGTCTTCATTTGCATCCCCCTCTATCATCAGTTTTGTTGATAAGCCTTGCCGATGATACACAGCTACTTAGCTACTTAGACTGTCGCAAAAAGTGTAGACGCTTGCTTTAGGCTAACGTTGTTTGCGACACATTAGCGCAATCGTCAACTAAAACCGAATGATTCAAGAATTGGTCTGAGCTGACGTTTGATCAGCCTTGTCTCTGTTGCTTGACGGCATCAGCATTCGCTGCATCTGCTGAAGAGAGCATGTGATCCAAAAACAAGCACAACTAGGAATTGTCTGTTTATTCTAGTTGACAAGCAAGCCTCTGGGATGACGGCACTCGAACAATTTTCCCAGACCAACCACGGGCACAACAACTTGTAACGAAGTGGAGGGGCTTTTAACCGACCCATCGCAGCCAGTTCAAGGGATCCGGCCAATGCTCTCCGACCTAAGGATTTGATTATGGAAGCTGAAATCCTAGATCTACCTTACAACAGGTGGCTTTGTGCAGACTGTCTCATGGTCACTATATAAAATGTTACGTATACGCCCTCGTGAATTGGTTAGAAAATCTTCAGGGCTGCCGCCACGTTTCTCGGCAAAATGTTACGTATACGCATCGTAGCCTAGCCATAACTCTTAAGACTGCTTCTTATTTGGGTGGAAATAGTTAAGTACACGCCTTCGTGGACTTACTATAAAATTCTCAAGACAGCCTGCTTGTTCTAAACTTGATATCCCCGCCAAGCCGAGTAGGAAGTCATCAACAACGTGTCTAACCCGGCACCACTTCGGCAAACGGACTGCGCTTAATGGACTTTGTTGTAGAGTGAGGCCATGTAGTAGCCAATATGATCTAGTGATCCTCTGATAAATCTAATGCAGACCTGATTGATAGCTCTGTTCCCGATTTCAGAGACTCCTCCAGTGTTTTTGAAGCATGTGACAGTGACTTGAATTATTTGGACCCAAGTTATGTTAGGTTGGGCTAGCTGTCCGCAGAAGGCAACTTAGGACAGCCATCCATGCAGCTTCTGTAGAAATCATTGTATAGGGCATCCATTCGGCCGTGTCACACAATTCCACAGCGTCCTGAGTGAAGGTCTGCTTAGTCTGACCAGACAGAGTGGTCGTTTATGGTTTAATACTGACCATATCTGCTTTGCCTTAAGGTATGTGCTGTTTGTTTTGATTGTGTGAATCCCAAGAAAATGGTAGGCTGTAGCGATTGGCATAGCAGCTGGCGGCGGTTGTGCCACACCTGGTATCGGCTTTGCAATTTCCCGGAATGTCACAGTGTCCCGGCACCCACATGAGGTGCATATTAAAATGCTCAGCCATCTCGTTAAGAAACAGACTGCAAATAATAGATTTGATTGAGCTGAACATGACATTGAGCAAGGTCTTGATTGCGGCATAGCTGTCGGAACAGGTAGATATTACATTGTTCTTATGCCAGGACTGTGCCACTTTTATCGCATTCGTATCTGCCTGAAAAATGATACAGTGGTTAGGGAGCTTCAAGGAAAGAGCAATAGTGAGGTCTTTGGAATTGCCACCTAAACCCATCCATTCATCCGTCATCGATCCGTCCGAGAGGATACGCAGGGGATCATCAATCGTCTGTTTGTCAGACATCCAATCCGATCTGGAAGAAATGCTGTTGAAAAATGTAATCTCGAAGATAGCTTGGAGTAGACGGCGATCGGTGTCATTGGAAATAAGTTGTATTCGTTACGAATGTTTGAGTGACCGATGGTGAGTTCGGACCACAGTCGGTATGTTTTCAGTCTCAGGGCAGTAGGCTGATACTTGTTCTAGTGGAGGAAGGTGGAAGAGTGTGTTAATTGCATCAGACGGAGTGTTTCTCAACGCTCCGTCGATATAAACGCAGGTCTGTCTTTGTACGCGGTTGAGTCCCTTACATTTGACAGCGTTGCTTAATACTGTCTACCAAACTGCCTGTTGGCCTGACGATCGAGGTGAACTGCAATAATCGATGAATGGATGTAGTCAAAGTAAGGGAAGAACGATTTGGTTTGACGTCACAATCGCAACATGCCGCTTAAAATGCCTTCAACTTTGGCTCCATCGCACAGAGCGGATCTTTAAATCGCCATTCACCGATGTATCTCAATGCCGGATTGTAATACGAAGTGGTTAATAAAGAGTGTGTTTGCAAAGTCATCGCAATGGCATGGCATTGTCCTCAGTTTACAACGTCGCGATACGTCCAAGTCCTCGAAATCGAACAGTAGAGTAATATAATCGTACTTCATTGCACCCTGCAAAGCATCTCCTCATTTAAGGAACGCCCACTGCCCTCTTTTAAAAGGCTTCACACTACAATTATTCACACGACCTGCCCAACTTTTGCAATCCCCCCAAAGGGCTCACTAGAAAATTCATCAAATTATCGCAAAAATCTCCATACAGCGTCCATCCAAATGGCAAATTGTATCACAGTCCTCCTCGCCCGTGGAAGGGTCACACGGCGGAATCGATAGCACCACCCCCGGTGAGTGCTAGTGTAAACATTAATAGGCACGCACCACTGACAAAAGGGAATAAGTGATTGACACCTTTTCGATTTCGCCCGGCCACACATCGACGCGCACCATCACGGCGAAGCAGAGGAGCCTCTGCGGATAAAAAATTCATGTCAAAGCAATAAAAATAGAAACAGGCCAGAAAAAGCAGTGTTTTTTTTATATCGAACTGAATGTTGCATGAATTAAGAGTCCAATGCAACACGCTCAATCCCATTTGTCGGGCTGCACCTCCGGCCCGCCAGAAGCACTCTCTCTCTCTGTGCTCGTCAGCAGACGGGGCACATTGACGAATCTGGAATTGCAGCAGGCACTAAGTGCTCGCATAGGTTCAGTGCCGTGACATAACTCATTTTCAATATGACATGCATTGTTAAGGATTAAAAGAGGATCACATCGTCCGCATTATCATCCTCATCATAGCCGTCGTCGTCATCGTCATCGTCGTCGGTAGCGTCGCAGGCATCCAGCGCCGTCATCGTCTGCATTCACATCATCATTCCGTGCAACCGGTGACAAGGGGGAACAAAAACAAAAAAAAAATATAACTACACTGTATGGCAAAGGAGGAGGCGGAGGAAACTATTATGATGGCTCCGCACACATGTGAAAGGATATTTCAGAGTAACCGGAATAAAGGATAAAGAATTACAATGCCTCATCATGTGGGCTGCAGTGCAGGGCTGTGTGTGCGTCGGTTCGGTTGGAAAATGGAGCGAACGAATTGAGAATGATTTCAGATTTTTCCATCCTTTTTGTCAGGATACTCGGTTTGGTTTTTTTTTTGCTTTTTTTTTTTGCTGTCGTCCTTTTTTTCTCTGCGCTCTGTTCATACTTTAGTGGGGCAAATGTGAATTCCTTTGAAATATTAATGCATCAAGCACGGTTCGTGCACTCCGGAGGATGGGGAGGCACCTTTCGTCGGGCGGGACGGGATGGGGCCCACTTTAATGCATTCCGGGCTTGACGGTATATTTTAGAGGCATGCCCGGTTCAAAGGATGCGAAAAAATATACATAAACCGAGGCTTTTGTCTTTTGTCCTCTGCCCCAAGGGAGAGTGCTACCCATGAACTACGATTTGCTGTAGATTCGCTCAAACAAAGCAATTGGATATATATCCAAACATCGAGGTTTAACAGAAACAACCTCTGCATTTGCCCTTCGCAAGGGATGTGATAGCGAAGCTGGGATTTTCTATGTGAATCGTGGAAAATTAGGGCAAATCGAGTCGGGCTGATGGGAGCCTTTCGAGGGGACATTATTGGGAGGGCGGTTCAGCTTCAAGTTGCTGTCGAAGAGCAGTACTCGAATTTAACTGCCTTCATTTCATCACTAGATCACAATGTTCTGCCTTGGAACACGAAAATGCGGAAATCATGAGAAGAAGGACAGAGATGGACTCAGGAATCATCAGGAACAACCTCAATTTCATCACCCTCTCCCCGGCATCATAATAGAGCACTGTACAATCCGAACACAAGTCCGTTATCTGCCGCCTAATCTTAACTTGACTTATCCCAGGGCACTACCCCCCGTATCGACTTCTATCCTGGAGGTCCAAAGTTCGATTCCGGACATATCAACTTCAATTTTTTTCTGCAACACACCTATAGGGTCAGTGATCATGTCCCGGACATCTGCAGCCAGCCACTTTAATCTGACGTATGCTAAGGCACGCTGGATGTCCATGGTTCGATTCCGGACATAGGAACTTTAGTTTTTACTGAAACACTCCTTTCACGACACTGAGCATGTTGCGGACATCTGAGCATGTTCCGGCACCTTAACATGACTTATGCCAAGACACTAGCCTTCGCGTGGACCCCTACGCTGAATGATCAACCTCTCTCTCTCTCTATCTACCAGCGCTAAGTACTTAGGCGTAACCTAAGATCCCAAACTTAGCTGGAAGATAAACGTAGACTGCCGTGTACATCAGCTTTTTTTGGATTCCCCACTTCTTACCGAAGGTTCAACAAAAAGGATATACGGTCGAAACCATCACACGCTCTGACTGTGATGCTACATCTTCTACCTTTGGTCGAAGCCTTTGGTCTGAGCCATCAGGCTCAGAGAGTCTGGATGCTGGACCTCAAGACCCAATGGTCACAGCACCATCATTGACCTTCTATCGACCGAGATCTCATAACATCCTCCAAAGACTATACGGTCCCCAAACTTAATCTATCAAATGGCTTCAACTGGACAATCTACACTGACGGCTCTAAGGTGAGCGGCGGAGTCGTTACGGGTGTGTTCACAGATTCCCTGAACATTTCCAAAGCCTATAGACTGCCGGACAACTCTTGTGTGTTCCAAGCGGAACTATTTCCAATCCAGGAAGCGAACAAAAAATACCGTGAAGTCAAAATACACCCAAATATCTCGCCAAGGCCATCAAAGTTGCCTTCTTCACTGCATACTCTAAACTGGTAGGGGAATGCCGGACCGAGTTAGCATCTTCAGAAGGCCAGCTCAAAATCTCACTTATCTGGGTTCCAAGTCAAGGTTAATATCTCTACTCACTTTTTTGGAATAGCTAGGAATCTGGCCCATCTAAGCCAGATTGAAAAACTGTGCTACAACAAGAAACATATGGCTACAACCGATCCAAATCAAACGATCCCCTTCCGTGACTTGACATGATATCGCTAGGATTGTGGCGGTCGGTATAGGACACTGGCCGATAGGGAATCATGATATTCCTCACAACATATCGCAGTCGTTACAACTTTGCTGAGAAGCAGACCTTGTCACATTTTATTTGTAGCTGCGCGGCTCTTGCTAGAGCCCGAGAGTGAGCGCTTGGTAGAGCCTTCTTCAACTCATTTGGTGAGATCTCTGCAAAGGATATTAAGTCAGGTTGCATTTAGAGATATCTCATTAACACACCTCACATTTAAGCAACCAGAGCTGTGGCATTAAGACCGCATATAGTGCTATTTAGGTTATCACCGAACCACTACAGATAGGTAGGTAACCTACACCGGAGGTCCATGGTTCAAATCCGTACATATGAACTTTATTTTTTTCTATGCAACACCCCTACCGAGTTACTGAGCATGTTCGGCGACTGTAGCAATCAAAAATACGTGTCGTAAGCAGTACGGACTGCACAGCGACATGAGCTTAACCAGGCGTCTACAGACCCAACGCCCAAGGTGGCTGGGTCATGTAGAGCATATGCACCACTCAGATCCGGCCCAAAAACTCTTCGACTCCGTACCTGAGGGACTACGCAACAGAGGATGCCCGAGTCTAAGCTGGCGCACCCAAGTGGAGAAGGACCTCAACCAACTTGGCGTGCGCAACTGGATACTATCTGCTATCCAGAGATCCCGGTAGTTTGAGAGGCTTGTTGGTTGAGCCCCAGGTCCACCCGGACTATAGCGCCATACAAAGAAGAAGAAAATATGTGTCGGTTCGTAAATCGATCAGTTGATGAGTCGAAAGTCACCAATCTGTGGCATTTTGCGCGCTGGTTTCGAAAAACCGCGTTTAAGCTTCTCCCTAATTTCTCCTTCGAGTTGAGCTACTGTCTGGCGACATCTTGGACTCATGCTACCCGTGGAATTGTTCTACAGCCGTGAGATGACCCAGTCGCGAAATTTCACCTTCACTATATTCATTGTTTTCTGCATTCCCATTTAGACCCTAAAATATATAGTCAAGCTCCGAGTGCATGGAAGTGGGCATTGAGCCTAGCAATGTCGCTACAGCCCAGTTCTACCAAGTATCAGCAGCTCTACCCAATCGAAACGCAAAAAGAACATAACCCAGCCAACTGAATTCGCTGTCCCTTGAACGACAGTGACACTCCTCACGCCTTCGCCATCCACTTGGCCACAAAATCCAGCTTCAACTTACTTTGTTTCGAATCCCCAGAGAGTAGCAAACACAAACGGTCTCAATCGCTCACTTAGAATGTAACACCCATTTGCCTCGCTGTCACAATCCATTCCACGGAACCCCACGACTTGCACCAACTAACAACACTTTCCACAACAATTTGATCTCATAATAGAAATTTATCTAATAGATACAAAGTTAAAAAACTTCATCCGACTTCTGGCCAATTTGCAATGGGATCCCGGCAAATTTGTGAGTATGTCACACAACTTCGCTTACACTCGCCACCATCTGCCAGCCAGTGCGAAACCCAATTAGAAGAAATGCTCGTCCCTTCACGGTGGCGTCCCTTCGCCGGATACCATTGTGTCGTCCTCCTGCTCTCGTCCTTCGGAGTGTGGTTTTAATTTTTAATCATTGCACGCAGACAAACACACACACACACACCCACAAACGCTCGCGCAAAGTGCAAACGCAGAAATTAAATCGTAAATTAATTATTTATCCTTTTTATTAAATTTTCTCAATTTTCACAATTTTTGTGTGCGCTCAATGGTGTACCTTCTCGCACCCCGCACACACTCGTACACCCCAGACTCCAGAGCACCCCGACAGGAGATATACCTCGTCGTCCTTTCGTAATGATTTTTGGTTCTTTTTCCCTTTTCACTCATTGTTTCGCGTTTTGTTGCTGTTCGGTCTCACGCTCCTCTCTCGGTTCGAGTGTACAATTTCATTTGATGATGTTATTGTTGCTCTGCTGTATTTTTGTTGTTGTTGTTGTTGCTGCCATTGCTGTTGTAAGTGAATAAAAGTTTGAAAACATTATCCGTGGCAGAGAAGAGCGCCGCGCCGTGCAGTACTAGTCGAGAATGTAGTGAAGATGGAATCTGCCAGGCAAGGCAGCACAAGTAAAATTGAAACGAAAATAAAAGTAAATTATGGCAATTTGAGGAAGGAGAAGACGAAAACTTTCGTTAAGGATATAAAAGGAATTAAGTGGAACGTCGACAAAGCACCGGAGTGAAGTCGGCACTGGGAATGATACTGAAACACTCTCGCATAAGTGAATAGGATGAATGCGAAGAGATTGCCGTGTAACAATACCGCACCGCGACGAAAGGAGGCAACTCGAGAGTGTACAATGTAAAGTGTACAATTGAAGGTAATTCACACAGGATTGCGGTGCTGGGGCGTGGGAGCGCGTGGTGGTGGTTTCTAAATAAGACATGACAGGCGGTGGAGTCGTGTGCAGCTGAAGCAGACGACCTCAGGCACACACACACGCACACCAGGGTACACACGCCAGCACAGTCGCCAGAGTGGAGGTGAAGTTGCGTGTGGACTAGCAATGTGCTTTTGGATTTAGTCGCAAAAGGGTCCCTTTGCAAGGGGCGCCGCGCCGCAGTGGATTTTGGCACGAATACATTGCGATGTCAGTCGATAATGTGGAATTCTTCTTCAATGCCAGCCAGTCAGAGATGGCATCGTTTTGTCGTTTAAATCAATTTGTTTCTGAATTTGAATTACTCGGATCATTGCACATGAGCTGCGTCTTTCAGGCAAGCAGTGGCGCCTAAGAGTTCGAATTTCACTTCGACCTCCGGAGAACGAGGGGAAGTACTTATTTTTTTTTGTGCAAACAAATCCACGCCGGTGTCCCTGTATGTTCGATGAATCGTCATACGCTG
The DNA here is from genome assembly GCA_907269125.1 of Eristalis pertinax. NCBI lineage: Eukaryota > Metazoa > Arthropoda > Insecta > Diptera > Syrphidae > Eristalis > Eristalis pertinax. The sequence continues at coordinate 30,939,368 of OU026149.1, forward strand.
GTGGATATTACGGGTACCATTGCAGGAGATGGGTGGGTTTTTCACTGCAAAACTTGGACCAAAGCATGCGATTGATCACACAAGTGGCTATAGAGCACCACCATCTACATCGACCGACTTCTCCTTAACATCCGCAAGTTTGGGTTTAATCCATGCGATTATCTGGGATTTGTTATCATCACCGGATGAGTTCCTGTGTAGAGTTCCATCATTCAGTTTACTCTATTAGGACTAAATCGGTTTTACCAACTGAGTCGCAGTCTGACTGTACCACCATTGGTGTTCAGTAGGGCTGTAATCTTGAGCCGCTGTTCTTTAGATTTAAACATCAATTTTGGCAGATGATAAATCATCGAATAGTGTACCCGCAGTGGGGCTAGAACAAAAAGAATTGGTAGTGCCACAAAACGCTGAAAAGGAGCATCACAACCTCACACAAAATTCCCCTAGCACTCCGTCTCTCAGAGCATTGCAGTGTCGTTCAATCAGAATTGAAGTAATTCTTGAAAAGTATGTTTTTTTAAACATGTTGAATCAAACGAAACATCAATCAGATCAAGGGTAGTAACACCTTGCCGTTCATCTCGGCCTGAACGAAAATTCATCGGATCTGCAAAAGTTGTAATCAAAATCTAGCGCCCTACTGTCTCGGGTGGACCTGGGCCTCTGCCAACATGCCTCTCCATCTGGCAAGGTCTTGCCCTAGTTGCTTCCAGCGTTGAGCTGATTGAGGTCCCTCCCAGCTGCGTACGCTACCGAAGGTGTGGTCTTCCTTTACCGCTATGTCCCTCTGGGTTGGAGTCGAAGACTTTCCGGGCCGGAGCATTGGTGTCCTTTCGCTTGACGTGACCTAGTGATCTGAGACGTGACCCAACGTGCCGTAGAGCAGGCTTTTACGGTGATTGAAGAACAGGCGAAAGGAACTGGTCTCAAGGTCAATGATATATGCTGTCGACGAAAAACGTTCTGCTGCACACCACCATGGACAAAACAAACAAACGATCGCCAGTTACAATTTCGAGGAAGTAAAGTCTACCTCGGGGCAAACCTGAACTTCACAAACGACATCACAGTGGGGATCAGTTGTTGAATCGCCCTTGGCAACCGGTGCTACTTCGGTTTGTCAAAAAAAACTGGGCTCCAAACTCCTGACTCCAAGAACCAAAATCATGCTCTGCAAAAATCTTATTTTTCCAGTCCTGATTCTCGAACTGGCGCCAGTTGGACCTGAACCTGTGCCTACTATCTTAAAGCATCACCCGTGTTGTGCTTGGCATTGTTGCTACAGTCTTATGTCGAACGACGAACAGTGAGTTCTGAGAAACTTCTTATTCAGAACTTTTTCTTGATTAAATGGTTCGTGTTTGGAGTTTAACGTGGACTGTGTAGAAGTGGACACAGTTTAATGCTACTTTAAAGTCGGAGTGACTAACTTTGTTGTTTCCGGTGGCGTTATGATTCGGGTATCATTGGGTCTCAACAATATGATCCTTCAGTTTACACAACCACCAAAGTATGCTGTAACTTTTCTGGAAATAGTGACTGCCATCATTACACTGCAGTTATTATATGCCTTCACGGATGAGCAAGGAGCAAGGAGAGTCATTGCCAAGAACTATTCGAAAATTATTTGTCACAACCAGTTTCAAGAATATCGCCCCAACTCATGAGAGCTCAATATGCTTGAGAAAGGAAATAAAAAAAATATTACGTACACGCCACAGTATTTACACTGCGACGTATGCGTAATATTTTTTTTATTAAGTATACGTCGCAATGACCGTAATACAAAATATGTCTCAACAGTTCGTACAGATCACAGATCACCCTTCTATATATACTTCTTAAGCTTCTTCTACTGGCGCTACAATCCGCGGTGGACCTGGGCCTCAGACAACACGTCTCTCCAGGTGGCATGATCTTTAGCCAGCTGCCTCCTTTTTCGCACGCCAAGTTGGCTGAGATCCTGCTCCAAACGTGTGTACCAACGGTTTCGTGGGCGTCCGCTACTGAATTGTCCCACTGATGTGGAGTCGAAGACTCTTCGGGCCGGAACTGACACGTTGCCCAGCCTGCCAAGGCTCATATCGCTCTACAGTTCCTGGTTGAATTTTCTTCTCCAAATGGCATCAACACAAACAGGACCTTCTCTTCCAAGGACTTCTTCATCTTCTCTTGAGATTGTTTATGCCTCTACACCATAGAACAGGACTGCATTGATTGAGGTGTTATATAATGTTAGCTTGGTACATTGCGAGATCATCAAAATCAATTATGTATACAGGGTGCTCCAATAAGGACGCAGGATTTTGTCAAAACCACCTCCTGACTTGAAGGATCAAGATCATGCTCTACAAGACACTTGTTTTGGCCGTCTTACTATACCGAGTCGAAAGTTGGTGCCTTCGAAAGGAAAATCTACGTCGGTTATAAGGTTTCGTTTGCGAAGAAGACGAATGGAGGAGAGGACACAACAGCGAACTATACGAGATGTGGATGTAGTCTGGAAGACCGTCGACTGCACTGACTCGGCCACATCGAGCGCATGGACACCAATGCTCCAGCTAAGAGGATCTTCGAATCCCAGCCTCCTGGTTCAAGAAGCAGAGGAAGACCGAACCTCCGGTATAAAGACCAAGTCATCGCAGACTTAAGACAACTTGCTCTGGCTGAATGGAAGCAGCGTTTCCAGACCGTCAGCAACGGAGGGCAGCTATTGATCTGGCTCATGCCTCCAAGGGTCGTTGGCCTGATATGTAAGTAAGTAAGATTGTAAATGTAGAACAATTTGTATGTGGCCCATTTCCTGATGTTAAGGATGGAAAATGCAGCGAATAAAGTACGAGACCTTGATGTACTCCACTTTAGAATTCAGTGGCAATGAACTCCAGCTTCAAGAACTGATAATTGCAGTTGCCTAGCACTTTGAAATGGCGCTTATTTCTGTGACCGTTCAAAAGCGTCAAGACCAAAAAATCCAGTCGTGATAACGACTACCAGGGTCGACAGTCAGTTTTGGCCGTCTGTCATTTGTTTTTGTCGACCTAGGATGAACCACTGCGAGACACTGCACGAGTCTTAAAAATTCCCATTTGACAAGCAAAGTACTGCGACAGCATCCCAGTTATTGGCATTCACAATCTTACTGCTTTGACCAAAATCATTCCTCAGATCCTTTCTCGCAACACTCACCATAATGCAACCCTCGTTCCCTCCTCGCCCCACTCCCAGTTTAATATTCGATATCCTCACACAGTTTTGCACATCATTCTGTGAGATTACATTTCATGTCCTGAAACTCTTTAACCCAAGTGAGCTTCATGTTGGCCCCGCACAAGCCAGCAAGGCCACCATAGCCACCGTAGCTACCCAATTTGCAAGCAAATAGGTTGGAATAGCTCCACAGGAGAGGACTAACAAAAAGCAACAAATAGAACTAAACGAAGTGGAGAATGCAGATGCAACAAAAAAAAAAAAAAACGAACCTGAACTGAATCCTTGCCGTTTCGAGGAACAGGCAGGATAGCATGGAATTTATAGAGTGCACTCTGGAGAGGACAAGAAATTCAATGTGAATTTTTCTGGCTTCCCCTATTTTTATTTTTGTCCTCTCCTTCTTCCGATGCATGGGCGGAGGATGAAAAATAGATTCCGAAAAAGGAGGCAAAAAAAAAGAACTCAGAAGGAGGTAGGAGCAGCCGAACATCCACCGTCCTGGCGTATCGCTTTAAACTGTACACGTAACATCCGTAAAACACACGTATCGATGTAATCACCGGATAAGCTAACAAGTTACCAGGACTCGAGAACACAAGCGGAGAGGCATTTGCCTTGGCATCAGCGCTGAGTGGGCCACCCACAGAGCCCGCCTCGTGTGTCTGGCCATATGTTTGTCTGGCTCTGGTGCGGTGTGCAGCGGTGAGCACCGACGGAAGAGTGGTTCCGCATTATCGGCAAGCAGTGGCGGCGCGGTGGTGTACATGCAGGTGGCAGTGGCGGTGTCGTCGTTGTGTGGTTGTTGTGAGTGTTGTCCTGGATGCATATGCCGAGCAGCCATGAATATCTTTTCGCTGCACACACATATCTCCGATAGACCTGAACCGGGGGTGGATGGCTTGTGTGGTTCGTTATATATTTTTTTTTGTTGCCTCCTTGCCTCCTTGATCTTCTCCGCTTGTGCTGCATTCGGGAGGTCCTTGTGCAGTTATCGGCGGAGTTGTCTTCCCAGGACCGGCATGCGGAAGGAAGGTATATCAAATTTGTATTTCCATTTCGACAGAGGATATAAAATCAATTTGTCAAAGATTGCTTACAGGAAGACGATGAGGACGACGACGACGACGACGACAACGAGGACAAGAGGACAAGAAGCAACGCGAGTCCGTTGGGAATGTTTATGAATTTGAGGGATTATTTGGAATGGAATGACTCTTATTGAATGCACGACATTGCTGGGACATGGCAGATGCAATGGAGGCCAATTTGATGTGATTTCCCTCTAAGAGGTGACTTGCAGTGAATTTGCAGTTCAGTCAATTTTGTCGCGACTAAATTTATTTTGAGTGGAATGCGATGCTGTGAAAAGGAAGTCTTTGAATGATGACGGTATTCTTGGAATGTGGTTGGTTCTGTGGGTCGAGGCACTAAATAGGAAACAGCGGCGAATTTGTATGAATGGGGCAATGGGATGGTACATGACAAATGTGAACGTATCGCGGAAGTATGGTGGAGCGTCAGGCATGCTCTTTCATCTGGATTTGAGACTCCAAAGTGCACCGAGAGAGCCCCATAAAAGCATCAAGCTGATTACATTTTTCAGGACGTGAAGCCGTAAAGTTACGCGAGCTTCTGTTCTTTCTTTGCCATTCAATAGTCGTCTTCTTCTGCTTCTGCCGGGGTGGGCCAGGGCATATACTTACTACCCTCTGCAGCTGTCACGATCGTTAGCCAGCTGCCCCCAATTTCACACACCAACTTAGCAGGTGTTCTGCCTTACAGGCCTTCCTCTCCTGCCCCCTCTCGATCTATTCTGCAGCAACAGTGCAGTTTCATTGGCTCAGCGCTCAGAGAAGCATTGACATCAGCACAAAGTATAGGACAAACAGACTACTTACCACCAACACTTGCCCCGAAGAAGAGTTTCAAGCAGCGCCTTCTGGAGCGGAGACAATGGCAGAAATAAATGGTTATAGCAGAAGGGAAGTTCGCTCTAAACACTGATGGCTCAAAGAAAAGCGCGGGTTTTCTATGACCTCTTCGAAAAATCGCTGCACAGAAAGAGACGACTGAAGCTTCGTTCAAGCCATAGTGACTGCGATACATCAGGCATCGCTGGCGTTGAGAAATCACAACGAAGCCGACAAATCGATCACAGATAGACAAGCGGCAATAAAGGCCATAGCGTCAGACATTCCGACATGGAGGCCGGTTAGGTTGTCCAGGCGGAGCATCAGGGAGATACCCATGGTGAACTCGATGACCCTCTGCTGGGTGCCGGGACTTACTGGAATGCACGGAAACGCAAAAGCGGAACGCATTTCCTGTCCTATAGGCCAATGCTGGTGGCTTCTGAGCGATTGCTCTTTTGATGGTCCCATTGTTGACAATACAGGTCCGAATTAAGAGCCTTGCCGTTGCAGATCAGCTCATAGTAGATGATTCCCCGCCAATCCAAGCAAATACACAACAAGACCTTCCTGGCCGTCAATCCTGGCTTGGCCACTATTAGTGCCAACTCACCACTATTGGATCATGACCGTTTTCGCTTGACGTTGTCGTAAGTGCTCCACTTTTCATCAACAGTTATCAACCGCTTCAAAAATAGGTCGATTCAGCAGTCATTCGCTGATGGGAATTCGGTCCACAAGGTTCTCGTGTGATATTCAAACATCGAGCTGTGTGTTCAATCTTGTTCAAATGGTTCCAAAAAGTTTTCTTTAAGGAAATTGCATGGTCAAAATGTACATAAAATGCTCTTTAAAAAGTAAATGGCACCCACTGATTTTTCAGCTCAGATACAATTTCATACACTTCTTCAAACAGTCTGAGCATATTTCTGAACAACTAAAACCAAGCGCTTAACAGATCACCTTCTATTAACATAATTTATCCACATCCCAAAACAAAACAATAAACAGGTAAAAATGCAAAAACTAAAACCTGCTGCGGAGTCCAGTTGGCTGCCATCGCCCAAAGAATGAATCCACACAAAAGCCAGCACACATTATCAATAATTCCTGCCATGTCCCGGGGGGAGACAAAAAAGAACACCACATTGTGACGTGATGACCCATTTCGATTGAGATCCACTCTCGCAGCTTATTAGCTGAAATTTAATTAATTTGCTTATTCATGCCCATAACTTCGGAGCTTTTTTTTTGCGAAAAAAAATGAAATTATCTTAAAAACTCTGACTTTTAGTTGAAAAATAAAAAATGCCTGCCCCCCCCCCCGAGATCGATGGCCATTCAATTATTTTTCATAAGCTGCAATATCCCACTGCATTATAGTGCGACAGAAAGGGCCAGAAAAAACCGGCGAGGGATGGGGAAAAGGGGGTCAAAGGGGTCAAAAGCAAACAGAACACCCAAACCAACTGACCCCCGCGGTCCTCCATGAAGTGTGTGCATCCATTATCCAGCCCGCAAAACTTCTGCCGGTGCCATATCGCGCACTATTGCGCCAGCACCACACTGCGGTCTTCCCAAAAAGGGAACCAAAAAAAAAAAGCAAAGACACCGCTACACAGCACACAGCACAGCACAGTCCATAACCGGGACCATCATCCATTTTCTCCTCAAATATTTTCCCATTAAACAACGAGGACTGGAGGACTCACGGCATCCCGAATCATCCGAGTAGGCAAAAGTCCCTCGCCATCAGTCCTCGCTCGCCCATTCGAAAACAAATAAATGCCAAAAGGTGAAACAAAAATTTGGATGCATCTGCGGAAGGACACAAAAAACCAGGAGGACTACAAACCAGGATACATCTATAAAAAACCACCGACAGGAATCTCTGTGCTGGCCCCCATCCCTGCAGCTGCAGCTTTATGTGTCTGCAGGATGCAAGTATCGGGACGAAAATAAACACACGGTGCACGGTGCATGGTGCACGGATAAAGGCGACACGACTTGGCGGATCCTCTCGGGTATGTAAATAAAAAAATATATGCATTAGATACTTTATGCGGGCTATGCTCTGTACGCTCTGTAATGGGTTCCTGTTATCACGTTTTTTTCCCCTCTCTCTCACTCTCTCTCTTTGGTTTCTGTTGTGGATTGCACATGGCAAGGGTCAAATGGCTTTGACCTGGGACATGCTACAATAAACTGTCAAATAAACGGCAGTCAAAGCCGTTCAACTTTTCGATGAAACTTCAAGAGAATCCTTAATTGTTGCAAGTTAGTTTTGAGTGAATTTTATTCCTTTTTTTCTACCATACGAAGAAATGGACGGCACTCACAAAAACTCAACAGTCGATGCTTCGATTCGACGTAACTGTAATCCCGTCAATGGTTCCAGAAAATTGGAGTTTCACCGACGACCATTGCTATTGCAAGTACAACCAGGCGTGTGTAGATTGTAGAACACAATTCATCTCTTTGGAATCATTAACTATTTGGGAAAAAATTTCGGACACTGAGGCGTATGCAATCACACTTTGTTCCAACACTCAGGCGTATGTGGGTTATTATAAGTAGGGAGGTAATTTTTCGGGTTGACCACAACCGACAAAATTGTGGAATTCAATTGTGGTAGTAGTCGTAATCTTCAATTGTATTGAGTTGGTTTTTAATTCTCCATCAAGTCAAGGTGATCTCGTATTTACGTTCCGTAATTATGCTAAGTTACTAGCATGTAGTCGGATAGCATGCTTTAGATGGAGGTAACAATTCCTGTGTATGTTCAATTTGGGCATATCTGGGTGAAGGTTTTTACTTTCGAGACTTATAATTAATCTGTGGATCATTCTAAATGTCTCAAATGGGTCAGAATATGAACGAATGTCCTCAAGAAATGCCCACTGCTATATCTTCGAACTGGTTATGGACTTCGTTTACCTCGGATCCGCAGGAAAATAGTACAAACAACATCAGTATTCAGTACCGTGATCAAACGCAGAATAAGTTTACCCTATATAAGACACTGATCATCCCAGTCATGCTGTACGCCGCAGAAGCATGCACAAGAAGTTCTTCATTTGTTCGAAATAAAAATTCTGATGGGATATGGAGAACAAGACTCAGCCACGATATGTATGGGTGTACAGCGACATGATCCTAGTCAGGCGTGTACGGATCCAACGCCTTAGGTGACTAAATCATTTAGAGCGCACGGACAACACTGCTCCGACCCGAAAAGTCTTCGACTCCTAAGCTATGGGACAACGCAACAGAGATTGCCCCCGTCTAAGTTGGCGATCCGTGGAAAAGGACCTCAAGCAGCATGGCATGCGAAACTTGAAGCAGCTAGCCAGATATCGCGCTAGCTGGAATAGCATGCTGGTTGAGGCCAATTTCCATCCGGACTGTAGCGCCACACGAAGAAGAAGAAGATCTTTCGAAATGACGTACAAGTCCATTTTCAACATTTTCATTCAGAATCGCTATTCAGGAATGATATGCTTCATAATTTGGACTGAACATCGTCAATTCGGTACATTCAACTCATATGGGCTGAATTCGTTGGTTGATATACAGAGCACCTTCTTTCAAATACTATATTCGGATCCGCGGGCTTAGAATAGAACGCCAACTGTACCGGACCAGCGTATTACTAGACATTTTAATAGTATTAAAACAAATTCGGCTACCTGGATTAGGACCGCGAATTTAGTTCATCAGTCGGTATCAAGTACAGTGACGCTTAAGGAGTTGTCTGAACAAGGCTATGTACACATTGTATTGACACATAAGCAACTTATAAATATATACTTTATAGGAAATAATAACTTTAGGTGTAGCCTCCGTAGAGATGTGTTAATAACCGGCGCAATACCTATAACATTTCTTGGCACAACTTCTCTATCGTTTCACTGACTCTCCTTAGAGAGAATGACAGTCTAGAAGAACCCATAATCTTCTCAGTTTTACTGAAGTCGCAAAAGACCGTAGGCAAGTCTCACTCGAGAGACGGATAGTACCGAAAACATGTGAAATTGCGAGAGAAGCTTGGACTTTGGGCAGTTTGAGTATAACTTGCACAGAATGTGGAGATTGCGTTCACTGGGTTACAGCATCTTCTTCTTCTTCGTGTGCAGTCCGACTTTTCAGGCCGGAGCTAAATTCGCCATGCGGACTACATGTAGCAGCCAACTTAGACGTTTGATACGTAGATGCCAGGCTAGGGTCGTGTAACATGTTGCTATATAGCCCGTATATCTCGTGGAAACAACGCAACACGAGTTATAGCTGGTCACCACAGTTGCCAGGATTGTTTGCAACGAAGATGATACAGAGGCCTGTATATTTTAACTTTCCAGTTGCGTTCAGAGGACAGAGCGAAAATGATGAGAAATGGAAAGACACCAGCGTTATCGAGATGTTTGAAACGAGAGAATAACCTACCTAGAACTTGTCTCAGTCAGTGCTTCCTCACTTTCAAACCAACCAACATAGACACAAACAAATTGTTTAATTAGAGCTGGACAAAAATGCGACGCCTAAACTCATCGACAATGGCCTCTCTCCAAACCCTGTTCCAATGCCTCTTGACATTCGCTGTAAATCACGCCAATTTCTGTTGACCCTTGGCACTTTCGTCCACTCCCCAATCACAAGTACTCGAATCCGAAATTCTCGCAACACTGACATCCCCCTGATCACACAACGTCACACTTGTTCACTTGCTCGCAAATATGAGATAATCGCCAGCAAGTATCACAAATCCAATCCCACAGCCAATCGCTTTAAATCTTCTTAAGGTCTCACAGCACAAAGTGTCTCTCAATCGCACACGCTCGAGGACATCAAAGGATTTCATTGCAACCATCCCGGAACACATGGCAGAGTGAAATAATTTTCTAACACCCACTCGCCATCACCGCCGACGCCACAATGCATGCAACAATGGCTACTCGCCCTCAGTATTTGTTTCACATTCCTCGGCTCACACCCTTACCACCCACAGGCTCCCATCGTCCCTTGTGCGACGACGGGTGTCTCTGCATGCGAGTGTGTGTGTGCATTGGCAAATAAAATTCAAAATGAAATGCATCAAGGGATTCTAAATATGCGAAATGGTTTTTAACTATGTAAACATTTTGGTGAGCCATTGTTGGACTACTTCGCATCGTTCTCCGCCGCCGCCGCCTCCTCCATCCATCTGCAGCCCCTACCCCCACCATAATGGACCACCACCCCCGGGGCGCATCACAATCCACTGGCGCACTGGCGATGTGCACACGCAGAGAAATGTTGGCTTTCACCCGTAACCAATCCCATTAATGGGATAAATTGCAGGCATGCATCTCGCATTTCAGTTACATTCTCCCCGGCGGAGGGGTTATGTCGTATCCACCGCAATCCGCCCGCCCCCAACCGCTCACCGCTCACCGCTCACCAGTCCGCACTCCTCATTGGGGATCGGTTGCAAGCAGTGCAAAACAATGCAAAAAGGATTTCTCTCTCATTTTTTTTTTGTTGTTTTTTTTCGGTTTTGCTGCCACGTCTCATGTTCGCTGAACGAAATTCCCTGTGTAACATAAAAAAGACAAATTGCAATTCTCATAACTTTAAAGCGGCCCTAAACTGTGCTCGGTGCCGTGTGTGTGTGCGGAGTATGATGGCCGGGGGGGCGTATGAGCCCCCAGTGGCGGAGGAATGGAACGAACAGTGGATTTGTTTTATGTCGCGCGTAGTTGTTTATTTGAAATCCAAAATCGGAAGAGCAAACGCGAACGCAAACGCAAACGCAAACGCAAACACACACACATCACATCACGCCAGAAGGGAAGTAAATTTTGGGATTTTTTGGTTGCGTTAACCCCATTTGACGAGCCAGAGTGGCAGAGTGGCAGAGTGGCAGAGAGCTGCTCTGTTTGAGCTGCATTCGTCGGATGATCATTGAGGGTTGAACGATTTGTGTTGATTACACGAAAGGGAGTAGGTTCGAGGCGCTGAGGCGTTTAGTGATTTCATTTCGATGAAAATAAATTCTCTCGTATCGTGGTTCTGTTTGTTTTCGCAATTTTTTTTTGTTGTGTTCCTTGGCTATGTCGAATGACAGAGGTGGTTCTCGATTTAAAACGGTTCGCAAGTTAAATTGTTTTGAAACGCGAATGGAGATGATGCTTGTGAAGGATGCTGATTGGCAAATGTGCGTCAGCGTCTCTAGAGGACTGCGAGTCACATTTCGAAAAAGGTCGTTGAGTTTAGGTCGGCCTCTCAATCAAGACAGCAGCCACCATATAAATTCGAGCTTCATTTCTTTAGTGTTTCTCGATTCATTTAAGAGGTCGGCTATGTTCCTTCTTCCGGCTTGGGGTGGAGGCTTGGAGGGTGGAGGTTTGTTGTCAATAAGGAGGGATTTATTCTCCAATGCAACCAACCAACCACTCGCAGTGTACGAGGTATTTTTATCTCACAAGTAGAGAGACGCACATTTAGTCGTATCGACTCCGAAGGGTGAAAGTTGATGCTTGGCCGTTGCCAGTGACGCGGGATTGATGAAGAAGTGAATTATGAAAGTGGTACATAGGTGTCAAGTATTAAACCAAGACTCCCAGCGTAGAAGTCCATCCACCACACCAGCAGTGAATTGGGATAATCATAGTCAATCCAACTCTTAGATTTCTCTCGATTCTAGAGCAGAAGGTGTAAGGCTGCAGAGCAATAGATGATCAGCGTGAGGGAGACACTCAACAAAGTTCAAAGAGGCCATGATAATTTGCTCAACTGCTGCCATGAAGGTGCTGTTGAAGCTGACTCCTCTGCATCTAGTGCTTGCACAATGTGCAAACAAAACAAGCATGAGAATGGCAAAAGAAGGGATGAAAAAAGACGAGTGCATTACATCGACACAAAACACAGATGCACTATTCAAAAAAATACCACTCTTGGCCATTCTGAAGGATGACGCGATTAGGAAATTCAATTTCCATACGAATCTCAGCACCAAAAAGGACTAGAGCAATGAATCCATAGTCCACAGACTGAGCAGCAATTCGATAAAATGGTATATAGACTGATCATGATCCGGTGAAGGAAGTGGAGCAAGGGTATTGGGACCCAGGACAAAATACTACGAATCCATAGCCAAACGCAACAGCATCTTTCGAGCAGAAATGTGGGCTACAGACAGATGGGTTCAAATCAATCATGACAGGAAATAGACCAATTGCGACATAGCAATAATGTCGGACAATCATGCTGCTGTCTTGGCACTAGAATCCTACATCATCAAATCCAAGCTTGTGTGGGAATGCCTACAGAAGATGAAAGAATTGAGCAGGAGAAACAGAATAAAACTTTGCTGGATACCTGACCACACGGGGATAGAAGACAATGAAATGGCCGATATCCTATCTAGTAAAGGAACATTGGAACCCTTCACAGGCCCCGAACCATTCTGTGCTGTAGGCGATCATGTCCTCAGAAAAGAATTGAGGTATCTAGAGGGAAGGAACCGATTAGAAACCTGGAACAACATGGTATGAGGCCGGCCAAGAAGCTCTTAGGTCATTATAACCAAAAGAGGCTTGAGGCATGTATTGAAATGAGCGAGAACAACCTCCGTATCCTAACAGGCTTCCTAGCAGGGAACTGCAGGCTCAGGGAAACTGGGGGCATCAAAAGAAGATCTCTGCAGTTTCTGTGGAGAATCAAATGAAATTCCAGAACACGTTCTGTGAGGCACTAGCCTACTATCAGAGGACGAAATGAAGTCACTAGAACCATCTCTCATTCTAAGATTCATAAAGAAAACTGGCTTAGAGAAAATACTCTAGAATACATCTCTTCCACTTTTGAGTAACAGGACTCAGTACAACTCTGTAAAGAACCGTATGTGAGGGGAACCCGTAAGAGGAAAAATGTAGTAAAAAAGGGAGCACAATAGCAATATACACTCAACAACAATAATAATAACGCTACAAGGACAGAAAACGTTATCGCATATTTTTGTTAGATTCAGGACTAGCTCGGCAGGTTAAGGTGACTGAACTGATGCACTTCGACCTGACTAGTCCATTATGTGTGGCAATCGAATTCATTGAAATATGTGCTACTAATTACGGGTGGACGACCAACAGGAGCTATGGATGAAGCGACGGCTCCAATCATCAGAAAGAAGTTTATTTTTTGTCTGCGATCCATTGGGCCTTATAATAAAACCCGATACGGATCGATTTCTTCTCGATTTGAAGGCTCTCTGCGGCGATGCACTTCGACCTGACTAGTCCATTATGTGTGGCAATCGAATTCATTGAAATATGTGCTACTAATTACGGGTGGACGACCAACAGGAGCTATGGATGAAGCGACCAATCACCAGAAAGAAGTTTATTTTTTGTCTGCGATCCATTGGGCCTTATAATAAAACCCGATACGGATCGATTTCTTCTCGATTTGAAGGCTCTCTGCGGCGAAGCATTGACACTCGATGTTGACGAGTCAATTCCGTCGACGGGTGATTGCCTTTCAGACTTCATCTGTGGAATGATAATCTTCACAAGTACACTTTGCTGTAGCTGGTTGGCCTGCTTCAGTTCTTCCCGGTGCTCTCTTTCAGAAGGAATCAGTTTGGTTATGGAGTCTCTGTAACGGCCGTACTATTGAGAATACAGCTTGGTTGTCGTCTTGGACTTGCACTAGACTGATCCAGAAGAAGCGGGGCTAAATTCTATACTATACGGGTTGTTCGATTGAAAAGGCACCCGATTTATATAAAATTAATTTGTCGTAAGTGTCACACTAATTGGTTGTTAAATGTTGCGGATCGAGGCACTATATCTCTTCACTCGCTACCGCTCCACTATGACAGCTCCCTTGATGGGTGCGTTTGAGTTCGACAGGCATTCAGCTCGACAGTCGACAGCTTTTCTTTAATTAGAACGCTATTTGGTGTTTTGCAGCGGCTTCCGCTACCCATATACATACTTGTAGAACTGAAGTGTGATGTGTGGGTTGCGTACGTCCTTCAATCGTCGTCCTCTCCTTAAGGCGGCAGGAACTTCCATTCTGAGTTGAGAGCCTCCGATGTAACCAGCAGAACTCTGGGGACAAGAGGCAACGTGACTTGGAAACTTATTTGGGCATACAGATTACAGATTGCAGTTGTCCAATTGACAAATCATAAGGAAAACCAGGAGTGGCAGCCGTGTCGTTGTGGGCCTGTGCATCGTCTTCTTGGTGTCCGGTACGAACAAAAAATAATTGTCATGGCCCCACTTCTTTCGAGTTACTAAAGATGCTCAAAAAGTATTCCTGTTTGGAAAAAGTTTCTCAAACTTGGGCGTTCGGAGTCGGCTTGAAACTGTAGGTCCCTCTCGTGATAGAACAATAGTACGCACAACACGAGTGGTTGCTGTAGAATCTAGGCCCTAGCCCTCTTTAGGGTGTAGCGAGAATTGAAAAAGTAACAACTGGTCTCCCACCCACAAATAACTCCAGATCTTGGAGATGTGCTTCCACCATCATAACTCCAACCAAAGTCCAGCACGTCATCGCTCCGTCTCAAGAGCCACTTGTCATCGAGCCGATAAATACCACACGCCGTCGTTCAATCAAATAAAACATTCCGGAACTCAAACCGCTCCCACACCAGATTCGATTGAGTTTGTTATAAATTCCAATTGCATTCGGTGTCCTAATGTCCCCATCGTGAGACACCTCAAACTCCACCTCCGCCACCTCCTCAAACAAAAGACACCTCAACACATTGTCCTTGACTCACTCAGCCACCTCCGTCTCAAATATTTATCGAAAATTTAAATTTTCCCCCAAAAAAAAAGAAAAGAAAGAGGGCTCTCATCAGCAGCTCAAGAGCAGGCTGTATGCATCAAAACATGTGTCAATAATAATCAGCCATTCCATCAGAGTGGGGCACTGCGACGGAAGGATGTTCGAGAGAGCAAACATCACAAGGATGCAAACAAACAGTAAGCTGCCGCACACAACCTCCACCAGGCACTCAGCATCCGAAAAATCAGGTTCGCCGTGGAGTTTAAAGTTTAAGGTCGCCCCGCTCCAATTACTTGCTCAAGGCTCAGCTCAGCGATGGAACGACGCCCGCTCGATTGTTATTCACGGCAGGTATGATGCTTTGTGTTTGGTATAATTTCGTCAGAATTATTTATTGGCCCTCCCCCACACGCCCGTCCCGCATCCAGGCGAGCACCCCGAGACTGCTCTTCGATTCGATTCTATTATCCTGTTCGGTAAACATTTACACGTATCCTGATGATGCGAATGCCTGATTTCTTCTGTTCTTGTGTGTGAGGCTGCCGTCGCCGCGCCGCGCCTTGACGCGTCTCCGGGAGCTGTTGAATGCGATGGGGCCAGTTGTAAGCTCGCATTTTTCTTCCTCTCTCTCTCGCTTGATTCTGTGCGGTCTAGGGTGCTCAGTGGATTAATTTCATCTGTCGGGCGGAGGGGGAGACCGACCTGCCGCTCATCGACGTAGACAAGCAGACTAATGCCCCGAGGGTTGGGAATTATCAGATCCTTGTGGCGGTTATTTATTTATGTTTTCATTTTTGTGCCGACACGACTGGTGGCGGTGTGTGGGCTAGCGGGTGTTTGTGGCTAAGTGTTATGGATTCAATCAAAAATTCATTCGATTTGTCATGTGAAGCGATGACGGTGGGGCGGCGCGGCGCGTCGTTGTCTTCGGTTGACGGTCTCTAATTTGTTCGATTGCTGTTTGCCAAATGGAAAGGTGGTGTTTTGACAGATGGCATTTGCTGCGTATGACAGCGACGCTATTTGTGGTGATTGAGCGGTAGTCAAGTATTCAAATTGGAATCAACAGGAGGCCGAGTTTGGGGACTGTTGACCTGAATCCGGTGGTGGTGATGTGTGCGTTTGTGAATGTGGCGTGTCCACTTGCTGATTAAACTAAATTAAGGTTCGTTTGACTTTGCTTGATGCAGCAACGATTTACGGGCGATTGGGCGAGAAAGTGAATTGGGTGCGGTCTGAAGGCAATAAGCAACGCGAATTTGCCTCGAAACTTTGAGCACAAGGGCCAAAATGACTAGGACCAAAACTACGAGTAGCTCTTTAAGCGAAGGACAACGCGATTTGGAACCAAAACTACGAGCTGCGCTGTGAACGATCAACAACTTTGATCCAAAGCGCCGAGAATCCCTCTGAGAATAAGAAGTACGGTGAGTTGGATCTGCAGCTATGAGCAGCACTGGGAACGGAAGGGAACGCGATTAGCAGCAGCAGTTAGGATGAGAAGCAATACGACTTGAATTCAAGACTCCGAGAAGAACGATGAAGGAAAGACAAGACAAGGAGCAGCAACTTGAGGAAAATAGCCAGTGTGACTTGGACTCCGACAACCGCGCTGAGGACGAGAGGCTCGAAATTCAAGGAAACGCTTTAGCCTTGCAAAGCTGTTTAAACATCAGATTAGCCTCGCATTTTCGAACTACCAGCAAAATCTCTTTCTAATCCCCTCCGCGGTCATTAAGCCCGAAATTCTCCGAATATCATGCACACCAGGCCTCCACCGTTTCCCCACAAAGCTGGTTATTTTGCCCATATTTCTGCTTCAATCAGCCAATTCTCGGGATTCCGGTAATCTTAAGTGACATCTAGACATCGAGTCACCGATGTCCTCCCATCGAAAACCGAAAACCTCTCTCAAATCCAATCCACAAAACAACATTCGGCCTACTGTCCCACCAGATCGCCTTAAATTGAACTCACACACCACCCGCTGCGCGGCAGTCTACAGCATTCGCTCGCAAATGGAACAAAATTTCAAGTCAAGAGCTCATAGAAGCACGTAACTTCACGAGGTCTCATGTTCGATTTCGGCACTCCCCCTCCCCCACCTCCCATCTCTGTCAATGTATTTGCATTCCTCATGCCGGCTGCTCACCAAAATGGTAAACAAAACGAGTCGAAATGCCAAAGAAGCTCAGCCCTCGACCACGGGTTGGTCAGCAAAATTGATGACCAGATGTGTGGTGACAGCATTCAGGATGGCATTCATTCATTGTTCAGGTAGGGCAAATACCGTCGACCGTCCAGAATTAATTCAAATTTAATTTACTGACTGTTGTCCCTGGGATTTGGGTAATATTTATCCAAGGAATTACCTATCAATCCGGAATGACGGCAGGATAACAGTTCACTGTGCTCACTGTTGACTGTTGACTGTTGGCTGGCTGGGCAAAGACATGTCGCCAGGGAATCGGAATTGACCTCTGCCTCTGTCAGACTAAACCTCTATGTGTGTCCAACGTTTGTGAAGTGTATCCTCTTCTTGTCTGTTGTCAGCCCATCCTGTTGAGTATTTCCTCACGTTTGCATCGCATTTTATTAGAAAAAGGAAATTGAACTCACTGCGGAGTACCTAGTCTCAGCTTCTCTGGTCCATGGGATTTTTTTCCACTTACTTTCTCCCCTCTGAAACCTGGGAACTTTCTACTAATTCCTTCCGCCGGTCTGAAGCATGGACATTGTCGTTGATGTCACCCTTCACATTTTGTGGAATTTGTTGACGTGAGCCGGTATAATATACATATTTGGTTGAAATGAAAGTATTTGACTCAGACTGGATGAGTTATCGGAAACGATGCACAACGATGTATTTATTAAGGATTCGATTCCACTGCAACGGTGTTTTGCGAAAGTCCTTGAAATCATAGTAGTGCTTCTCTTCTCTGAAACTACTTCTAGTTCACCGAAAATAGAACAGACCAAGGGCAGTCGGTGCCATTTGTAAAAGACAAAACTATTAACCTTAACCGGGTTCAAAACACTCACTTTTGTAAATGATCCTGTTTTGTTTTGTTGACGTCAATTGGAGGAGAGGGCAAGGCCCTACACATCTGGAGAAGATAAAATTATAATAGGGCGCTAGAAAACTTAGATAACGAAGAAATGGGAACAGACGCTATCGCGCAAATAAATGATAGGTAAAACAAAATTTGGGAAGCAGGTGCGTGGATCCATTCTTGTTGGCCAATGGGTGTACAGGGTAACAGCATATCCACAGGACTCTCAGCGCTCCCAATACCTAGTTCGACGTCGTGTGAAGGCCTGGACAATTTTTTTAGTACAAGTCTCCTTTTGTGAACGCTCAAAACTGATTTTTTTAAGTTGGCCGGAAACATAACTCAGACAATTTTGATTTGCTTGAAATAACGAATATGTCTTGAAAAATATACTGTCTATTTTTTTCTTTCCACTTTGGAAGTGAGTCATTTGGCAAAAAAAAAATATATTGAAAGAAACCTACGTACTTCTATAGAAGTTATTATATAAAATCCAAACAAAAATTGGCTTATTATAATATATAATTCAAAAATTACAGAAACTGTTTGTCCTTCTGTGGACCCTGAAGAAAATAGGGATGTCATTAGAAATCCACTGCACAGCCACAATTTAGACATTAATCCCTTCGAAAAAATTCTAAAAAAAGTTTTTTTTGGCCCTTTGAGTGGCCTAATCGCGTAACTGCATTATCAAGTCACCTCATCGTCGCCCACTGCATACTGTAACATCCACTCTGTATACATGTACTTTGCTTACATTTCGCCAGAAATTCTGCGAATTGTATTTTCTCAATAAATTATAACAACGACAAAGTTGGGTAAGCTTTTCCCATTTAGGTATACTCTCTGAACATTGTTAGTGACTCTAGAGAATTAAAACGACTCTATTACTATACACCGGAACGGCGCAGTAAGGGAAGACCCCGACTTTGGTGGCGCACGCAAGTGGAAAGGGACCTCAACCAACTATGCGTGCGAAACTGAAAGCAGCTAGCTAAAGATCGAGGTGGCTGGAGACGCTTGTTGTTGAGGCCCAGGTCCAGCAAGTTTGTCAGCACGCAGCACTCGATTGCCCTATGCTCCCGGGTCATAGTGAAATAGCCGGCAATGAGGCAATGGAAGAACTTGCTAGAAAAGGTGCTGAAATCAACTCATCCCAGGCAATCATATGTATTTCACCACCTCTTTCAGTTGTCAAGAAAAAGATGGATGACACAATCATAGAGTTAGGATAGTGTTAGACCACTCGATGGCCCGAGTTTAATAGTACAAAAATCGACAAACGCCTTCAATGCGACGGGGTGGTAACTGTTGCTCGGGATGGTAATTGGAGCATTAACTGGCCATACTCATCCAAAGTATCATGAAATGAAAATGGGACTAACCCACTTCATATGAAGAGTGACCAAGTGACAAAGAAAAATAAGAGGATACTCCGCACTACTTTTGTCACTGCCCCAGTCTCCGCCAATTGACGTACAGAAACGCTTTGAGAACACTTCCTCCACGACCTCCAGGATCTGGATCCCTCTAACCTCTATTTTAAGAGGATTCATAAAGATTTCAGGAGGAAGCTGTGAAGAGGAGAAGTTCCCCCTACGGACAGGAAGTGAAACGTAGCCTACGTGTCTACCCACCAACCAATTCGAACCTACCCTACGTATGTATAGCACAGATATGTGTCTCTTAGAATCAAAACCAACGTATTCCTTGGGCTTTTTTGAATAATTAAATCGTCTCTAAAAAGGTTCTTTCGAATTTTCGAACATTTTGTACAATAAGTCGACTATATTGACAAGCAATGTCATATAATTCATGTCTGACTAGACCACTTCAAACTAAGGTGTAAGGAAAACAACGTGTGCTGGACAGCTTGGCAAAATCTGATGCCCGGCATGATGTCTCACCACTGGGCTTTATATGAAAAAGGGTAAAATCAAGAGTTCATGAAAGAAAGCCAATTTCCCTGCAAAAGACCCAATCAACGAGAGTCTTGAAAAAGCTCGTAATAATCCAAGCACATAGCCAATGAATAACTGATAAACACTCTCCATGCAGCTACCGGTACCGCGATGGGATAAATTCCACATCATTTCCCGAGCTAAGTTGCAATTTAGGTCAAAACCTGGGGCTGTGCTAAGGAGCAGGCCTGATTGCTGGGGTTGGAATCAACGAGTTTACCTCGAATGATCTTAAGAACAGTCCCCCTCCAACTGAGTTCACTGACTACGGGTAGCATTTCGGAAAAAAAGCCTTCCGGCAGAAGACAAACCCTCGACATTCAAATGACAATTTCGAAACCTTCAAAATGGATGCAGGCCCCTACGAAGCGTGTCCACTAAAACTCTGCATCTAAATAAATATCCCCCCCGGCCACAGCTCGGGCCACATCCCGTCATCCAACTTAGGTCGCATTCCGCACCGACCGCTTAACTATTCATTCCGTCAGAGAAAGAATTTAATGACCAAGCGTCCGACTATTCATTTCGTTGCCATGTTTATAAGTCAACATTCTCCAACTGCCATATGTCCTGTCAGCGTTCATCGGCAATGGCAGCAGCAACAGCAACAGCTGCCACACAGAAATGAGCTCTTGATGTGCAACTGGTTGACAATAGGATCTCTCTGAGTATGGATAGGGATTGAGGGGGAGGGAGGGGCGCACACCTTCGCATCTCCGCATTCATTTGCCCTGCCACAACATTTCCGTGTTTGCTTGTGTTTGCCTTTAATTTAGTTTGCAAATTTATTCTGCAGGACGAGGAAATTTATTTTAAGCAGACGGACGCTGGCCAAAGCCCTCGTACTCGTACTCGCACTCATGCCCGTACACTGTACGGTTTTCGGCATCGCTGTCGTTGGGCACAGTCGTCAGCGCTGTGTCCCGCAGTGGAGTGGGTCAGCAGGGGCAATTCCTTCAGCTTTGCTGTTTGCTTTTAATTTTATTTGATTCCACTGCGATTTCTCTCAGGAAATGCCTTCCGAGTACACTGCTGTCAGTCTCTCTGGCCCGCTCACCGATTGCCAGTTCGACATAGTCGCAGACGTGGATTGATGTGAAATCTCGTGTCGCGCCGCGCCGCCTGGAAGTTGTCCTGCTTCGGCGAACTTTTTCGGTTTACCGCTTTTTTATTTTGCCTGCATTATGCGATGGTGAAGGGTTAAGTCTCAGCCCCCAACCCCAATGAGCGTGGGTGGGGTTTTATTTGAAAAGTTTGCCAACGTCAACAAAGGAAACAACAAATGAAATTTTAACGCAGCGTTTGCATGCAACAACAACGACAACACGGAAACGGAACTGAATAGCACCGGCACGACACGGAGAGGCCAAGGGGTTCCGTCGTTCACCTTCATCTTCTATCCCGGGAACGCTGACTGACATCTCAATTTCAATATGGCTTGTTGGATTGTTGGCTTGCTGGCTTGTTGGCTTGTTGGCTGGTTGGATGGTTGGTGACGAAACTCTCCCCCCCTCTCCCTCTCATTCTCAGTCTCCAGCTGGCAGCACGGCGGTGATGGTGGTGGAAGTGAGCAAAGAATTTCGGATAAAAGTTTCTGGAAACGTATTTGACTTTGAGTTCGGTGGGAGACGTTGGAATGGAATTAAATATTGAACGAGAGTGAAAATGAAATGCAGAGCGAAAGGGAAATTCTATGTCTTGCCGTGCGAGACGCGCTTGCTGTTTGCTCTGAGGGGACCAGCTGTGTAGGTGTTGTCAGCGGGAACGGGTTCAGGAGACGACTTTAATTTGATGGGGGTGCGCTTTGTTTGATGAAGTGCTCGCATTTGCCTGGGCGTGGGTGTCAAATTGGCGTCTTGCAGGACGTGCAAAAGTCATCATAATCAGCGTAGACCATGAGATCCGTCTTCAAAGGGATAGAATACCGAGAAATGCAAATTCGGTGAAAACGAAGTTCGCGACGACAACAAAGCAAAGACCTCATCTCTGATTGTCATCGCGATCGCTGCAAGAATGCATTTGTGTTAAACAAGGCCCCCTTCCCAACCGTCACCGATTCACATTTCAAGTCAAACAACGACCTCATCAAAAAGTGCACATCACACTCGCACCCGAGCGACCGTTCACGCTTTAAGTTCACATGCGCCCCGCTGAACTTTCCCCTTAAGGGTCGCACACACAAGGATCATTAAACCGTTTTCAACACTCTCAACTCCCATTCAACACGAATTCAATATGTTTCCAAGGAATCTTCGAGGAACTTTGCACCCACCTTCCGGAGACAAGGCAACAAAAAAGTAAGCCCGGCGACGACCTCCGCACGATAAAAACGAAAAAAAAACCGAAGGAAACCCTCTCGAATTTCGCCTGCGACAGGATTTTCTCTCCGTGTCGGGAGACACGGAAGCGCGATGGTGGGCGAGTGCGGAGTGGAGTGGAGTGGAGCGCATGAAAAGACAAAAAAGATTATCCTCAGCCGGCGTTTGAATATTTTATTCGTCAGGAAACCATAAATTCTGTAAAAATATGCATCCACGTCGGTAGTGGAGATATGTCCCACCAGTCACCTACTCCACCGGCATCAGGTACGATCCTGGAAGGATGCTTCTTTTCCCATTTTTGAAACTTTCTCTCGAAGGAAGAACGATGATTTATTGCCCTGCAGTTGCGCTAATTAATCTCCTCCCCCCCGAGTGCAGAGTGTTTGCACGTGTGTATGTGTGTGAGTGCTTGTGGCGTCTTTTGTTCTCCCTGTCGCCGCCGCCGCCGCCACTGCCTCCAGGAAGCGATTGTATCTGAGGTGATCCACCAAGCCGATGAACGAGGAGAAGTCTTTAAGTGAAAGTTATCACTTTTTTCCTCGAAGAATGCGCTGTGGAGGTGAAGATAATCCTTTCGGTATTAATTAATTTGAAAGGATATATTGCGGTTCATTTGCAGAGGATGGTGGCTGCAGGGGCTGCTCGAATTTATGCAGTTTTTCATAGTCGGTGACGCGTCTCTGATGGCACTTCCTGTAAGTTATCGTGGCGCGGTGGGGAATCAATTAATTTTTTGGGCAGCCTCGCTGCTGGCCAATCCCTGCGGGTGTCTGGATGATGCCGTCCAGATCAACAGAATCTAATTATGTAGCGTGCACGGTGAGTGGGCATTTTGTGGTGCTTCTCTGGAGGTTTGACCGGGAAATACGTGGAACACGTCTTGAATTATAATTAGGCTTCTCGGCAGCGGCGATGGATGATTTAGTGCTCGTGTTGGGGGTTGGGGGCGATGAGGCAGAGGCAGATAGCCATAGCAGTTGTCGTAAGATGCTGAAGCAGAGGCTTGGGGAATGGTTCGTTGCACGAATACCTTTCGAAATCCCTGTAGGCTATGTGTGAGGATGGACTTAATTGGGTTTTGCGAGTGTGGGACTCACGGGGATGGCAACTGAAGTACTCTCACCATGAGGCGGGTTGAATGATTCAAGCTTAGAGAGACGACATTGCGATCCATACAGGAATATAGTGACATTCTGACACAATCTGAGCTTGGAATCCTGTTTCAACAGTCAATGATTTGACTTGCAAAACCGAGTTTTACTTCAGAAGAACCAAGAGCCAAGAACCAGGTGACTGTAGATCGAATTTGATCGCATGTTTCACCAAGAGAAGCGCGTGCATCCATATTTTAACCATTATCTTATGTTTTCCTGATGTACAGCCTTATGTACCGTTCCCACCATCGTCTGCAAACATCCACGCAGGAAACATAAGCCACCCCCTTTACGTTCCAAAGCTGCTTTCGAAATAAAGACATTATCCCGAATGCTTACCCCACCTCCGGCCGAAGTAAACTTGACTTTTAGCTAAACTAACCCCGCGTTTCACAGGCCCCGTCCCACACCACCTCACTTACGTATCTTCCCCAAAAGCGCTGCCGCCTTCGCCGCCTACGACTGAGGACTGTGCCGAGTGTATCCCCCCCTCCGAATTGAATTAAATTAACTCTAAAAAGAGTGAAGGATTTGTGAAGCTACTAAGGTCTGACGAATGGAAAAAAACAACTCGCAAAAATAGGCTCAGTGAAGGATTTTCCCTTTTAGTTCGTCTTCTTGGTATTCCATTCACGTCCTCCTGTCAGCGTGCACACAAGTAAGGCGCCGAAAGGGGGGGCGCCGCATGAGAGAGGAAAGTGAAAAAAAAAAAGGAAAAACACACACCGAGGGGGAGGGAGCGAACTACCTATTTAGGAAAATTTGATTACATCAATAGACACGTCGTCGAACGGGGTCCTTTAGCCCATTGCCTGGATTTTCTACAGCATGGCCCCGATGTGCTTTCAGATTTATGTGCACTCCCACGCCCCACCCAACCGGCCTGGCTTTGAAGTTGCCCCAAAGTGGCTGCCGCCTGATTCCTGGAAATGAAGGAATGCTCATCCTTGGAGCTCCTTTCACCATTTTCCACTTTCATCTTGTTATTAATATGAGTCTCTCTTCTCTTCCTCACGCACACACACACACTAGGGGGGAAACAAAAAGGGTTTAGCTGCCCTCTCCACCGTCCAGGGCGCACAAAACACGTTCCGACGGACAAGGTCCTTTCACCTAAACACTGCACACGACCCCGGCGGACGAGGACGTCGACGAGAGCCTTTTGTTCGCACGGACACTGGGGTGAGTTGTGAGAATCCGTTAAGTGACTGAGTGTGGAGTATCTCTTTTCGGAATTGATTCGATTCGGCCTATAACACGGCCCCCTGGATGAGGGGTTAATGGTTGCTGCGTCTTTTTGTAGCCAAGACTCCACCATGAATCGACAGGATAGGGTTATTAATTTTGTTTTGATTACGTTAATGGCTAACGGGACAGCGGAGGACACACGCACACACACGCGCACAGGAAGAGAAAGGAGCGGAGCGTCGACTAAACGGATGTCCTTTTGTTGGACAGTTTATGGATGACATAATCCGAACAGTGGGGCAGCAATGATTGATACTCTTTATTTACGTCTGGACACAATGGACTTGTTCATTAGGAGGGTAGATCTAAGGAGTACCCAAACCTGATGTTCTTGGGGGTGGGATGGGTCTTTTAATGGGGAGCCGTTTCGAGGTCCCGAAGATGTTGACGAGGTTTGAAACACTCGCTGAAACTTCAAGGATATGCAGGAGAGAGGTGACTTGATCAGATTGGAATGATAGGAAAATTTAAATAAAAGATCGACGATGTATATGGAAAACCACATCATTCCATCCCCATCCGCATCAGCTTCGCTGGCAGTGTTTGGAGCGGTCGGGCCAATGTTAGACGACTCGATCCAGTATGTGCAGCATTATTCCAACTAAAGCGTCTCGAGTGTTGGCCTCGAGCCCATTTAAAGTGGTTAGCTTGTTGGCGTAGACTAAAGACTTGACGTAGTCTAGAGAAAATAATCGAATGCTTTAGAGTCGCATGATCGCGGCAACCAATGGATGAACGCTCACTGTGAGATGACTCTTTCGGCTTCATTGCTTGCATCCGCGCATGTGTGTAGGCCCAAAAAAGGAAGACTAGTTGACTCTCTGGCGATGCCCAATTCAGCTGATTGGCGCGAAATCGACATTTCAGTCCGCCGTCTACTCACAGTCAAATGACGCCCGACTTCAATCAAACCTCTTCCCCAGATCCCCGTAAGCTGCCATCCTTAAAGCTTCAACATCAGCCAAACGACTTAAACCTCTAATCTTGGCAAACTTGCAAAAAAGCATCCTCACCGACATGCACTCACCACCACACCGAATCCAACACAGCTCTAATAGCTGCCATAAATCCCCCGCTTAGCACAGAAACTTTATCCGCCGCAGCAACAGAAATCCGTGCAGCGAGCAGCGAAACTTTCAGATTCCGCTTCGTAAATCCTTTAACCTTCTTCTGAATTCACTTGACTTCACCGAGACCTCGATTTAAATCTCCGTAGCCGCAGGCAGACACCGGAACCTAACCTTCACACTCATCATACAACATGGCCCGGTTCCGTTCTTGCTACCATTCCCGCCCCCACCCGCATCCAGCCGCCATCGAGTCAAAGGCAAAAGCAAAAGTTGTCGCGCACATGTCTCAGCTTTGCATGCAAAAAAATGTATACCTTCTCGGGAAATGAATCCACATACGCCCCAGTAACTGATATTAACCTCTAGGGCGATTTTTATAGGATCAAGGAGCCGTGATCAAATGGTTTGAAGGGTAAGCGAACTCGAATTGGTTCCCCTTTGACTTCCAATTTTTCTTACTTTTTCTCTCTCTCTCTTAACTCCTCGGCCTTTTTATGCCACTCGAGGCCTGAGCTCATCGTTGTCGTCTTTATGTTGGACACAAACAGCAGCACAGCATGCGAGTGCCGCTGTGCCTGCCATAACCCCAGGCCCCAGCTCTCAGCTCCCAGCTCCCAGTTCCCAGCTCGGCCCCATCCCGGAGGGGACACATAAAAATTTCCACGCATGATTTCGTTTTATTGCTTTATGAGTGATAGGGCCCATGAATATTTCAGTTCCGCATAAAAAAAGGGATACAAAGCAAGCAGCCAAATCCACCAAATCCCTGAGTTACTTCTTCTTTTTTTCCGTGACATTCCCTCTGATGGCGGTGAGGGGGTGGAGAAGGGGCGGAGAGCGAGTCAAAGGCATCCTTGAAAAGCAGGCACTTTGATAGTGTGAATATGGTTTTTATTATGTCAGGATGCCATCGTTTTAAGTCGTTTTACGTCGTTTCCCCGATGGTGGCGGTGGCGATGGTGATGGTGCTTCACTCGGGGGACGACGCGACGGCGGTTGGGAAGATGCGAAAGTTGACGCGCGAAGGATGATGATTGTGATGATAGCCTCGTCATGGCTGAACGATGATAGGTTAGAGACCGTCGTGCGAAGGGTCTGCTCAAGTGTCTATTCGTGGATGGATGTGGAATAAAAATGATGCAACTAAACATCAACAGATTTACACCAAGTCTGCGTGAAGTGGTGACACGGCGGGCAATTGACGGCAGTTTGGATGGGGACTTTGTCGGTCGTTTTGTGATGTCGTGCAGTGGTGAGAATTACTGAATTACTTTTTTTCTTTCTTCTTTTGTTACGAATAACGAGGAGTTTTGCTTTAAGACGGAGATAGTCGACAGAGTAGCTATCGTGCTTGGAGAGTAGAAAAGTGCAAGATTACATATTTTCTTAAGAAGAAATGGCAGAAAAATGAACGTCCGTGAAAAGTATTTGAAGGGCGTCAGGTTTGGTTATTGTTTATGCTTTCTGCATCTAAATTCAGAGGTATTCAAGTTGTAAGAGCTGCTGTTGAAATTCTCCCGAATGAATTCAACAACTAAGAGGTGTGGTAATGGGAAGAACAACAAAAACTGCACACTTTTCAAATATTGTAGGCGCTGTCTTCTATGCTGAGTGCCTAGGTTCAAATCTGGACACGAACAGCGTTCAGAAGTCATGGCTGCACCTCTCTCGAGTCCTTGACAACGATTAGGGAGTATACCTGTTAATAAACCCGATATTAAGGCCCAAACCGATAGAATTCGTTGCGTGCGTTGCATCATTTTGAAAGCAAATGCAAATGCGGCCCACAAGTGGAATGCCTCACGAACTTTTGGTGATGTTTGAAGGCGAGGCACCTGCTCAGTATGGGCCGGAAGGCGATCGCACCAATAGTCTCACTGAGAACCCAATCGATCACGCATATGTTCAAACATGCTGCATAAAGATCTTAGCTTAGAAGCTTGTAAGTCCGTCTGATAAAATAAATGAATTCGATCTGATCACGGCGAAGCTCATACTGTCGCGTGGCAGTAATTTAACAGGATCATAACGTTTTCATTTCCGTGTTCGTCAGGGTACATTACCAGATCAAGCTATTGCATTTGGAACCCAGAACGCTGAAGACAAGTGGTGAAACTCTCCATCTACATCGAGTATCAGTTTGAGGCAATTGGTGGGATGGCAATATAATTGTTTACATTTTTTATGGAAAGAGATCCAGAGGAACATGCGAATGATGCTTTGACTTCTTTGGACTCAAATTGAAGAAGAAATTGAAATTGATAAACTATGACTCTATTGTGTGTCAGTATGACTGTTTAGAATGGTGCTCGACAAGTCTTGGGAGTATACCAAACCGATCTGCAGCCGTTTTGTAGATTTAGAAAAGGCATACGACCGAGTGCCTCGAGGCAAAATTTGGAGTGTTCTGTTATCTTTTGACGACCATTCAGTCTATACACAAACTGCTGCAACTGTGTTCAGGTACACGATGCCAAGGGTACAACTTGTCACCTCTCCTTTTCATTATATATGTATATGGACTGGATGTTACTGCGCAGCCTAGGCGAGGAATGTTTCACATTGGGAGAGTTGAGTGAAAGTCATGACTTAGTTATCATCGCATCCTGCCAATCTGTCTGAGAGGACCGCGCACACTCTATAGGTTTTTTTTGTCGTGTGTGCTGATGCTGAGATGTAGGTTAACGTGGACAAGGGGAGAAGTTTAAGAGTCTGGGTGTCGTTTTCAAGAGTGATTTTTGAGCTTTCCAGTCCAAGCAGCGTCAACTTTGAAACAACTTGGAAGATCTTTAATTAGGACGGTCGAGCTTGGTGTCAAAGCTAAGTTAGCCGTTTTTAACTCAGTATTTGTTCAAATTCCCAGCTAGGTAATGACGTAACTACAAGATGCCGAGATGGGATTTCTTCGTGCGGTTGTGGGAGTTACTCGCCGTGATGGGGTGATAAACACGCCAGAGGATCGAGTGGCTTGAGCATTTCTCGTACGCACGCCTTGCCCCCGCTACCCCTTTAGTGGACGGGTGCGGGTCAGAAGATAATGATGATTGTGTGGCAAATGTCCGAGGCGCTGGATGTCTCCAATTGAAGACCATTTCTGTTTTCCGAGAAAGGTTGAGTCGTGAAATTTAGATGGTGTCTGTACCTTCATTTGATTCTTTGACCTTCGGCTTGGTGGTCGAGTCGCCAAATTCAGACAAAAGCTTGAAAAATGCGATAAAAAAATGCCATCAAAGGGATATCAACTTGTTCGAAGACTCGTGGCAGGTATTTGAAAAATATTGAATTTCTGTGCTAAGAGCTTGCAAAGAAAACAACAGCACTTTGCGTAGAATTGTTTTATTTCTCTATTGATTGAAAATTACACCTCTTGTTGGAGGTTCTTCAACATTCAATTCGGTGTATTAATTTCTTTTGACCCCTTTGACTTTTACGCAATTCAACGGATCCCTGATTCCAGCAAAAGGTGTTCTTCCATGTCCACTCTCTCTTTCCATGTTAGTCTCCAATTAGCCAAGAACTATTTGTAAGGCAATGCAAAGGCGAATACCAGTGCTTATATGTAGTGTTGTAAAAGGCGTTATTTTTAGAGGCGTTCAAATTTAAATTGACTGTGACACGTGATTTGACAGGTTCACGGTTGTTTTTAGGATCGTTTGGTTTGAAAATTCAGCACGAACACACTCGATACGGAACAAATTTATTTTGAAGAACAAGGTTCAATTCGAGAAACTCAAATTAGGGCCGTTGTCGAAACACTTTCACACCCACTCATAAGTTTAAAAAGAAAATGATGATGATCATAACGTTAGAGTCCACGAAGAGCGGTATAGAGTCATGACTACTAAATTTTTCGTGGAACACTCGAACTTGGAAGCTTTATCCGACGCGTAATTGCCGAAATACCGCTTGAGGTACTGCGAAGAGTACGTACAAATTGGACCAGTAGATTACTGAATGTACGCACCAGCCGCAGCGGTCACTTGCCCGAAATCATATTCAAGCTCATCGAATTTCTTCATTTTCCTGTGTTTTTGTATCAATTTAAGGTTCTCCGCCTCTAACACAAATGTTTATTATAAAGCCTTAAACCAAACCTTAACATTAAGTAAGTTGTACATACAAAAGTGTAGTACATACAAGAAAATTAAGAACTTAGCGGTGGTGGACCCAAACAAGGAGGACGCAGTGGAATTGGAGAAGCGTATACTAGCGTTGTGAGAGTCACGTAGCATATATATACAGATAACAGCCAACAGCACATTAGCTGATTTAAAACAAGGCCCACAAGGAAAAGGCTTTCTAATCTTTCGACGGAGCAGTATTCGAATGCTGGATATTGCTGCACTTAGCCACTACGCCACAGCTGTAGTTCGCTACATTTGCCTCCTCTGCAGACCTTTGAAGCAATGTTCCTCCCCTAATTTATGATTTACCGAAAAAATGTAATAAATGCGGTCATTGAAGTTTGAACCTCGGCAAATTTGTGTAAACTTCCAGAAAAAAATACACTCCATTCGCCCCACTAAATCTCGCACCACTTCACAGCCGCACTAAACTATGGCCACGTCGATATTTTCTGAACATTTCGCGTCTGCCTCTTAAAGCAGTTTAATCATTCAAATGAATCCTGTTTTGCTCTCGCACTCGACACGAACACATGCATTCCCCAGCATGCCATGACCTAACCCAAAAACATACAAATGCCTTTCGTTACATCGAATCTATTTAAATCGAGACACATTAAGTGAACTAAGATGCATCTGCACCACGCCCCGCTCTGCTGGCAGAGAACAAGCGCCCAGGACGAGATGCACACACAGCACGTAAGAAGGATACCCTTTAAAAGCTTTGACACCGATAAATTGTTTTCATTTGAATTTCCAACGCAAGAAGAAAACCGAGGAATCCTGCAGCCAGGCCCTTTGTGTGGCACACAAGCCTCAACCATGTTAGTCCTTTTCCTTCCACCATGGCAAGGCTTAATGGATGTGCATCCTGAATTCGATTTTCTTAATTATATGCCTGACATACCACATGTTGTCGATGTGTCGTCGCACTTTCTGTGTACGTCGCTGCCGACGTCGCCGTCGCCGTCGCCGTCAACCGTAGTCGTTCTCATCATCTCCGGCTCCCAGTAATAGGAATCACATCAAATCTATGACGCACACATGTGTGCTCCTGTGGCATATCGAACTAGTGGTGCCTCCACCGCCATCCTCGGCAAGTCGATACCGGCGTGTACACGTCTAAGTGTGACGACATCTTAAATTGCTACATCGACGTAATATTGCCAAGCTCAGCATCAGCATCAGGAGCAGCAGCAGCAGCAGCAACAGCAGAGCCAGACCCAGAGCCAGCAGCAGTCTACCCTTGCCTTGACAAAATCAATTTTAATCAATGTTCAACAAATCGAAGGACGACAAGGAGGTGTGATGGTGGTGCCGGAGCAGAGTTTAGGTAGACACCTTCTGGAAGCCAGCCTGCTCCTTAATTATTTGCAACCAGACAAGAGACTGGATCAATTGGTTTTGTCTCTCTGAGTTGGCAGGAGAACATGAAGGATCTGCTGAATGCTGCTGAAAAACCCAGAGTTAAGAGGGAAAACCATGATGTTCGCAGTGTTCGACATTCAGGGGAGTGCAACCGGCTCCTCGTTTTATTAGTTGTCCGCCTTTGAGTAGCCTGTGGGCTAAGGAAATTAGTACTGCAATGGTTCGATTGTCAATTGCACTCAAAGGAAATTTAAGCATTCATCGTGAGGGACGGCCAAAGGTCTGACGAAAGGTGAGCAGATCCGATTACAGGAAGGACTATAGATTGCTTGATTATGTCATAAGAAGGGGCTAACATTTCGAATGGCACAGAGTGAGTGACGGTGACGATATATTGGTTCAATTAAGTGCTCTCCTACTCAGTGGACTGAGAGTTAAGTTCAGTCGGAGGTAGGACTGGATTTGGTGGTCAAAATTTGTAAGTAATTTAATATCAGTGGCAATTTCTTTGAGGTTGCCGGACCTAGGCAATGAGTGTCGGAAAAATATTTCGATGATCCGGTCGACTATTTTCGGATGAGTGCAGTCTAATCGAATCACTGTCAATTGATATACATAATTGGGGTTGGTCCTACCAGAAGAATGATGGACCAAAATGGTCGCATTGATCAGGACTAATATTTGATTTTTTGCTGGTTGGCTTGTAAGTTTTCCATTCCTGACAGCTCCCGCATAAGTCGTGACATGTGTCCAAGTAGAACATAATCAAAACGCTCACAAATCGTTGAATTATCAAACTGCGTGGTCTGTGAAAAACGTTCTTCGCGCACTTAGCCCAGCAAACAATTCAAGGCATACTGACAAAATTCTGACATGCTCTATTGGACAATCTTCGAGTCACTGACAATGCTCAAAGAGTATAATTGTCTAGAAAAAGCTTCCCAAACTTGGCCGTTCGGAGTCGGCATAAAACTGTAGGTCCCTTCCACTCGTAATAAAACAATAGCACGCTCAACACGAGTGGTTGCTGAGAAGCTAGGCCCTGGCCCTATACGGGCTGTAGCGACACCCATATTATGTATTGGACAATCAGACACCTACTCGCATTCGTAGAGTGTACCTGGCATCTTTAGTGTAGACCATATTTCTTAAAAATGGCCTTGTTGCATCTTCTTTCATGTGGTTTCAAGACGGTACTACATGCCACAAAGCACGCGAATCGAAGAACCAATTAAGAAAAGAGTTTAGTAAGAATTTTGTGTATTTGATCGTGCGATTTGACACTTTTATACTACCATCGACGAATTTGAGAGACCTTTTGACAGTTTTTCATTAATTTTGGACGGTTATTCACGAAATATTAATGATATTCTCTAATTGGTGCATTTGGTTTGTGGAAATGATAAAAAAGTGTTAATGTTAAAAAATGTTAATTGGCAAGGGAATTAGAAACCCTCTATCTCTACATATAGTACCTGATCTCTGCTAGTGATGACATTTTCTTTTGATCGAAATGTCTTACCGCCTAGCCATTTATTCAGGTTTGGGGAGTTAAACTGAAGAATCGGATCGGTCAATGTCATTCCATGAAGCTTACCGACGATTTCTGGCTTTTCAATCTATCCCTTGGCTTCGGTGATGCCAAAAAAATAAAGCTTAATCAGCACACGAAATTTACTCTTTTCATTCTTGTTAAATTCAAGAGGTTGTCGTCTACTTTCAATGACTGTCAATTACAAACTAAATGACGCAGCTTGTTAAGTCTGCTAGAAGATGGCAGTTGCCGGGAGCGGTGTCGCATTTGAAATTATTACGCGGGAAATTCGAAAAGTCGCTGACTTATCAAACGAATCTCGCATATTTAAGCAAATTGATTTTAGAGTTTTCCGTTGCATTGGAGTGTCTAGAATCTAGATATTTTCTCTTTCTACCGGCGGTTAAGTGAACAAACGGTGATCGTTGTTAAAGTCGTGTACAAAAATCGTTCATTCATGTTATACGTGTTATTGTTCCTCGACCTTGTAAGACAGGCGATACTCTATGAGCTTGTGAAAGTTAATTGCGTCGGGAATTGAGCTTAGTCTTCTACAGTATGAATCGATCCAAGAAACCACTGCGCGGCGGCTAATACGAATTACAGTAAATAATGATCATCATTTTCTGACCCGCATGATCCACTTAAGAAGTCGCGGGGCAAGGCCCGCACGATAGATCTCCAAGACACTCGATCCTCCGCCATTGACTCCAACTCATCAGGAGTTATGCCCAATCGGAACCAGGGGACTTGGTCTGCCAAACGGTCGCCTACCTGATTCACATTCACAAGGCAGCTCTAGACAGTAAATTCTAGACAAAAGAGAACTAGGCTGCAAACAGACAAAAAAGTTGTCCATTGTGGTGCCGCTCGGATGAAACAGAGTCACTCCATTACCCACTGACCAGAGCTAAGGATGAAGCGAAGTAAATTAGCAATAGATACAGCTATTAAATTGAAGAGATGACGTGCCGGCAGTTTATACAGAGTCAATCATTTGGTTACTTCCCAGGCCAACGACCTGTGGAGAATCTGAGCCTGAGCAATAGCCGGATGTTCGGTCTTCCACTCCTTCTCGAACCAGAAGGCTTGGATTCAAAGACCCTCTTAGCTGGGGCGTTGGTGTCCATGTGCTGCATATGTGCATTCGTCGGATTTTGGCCTTCCGGACTACATCCACTTCCTTGTTAAGCTCGTAGAATTCGCGGTTGTATCCTCTCCTTCGTCCAGCTTTCGGGTTCATATAGCAGAACTGACAAAATAAGAGTTCGTCGAGGCAGGAATTTTTAGCCCTGTTATTTTGATAAACTGAAGTAGCGGCGGTTGCCAAGGGCGATTCTACGTCGGATCTCCACTGAAATGTCCTTCGTGGAGTTCACGTTTGCTCCGAGGTAGACAAACTCCTTTACTACCTCGAAATTTTTGCTGTCAACAGCTGTGTTTTGCGCCAGGTGGTGTGTAGAGGAACGTTTCCTATCAATTCAGTTGATGTAGTGTGTGGCCAAGTATCAATTCAGTTGACAACTCAGTTTACAATCGAATTGAATTGTGTTTGGGCTGCTTTGATCAAATAAAACTTTTCAAGGAGATGTCAACACTTGTAGTCATATATTAAAGTGACTAGAATTGCCGAAGAAAGCCGACTAAAACTGTGGACAAACCTCAGTCTACCTCAAATTTCGGTTCCTGAACATGTCCTTGACAAGATCCTGACACCTCGAATACAGGTCACCTCCTGAAAATAGTCCCTGT
Organism: Eristalis pertinax; assembly: GCA_907269125.1. Classification (NCBI taxonomy): domain Eukaryota; kingdom Metazoa; phylum Arthropoda; class Insecta; order Diptera; family Syrphidae; genus Eristalis; species Eristalis pertinax. The sequence goes on from OU026149.1 coordinate 30,973,856, forward strand.
CTGGACCACACACCCACCTTTCAGTCTCAAGTCCTTAAAAATATTAAATTAACACACAAACTGCACCAAAATGACTTTGACAAGGACACCGAGTGCGGCCACTCAGCCTAATGACATGCACAGTCATCCCTCATTTCCTTGTTCACACCCGTCTCTCAGTGGGGAAGCCGAAGCGGCCACTCCATTTGCCCAAGCACAGCACAGAGCACATACGGCCGCTCATCTAGCTTATCTGCTTGAAAAAAAGCAACAGAAAGGATACCAATCCCTTTAAAAAGACCATATCTTTACAATCCAATATGAAAATTCATTCATTCACAACTCCCAGGTACCACAGCGCCGCGCCGCACTCGCACATAAAGCAACCTCCAGCACGTCTAGCCAGGATATGAGAGTTACCAAGTTGCGACCTCATTTCATATTCCCACAACGTTCACAGAACAGGACGGCCGACAGTCGACCGTCGACCGTCGACGGTGGACCGTGGACCAACGACTAACGAGACGATGAGCTGAGTTAAGTTGAACTTAAGCATCTGTAAAGTCGTCCGGATGGACGCGTCCATAAAATTTGAATAATCGCCACTCGACCGTATACACTAAAGTGAACCCATTAACGCGTCATGCTGGCTACACACATTCACATCCCAGTGTGCTGTGCTGTCCTGTGCTGTACCCGTGCCGTGCTGTGTGTGCATGCGGAATGGTAATGTATCCTGTCCACCGATGATGAGCACTCGTATCAAAATGTATATCCCATTCACAGTTACACACAGTTCAAGTCTAAGCCTTTTACTTGTCCCTGTCAATCAACTCTCGTATAAATAACCAGAAGTTATCCGTTTTTCTCTTGCACTCCTTCAGCGTATGTGTGTCCTAATTCATTGCAAAGATTTCAAATGCAGAACAACACGAATGATTGTGGTCGGATGTCCCGAAACTAGACAAGACCAGAGAGAGCTCTTGTCGAGGAGCAGGCGTTTACGAAGAGGCGCCTTTGCATTGCGGACCGCGTTCGCTGTGTAATGTCACATGCGTTTGTGTTGGCAACTCCCCGAGGGATCATTTTTGGCCACGACGACAACGACGACGGGTGAAAATTTGAATTTACTGCACGATGTTTTATCTCGTGTGTGTGTGTGTGTGCGTTTTGCGGCCCGTAGGGAGGGAATTGGGTGAGTGTGGGCGGTGCGGCGGAGGGAGGCAATAAAAATATTTCCTTACAGTACCCGTAAGTCCGGAACATCAACTCCCGGATGCTGGTGGTTACACGCAATGGGATCTACACAATCCGCTTTTATGGCATTTGACACACACAACACCAAATGCTGATGAGGATGTAGATGAGGATGACAAGAGAGCGCCACCACATCACATCCGTTCGTCTCGATGGGGGGCTGGGGCCCTCTGTGTGTGTGTGCGTGTGTCAGATTTTACGATTTTCCGGAGTGTGAAGGACCTTCAATCTCTGATAATAATTCCTTAAGCGTTCGATGCGGAAATTGGATTATGGATGGGTCTAAGCGGGATTTATTATCCTTCGTTTCTCCTTCTTCCTTCCTCTGACTGATTATAAAGCTCATAAAGTGAAAAAAAAAAAATGTCGAGTCCTTGTCGAGATCATCAGGTTGAAGCGCAAAAGGATTCGCTGTGTCTTCTCGATTTTTGTCTTGCACTTGCCATCATCAGCTCATCGATGGCCAAAGAATCGAAGTCACCACCACCTCCCCCCCCCCCCCTCCACCGGTTTCAGTTGATGATGGTCCAAAAGTTTGAACAAGGACATTACGAGGTATGCAATTAAAGTTGCTTGGGCGGACTTAGACAGCACGAAAGTTGCTCCTGCTGATGCTGCTATGTAATTTCGAAGCGAGGAGTCAGCTTAATCCGCCGACTGACTGGACTGACTTGTTGGTGAAGGTTTTTCAATTGCAGCGCACGGATGGATACTCGCATTCGGGATTTGGTGGACGGCGGCCCCGGGTGTCAACGGTGTTAATTGGTTGTGTTTAGGTGTCTGCTGGTGGATTACATGTCAGTTCGAAGGAACTTGTTGAAGTCGATCACCGTACCGCACCCTCAACCCAGCACAAAGGTCATCCCATTCACCCCCATCATCGAGCCGGGATATCATAAATTTTCCAACCCTCATTGCTTCCCGACAGCAGCGACGGGAAAAGCGCCATGGCTTGTTAGTTGTTCAACTGCTGCTTTCGTTTTGATTGTTCACTGTGCTCGCGCGTGTATCTCTGTGTATCTGTGCGGCAAGGGGCGACGCGGCGCGGCTTACCGTGTAGCCAGTGACTCAAGTAATAATTCTCCATTCGGGCGCAATGATCTGGAAAATTCTGATGTTTTTCTGTTATGGTTGATGTTGTGCGCCAAACAACATCATGAACTGGAGCGTGAGGGGGTGAGGGCGTGATTGTGTTCAAGTCTGTAACGGTTTTAAGGATTTAAGACGGACTGGTTGTGGTTGAAAGGAAGACGATTGTGAATTGTTTGCATGATTGGACAGCAAATCGCAAGTCTAGGCAAATTTCAAACGTCCGCCCCGCGCCCCCCTTATTTCCCAACCAATTGTTGCGACATTCCACTTTAATGACTCACGTCTGGTTATTGTCATCGAAATTAAACGGTTGACCACTCTAGTTGTCACCGTAATTGCTGTCAAAATCTGCCCACCTACTGAGTACGCTGAGTGCGTCTCGCAGTCGCCACTCACCACATATCAACGCGCGGCGCACCCCCTCTGCGGTGGCCGCCCATCGGGCGTGCATGTCATAAGTGCAAGCAATGCACTCCTTAAACAGCAAATCCGTTCAGAAATTATACCGAATGCTAACTAAGCACTTCCTATCAAACATGTTAACTTGCGATGCGGAATCTAATTATAATCATTGTTCGAACCCCAGTCCCCCGGACGGACGGGTGGACGGTCGTGTCGACTGGCTCTGCCCTCGTCCTGTGCATCGAATATCAGTGACAGCAGAGTGATGCATGTTGACGTTTAACCTCCACTTAACCATTAATATTTATGAGGTTATGAGTAATTAGTGTCCTGGCCGGTTAGTTGGTGGGTCTATGCTTGCACACATGACACAATTTAATCCTTTTGACAGATTTCTGCCCACACCCACTTTGGCAGCCTTTTCAGTAGGAGAAAGGCACTATCTTGTCGGGTAATTGGATTACAATTTGAACAGGATAATGGGGAGCACAGACCGTAGCACCTCGAACTTACACTAAGTACACCTCACCTCTGTCCATCCCCGTCGCCACCGAAACTGCTGCCAGTTGTCCCAGATGAAACTTGGCAAAAGTGTGTTTGCCGAGTGCTTCAATCTCATGTCCTGTGCTCTTAGGTATCCTGTCAATGTGGCAATTTAATTAATACTATGAATTCCTAAATTGAAATTGTCTTTCTTTTACCTCGACGATCGGAGGGAGGTGATAATTAAATCTTCCGACGACGTCGTAAAAGGCTCTCACGTCCATTTGGACGTCCGCCTTTTTCCGAGGCGGCTCTCAAGCTCTCAGGCTCCGAGGGTGTCAGGCTTTCAAGCTCTTAATGCGCGCACACTGAAGATTAAGTTAATTGAATATGATACGAAGAGAGACTGTCCTTTTTGGTCGCTTTTTTCACGCTTTCGACGACGTTCACATTCATGTCGTCGTCGTTGTCATCGCGCCATCGTGTCTGGGCGCTTCTTTGCCATTTCATTGGGTTCCTAGTCGAAGACGAAACTCCTTTGCCTAATCAAACTTTTAAATGGCGTCTCGTTACATTAGTTAAACATTTTATGAATATGCATGGATGCACATTGCCCGGAGGATGATGGCGTGATGTTCGTCGTTCGGGTGAGGAGATAACGAGTATCGAGTGGAAGTGCAAGTGCCACTTAGGAATGCACATTTATGCAAAAGGCGATAAATTTCAACTTAGTCCGGGCTCGTGTTCCTCTTGTCGTGCTTCGGTTTTTTTTTTTCTTCTTTTTCCTCGGCAATATCGGCGCATTGGGGAAAGGATGGGCAGGGAGTTGCGTCGTTGCTTTGCATGCGCTCGCGTTCAATTATCTGCGATATCGAAAGCTTCACCTTTTTTTTTTTTGTTTTATTGTGCTGCCGTCTGCCGATGCATTTTCATGACTTCGCGCTTAAGTCGGATAATTTAAATGCTAATTCGGTGAAATTGATAAAAAGCGTCTTCGCGTGTATTCCGTTCCGCGAATATGTAGATGAGGCGGTCTGTTTCGGAATTTCGTATTCATGGAAGCTTTGCATGAGCGTATAGTGCAGTCGATATGCTAAAAGAATGAATGATTATCAGGTGCACCAAGGAAGGCAGACTTGAAAGGCGCATTTAAGGTAGCCACCATCGGAGTACGTTGTGATTAGCTAAGCATTTGGTGAGTCACTTCACGTCAACAGAAAGCACAAAAAGGCAACCATTCGGGAGCGAGAAAGGAAGGCGACCACATTATCACACTCCCTTCGAGTCAACAAAGCACTTTTTTGTAGATAAGCACTTAACGCCACAAATTTGAGAACAGACAAGCGAATATTTTATGTAACGAAGACACCCTCACTCTTCAATTGGTAACGAATAGTGTGTCGAAATACACCCGAATATTTTATTCCGTAAAATATTCTTAAAAACCAGACGGTCGCCCGATAATATGAGAACCGGCACAATACGCAGCCGTACTTCTATCGTTCATTACACCAAAGTGAGCCATCTTCATTTCATATTTTATAGGTATTTGGACAAGTAATAAGACAATTGGTGGGTAACCGTGGCGTAGTGGGTATGTGAGTCGACTCCTATGCTCTTGAACCCTGATGCCTAGGTTCGGTTCCCGGTACAAGACACAATTTTCACAGCCCCCACCTCTATCGAATCACTGACAATGCTAAAAGAGTAAAAATGTCCAGAAAAAGCTTCTCAGTCTTCACTGTTCGGAATCGGCATAAAACTCTATGCCCATCCAATTGTGAAAGAACAATAGCACGCACAACACTGTAGTTGTAGCGCTGTGAGTTCCTACAATTAGCCAGAGCTCTGCAGAGTAGAAGAGGTGATCTGTGGTCTTCTCTCTCTCTCTCTTGATCCATGCAGTTTTTGCAGAATGCGGAACCAGCGTTGCCGTTTGCCAATTTTTTAGTGAAGTATTTTGCTGAAAACTAAAGTATTATTATAAAAGTTGAGATTTGTATGTTTGAATGCAGTTAACGATGTGGCCATGGAATGGATGTGTTCGAGTACCTGTACGATTTTTGGCTACTTGATAGAAGAGTTCATTGATGAATAATGCAATTTTCCGATTGGAACGGGAAACTTTAAAGTCTTCAAAAGGTGAAGCATTTTTGGGAAGGAGGAACTGCCGAATTATTGTCTATGAAAACGAAGTAAACGGCAACGCTGTGCGGAACATAGTATATTGCCTGTTCCGATGCCGATGAGAGTCCTCAGGTACAGGTCCGCTTAGTCAGAGCAGACAGAGCGATCGATTAAGAGTATCCTTTGTCTTAAGGCACGTAGCGCCTTCTAGACATTTGGAAAATGGCCTGGCTGTTCGAGAGCATTTTTTTCCTCTCCACAAAAAACGAACGGAGAAAGATAGTTAGCAATGTTATGCTTTCCTTGTTGGAGTATTTCCTTATAGGAGTAAGGGCCGATTAAATGTTTGGATTGCCTATCACCGTTGGTCCATTGGTCTAGGCGAAGATTGTTTTCCCATTCGTTTATTTGCGTTGTAGCTGCTGCCCAAGTGACATTACAGTACGGTTCGTCACCTATGGACTCAGATTCCGAGGCAGTCCTAGCGAGCTCATCAGCGGAATCGTTGCATGCAATCCTCCTGTATCCAGGAACCCAGCCGAAGCAGCATTTTACGGTTTTAGAGTGCTCTCTGACTGCCTGAAATGATTGAAATTCTGGCATCCTTATGTAATTCCTTTGAGGAGATTGTATCTCGCATAGATTTCGGCTTTTAACACGGTAGGACTCGACCCCATAGGCACGAAGATCCTTGTGTTGGGTGCAAAGACTCCTGCCACCAATCCAGAGTCCATCTTTGATCCGTCTATGTACCATTGGTTCAGTTTTCACGATCCAATATTTCAACTACAAAAAGCCTGCCGAAACAATGCTACCTGGCCATAATACCCGGCATTGTACAAGACATGTCTATTTTAGGGTTTGAGTTGATTATACTAACGTGACCTGGTTTGTATTAATATTCTAGCTGCAGTTGGATGGCATATCTGGCAGTTATCTTCCTAACGGAGATTGGCAAGGGGGTTAGCCTGACTATAGCTTCTAGAGCAGCTCCGTTCGTGCAGGTGCGAATGGCTGTTATTGTAAGACAAGGAATTTGTTCCAACTAATTTGCCGTTGTCTGTTGAAGGGTTTTGGGCCACCAAACGAAGGCCGCGTGTGTGATGATGGTCCGAACAGATAGTGATGTCTTTCAGGCTCTTGAGCCTGCGTAGTTTTCTTCTGATCGCTTTTGACTTCTGCCTAGAAGACGCTTCGATAGTTGGAGACTTGCAAGAAAAGAGCAATGTTGAGGTTATTGGAGTAGAAAACCAGACACCTTCCTCCACCTCTTCATCCGCCTTCGAACGGTCTAAGTTGATTCCTACGCATCTACATCGTCAAACGTCTGATTGTCACATTTCCTATCCAATCTCAAAGGGATACGGGTAGAAACGATCTTCCCAAACGTGGCTTCAGGTAGCACCCGATCAGTGCATTTGGGGAGGAAATTCAATTCGTTGAGAATAGTTGAGTGGCAACCCTTATTCAAATCCATACAGAGGCATAAGTTTAATGAATTATCTACGAATCTATTGCCGGAGGTGACTACGCCATAGAAATGGACTAGACAGCTGAATATGACAACTTCGAACTTGGCAATACAAGACAAGAGGTCGTACTTATGGGCTTATGAGTTAGGTCCGAGGATCATCGTGGATTGTGGCGACACCAAGGAAGATTAAAAACACTTTTTTTTTTGCTACCTTGATACCAGTTTGTTAGCTTTTCGTAGCGCCTTGATTTCAATGTCTCCGACGACATCCAGCACCATTATTTATCCGGTTAACTTTAGATTCTGTGAGTGGTCCCAATCTGACCCGATTTTGATGGCCATTCGATATTGTTACACCTACACTAAGAACAATTTTACACCTCGCAAGTGAGAATTACTGTCATCTCTGCGCGAAAACAATGTGAAGAGTATTTATTCTCAGATTCTATGAAAAAGGTGCTCACGGCAACCAAGTGAACTGGGGTGATATTCAGCTCAGAGAATACCGTGAAAACCCACAAAAAAACGACAGCAACAGTAATCCTCGCCAGATTGTCGTTTACCACAAAACCTGAGCTGTTTGCGTCTTCCGGCATGAATCCAGTCTCAGCTTTATCTCTCTCTCTCTCTCCCACACACTTCTGTCTGTCTTCACAAAACAGGCAGATTCCCCGAATCAAATCTACCAAAATTACACATCCTTTCCATCGCACATCGGATGCACCATCTCGCCGCACACAAAGTAAAACAAATACTGCACTACGATAAAGAAACTGTCGACGGGAACGATGGGAAAACTTCAATCTTTCCCTTCAACTTGGCAAAAGCGGAAAACTACTCCCAAAAGAAAAACTTTCCACAAGAAGATTTCTTCTTCTCCTCTGTCGCCTCCTTGTACCCTTGCACGCTCTCTAACCCGCTCAGGAACCCAGAGTGAAACCGACAGAAGAACAAAAAAAAAAAAAGAGGATCAGAACCTAAGAAGTATTCAACTGTGAATAATTAAATTGTAAAACTCCTTCTTCACTCCTGCGAGCACAGAGATGATGTCCCCGGCGCGCCGCCCATCTCATATGGCCCCCACATGCAAGACAAAACAAATATTAATAAAACTGCACAACTGCCAGGAGAGCGGTTGAAGTTTGTGGCCAAAAGGATTCCCCTACCCCTGCACCCTGCATTAAATAAATTACAATGCATCCCGATGGAAAATTTAACAAGCTCACATGTGGCTGGGTGATTTCCGTATCAGCTGTAATCGCCGGAAAGGGAAACCCAACGGATAAGGATAAAAAAAACTGCCCGCAACGCAGCCACCGCACGTCCATCAGAGCAGCCCGGCCTGGCCATACACCTCACAAGGACGACGCGGACAGGCGGAAATTCAAAAGAAAAACAGACACTTGTCACACAAAGACCAATTCTGCTGAATGACGTATTAAATAATTAACAGTCATTATCCGTTATCAGATCGCCCGCCCAACGCAGTCGACGACTCGACGGCTGGAGGCCGTGTAGTCCGAATCCACGGGATGACTTTCACTCGGAGCCATGTCACATGCAGCAACGATATGGAATTCCAGCGATGATCGCGGTCTGTGAGCGGATGTGGCGGGAAGGTGCAAGCACCGAGAGATGTCTCCGCACTCGACCACGCAATTATTTTAAATATTACGAGTCTAGTGCGCCCGCAATCACAAGAATATTCCTGTATTCACGCTTGATGCCAATGTCCACGATGGGCGGTAACACAATAACCGTTGAAGCGGCCTGGGGTATGTGGAGGGAGCCGGTGCCTGTGTATCGCAATTTTAATTTATGAATTAAATCTGGTTACCCGACACTCGTGTGTGCATTCTGCCACACTGCTGCTTCCGCCGCTGCAACATACCACATTCAGCCCTTAGCCCCGTTGCCCGGTGAACGAGTGGGGCAGAGTACAGTGCAGGACAACAACAAAAAAAAACACATAACACATAACCCATCGAGATAGAGATAAAAGGATGAAAAGTAATTTTTATGATTTACTAACTGGAATGGCAAATAAAAGAAGAGAAAATGAAAATAAATAAAAGCGGAAAATATGCGGGAAATGCAACAAAAACAGCACGCTCACGCTCCCCCCCAGCACCGCCGCGACTTTTGACTCTCGCAGTATGCCAAACAAAAGGAAAGTCATGTGCACACACACGGGAGCCAAACGACGACGGCCATGCCCGTCAAACAAGCTGCACAGCCATAAGCCTCCCATCGGATCCGCATCCCCCACACACGCACGCATATGGGCTACAGGACTCTTCAGTCAATTAATGTGAAGAGGGTGTTGTGCTGTGCTTGTGTTCTCTGTTTTGGATTTGCACTCTCTTTGGGCAGGTCAAAGGCTCGGTGCGGCGCTGTGTTTGTGCCGGTGGAAGAGTTTAAATAAAAGCGAAAACATTTTCTATGAATAACGGTTGCATGCCATACAAGGAGGACTTGAGTGTCATTGTATCTTTTTCGATTTGCAAAATTGGCTTTGTTTCTGCGTTGACGACACAGGATCACCCAGGGGACGCCCCACTCTTGGTTTAATTTCTGTGTTTTTTTTTGCCCTCCTCTGGCGGAAATAAGTGGCCAGCTGAGGGGTGAGTACTGGGTGAGTACTGGTTCGTTGCTGTTGGCTACATTCCGATGCATGCCTCGATGGCTGGATCTCTTGACATGTACAGTTCTGTTTTGCATTCAGTCAGATGGCTGATATTCTTTAAATTCAACGAAGTGTCACTCGGCATCTGTGTGGTGTCCTTGATTTTACCCCTTTGACATGGACTGTGGTGGTTAATTGCAATGTCTACGAGTGCATGAGGAAGTGTGAATGTAACTGGAAACAAGCTAACTAGCTGATGTTTGTAATTAAAGTCTTTCCAGTGCACTTTGGACGATGGCAAGGCAAGAGAGATCCTTCAGAGACATTCAGCTGATATAGGTCAGTGGGGAGCGGCTAGTCCTAATTGGTTTTTCTTCCACTTTTGCACATAAATTCAACTCTGGTTGTCTTTCATTCGACATGCATTTGCTGACAAAGTGATGGCAAATGTTCCCCCAACACCGCACACCAATCGTTGTCCTTTCGCAGTTTATTGTGTCAAGTAATATCCTCGGACGCAATCTGCCCATCTGCTCACACACACGCTTTTATCGCAGCAATCAATCCAATTGAAACAAACAACTTACCAGAGAATCACTTACGAAACAAAATTAGTCCTTTCCCGAACACCAGACCAGACCAGCATCTGAGCCCATGCCATTGACACCCACGCACACAAACACGTCCCAAAGCGATGAGACAGACTTCCATTCAATTAACAGACCATTAAAACCCCAAGCCATTCCCATCCCAATTGATGTCCCGAACCGAAGACCGGAGACCGTACGGCGTACACCGAAGACTTTCATGGGGAAAGCCTTCTTGTTGTTGACATTGGATGAGGGGTCTCCCTCATGTCCTGGACACAAAAGTGCTTAGCTGCTCTTAAATGCCCTGATAGCAGGTCAATATTTATCGGATTATGAACGTAATCCCCATGTCATGTTTGTCCTGGCCGGCCCGAGGGACATGGCTGAGGAGACTAGTTGCATGGTTCACACATCGTCATCAATTTTCAAGGACTCAGGGAGAACTTAAATCGTTAGTGGCGAATGCTTGAAAGCCTGCTCGTTGTTTGTCAAACATGGCACCGAATCTGTGTTTAATTATTTGTTTTTCACAACTTCAAGACTTCCCGACTTTACTCCCTCGATCCCTCGCTCCCTCGGTCCTCCTTTGCTGAGGGTCTGTGCGCTCGCAGGATGACTCTTAGAAAAAGTGTCAAACTGACTGGGAAAAGCTTATTTGTCGCGAGCTGAGTCATTAAATTTTTCCTCGCAGTCCACGGACGGTGGCGAAGACGAAACCAGTCGCCGGAACCGGCTGAAGAGACTGGCACATTGACACGTCATGCTGGCAGGACGTAGAACTGCAAAGAAAGTGACGCCTCCTCCCCACCCGTCGGAGGCAAACGGCAAGAAGCGAATATGTCAGAACAACAACACCGCCAATCATGATGGAAGCAGCAATAGTGCGGTGGTGACGATGCCGACCATGATGAAGAGCAGAGGTGACGATGATAAAGTTTGACAAAATTAGCGATGCAGGGAAAGTTCGAGGCACTCGAGAAAGGATTTTACCCAGCAGCTCCTCGGTGTTGGGAAGTGATGCAAAAGAAATATTGAAAATCAATTTTCCGTTCTGTTTGCCGACGGATTTGCGGGGGCCCGAGTGCGAAAAGGCGGTAAGGCGGTAAGAAGCTTTTCACTTGACTCTGGGGGCTGTCTCCGTTTTTCTTTTTTTACTGTTGGGACTGAATCGGGTTCGAGTTCGGTTTTGTTTTCCTTTCCTTCGTTCCCATTTTCTGCGTTTCTTTAAGAATTTTAATTGAAACTTATTGAACGGGCGGCAGGGGCATCAGATGACGGATGTGGAATGTGCATGAAATTGATTTTCTCCGAAAGGTCGAGGAGGAGGGGGATGGGCGCCTGGCGTCGGGAGAGATAAATTAAAGCGGAACCACAATTAGGAAGTTATGCAAAGCGATGCGACCGAGCGAGAGTGAGAACGAATTTAGGTCCGTCAAATGGGGGGTGGGAAGGCCGATGGAGAAGATGCAACATTCGACGGGGTGATTAATTGTTCAGAGGAGAAACCGATGAAAAACTGTTTACCGACGAGTTTGCCGAACAGATTCCACCGAGGGCAGCCGATGCGACTGCAAATGGAAAACAAAACAACAGAAAGTCAATTTAAAGCTGGAATCTGGGAGCACTTTGGTAGCCTTTAAGTGTTTACTCTCGACTGGGATGAGCTTTAAATGGAAATTAGATTTTATTGATTGATTTTCTTTGGACGGTTGAGGGGGTAAAGGGGTTGACACAGTTGAAGGGTAGGTCGTGAAAATTAGAGAGGAAGGATTTGATGGGAAGTAGAAAATGTCTCACTGCATAAGCAAGTTTATAACAGATGCATTTAATGAAACGAATGGTTGACTGCTGAAATTGGTAACAGCAATAGATATGCAGAGAGTTGGTCTTTAAGTTTTAGTTGCGATTGGATGAATTTGGAAAAGAAAATCGACGGCAAAATACGCTGCAAACGAAGCTCAAATATATTCCACGACGCAGGAAAACGAAAAGAGTCACTTCTGCTGAATATTATATTTATAATGAATTCTGAAAAAGACATTGGCAGTGCTGATCAAAATGCACTTATAAAGCGGATCACGAAAATGCTTCATCTCTCAATCTGAGGTTAAAAATATGTAGGTTCACAAGACTTCATTGGACCTTCGAACACATTTATGGTAATCAGCACAAAATGTTTGATTTTAGCTGGAATTATCTGCAAATGGTGTTCCCTACACTCCCCTTTAAAGCTACTGCAAAAGGTCATACCACGGTATTCTGACAGAAATATGATATAGAATGGCAATGGCTGCAGTCAGCAGAAACTACTTGGAACACACTCTATTCCAAAAGGCCATTCAACGGTCTTGTGAAAGAAATATCCGCGAGAGAGCCGTTTTTCTTAGGTCCACCCACAGCCTCAGAGATATTACAGCACTAGACGCTCGAAGATCAAAGGAACCAGCCTGACTCACTCACCTCGTGAAACTCACTCAAAGAAGAGACTAACCGACTCAGATACGGAAGGACGTTCTGTTGACGAATCTAGGATTTTTTTTGTGATGACCCTAGAGGCATCGGTCATTGAAAGTTAAACTTCCGTACAACTGCTTCAATAAGGATATGAAATTGACATAATTGGTGGAACATTCTTAGCATTCAGTTGAAAAGGGCTACCACTTCCAACGGTTAACAGAAAGGACGCACAACATCGACGATTTTACGAGAACATCACAAGGAGCAACTATAATTTCGAGGCTGTCAGTCTACCTTGGCTCTGCGGAAAATAGGGCAAACAACTTCAGTACTGGGATCGAATGCAGAGTAATTCTTCCCAAATCGCTATTCTGTCCAGGATTCTGTATATATGAATAATAGAGCGTAGTTTCCCAGACGCCCCGCATTTTACATATTTGCCCCACATCGTAAACTCTTTCTTTATTCGAAAGTTTGTTTTTGTTTATTAAGCGGATTGAATGAATAAATAATGTGTTTTTGTTTATTGAATCTACCAGGACTTTGCTTTTGTTTTGGAACAGCAGGTAGGAATGTAGACACAAGGATCAATAGCTAAAAAAAGAAAATATCGAGTTTTTCTTTGTACCCGCATTGCTTTCCAAGAATTCTGCTCACTACTTAGTAGAGCCTACTCTCTAAGGACAAGTCGGAACTTATAGAAGTCGGATCTTATAGAAGTCGGATCTTATAAAAGTCGTACCTTATCAGTCCAACTCTATGACACAGAGGCGTAGACAATATCAAAAGCTGATGAAGAAATACTTTGTGTCCTTGTTCTTTGCAATTTTGAGTCCAGTTCGCGTTAACAGCATCTGAAGAAAAAAAATTCAAGCACGAACTACACGTTACAGTCTAAAGAGTCTGTTAAGCACATGGACAACAACACTCCCACATAGCTCTAGTGAAAAGCAGATTGATCTCGATTGACAAAATTGTGCTTAGTGCCCATGTTTGAAGGCGAATTTCAACCACCGTACCCTTTGGCGATCCAAAAACGATTGCCGTGGCATGTCCTCTCTGATTCCCCCGATCGTTGGACACTGTCTCTTTGCTCAGGAGGGCAGTTTCGGAGTCGATTGAGAACAGGGATAGTTTTTATTCCTCGTGCGATAGTGCTCAACACTTGGGAGGCTCTCTGATTAAATAACTACATCGACAATCTCCGAATCCGAGATAGGTGCCGCCGAGAGAAGGCAACAGAGGGATTCCTATTTTTGGTGGCGCACACAAGTGGAGAAACACAACCAACTCAGCAGTCGTGTTAGTGTAGCGCCTTGTTGTTTAAGGCCCAGATTGACCTCGATCTGTAGCGCTACAAAAAGAATGATTCTCGAAATTTATTTTAGTTTCCTTAATCCCTGATTGTAAGCTTGTTTGTTTTCTAATTGGATGGTATTGGATGTAAAGTTCAGGTTTTCTATTACTCGCTATTCCCCTGGAGTGCCTACAGCTCAGCAAAGACAGCTTTCTATATGTAGAAATGTGTAGAGTATAGAAAAATTGCGGTTGTATCAAGTTAAGTTTTTGTTTTACAATATTTACGTCTTGGTATTGTTCGTTGAGCCTTGATTGAATGAAAATGAAATGACCCACGGAGAATCTCTGTATTCAAACGACCCTGAATCTGCAAAATGAAAGTGAAGTGAGGAATTGAAGAATATCTGTACATACCTCAGGATCGAGTTGAAAAGAAGTTTCGTAGGTAGTCACGAGAGTACTCGATTATTTTGCAGTAACTATTTACTTTTGTACTGCGTTAACGACCTCTTAATATATAATTGTTCAAAATCTGCCGTTTTGGGAAAGCAACTGGTGAACAAAACTTGGAAATGGATTTCATACGAGTCTATCACAAATCAGATAGGAAGATAATTGAAAATGTGAAGGGAAATGACATGAGTGAAGCTATTGAACAGAAATTTGAATTTGCATATGTTTTCGAGAATCATTTTTCAAATGTTTGCCTCGACATCATAAGGAAAATGTTATCCTTTCTATGAACTTCGCAGTTCAATTTGAGAATGAAAAACCAGGTTCCCGAAAACGGTCACAATTCAGACAAGAGTCTGATCAGGAGTGAATAGCAAGGCAATTGTTGACCTTCAAATAAAGAGTTCCCCGCTTAATTCGCCAAAGTTCTGGACATTTTTTACCAACCAACTCTACTGACACAAATCGCACACAATTTTGAATCATTTCAGTTGTTGTTCCTGCCGTTGATTACTTGGTCATCGAGATGGTTCCAAAAACCATAGCGAATACATTTTGTATTCGATTTGTTAAGTTGGATAACTGTGGAGGCTAAATCTTCAACCTGATCCCTTTGGCAAGGTTTGAGAGACCGGTAGCTTTAAGGATGGCGTCAAAAGTTAAGAGGTCCGACTTCAAAACACGTTTCAAAAATGTTGCAATGTAGCTTAGTAGATAGGATGGATACCAAGAGATACTAAGAAAAATGTTATTTCGAAGACCAGATAACATCAGATGGCAATAGGCCTATCATCTAAAGCAACCACTAGAGTTGGGCGTGCTATTGTTTTATCTCGAGTGGGTGGGACTTACAGTTTTAGGTTAAGTCCGAACAGCGAAGTTTAAGAAGCACATTCTAGGCTCTGTACTCTTTCATTATTATTAGCGACTTGAGGCCCCAGCCCCAGTGATCCTTGAATATTGTCAATGACTCGAAAGAGGTGGAGCCGTACGTTATGAAAGTTGTTAAGTTCACGGATTGAAACTGGCACTCGCTGCGTAAGAGTCTACACACCTACTCTCTACGCCAAGAAGGCTACAAATCCGCAGATGATACCGTCTGGAAATTTACTTCATCTTAGAAGGAACTTGCAATTTTTGCGACAGTTTAACAAATAACAAAGAACTGTGTTGGGGGCCTCTTGTTGAAGCTGGTTAGGTCATTTAGAGCTAACAGAGACCAAAGCTCCGGCCGGAAAGTCTTCGACTCCACGCCGGAGGGATAACTCAGAAAACGAAAATCTCGACTCCGGTGGCGGGCGAGGAAAGTCACATCAGTCAGTTGAAAGAACCGACATTAGAGGCGCTTTTGCCAAGACTAGTGCTAGTTGGGGAGTTGACTGAGGCCGAGTTCCACCACCGAGTGTAAACAAGAACTTACGAAAAGCCTTCAAAATCTTGATTTTCAAAGACAACAGACCAATTAAGTGGAAGACAATTTTCCGATTCTGAATCATGTGAAGGAAGTGTGAACAAACCAAGCAAACCTTGCAGGAAATCTACAAACTCTAAGCAATCATAATCAGCAGAAGCCGCCCTCCTTTCAAGTGACGTTAATGAATGCACATTACATTGGATTAAATTTGCTGTAACAAGTAATCAATGTAAACCCCAGTCGCACCCAACTATCCCCGAAGCATGCAAATCTAATGATACAAAATTGCATAAATCAATTCAACCGCAATCTTCCAGGGATTCTCGATGTTGTTTCCCGAAACTGCTTAATCCACAGAGTCTTCCGCCGCCCCGCCCACAATTGAATCAATCCCAGTGAAAACGAGTAATTTAATCTTGATCACATCAAGCCGCGAATTCGCGAGCAGTTCCTGTGGAACTTAAACAGCGCCCAGGCGAATCCTCTCGCGACTGAATCAACAATCTCTCCTCGAGCCCTGAAAATTACATAACAATAAACACCGCGCGGAAAATGTTCTCCAAACGTTCATAACTTCACTTCCAGTCGAAAATTGAAATTAAACTTTTTATTTCCTCATCCTTTCAGCGTGGCCAAGAAGTTGCGAGGCCCATTTCCAGGCCCATTTGGAATGCTGCCAGTACAGCAGCTCCTCCCTCAGGAGTAGGGGAAGTCGGGCAGCGAATGCGCATGTTATCCGAGTGCCGTGTGTACGGAGGGTCGGTGGCACTGCCACCAAATTCGCATCAGTAGCAAAGAATACTCGGCGTGGGACAGGACACACAGCCGTGAGACTGGTCGCATTTTGGTCTTGTCTCGGTTCTCGTGTCACGATTCAGCATTCTGTCATAATTGCGGGTCCTGTCTATCACAGAGGCAGCCCTGAGATGTGTCCCTTTGCGATTCTAATCCAATCGCCGGAGGGAAACGGCCAGGAAATCCCATTGACACCGTCGCATGTGTACGGCAGCACTAGCTCTGATTTATTTAGATTTGCATTGGAATATCTGATGTCTAATGGAGCGTCGCCTTCTTCTGTGTTTTTTGCCTTTCTCCCACGGCCAGGACTTCGATAAAAGATTACACAGGTCGGCCGAGGTTGGGTGGGCCGTGGGCTACTTGTATTTGTATTCAATGCGAACTTTGTGGATTATTCTTGACCTCTTCTGCCCGACATCATCTTGTTGAAAGGGGTCGGGACCAAATGTCTTTATGTTCTCGTCGTTGTCGAAGCACTTGAGGTTATTTTATGGTCGATGGTGATGAAAAGGACATGCCATGGATGGAGGAGCAGTGAGAGCAAGAAAAAAAAGCACTAAAACATTCCATCAGATTCGATTCCTTTCCGTTCAGTTCAGAAAGGTTTTCATTATTGATTAAATGGAGAGGGGAAGGGGAGGGGAGGGGTGGATTGATGACACATGGATGTGTATCATGACATATGGAACGGGTGTCTTAAGTGATTCATGACTTTTCCTTCCTGGAAATTTCCAAAGTTTGTCCGTTCACTTAGGCTGAGGGTAGAACTTGTTAGACCGAGTGTCTTCAATGGGTTGAGCCTTAACTCGATCGTCTTGTTTATAGAACACCAGCTCGCCATGTACAAGACTTTCTATCGAAATAAAAGAAACGAATAAAATTCAACAAAGAAGCCGCTGTGGCAGCTGGAAGATGAACTAGGAAAAACCTAAAAAATTCAATACTAACCACAGTCGATTTTTTTAAGGTGAAAATTTCGATGTGTGGCTTGAAAGTCGACATTGTTACATCCGCTCGAAAAAGCTAATCTTCAAGGGAAAGGAACTCCAAAGGCAGGTCCAAGCAGCAAACACTATCTTTTGAAAGAATCAATTTTTTACCGCCAAACCTCCCCCAAATGTTGGCCACTCCTAGGTTAGACCTCTAATAAGTCACAAAGAGCGGGCAGTCACAAAGACTGTGAGCAACTATCTAAGCCTTAACTTTCCTCAAAAAAACTACATCCCAATTTCCACTCTCCGAAGCAGCTGCCAACGACCTGAACAAAAACACAAACAAAATCC
Organism: Eristalis pertinax; assembly: GCA_907269125.1. NCBI lineage: Eukaryota > Metazoa > Arthropoda > Insecta > Diptera > Syrphidae > Eristalis > Eristalis pertinax. Next base: position 30,991,590 of record OU026149.1, read on the forward strand.
AAAAAGTCATCGTCCTCGCGACACCTCGCAAAATCCTTCAAATCGGTACTTACAGCGAAATAACTTCATTCCCTGCATCCACTCGCAGACAGTCATCCACTCAAAAAGCAAAGAACAAAGTCCATCGAAAGCCCCGGCGAAACATAAAAGTACTCCTGTATCTGTTAAATCAACACTGGCTCGCAGAATAAGTGAGTTTCGGTGCTCCACTAATATCCTTGAATACCGCCGCACGTTACAGACAAAGACTTTCGCCCACGAAATGGCAATCCCTGCCCCAGCTACCAGGAGTGGACACAAAAACGCATTCCAACCCATCCGCCCAGCAGGCGAAACGACTGCGATCCCGGGAATGGAAAGTTGAAAAACTTTGTCCTCGGACTCCTTAGTCAATTTAAATTTTATGGAGCAAATTAGAAACTATCTGTCTGCGTTGTATAATGAATTCATTGGCTCGGTTCATGACAACTGACTGCACTGACGGCGGCGGGCGTTCACGTACGTGGGTGTGTGTGAGTGTGTGTGTGTGTTGCGCTTGATAATTAACCGAATCCTGGATGATGATGGAAAAGTTTCGCCGCCAGTATCTTTCACGTCCTTGCGAAAGAGAAATTCAAACAATTGTTGGTGTAAATAATACAAAGTGAGGATGCCGTGGACGCCAACGGGAGGCGGGCGGGAGTGAAAACGATGCAGGGCGAGGATTCATGTGCAACAATGTTCGACGGGGAAAGTTCATACGGAGATTATCCTTGGCAGAGGATCACAGTTGAGAGCATGCATATGTAAATCAGGGAAGTTGTGTTGTAAGCGCTGCCAGAGTGCGGCGCGGAGCGGCGCATGTTGCTCATATTAAGTGGCAGTCAGAAGACACAAGACGGAGACGGAGGAATCCCGCCTTAAACGGCTACGGTTCATTAGTCGTTGCGGTGGAACTTATTATCGTGCCCGATTACTTAATGCTTATGCTAATGTGAGTAATTAATTTGAAGGAGTTTCTCAGTTTGCCAGACGGGCATGAGCGCGGCCTTTGTGGGATGAAGTTTTTAATCTGGCTTCGAGCTGCAAGGATAATTGTTTAACGAGGAATCGGTTCATTAGGGATCAATAGTGACGATACAGGGTGGCTGCCCTCTCCCCTTGCTGTCGTGGGAAACTGTCATTGAGACTGTTGTGAAGTTTTGAGAGCAGTCCATTGTGGGGGGAGGGGGGTTTAGAGAAGCAGATGGCAGACAGGGACTTTGTGGAGATGATGTTGAATAGAGAAGTGGGGGAAAATTAGTTTCAGGAGCTTACTCTATTTCTGGGAGTGCAGCAAAATCCCTGTTCTGTAGATCAACAAGTGTCTTTGCTAGCTATCTCTAATTTCACAGTCAAGGGGGTTGAACTTCGGTTTGACTTTGTGTGCATCACCTAGTGGGGGTTGCACACTGTTGCATAGTTCATGTCACCATTCATGGTCTATCCACATTTGGGCGTTGGGATCCTAAGCCCCTGTAGATTCACTTTATTCGTTGTAGCAAAGGAGACCATGGACCGAAATTAAAATGTTTTTGCAGGATTTCTTTCGTTTGATCAGCCATGTATCGAGTTTACCAATAAGGACTTGACAACCTCTTTTTTTAAATAAAACGCAAGCCAAAAAATCAATCCTGTCTGTCCACCATACACAACCATTACCCAAAAAACAATTCGCTCAGAAGAAGGCATTGTGCGAAATCTGTTTCAGATATACACACATATTGTCTCTACGGGGAAAATATATATAAGAGCAAAAACAAATGAAGTAATGAACCGAGAAGTGGAGTAATATTTGAGTTATTCTCCTTTCTCTTTTTCTTTCATTCTCCTTATGTTCCCGATCAGTAGTTCTCGTTTGTTACTAACTGTCTCGCGCTAAATTGATACATTTGTCGAGTTCTCTCGTGTTACTAGTCAGCAGTTAGTAGTCATTCGAATGATTTTAAACATCGACATGTTATCGAGATGTTGTATGAATCGATTTTCACTCGAATAATCATTCGAATGCGCCCACCACTCGTTTTTTATGAGACTTTAAAGTGATTATGAAAACAGGCAGCAATTTATTAGTAAAGTGAGTATACGAAATAAGTCTTCCATATCTGATTTGAATGGTAGCCATTATCGTAGATTTTTATGACACTTATAACTTCCAAATGCACTGCATGTATGTTCAGTAAGATTGTTGTACAGATGTGGATCACTGTATACACTGATACACTTACAGATCGTCAAAAGAACTCGGTTTTGACGTAAGGAATAGCAACATGATCTAAGTAAATAGGTAATATTACTTACAATTTAGTTGTGATAGCTACTACCCAGATAGAACATTCTTAACAAACGTATGGATGTCTAAGGGACAGAGCATTGATTTCCTGAAATAGTCAGAAGAATGTCTCCCATCTGGTTCGTCACAGGGTAGCAGCGGTAAACCAACTTTCGATGACTAGATGCTAGCCAGTTGGCATAGACCAATGAGTTAACATAGCACCATAAAAAAGTATAGATGTCTGAAGTAGCACGATCTAAGCGTCCAATCGACATGACCATTTCTCAATATAACACGTTCATCGAATTGAGTTATCAATAAGTGGAGTGTTACTCCCGCTGGCTTATGGGACCGTCTTGTTGAAATCACATACTATTGAAGTCTAGTCCGTACAATTGACGGTAGTGTAACGTGACGGGCATTTTCATCATCGAAAAAAAATCGACAGAGCATGTATGAAAACCACAAATTGTTCATCATCTTTCAAAATCCAAGCCCAGTGCGAGAACGTACGACGCTTAGTATTAGCGAGTGGCTTTAGTTAATGAGTTAACTTCATCTTATGAGGATGCAGGCCAATTCTTGAGAACGCAGACGGATGGTCGAACAACAGCAATATTCTCGGCACTTCGACCAACCCGTTGTCTCACTGGCGTGGGAACATTCAGCAGCGAAGATTTAGATTCAAATTTGTTCACTAAACTACGAATTTCTAGTCTACTGAGGCGAGAATTACGAAATACGACTCGGAATTTGGCATTACATTTTAATTATTTACAAACGTTCTTCATTCTTGAAATTTTCTTTCATGAATGTTGACATAGCCAGTTTGCTCATTGGCTTAAATGTGGCATTCACAGTGAAAGTTCAATGTTGTCAAGTCCCATTTTGATGAGTGTAAATACTGCCCCATCCACAAAAATCATCCTACCTCTTGCAACAGCTATAGAGGTATATCCCTGTTTAACGTTCCCTACATGATCCTGTCTAGCGTATTGTGTGAACGTCTAAAGCCGTTTCGCACCACACTAATCGGCACGTAACAATGCGGCTTCCAGCCCGGCAATTCGACTGTAGACCAAATTTCCACACTGATGCAAATCTTGGAAGAAGACTGGCGACTGCACTGACACCAATGCTACAGGTGAGAGGGTCTTCGAATATGAGCCTCCTGGTTCGAGAAGGAGAGGATGACCGAACTGGACGACGCAGACGCAAGATAGCTTGGACGCAAGAGAGCTTGGTCTTGATGACTGGAAGCAGTGTGCCCAGGACCATCAACGATGGAAGGCAGGCATACATCAGGCTTGGTCTCTCCATGGGCAAAGTCGGCCTGTTAAGTATTTTTTCCAAAATGAGGCCGGTCAGGCAGTTACTGTGAATGGTGTTCGCTATCGTGAAATGATAACGAACTTTTTATGGCCCGAATTGGAAGATATGATTGTGGACGATATGTGGTTTCAACAGGACGGTGCCACTTGCCACACAGCTAACGAAATAATGGCTCTTTTGCGCGACAAATTCAATGGTCGTGTCTTCTCACGTGGTGGCGATGTCAATTGGCCGCCAAGATCATATGATTTGAAATCGTTGGATTCTTTTCTTTGGGGTTATTTGAAAGAAAAGGTGTACGTCGATAAGCCAGCAATAATTCAAGAGCTAAACGGTGAGATACTTCGGCACATTAACGGCATAGAAGCTCAATTATGCTTCAGCGTCATCGAAAATTTGGACCATCGGATGCAGGTGCGCCGCCGAGGTGGCGGCGACCATTTGGCCGCTATTTTGTTCCATACATAATTGAACCATACCAATATTATCATAATAAAAAGAAATGACAATAATTTCCTAAATAATTTGTGTTTTATTCAAAATCAACATCGGCCCTTAAAATTTAACCACCCTTTATATCCGATTTGTCAGGCTGGAAATCATATCATCCTGAAACTTTGTTGTTCTTAAACTTCTTGGAAACTATGATGCCTATAATCCTGGACACTAAATTAATTTGGAAACACAAAATCTAAGAGCAGCTAAGAAAAGCCTTAACGGATCTATATTGCTACAAGAGGCAATTTGGCATGGTCCACTGGCTATTCATATTCGTAGTGGCTCCCATATGTTTTTATGAAGTTACGGCTTGGTGGGATGCATGGAATGGACGTTTTGTCTTGGTTAAAAACAATGTCATAACAGGTACAGCTATCATCACCAGGCCTGGATGCAGTCACATTTGAATGAAAGACTTTCCTGAACTGTCGCCTACACCTTAACGAGATGGCCTAATGTTTTAGCACCCAACAGTGTGACGTTCCAGCAAATTGCCAAGCGGGCGAATTCGCTGGAAGGGGCACTAGTCCACAACTCTTTCCAGATGAAAATCTGTCACCCAGCTTAAGCACACACATCGTAGATGGACTTCTGGCACAGGATGCCTCACTACTAAGCAATTATCTCACAGCCTAATCACAATGTGCCTTACGCAGAATCTCAAAACTCTGATCGGCGTCATAATTGGGCACTACGTTATTGGAAGTTACTACTCACACCTGCTCTGCAACGTCTTCCACAGAAGTTTCTAACACGAGGAGGAGGACGAAACGATTGTGGACCTTATACGGTCGCCCTCTGAGTCGAATTTTCAAGGTATATCGGGGGAATGTCAAAATATGGCAAAATATGGAAAAAGAGAGAGGAATTTGACTTAGGAAGAGTTCGGCTTAGGGAGACTACACTGTATGTAATTGCAGTGCCCTCTCCTTCCCAAGCAGATCTCATGTAAGGGCTTACCTCTTGAATAACCTGACTGCACTAAGCAACACTAGTGCCAGCTATCTTCACCGCTTTTCAAAAGCACCAACTGGTAACGATCTGCGTGGTAACACAGAGGCCCTACTCTGGCCTAAGTGTGTCTCCTACTTGCCAGCAGTCCGTCACTCTAATCCCAACCTTTGTCGAACAAATCTGCACCACCCTGTCGTCACCTGGCTTGGTCAATACAACCAAGACGTAAAACAAACAAAAATCCACAATCCCTCCAAAGTCCGCACCTGAGTTGGAAAGACGAACGCAAATATTCTTGCCACGTGTAGCCTTCAGCAAATAAACTCCTGCCAGCACGACAGCCGAAGCCCCTCACTCACTGATACAACCCCAAAGTGTCGCAATAACACTTCCTTCGTTGTAAATACAGATTCAGAAAATCCGAAAACATTCAATTTTCCACAGATTACCTCACCTTTCAGATTTAATAAATAGCAAAAACCGAGAAAATAAAAATATTTATCTCCACGATTCGCAAAGAAAACAAGACAACCCGAAAGTTCCCATCCTGCCGTGCCAACAAAGGGTCCCCTAATCTCCAATATTGGTTTTCAAGAATCCCCTCCCCGCCCCCCAGAAAAAAACAACTTCGATTTAAAGGAATTGTGAGCCGCACATCAGAACATCAAAGATTATGACGTATGACCAACCCCCGGCCAAAGACCATCGCACTAACCACCATCGCTGTCGTCGCCCACGCCGCTCCCGGTTCATATTCAAAGTAAGGTAGGGCCCTGCTTGGGATACACACAAAAAAGGGGTTAACAACTGACATTTATCGTCATCGCAATTCACACACAGCAGTAACTACACTCGAAGGACCGGACCGTGTAATCAAATTTAAGTGAATCACATTTTATGGCACAAAAAGGTCGAACTTCGTCGAGCGGTTCGCAGTTCACAAAGGGCGGGTCAACGGAGATCCCCCACGACCGTGGCTCTGAGAAAAATCAGAAAAATCTGCGTTAGCCCAAGGAGAAAGGTTAACTCGAAAATATATTTCATACTTTATGGCTATTTAAGGAAATTGAATTTGAATTAAGTGCGGAGAGCTGGAGCTGAGCTCGCCTCCACCACTCAAAGGGGTTGCGCGACGCGACGGTCTGGAAGTGCAAATTGATTAGAGTGGCAGTGTCCTTTCGCCGCCCGATTCTGTTTGACATGCAGTGCACATGATTTGCATTTCCTCCTTTTCTCAGTTCTCGGTGTCACACGAGATGGATAATCAGCTAAGTCCGCGGTGCTGGTATGACGGTGTAATTTCATGTCTTGGCCTCGTTTTTTTCTTTTCGTTCTAACAAATTTGGACTTTGCGTGAAGCCTCCTGTTGGCGTGGAGTGGAATTTACATTTTTTTACACTCGCTCGTCGTGCGCCTTCTTGTCTGCGCCCTGCAAGTGGGCGGGGAGGGGGCACTTGCACACTTCGTTGTGAAATAATTTTCTCGGCTCTGTTGTGAATATTAATACGGCGAGCAGCGTCTTCGTCGCGTTTCCCTTCGACCTCGACTTCGCCTTCGCCTTTGCACTGCCGCTTTGTATGCTGCCCTCGGTGTGGGTAAGTAAGTTTCTTAGGAGCGAGGATCGTAATTTAAGTGTTAGTACCTCGGTCTTGGGAGGACAGAGACACACAGGGAGTGCCACGGCAACGGAGAACCTCACACAAAACTCATTAACAGCAGAATGGAAAACAAATGGATTTTCCACGGGGTGGCAATAACGCTCTTAACGGCACGGCGAGGCGCAGGGGCGACGAAACGGTTCAACGGGACAAAATTAATATTAGATGGTAATAGGAATGAAGCGCGTTTGGTAATATGTCAGCAGAATGTTGCCGAGGGACGGTGCTGTGGGGGAATGTGGATTTGGGTGAGGGTGACGGTGACGGTGAGGGCTTCTTGACAGCACCAGAGTAGTGTGGAACAATTGCCCTAAGCAAGGAAGTCATCCTGTAAAGGGATTAGATACGTATTGACGTGGAGTAAGTCTCTGTCAAGGTTGAGCGCACGATCTGGGGATTGAGTGTTACAGGGCCCAACTGGGAAATGACAAAAGCAATGCTGAACTTCATTCTTCTGAACTTCACGGAGGGTTGGAGGAAAGGATTTCTAGGAGATGCTCCACTGGGAACTTCCCAAGGCGCTACAAGGCTGCCTACAGGAACAGTGATGGGAAAATGTATGAGAAGCGGATCATTCATGTCCCTCGTTGATGAAATCCACAACAGAGCGTTGCCCTGGCAAGAACATTGATGGCTGGCTTTGTTGCAAAACACTAAGCGGGCCAGTTTCAGTGTCGAAATACAATGTCTTTCCAGTGACTGCCTCGGCTGGCTTCTAGCGCATTCTTTCACCCCAAATTCCCAAGATCTTCTTGATAGCTTCCGGCTGTAGTTCACGGATTGCTTGGATGATATTTTCCTGAAGTGCTTGAATCGTTTTCCGGATTGTTGGCATAACATCGATCTTTCAGAAAAAAAAATCCAAAGCGGTCAAATCGCAGCTCCGAGACGGCCAATTGTCATCGCCGGCTGATTACACGATTTGGGAATTTTGGGCGCAAAAGATCGATTGTGGCATAGGCTGTGTGGCATGTCGCGCCATCCTGCATGAACCAAATCCAAGTCTTCAATTTCAGTTAAAAAAAAAAACTCGGTTAACATGGCTCTGCAATGCCCACCGTTGACCGAAACGTTGTTCCCAGTCAATGATGCCACCACTCCACAATCCGCACCAAACTGTCACTCTCTGTGGATGCATTGGATTCTCGACAATAACGTGGGGGTTTTTCTAGCACCAAATGCGGCAATTTTGTTTGTTAACGTAGCCGCCGAGAGGAAAATGTACCTCGTAAGAATATATGATTTTTCGCCCAAAATCGTTGTCCAATTCAAGCTGCTCTAAGGCCCAAACTGCGAAGCGGATGGTGGCGCGTCTTTAATTGCTGAGTCAATTGAACCTTGTAAGCGAATAATCCGAGACCCTTTTGCAGAATTCTCCTAGAAGACTAGAGCGTGAAATGTCTAGCTGTTGAGATCGATAGCAAGTTGATGTTCGTGTATTGAGTCTCACACTCTCGGCCACAGCAGCCACATTCTCATCAGTGCGCACAGTCCGAAAACGAGGACCATGATTGTGGTCCACTAGCATACCAGTCCCACGTACTTTTTGCACAGACTTGCGTGCAGCAGTCACGGTGGGTGCTTCATTTCGGCCAAAACGTTTCTTTTACTCAAACGCACTGTTTGGGCCACACAGCACTCAATTTGGAAAAAGTGATTTCAGGATTTCCCAACGGTATTCAAACCCGACTCATTTCGTTTTGCGGAGGTATGATACTGACACTCTGTCAAGGATTCTAGTGGGAAACAGCTGTCAGTGGCAAAATAACCTATGATTTAAAGAAAAACAAAAGATGGCCCACCCTGTACTTGTGGTTGCACAGCGGACAGTGTGGTGCTTGTACCCTCACTCATACACAATCCATTTGCAGGAAAAAATGTAAAAGAGACCTAGGACCTTTTTAGTGAATCGACGACATCGTGGTGGAAATGATCTCATTCAACACAGTCGACACACGAGGCTCAGATAAAGAAGCATTTAGTCGATGCGAGGAGAAAGAATCAGTCGCAACCTTTGGTTGATTGTCGTGGCAGCGGAGCGCTGTAGAAGCTACCATCTAGAAGCACCCTGGGCGTGTATCAAAGTGTACATCAAAGTTACCTGCCAATGCGCCGATGTATCAGAGAGTGACTTAAAATCAAATGAATCAATGTAACCATCTCTATAGCCCATCTTCGACTCGATCTTAAGTTCCCAACGACAACCTGGCTGTGTTCGTCTGTCATGTTCGCATTGATTGACTGCAGTCCGACATGCAATCTCGCTTTCATCCGAGATATTGCCAAGTCTGATACAAGAACAAGTGTTAAACTGCAATTCCTGTCTCTTACAAGTTGTACACATTCAATTTCAGCTGACTTCCTTTGATTTCATCTCTGCAACGACATCTCTGCGCGAGTCAAGAGTCTCAAGTTTCGCCATTCCATGCACAGCAGCAGTTGAAACAGGAACATTGGCCACACATCACCCCCCCCCCCCCCCATCTATGAATTTCAGAAACAGAAAAGAAAAAAAAATGAGAACGCACTTCCACCCCTTCACGAAGAGACAAAATTCAATTTCCTGCCATTGAGTGGCAGTTTCTTGTTCTCTTTCGATTCTGATACAGAACAAAACGTGCAAACGTACGTCATCCACAGTTCAGCCCTCCCGAGGAATTGGTTTGAACTTGACAAAACGAGCATACACAGCACTTTAGGGTGACAACCGGCCTCCATCCACTCTGAGGTTATAAAAAAGTCAGGCGAATGCAAAAGCCGAAATGCAACCATGACACATGGAGACACGAAATCTACTCCTTCCACTGATTCCACAGAAGTCAACATTTCATATTCATCGCAGGAGGAGAGTTAAATCCTTCGGAGGACATGTTTATCGTCGCAGCTCCTCGAGTCACACTCGAGAAAAATACCGAATTTGGTCATGTGCAAGAGTCGTTATCACGTCGTAAAAAGCCAAACAGCGTTTTTGAATGTCATAAAGAGCTCAAGTCCTTTGCGCGGAATTTATTCACTTGGGAGCAGTTATCCTTTGATAACCATTTTATTGGACGGCTCCGGTACCTGTTCCTCTTTAACAGATGATTTTCATCTCTTTAACTTGGCTCCTTGGGTAACGTGTAAATGGCCACCATCAACACGGTGGTGGATGTTGCTGTTCCTGACACCCTCTCCAACCATCGTGGGGGGAGGACTGAAATGAAGTGCGAAACAACTAAGATCCCAGCATCGTACCAGCACCCGTCGGGCCTAAATAAAGTCGCACAGTGAACGACGAACAGAAGCAGCAAGGAGAAGAGAAAAGGCAGCAGGGCACAAGAAAGATTGCAACACAACACAAATTTAAGACTTTGTTAAGATCCTTTGTCCGACATGCAGTTTATGGACGATTATGGAGGTGGGAAGTACCCTTGGAACTTTCGCAGCCGTTGCGAGAAATTTAATCTCTTTCCGCTGCAGTTTAAAGTGGGGTCCCTTGAAGGTGGGTGCTCTGCTTTCAAAGGCAAAAAAGTTGCCCATTATTACTCCAAAGAGAGTGTTTTTCAATACATCTGGATGATGAAGTTGTTTCAATCTCTTAAGGGCTTCATTCGGAAGACTTATATTCTTGCACCGAAGGCACAGGACTATGTTAACAAAATATTCACAAGCACAACATCATCACACAACACAGAAAATGGAATAAGCTAGGTGACTAGAAACATGACAAAAAGAGTCGCAATGAAGCCAATAGGGGGCATTTTGATCGTCGAGACACAGAATTCATTTATCGGACCACCAATCGACCAGTCCATCAGTCCATCAGTCCATCAGTCCATCAGTCCATCAGTCCATCAGTCCATCAGTCCATCAGTCCATCAGTCCATCAGTCCATCAGTCCATCAGGCCATCGCTTCTATGTCATTCAATGCCTCAATCCGCCAGGAAAAATCAGACCCTGTTGATTTTATTAACAGGACTCCAAGTGCACATTTACACACACGCGCATCGAGTTTATTGGGGATTCAAACAGCGGGACACAATTGGCAGTTTCGCGAATCAAATTGAATCAGTTAATCAACCCCGACGAGGCCTTACTCACTGCGTGCCTATGCGCCTCAGAACAACGCCTCCAGCAACGTGAAAGCTGCCCCCGAGCAGATAAATCAAAACAACCATAGCGCAAATTGCCCCCTCTTCGCAGCGAACAAAGCATGTTTAAGCCCAAGAAAAGAAGAGGCAAATTTCCAGATTGCATGCCCTTCATGAATTACTTATTTTAAAGCACTCTGCCCGACCGACACACCCGGCCATCCATGATCATCAAATATGCTCTCTTCTTCTGCTGTTCCTCATCCAGTCTTCCGTCCTCCTGAGCGATGTGAACCCGACCCACTGCCGTCCCATGGACGAACGAATAAACTTGGAGTTCTTAAGCTGAAGCGGTTTTCTATTTAAATGGGTAGGTGTGTCCATGAGCACAGCTACCTCATCCGCACTCCGTGTGAATAATGCGGTAGAGCTGGAACTGAGCTTCCATACAGAAGAGGAAATAACAATGCACCACCACCGCCGCCAGTTGCACCCCGCCACCCCCCATCGCAAGCGCGCCATCATCATCATCAACGGAACTATCACCAGAACTAAAAGAGAATGAAGACGGAGCGACAGAAATAGTGAAATAGTGAAAGAGAGAGAGAGGGATGGAGAGAGAATGAATGGAATATGCAAGGACACGGTGCGGCCGGCTGTAGTGGGGTCTGCGGGCAGAAAAACCAGCCCGGAACCAAATACAGAACGATACATTTTCGTGTTTCGAATTTTAAATTTTCGAAGTGATAAATGTTTCTTCGAAATTGCTGAGAGAGTTCAAGAAATGGGGCCGCCGCGCCTGTGGTGGTGGTGGCGCGGTTGGTTGTGCCTGTGCTTGATGGTGAATGAGGGTCCGGGGATAGGAGTTAAGTAAGAAAACGATACGTTTGGCCTTGTACTTAACTCTTAAAACACAGAGGATAGAGGTAATGGTCGTACATATGCTAAGAGTACAGGGATGGTTGTGAGGGGCAATGGTTCGTTGTTTTTTTTTCAGATGGGGCGCCTAGTTGACCTACGCTTAGATGACAATTGTCGTCAAATACCTGTGAATGCAATTTTGAATGTCCTTCAGTCTCAGCGCAGAGAATATTTAATACGCAGCGGTGAATGAAGTTTGACAAAACGCGACGTTGAAAGAGGCTTCTGCGTGACAATTGAAATGTAGATTACTGTCAAAAGCTGCAGTCATTGCGCAGATCATTGATCAAAGATCCAGATGTAGACTATTCTATAAAGTCGGTCTTAAGACTAATTTGTTGTGAGTAGAGTTAAGGAAAGTTAACCTATCGAATACACTGTGACTGCTTCCCTTAGTTTCGTTAAGTTTCGTTCATTTTTGCTTATAAAGGTGAGATCGAAATTGATCGCTGTCTACTCATGCAAATGACATTTGGTGTTGGAATTTAGAAGCAACTGGAATTTGGAATTTGACGATGCTTCTGGCTGTTTTTAGTTTGGTTGTGACATAAACTTAAGTTTACTTAAATCAATTGCGGGTAGGCCTTTACTTACTTCCCACAATTTCATCTGTCATCACAATCTGTAGTCCTACCAGGCGCCACTACCCTGAATGCGTCCCTGAAAGCGCAGAACAAATACACCCAAGACCGTCACACACTTAAGTACACATGTTCACGTATGAATAGCCGCTGCCACATCGTGCTTCAAAATGCATTAATCCATTAGATGATATTTTGTAGATTTCTTCTCCTTCTCCTTTTGTCCAAGTAATCGTGGAATCGGAACAATAGACAATTGTGGCAATAAAAATGGGATTGTTCCGGAATCGAGGCAGTCAGATAAATATCCACGAACGCAAAAAGCGACTGGGTCAGAAGTTTAAATGGACTCGAGAGTGCATGCTCCTCCGATTGCATGCTAAGGAAGTGGAAATTTCCTCCTTGCGAGATGGGGATCAGATGTTGGCATAATTTTCAAAATGTTATAAATGGTCTGGTTCATGGAATCTTGGTGCTTTCAGGAAATTAGAATGCAGCGGAGAATAAGTACTCTTCTGTGTGTGGGAGGTTTGGGGTTGAATGGAAACTAAGCATAAGTGGAGGAAGTTTATGTGAGGATACCGCTGGTACAATCAGACAAGTGGAAAATGAAAGGAAACTGCATTACTAATGGGATTGCATTAACTACACAACAGGTTCACGATAAGAACTGAGTGATGGGTGAGTGCAATGGGATGTTAGTCGTTATGGGTGTTCATCCATCACCATTGACATGATATTATATCCGGTGAATGGAATATTGTGTAACTGAATTGGGACGGGGCCGGGAGATCCAGAATGTCTTAGAAAATGTCAAGTGTGAGAAAGGAGTTGCATTGCAGAAATCCTTCAGTCGTCCTTCAGAGACGGTGTGTCTTTCAATAAAGCGTGTGCATATTTAGGGATGTTCCCCTCCGAGTTGCAAGAACTGGTTTCGCAAAAACTGTGATAGCGAATGATCATAATTAAACGCCCGATGGCCACACCAAATTCCACTTATTAAGTCACCAGCAAAAAGAAGGCAACGGTTATTGAAGCCACACCATGCGTTGACTGCTCGAGATGATCCTGTGGCCAATAAAAACCTGCTCTCTGCACACGTTTGCACGATTAAGCAACCAAACATATCGAAAACAATCACGCCACTCGGTTGTGTCCTGCGGTTCATAAATCCCTTGCCATCGCCATCGCCGTGACATTCCCGCAAACCGAAGCTCCAGCTAATCCCTCAAGTAACAACGAACTCAAACAAAAAATATTTATCCCCCTGAATTGTCTCGAAATGAAATACGCCAGAGGTCGATATTTATGCGTTCCTCCGTCCCACTCGCATTCGAGTTGTGCAACCACCGTCTTCCCAACCACCAACGAGATGTCAATAAAAAGTTACATCTTTTCGATTCAGCCTTTCAGTCAACTTCGAGCAAACCCATTACCCAGCCATTTCGCCCTCATTCAAGTCAGATCACATACAGAATTTACGAAAGATAAGCATCCTGTTGAAGAAGCGAAATATAATCGAGCCATTCACCGTCGTCGCTCCACTTTCATGGGGAATGTGTCCTTTTTGAAATTCCACTTGTGATTTCTATAATTCCAAGTGATTTTGATGATTTACTCAGTGACACGTAAGGACATCACGTACGATATAAACTTAGGATTTCACATGTACACATTCACACACCCACACACACGGTGTTTCATTTCAATTTGATGTCCTTTTTGAAGTGGCTTAGCTACTGATAAGACGGACGGGCAAAGACCAGATGACCAGCCATTATTGAGCCAAACACCATCATTCATTTCGTATTCACTGTCCACCCCGTGAGCGGGGGCAGTGTCCTGCTGTGATGTAGCCATTTAAAATCGAAGGCACTGGAAAAAAAGGTTGCTCTGTTGGTTTGTATCTCACACAAGTGGATCATCTGCCTCTTGGCCGCAGACGTAAAAGTGGTAATAAACGTTCTTCGGACCATGAAATCGACTCAGTGTAATTTTTAATTTCGCACATAATAAAGGAATAGAGTGAGTTCCCTGGCAATCGGTACAAAGTTGCAGTTCTACCCCGCTGTGACTTTTTTCAATTGACCACAGGTTAAAGAGGATGTCTATGCACAGTCTGTGTTCGAAGAGATTGAATCCTTGAATTGGAAAAGTTGCGAGACTGAACCAGAAAATGTGGTTCACGCAAATGCTAATGGCAGACAGCGTCGGTCTGACAAGACACTCGCTGTGTGAAGAAGAGAACAGCACAGAAATTAAACCATGTTCATTTTGCGACCCTGATTTTATCCTTGGCATCAGAAGAGTATTGAGCTGACTTCTGGTTCCACTTTCGGAGCACTGTTCCGATCGGACAGTGTCCTGTGATCACGCCGACGAGCATACGGATCGAGTATCGGTCCAACGCCAAAGGCTTCTTTGTTTTGCCGTAATTAGGCTCTGGCCACGTGACAGTCGTTCGTTTGCAAGCCAAGACGAGTTGGCTTCTTGGTATAATGCACTGAGCGGTGATTGTAGTGATTGTCGGCTTCACTAATCTCCATTTCAGACCCTTGTCCCTCTCGTTCCCTGCCATTGAGCTGTAGCCCGGGGCCCAGTGAAGTTTGATCTTGTGTTGACTGATAGACCTCAGTGAGTCGCGACATTTCATGACATTCTTTGATTTCGTTGTGCAGGATCCTATTGACTTTAGTGCAGCCTGGCTGTCTACAAAGATGGTGGGATATCGGTTTCTTGTAAGTGTTTGGCTGCTTTTTCTATTGCCAGGATCTTCGCCTGGAAGACACTGCATATATCAGGGAGCCTAAAAGATTCCTGTTTGTGCAGAGTGTCCGAGTAGAAGCCAGCCTCATACCTGTGTCTAGTTGGTGAAGAGACCATTCTCGTGGTCGTTGATAACGGCGTTCGTTAGCCACTCGTCTCTGTCGGGGAATAGGATTGGTAATTTGAGAGAGAAATCGATTGTAAATAGTTGTGAGGCTACTGGAACTCTCCCAGGTCATCTATTATTCTGATTATAGCCGCATGTCCATAGTTGGCCTGTTTCCACAAGGAGGACTCTTTTAGTCTGAGAGCGCTTTTTGCGGCACAGCCTTTTATGAATAAGTCCAGAGGAAGGAAATGATGAATCATGTCCAACTCTGATTGCGGCGTGCTTCTTATAGATCCCATTGTACAAACAGCGGCTAACGTTTGCACTTTGTTGAGCATGCTCATGTGGCTTTTTGTGTTGCTAGCAGTCCACCAGATTAGGCCCTTTTGGCGCCACGTGCGTTAACAAACAAGGGATTGGGACGGCGTGATTACTGTGACAGCCAACCAGTTTTGTCAGTAAATTCTAGGTCACCTATATTATCAAAGAAGTAGGGGCCCAATATGGCTTTCCTGATCCAGGCGAGTGCAGAGCAACTACAGAGAAGGTGTTGTACAGTTTCCTCTTCGTTTTCATCTAGGCAGCTGTTGTAGAAATCAATTGAGAATAGTCCTAGTCTTTTTGCATGTAGACCTAATAGGCAGTGTACGGTAATTATTCCCACTGCAGTGCTAATTTCGGATCTCTTCAAAGAAATCAAGCTATCTGATGTTTTTGGATCGAGACGGGACCAGATTTGCTTGGAGATTTGGCATGTAATGCATGTCTTTCATCAGACATTGACCTTTTGTTTATAGGGCCCAAACTCTTTTTTTTCTTTGTTCTCTTTTTTTTTAACTGCCAAAGCAATGATTATCGCGGCATAAGCAGTGTCTGTCATTTTTCCGACCCGACGACCACGATGAAACGATACAAAAATGTCTGTGCAGATTGTCCGTGTATTGCGAAGGGTTGCAATACACTATAGATTTGCACCGACGTGTCTGTGTCGTGTAATGTTGAGCTGTAACTTGACGGTAGCTAAGGTAGTTTGACAGCTTCGCAGTTTCCCCTAATATCTCTGTGGCCTTGTACCAAGCACAGGCGAATGAAACTGTTCGGATCACACGTCAAGATATGCGCGACAGTTTATGACGACTTTAGAGTTTATAGAGAACGATGTCAGGGATTTGATTGCTGCCTGACTATCCGTTAAGATGCTGATATCGCGGGCGGATATTACGTTCCACCTTAACCAGGACAGGGCTCCGCTAATTGCCATTATTTCAGCTTGGAAGACACTGCAGTGAATAGGTAGACGAAGAGATTAACTTAAATTAAGATGTTCAGAGAATACTCAATACACCACTTCCTACCGCGTCTTGAGCTGCTACACTAGTTGGGGTGAGTATGAGGCGCTTAATCGGGTTCGATTTGGACAGTTTCTTGGGAACCGTTTCTCCTGATTGAGAAGCTACTGAAGGGTTTGGGGGCCCTGACTAGGGTTCGGGAAGGGTGATACGAATTTGGAAGTGCTCGTATTTTGTGTTGCGGTTTCCTCCCTTTCCTTTGTTTTTGGTTTGGTTTTGGTATGAAGATGAAATTTTGATCCAACGAGTAACGAAGAAGGGAGGTCGGCCTGTGCAGAGCTCCATAATGAGCGGGTAAGGCAGCCTAATCCGGAGGATGCCAGGTGTCCGGGTGCTGACGTTCGAGACTGGACTAGACTTTAGACAGGGCCTCCAGCCTGGTCGATCCTTGACACGAGTCGCATAACACCTTGATCCGAACCAGGAGATGAGGGAGGGTAGGAGTTTGAGAGGTGAGTATGGAAGGTTTGAAGTTTTGGGAGGTGAGATACGTTGGCTTGAATACCTCTTGGTTTCCGGTATGAATCTCGAAGTGACCGGTATAGTTATACCGCCATTTCGCAATCTTGACCGTACTCAGCTCCAGAACAACGTCAAGTTGGATAATCTCTTACGAAATTTTACGCATATATCAATATACCGAATTTCCCATGCGAAGATTAATACTCACTACTCCCACTAAACCCCATTCTCCCAGTGAGTTAGGTGACCCACTTCTTTTCGAGCACACTTTACGATATCCTCACATATCCACACATTCACTCTGCAGCATAACAAACCGTCATACCGAAAAAAGAAAAAGGCACAAAAAATTTCCAAAGCAAACGAAAAGAATGCAGAAAAGAAGAAAGAGAAAATCCCGTAGGATCGAGTATAAAATTTTGCAACAAGAAGAGCAACAGGAAGGAAAACTATTAACATTCCGGTGCACAGCTATTAACCTTTTTCCTCAGTCTCGGCATACGCCGAAGTCTACCACGCTTGGTGCACTAGTAAAACGAGGCAAGGCAACCTTCTTCCATTCTTCTTCTTCTTCTTCTTCTTCTCCAGCCCCCAAGGCAGACTGATATATGGGTTTTTCTTTTGGAAAATGGGTTTTCACTTCCACTTGGTGCTGCACTTTTGGTCGCTTCCAATTGCAATAAAAACTTCAAGAGGCTTTAACTGTGCACCGTACGTGGGTCTTTTTCTTCCCGTTGCCACATGCCACGATCCCATCTATCTTTCTGGAGCTTCGCAAGTCCTCGGTATGCCTCCTTGAAAGGTGGCATTACATGTGTGTGATGGTTTCTTCAGTTGTTCGTTTTTGTTTCAATATGGGAGAATGTGCTTTACTGGCTGCCACATTGGTTGCGGGCGTTGATACGAGATAGATAGAAGTGAACATACACACGTCGCGCCGGGAGGTTAGTGCGAAAAATGTAATCGAATTAGAAGGGAAATTTTCGCAAAGTAATACGGGGGATTACAACTCCCACTTAGCTGGAATGTGTACTCCATCGTCGAGCGCATTCTCACCTGCCTGAGAGGGCTATGTCTCGCGGGGACATGAAGAAGGCGACAAATTATTAATTGAAGATGTTCATAAGTGGTAGTTGCAAATGCATCTGTTACTTTTGGGCTACAGAATGGAAATTCGGAGAAATCGACTTCTAAGTTATAAAGGGTTTCTGCTTGCTTTCTTTTGACATGTGGTTGACCTAGTTTTTATGACCAGCTTAATTCTCGTGATTACCCAGATTATCCAACTGTAACATAGTGTGGAACATTACATGCTCAGGTCGCAGTGCTTTCCGAAACATTTTGAAGGAACGGATTGCAACAGATGTCGACGTCAAGCTGATGATAATTAGAGGAGAAAACCAGATCATTTATGATTTGCAGGGAGGATCATTCGGTATCGTACTTGTCATGACTAGGTATTTGAATAATTAAGTCCTTCGACGTATGTTTTAGAGGCCATCAACAATTCAGTTTTTGCTTTATGTAAGCATGAACTTGGAGCTAACTTACTAACTACAAAATAACTTATATTAACCAACTTAACTACTGCTTGAAAGGAACAGGACGTGCGTAAAGCATATTTCATGATGTAAAAGTAAAAGTCAAGGGAATTTTGAGATAGATTTGCTAAGCGCAACATTCTGCTGATGGGCTCAAGCTAATCATCTTTGGTACGATTGAGTTGAGAGGAATCATTTCTAGAAGGGCACGCGAATCGATTTTTCCAGTTAAGAGATGCTAAACGAAGAGGACGTCTGCCACTTCGCGGCGATTTTTAAGGCTTTGCAAGCCGATCCACTGCAGTCGATCTTAACAGGCTGTACGAATTGTACATGTTTCCTATTTTTACATACTCTGCATTTTTTTGTTGTCAAAAACGTCAATATTAGTCGCAATTTGCAATTTGGCTCTACACTCGTCAATGACCACCAGTTGCTGTCAGAATGTAGAATAATTTGTATAAAAGACGGTGACAATAAATTATACGGCGAGTGCGAATTACGAGCTCACAAACATATCACGTTTTATTTGTGTTTACTTTGTCCAATTGCTATTCCCCCACCAGTGATAGTGCAAAGCTGAGCATAGGGTGGTAAAGCAAGGCTGTCTGACCATGGAAGACACCATATTGCAAAACGTAGGAATCAACGTTGAACAGCTTCAATGCGACTATGTTCACAGGCTTCACAGGAAGGTGGGGGAAAGTGTTTGCGAGAGAAATTAATGGACTGGCATTTACCAACCATACACAAATGCCGACGGCATCAAGGTCGTTTTGGAGTACATGCGAGTCAGTTGCGTTGGTTATTGTCCTGCTTATTTTCATATTATCAGCGTAGACGAATAAAATAGAGTTTTTTTTTATGTAGTCGGCATCATTGATGGTTAAGATAAATATCAGAGGATCAAGGTGGCTGCCTTGCGGAACGCCCGGTCTGAAAAATACTCTGTAGTGGCGATTCTCTAGGTACGATTTAAGCCAAGCGATGACGTGGGACGGGCCAAGCCTTTCAGCTTTTCATCATAATATAGTTCGTGGCCATTAGGATCGTATAGGTTTCCGCTTGGGAAGCCGACAGAAATTTTTCTAACGTGGTTTGGTTTTGTCGTCATTTACGAATGCGCTAGCGACATATCCACAGTTATTTCTTGGCTCAGATTCTGGCCAGAGCCAGTCCTGAGTGCAGTGAAAGTCGACTTTACATGTATGTATGTCGCTGAAAAGGAGGCAGCGTTGGTTCCTTTAGACTGATCGGTTTCGGTTGGAGTGACCTCTGCTGACATGTTTCTCTTCGCCATCGCCACCAAAGGAGTGCTCTTAACACTTGCGCCATCGACTTCTTTCGGAGTCTCTTTGCGCCGTGTGATTGCCGTTCGCCTTCTTTTCCTTTTCAGTTGGTTCTTAATCAGGGACCCCTCAGAGACCGCCTAGTTTGGAAGTCGTTCAACCTTTTCGGTTTCCCGAGTAATGCCATCAGAAACAACAAAGGGTGGTTAAATATTAAGGGCCGATGTTGATTTTGAATAAAACACAAATTATGTAGGAAATTATTGCCATTTCGTTTTATTATGATAATATTGGTATGGTTCAATTATGTGTGGAACAAAATATCGGAACAAATGGCCGCCACGACCTCGGCGGCACACCTCCATCCGATGGTCCAAATTTTCGATGACGCTGAAGCATAATTGATGTTCTATGCCGTAAATGTGCCGAATTATCTCATCGTTTAGCTCTTGAATTGTTGCTGGCTTATCGACGTACACCTTTTCTTTCAAATAACCCCAAAGAAAAAAATCCAACGGTGTCAAATCACATGATCTTGGCGGCCAATTGACATCGCCACCACGTGAGAAGACACGACCATTGAATTTGTCGCGCAAAAGAGCCATTGTGTGGCAAGTGGCACCGTCCTGTTGAAACCACATATCGTCCACATTCATATCTTCCAATTCGGGCCATGAAAAGTTCGTTATCATTTCACGATAGCGAACACCATTCACAGTAACTGCCTGACCGGCCTCATTTTGGAAAAAAATACTGCCCGATGATGCCGCCAGCCCATAAACCGCACTCTTTGTGAGTGCGTTGGTTTTTCGACAATCACTCTTGGATTATCATTCGCACAATGCGGCAATTCTGCTTATTGACGAATCTACTGAGATGAAAATGTGCCTCATCACTGAAGATGATTTTCTTCGAAAATTTTCATAATAAGCGTGAATAACTTTAACGCATTGCTCGATTGTGCATCTTTCCATGGTTCAAATTGAGTTAGTCTGAAATTGAGAAATGTCCAATGAAATGCAGAAAAAATCTTGACGTTTAGGTGTGGTTCACATCCAACATCGGCCCTTAAAATTTAACCACCCTTTACTTTGATCAGCCACCTGTCTATGAGCTTGTAGATTATGCGTAACAGGCAGAGTTTCCACGCCATTTTCTCCGCCTTTCAAACTCAACCTACCGAACTTGTCGTAGAGTAAGTGGCAGGAATCTTCGGCGATACCTTGGTCAGCGCCACTGCGAGCGGGGATATATGATGGGTGGGGCTTCCAGAATGGGGCAAGGGCCACCGTAAGACTACGGATGAATTTTCGCTTTTGGTTCGATGCCTCATCTCGGATCTTTCGAACTGCGGATCTTTGACTATTAACCCCTGAACGACAGTTTGATACAAGTTTTGAATTCAGGGAGACTGATTCCAGTGCTTACTGTCTGTGAAGATGCCCAGCTATAGAATATGTCGAAATCAGATCAGAAAACTCTTTTGGTGCGATTTGCATTGATAGCAATTGATGCCAAAAGTGCAACTAAAATTTGCAACAAAGTGAAATAGCCTGCAAAGTAGACTTCTGTAGTTCACTAACTAGCTAGTTCAAAAAAGAGCTCTAAATAGTGAATTAGTTCACAATGTAATTTTATTTTACCTCATTTAGTTCAGTAGTTCAACAAACTCACGTACACCTTACTTTGCATACATGTAATTCAGTAAGAATAAGTTAACTAAATTGAACTAAATTGAGTGTTTTACTTTGTGTTCGTATGGGCATTGTACATATCAGCTGTGTTGTTTTTGTTTAACTGTAGTGGTATACCACAGCACAACTTCGAGCATAGTTGCGTTGTCGGAGCTTAAAGAGAAATTTCCTGAGCAGTGAACTACGTTAAACTAAATGAATCAAAGCAACGAACTAGTTCGATAAATAGATTTGAACTAAACTGAGCGATCTCTGGACTGAATGTACAAGCCTACTGCATACGTTTCCTGCATGTAATATTGGTGATGTAAGGGAAAGGCGATGTTTGACATCGTGGATAGTATACTGGGACAAGGACAGGAGGAGAAACTGGAAGTGAACAAATGCAAACAAAAAAAAATCTCGAAGTATGGGTGCAACGCGAGGTAGCAACAAAAAGGCCCCACATCAATAGCCAGGTTAACCCGGAGCTTGTTACAGGCTTCTTGAATGTCTGTCGAATGTCCCATTTTGTCGCCAATTGGCAAAATTCTATGAGGGAGGCATAAGGGAATTACATGGCAAAAAGTTATCGGACAAAACAGCGCATATTTCACCTAAATCAGATCATTCTTTTAAACTTACAATTTCATACAAAAGTAATGGATTCCGTTTTACTATACCTAAGCATTTTAGAAAGCTTTTGAAACCAACTGTTTTCATTGTGTTCTCTTAATTTGCAGTTCGCACCACAAGTGGAAATAAACAATATCCTCTCAGGCAGCCGACAGGTCTTAAAAATTTGATTTCGAGGCTATTGTATGTTTAGTCTACACCGTGAACCAAGTGCATAATCTAAGCACTAAGCAAGTGGTTTAATAGAACAAATCCACTGACTTCAAAAGCTAACCAGTTTGATTGCGACAAAAGACAATAAATATTTGGATTTTAAATTTATTTTATTAATACATCCGCCAAGCATCTACAATTACTTCCTGCCTTTGATGATTTCTGGTGGAACATAGCCCGCATCCACGACCTTTGGCACCTTCTTCGTGCCGAACCATCTCTTCGGGTAGGTGACCTTCTTGCCGTCAATTTGCAGATCAATTGAATCCTCATTCTCAAAGAACCACAAGTGTTGCTCCTTTGTTTTCATTTTATCTACAACCTCCTCTACCGTCTTCAATCGCTGAGCCCTCTGCAATCGTTCTTGTTCTGCTTTCAATTTCTCCTCGCGTAAAACGTTCCATTTTTTATACAACTCTTTCTGCTTCTCAATCTCGACCGGCTCTTGTTTGCTCACAATTGACGTACAGTACTGCTCTAGGGTGGTATCAAAGGCATCAGTCAGTAGTTGACTCTCGTTCGCCAATCGTTTTTGAAGCGCAGCCTTTAGACTCTCCAGGGAGGTGTTTTCAGATTCAATGACTTCTATAATTTTTGAGCAATGCTCAAGAACCTCCTTGTTGAAAACCTTTTCAGTTGTTTCCAATTCTTTGGCAGCTTTGTCGTACTTCTCGTAGAGAGTGTAGCCTAGTAGCTTTAGGTTTGCTGAAAATGGGTTGTTCATCAGTTTTCCGATTGCAATGAAGGTCTTTCCGACGAGATGATCGGAGTTTTTGATGTCAAAATGATCATCGAAGAACTCATTCCTCAAGAACTTGACGCGAACTTTCACCTGAAACAACAATAATGAGATGTGTCTCGAAATGGTGGGTGACAATTTGATATTACCTCTTGTTTCTTTTCGCCAGTGTCCTCTTTTTCCTCAACTGCGTAGAATGGTTCCCTCCGATTGAGGTATTTATAGCACGAATAGAGGGCCAGTGAACGGGTGAGTTCACTGCCAAAGTCTTCTTGCAACATTAACAACGTCGCTGTTCGGGCAGCCGAATGGAAGTCCTGTTTATTGATCAAATTATCGAGGAGGTAGCATGCTGAGTAATCATCCAAGAATATTCCGAACAGTAGTCTGTTATCGAGGACGTTAATAAGATCAGTTATGTGGCCCATATCGACGAAATTCCTCACGACTGCATGATGCGTTGAATCCAGAGTGTTCGATGTCTCTTCACTCATTCGTAGGCTATGAATCAAATCATTGATTTCCTCGACACGACTTTCGTCTGCCTCCGAGGCTCTATTCACAAAGATATCAATATCAATTGCGTTTATTTTGCCGCCCTTCTGTGTTGAACCTTGCTTGATGTCATAATACAAATTCTCCAGATTTGTATTCTGCATAAATGCAGGTGACAAGCGACTGTCCCATTCTTTTTTACACTTGAACTCTTCCGAGAGGAATGTTCTCACATGTTTATTAATGTTACTAAGGTTTTTTGTTAGAAATCGAGATCTTAAGAACATTTTTATTGCAACAGAATTTTTATCAAAGAAAACAGTGTAAGGAAATGTGGTTTCATGTAATCAGCTGCTGTGTGACATTTCTAGATGACAGCCGCATATGACATTAAAGAGTGTGTTCAACAATAACACTTTGGTAAAAACATAAAAATGTGTATTTTACGATAGAAGATAGCAAGTAGACAAGATTAATCTCCAAATTTAAGGAGACTTACATTTATCGCTTTTCTTTTCAATAAATCGCGTATTTAAGACGCGAAATAAAGTGCCAAGCAAAGGATTCCAACATGACTTTACTTATCATGCCGGCGACCCACGGAGGGTTCGAGCTTGAGCATTTGCTGCCTTCCGTCGTTGAAGGTCACACTCCAGCACACTCCAGTCATCGAGACCAAGCTGTCTTGCATCCGCGATTACTTGGGTTTTATACCGGAGAGTCTCCTTCTCGGATCCGAAGACCCTCTTTGCTGGAGCATTGTTGTCCATGCGCTCAATGTGGCCAAGCCAGTGCAGTCGACGGATTCTTGTTTTCCGGACTACATCCACATCCTGGTACAGCTCGTAGAGTTCGCGGTTATGTCTTCTCCTCCATTCGCCTTCTTCGCAGACCATACATCCGACGCAGAATTTTTCTTTCGAAGGTACCAAGAATCATCTCTGCAGTTAAATTTAATTCTTCCTTAAGTCAAAGACAAAAACAACAAACTGCCTAGTCTTCAAAGAATTATCTTTTTATTCACAGTGCACATTGACAAGGTACCCTAAAATATATTAGTTAACAAGGCACATTCCATCTCAACACCTTACAACTCATAGTTATCCTCGTAATTGTCCTTAAACTGCAACAAGCTCTCCAGTGCTTCAGAGTAGTCATCGTACTCCAGTCCCGACTCGCGGAACCTATGTATCTTTGCAATCTTTATACGACTAGCCTCCCTATGCAGCGTCTCAATCGTATCAGCAATGTCACCGGAGCACTGTACACTCGCAATTGTAGGAACGGATTGAATCTTCTCCTCCGACTGGCGTTCGATTAACCCCATGAAACCATTTTTATCCAACACTTTATCAAGCATTTCTTTAGGAAACGGAGTTCTTACACTCATGGCCTCGTTCACCGCAGAAACGTGAGCCATACTCGCGTGATTCTGACACTGCAGGTATAACTGAAACATTTCCGACACCGAGCTGCATCGATACGCTGCCATCTTCATTTGCAGCTGAGCTTTCTCCATTGGTCGCTTCAGGCGATTTTTCGGAAGCCCTCGAACGCAAACAGACTGCACAACATAATCGGTTCCAATTCGGCAATTCGGCGAAAGTTGCGTGAACAGGTCTCCCTCGAACTTGTCCAAGCAATCGATCAAGTCGACATCACTTCCCATCTGAAATGGCAATCCAACAGCAGCGGCCGTAAGTTTCCTGCCATAGTTGGTTAAGTCACTACAGAACGCGCCGAGACTGCAAGAAGACGGCATGTCTTTCAGGCGATATCGCATGCTAATCGTATCAAGAAACGAGGCCAAGATTGCTGAGGTTTGATAGAGATTTCCCTCGTCATAGCGAAGCAATGGAATCTCCCGCTGCTTTCCAATCTGTCGCCACACACGCTCCTGCGTTGACAGAGGCACAAACATTGGACTCTGTTCAATTAACTTGCTATAGGCGAGCGTTATATTGACCAAGCGAATGGAGTCCGTCATAGCTTCATCTGAAAAAGAATCAGATTTCAGCAATTTTCTTCCAAAATAAATCAGAAACCCTACCTGCACTTTGGAAGAGCACACTTTTCGGACTGAAAACAGGAACCGCGAAGTTCGTCTTGCTGTACTCATCGTTCAGATACTCTATGCACTGACTGGCCAGTCCAGAGTGCCCGTTATGACAGTCGAATATTGTTTGGAAACCCTTCAACGCCCGAAAGCAAATCAGTTCACTCCTTTTTCTTTCTCAAAATGCAAAGCTTTACCTGACAATTATCACACTCCTCAACGTACTGGCGAATGTTATCACAAAAATCCTCGGAAAGCTTTTCAGACTTCCACATTTCCACGCCGTTTGTGAATGTATCGAATGTTTCTTTTGAATCTGAGTTCTTGTACTCCTTGATAATGTTTATGGTTCGCGGATGGTAGCGTGTGTACAGGTAGTCTGTCCACGATTCAACATTCTCACTTAAGTTGTACTCCTTCTCCTCGATGTTTACCTCTGGATTGTCCAAATCTGCTTGAAATTCATTCTTGGGTAGAGCTTCGGACTCCATTACCTCCACTTCGGAATCGTCCCAAGCGAGGTCTTCCTTTATCTTATCAAGTGGATCCTCATTTTGGCTGCTCCTTAGCAATGGCTTATTATACAGCGCTCCATCCTCCGACAAGTGCCTCAACGAACCGTCCAAATCGACCAGCAGCAATCGGGGAGTATAGGTTGTCTGCCCCTAAAGCACACACAATTAGTCACTCACCCATAATGCGGCACTCTTCGTTCCCTTACCTTGTAATTCTGACCTTCTCTGTACAGAACATCATTGTCGATTTCGGATGGTTCCTCGTTTGAGTCATATTTGAATCCGGCTTCCTACAGACGAAGTGAAAGAAGGCGTTGCAGCAGATGGTGGCAGTTAATCGAACCGTGAATTACCTGAATATTCCACCAGTGAGCTCCGATATAATTTGAATAGTTTCCGAATTGAAATGTTAGGATTTCTCGTGTGTTTGTCATTGTTTTATTGATTCAGGAATTGTACGCGAAACAGGAGAAAAATACGTATTAAAGAGGTGCAACACGATGTTTTGTTTATTTCACATGACAGCCGGTTTGCGCTTGACAGATGTGGTCTCTCTGTTTTTCATGGGTTTACATGTGAACGACAGTTGAATCGAACTGAATGAGAATTGAATATGGGTTTACATTGATCATCATTTTTTAATTTAGCCTCGAATCTGTTCGCCTTAAAAGAATTGCAAGAACTAGGAATTTAATTGTAGATTGCTGATGGTTTCTGGCTTGATTTGAACTCATTAAATGTCATTGCAAGAGGTTAAGCTTACAGAGTGTGTGGAGGCTGGGCACATTTTGTGCATATTCTAGCCGCAACTACCACAAATTTGGTTATCAAGTGCCAGGATGTTGGCTTGAAATAATGAAGACTAACAAAGCTTGTGAACCTTTGACCAAATCATGTGTCATTCTTTTTCTCCACGAAAAGCTGTAAATCCAATGCAAACCACCTCGCAACTAGGAATGGCCATCAAGCCACTATAGTTCCACACTCCCGAGCTATGATTTGCCACTACTCCTGCTTCTGTTTGTTTTCGATCTTCCTCGCTTAAAACATCAAATCAAAAATCAGGCCACTTTCAAGCCACATCGAACCTCATACAAAATGTTGGTGCTGCTTCTTGTATTTCCCATAATGCTCCACTCGTTAATATCTCTTGCCACCGCAACCGGTCATGATCCTGAGCTGTTTGTGGCCGGAGGCATCTTGGAGGACAAACACAACGTTGCGAAGTACTTGGTGTCCATTCAGCAAAGCAAATACATTAAAAAATATTTCGGATATTTTCACATGTGTGGTGGATCGATAATTGGGAAAAAGAAGATTCTAACAGCCGCTCATTGCCTTGCGTAGGTTGCAAACAAATCCATAAATCCCTTTCATAATCATTTGCAAACTTACAGCGGCGCCAGTGGCGAGCAGTTCCCTGCAAGTCATCTCGTGGTGGTCGTGGGGATAAGGAATCGTTTTCAGTCCACCAGTAGAACTCGCATCATGCACCCGTCGCACTTTATTACGCATGACGGCTTCAATTTGAAGAAAAACAAGAACACTGCCAACGATGTAGGACTGATAATACTCAAGGAAAGCATTGAATTTGACAGCAACATGATCGAACCGATTGGGCTACCCTCTGTACCAGCTGTAGTGAAACAACGCTGCGTTGTAGTCGGATGGGGAAGAGTATTTCATGTATGCGTGATGCGACGCATTCCAGCACTTGCTTTTGAATGATTTTTTTTCCCAGAAAGGACCCCTTCCGGCTGAGATATCTTATGCGGAAGTTGAAATATTTTCACCAGCTCAATGTGAAGCGATGAATAAAATGATATATTCCACTATGATGATTTGTGCTGGTGACCCTTCTGGATGGAGAAATGACGCGTGTCAAGGGGATTCTGGTGGTCCGTTGATATGTGAAGACAGAGTTGTTGGCATTGTATCGGCGGGATATGAGTGCGCTTCTCCACGCTCCGCGGGATTGTATACAGACGTGTATCAGTTCTTGGAGTGGATTGAAAATGCTGGATGTGCGTTATGTGTGAACTGCGAATTGATTGTATTCGTCGTTGTTCAGATTTTTGTGGTTTGAGTTAAACGTCGAATATAGTGACCAGAAGGCCCGCTTTTACGTCATTTGTTCCGACAGAAATAAATAAAAATATTACAAGCAGCATAGCGATCCAAACTCACTGCAATTACAATTGCTACACAAATATGGAAAGTAGGGAAAGTGGGCTGAAGCCTCACAAAATCCCAGAATGTGTTCTGGAATTTCATTAGATGCTCCACAGAATCTGCGGAGAAGTTCGTCTCATACCCCTAGTTTCCTTGGGTGTTCACTGAGTTTGCAGTGACCTGTTAGGAAGTCTGTTTCCCTACAGTTTATTGGTCTGCTTCATGCCATGAGCGTTGTTCCAATTTCTGTCCGGATCCTTCTTTCCAGTTCCCTGAATTCTTCTCAGAGGACATGGTCTATTAC
This sequence comes from Eristalis pertinax, assembly GCA_907269125.1. NCBI lineage: Eukaryota > Metazoa > Arthropoda > Insecta > Diptera > Syrphidae > Eristalis > Eristalis pertinax. The sequence goes on from OU026149.1 coordinate 31,020,217, forward strand.
AGCACAGAATGGTTCAGGACCTGTAAAGGGTTCCGATGATACTTTCCCAGCTAGGGAGTCGGCCATTGCATTGCTGCAGGACCTTTATGACCAGGTGTCCAGCAGAATTTTACTCTTTTTCTCCTACTCAGCTCTTCTGCAGGCATTCCCGGGAAAGGTTGGATTTGATGTAGGAGTCTAGTGCCAAGACAGCACCATGCCTGTCCGACATTATTGCTATGTCGCAATTGGTCTATTTCCTGTCATGATTGATTTGAATGCATCTGTCTATGGCACATATTTCTGCTTGAGAGACGCTTGTGCATTTGCCCATGGATTCGTTGCAATTTGTCCTGGGTCCGAATATCCCTGCTCCAGTTTCTTCATCAGTTCTTTATAAGTGATGCGATGCATACTTGTGCGCCGCATCATCTTCAAAAGATTCTAGTCACCAGGTCAAATATTCACGATCGAAGATATCCACCAGCGCTCTTATGGCGTATTTTTTCAGACGACTATCGTTCACTTGGCTCTCTTCAGTGATATCGTCAATGGTTTGCAAAAGATGTAAGGAGAAAGACGTCGAGACGTTTGTTGGCACACGCGATTAGAGTCCAGCCCTTGTGCTTATGTGCCTAATGTTCCTCTTAAGGTATAACTAAGACGTAACTCAAAAGCTTGGGTTATTGTTTCTTCTCTTGTCCTTCCAGTGATTGACATACAATTCTAGAAGGATGCGGATTTCGCCGTGGGCTTTGGACTTCGTCAAGGGCTAGTCTTGTCACCTCTCCTCTTAATTATATATATGGACTGGATGCTGCAGCACAGCCGTGGCGAGGATTGTTCATCTTCCTTTCGCAGTGGACTTAGTTATCCTCACATCCTCCCAGACGGAACTACAGCAGCCACTCGATAGGTTAATGTGGACAGATCAGAGGATATGGTCATTTCCAGAATGCCTATGTAATGCACTCTACATACTAGTGGAGTCCCATTAAAGCAGATGTAGAAGTTGAAGCATGTCGGGGTCGTTTTCACGAGTGATGGGAGGAGTAATGCTGAGCTTTCCTGTAGGATAGTCCAAACTGGGTCAGTTTTTAAAACAGGTGGAAGATATGTAATCAGAAAGGCCGAGCTTGGTGTCAAGCCAAGTTAGCGTTTCAATTCTCACCGATGGTCATGAAATTTGGCTAATGACCGAAAGAATAAGATCGCGAATACAAGCTACCGAAATGAGATTTATTCGTGCTATGGTGGGAGTTACTCGCCGTGATAGGGTGAGAAGCATGGCAGTGCTGAGCAGCTGGTTCTTCGAACGGAAAGGGCAATGTTTCGATGGTTTGGGCACGTGGCACGAATGTCTCCATCATCACGGCTTCCGAGGTGTGCACTTAGGATTTATGATTCCATTAGATAGGCTACCGCTTGCAAGACTCAGGACGACGTCTCCAAGAAACTCGCCTGATTGCGTTTGGCCATAACGGATCAAGTGGCCTGGAGATCTCTAGTGCGTGCTTTACCTCCGCAACCTCTGTTGAGGATGATGATGACCAGGATGTGCACTTTGTTTAACTTATCCTCCAACTCAACCCCAACACTGTAGCCAAAAACAAATCGTTAAAAACTTCGATCATAGGATTCATTCGCTTACCTGTGTATCAGCTTGAACTTCCACTCAATCAAATGAAAGAACTTAAAAATAAAATAACCAAGAAACAACCACATACTCGGCAGCAATTTACTTTTATTAATCTGGACTGGAATACAAAAATGTGATGTAAACAAATATATTTCAGCGATTTCAGTCGATTTCTGTGAGGACGAATGACGGATTACTGAATTTGTTGTTTCTACCTCTTACGTCGAAATTTACATTTTCCATTTCAGCTACGCATCAGAGATAGTCTGAAACTATGAACGACGAGAGTGGAAGTTTGTGGCATAATCGCGGTGAGATAAGTCTGGTTCGACCATCCGAACTTCACGACATTTACAAAACAAATAAGTATGCGAAACAGAGGTAAGGGAGAGAATAAAGTCTTTAATCCCATCCCATTAGTCTGGTCGGTCCATAAATGAAGAACAGAACGTCAGGACAATTTACAGAGAAACAGAATAAAATTGTTCACCCCATTTTTGAATGGGACTTTGCTGAAGATATATCATGCTTGCTGCTACCTGACACCAGATTGTAGAACATTCACGCAGTCATGTTTGCAGAAGAGTATACTTTTCCTTCTCGTGTAGATTCACTGCAATCTCAGTGGTTGTCTGCCTTATGAACCAGAATATCACTAGATCTCCAAGTTTTACGAAGATATGGCTGCCCTTAGGACATTGACTCGCTTAGTGGGACCACGACTGCTGCCTGGTAGTACAATGGACCAGTTTTTGAGTCATCCAGAGTAGAGTTTCAAAAACCACCGACAAAAAAAAAAACGACAGCGAATTCAAAAGCGCTTCCATTAGCAACACCATTTTCCCAAGAATTTGTTCAGCTTCATAAATCGACATACTTTCTCAGCGCCCCATTTGACCTGCATCAAGTTAGAGAGCAGGTAACACACAAGGGTAGTTAAATCGATGTTAAGAAATGGAAGTATAATGAGAAGTGATGAATGAATGACATCCAGTTTCCAGTGAACTGCCAGAATGGCTGCAGAACTGTTTCAGCGGAGTGGCGTTCAGTGAATTTACATTGTTTTGCTGCCGTCCCGGCTGTAACTGATGAGTCTTAATCCACAAGCCTCTTCAGGTAGTAGATTAGGTAAGAGTGGCACAAAGGCAGTCACACACCAGAGGTGGTCCATTGTGATACCACGCGGACACTGACGTCTCCCAACATTGGAACCAGTTGGTGCTTGCAATGAAGCGATTTGGTAGTCTATGCGTGGCGCTGTTTAGCTCGTTAAGATTATCGAAAGAGTAGGCCCCTAGGTGTAAGTACCTACGACTCTCCAGAGAGGTGCACGACCAGAGTGGGTGATTTCTCTTCAGGTAGAAAGTCTCTGCTTTTGTATTGCATCGGGATAAATGAACTGCTCAAAAAAGCTGGGTCAACCCCGATTTGTATCCGCTTTCTGAAGATGCCGGTTTGGTTTTGAAAGTAATTCTGCATTCAGCCACGAAATCAAACTACAGTCGCTTTTTCACGGGATATACTTCACACGAGTTAGAGAGTTCGCCTCGGAGGATGGTTTGTTGTATGAACAATTTAGGGGGAATGCTAGAAATTTGACTTAGAGAGAGTCCACTGCATTTCAGTTTAATGGTACTGTCACGAAGTTGTACAACAAACATACATCTTCTTAATCCATACTCTCCATCCTCGAACACACAAGCGCTATTCATCCCAAACGAGTTTGCTGTATTGAGGGGACTAAATGAATGTGCGAGAAACCACTGACTAACTCGTGTGCAATTGCCCATGTCAGCGGGAAGATTTTGTGTGGAAACTAAGTTCCAAGTCGGCAACATATCGGTGATCCCCGGAAGCACTCATCGAGATCTGCAAAAAATACTTCTTTTCATTATATACAAGAAACAGATGCTTTCTGCCAGCGTACTCGAAATAATGTTAGTCGGACGTAGTCCATGCCGTTTCTTTTGTAACTTTGCAAATTTGTACCACTTTTCGCACGTTTTGATGACGGAATCTTGGAAACGGACGAGTCCCAAAGTAGCATAGCGTCCTCATATTTCCATAAATACTTGGTTTTAGCAGATTTGCCGTGATATCTGAAGCTAAGGTGTAGGAAACGTAGTTTTTCAACGAGTAACTGAATATGTTTGTCAACAAACAGTGGCGCCATGATCCATGGGCAAACGCACCAGCATCTTTCAAGCAGAAATCTAAGCCAGACACCTGCGTTCAAATCAATCTTGACAGGAAATATGCCAATTGCGACGCAGCAATAATGTCGGACAGTCGTGCCGCTGTCTTGGCACTAGACTTCTACATCACCAAATCCAAGCTTGTGTGGGAATACCTACAGAAGCTTGCAGAGCTGAGTTGGAGAAAAAGAGTAAAACTCTGCTGGATACCTCGACATAAAGGCATAGAAGGCAATGAAATGGCCGACCCCCTAGCTAGGAAAGAAACATCGGAAACCTTCACAGGCACTGAACTGTGCTGTAGAAGACCATGTCCTCAGGGAAGTGAAAGGTGGTTAAATTTTAAGGGCCGATGTTGAATGTGAACCACACCTAAGAGTCAAGTTTTTTTCTGCATTTCATTTGACATTTCTCAATTTCAGACTAAATCAATTTGAACCATGGAAAGATACACAATCGAGCAACGCGTTAAAGTTATTCAGGCTTATTATGAAAATGGGCGTTCAAATCAAAATGCATATCGTGCACTTTGTGATTTCATGGTCAAATTTGAGGTTTTTCCTCGTTCTTCATCCAACTGCCACAAAATTTCCGCATTTGGGCGAAAGATAATCCAAGAGTGATTGTCGAAGAACCAATGCACCCACAAAGAGTGACTGTTTGGTGCGATTTATTGGCTGGCGGCATCATCGGGCTGTATTTTTTCCAAAATGAGGCCGGTCAGGCAGTTACTGTGAAATGATAACGAACTTTTTATGGCCCGAATTGGAAGATATGAATGTGGACGATATGTGGTTTCAACAGGACGGTGCCACTTGCCACACAGCTAACAAAACAATGGCTCTTTTGAGCGACAAATTCAATGGCCGTGTTATTTCACGTGGTGGCGATGTCAATTGGCCGCCAAGATCATGTGATTTGACACCGTTGGATTTTTTTCTTTAGGGTTATTTGAAAGAAAAGGTGTACGTCGATAAGCCAGCAACAATTCAAGAGCTAAAGAATGAGATAATTCGGCACATTAACGGCATAGAACCTCAATTATGCTTCAGCGTCATCGAAAATTTGGACCATCGGATGGAGGTGTCGGCCGAGTTCGCCATTTGGCCGATATTTTGTTCCATACATAATTGAGCTATACCAATATTATCATGATAAAAAGAAATGACAATAATTTCCTAAATAATTTGTGTTTTATTCAAAATCAACATCGGCCCTCAAAATTGAACTACCCTTTAGAAAGAAGGAACCAGACTGAAACTGGAACAACGCTCATGGCATGAAGCAGGCCAAGAAAATCGAGCAAAGGTTGGAGGCATGTATCAAGATGAGCAAGAGCAACCGCCGTATCCTAACAGGTCACTGCAAACTCAGTGAACACCCAAGGAAACTGGGAATATGCGACGAACGTCTCCGCAGATTCTGTGGAGCATCTAATGAAATTCCAGAACACATTCTGGTGCATTTGCCCACAAAAGGCAATGAATCTGGGCAAGCACCTGTCATCAGAGGAAGAATTTAAGTCACTAGAACCATGGGTGTTTTCATAAGCGTCGGAAATCTGCGCTAGTACAATCGCATTTCTTTTCTCATGCGTTGTTGAACACACACATGTCTGCTGGCTTGCCTTTGTACAAAATAATTTTCTTCCAATCGACTCTGCAGTCGAAAAATAATGACTGACCAATCTGCCCCACATCGATGAGCTATTGACGCTTATGAACAGTAGGTACTGCAGTTAGTATGATCGTATATCTGCATTAATGAACATGGATAACGCAGTCCTTTGTTAGACGTTTATGAAAACACCCCAACTCTCATTCTCAGATTCCTAAAGAAAACTGGCTTAGAGACAACTCTCTAGAATAAATCACTTCCATCTATGAGCAACATGAGTCCACAAACCTCAATACAACTCTGAGAAGAACTGCATGTGAGGGGAACTCCCAAGAGAACAAAGAGAGTTTGGAAAGGGGGCACAATAACCTGGAGGCCGCGGTGAAACGTGCCCTCAGCAATAACAATAAATGGCCCCGTGAACGAATAGTCTGATGTTCTTCTTTAGAAATAGATGAACAGTAGACGCAAACGATTAAAGGGCGCAATGGTGAACGTGCCCATCAAATTCAACAAAAAAAAAAGCAAGGTTGTCCCAATGAAATAACAAAAGTACGATTGGATTCGCATAAGCCCAACATGCTTGCTCCAATGCAGTTACAGTTCTCCACAAGATTGTTGGGTAAAACAATTGTGGGATGAAGCTGAAAAAGGAATACCAAATAATTGTGTTTAAAACTGAAAAAGAATATCCAACCCACTTTGTAAGCGCATGCAGCTGAATTAGTTCAAAATTCCATTTAAAGGGGAAAAGGAATGAATGTTAGTGAAAGAATAAGAGAACAACAAAATGATCCCGCCGCTCCTATTTGTGTGCAAATGATTGCAGGAGTCTGCAGAAAACCAGATATGCGTAGCAGTTCCGTATATCCTTTCAAAGGCGATCAAGACGCCCGCGTATCGGTACAAACAAAAGTGGAACAAAGGGCAAAATAAAATTGCTTCAAACGTGAGCACCCACATACAATTTCCGATCTGCTTCACATCACATCTCCATCACCCAGCGACAAAACAAACTGAATTGAATTCACAATCAAATCCAACTGTGTTAGCTTTGGAGTGGACTGTGATTTGTGTGAATGCTTGTGCTTTTCGAGTCAAACCAAATTTTTTGTGTCAGACGCCAATGGTGATACAACAGTCGAGGGCACGATACGAGACAAGCTCGGCGTCTGTTCGGAACACACGAGTCTTAAATCGATCGACAACGTGCCCGATACAAAAAGAAAAGTAAGCGAATAGTTAGAACAAATAAGTCAACGCCCTTGCGTGTGGGGTAGGGAAGTAATTTATTACTTTCTTTCATTTTTTTTTTGTTTTTGTTTATGATCTACAATTATGAATTTTTACTTGTCCTGAACTTAGCTGGTTAAAACTCTTAAAACTGTGTGCGTATGTGTGTATGTTTTACATTACCATGAACGTTGGTTTTGATATCCGGACCTTTGGTAGCCCTGACCCTGGCTTGCGACTGCCCTATTGTTGTAAGAGCCCCCACCGGCATTGTTCGAGCGGTTCTGATTGGAGCGATTCTGATTTCCCATGCTGTTGCCACCATTACCATTACCACCACCACCGCCGCCGCCATTATTGTTGTTGCCACCATTGGAGTAACCCCCATTGGAATAACCACCAACCATTGTGTTGGTGTTTCTCGTTTTGTTCATGTTGTTATTTTTGTTGGGATTATTATTGGTCGACTGACCACGAATATTTGAATTATTGAAAGTACCGCCATCAGTGGGGAACCGTCGAGGCTTAAACTCGACTATGCCCAAGCCGAGGAACACCATGAAGTCGCGACTTTGAAGAGCCTGGAAGGAGTGCTCATCGACGCAAACGGTGATACTCTGACCATTGGGATCGGTTTCTCTGTTTATGATGCGCCACTGGCCGGTCTGCAACGAGCTATTTTGCTTCTCGAGTATATTGAGGATCTCCTCGGGCGATCGGAAATCTCCGGGGAGATACAAACTGAGGACCACCGGTTGTGGTAAGGAGTTTCCCTCAACCAAGCGGACGCCAGCTCTTTCCCAACGCGAGACTAGCGATGCCAACCAATTGTGACTCAACTGATCGGCACAGATTAACTTCAACCAGCCGTTCTCAAAGGATGTACCCAAGAAACGAATTAAAGGACCTCCCTGAGGAATTTTGAAAATTTCATTTGTGATGGCTTCTTTCAAAGCCTCAAGTTTCATTTCGTCAAGTTGAACGCTCGGGAAGTTTATTGGGACAATGCCAACTTCCAGGGGACAGTTCTGGTTGAAGTTATCCTTTCTCGGACCGTTTTGGTTCTGCCGGTTGTCGTTGCCGCGGTTGTTGTTGTTATTATTATTATTATACGGGACTTGGCGATCATTTCGGCGAGGAGCTCTCTCAGCCCTGTTATCAGTGTTAATGGGTTTACCTCCAGCGACATTGGCTTGCTTTTGTTTTGGCTGGGCATTATTGGCGGGCATGTTTGGAACCGGTTTCTTTTGGATTGGGGCCTTTTGATTTGCACCCACCGCTTTCTTTTGGATCGGGGCCTTTGGATTTGCACCCACCGCTTTCTTTAGAATGGGGACCTTTTGGACAGGAGTCTTCTGTGGAACAGCACGATTGCCAGCCATCTGTGGGAGGGCCTTTTGCAAGGGACCCCTAGCGACTCCACCAGGTTTCTGTAGCCTTTGTGCTGCACCAGCAACCAGGCCTTTGGCCATTTTTTGTGCACGACTTACTTGAACGACGGTATTTCTAATGACGGTCTTTGGCCCATTCGGTCCTGGCACAACGTTCCTTTTGGCGATACGTCCTTGAACTGGTCCAACAGCCGGGCCCCTCTGCTGAGGTTGATTTGCACCAGCTACCACTCCACTAGCAAGAACGAGCAAACGCGCCTGATCAGCGTTCATACCGCCACCAACTAATTTTGAATATTTTTTTCGCTGTGAGAAGGTCAAACGACGCCCCTGGATGTCACCCATAATCTGGGTGTTCAGTAAATTTTGAACTGGGAAATTTTGACTTTGCTGAACAGGCAAACCTGTTCCAGAGAGTAAGTCACGCGCTCTTTTTTCGGCCATAACATTTTCAATGGCACTTGTGGCAGAAATACCTTGGTCCATAAGACGACGTATCTTCCTTCGTCCGGCGCCCGAAATCTTGTTCGCTCTTTGATAATCGGAATTCTCCATGGTTTGAAGGAAATCTCGGCAACGGAGGCACACTTTAATTTGCAGTCCGTCGGCTTCGGAGAACTGAAAATATTCGCAAATTGTACACTCTTTAGCAACACTATGGATTTTTTTTTGTTTTTCACTAGAACTTACCTTAATGCCACTTATTTCCTCAAGAATATGAGCGAATGTTTTTGGAAAATTATTGATGGTGGTTGAGTCAGCGCGAATGGTATTTTTCATGCAAAGTCGACAATCTGAAACACAAAGGAATATATAACTTTAATATTTTTTTCTGGTCTGGTTTTACTTTACAAACACTAACTTCTTCCACCGCGAGCCATTCTAATGATAAATGCACGAGAAAGCTGTTGAGAATATATTTTATAAATTAGTGAAAACCTTGAGATCTCCTAGCTTCAGCTTCCACGCCTTGCGATTTTTTGACCGAAATCAAAATGGTAGAGCGCAGTTTATGTATCGGTGCGTTGTATGGACAGCATTGGTAATTAGCAGAACTGCCTAACCATTGGCGGCTTGTGGTAATGCAGTTCAATAATTGATTTTTATGGAAGTTATGCACTTTTCAGTGCTTACAATCCATACAAATTTATTATGCGCATGTACAATTTTTGGCAGTATATATATATATATATATATACGTACACATGTATGAAGCATTCAACACAAATGTTATACATTTAAGGTAGCTCTTTGTATCTTAAAGTTTGCTTAAGACTTTCGATATGAATAAAGCAGCTGATTATGAACAGATATGTGAGCAAGGTCGTTATCAGGTATCTCATAATATTGTTGAAAGCAAACATTAATTTTAGATATAGACTGCAGCAGATAACAAATAAAAACAATTTATAACTCTACTCTGTCGAACGATCTGCTACCGATAATGTAGTCCTTTGCACGACAGAACTTGGCATCACTCAACTTCTTCCTCTGGTAATTTGACAGCTGTCTAAACGTCTCGTTTCAAAAACATGTGCGGTGTACTTGTTAATGTGTTTTGATAAATCTTCTAAAATATCACCGAAAATCAACCAAATATCTATATTTTCTTTGTAAAAAACGCGGCAAAATGGAACCCAAACCGGCTGTAAAACAATTCCACGAAATGGAACTGGATGACAGGATCCTAAAAGTACGGTCTTTTGCCGATTTCACGAATACACATCATAAACACCTCTTTTTATAGGCAATTTCGAAACTGGGCTGGACACAACCGACACTTATACAGGAAGCTGCAATCCCCTTGCTTCTCGAGGGGAAAGATGTCGTGGTGAAGGCCCGCACCGGCTCTGGAAAGACAGCCGCTTTCGCTTTGCCATTGATACAGAAAATCTTGAACTCCAAACTGAACGCTGCGGAACAGGCAACAACGGCATTGATTCTATCGCCAAGCAAGGAGCTTTGTCAGCAAACAAAGTCTGCCATTGAGCATATGTCGTCCAAATGTGGCAAGATTATCCGCATTGCCGATGTATCGTCGGGTGATGTTGCCGCTCAGAAACACGTTCTTGCTGAAAGGCCGGATATTGTAGTGACAACACCCGCAAAGATCCGAAATCATCTTGAGTCTGGGTCGATTGATCTAAGAAAACTGGAAACGGTGATTGTGGACGAGGCGGATCTCGTGTTCAGCTTTGGTTTCGAACAGGATTTTAAGAAGTTGGTTAACTTTTTACCACCAATTTATCAAGTAAGTGACTCGGTTTTTGTCGGAGGCATCTTTATGAATGTTACTAGGCCGTTCTAGTGTCGGCGACTATCACAGACGACGTGATGAACATGAAGAGCATAATCCTGCACAATCCAGCGATCCTGAAGCTGGAGGAGCCAGATTTAGTGCCAGAAAGTCAGATATCCCATCAGCGTGTCTTGGCGGAGGAGAATGACAAACCAGCGATTCTGAGCGCACTTATCAAACTCCGGCTGATTCGTGGAAAAAACGTGATTTTCGTCAACTCGGTGGACAGATGCTACAAGTAAGTATGAGTCGTGACGTGCCACCATTTGTTTTTGTCTCGATGATGATCGTGGAAAATCTCTTGATTGGGCATGGCTTTGCCTTGGCTCACGGATGATGTGATAATCTTCTCTCTGAGGGTTTTCGTTTCCTGAATCCACTCGAACAACGTGGTTCCTTTGAGTAAGCTCCCTTTCTCTTGCAGACTCAAGCTCTTCCTCGAGCAGTTCAGCGTCAAGTCATGCGTTTTGAACTCCGAGCTGCCGACAAAGATTCGCATTCACACGATCAACCAATTCAATCAGGGCAACTACGACTTCATCATCGCTTCGGACGAGCACATGTTGGAGAACCCCGGCAGGGCCAAGAGTGACAAGGAGTCTGGAGCTTCTAGAGGAATCGACTTTCAGTGTGTGGCGAACGTGATCAACTTTGACTTTCCCCTCGACGTGAGCTCGTACATTCACAGAGCTGGTCGAACAGCGAGGGGCACAAATAAAGTAAGTTACAATTCGAACACTCCCGCATAGCACACCAAAGACTGTTTTGATTCTACCCTAGGGATGTGTTCTATCCTTCGTGAGCCTTAAGGACCAGGAGGTAAACAATGCTGTCGAGGAGCGCCTGAAGACCGGTTATATGAGCGAGGATAGCGTCATCAAGAACTACCAATTCAAGATGGAAGAAGTGGAGCCGTTTAGGTATCGCGCCAAGGACGCTTGGCGTGCGATAACACGCATCGCCGTGCACGAAGCCCGTTTGCGCGAGATCAAGACAGAAATCTTCAACAACGAAAAACTGAAGAGCTTTTTCAACGACAACAACCGAGAGTTGCAAGTACTGCGTCACGACAAGCCCTTGAAAGTGGTCAAGGTGCAGCCGCATTTATCCCACGTGCCCGAGTACATCGTCCCGAACTCACTGAAACGCCTTGCAAGCAGTACAAACCAACGCGCCGCAAAACAATCGCGAAACTTCTCATCAGCCAAGTCGGCCTATGAAAGCCAGCAAAGTAACCCCCTCCTCTGTAGTGACATAGACTACGCCAAAAAGCGTGGGTCTCGAAGAAAATAAAATAAACTCGTTTACACTTCAATAATACGTTTAAACTTTATTTTGTACTTGAATCCAAAGTAACTGCGAGGCCACCTAATTCCGTGGTCTCGCGACTGTCTCGGTTATTGTCCTCTTCATCGTCAGATAGCAGTGATATGCTGACGTCCATCTTTTGTGGACTGCTCAGTCTTTTGTTTGGAGAGCCTGCCTCACTACTTTCTTTGGGAGTGATTGTGTCCAGTTTCTTTTTGAGCTTTGTAAGTGAAACCTCATAGACCTTGTCTCCCACGGCTGTGCGAACCGTAGTCTCGCTGGTAAGCATCGGAAAGATTCTCGATTTTGCAGCCTCCTCATCTTCCTCACCCGACGACAGAACTATACTGGTTTCGACATTTGAATTCTGCGCGGGTCCGTATTCCTCATCGGTGGAAATTATTTCAATTGTTTCCGACAGCTGAGATGTTTTGCTTTCTATGCGACCATTCACACGTTTCGTCTTTGGTCGCTTCTTTGGGGTTTTTTTTCGACTATCGCCAAGAAGACGTCGCTTAAGGCGTTTGTTCTTGAACAAACTGTGAGATATATAAAACAGGACGGATTTCGGCTTTTGTTCTGGAAAGGAAAAAAAAATCGGTCTTAGCAAAATATCAGGGGAATTCCAACAGACCACGCTCACCCTTACTTGCCGACATTTTTCTGTTTCAGATAAATTTTTGGCACAAACCGCAACCAGGGTTTATCTCGGTTTCTTGCGTAATTTATTAAAGCTCACATACGCCGATGTCTTTTCTGTTCTATTCATGAGAGTATTCTTTTCATATTGATAAAAATTCGTAAGGAATGCAGAAAGATAAAAATATTTAACTAAATTAACTAGATTTGGTAAAACACTAAAAGAAAAAGTCTTGTTTGTTTGCAAACAAATATTTCTTGATACTTTGGTGACGCAAGCTGACAAATGGAAATTGTGAGTGGCATTTTGAAGTTAACCAACAGGGATGTGATTGAGTCGAAACTTTTTATCGAAATTATTAAATTTGGTATTTGTTATTTGGATTCTCTATTTATCTATTTATGTACACTTGTTAGTGGAGTTCACATTAAATAAATTATCTGTCTGGTTATCTCGCCTAGCAGATAATATAGCATTCACACTATGCTGCAGGCTTGACATATTTCAAATGTTAAAAAAGCGGCGCTCACACTCAACAATTTCTCGATACGATTTGCTTGACAACAGTGGTTGATAGATCAAGTCGTCGATGTGAACGCACAAGTTGGCAGACTTGTAGTACGGTAGACAAAGCATTTTGATTTTTTCCAATTTGACAACAAGCAAATCGTATCGACAAATTGTTGAATGTGAACGCCGCCAAACGTCGGCGTCCAAACGCGTGTGCATTTGCTGCAATTCTAAACATAAATGAAATGCGAATTGAGAGAATACGAATAGAAATGTAGTAAAGAGGTTGATTTCTGCTTTTGATTGTCTTCACTTCAGAAAATTGCTCATATAAAAAGCAAGAATCAAACCCAATCTCTTTGTCTGCGTTAAAAGGCATATTTTAATTAACAATACCAAATGTGAAGAAAAGGTGACATGTGATCTTACATAAGTTCTCTAGAAACGCCTTTAAATTTGTCGACACAATCTGCTCGATAATCGTGTTTGATGGGCGAAATCGTCAATCTGAACACTTGCTGCTACAAGTTAGCTGATTTGGTTGAGATTAGGTTTGAGTTGGCAGAGCATTTTGACTTTTTCCAATGTGTCGTCAAGCAAATCGTATCGACAAATTGTGAGTTGACATTTTCCACATTTCATTAGCGGCGTTCACACTGTACTACAAATCGGACGACCAAGTCGAACAATTTTTCTTGATCTTGATGTTCTAGGTGTGAATGCTCGTACGACAAGTCGTTCAGATAGTTTGAATGGTAGTTAAATTTGTTCACCTTTGTAGCTTGGTCGGAGTGTGACAACTTGTCGAACTTGATTTCGAAGAGTGAACATCAGCGCCGCCAAAGGAAATGACGTGTACAAATTCTGCTAATAATTTTAATGTTGTAAGCAAACGGCCATATATATTTTTTAAGTACTTCTTCATGTGCCCATTCTCAAATAAATACGGCAATATTCAGAAGAATAAAATGATATTCAAATCAAATCGTTAAAGCAATTAAAAGAGTTGAGCGATTGCGTTCAGAGTAGAAATAAAATACATACAGTCAAAATCGCTTGCAGCATCGGTTATAACGACCAAATTCGACTTGAAGGTCGTAACACACCGTCCTCCACCGACCATGGAGATGAACAGCCATCCATGGTCTCTTTTTTCGTGGACAAATTATGATATGTCATTTCATTTGAACGTTGGGTGCCAGAGAGACAACATCAACCAACCACTAATATTCACTAAATTTGTTCATGTCATGTTCATCAAATGCAGTTTTAGCGCGACTAGCGTTCTTAATTGCAAACAATTGGCATTGATGCAATGCATCGCGGTCTAAAACGTCATACAAATCTAAAACATCAAACAAACGCATCACAAAGAGTCCGTCGTGGCATTGTGGGTATGTGCGTCGACTCCTACACACTGGAACATCTGCGTCCAGGTTCGAATACCAGTACGACAAAAATAATTTTCACGGGCCCACCTTTTTCGAGTCACTGACATGTTCAAAGAGTATAACTGTCTAGAAAAATCTTCTCAAACTTTGTTGTGCCGAGTCGGCATAAAACTGTTCCTTCCACTCTTGAATAATAGCAACCAGCTGTGAAGTCGGCCATCTTTATAGCACCTGATTTCTGGGATTAAGTTGTTAACTCTGTCGCTCAATTTCACAGAGCTACTTAGGTCACGAGAGCTACATATTACAGCGGACAACTTAGGGTTGAATTCTCACGGGATATCAAAATCAGTTCGAGTTAGAGAGAGTTCTACTTAGGTAGAGTCCACTGTAGCTACATTTACGTCAACGACAGTGATTGTGTTGATGATGGTAAAGGTGAGGAGTGGAACGGATTTGTCACAGCAAATTCACTTCGTTGCTAAACAACACTCAACTTATGATCATGTACATACACAGATCTACACCAATTTTAGTATGGATGAGCTTGATATCTAATGCTCTATTGGTCAAAAGCGTCTCCCATAGCTTTAGCCGGCTTACTGTTGTTTCTGTTCACATATTCGGAACTCAAGAGTCACTAATGCATAAAGTAGAAAAGTCCCTAAACGGTCGTCAACCATCATCGTCTCCTGTTTATGACAATTCGTCAACAATAGGTTTTGCTAAGAACGTGATAGAGCTAAGAAAATATGTGCTTTAAATTCTGGCCTGTCCTCCTTGCACGGAAAATGGTACCAAACTTTCCACAACTGTTCTACATAAGTTTACATACCTGGTGCATTCTCATGCAAAAATGTTTATGAATCATTAAGACGTTTACACGAACAAGAACAAAGCAAATCAAATTCTGCATGAAATTAATCGACTCAAAAAACCAACAAAAAAATGCACAAAAACTATCATAAATGCTCAAGTGAGTTGCGCTACTTGTGAAAAACAAAACAATAACAACTTCGAGGACGACAATAACGACCATTGGCATTAGTGTCCTTGAAGGTCAACGAAACCGCCACCACCTAAGCACAAAGTTTTCTTCATGTATCCAACGACGGTCTGCTCTACCCTCCACTGCTTACCAGTCCAAACAGCAGCTGCTCCTATAGAACTGATTGAGTCGTTTCCATCCTTGTTGTGCCGTCCCTATAGGTATGTACAAAGCCACACAAGGAAACACGATGAGTGTGTGAGCAAGGCAAACGCTTTGAGTATATAAGAAAATTCCTGCGTGTAATTTATTCCAATCCCGGCGTAGTATTTCAAGAATCGTACATAATATAAGACGTCCGGGGACTGTATCTTCCCGGTGACTGCAAGAAAAATGGGCAGTAGAAAAAAAGTTGGCACCACCCACAAAATAGAAAGTGTTGAATGCCTTGAGTTGGCTGGCAGTGATTTTGAGTGAGCCCACGGTGCGCAGGTTTCCAATTGATGAAAGCTTTTGTGCAGACACATATTTTGGAATTGCGAACCGGAAAGAGGAGAATGCCGACAGTTGCGGAAAGGATGCTGTACGAGAACAATCGACGCGCAAGGAGTGTGAATTTGGTGAACGACGAATAGTTACGTGCAAGGCGTTGAAAAGTTGTAGATGCCGACGCGAGTAAATAAATATGTTCCCGTGACTTTGCTTTTGTTTTTATGACATGTGACTGTAAGGGGTTCAAGAAAAGAAGACCATCAATGGTGGTCTTATGTAGTCAAGGCCTCTTTATTTCAGTTTGAGGGCTTAATTGCAGTTGCTGGCAGGCGGACGTGTATGGCGAGTGCAGTTTCAGCAAAAAAAAACTTGTTGCTAAGATGGAAACGTGCTGCCATAAATGATGAACCTTTATAAGTGGAAAATGAGAACACACAGGGAATCAAGCTGTAGTTAAATAACTTAGGCGCAGCGGGCTAATTTTTGAAACACTTTCAGATTCAAGTACAGTTCATTAGTTTTAATTAAGCATGTATTACTTTATGTGACTCTACAATACGGGGTGGACCTGGGCCTCAACCCACAAGTCACTTCAGCTAGCACCATCTCTGGTTAGCTGGATCCAGTTACACGTTACGTACGTCCTTTGCTGTTGCCCCGCCTTAGACAGAGCCAAGCAAAATACTTTTCGGCACAACTTCCTCTTGAAGTCACTTCGATGCGGTTTCCGTGAACATTTTCCCAAGTACATCTTACTGTGATTAGTTGTGTTGCTTCTCAGTAGCACCGCCTAACCTGAAAAACAACGAAATTATCACGAAGCGATAGAAAAATAAGCAACACAAGCCGCGTCAATTTGGCAGATTAGGCTGGTTAGGCTTTGCATTTTTTGTCACACAAAGCACATCGACTATGACCAAGAAAAAACAAAATTAGTGATAGAATGTATCGCTGACGCAATCCACTTTGAATTTGCAAATTTGGAAGATACCAAACCATGGTATTAAGGAGCGACTTAAAGGAGACTTTACACTACGATGGCATATGACACAAGGTCACAAAAGTATATATTTAGCCACGATTTGCTTGCTTGCTTGCTACAACTAGCAAAGTAGAATACCAGAACAAGCCCATTAGGTTAGACGAAAACAGGCTTCTTCACAACGACTTTATATAGATGCCTACCGTTTCATTGTCATTATAAGAGCCTACCGCAGTGGAGAATGTCAAATCATCGTCTGCTTAATAAAAATTAGCTATTACCTAAGCCAGTCCCTCTACATTATGCTACCTTACTTGCCGACGACTAATGGAGTGTCGGAGCTGAGTTAGTATTGCCTTTCATTGTTGATGGTCCGAGGCTAGTTATCTGGATCCAGTTGTCTTACATTTCCGATGATTTGGTCTTTATGACGAAGGTTCAGTTAACTCATTCTCTCATCTCGATGTGGTCGAGCTCTGCAGTCGACGGATTTTGGACCATATCCACATCTTGGTACAGCTCGTAGATTTCGCGAGTATGTCTTCTCCTCCATTCAGCTTCCTCGCAGACGGGCCCGTACATCCGATGCAGATTTTTTCCTTCGAAGCCCTTGCTTATCATTCAGCTTTCGCTTCCAGACATTATACTGGTGTAATAAGAATTTCGTAGGTCCTTAGAGTCAAGAGTTGTCAAAGATCTTCACTGGGGCGCAATTCACGTTTATTGGAGTTGATGTTCAAACATCTCTTTACTCGCACAAATGTGGACATAATTGTAATGATACTAAGTTCAACGTTCTATCATCAAGAAAAGGACCCGTTTCGGCAGAACCAGTATGATTATGATAAAGCGATAAAAAGGCTTAGTCGAATTAACTAAAGGAAGTTCATGAAGCATAACACGAATGACATTCACTCACGACTGACTGCGGTCAAAAGAAAATATCAGACCAATATGTAATGTAAGAGTTGAGACACAGGTCTACCCTGGGTAGTGCCACACAAAGAAGAAGAAAAAAGAAGTACTTTAATTTTGTTTTTTAACACACCTCGTGGTAGGAAAGGCTAAAAAATTGCTAAGAAAATTTCTGAATTCAGCTAAGTTGTAGCACGTACTCTAACGACGCTCAGCTCTGACTATTCGAATCCATATTTTCACGGCTTCAAAGATTCAATATAAGTTTAAGTTTAATTAAGTGTCGCCATTTTCTAAAACGGACCATAATTTGTGGGCTTCCAGAGGGTCCGTGGAAATTTGTTTTGGAACGTTTCTTTTAGGCATGCTTGTGTCGTGTTTGCTTTATAAGCGAGAGCGGAGTTTTGTTGTGGGGTCTTCAAATAGCACTGTTTTAAGAGGCTTGACAATGTTCTCTAAAACATCTGTTTAATGAACTTTCGCTGAGGTCTTAACAGAAATGGAGGTTGGTGGCTTCAAATAGGCAACTCCCCAGCAAACCATAACAGAGGCTGAGTGGTGCCCACGTTGTCTTGTCAGAATGAGCTCAGACGTATGTCGTGATGACCGAGTACAAATCCTTTCATTCTGTTGAAAGACTCTTTTATGGTGAATAGTTTCGCATCAGTAAAGAGGATTTTTCTGCGATCATTGGGCGGATGTTGTCCCTTTCCATGATTCCAGACAAATGAGGTTAAAACTGGTAACGCGGTTCTCGAATAACAGTCAAGATCATTGGGATCGATGCATTTGGGAATCAATAAATTAATTCCTGTACCAAACATTTGCTTGTTCTAGGTAGTATCTGTGTTTGTTTAGAAACAGAGAGGCAACTGCAACCAATAAGATTAAGTAGCATTTACTCATTATAAGCCAGTTTATAAGGCAAAACCACATTAATGAAAGGATATTAATAATGTATGATCCTATCTGCGAGGAGGGTGAATGGAGGAGAAGACGCAACTGCGAAATCTACGAGCTGTACCAAGATGTGGATGTAGTCCGGAAGGCAGAAATCCGACGACGACCAAGTTTTCGCAGACGTCATATAGCTTGGCCTGGGGGACTGGAAGTAACCAGGACCGTCAGCGAAGGATAGTAACTGTTGCTCAGGCTCAGACCCTCCAAGGGGTCAGTCGGATAGGTGAGTAAGTAGGTAGGTAGGTAGGTAGGGTGACAGCTCGCTTATTTGTATAAGCTATGCTCTACTTAGATTAGTTTTGTAACCTGGTTCTTCCCTTGACCTTACTGCATTCCTTTCCTTTATTGATTGGTTATTCCTGATTTCTGTTTCGATCATTTTACAGCCATTGGGTGGATTTTAGGTATTGTAGGATGTATTTTATGTTTGCGTTAGACAAACCTTCGAGGCAGTTAAAGTAATAGCTGCCTGACAGCATTCTTCTTGTTTCTGCAAGGGTGGAGCATGTTTCGACGTAACGCAGTATTGTTTCATCTTCCTCCTCATCCCTGCAAGTTCTACAGAAGTCATTATAGGGCGCTCCAAGTCTTCTGGTCATTGTGCCTATGAGGCAATGACCTGTTATTGCGCCTATTAGTTACTAATGCGTTTCTTGTTTAAATCCTGGGGAGCTATAGTTTCCCTCTGATTTAGTGAAAGCCACATCGTTCTCGATAATCTGCATGTATTCATTTCCGCCCGCCTGTGGTTGGTGTCGGCTTTTCTCATAAGCAGAGTTTGTGTTGCCTTCAGTGGAGGGTGGGGTGCCTCCGAACATTCTGAGTCAGTTTCTTGCTAGTTTATCGGCTCTTTCGTTGCCTGAAATAGCCTTGTGCCCAGAAACCCAGCTACGCAACATAGGGTACGATTGCATCTGTCCGTTATCTCCTTTAGAGATAGACGTCAGATTTTTACCATCTTGGAGTTGATTGATGGTGTTTGCAGAGCCTTTATGGCCGTAAGTAAGTATTGGCTTACATCGTCATTCAAACGTTTCCCCCTGTTGACCTAAAACTAGTGATTGTATTTTCGAAATAATATCAAAAATTATTCCATTCATTAATTTCATTCCGCAAACAAAAATTGTTGCAACAAAAGATCGTGTTTGAAATTATCCCCACGCTTGTATATACATCTGAACGATTGAGAGAATGGACCATTCATTCCCATTTCCCAATTTTGATACTTCATCATAGGCCAACTTGTTAACATTTCGTGTGAAAAAAAAAATGCAATAATCATTACAATTGTCATTAATGTCGACACACAGACGAGAACAGCTAAAACGTACGCACATTAAAAATGTTAATTGTTCTGTCATCCGGCCGGCAATTACACCTTTAACATCCTCTCACAAATTTGTGCTAATAAATATTAATTTGCCACTGAATAATTTGTCTTTCGCTTTACCAGAATAATGCTCGTTTATTAAATGTATCCAGCACATTACCTCTCTAAATGCAGCCAGTCCATTAGACACACCAGTCAAGGGTAAAGTGACAACATTGTTGTTGCTTGTGCAGCAAATGACGTTTCATTTTGTGTGCTCGCCTTGGGGCCTGGGTAAGCCTGCACTTTTAATTGCCATTTGGTGTTGCAAGCACCTTAACGAGGAGGAAGCAATTATATCGGGGCCAAGGTCCAGAATTGAAAATTTGAAAATCAACAAAACTAAACGAAGCCGAAATTCAGGGAGCTACTGTCTGCCGACGGCGTAACAACTTGTCCCACAAGCAGCTGCCAGCCCCAGTGATGGCGACTTCACTGCCGCCAATCTTTCCGCCACTACCCCCATCAGGGTGGTTCGGTTGGTCGGTCGTCGTCTGGGAACTTCATTCGCATTTGTAAAGTAGCTCCTGGACAGTTTATAGGTTCCGCAAAACTAGAGAAGCCACCGGTGGCGTCGGTGAAGGCAGCTCGAGCACAGCTCCAATCCCATTTGCTTAATGGATATTATAAATTTCGGTCCAAATTGAAAGTCGTAACTCCCGGTGTGTTTTTGGCATTCTGACTTGGGATAGCATTAATTTTTTGCTCTTGTTGCTGACTGCTCTGCCTCTCTGCGCTGGTATGAACTTCGCATAGCAGGCGCAACCCCTCTCGAGCGCTGCATTGTCTTCTCTAGGCATTTTCATCGTCGCCATCAACATCATTGTCAAAAGTTTCCAAGAAGGAGGAGTAGGAGTGGTATGCAAGTCAAGGATATAATTGTAATTACTGCGAAGACTGCGAGTCCTTAAGGAATTCCATTCTCAGTGCTCGCTGTTGCTGAAGCAGGATGCCGCCACTAGATTACTCTGCCTAATAAGAATATTTTCGTGCTGCTTGAGCAATCATAAATTAATTCTTTTCGCTGCTTCCTTTTTCTTCGCTTCCAACTGCGGATGGGGAGGGGGGGGGGAGGAGGGGATGCTTAATTTTGTTTGCCGGTCGGCTGGGAGGCTGTGCGCGCAACGACACGACCACGGCGAGGGTGTGTATTTTGCCTTGGGGCGGATCGTTATCTGTAAGGATAACAGGTGAAAATTTTGTTTTATAGCGCGTGGGAATTTTCGGCACGTCATTGTGAGCTCGTTGCGAGGAGTGCGCTCGTTTGGGTTGATAATGATTTCGTGCTTCTGGGGTGGCACAAATTTTAATTTGGTGTGAAATGTTTGGCAAGATTTAACTTCTCTCCGGAGGGGTGATGTTGAAGTTAATAAAATTAGAAAAAAAGCATGCTTTGAGTGAATTTTACGAGGGTATTGTTTTTTTGGGGGACTCCTTGAGGAATTTGAGGAGTAATCGACGTTAGGGAACGAGTGAGTTGAATGAGTTTGAATCGATTTGAAGTGCAGCATATGGACTTGTTTATCTAATCGCTTTGCTAAAAAAGTACTCGACGAATTCACCAGTGAACGAACTAGTGAATGAATGTGTGCATTGTCTTCAGCTTCGTTCGTTCGTGCGTTGGCTTTGCAATTGCCACAGTGTCCAACTTTATTGACTTAGACTGCAGCGTATTCTTGTCGTAAGTATGACTTTAGACACTGGACATATACACACCGTAAAGGGTGTTTTTTTAAGTAAAACTTCAATACGCGCGCCTTGTGGTAAATCGAATACGCGAGAGTTCATATGTTACTAAAATCATTTCGAGAAGATGTTCGTTGCGTACCTTGAATAGGCCGATGCGATTTAACGCCGCTTAATTATTCTCTGTGGGGATATGTGAAGTCGCTAGTCTACGCCTATAAGCCCGAAACGATTGACCACTTGTAGGACAACATTCGCCGCGTTATAGCCGATATGGGACCACAAATGTTCTGCAGGCCTCCAGGTTAGACTACGTCCGAGCCAGCCGAGGCGGTCTATGCCAGAAATCTAATTTAAATTATAATGCCAGAAGATTATCTTTCCAATAAAGTAAATTTCATGTCAATTTAGAAAAAATCATCTTTGATTTATTCCATTTCAAAGTTTTATACCTCTAAAAAAAAACACCCTTTACATAACTGTCGATTTGCAACAAGCCTATACACTGTCTGTGAATACTCCAGCAATTGGCGACATATACGCTGCTGAGTGCGTCATGGAGGACCAGCAAACAATATTGATGGTGGCCATACTAAATCTGCGAATACGATAGCAGATATCATTAGACAGATACCACCGATCCCTCGTGGTGTATACTGCGCCGCTCTTTGATCCCGAACTTGGCAGAATAGCAATAATCGTCAGTGAGGATTTTAATGTGAATTTTGCGTCTCCATGCTCAACTCCAACTTTGAATGACGAATGACCGAGCAGGAGCAACGACGAAATCTTGAACCACTATTAATGCAGTTCTTTTCTATCTTCTTCTTCTTTATTTGGCGCTACAGTCCGGGGTGGACCTGGGCCTCAACCAACAAGTCTATCCAACTAGCACGATCTCTGGCTAGCTGCCACCAGTGTCGTATGCTAAGTTGGTTGAGATCCTTCTCCACCTGGGTGCGCCACCTTACACGCAAGCGTCCTCTGCCGTTTCTTTTTATCACAAACCGATAACCTCATTTGTAGAAAAAGATACCTTAAATTTTAGGTAGTCCTGTCCTATTCTTTCCTAAGCTATAGAACGTAACAGATTCAGACATCATAACATCTCTAGTAATTCAATCATTATGAAGTTTCTCTTCTGCCGTGTAGCTTTCTACACTGTTCTTGTTTTAGAGGCGGAGAGGTTTAAATTGACAGCATTCTGACAGCGGATTTGACATTTCTCGGTTGTTTTGTGGTTAATTTGGTTTTACAATTCATCATGAACAGATTAACTCCGCACCTACATTTACAATATGTTCAAATTAATTGATATACATTGTTCAACTCGAGAAACTCAAATTCAAGCCATAATCACCGACCATTTGGAGTTGCGTTTTATCTGCAGAAGTTGCATGGACGAAGACATATTTAATGCGTCCAACGCCTTCTCTGCCCCTGTTGATGGATCGTAAATATAAGTTTCTGGATGCTCACCTGTTCAACGACACAAGTGATTTGAGTGCGACAACCTACGTAAACTTATTCCGCTTGATTGTCCGCTCACAACCAAATGATCAGAGTTGCAGTACGGTTCACTGTATGGAAGGCACTTACATCAGCCACTTCAATCATCTCCCTGCTTAAACTCAGTACACAACCGTCCACCGAGTGTATGCTCAACCAGCCTCATCATGCAAACACCATTGCAGCTGCCAGTCACCGTGACATGTCATTCTGACAGACATGATTCATTCACTACAGCGCCAATTATTACAAATTCAAAAACGAAAACCGCGGCGTTTTTCACTGAAATCTCCCATCACATTGCAGCTCATTAACTCAACAAAAAAAAAGCAACGACAATTTATCACTGAAAAATTGCTCAAAACGATTCGACTCATTTGTATACACAGTAATTGATTCTTTTGTGTGTAACAATATTAAATTTAACTGAACACAAATTACGATAAATACACGAAAGCGCACAAATGAATAGCGCATCCACGAAGTGCGCATTGATACACGTAATGGCTTTAAGCGCCACGCAAATGTCAATAATTTCTTCGAACTCACCCTAGCGCCATGCGACCTGAGACCCGGGACTCAACAGCCCGCGTCGGTGGTGCCGCTGGGTGCACAGTTCAACCGGTATTCTGTCATTTTGACATCGTTAATTGAATATACCAATAAAATCCATGAAAAATGCCCAGTCCTCCGATAGGTATCATTAATTCAACGATCGAATGCCGAGAGAGTGAGTCTGAGGTTGCGATGATACATATTTAACGAGAGACTTTAATTCACGGCCACAATTGAGTCGGAGTCCCGCTAGCGAAATGGCATAAATTTGATTGCTTCTCATAAATCTCCATTAGGCATGCAAATGGAGTGGTGTGTGCGTGTGTGCACACTGAAGTGAGAGAGCCTCGGGGCTCTAATTTATGCAAACTTCATGTGATGTACGACATCTGCAATCGGAAGTCCGAAATGTTGGCCATGGAGGGGGCCAATGAGAAGTCGTCGTAGTGCCGCCATGGCCCAAGGTTAAACAAAAGTTCAGATGGAAGCTAGTTATTGTTCAACCGGGCAGACTGTGGGCAACCGGACAGGAGGAGGGGGCGATGCGGGAGAAAAAAGTTTGTCCCCATGCTTAACGACTTAAGTGGCCACAGAATCACCCTATATGCAAAGTCGCATCAGACAACCATTAGTTGACCTTAAAGTAATTAGAAAATGACCCAAAGAATGGGTATGGACTTTTTGCACCACAAAAGGACAAGCCTCACGAGGTGCACGGCAACGACAGGATACCTCAGGACGTCGGCGTCAACTTTTGTGACAAATCACAGAGCCAACGAGGGTTGTTGGCAGATGGATATGGAGAGATATGCAAGCAGGCAGCTGGAGGATTTAATTGACCAAAGGATCATAAACTTTTGTTCAACGATGCTGAAAACATTTGACCCTGATTTCATGAGTCAGCAAGCAACGTTTTGTTGTTGCTGCGATTACCATGAGCATCCTTGGCTTTTTAATAGCATCAAGCGAGCTGGTTTGCTCCATTCGCTACTTGAGGACGACTCCCAAGGATGAGGGCAAAGTTTTTACACGCTTCGTTGTTTGGGCAGTCATGCTCTCGCTCTTGGTGTATCCATTTCCCTCGCTCTCGAGGACGAGGTGTGCCAAATTGAGGAGTGCAACTGGATAACTTGACACCATCGGCATATCCGACATGGAACATAGCCCAAATGTTTTCAGTTCTAATTATGTTTAAGGGGTTAAGAGGACACACACACGTACACGAACACAAACACAAATGCTCCCCTGGGATGGAGCCGAACGGGTGCATTGGGTTTTCAAAACCGAACACCAAGGCTGGGCGGTCAGTTCGGCTGTGCTGAGCGAATCAAGAGGACTTTTCAATGACTTTTCGTCGTCGGAAAACAGGGCAACCAGACCCAAAGTTGGTGATAGAATGTGGTTAAGTTCGTTTGTTTGTCTATTTGCGCGTCGGAGCGTAATTCGTTTATTTTACCAACGAAAGTTAGTGAAAAGTTCGGGGCCGCTGTCGGGATTGTTTTTTTTTTTGTTTTTTGTTGGTCCTTCGGAGCATTCCGGAAGTTGCTAATCGAGAGATGAGGTGAAAGTTCCTGCGATCGTTGACCTGGTTGCATGTTCGTTTCTGGATTTGGATTTGGATTTGGATTCGAGGGAGGTAGTGTTATGAGATGAATCTTGCTTCTTGCGTGAGTTTTGGGCGACGTTTTACTCTGCTCTTTGTATACAACTGTTTACCAGATGTTCAATAGAAACCCTGATAAATTTCTTATGAATAGGTGGTAGTGAAAATGCTACTTTGGTATGCAAAAACGACTGAGATTCCACAGGAAGGCCCCAAGGTTTTGATTTAACAAATTAAGGGGAATCGTAATCGTAAGCTGGATGATAGGCAATGGTTAATTCGACGATTCTTCTTCGACATTTAGCTTTCAAGGAAGGTGCACAGAGATATGCCTTACCACCGAATCGAAGAATCAATTTATATAACTCAGCTAGGCCACGTCGTACGCAAGAAGTATTCCGATTAAGAGTGTCTTTAAATCGATGACTGAGTTAAGAGGAAAAGTGTCCCGAAAGTAGTGACGTTTCAACCAAGAAGGGCACTGAAATGGAAATCTCAGCTACTGATATATGTGGTGAGTAAACCCCTAAAAACGAAAGTCTAGTGTCGTCGCAAACACAAGCAAACGAGATGTGGTGGAAGTAAAACATGTTAACAACTGATACTGAACTAGCCAAAAGCGTTAAATCGCAAAACAAACACCTTGTTCAAAGTGGGAAGAAGAAACATCGGTAACCTAATAAGCGCACTTACAGGCCTCTGTGTATTCTGAGTACAGTTTGGAATGAATAGTATGGATAATGCTGTGCCCGGTACCATTCTTCTTAAGAGAACTATGGGTTGTATCTGACATGGGCGTAAACTATAATTGACTTAGATCAACTTAAGCTTACATCAGAACTTAACAAAAACTATGGTAAAATTTCAACGTGCCCATCTAGGAACACAGGCACGCATTCAACGCCAGCTGAAGAGCGATGAACTCTTAAGTACAATAAATAAAATTGAACGAAACTTAACGAAATTTTTATTCTCTCGACTGCGTAAGTCTACTACGATTGGACCTCAGCGAACTTAGACGGCTGTGGCAGCAAAATATGTCTTTCGACATCAGTGAGACCCTCATTTCCAACCTATCCACCTCAATATGTCCAGACGTAGAGAAGAGCAACTTTCATAATCCACGGCTCCACCTGACAATGGTGAGAGAATATTCATGTCTAAACTTATCGAATTAAAAAAACATTTGGAGAGCTTGAAACTCTAGGTCTCCTCCAACCGTTAGATAACATAGCACGCACAACTCGAATAGTTCTGTAGAAGGCATGCCCACGTTCGACGGTAACGCCGCGCATATTATATTATCACAGCATTGACAGCTATCCAATAGGAACTGTCAAAATGGCAAAGGAAATCCAGCATTCACAAATGCAAGTTGTGAATATTTGTCTTCTTTCGTTGATCACTCTTATTCAATCAGATTTAGAAAAATTCTCTTAATGACTTTATCTTTTGTCTTGCAGCCATTAAAACGTTTCTCTGAGTTGACCTTGTCAAAGCCTTGTCAACAGAATCCAATATCCAGAGCCAAGGTCCATAAAACAGTAAATGTAGATGCACTTGCAAGCTTGACATTCTCCCCCCCTTTGATGTAAAATGCGACCAGAGACGCCTGCAGCTCCACTTTCACTCTAAGTACTGCAGTAAATCATAATCTTCATGAAGACTTAATTTATGGTAACACATGCAACAAAATTGAGTGAACTAAGCCAGCACTCCCAGACCCCGACTATGTGTGTAGTTGGCCTCACCCTCAACCCTCTGGCATGTATCATCTTCCACACCCTTGGCAAGTTTCATCGTCTTCATCATAAACTCGCTGCAGCAACACTCTCATCGAGCTGTATGGACGTGTATCGCTTGATGTTTTCACACGCGTGAGCATCCCATTTGATTCAACATCACGTACCGCAAGCCAGTTACATGTCCTTAAACCCTTTTTCCTCTCGAGTCTTGCTCTCTATACGTCATTTGATTTGAAAATCCCTCACCTACCACCGGCAGTGTCTGCTCACATGCGGGGCGTCGCGTCTGCTTGCATGTCTGCCTCCGTCTAGCAGTCACTGTGGAGATGTGTCTTGCATGTGGGTGCCTTGGTGGTGATGACAGGGGGGACGGTGCGGTGCGTGTATCGTCGTTTATCATGACCCGGCTAATAAGAGGAACGAGGGCGGTTCTGCTGAAAACAGCTTAAGTACGGTTGTCATTTGTTTTAAAGATAGTGTATCACAGTTTTAAACCGAAAACGGGAAATGGCTTTTCTACGTGGTTTCTTGTTGATACCCCGCTGTTGTGTGAGGGGAAAGAGTACGACAGATAAAGGTGTGTAACGTATGGCAGTGGTAGACGCCATCCTGGAATGCGAACGAGATACAAATCTGTTTGTGAGGATGAATTTCCAGACGATTAGGATAGGATATGCGATAGTCTCTCCTCTGCCAAGGTCGGTCTTGCTGTCAAACGTTTTATTTTGTTTTTAGACATTTAGAGAGGGGATCGACATTTGTTTTCTGATTGATGCGATATGAAGGGCTATCGGTTGGAAATAAATTCTGTTCTCCCGACACGAGCGAACTTATGCGTGCAGTTACGTGCAGTAAGTACCCGTGTTTGCAGGCAGGTGACTTTGCTAAGGATATTTCTTTTTCTTTGATAAGAAGCGAATCGTTCCATAGAAATGGCTGCCACATAGAAATCTGAAATTGTGTATCGTGTAGCACTAGATACATGACGGTAACGTAAACTTCCCTCACCAACGCCACCTGCTTTCAAAATGATTGATACTGATTGGTCTATCTTCTTATTTAACATGATTCGTGGGGACCTTCCTTAATCATATCGACTCAGAGAAGTCTGAGAAGAGTTTCAGGCAGTTACAGTCCCCGAGCAATGTCAGTGACTCAAGAGAGCTAGTTCTGATAGTGTTTGGAGCAGGAGACTGAACGACGAACTGTAGGGCAACGCGTCGCGACGTCGATCTGGTCAAACGAGTTCGAGTCTCTCTTCTCAGATGCCTAAGTTATGTTGAGCGAATGGAGACCAATGTTCCGGCCCGGAAAGTCTTCGACTCCAACCTCGAGGGACAACACGGTAAAGGCAGGCCACGTCTCCGATAACGTAAGCAGCTAGATAGGGACCTCAATCAGTTGCGCGTGTGTAGCTGAAAGTTGGTATGGTTCGAATCCTGTGAAGGGTTCCGATGCTTCTTTCCAACTAGGGAGTCGGCCATTTAATTACCTTCTATTCCCGTGTGGCCAGGTATCCAGCTGAGTTTTACTTTGTTTCTCCTAAGTAGCTGGGGTAGGCAGCGAAATCGCCAGCACACTTAAATCACACACCAGATCGTACTACCACAGCTAGACAACTCCAGTGATATGGTAATTGGACCAGATTTCAAAACCGGATAAAGCGTATTAACTTTGCTTTCGCTGGGATTCGAATCGGGGACCTCTCTAACAAAGGGCAGGCACTCAACCACTGCGCTACACTACTCAGTTTGTTGATATTTGTTGAGTGTTTCCCTTGCTATATAATCCACCTTAGGATGTTTGGACTGCGGCCCCAGGATCAACAGAATCTGCCCAAAATTGATCTGCAATTGCCCAGTCAAGGGAAAAATCATTTTCTGCAAATACACTTGAAGAAATGTAACACTGTGGAGATTTATTACACATCAATAGTTCATTGGTTCTAAGTAGATGCTTTGAGTGATCGACGGTAAATCTACCTGCCTACCCACTATTCCACAGTGCTTCACTTGAATTAAATTCCAAATCCATTCATTGGCATAATCCCAGGCTTCAAGGATAAGCCTTCGTCTTAAGGCGCCTGCTGTTATTTTCTCATTAACGTGGCACTAATCTGAAGAGAAGCGCCCATTGTCCATTACTGGCACATTCTTTATGACCTCCTGGAAAAATCTCATCAGCAAATTAACCGCAACCGATTCAGAAGTGCTCCCGGTCTCGTCTCCTTAAGTTCTCGGCAATAAACGTCCAACGTCGCGAAAGGACTTTCGAGTGAAAAATGTTAACCACTCCCCCCCCCCCGGCACATAATCTTGCGGCAACTCTTAAGCCCACCAAAATCGCTTGGCCATATTTTCTATGTGCACTCATTGAATAAATATCAAATTAATTAAATCCACGCACCGCAATGGTGTCCTTGCAAACAGCGAAATTAGTACATCCTTAATCATCACAAAAGGCGAAACGAAGCCCATAAAACCTGGTCGGGGGCCAGCATCCGCGGCACGAACTTTCCGTGAAGCGTCATAAAATTATCATAATTCCGACATTCGCTGCTCATTTGGACGGCATTCTGGGCCGGGTTCCGGTGCTCGCAGAGATCCGTCTCAAAAATTCAAAATCCCGGCCATTCAGGGTAAACACGCCATTGTCCCCCTCGACATCACAAACGCAGGGCGTACTTTCACACCTGCTGCCCTAAATACCATGACCATGAACCCGGCCCGTGGGTTGGTTCCCGGCAGCAGCAACGACAGGGTGCACAGAAAAAGAAAAAATCCTTGGTAATCCTCCATTACCTTCGGTTGGCCGATATTTTTCAATTTAAAATCACGTTTGACCTATGGCACTTTCTCTTTCCTCGGATGCTGCTGTAATAAAGGCAGGCACAGATTGAACACACGTACGAACTCCGCTCACAAGCTTTGCGTCCGGGATACCGCCGCAAGGAAGGACAAGTAAGCGCGACGCTGTAGTGTGTAGTGTCTTCCGGTTACAAAACCACAACAGAGGCAAGGATAAACCGAAAAATCGGCGCGCAGAACAGGTTTGGCTGATGAGGGTGTCGGACGGCGGATGGGGAAAGGGAGGGAAAAAAAATAAATAAACAGGAGAACGAGTGAAAAACAGGAGCAGTGCTCGTCACACCAGGTTTTTAGTTACCTTTTAACGAGTTCTCTTTACTGTCATCTCGGTCGGCTGCTGGCTGGCAGCTGCTGGCGGCGGCTGATACTATCAGGACTCAGGACACTCACTTCTACTTCTAACGGAATCTCGACTCCCGTTGCAATATATTGTATATGCCCGAGTCGTTGGTAGAAGTGTTTAATTAGAATACGCTATGTGTCGTCCTGTACTGCGAGGCAGTACATATAGTGCTTGTTGTCCTGCGGCTGCATTCCTCCCTCCCCCCTTGCCCGGGCGATGGTAATCAGAGTCGACTTTAATTATTCAGGGTTTTGTGCTGATGAATGGACGGCGAGTTCAGTGGATACAGATGAATAGGATGAGACTGGTCAGCGAAGAACTGAGAGGTGCTTTTGAAAAAAACACAGTGAATCACACAACTAAGGCTGCCTTGGCTTTGGCAAACTTAAACGCTGTTTGACTGGTTGTCAATAAAACGCCTGGTCCTCTCGGATGTCACTGGAACAGTGCGCCCGATGTTACTGCTCAGATATCCATTCAGCAAAAGTGAGCGCTATGGTGTCAAGGGCACCGTGGACAACATCTTGCATGCCATACTGTAACCAGATTAAGCTGTTAACGATGTGTCTGCAGTTTAGAATGACATGACCCACCACCAACCCCCAGAACATTTTAGCGATTTGACATATTAATTAACTGTTTCATGTTGTTTTTGTTTTGTTACAGATCGTCGAAGGCCACACGATTATCTGCAGCACATAACTAGGCATCCACCCAAAGCATGTTCGTAGCGTCGCTTTAACCCACTCATCGAACCTGAAACGAGTCAATTAATTGACGTACTCTGCACATCGAAATCACCGAATCAGCGGCAGCATCAACACGCGACCGGCACACTTCCGGTCGGCATTGAATTATATTTGAAGCTCTGGCCGGCCGTATGCATGCGATTTGATTAAATCCGTATGCGACACCAAATTGACAAGCGAGGCCAATTTATCTGTTTGCGATGCAATGATGATGATGATTGCGTTGATGATGTCGACGACGACAATGATTGCAATGAGGACGATACGATTGGGGCGTCCCACACTCCAGACCGCCTGTCCGCCCCTCGAAAGGATAATTGTCAATGCGTTCGTTTTGCAAGCGAGGTTTTTTTTCTTTTTCGCTGATTTCACTCCATTTTGCCGTTGATGCTCTGCATTTGCTGTGTGTTACGTGCGTTTAATTGATTCTGGTCGACTGACGTGGCCGCATTTGTTTGAGTTGAGGTCTGTCGGTGCGGAAATGCGATGCGCTTTTATTCAGATTTTGTTGAGTTGTTTTTTTGTTTCTGTTTTCTTTGTTTTATGACTGTTTTTACGATTAAATGATATAAAATATTCTGCCAGACTCAAAGGATCAATTCAATTAGTTTTTGCTTAATTGATGTGAAATATTCGTGCAGATTTTCGCGAGTGCCGCTGGTTTTGAGAGGAAACCAATTTGACTTTGAGGCCAAGTGCTGTGCTTGGACTGTTGATCCGACGGAAGTGGAAGTGTGCGAAATTTGATATGAATATCACATCATCAGTGGTGTGAGGGTAATCAGGTTCGAGTCAGGCCAGGGTCAGTGGAGAAAATTGAGTTCATCTCGCATTAATAATATAAATCTGTTAATTAAAGGTCATTTCGAGCAGTTCTCCGCTAGCTTTGTTCGTAACCATTGTTGTGCATCCAGATGTTTTTGTTTAAATGAAAGCAGAGGCCTTGAATCTTATTCCGGATAACTAATATAGAAGCTGTGTCGGTTCCACTGTCAGTCCATTGTCAGTGAGCGTGTTTCGTCCCAGAAAGAGTTATTAATTTGCAGCAACGGACGCAATGAGCTCGTACATAACGACAACCGGTTTACAGAAGATTAAAAAAATGGCAAAGAGGACTGGCAACGGAATACGTTGATGAGGTCGACGGATGAAAGTATCAGCACTGATGTGGGTAAGTACAAAGAAATGTCCTGATGTTTCCTTTATTTCCTTTTAGGCAAATCTGCTCTTTTTACTTCACCCAACGTAGGAATTGACACTGGTCATCATCATCATCTTCTGCATGATCCACTAACGACACGCACTAGAGATCTAAAGGCCACTCGAGTCTTCGCCATCGACTCGCTCTCATTAGGAGTTATGCCCTGGAGCAATCATGCGAGTTTTTCGACTTGGTCCAACCACCTCGTCTTGGGTCTGCCAAGCGGTCGCCTACCTGATGTAATCGCATTTAAGGCACGCCTCGAAAGTCGTGATGATAAGGTCATTCGTGCCATGTGACCAAACCATCGAAGCATTGGCCTCTTCGTTCGAAGAAGCCGTGTTTCTCACGAATGATTCCCACGACAGCACGGCAGCTTCTATTCGCGATCTTATTATTTCTGCCATTATCCCAATTTCATGACCATAGGTGAGAGTTGGAACAAATACTGCGTGGAGACGCTAACTTGGCTTGACACCAAGCTCGGCCTTTCTGATTAGAGATCTTCCAAGCTGTTTCAAAACTGACCCAATCCAATCCTACACAGGCAAGCTCAGCATCACTCTTCCTCCCATCACTCGTGAAAAAGAGTCGGATATACTTAAACTTATCCACCAGCTGCAATGGGACTCGTCAGTCAGTTCTACACACAGTTTCACGAAGAAATGCTTTCCTAGGAACTGCCTCCTTTTCTTAGCTAGTGCTAGCCATTCCAAGAGCAGAGGTTGGATAGATTCTTCTGCAAAAAGTCATTATGCTCTTTGGCTCTGTTTGGCTCAGCGTCGGCCATAGAGTCCTTGCTGTTGCTCCACAAACCAGACCAAGCCATCTAGGTCTGGCTTTATCCACAGCTTCGTCTTCCACTTGTTTCCTTATGGAGCTCAGTATTATTTTTCGTGAGACTATCGGCTTTGTCGTTCCCTTTGAGTCCAGTAGCACCGTTAAACACCACAGGGTCACCGTGTCCACCAAGGATATCTCACTGACGCTCTCTCTGCGTAACCCGACCAGCTTCGACACGTATCCATCTTCATTTGCATCTCTAGACAACTAGACTAACACCTGCAATCGCCGTCGATGAGTAGGCGTGCGTGCTGATCATTTCGATGTTTGCTGAGTGCAAGCAAGCATTTGCCATTAAAATCCTAGCTAATCCCAGTGCTGTTCAATCAGATTTGCAGTTCCTCAATAAGTAACGCCACTCTTGCAAATGTCTATCCGCGTGATGGAAGGGACTGAAAACAGTCTAGACACTTTGCACAGAGTTTCACAAAAACCCGCTCATTTTTTTTCCCATTTCATTGATCAAACAGGTAGGCAACATGAGCAGATTAATAATGCATCCGTCACTGTTGAGTGCAGTCATAATTTAATGCAAAAACAAAAAAAAAATATTTGCGCACAAAAAAGGTCGTTATGTGATCCCACTCAAGGGCGCTCATGTCACCTCAAGTGCAAACACGTCAATTTTTTCCCCGAATTATCAGCCACTCTTTACTTAATGGAAGCCCCACTTGTACTAAAATATTTAATGCCAACAATAAGGCAACAACGCTGGCCAGTTGGACGACACAACATCGCATCATCCCCCAGTAATGCTCTTAATTTTTCATACACTCGCTGACTGCGAATAAGGTCGCGTTTGCATTCCCGCGTCTCTACTCCAGCGATGGCAGCAGTCAGTGTCACCATTGTTTATGCATTCTGTTTGTTATCAATCCGTGCAATTCCAGCCATCCAGCCACCATCCATCCACCGGAATCCACAACATCAATGCAGATGATGCCGCGATGCCAACTCCTGCTCTCCTGCTTCTCCCGATGATGTTGGTGATGATGGCAACGATGACGCAGCCAGTGGCGAACAAGGACGACAACAAAGGATACTCCAACTCATACAAGCATTCTCGGGATGCATTTGTCTGGTAAGCGGTCGGTAATCACATGACATCGAGTGTACAAAATAAGAAACAGGACACCAACAGTACGCACGCAGCCCGGCAATGTTGCGCAGCTCGGCAGTCGCCATCGAACGCACGGGCGCGGGCCGTGTGCCTCTGGCCAACAACAACGGCTCGCTCCTGTAAACAAATCGTGTGAGCGAATTCCGACAACGAATTATTCTGGAATTTGGCAATCAATAGCGCCCAGTTGCACAAAACGGATTAAACCATTATCCTGGTCATCTCACAATAAAAAGGCTAAATATTGCGGATTTTCAATTTTCCCTCGTGTCGGTGTGAATTGGCAGAGTGGCAGCGGTGTGGTCCCGATGGACGACAGCTTTTGGTCGAAGGCGGCGAGGCGCGGTGTTTCGGGTGTCCCTTGCAGCCGGCTGCTGGTGATTGAAAATGCAGCCGTTCGCGGCGAGGGATGCGTTCGCAGGGTTATCCGGTTAATTCATTATTTTTTTGTTGGCACATTTTCTTTTCAATTGAATCCGGCTACGATGCACGCACACGGGTTTACATCGGCAAACAGCACAAACCGCAAAAATATTTTACCGAAAAAAGTTTGCGTTTTTCAGCCGGGCATCAGTCGGCGTCAGTCGGCTAGCCTTGGAAATAAAATTTTGTAATTTTTGTTAACGAATCGTGCAGAGGCAGTGAGGTGACGCCAGCGACACCCCGACGCGAGCTTCGTTTGAATCCTTTTTCGCTTCCGACAAAGTCAACCGCAATTAAATGATATTTTCATCCGCATGTCTGCCCGTCGGATCGAAGGTGGCATTAAATTGAGCAAATGAAAGTCTCTTTTGAGAGGAATTCAATTCGGCATTGGCTTGACGTCTGGGTTTTGGTGGATTGATCGTTCAAATGTCACTCTTGGAATGGAATGGAATGAGTCAAGTGATTCAAGGAGGGTCGTAAAAGTCGTGTTTTTTAACCGAAGAACTTTAAATTGGCATCACTGTTTTCTGCGACAGCTGATTTGGCAGTTCTCGGCTGTTCTGAGGTGTAATCCTTGGTCCACCTCGTATATCTTCAAAAATGACGATGAATCAAACGAGATATGCTTACTAGCTCCTCGTGCAGCACTTGAACTTGGAAGCCTGCATATTGGAGGCCACATATTTAGCCGAAGAGTGTTGTAGCCTGATGTACTCCGTGGAGTATGTGGAAATTGGTCTTGTAGATTACGCCGTGTACGCATTAGTCCCATCAAATTAACCGTGAAATGTATTGCATTCCAATTTAAAGTTCACCGCCCCTTTAAAAAAGCACCCCTTAGTTGCCTGGATATAAACACAAGTTCAACGCTCGGCCGTTTTCCACCTTCAAGGATATTCCACCGAACCCCATCCGGTTTCGTGACCGCACCTAGCTGGCCGTCGGAAAGATTGCTCCCAAGTGAAAAAACAACCACAAGCACAAAATGAGTTAAAGTTAATTGGCAGCGATTTCCGTAAAACCGTACCCCACCCCCACAGCCCACCACTAGCGCACACAGTTATGGCAGATCTGGGATTTATGCAGCAGCTATCCTGTCCTGTTAACGAATCTAATTCATTGCATCGGACACCTGAAATAATCCCCATTGGTTTGTAGCGATACAAAATTTAGTTTCATGTTACATTGGCTCGGCTATTTAAGCCCCCGCTCCACCCACCCGCAACTGGCTATCGGCAAACAGGACCAATTTGTTGTAATTCATTTGCCAGCCCAACGTCCATGAAATTTTAACTGCTTTCTCATGATTTCAGGGCCCAAACCGAGGCGCCCCGTACATGTGTGAGTGTGTCATTGTGGACTAACACACCAGCCGACTAACAAAGCCCATCCAGTAGTCTCCGAAAGGATTCGCACAAATAATTTTGTGGATAAGAAAACAATACAGGGCCCGGCAACTGCTACCGCACCAGTATCAATTGATGATATGGCCCGGCTTGCCGCACACCAGCGCCAGGCGGAGGCGTTGCTGTAACCAGCGGCGGCGGGGTTGGATTTAAGGCCAGCAAACGGGAGGCAGCCGGAGACCCGGGCTGCCGGAGCGAGAGAGAATGGTCCTGTTGAAGCTTCGTAAACAGCGATTTGCATTCAAATTTGGCACGAAGGGTAAATATTTAATGAGCTCCAAAGTGTGAGTATTAAATTTTTGATTCTAATTAATTATTCATGTGTAAACCCAAATATTGCTACTAGCACTGAGGATGGCAGGACTGGTGGTGTCACACCGCCTGCTGATGATGGCACCAAATGAATAGAAACTAGTTGGGGGCAATTGGGGGATGAGGCGGAGGCGATTCTTGATGAAGGGTTATGCTTAGAAGATCTGGTCTCCTCTTGCCGGCAGGGCGACGGAGAATATGTTTTCCGGGCGAGTATGGAGCATAAAATGCCATCCACTTCATCCCTTCTGAGGAAATAATCAAAGACGAATTAAGAAAGTTTATTTTGAAGCGATGGGAGCGAGTGGGGGGGTGGACTCCTTATGGTCGACGAGGGTATCGAGATGGATGATATGCCACAGCTTATCGCCATTAAGAGAAGATGCTCATGTATAATGCAATGAGTGTGTGAGCAGTGGATGCGTATCAGGCCATTAGGATGAACGCAATTCAACGCAAACGTGCAGGTGTCAATGTAATTAAAAGTGTTTCACTGCACGTCTTCTGATTTAGCACACATTCCGATCGGAAAAACGAATTCGACTCATCTATTCTGGTCGTTTGAGACTTGTGTCGCCATGAAGTCAAGGTGTCACCGTGAAGTAAGGTCAGATGCTCTCTCCTTCTTGGATGTTGCCACAGTCGTCTCGGACAACCACAAAGGTTCAACAATTTTCTTCCGCGTGACTCTGTGAATTGCCAAACCGAAGTAACCTCAAAACAACCAATAACTGTCAAATCAGCTGTCACAGAAAACAATGTTGCCACTATCCTGTTGTGACGATAATGATTGTCCTAACTGTAGGCCTACATATTCCAAGTACACAAAGTGAACGATTGAGGTTAATTTTTGATTAGATGATGAGCCACGATGGGAGTGTTTGAAGTCCTATCACATCTAGCGAGTTGGTCAGATTCACATTCATCCACTATGTGATAATGTCCCCGCATCCACATCAAAAATGTTCAGCAATTTAGTCAAGTCAAATTTTTGAAGAAAGAAGAGACACTGTAAAGGGTGTTTTTCCACCTCTAAGAACTTTTTTTCTCACTTATGGATCTGTGTAGAGCTATGGTCGAGTCCATGCGGGGGGATGAACAGTGCGGCTTTCGTCCCGGCAGAAGCACATCCGACCAGCTTTTCACTCTAAGAACGGTACTCGAGAAGGCTTGAGAGTATGTCAAACTGTTCTACAGACCGAGTTCTTCATGTAAACTGTGAAGGGAGTGTTCTGCAGAAATATGGGTCCTCTTTTGAGGGCCGTTCAGTCTCTATACATAAACTGTACCAGCTGTGCACATTTCACCGTGGGCGTTCGACTTCGTCAAGAGTGCGCCTTGTCACCTCTTCTTTTAATTATATATGTATATGGTTTGGATGTTACAGCGCAGCCGAGGTGAGGAATATTTCACATTTGTAGACCCGAGGATAAGTCATCTTCTTTTAGCAGACGGCTTAGTTATCCTCACATTCTCCCAGACATAAGTCCATCGGGAGCTCGATAGGTTTGTGGCCGTATGTATGGGTATTTTTTATGAGTGATAGGAGGAGTAATGCTAAGCTTTCCTCTAGGATTGGCAAGAATGGTCAATTTTGAAACAGCTTGGAAGATCACTTCACATCCATGAGCTTCCCGGCAGACGAAGTGACTTTGAACTTCTTCGGGGGGTCTGTTCCATTGCCATGTCACTGCATGCCACTGCATGGACTTTTGTTTGCTTTCAGAGTCATAGTGGTGGACCCATGTTTCGTCACCAGTAACAATTCGATCCATAACACCGTCCGCGTTCTCACTACACATGTCCAAAAGCTCTCCACAGCATGCAATTCTCACTTTTTTCTGAGGCGCTGTGAGTATTCGTGGCACCCATCTTGCACTGACCTTTGAAAGGTTAAGATGGTCATAAAGTGTGGTGTGAATGGTACCAATTGAAAGCTTGGTGATCTTTGCCATCATTTTTACCTTTATTCGGGCATCCTCAAGAACAAGTTTTTCAACTTCTTTGATGCTTTCTCCCGTACAAGCAGTAGCCAGGGCTCCGGAGCGGGGGTCGTTTTCAGTGCTCTCTCTGCCTCTTTTGAACTCACTTGACCACTTTTGCACAGTTGATAATGAAGGTGCGGAACCCTGGTAAAGAGCCACCATCTCTTCATGAATAGTTTTTTGACTTTTTCCTTGCTTAGTGAGAAATTTAATTACAGCGCGATGCTCAATTTTCACCATCATCGTCTCAGTTGCCATTATGATTCTGTTTACCTAGAGATAAAACGCGAATTAATAATCACATTTATATGAAATTTTAAATGAATGCGCTTAAATAATAGTATTACTTGATAAATAAGTCAACCACATATATAGAACCACAGCTTCACCCCGATACCGAGAATAAACGCCCCTCGTACATCCTCATCTCTAGTATTCAAACTCAGGTCGTTTCCTTTGTTGTGATCCGGAACACACCAGTGTCCATTTTCGTGGGACCACCTCACCATCGGGGTACAACTTTAGCTCCACTTTTGATGGAACAGCAGCACGACAAGAATGGTTTCTACGCACATAGCCACCATGGACGGCAGTGCCATTCAAGGAAGCAGAAATGTAGGTTAAGGACCCTCACCACATAACACAAACACTCGAAAAGGAACTGCAAACCTTGAATACTCAGAACTCGCTAATTTGATATCGCTTCACTTTCCATTCCAGTTCGCCATCCTCCACCGATCGGAGATTTCTGCTTTTCCACTTAAAGTACATCTAAAATTAAGATCTCCCACCGCATCCAATCCAGCCCCCGATGAAACCAATCCGATTTAACCACAAAAGAATGATAATCGCAATCAAAACAATTAGTACCGCTAACTTCATTAGAATAATCGCTTGAAACGGAGAAAACTTTTTGGCTGCGGTAAGTTTCGCCATTCGCCAATTAGATGCTTTTAATTGTTTCAAGTTTCAGCGAGAAGATCCTTATCTGGACGAAAGGGATTCGCCCCTGCAAACAGTACAACCAGCAAGCCAACAACCGGTAATTAACTTTATTCACTGATCTCAAAAGGATGGTGGTGGTGGTGGTGGCGAGTCCCCACGAGAATCTGTGAAAAGAAACAAAAAGAAAGAACATCCCAGGAATAATAAGTTGGCGGCAAGGCATCCCGGGTCCATGCCGAAAGGGATAACATAATTTATAGCCGGCGTACTGAGACACAAACAGAAGTTTTCCCCCTTAAGCGCCGGCATCGCCCTCCACTACCCAGCCACTGGCCAGACCATTTGGGGGGGATGTTGTTTCCTGGCCGTGGCCGGTGGTGGTGGATGGTGGCTACGGAATCAAAGCGATGACGGCCTGTTTTGGGGCGTGATTTAATCGAAATCAATTAACCGTAATGGGACAGATTAAGAGAAGATTTGTGGCGTGGGGCTAGGCGAGTGATGGTCGCTAAATGACCGGACATTCCAACTCTGAATACCAGATTTCCATGCAGAACGCAAGACTGAACCAAATTCACTGAGACCGAACGAGAGGTCGTTGGGCAAGGGTTCTTATAAAAGGGAGGCGAAAAAACAAACACGAACTGGAGAAGGGCTCACCGGCCACCGCCCAGCAGTCTAGTCGTGTTCCTGTTACCGACAGTGTGTCCTGTTTTTATGCCACGCCGCTCACCGCCTTCGGGAACGTGCAGACAAAGCATGTGGGACAGGTCGCCCTTTCATGTCTTCCATGTTATGTCACTCTACTCTCCTTGGTTTCACTTAATAACTCCTGCATTGATAGTGTCCACACGAGTTGAGTGCTCCCTTCAAGTGACGCGTCCACACAGCCCAAGCACCAATTGTCATTTGAAAGGCACTGCGCCAGTTATAAATCCTGTGACAAGGTCTGACGCCCTATATCCATGCCCGTCTGCTGTTCTATTCACAGCCCTGAACACGGAGTCCCGTCGACGCGACGCAAATAGTCGGTTGCCTCCAGTCAAGTGTTCGTAATGAGTTTAATAGAATGTGTTATTGCTGCACTTCGGCGTATTGATTTGCATGCGAAATCCGAACTCGTGGATGGTTCGGTTCGCAGAGGGCGACGGGGAGAATGGCATGGAAGAAGAAAGACGAAAATAGCGCGCCCCCAAGATTCGAATTCAAATTTGACTCAAATGCGGTGTAATCTCTCCGGTCTTGTGGTAAATTGCTCTTCGTACTGTGGCGACTTTTTCGTTGCTTTCGCTCTGTTGTTGAGCGAGTCCTTTAAGCGGCAATAATCCTGAAATTGCATTTTTTTTCTTCGTTTCTCCTTTATTGGGGGTATGTTACAAGTAAAGTGAACCTTTAGCAGTTAAGGAGATTCAGTTAAGTTTTTTTTGTTCTTTCCCCGTTCGGCTCTCATTCACATTCAACGGAGTTGCTTGAGTTTAAAGGGAGTTCTGGTTGTTTCTCTATATCGGAAGATGGAGACGGCTTTAAGGTGATGTAACCTAGGACAACAGAGGATTCGATTTTTTGGTTGTTCAAGGAGCTGTACTCGGGTGGTGGACTTAAATTTGAGTTCGAAGCTCTGGTTTGTGGATTTTCAGAACAGCTCTTTCCAAGCCACTTCAAAATTTGATCTAGAAAGTACAATTTGTTCAAGGACTATTTTAATGATTACAAATTTTAGCATTTACGTCTAGACAGTCTATACGTCTAGACCTAGGAAAGTGGCCGGAATTTTCCAAAAAAGAGTATCTGCCGCTGACTGTGATTATGTTCGAT
The DNA here is from genome assembly GCA_907269125.1 of Eristalis pertinax. NCBI lineage: Eukaryota > Metazoa > Arthropoda > Insecta > Diptera > Syrphidae > Eristalis > Eristalis pertinax. The sequence goes on from OU026149.1 coordinate 31,061,235, forward strand.
CGGCTATTGGGAATAATGTGAGAAAAATGTATTCATAAATAGGTTGCTTAATATCAGACCGAACTAGTCATTAAAAACCGAGAACCTGCATTTTGGCTACGAAACAAATCAAAGCTTTTTTGTGTCAAAATTTTAGCTTAGCTGACTTAACAGTGATTAAGGTGGAAAATGCAGAGATGGCATATCTCCTCATTGCATCGGCCTAAATGGCACACAACCGGTCAGCACCGCCTGAAGAAATCCAAGAATTTTCTAGCGTGCAATTGAAACGATACGATGAACCTTATATTGGGTTGTAACGCAAACGCCAGACTCACAAAAATTAATTAACAAGGCGAGTCTCTTTACCATTTTATCATAAAAAAATAACCTTGTAGTGTGCAATAAAAGTAGTACCCTGATCTTCATGTTTCCCAGCTCAGATACGTTTACTGGGTGGGAAGACGTGATTGATATAACTCCCTCATCAAATAACCTTCTGAGAGTGGAAAACTGAAAGTATCCAGTCAGACATCCTTTTCTGACAATCAAATCAAAGCAAATCAGAAAACTGCCCTAGGTCTCTCTGGTCTGGAACATCTTAAAGAAATGTCTCAATAAGCAGGCGATAAGTTAAGTCAAAAAACAACCTTGGATGAACAACTGTCAATCCATTGAGACACTAAAAGACTGTACTAGACTAAGTAAGATTCTGTCGCAAGAAAATTCCAATATATCTTTTCTGAGAAAGCCAGGAGGAGTGTGGAAAGAAACGTGTGCAGAAACCCTGGGGCTGCTCATGAACACACACTTTGTACAAGTAGTGTAACAGAAACTCCTATTCCACCAAGTTGGTTGAGGTCTTTCTGCACTTTGTTGGCCATCTTAGAGGTTGGCGTCCTCTGTTGCGTTGACCCACAAGGGGGACATCAGGGTCATATAATATCAGCCATCTGAGATCGCTATTCGTCGTATTGTAGACCGTTTTGCCTTGTGCAAATTTGGACAATCTACATAAGATGATCGAAAGGACCTTATACCCCGAAAACCGTACACTTTATTTGCGGTCTATGGACTGATAATTCAAAGAGACTCTTGGTTATTATCTTCTCACTTCAATCCCACATTATTCGTGTTACTGACGAAAACCAGCCACAAATGCTTGAGAATGTAGACCTCTCGAAGAGACCAAGGTGTTCTATATAGAGTTGGGCTAAACTGCGATTTTATATTCACAGGTACAACTGTGATTGCGATTTCCTAACCACATCGATTTTATGTTTGTAAATCTAGGAATGCTAAGAATGCATACGATTGGATGCGTACATCGCAGTTTAAGTCAGAGTCGATCTCAGACTGCGGTTGCGATTTTTCAATCACAGTGAAAAAAATAGCAGTTTGTGACTTTTTTTCAACTATGTAGTTTTACAGCAGAAAGTCTGAACTAGGATGATCACTGAAAGTAGGATGTTTGTGATAGCTCAACAACTGACGTCATCTGGGTAAAAAGGCCTCCGCGGCTGCTGCGACATTCCAAGCCCACCCCGAACTCTAGCACCAAGCATAGACAGTGGACTGGAATGCCTTGTGTCACATGACTTGTTTTTCCATTTTTAATCTATCAATTGAATCCAAGGACAGCTTAAGTCCACGGCTCATTTTTGTCTTATCTCTTAAAAAAAAATGAAACAATGAATTAACCAATTTTCCATTCGTCAGCTACCGCCACTCTGCCCAAGCCATGCATCTCCCCATAAGTGGATCCATCACGGTGGAGGAGTCATCCTCTCGAAACTAGGTCATCTCGTCATGCGAAACTATTAACCTCAAAAATATAAATAAATCCTTGTTAATTTAAAAATCTCCTCCTTTCCATGCAGTTCTCTGTTCGGAAACAATTCGAAGTCCATGCTCGAAGCCATCAATCTCATCCACCAGCAAGCAGCAACCAGCAAACCAAGCAAATCCTTCGTCATAACTCTTTAAGACTTGTTTCCCACTTTGCCAACGCCACAGCAGACACACTCTCGCACCATTCGTTCATCGATTTCTCATCCCAGACACTATCTTGAGTGGGTTATGATTCCATATCAGTATCCTCAATTTTTCTTCTTCTCCTTTTTTTTGGGCGATGTTGCATCTGTCTGCCTCCCGCCAGTTGTTTATCCGTTTCGAATCCTGCAGCAGCCCGGATTACGGAACCAAACATGTGCACAACCGGCAAGAATTCACGATCTTACGTTTTATAGCAGCCATTATATCCGAAAGATGGAAATATACTTCCTGATAGAATTCCGCAATAAACATATTTATCGTCCTTGTTGTCCTTGGGGGTGGTGTTGGCGCTGGCGGTGAACTCGCTTCTCTGCTTCAGCTGTGTGCTCGATAGATGGTTCTGCAGTCGTGTCAAACATGTAAGGACACAATTTTTATTGAATAAGAACTCGTTTATCTATTCCCCCCCACCCACACCCAACTGCTGTCTGGTCGACCCGGGGAATGGTGGAAGGGGGTGACTGAAATATCATTTTCTCCGCATAAGAACTGTTATGGTCGTGTTCACGATGATAACTCCATCTTCGTTCACTCAGTTCGACTGGGAGATGACGAAGTTTCATTCGGAGGAGGGTCGATGTCGAAGAATTGACATAGGGGACAGAGCCTGTCCACCGCCGGGTGGGGTGAGGGCAATGTCTAATGTTTTAAGCGCATTAGGAACTATTGAACCGCGAGTTTTCTCATTTCACGTAAGCCTCTTAGTTAGACAAGTATACCTGTAAGTTCTCTCATCTTGGGGAGAAGTTAGATTGGTCCTTTGTCTGGACTACCTGTCAGGGAATGGACAAAACTAAATAATTGAATGTAGCTCTTTTAATAGAATCAAATTCAGGGACATATTGTTTTTTCAGATATCACATGTGGTAGACATGGAAATGAATTAATGATGTGGGGAAGCTTTTCAACGTTGATGTGCTGTCCTGCCTCTGCCTGCACTTGGTATGCGTTCTGAAGGAATGTCGGTGGTCAAACGTCAAGGTTTTCCAATGACTCCGTGGACTTGCTTGCCTGGATGTTCGTGTGCTTCACTCGCTTGAGACTGGCCACAATGACAAGAGTAGCGTCAGGTAGGAGGATAGTTAATTCTAAGCTGCCATACTTACATAATTACTTACTTGGCAGTCTATCGATTAAGGAGTGTCTGAGATTGAGCTTAGTCTGCTCCATCCTTGATTGTTGAGATGAAGTTGTTTGGCGTGTTCGTCCACTTGGTCGTTTGCTCGTTTGCTCGTTTGCTCCTTACACCAGGAGCCTCGGCTTCGAAGACCCCCTTCCTTCAGGTTTGGTGTTCACTCCAACGATGAGGCAGAGCCAGTATCGTTAAAGAATTTTTACCTACCGGACAACATCCAAGTCTTTGTACACATCATAGAGTTCATGGTTCTATTCCCTCCCAGGAATGAGGTAGGAAAGGAATGAGGCAGGAAAAAAAATCCGCCATAGAATTCTTCTTTCGAAGACTCCAACAACCAGCCTTTGTGTCCAGCTTTCGACGCGTTATAGCAGAACTGGCCGGTATCGTTGTTCAGTGAGGATTATAGACGGAAGTAGTTTAGGCAACCTGATGTAAAAGAGACGGTTGCAAATGGCGGTTCTATTTTGGATCTCCTTCTATATTTTATGACACTACTTTTTGATCTGAGCCCAAAACCAGCAAGCCTCCTCAGCTGGTATCATTTTTAGCTAGCTCCCTCCAACTACGCACACAAGTCCCTCTCCACTTCTGTGCGCTGTCAGTTTCGTGACTCATCGAAGACTATTCGGGCTGGAGCAGTGTTGTACCTGCGTTCTACATGGCCTATGCATTTTAGGCGTTAAATCCGTAGATTCCTGGCTAGACCCAAGTCTCTGTACAGCTCATGGTTGAAACTTCTTCTCCAAATGACATCAACGCAGACAGGACGAAAGATTGAACGCATAACCAAGGCTTTCTTCATCATCTTCTGACATTGTCCATGCCTCCGCGTGGTACATCAGGACTGGAATGATCAGTGTCTTAAATAAAGTCAGTTTGGTCCTTCAAGAGACGGCCCTATTACTCAATAGCCTCTTGAGCCCGAATAAACAGGGGTTTGGCAAGATTTAGTCTGCATTTGATGCAAGACGTCGATGTTTTGTGTCCTTTCTTGAGAACAGCATATACTTCGTGTTGCTCTCATTTACCACCATACCCGATTTAGACGCTTCCGTTTCAATGCTAGCAAAAGCCTCATTGATGGCTCGCTGTGTTCTGCCAATCACATCAATGTCGTCGGCGCATGCTAACAGTTGTACAGACATCTGGATTCTGGTATAGGAAATAAGGACAACAACTTTTGGTGCTGCACGTGGAATGTGAGGACTTTCCACAGATCACGTGCAACCAATGAACTTGAGCGGTTTGTTGTTCAAAGCAGACTTAGGCAAGACGTGTTAAGCTTTAAATACATCAGCGGGCGCTTCATAACAATCCACATCAAAGCTACATTCGGCAATATCAGCCTAATCTGCAGCCACGCCCCAACAGAGGATAAAAATGACGTTAGCACGTATGATTTTCATGATCTCCTAGAAAGGACATACGATCAACGCCCCAGCTACGATACTAAGATCGTTCTAGGAGACTTCAACGCAATGCTGGGCAAGGAAGACGTCTATTGTCGACGTCACTGGTCTGAAGCCACACCGTAAAGGACCTCTATGTACTTCACACGATTGACATGACAATTGCCGCAAAACTGTTTCCCGAGTTCCTTTCGATGACTAAGCACACTCACCACCACCATCTACTGTACCACCATGACACGCTCCAATCATTTCCTTCATGTGACGGTGGCCTCACTTAAACTATCCACTTACGTGCCTAAGGCGCTGCCGAATAATAATTGATTTTCGAATCTCGCTTATCAGTGATGCCAAGAAGCGAACCTCTCTCAAAGGACACTCTCACTTAACCATTTGTCGTTATTACCACTTATCGTAGTCCTTGTGTCAGCCTAAGAATCGGTTCAAAAAGCTCCCCCTCCCAGCTCAGCGAACTAACAACTCAAACAAAATAGTCAAACTTTCATAAGTCCTCTTCATTCGCAAATATCCTTCTGTTGTCTGAAAGACCCACCCCACCCCGGTGACAGTCACACAAAAGGAAAAAGGAACTCCAAACATAGTGCGGAACCCAAAGTGGTTTACATTTTTAAATTCGCCTTTCAACAAAAAAACGAAAAAAAGAAAAAAAAGAGCGAGAAAAATAAGCGGAAAAGTTACAACAGGATAATCTGCCGCAAGGATATCCTTGGGGCATCAAAGCACACGCAGGTGTTGGCGGGGTGGATTCGGGGACTTTAAACAGAGCAAACAGTGCGTAGATGGCAGACAGCCGGAGTAAAAAATATTTGTCCCGCGGGACCCATGGGGGCTTATGAATATTTTTTTTTTTGGTTCGCTCGTTCGTTTGTTGGCCCTCGCCAGGACCTCTCTCGTTTACATTGCGTAGTCTGCCCTTTATATCTTGTTGACAAATATATTAATTTAACACCATTAAAAAAATGTTTGACTTTTGCGTTTCTTTTAACCGGTGTTTACTGCCGCTGTCACTGCCACTTAAGCGGGCGGGGACGGTGGGTGTCGCACACGCCTGAACGATTTGCCGTGGCGGCGGCCGGCCCAGGGGATGGGCCGAATGGACGCGTGTGGCCTTAAAATTCCCTTTGCCAGTCCGGTGAGCGTGACACGATTAACATGTGTTTTATGGTTTATTTTGGAATCAATTTGCGTTACAATAAATCTGCTGATCCGGTTGGGTTTTTATTTGCCTCCGACCGCTCTGTGACGGAAGCTTACCAATCGATTATCCCGGCAATTTGTGTAAATTCAACTAATTATCTGGGATTTATTAATTAACCGTGTGACACTAGCCAGACCACGTAACTTTTCACTGCAACCAATATTGTAAACAACCAAACCGACGGGCGGTGCTGGAGTACGTGCTGTAACGATGCGCTGCAATATGATTGCTGTCCAACCACTAATCTAATGGCTGCTAGTGCACAGTTTTTTGATCCCCCATTTTGAAGCTAGCTTCGGTTGATGGTTGATGCTCTGAATTGATGGGTGGGGAGGTTTGATGTTGAGCGACCAACGTGTTGTCTGATGGATGAGATTCAAGTTTTTGTGGAATACATTGTCTTTTATAAGCCGGATCTAAAAGTGAGTGGGAAGAAGCCAGTTTCGATGTATTTTATGACTCTAGTTTTGAGAAGAAAGCGTGAATGCCACCAATAACACGACAGGTGGAAATTTCGAAGTCGGGGAATGCATTCCAAATGTATCTGATTCGGTTAATAGACGCAATGTGTACAGAAGTCATAAGTAGGTCCATGCAGTGTCTGATGATCAAACTTCCAATAGGCTCTGAAAAGGAAGCTGTTTGAGAAGTTCTCCTCGAAGGTGGCCAGTTGTGGATTTGACCATTCCAGCAATCTATGGAACTCTACTTCAAATCACCGAACCAACAGCTTGCTGTTCGCATTTTGGAGCTTCCAAAGGAAGACCAGATCTGCAAAAGTCTTGACCATCTGATTTGTGTTCAAGGGAAATCCAACATTCCACAAGGGTCATGTTTTGATTGCTAGATACAACCGCGGATGCTCATCCTCTTTCTTGCCGGCTCTGATTGCATTCCCTACTCGCAAGCATAAAGCCAAAGATGCACCTACACTTCATAATATAAAGCTTGCAACCAATTCGATATCAGTTCACACGATTCCCTGGTTTCCCTCCGCGCCCTTCCGCCCCATTAACTTCAAAGAGCAGCAGACAAAGTCCAGACAAACCATTGAAAAACCGAAGCCAAAACCTAGACTATTAGTATTAATTTGTTTTGTACCGAAAGGGAAAACCATTCCCAGGCCAACAATATCCATTCGTCTTCTTAAAGTGCTTACATCCACCGCCGCGCCAAGGAAGAAGACACAAGACACAGGCGGCCACAATAGCAGCTCTCCTCTAGCCACCACCAATCCGTTCCACCGAACTCCATTCCGCGGACAAAAGGGAATACAAAGTTAAGACGATGAAGTTTTCTTTTCTTCGATTCCTGGCTGTTTTTTATCCTCTCCGCATTCCGTTGCTTTCGCTAAATTTATTTCGAAAAGCTAATCTTCGTTGAAATAGGAAAGTGGCGATAAAAATCAATGGGATACGAGAGAGAGAGAGAGAGAGAGGGAGAGGAGAAACGAAACGAAACGAACTACTGGTCCGTTTGTCTGCGGGGAGAGATGTTGAGCTGCAGGCTGAGTTGAAAATTGTGTTCTTTCTGAGGATGACTTTAAGTGCGGAGATCTACAAGGATTGAGAATTAAAATTGGGCTTTAATTGTGCATATGTTCAAGTGGAGAGTGGAGTTCACGTCTGCCGGATGTGTCCAGAAGTCAATGTTTTCGTATGGCGGGGGATGCCTCGTTGAAAAATATTCAAAAGTCCTTCGTAAAGCCTAGTTGGAACTGATTTCTTTTCTATTCTCACTGTCTCGAGTCACTACTACGATCATGGAAATTCCTGCGCCAACATCTAGTTGCCTCGTCTCTCGATACGAACGTTTAAACACTCCCCCGACAAGCGCCCACATTCCCAGCGACGCACGCCTCTATGAGAAAGTTAATAAACACCTCAATCATTTCTCATTCAGTTCCACCCGCACCATGCCCTCACCAGTTTCATAAATAACATTCAATAAGTCGGTAAACCGATTTGGTTATCCGTCGACGTATCCAACCATGCTCTGCCGCCCTCTGCAACCTTAAGTATCATTTCATTAAAAGATTTCCCACATCCCTCCATCCCTCTCCCCGATAATGGCGATGGGGAATCATTGTGTTATCCTTTCGCCGCACACAATACGTTCGGCAAATTTGCACAGCCATCTTGTCGGAATGGTAATACACACATCCGCTGTTGAACTTCTTCGACAACATCCCGCAGGATTTCGAATTCACTCTCTCCGGGTCTCGGTGTGTGTGTGTGTTGTTCCTTCTAATGAAAGAGATGAAAATTCAAATTGAAAATTGCAGCGTGTGCTGCTCCCGAGCGAGAGAGGAGTGCCGAAAGGGGCGAGAGATGACAACGGAGGAGCCAGGTGTGTAACTTTTGTGGCAAATAAGTCAGGGGTTTGTTCTTGCCGAGGCAAAACTTAATTTAACGAGAGATAAATTCTCTCGAACTTCAAATGACATCGCGAGATATTGGTTGTTGTCGTCTTCGCTCAGTGGGCGAGGGGAAGAGTTGGTGGCCCATCCCCCCTCGTGAGGGAGGGAGCATGTATAATATCGCCACATGTGACACGGTTTTGCAAGAGGTGCACGATGGCAGCGTACAAGCGTCCTGGGAGCGGAGACTTTGTCGTTTGTTCAAACGACAATGGAACCGCCGTTGCACTAATGACAGTTTGAAGGGAATGTCACAATTTGTGTGTAAACAATGGTAACCTGGCGGCGCGTCGTGCCGGTGGCGGGTGGAGCGACGTGCAAGCATGGAAACGCAATTACAACTTAATTTCAAGAGGGAATTTAGAAAACGAAATCCAATTTGAGGCAGCTCCTCGCTGACATATTGCCAGTCGGACACGTGTAACTGCGGCCAGAAGTTAAGTCGGACAAATGACAAGTGAGCTGTTGACCCAGCAGAGTGCCACCAATAAAGCATGGCCTTGTCAGGGCACACCCGCCACCGCATGTAGACGCAAGATAAGAGAAGAAAATCTTCTTTTCTTCGCAACGAAACGACGACGATGGGGAAAAACGAAAGAAACTATGGAATAGGCTCTGTTCTCCTTGAGGACCTATCTCTGGCGAACACACACTGAACTGGGTGGTGCAGCCACCCACAGCCACAGTGAACTATGCTGCTTCCGAGGACTAATAGCGTCGGCTTACATGGCGAAGGAACAGGTTTTCTTTTCTTATTTATTACTGAAAGTTTTTTATCCCTTATCTGATGGATGCCACAAGGCGAGTGGCAGTGCCACCGAAGGAAATTCCATTCACATTTTCGGGGTGTTGAAATTTGTCGCTGGCAGGGAATTTATTTTTTGTTCTCTTCGCCTCTCATCCTCCAGCAGCAGCACATCTGTGTGACCACAGAGCGGAGCACTACAAGGACGAATAAACATAAATTTTTCCTAGAGACAACCACGGCTGATGGTGGGTGGGTGGTCTTGTGTGCTGCTGCTAGCGATGGTGTGCCCGCGTGTGTGGCAGTCCCTGGTGCCCCATTTTCGGGGGGGGGCAAAGTTGCAGCGGAAGTTGAATTAACATGACTGCAAAACGGTTGATAATGATAGTTGTTCTACACATTGTTTCGTGCGATAAATAAAAGCGGTGGGGGATTTGTATCTGAGTGTCTGTAGTGCTTAGTTGCGACTTTGTGATGGTGGCACTGTTGCCCGTAATGGTAAGGTCTTTCGATTTATGAGGAGATTTCGGGAAAGTTTGCTTCCATAGTGGAAGTCGGAATTGTTTGTAATCATAAAACGTGTATCGCTGGCAGTCGGTGTGGCGTGGAGTGTGATGCTTGAGCGAGGTCGATGGGAGCCCATCACATTAAGTCGTTAGTTTGATGATGTTAAGAAGAATGGGGATGGATCCTTGATGGACGCATGTACTAAGCAATTGAGAGAGATGAATTGCACGTTTACACTTTGGACAAAGTATGCAACAGTAGTAAAGTTATTATCGATGTTCTTAAGTAAACATCAAGCAAACACTGAAGTATGGTAGTTGCCTTGAAAAGCATCGCCACTCTTTCTACACTAAAACAGACCAAACCAAAGGTTTATAGTTTGTATCATGAAAGAGCATCGCAGAAAAAGGGACCGAATTAATAAATAGGTAGTGCGACAGTAGCACGATCTTAAGCTGATTTCAACGAAACTTCTACACTTTCAGCACTCCTTCTCATCGGCCGCCCTCATCCACTCGTTATGATTGACAGCTTTTGTGGACTCCATGCGACGGACTATCTTGGCACTTCCTTTTTATTCCACATAGACGGGAGTCATCACTTAATTTTATGCATTTTAAAGAGTACTGCCGTCGTGACGTGATTGTTGATGTTGATGTTTTTGAAACTATGATTTTTTTAAGAATCGGAGGTAGATTCGAAGATTTTCCGAGCAGCGGTTGGACCTTCACTGTTCTGGCTAAATCGATGTTGCTGAGCAACTCGTATAGTTCGTTGTTATATCTTCTATGTATGCAGCAGTAATTATTCGGTTGATATCAGCGTTGGTGTCACTGTCTGAGTTGCTGGATGTAAAAGTCCTTATAGTGTCAAAATCAACAAACCAATAATAGAATATCAGCCTCATATGCCCCATACACAAAAGGTAGGACCTCCGTAAAATAAATAGTAAAAGAGGAAAAAAGCAAATAAGTATATATTGCCGACGTATATAATAGAATATCAGCCTCATATGCCCCATACACAAAAGGTAGGACCTCCGTAAAATAAATAGTAAAAGAGGAAAAAAGCAAATAAGTATATATTGCCGACGTCGAATGTATCCGTTAACCATCATCTAGGAAAAACCGCTACAAACTCGATGCAGTTAAGGAGCCAAAAGCGAACTCTGCAAATGACATTCTGTCGGACTTACTAACTTGAGTCAAAACTTCTGACTTGAAGGCCCAAAAACATGGTCCTCAAAACACCTATTCTGTCAGTCATGTAGGAACCGTAAAATGGTTGATTCTCGGTCCATAGAGAAATTGTGCATCCTGTCTACAAGAAAGAGTTTAGTCCCTTGGTTGTACTGACTCGGCCACATCGATCGTCCACTAGTCGAGATTACAATAACGTAGAGTCGCATAAACGGAGACCCATATTGACATAGAACCCACAGCAATACTACATATGAGACCCATTCAAGACATCGTGAGTAAAGGCCTTTTGAATGACTTCAATGTCAGCGAACAAAAGTCGTCCTCTCAGGATTTTGTTTTAATCAATAATCGACTTATTGTTTGATCCGGTCTGAATAGATCTGGCTTTTTAAGAGTTAGCTTCTATAAACACGTGACACAAGCTTACATTATTAGTTGGCTTATTGTCACTTAAAAGATTAGGTTAGGTTTTGGAAGTGGAATGTGATGGTTGAACATCACTTACACTGGGAGGCCTTAGGGCCCATTGTAAATCCCTTCCTTTCGTGTGGTACATAAGATATTCCGTGATTTTTACGAATTTTAAGAGCACCGATATTCCTACATATGCAGTGTCCGCACTCCGCTGTCTCTGTGAATAATCTGTGGCCCAGCGAGGTTAGGGTCGCTTATAAGGTTTTCGCTTAAAACCGCCTTCGAAATAGGTGCTCGATGAGTTTAAGGATTGTTATTGAAAGGCAAGCTCAGATTGGAGGTGATGAAGTGATGAAGATGGAAGGAGATGGAAAATTAAATGAAATAAAAAGAAAAAAAGAAGCAGGTACGTTTTTGTCACTGGAAGCGAATTCTCCATTGATTCTTGTGTGTGGAGATGTACTTCCAGTGGTATACGCCTCGTGAAGGCGCAGAAAGTTAGTTGTCATCAGGAACAAGCATCCCACGTTGGAAGTAGCGCAACAGCACCTACTATTGTAGATAAATACGAAATATCCAAGCGTAGGCGGGTAGAGTGGTTAACAAATACCAACCATAGTGCATATACAGTCCACAGCAGTGTTGTTTGATCGAGCTGACGCTGCTCGTTGAGGTCCTAATTAACAAATTTGAGTGCATGATTTCCTAATCAAATTGGGAGGCAGAACGTGTTATGGCTTAACACTTCTTTTTGTGATTCTGCGTATACGTCATACGTTACATTCCGGGACACGACGTGAAGCATAGCAGTATCGACGTCGGATTTTAGCAGACGGGATTAAAGTTAAGGTTGCACTTTAGTTCATCTTTGTGTTAGAGCGCAGAGGGGAAACCGCGTGGCACCCATTTCACCAACTTTACCTACGACCAGTCTTCGCAGTCGGCAAGGCTACCCTTCCTTGAAGCGGCGAGAGTGGGTGGAGATTCCGCAGGTAGCATCATGTAAATTCCAGTAGCCAACTTAGGACTTAGGCCATTCAGAAACTTCTGCGCTCGTCTTTAAATTCACACAAAACCAAAATCAGTTGAATTTGCAGTTTAACACCGAGGATGAACTTTAGTGGGGATCATTAAACGGGCCTTAACAAGATGTTAATCCTAGGAAAAGATAAAAATGAAAGGGAAGTGATTAACTGAATCTTCAATAGGCAGGCCATTGTGGACTAGTTATACGATACGTTGGTCGAGAAGCGAATATGGATTTCTAACACAGATTTATGTTTCTTTGGAAGCTTCTTTCAGCCGGAGGCTCTACCTCCTCCCGAATTTCCAGCAGCTAGCTCAAAACTGTGTCATTTTTGAAAACGAATCACATGTCAGACTTCATGCGGAGTAAAATAAAAACAATCATTTCCCTTTCGAGCTTCCACACGCCAACACACACACGTTTCACCACCGCTAGCACATATATCTGATCCGCAGCAGCAGTCCTTCATATCAATTACCTCAGCATGGGGTACATCTGCAAATAACGCAACCATAACGCAAACAGTTGGTCTGCCTCAAATATTGGCCACACGGCGTATCTCATTTGACAAGGGCCCCGTTTAACCCACCGTAGCTCTCGTCATTCGTTTTTCATCGCTCCCACGCAAACCAAAACAACAACAGGCACCACCGAATGAAAATAAAACAACAACAACAACAACAGAGAAAAAAAACGAATTATTTACATTTCATCCAATTTAACCAAGTTAACCTCATGACATGGATGCCGCATTCACCTTCCTTTCGAAACCATCAACGCAGGCTTCGTTCGAAAGGAATGTCGGACCGTCAACGTAGACGACATCTGCAGCAGCAGTCCGGAGACCATCATTTAGACACGGTCCGTGTGGCCGTGGTAATTTTGGCCACGAGCCGTCATGTAAAGTTATGTCATTCGGCAGACACACGAACCGTGGTGCTGCCCTCCGCATACCGCAAATATTATTACCGCATGAGGTACACACAAAAGTGTCAACATATCCTTAAATGAGAGAAACAGACGGCTTTCTGCATTCCCGCCGAGCCGTTCTCGTGTCTGGTCGGCCTACCTCCCTGTCCTTGCTGGCACCCACAGTCACAGTTTACATTTCAATTCGAATGGACGTCGTCGGTCGTCGGCCGTCAGTGGGGGCCCAGTGCCCACAGACTGCCCCCATTCCCTCGGGCGAGTAATTTGACCATGTGACGGCCGGTTTGGCTATAATTTAAAAGTCAGTTCAAGCCCCCTGTCCTTCCTGGTAATGGAAATCATTTCCTGGACCTTTAGTTTCGAAATGATGTGGACGTAGGGCTGGTGGCTGGAAAGGAGTTGCGAACGGAGTCGAAGGTGGTGGTGTTCATGTCGCCGCTGCTGGCGTTCCTCCGAATGAATTGTATTCTCAGACTTATTGGTGTCGGACCGTGTGTAGTTCTTGTTCTCCTTTTACTTTTCGTGTACTTTTGAATTTTATATATTTCACTCTTATTGTTATGCTTCGGTTTTGGTTACGATTCTGTTGTTGTTTCAGATTGTGGCAGCCGCACGGGGACGAAGGGGAGCCATCTGCACCGGGTCCAGTGTATGCGGGGAGCGAGTGAATTATCTATCCTTTCAGAGAGCACACCGAGGGTTTGTGCTTGTGTGTGTGAGTAAGTGGTGGAGGCTTGTTTTGTCTTGTTGGCACATGTTGCGGTTAGCTATTCGGTTTGAAGGATCGAAGGCGAAGGAGGATATTCGTTCGCTTCGGTCTATTATTTATGTGGATATGAATACGAAATGAAGACACATAATCAATTTCTTCATGGCAACTAGGACGTGTATTTTCTGTTTTGGAGATGTGCGTGGTTGCCCCCCTATATCCTGGTGATTGCTGCAGTAGTTGCTTGTGCAATTTTAACAAGCTAATTTATTTCAAGACACGATTGTGTTGTCCCACATTCTTAAGATTCATACATCAAATCGAACATGATTGCGAAGTGCTTGGGATCAGGTGAAGATGTTGGAAATTTGTTGGTCACGGAAGCATCGCCGGAAAACAATTGAGATCACGTGATGACGGATGTGATGGCGAGAAGAAGGTGGCGAGTACCGATAAGGAGTGCAAACCGAACAGAGAAGTTGCAAGGGATCACTTGGTCTAGGAGACCGAAGGACGATGGCTGTGATAAGGTTATGCTACTTAACAGACATGCGACCACAGTCAGTTGTAATGTTTTCTGCATACTGCATGAGCTATACTCGGATCTTAGGACCACGCTGTCAGACGTAATCTTAACCTTCATAGAGGGAATACTGCCAGAGAACAGTCTACATACATTCTCCGACGCGCTATGGTAGGTTAACGTTAATGGTTCGAGGGTCGTTTGATAAATCAGTGACTTTTTGAGCAGTAACTTTTAATGCAACACTGCTGCCGTCAACTGTCATCTATTAATAGAATACGGTCAAGTTTCAAGCAAGTAGCGTCATTTAGATTGTGTTCGACATCCATTGAAAGCTGATAACCTCGTGATTTGTCACGCTGAGCACTTATTATTTGAGCAAAAATCGCCGAAATCGGAAAAATAGCTTGATAAGTACTATGAGGACTCTGCCGTCTAAACCACCATCTTTCTATGGTGAAGACGTGGCTTACTTAGTTTCATTGAGGTCATACCAGCACAAGTAACACCGAACGATCAGGTCGCCAAAAGTAGATCGTCACGTCAGAAAAGTCGATAAAAGTGTGTGCGGTTGCTGACTCTGTAGGCAATTACATACAATTTTTATTAAGCAACACAAATTTTGAAAGTCTTGTCAAATTTATTAAATAAAGTTAAAGTGGCTGGCAAATATTAATAAATTGGGCTATCCTGTCCAGCATATTTTTCAGATTTAGCATCCCGCGACTGCTTTCTGCTCCTAAACCTGAAGAAATGCCTGGAAAGTAAGAAGAAGGATCGAATGAAGAAACAAACGCCTATTGTGAGGGCCTTGACAATACCAGTTATAGAATAGGGAATGTACAACACGAAATTGAAAAAAATGCTGGCATGTATCGAAATAAGAGCAGACTGTGTTGAGAAATAAAGCTCTGATTTGCCGAAAAAGTAAATTTTATTCAACACACACTCGCCTGTTACCAAACGGAGCAGGTTTCACAATCACAGAGCTCGGTTCAGTTTCTTCAGGTGGATATCCTTAAGACCATAGCTCAACGCTAGTCTAGAATCTCAGTCACCTTCTAGAGCACGGATGTCATCTATGTAAATGCCAATTTATTTTATTTTCAACGTAAGAGGCTGGAATTCAAACAAACCGACGTGAACTCGAAGGTCGATGGTGCACATCATACATAGTATGTTGCTTAAAGTGCACTCCAAAAACTTTATCACAGAACGCTGAGCTTCGTAAGCTGAATAATTTGGAGACGCTGTTGAAATGTGAGTCGGTCCAAGAATATTTGACGAGCAATACTGAATAAGAGTAAAAGGACACTCTAAGGTGTGATCTGTCACACAAAAAACAAGTCCAAATGAATCACCTGCTAGAACGTCTGGACTAGTACGTTGGATATCCATACTTTGAGTTAGTTGTTAACCTTCATCTCAGCACCAACACATTGCTGGAGTTCCTTCTGGGAATATGTGAGGATTACTAAGCCGTCTGCAAAAAGAAGCCGACTTAACCTAAACTCTCCCAATGTGAAACATTTCTCGCTTCGGCTGAGCTGCAACATCCAGTCCATATATATAATGAAAAGGAGAGGTGACAAGACGCATCATTCGCGAGGTCCAACGCCCACGGTGAAAGGCACCGTCAACCCGACCGCAGCTGCTACAGTTTGAGTATAGAGACTGAATGGCTCTCAAAAGAGGACTATCAATCTCATACTCCTGTGGAACAATCTAGAGTTTACCTCGAGAGACTCGGTCGTATGCATTTCACAAATCTACAAAATAGCTGTAGATCGGTTTGAAATACTCCCAAGCCAACACACAACATTCGAGTACCGTTCTAAGAGCGAAAAGCTGGTCGTTTGTTTTTCTGTATAGAGTATGTTAACCTGAAATTGATAGGCTAGCAACCAATGTCTAATTTTAGAACCTGTGAGACATAATGGCTTTTTATGTATGAAGACTGAAACCCATAGAGCGTCCGGATGTTTTAGTCCTAGTCCAAGTCATGCAATTCTTCTAGTTATTTTGAAGAATATCTGGCGCACCAGGATGGTCTCTAATTTATCTAGGCCACAGATCCAGGATCCATTCAGCTCTTCTTCTACCTCATGTTGGTTGCATGTTGCTGTTGGTTGTCTGTTATATCACCCATTAGGTATGTTCTTCTACATGGCTTAGCGATTTACAGTGACAGTGAATACCCGAATAAATTAACGTAATGGATGGCACAGTTGAGTGAGTGCCTACCCTTAGTTAGAGGGTTCCTGGTTCGAATCTGGTTTTCAAATCTGGTCCAGTCACCACTTATCTAATTACCGAGGTTGTCGTTGGTAGTACAATGGACCAGTTTTGAGCCTGAGTGCTCCATTGTAGCGTTAATAAAAACCTCAGACAAAAAAAAATAAAATACCCGAATGCTAACTAGTCCCTTACTGTTTCAGTTATTGCGTCGCAGAGACAACACGATAATAGACAAACTATCCCTTCCAGCAGAGCGACCAGAAGAAATTCGAATTGTCGGACAAGTAAAAATAATTATTCTTTTAAGCTAAGCTCCACTTCAGCTAGTCCTTTCTTTGCCCAAACCCAGCTCAGCTCGGGGGATCGTTTTACCTCAACGTTGTCTTAGACGCATCGCCCATAATTGTCATCCTTAAAGCATCCGCCGACAAATCACCGACAATCGATAAATGTAATCAAACCGAACAGATCGACACTAGCCGTCTGTGCGTGTCGTCCCGTATGCAGTTGTGCCGCCTAAAATGTCATTTCATATTCAAAACTGGTCGGCAAACAACATCAGAAAAACACCCACATGCACGGAGAACACTCGAAAATGGAAATGGTGGACAAGCCAGGCACCAGTTACCCGGAATCCTCTGGCCGGGCAAATGTTTGCGCACATTCCCATCCATAGACTGAAGGACACTGAACTGAATATGCCGTGCATTTTCAACCCCCAAAATGCAATTGATTGCTGCTAAAAGCATTCCCACACCCAGAGCCGAGAGCACAGAGGCCAGAGCAGACGGCCAGCAACGGTCCACCGCCCCCGCAACGAACCGATGATCGGACAGCCAGCCAGACCAGGCCAGCAGTATGCAAAGTTACTGATAGCAATTTGCAATTTAATGGTGCAAACAAATTCAATCTCTCGCAGCAGTAAACAAGTCCCCAGCCCCGATAAGGATATGGGAAATTTTCCAGGTGCTGCACCCGGCCACACAGCCACAGAGTCCACACAGCAACACGGCCACACTCACCGATGTTTTGTTAATAATTCGCACCGATTGTTCGGGCCCAGAGGTGGCGGCCACGAGGCCAAATTAATAGCTCATGAGTCCGATGTAAACTTTAAGTTTGTTTCGAGATTCTTTGCCGGTGATAAACCGCAGCATAACTTTTTGGATAAACAGCGGGCCCTTGCTGACGACTATCGTTTGCTCTAATTAGCCGACGGAAGTTCATCGTAAGCTGTGTGGGGGCGAACGTCCCTGCATTCTCGACGGATGCCGGTGGAAGCGGCCAGCCGGAGATACAAATCTAGACCGAGGTTAATTGAAAAATAATTGCAAACTAGAGCTGAAAAGGGCACACAAAGTACTCAGGGACAACGAATGGGGAGGGGGCAGGACTAAAGGAAAACTATCCCACTGTACTGTGGCATTGTCCTGTGCGGTCCGTGTGCGGACCAAAAGAAACTTCCTGGGCCGTAATTAATGTAATGATCCGGATTGAAGTGCTCTGTAGTGGATTGGCTCATAGCCCACGCACACGTGGGCACAAGTAATTATCCTTCAGGAGCGTCTTCCTTTTTTCCACGATGGTCCCCCGGTCCCGCTGCCCTTAAGGTTACGCAACTCCAGGGACGGGCGTGTGCGGTGATGGATGCGCTAGGTGTTTTTTTTTTATTTATCTCTCCCGGGTGAGTGTGTTCAGCAATCAGCGCGCAAGTTTTGTGGGTAAACCCAAACAATTTGAGTGTGTTATCGCGGAAAAAAAAACAGTGTATTTGCATGAAACCTATCAGTTGACACACTGTTGGCTTTGAATTGGCGATTCAATTCGAATTCAATGGACATGTCAATTGAGATAGTGAGTGTGAGCCTGTGTTGGATTCGTACAAGCGTGTGTCCTCTTTTTTTTTCGACCAGAGGGGGGGCATCGCTCCCGTTGGCGTATTCACTCGTGTAGAAGTATCTCGTTAGCAGTGATTGTGCTCTCTAAATGAACATATAATTGGATTTTATGAAACTATCATTGGCAGAAATATTGTTTTGTACATACGGTTGAGGGAGAATTGAAATTGGGATTCGGTAGGCATAAGCATCCGTAATCTTTGTGCTCAGTCGTTAAATGAATTTTTTTTTTGGTTTGCTCTCCTTAATTCATGGTGGCTGTTCTGCACTGCACAGGAGAATGGCCGATAAGGAATTGAATTCAGTCAGTGGTTTTTTTTTTTTTTTTTTGGTTACGTCCATGGATGTGGCAATCTTCGAAAGATACTAATAGCCCGTGCCATTAGCATGCACGATTCGCAAACCCAAGTTCTCGATTTCGGGAATACGCCTACGTACTAACCCACACCCTGCACTCTTCTACCACTCTCCCCGCGGAACTGCCGTTAGGTATTACTTCGCGGGGCTGGTTAGCGACTCAAGCTGGATCGACTGTGTTTGCCTGTTCGGCTCGCCTTACTCTTTCAAGCCTTCTTAGCTCGATCTGCAAGTTTGATATGAAGGAACAGATTTCCTCCCACTTCTCGGCTGACTCCGTCATATGACCGACTAGGAGCTCCGGTGTTGGTAAGTTTATTCTTGTCCCTTCAAATCGTCTGCAGTGGAAAGTCGTGTGTTCTGCGTCTTCTTCAGAGTCCTCACATTCTGGACAAAGGGAAGAGCTATCGTGCCCGAACCTATGGAGATACTTTCGATAGACCCCGTGGCCCGACAGAAACTGCGTAAGGTGGAAGTTGCAGTTTCCGCTTGCTCTCTTTGTCCACGTTTCGATTGTTGGAATCAGTCTGTGAGTCCATCTACCTTTGTTTGAGGTGTCCCATCTGGCTTGCCACATTGTCATTGAGGCTGCTCTTTCTTCCTTCCTTATCCTGTTTACGCCAGTCTCTGGCCGGTTCGTCGATCGCCTTAGGTAGACCCTATGCATCTCATTTGCGAGAATGTCGATGGGGACCATACCGGCAATCACACAGGCTGCTTCGTCCGAAATTGTCCGGAAGCCGCTGATTGTTCTTATGGCGCAGAGCCTGTATGGTGACGAGAGCTTCTTAGCTGTCTCCTTTATAGAGAGAGCACTCGACCAGACTGGCGCCGCATATAGGAGAATTGAACTTACCACTCTGGAAAGCAGAATCCTTCTTGGGTATCCGGGTCCTCCTATGTTTGGCAGCATACCAGAAAGTGCTGCCTGCATCTTTGAAGCTTTCCTGCTGCAGTATTCGACATGCTTTTTGAAATTAAGTCGGTTGTCGAGCATCACTCCTAGGTATTTCAGTGATTCCTTGGATCTAATTAGCTGGGAGCCAACCCGGAAGTTTGCATATTCCACAGTCTTTCGGCTGGTTATTAAAACAGCCTCTGTCTTGTGGTCAGCCAATTCAAGGTCGGAAGATTCTAGCCAATTTTTTATCCTGGCGATTGCTTCGTTTGCGGCGGTTTCCACCTCGTGGATGTGCTTGGCCACCGTCACGACCGCGATGTCGTCAGCAAAGCCGATGACCTTGACTCCATGTGGCAGCTTTAGTCAGTGGTTGTAATTGAAAATCTGTTGGGCTGCGCAGATGCCATCGACATCGTTGAGCGACCGCAACTTCCCGTAGTGGCTATTTTACGATTGAAGAAGAGGCGAGCTGGTCCCAAGGTCAATGAGGACAAGACGAAATACATATGTGCTGTCGATCAAGAAACGTTCCGCCACACACCTCCTGGGTGCAATCTTGACGCTGGACAGCTACAGTTTTGAGGATGTGAAGAATTTTGTCTACCTCGGGGCAAACGTGATGCCGTGTAGAATCGCCCTTGCCAACCGGTCTGTCGAAACAACTGACGTTAAACTCCTGACACAAAGGCCTTATATTGCCACTCCTCCTACATTGAGCGAAAAGTTGGACGATAAGCAAAACAGGAGAGCTGATTCTTGGTGCCTTTGAAATTAACATTCTACGTCTGATGTATGGTCCCGTCTGCGAGGAAGGTGAAAGGAGGAGAAGATACAACCGTGAACTCTATGATTTGTACAAAAATGTAAATGTAGTCCGTCAAAAATTCGTCAACTGCACTGGCCTGGCCACATCGAGCGCATGGACACCAATGCTCCAGCTTAGAGAGTCTTCGAATCCGAGCCTCCGGATTTGAGAAGGTCAGGAAAATTGAACCTACGGTATAAGGCCCAAGTCATGACGGACGTAAGACAGCTTCTTGATGACTGGAAGCAGTGCGCCCAGCACCGTCATCCAAGGAAGGCAACTATTGCTCATGCTCAAACCCGCCACTGCTTGTAGGGCTGATAAGTAAGTAAGTAAGACCCGTGTCGCTAATGCGTTTGGAGCTGTAGTCCGAAGTGAGTCAAGCTTCTGCAACAACCACTTGGGCTGCATTTGTTATTGTTGTCCCACTAGTAAAGCGATGATGCTCTGAACAGCGAAATATGAGAAACTCCTCTTAACGTGACATTAAAATGAATGAGCTTGTGTTCGTAAATACAAACGAATAGTACTTTTAAGTATGAGTTGCGTTAGGCCTAGACTAAAATGGCTGGCAGCAGACAGCAGTCAAACTTAGACCAATACAGGCCCATTATAATGCCACGTGGGACACTCCTACACCTGCCTCTGGCCTAAGCTGATGTCATTCCCTTCGCTCAGGTCTTACGATTAGCCAGAGCACAGTAAGAGGAAAGGAGGATGCGGGCTTTTGTGCCAATTGTACAGTCCACTGTTATGAATCAGATATGTTTGAGGAGCATACAGACAGTAAAAAGCGTATTTTTGCAGGAGTCATAAGAGCTTTAATTGAAAAAAATCCACTTAAGAGGTTCTTGTTCTGCCGAGTTATTACAACTAGGGCAGCGTGTATACTCTGGCCATGTTTTTATATATATGACGCAGTTAGTTAACCGAGCCCATATGAGGTTAGCCATTTTCAAGAAATGTGATGTAATTCGAGCTTTTTCTAGCCCAAGTAGAATGTGTACCTCCACAGAAGTCGAGTCATGGACGGCAGCTCCTTCTTTACCCAGTTCATCGACTTTCTCGTTACCAAAAACGTTTGTATGCCCTGGATTGTGGAACCCATTTTATGGTTATTTTGAACCTGGATCCATTTTGAAGTTATGAAGGTCGATGAAACAATCGCCCGTGATGTCGCGACAATTTCCGACACGAACAACTATCTTTATTCATGGTTCCACTCCTCTCGAGTAACTGGCAACTGGCAAGAGTTTATCTGTCTCGAAGCTTTTCAAACTTCGCCGTTCGGAGTCTGCATAAGATCGTAGGTCACTCGAATGGTTGCTGCAGAAGACAGGCCCATGTCCTCCTAGGACTGCAGTCTCATCCATTTGCTTCAGAAGATGTATATTTTAAGAGCCACTGCCCTTTTCTTTTCAAACAAATTTGCTGTTGATCCCACAGTGTCTGAATTGCAACCACTTACTTACTTATTTACTTACTTCTCGGGCTGACGACCCCCCTGGAGGGTCGATGCCTTCCATCACTGACGGTCCTGAGCACGCTGCTTCTAGTCATTAAGACCAAGCTGTCTTGCGTCTGCGATCGCTTCGTCCTTATACTGGGCCTCTTATATATACTTTCTTTGTACGTCCTCTCCTTCTCGCATTCGGAGGCTCGGATTGGAAGACACACTTTGCTGGTGCTGTTCATGCACTCGACGTGGCCGATTACAGCGACATCGGTCTGGCCAGACGTTCAGCTATCCAACGCCATCCTACACAGTATACAAAGAAGAGGAAAGAGAATATCTTAGAACGCATTAAATACTTTGCATTGCAATCCGAAGTTGTAATCTCAACTCTGGATGATGTTGGCTCTGAATTGCACACATTGGATGGATAAACTGAAATGAGACAGTTTCCATCCAAATTTAATGTAACCGTGCGTTTTTCAAATAATGAAAAAAATATCTTTAACTCTTGGAATATAAATGCCAGCTCCAACCCTCAACCAGAGCCATGTTGTTATGCACTCCGATTTCCAGAATTACATTAATCCAGTGAAACAACCACATCAGCTCCAGAAAAAATTCAAAACAAACAAACCGAAACAACACTTCGTCACCGAAAGAGAGATCACAAAAGTTTTGTCATAAATTCCGAAACATCTGCCAACAGAGCTTAGAACAAATACACCACCACCAGCGACAGAACAACAACCGACTCCCAGTGCAACCCCAGACAAAAGGACACCAACCGCCGACTCAAAATCAACCGCCAATGTCTACGGGATATGTATTATTAAAATCTGTTCCCCTATCTGTGTCATTTTGCGGCGGCAGCCTAATGCTGTTCCACCACTCCAGCACACACAGGCACACAGGCTTTGCACTCGTCCTCGAGAAGGTATGGTGTCCTGTGCTAATCCAATCCGACCGCAATCATTCCAACACCATAAAAAGCGCCACTGGCGGGTGGATGGGGCTTGGCAAAACTTTTCCTGTCTTCGGTTGTTGCAAATGTGTCGCTTTTTCGGTTTAAATTGAAATCGAAATTTTGGGCCGCACGGACTGTGGCCTTGGGTCTGCCATTGGCTTGAAAAGCCAACGCTATTGTCGATGTCAAATATCGGCTGTTGGCATCGAATCGGCTGTGCAGTGGTGCAAGGGCACAACAATGCAATAAAATCTGATTGTTGTTCGGGGCTTTTTCTGCAAAGCTGTATTTGCAGGTGATGTCTGTCCCTCTTTGTGATGGGGTTCATCATGCGGTGGCATTGGAGAAGAGTTCTTTTGTGGGTTGTGATGGAACGTTGAAAAAAAACGATGTTTCTCTAAGTCGCGGTGGCAGTTGGTCATCATTAAAAGTTGCTGCACTTTGGGCAGGGACAATGCACCCAAGGATTGGTGGGTTGAATTGAGTCCCTGTGGATGACCGCACGCAAAGTTCTGGCTGATAGACATTTTAATGAGTAACCGAGTGAAGTCTGCTTGGGAGATGTGAATGAAAAACAATAAGTCTCGACCATTGTCCGATTTTTCGAATTTAGCGGTGTCCTCCAAACGGTGGGTTGTTGGAGTTCTGATCTCTTACTCATTAAATGAGTATTTTGCAGGCAAACATCGGACTTTTAAAATAATAGAGGAATGAAGACAAAGTGCTTGACAGCCGGGCCATGAGTGGTCCTTGAAAACTTCCTCCGTCGCCATTGTTATTGTGGAATAGGTAAGCAGGGATGACAATGCAATAAAATCGTCTTCGGTTTGAGAGAACGATGGCCACCAACACGGCGGGATCATCGAACTGTCCCCTGCTGCAGATGCAAGGACCCCTATGTTGTACACTTTCGCACAACAATCTCATTACACTTTGTTTCGCCTCGGAACAGTTCTAACTCACAATTTACCTGTCCAGCGATAATTTAAGGTCCAGCCTCATTACTTTAGTTGGCCATTACATTCATGTTTCCAGGACATTGCAGTACATTTTCATTAAAAATGCAAAATTCGCATCGCCCTCAAAAAATGTTAGCAGTTTGGAGGGGAAAAAAAAAAGAAACCAGGAATACCAACCCAACAACAGATACGAGTTGTTTTCCATCCAATAGTCCACCCCACCATTTGGCAGCGGAGAGGACCGCATCCTGCAACATCAATGAAAAACTTTCAAATGGGAAAACTTTTCTCGATTGTTTCGAAGGAAAGTACGAAAATCTTCCGGCTGGCAATCTACCCGCTGCCGCCCACTCCATCACCGCTACCAAGTAAATACAAGCCATTCTGGCCATTTGTATTAATTAGACGTAAGCAGGGAAAACTTTCAACCGAACTCTATCACAGACACACACAGCCATAGACATCAACACAACCTCGAGCCGAATGCAGATAACAGGCCCTTCTCTCCGCACCGCCAACCATCACACCCTCATCCGATGAACAACAAAAATGAATTGATTGCAAAATTTCCGCCCTTCGATGGACAGAGTTGGAGTAGCAATGCCGATGCCATCACACACAGAAAAAGGACATCACTGGTGCTTTGCGGAACGGACTGAGAGTCCAAATCGATTGAACAGCCACACAGTGCGAAGCTGTTGTTGTCTGGCAAGCTTTAAACTGGGAAAACATCTGCAACCGTATTGCAGCCGAAAAACATCCTCATTTCCGCTTTAAGGATTAAATTATAACCAGCTTGCAATAACATCCTTTGAAGGCTCAACAAAAAAGAAACTGAGTCCTCCGTGCTTTCCGTTCTCCTTGTGAGCATTTTAAATACACTTAACTACAGCCGAGTGCTGTGTGTCGGGCGGGCGGCGCGGCGGGATGTGTGTGAATTTATAGCAGTTTTCATACTATGCACCGCATTATTATCCTTGAATACTACTAATCGCATTTACATAGGGGATTTTCGCTGTAAAACCACCTCCAGGAGCACATCCCAATATCCCAGCACCACCGCCCAGCCACTCCACACACGCAGGCACATTGCAGCGAAGCGCTCGCCGCTTAGTGGCACTCCTAAGCACGAAGGAGGATGTGTTGCTGTTAGTCTTTTCCGCTGCAAAAGTTGGTGGTTGGTGCTAGGGTGACGCAGGCGAGACCGGGGAGTGGGCAAGCATGCAGTTGAAGCGTTCCGTATGAATGAATAATATGATATTAATACGACGACTATGCGGGGCGGCACTTGGAATGCGAGCAGATCCTTTTTGCAAGGGGAAGATGCATGGCATGCGAAGTTGGAAACACAGCAAATGCGAGGCGAATGAGATTCGCCCAGAACTGGTGAGTGCTGGAACTGCAGTCAGTTATCCCATTGATAAATGTTCAAAGTTTCGTTGCAGGAGTGTGAGACGGACAGAGACAGCAACTCCGACAGAGAGAGAGAGAGTGAGAACGAGTGGTTTCTGAAAGGAAAGGTCCCTAAGCTGCTTTTAGCTGAGATTATAGTCCGATTTGCAAATGAAGTTATTATTTACTGGTGGACGAGGGATCTAAACTTGAATACTCGTATATCGTGTGTGGACTGTGGAGGATGTCGCTTGCCTGGATGTTTACTTTAAGGGATGTGGTGTCATGTGGGATGTAAGAATGGATCGGGTTGGGAGACAGACATTCTGATCGATTGCTACCACACGTTGACCAACATCCGGAGGGGCTGTAGATTGTGGGATGACATTGGAATTTGTAGCTGCGACAGAGTGTATCAATTTATGGTTCTTGTTGATTTTACGTTTCTCATACTAAAGGTGTCTGAATTATTTTGTGGAATGTGAGACCTTAGACGAAATCGACTGTGTGGACAATCTAGGGGTTAAGTGTGTCGCTGGCCTATGATTCAAGAATACACCACCTTTCACCATCATCATCTCGTGTTTCATGTCAAGAAAGGCGACTGTGTCAAACGTTGAGGACATCTTTTTCTACTTCGCGTGTCCTTACAGTCTTCGGTGGCGCCCGGCTTCTACAATACCGTCTTCGAAGTTTAGAAACTTACCTTGGCTGGTACGCTCTCTGAGTCGAGAGTGACGGTGTTTGATTGTTTGATTTAAGTTCGTGCCGACAGGAGTCGGCTCAATAAACGTTCGGCTTTTGAAAATCATCAGCAATGGTCAAGGGAAGAATCTAAATCTAAGTGAGTCAAAGTGGTTGGCTTGAGAGTCCTTCTACCTTGCCATGTGCCAACGTCATTTGTAGGAACATGTTCATTGATAAAACAGTTCCCAAGACATTGCAAAGATCCATTGAATTCTTATGACTAAGTCTCACAATCTTGATAGCAGGGCGGCGATTCACAAATGAGCACACATCACCAAGTTCAAGCATCACAGATCATCACAAACACTTTCCCCACCAATCCCACAGTTTCGATAAAAATCCTCCCCTGTCTCAAGCACCCACAAAGCCGTCTCATTACCACCTTACTTTACATCACTCACTTAACGCTTCCAACCAACGCAACGTCGCGCAACGCTTAAGAAGCGAACGTCAAAGCATCAACAACCAACAAAGATTCATTCTCACGTGAATTGCTGTGTCCCAAGGAGTACACGAAACAATCCATTCAAGATCAAAACACCACGAAACATGGAGAATATTTGCACACCCATTGCCTACCCTACTCCAGATAGGGGTCAATGGCACCCGGAAGGCATCGATTCACAACCGCCAACAAAAGGCCAACTAACACCCTTGACATGGCGGCAGACAAAAGACACAAAGCCTCCTTCTGAATAGGCTCGCGATTGAAAGGATTTTTGCGGTTGAATGTACGAACAATTTCGAACGTAATCACACTCAGCCGGCAAGTGGCTAAATTAATTATGGATCCAACCGCCATCGACATCCAGGCGGGGAGGCACAAAATGTCCTCGCGGATGGATTTCGCCGTCGGTGCGCACCTAACCACTAAATGATGTTCCACTAGAGTGGGTCTGTAAGGCCCCCCCAAACGCCCCGCGCAACGACGCCAACGACGGCGAAGACAATTGATTTTCAACTTTTCACGGGAAAATCAACCGAACTCTGGCAGGGTCTGGTTACTTCATGATAGGAGTCGCAGCAACAACGGAGAGAATCCTTTCGAGGAGCCGTGCACAGCAAATCGTCTTGGAATATTCATCCTCTTCTGAATGGACTGCGGGGGGGCGGGGGTATTTTTCTTTGCCTTGTTGGTTTCTTCTGTTCAGTCTTGGGCTTTTTTTTTCGTTGCCTCCCGTTAAGGATATTCTCTGTCGACTTTGGCTAGCCTCCAAAGAACACCTGCATTCACAAAGCAAATTTATTTCTTTGAGAAGAATACCCAGTGCAAGGCTGACGCTGCCTGTGAGCCCGGAAGTGGGTGTGTGCGAGGGATACTAAATCTGGAAGCTGGCCTTAAAGGATGTTGTGAGGATATTTAAAGTGGATTTTCAAGAAGCGAAACTTGAAATTTTGAAACTTGGCATGTTTTTAAATGCACGGCAGATTTTAAAGTGCTTAGACGATGCTGGTGAGATGACAAGGGCGTGTGAAAATAGGGCTAAATGGTCTTGCTAATAAATAAGGACATTAGTCTTGGAAGAGTAGTGGATGCACTGCACTGGAAGGCAGAGTGCTCGAGACTGTCGAACGATTATAGAAGGAAGCCAACGTGGAGTCTGTCTTATCTTCGATTCCTGATTGCCGATTGTAGAACCCTCTTTTCTATGCATCTCTGGACGACGTTGCCTACAGGACAGAAAATAGTCTTGTGAAATAAATGAAAAAGAAAGAGAAAAATGGACTTCACTTATGAAGGACTTAGGTCATGGATCTTAGGTTCTAGTGGCTGACTGTAAAGTGCAGTCCAACATGGGCCCGTTGTGCGGCAACGCGATCAATGGAGACTGGCGCTAGAAAATGTTGAAGTAGTGGGCCTCTAAGTGGCTGTGCTAAAGCAATGCTAGTGAATAGAACTATTATTGCGGATACGGATTGTGGCCAGTATGTAATGTAAGTAGTTACATGGCCCCAGGGCGCCACTTTGTCGCTTCTGCTATGGTGCACGCTGGTTGCCTCTCTGCTGGCTCCTAGCAATAGCTCCGAGGTTGTTCTCTTCACGAGGAGGAGGAATTTGACTAGTCTGACTCAACTAATACTAGAAGGTGTCAGCATCAGCTTTTCCGATTAAGCTAAATATCTGGGTGTCATCTTGGATAGACAACTTCTCTGGAAAAAAACACATTAAATCGAAACTACCAAGGCGCCGTCAGTTTTCTGGCACTTTTAGGGAGTTTGAAGGCGTTTTCGGCAAGTCTTGTGGTCTATCACCAAAAAAGATCCGTTTGCTATGATAAGGCCTCTTCTCTCCTCTGCATCTGTCGTTTGGTGGCTGCTGCTTTCACTAAGCTTCAAAGACCGGTCTATCTTTGCTGCATAGAGACCTTCCCTCGTACTCCTGGCTCTACTCTTGATGCACTTCTCAATCGTCTGTCTACAGCGACAGCCAGGCTGTACTTAAGTCCAGTAATGGAAGTCTTCTCTGAATTTGACCGGCAGTCTTAATTCGGTAAGACCTGTCTGAGTCTCGGGCCACCACATCGGAATGAGATCGCCGATGAACTTACTCGACAACGATCAGAGGAGGTAACCGAACCTGCGTTGGGACCACCCGCGTCTCTGGTATGTATCCATAGGTATCCATCAATGGTTGGTCTTCTCGGGAGCACAACCGGAAGTGGTATGACTCTTCAGGATTAAGACAAACCAAGCGCATGCTCCCTAATGTCTGTCAGAAATCCTCTGCATTCTTGTTATATCTTTACAGAAAAGACTGCAGACGACTTACCGCCGTACTTACGGGCGCTGATGAGGTGAGAGTTGATGATGTATGTTCCTCATCACAGGACCGCCTATTGGTATTCTCCAGAAGAAATTTCAGCAATTGTAGGTTGCTGCCTGGTAGTACAATGGGCCAGTTTTTGAGTCTAATTGCTCCACACTAAAATATGCCAAAAATTCCTGGCCATCTTACCAATAGGAAGTTCAGGGGATTCTTTAACATAGCCTGACTGTCGGAACAGACGACGATATCTCTTTCAGATACAACAATGCTCTTGATCCAGGCCCGAGATTCTGTTATCACTGCAGTTTCTGTTTAAACAATTGTAAATGGTGACCAGATACCCAGATAGAATTCAATATCAATAGAGTTCACGCTTATTTCCATTCCCACGTCTGTGGCCGATACATTTGTGAAAATGGACTGACGACCATCCAGCATCTGATGATCGGACTTGCGAAATAATGCTTGGTGAGAAGTTTTTCTCAAGAAGAGATTGAGGTGCATACGAGGAGGTCTCGGGGCAGAAATCTAGATTTGTTGACACTAGTCTTCGGAGCGGAATTTCATTCACATCTGAAGTGATTTTATTCTTACCGCTGTACAGGCTGCTGTCTATCTTGGGACTATATGCGATAGAGGCGATTCAGCTAAAGGCCTGTAGACCATAGGGAGAATATCGCCAAAATGCATATCGTCCACATAGTCTCTGCCAAATTCAGTGTCTTAACGACTTCAAGTTCACATCAAATTTCCCGTCCCAAATGTAACAAAAACGGGATGAATTAAATCACAGCCACCGCAGCTCCTCAAAATGAAGTGCTCAACACTTCCTTTTCAATTTCCCTAACCCTAACCACCAAAAGCCCGGCAGTCTCGGGGAATAAGAAAAAAAAAAAACACCACAAAACAATTTGCCATCGGTATTACTGTCAATCTTTATCTATTTAACCATCACACATCTCATTACCCCAACACTGGCGACGGCATCGACCCCACATGCCGCCCGCCAATAAAAATCCGATGATTCCGTCCAGCATATCAGATTCCATTAAATCGGGTTCACTGACAAGACTGCGCAGCGCGGCGGTGGCAACGCACTGAGGAGTGAGTCGATGTGTGGATGTGTGGAGCAGGCCACTGTCTGAAGAAGAAAATTCCCAATACGCGTTTCTTGGCACATCGCCCTCTGGTGTTCGCCATTCCGACACGGTCCGTTATGTTATTAGCTCATTACAAGATTTTATCGCCGACACAACGATGGTCAGGATGGAGTAACCATCGTTGCCGCAGCAGATACCAGAAATATGACCGAGTGAGGGGCACACACAATAAATTGAGTCCTTATTTCCGAATCAGTTGAAAAATACACCATTTACGTTCGTTGGCATGCTATTTGCACATCCTTACACATGGCTTATGACATTAGACCGAGAGCGGGAGAGGGAGCAGCTCGCATTGAAGGGCGGCTGCTGCTGCTGCCGACCATTTTAATATATTTCTCCCCTTCGGCAATCGTATGAATTTCCGCAGAAGCGGAGATTACGTTTTTCTTCGTGGTAAATGGCTTAATAAGTAGCTCCTTATCGGGCGGAGGATTACAGGATGGCGAACAGTGTAATATTTTGGTTGACATATGAGCACATTACTGAGGCCAAGAGATGTCCTGTCGGACGGTGGGTGGGGGGCTGCCAAAGCCGATTAGGGGAGGTCTGAGGTCCGAGGTCCGAGGTCTGATGTCTGAGGGCTGTGTGTGTCGCTGCTAGGGAGCTAGTTTCTGGTTAATTACGAAATAGGTGGTGATCCTGGGAAATTGGCCTGATAGTTAATGGCCTGCAGGAAGGTTTGACGATCATCTTGATAGTATTTGGGTTTGCGATTTAATTAGCGACAATGAATGGGATAGTTGGCTGGGCATCTTGATTTTTATGAACTGTTTGCGGTTTTGTTTGTTTCTACGAATTCAGCTGATATTTTCGAAACTGCTGCGTATTCAACGTGTTAATCAGAGCAGAAATGTTCGAGGTATTGTTTTGACAGATATCATTTACGATGCAGATACCAAGCAAACAAGTAGCGAGCAAGTCGAATAATGACCACATCCCGCATTAGCAAGATTCGAATACGTTGATATTGCCGAAACGACTAGGTTTTAACGACGACGCGAGCTCATGTACCGAAGCCAATGCTTTGCTTTGCCTTAATTGAAAGACGTCCTTGATCACGTGGATGCGTCAGTAGTAAATGGAGCGGTGTCATACAAAATAAAACCCTGTCCTGTCAGAATTGTTCATGTGCGGACATTAGAGCACTAATTTGGGGTATACTCACATCGAAACTGACTGCCGGACTATGCAAAAAAGTAAAAAAACGATCAAGAAATTGTTCCGCATTTGAAACTAAATATTGCGAAAGTCCAACTTTTAAACAAGAAGTGAGAGATGGAACCTCTATACTGTTTAACGAAGGAATGTTGAGTATTAAATTGAATTTCTACCAACAGCAAACCGACGACAGTATCTACCCTTTCGCGATCCAAAGATGATTGCTTAGGTACGTCCTCTCTGAGACCAGTAGAGTACGAGGCCGACGACAACTTGTATCGTTGGACACGATGTGGAACGTGCGACTATTCCTATTGACGTTGGACACAATGGTTGGTGTGGATTGCGATGTGGACTTATTGGCTATTACATCGCGAGTACCGACTTGGATTAAAGATTAGATTAGATCATTGAATTATTTTCACGAGTTATTATATACAAATGGCTAACATCTAGACTTATTACTAAAGTAGGAATTTATCTAAAGTGAAGGTATCGGTGATTGCGCTCGAGTGAAGTAATAAACTTACTTAAGCTGTGTACCAGATCGGGCATGTGTTATGACTGGTCTAATAAGTTGCTCATAAATAAGCACCTACGTCCTCTGAGTTCTAACTACGACCAGTCTTTCTTCTGAGCAGCGGATGTATCATGTATAAGGCAAAATATGTTTGTATTGCTGACGGATGCTCAACAAATGGACAGCAGAGTCGACTGGATAGTACTCAGCCCAGAACAGTCTTTTCTGTAGACTCAAAACGTCGACTTTCTTTCATCTGTATTGGATGCCGAGCCAGAGTCATCTGAGGAAACAGCATCTAAGACTCTGTCCGTTTTCCCTGTACACCAATCTATATAATACAAGATGGATATAGTCAAAGAAAGGGTCTTCCAATAGTGACTTTAGAACTTCGAACAGTTGATAGCGGCCATATTGTTGAAGTTGCATCTGTCAAATTGGCTGTCATTTGATCAGTCTGTTTTGCCAAATCTTCATGGACGGACGGACGTTTAACAACACAAATGATAAAATTGTTTTATAAAAATGGGTGCTCTCACCGGCCAATGTTCCGCTTCGAAAAATCATCTTCAGCGATGACGTACGTACAGCAAACAAAATTGTCGAATTTGGGAAGATACCAATTCACCCAAGAGCATCCCGAAAAAGTCACTGTTTAGTTGGGATTTGCGCTAGAGTCATGGAGAACTCAACATATAGGATCCACGCCATCCAGAGAAGACGCTGCCAACATTTGAATGATGTTATATTCGATTAATAATTGCATCGTTAGGTCTTTCGATGATACCGCAGGCACACTTTGTTTTATTTAAAGTGCTTAATGGAAGAACCATCACGTGCCAACCTTCCAAGAAACCCGACATGCAATTGAAGTCTAAATGATTCGGAGCATGCGAGGGTATCGCGTCACTACCAATTTGTACATAATCGGATGGACGTGGCTTGAAGAGGAGTGTGTGTCCCACATCTTCGTTGTAAAGGGTGGTTAAATTTTAAGGGCCGATGTTGATTTTGAATAAAACACAAATTATTTAGGAAATTATTGTCATTTCTTTTTATTATGATAATATTGGTATGGTTCAATTATGGATGGAACAAAATATCGGCCAAATGGCCGCCGCGACCTCGGCGGCACACCTCCATCCGATGGTCCAAATTTTCGATGACGCTGAAGCATAATTGAGGTTCTATGCAGTTAATGTGCCGAATTATCTCATCCTTTAGCTCTTGAATTGTTGCTGGCTTTTCTTTCAAATAACCCCAAAGAAAAAAATTCAACGGTGTCAAATCACATGATCTTGGCGGCCAATTGACGTCGCCACCACGTGAGATAACACGGCCATTGAATTTGTCGCGCAATAGAGCCATTGTTTCGTTAGCTGTGTGGCAAGTGGCACCGTCCTGTTAAAACCACATATCGTCCACATTCATATCTTCCAATTCGGGCTATAAAAAGTTCGTTATCATTTCAAGATAGCTAACACCATTCACCGTAACTGCCTGACCGGCTTCATTTTGGAAAAAATACGGCCCGATGATGCCGCCAGCCCCTAAACCGCACCAAACAGTCAATATTTGTGGGTGCATAGGTTTTTCAACAATCGCCCAAATGCGACAATTCTGCTTATTGACGAATCCACTGAGGTGAAAATGTGCCTCATCACTGCAGATGATTTTCTTCGAAAATTGCACGATATGCATTTTGATTTGAACGCCCATTTTCATAATAAGCCTGAATAACTTTAACGCGTTGCTCGACTATGTATCTTTCCATGGTTAAAACTGAGTTAGTCTGAAATTGAGAAATGTCCAATGAAAAGCAGAAAAAAACTTGACGTTTAGGTGTGTATCACATTCAACATCGGCAATTAAAATTAACCACCCTTTATTTACGTTCACGACTCATGATAAGACTTAGAAACAGGTTCTGAAACTTAATTCGGACTTATTCCGCAATAGAAATCGCGGGGCAATGGTAATCCTAGAGCACTGACTCAATTAGATGAGGTTTACCAAATCAAAGATGGAGTTTGTCGTTTATTTCACTATTTCGTACAAGTTTTCAAGCTCTAGCTCTAGCGAGACCAGCCACAATCGCCTCCGTCTCTTAAGACATCTGTCAGTTTTCTTTGCTACAGTCAACTTAAATAACGCACATGATTTCAGAAGACGTCACCCTCCGTTTGTCCGAAAAGCAACAAAAGTAGCAAGTTGACCTTAACCCCACACTTCACACGACTTCCACGCCCTTGGAATTAGGAAATTGTTCTGTCCTGAATTACCTCTCCTCCCCATTGTCCCTGAAATCCACCGCAAATGTCGCGTCTATCCATCTCATCAGCTCACTCCTTCTCACAACTGTCCCCCCTTAAAACCCCAATAAAACATGGGACTCAATAAAATTTTTGAATTGTCTCCATGACCGGATTGAATGCAACATCAGCAGCCACCTCCCCGGGGCACGAGGTTCAAAGCACACAGATAGACGCCGTTCGACAGCCCAAAGCAATCCCATTAAGGGATTTCAAGGGATAACGTGAAAATATCGGAAATCTGATCACGTTCCCATTCAATTACTTGTTGAACTTGTTCATTTAAGGGACTCATCTCGTCCCAGGTAGCCCGCTGCTGCTGCTGCAAAATCAATCCAAACGGGACATGGCCTTGTGCGGATTGCTCACCTTATTTGCCGAGGCTTCTCTACGTTTGTAGTCACAGTACGTGTGCTTAAGGGCAAATGCTTTCCTTTCGGCGAACAATGGAGGAAGGGGAGACACAAGCTTTGGGTTTATTTTTCCTGAAAACAGTAATAATATTTTCTGTTCCTTCAGTTTCTGCCGTTCTTTGGGTGGCCCGAAGGTCGGCGGTGGTGATGTGGTTTATTAATCTTCGGTGGGATCGAAATGGACATGTCCGGAATGAATTTTGACACAAACAAACCAGTCTACGGTTAGACATTATTAAATTGATTTTGACTTCGCCTAATAAGCTGTCGGTGCGGGTGAATACATGTTTCGGAGGTAGAAGCCGTCAGGCGGTGATGGGAGGGAATGCTGGAAGGGATCTAATGGTTACGCTTATGGATTTGAATGTCTCGCGTGCTCCGTATGTCCGAAACAGACTGTCAGGGGATTGTGATTATTGTTCTTTTTGGCTTAATCTCGTGACGCTTACTTTTGAAAGGTGGCACATGAGCATGATCACGACGTGGTGTCAGAAATAGAACGTGTATTGGATTAGTGCGGCATCACTTGTAGCTGAGTGCTGGCTGTCAGTACGTGACAATTCAGTCAATCATGCATAGTTAACGTGTGCTCTTTAATTGGACCTCGTACAGTCATGCAGTACCATCCGTTGAGACAAATTAAGTAAATGATTGGTTCAAAGACCATGATGTCCTTGATATCGAGCAGGTAAAGGAATTGTCTGACACGGTGGCTTGGGTTAGCTTCCCTTCCAAACATCTGTCCGTCCAGAGTCTCTGTTATTCACTATTTTCGACAAAACCATTTACTCATCAGACTAGGTTTTCAGACCGATTTTGATACAGGTTATAAGGCCTTTTCAAGGGTTCCATCTATTGTCGTTTCAATGTATTTTTCGCATCTTGGAGGTCTTCTTCTTGCGTGTATTAAATGATTTTTACTTTGGCTAGCCAGAACTACAGCTTTGTGTTATTTTCATACACCAATGTGTGGTGGGTTTATTCGGGCCGAATTTTTAGTACTTTCAAGTATTATTACATCTTCTTACTTCGAGCAATGTCAAGCTAAAGTGATAGCGGTTACCACTGGTACCCGGTGGTAACTAGAAGAATATAACACTGCCGACAAGAAGAGGAAAGACGTACGTTCGGCATAGTCGACCCGCAAGGACGGGCGTTAGTTGTGAAAAGTGTAGTTAAGTGTCTCAGTATTTGGTTGGACCAATATCGGTATTTTGATAAACATGAATATTGCTCTGACCGAAGCTAAAAACGCCATTGTTGTGTGCAAAGGTGTTATTTACAACAGACCACATGATTCCTCATCCGACCAGTTATGGTTGTCCACTGTGGTTCAACTTGAGTCCTTCTCAGGTGAAAAAGATGAGGTTGTTCGAGAGATAGTCTCTTCGCACCAGTCTCCGGTTGCGTCGTATACCCGAGTATATCCTAGTTCTATCCTACAGAGGTCCTGTACAACGAGTCAGACTTCAAACGGATAGATAATTCTATTATTAAGCTGATCAGAAGGCATATTGCACAAGCTATGACTTCTTCCAACAGTCTGGTCTTTGGGGCTTAGGTAGGTGGGCTGCCAGCGAAATCGCCAGCACGTTTAGAACATGGTTGTCCATTGTGGTGGTGGTGGTCCGTGGCGTTGTGGGTATGTGCGTCGACTTGTCTAAGTTCGATTCCAGGTACGACAAGAAATACTTTTCACGAAGATTGAATAACTTAATGTGTCGGAACGCGGAAAATATTGCCTCTTGAGACACTGTCCATGAAAATGAAATTGTGTGGCTACCCCGAATCGAACCAGTGAACTTTTTCATAGGAGGCCAACTGCAGCGAGAGAACCTCAGAATAATGATAATAACCTGGGCGACATTCCGAGGTGGACCAGTTCATCATTCATTGTCTGTCCACTTTCGTCTCTCCAATTTTCACCAACGTGACTTTGAAAGCAGTCAAGGCGTGCGTTTGTGCCGATAGCACATGTATGAACTGCCCCAAGCTTGCCATTAGTGATGACGATGCGTATTAAGTTGGTGCGTCGACCAAATTCACCAACATTCGGTTCCATCTCTTTCGAACCACTAACAATGCTCAAAGAGTATTATTGTCAAACTTCGCCGTTCGGAGTCGGCATAAAACTCTAGGACCCATCCACTCCTGATAGAATAATATCACACACAACACGAGTGGGTGCTGTAGCAGCTAGTCCAAGGTTCCATGTCTGTTGTTTGACTTTATATGAGGCCTGGCCGTCGACTTTCGTTCTTATTTCACATTCACCCAGGTCACTGCAGGCCACTCTTTTTCGCAAGACTTTTCATTTCCTTCAACGTGAGTATCGTCCCGTGGGGCACTGAGGATATTCCTCTGACGTTCAGTCTGCTCAGCGTAAGAAGTTTCGATGTTCGGATGCATGCCCGATTTAAACAAGGCACTGCAAGGACTTAAGTGAGATGCGCGCTATACCCGCCTACACTCTTGTCTAGGATATTTGAGTCCACGGCTAACTATCCGCCGGAGTACTACGGTTGGATTCTCTGTTACGCTGCGGCCTTTTGATGCATTTTCATCTCAGCGACTTCACAACAGCCGGCAGGTCGTCTGAACTCTGTTCAAATCACTCTCTTCCACAAGTCATGCAGTTGCCACATTAAATTGAAAAGTTTTCACTCTCTATGTCCTATTTGAAATTGCCCTAATTTCCCACAACCTGTCATTGAAATTCCTTCTCTCGAAACCGCTTAAAGTTCCTCATCTATCAATAACAGCTTCAAAACCGAATCCATACAATTCTCGTGATTCCCTGAATGCCATCGCTGAGTTCACACCAACCGCTGTGAGGTATAAAGTTGGGATAATAAACGCACACACACACACCCATACACATCGTCGCACACAATGTGAGCAAAAGGAAGAAAAAAAACGCTCTGACTTCCTCCAAAACACGGCAAATAAGGACTTACTCAGTGAGCGTATTCACAAGCTCAGCAGCAGCAGCAGCAGGTATTATTCGCTCACCTTTGGCAGAGCCATCCACACATGCACACGGCCGCACACAGAGACACTTTTTATACTTTTTAATTTTCCTGTTTTATTTCCGGCTCTGCGATTTCCATTCCACAGCTGAGTTGGCATACATTTGGTTACATGTTGGAGCAAGTTGAGTTCAACTCGGGTCCCGTCGACGTCGACGTTGTCGTCGTCATCATCGCTCTCGTCGGCGCCGCTGCTGGAGTGCTTACTTTTTATTAAAAGGAGACAAAAAAACTACGGAGAATCCGCTTTTCGCAAACGTGACGTTCGGCGTAAACGCCTCGGTGGGGCTCGCATAGAATCCAACGCGCTGTGCTTCATTATCCTTCCACGAGGGCAAACAAGCCAAACAAATGATGATCATTTGTACTCTCAGCCCTGCTGGTGCTCGCCTCTCTTCCAACCTCAGCCGGCAGCCCGTACGCCCTCCTTGATGCCATCTTCGTGGGGAGTTCATTTTCATTTGTTATTACTCTCATTTCAGCACCCTTCCGCTTTATATCGTACGACGGTGAAAATAACGCACACATTCCGTAGCATTCGCCGCGACCCGCCCTGAACTCTTAGAGGGGCGCTGCGGTGTGAAGCAGCCGCGGCTGAGAACCCTCAAAGAGAAATTAAAATTCACAAAAAGGATCCTGGCATGCACACACCTGGTGCCCATTGTCAAGCGGCCTGGAAGACGAAAGTGAAAGCGATGCCGAAGGAAACTACCGTCATACCGCCTGGTTCCGTTTGTTAATCTATGCATGGCTAGAGCTCCGGCTGAGGCTGAACTATTCGGACGGCAATTGGAGAAAGTACGCCACGGCGAGAGGTTAATTGAAAGTGCTGACCTAGGCTGTTACACCAGCGCCCCTGTTGATTTTCCTTGACTGGCACCGGCCATTGGCATTGGCACTGGCACTGGCACAGGCACACCCAGGGGACGGGACGGGGTATAAACACTTCGGGCCACAATAAACCATATTTATTGAAACCCCAGAACAATCGGAAGAATGCCAATATAACAAGGCGGTCGGGTGCTAACCCTTGTTGCCCCCATACACCGCCCACACGTCCGCACACACGTCAACTTGACTCGATGGGGTTATAAATTTCTTATGAAGTCGTAATCGATTTTGGCTTATTGAAACATTATGATTGAAAGACACACATCCCTGGGGATGGTGCGTTGGAAACTGAGTAAACAAGACTCCGTCCGTCCAACCCTCAGTTCGGCGTTGCGGCTATCTCACCGAGGGGTGGGGCCAAGAAGTGAGGCGAAGAGTCGATTCCGTGTGGACTACATGCGGGCGAGTCGTTGGTCTTGTTTTGAGTGATTGGACAGTTGGAGTGTCAAGTGAAATTTAATGTGTTTGCTTGTCGATTTACAGATGGGGGTTGATTATGTGCGTGGATTGACAGCACACTTACCGTTCATTCTTCGATGTGTTTATGTGAATTTGATCGCTTGGGCGGGGGGCGTGTGGGATTTTTATTTATTAACGAGTTTCGTTCTCACGCGTTGGGGTGGAATTTTAAAGATTTGTTTATTCTTCGGTGATTGTCAACAGAAAACCTTTGACGTGACGGGGTTGGACGTGTGATAAGAATAGATTTCTTTGGTGAGCGAAGTGAAAGGAACACCGTCCAACAAACGATCAACTTTTGCCGTCTCACACAATCTTTTATACTCCGCCACCGATTTCCCGGGGAAACGCTCAGTTTTTTGTATTAACAATCGGAGAAAAGCAAGTTGACAGTATTCTCAGAGCTCCAGTTCATTTCGAAGCACTTAAACTCGAAAGCGACTTTCCCACTTCGGTTAATTGCACTAAATGGTGTCAGAAAAATAATTACTCCACGCTGTGCAGTCATTTCGCCGTCACAATCTTGGTCAACCAGTTTAGCATGCCCCATAAGTCAAGCTCTGCAATCATCTGGATTCCGGGGGAAATTATCCTGAGAAAAAATGCCAAGGCATCCTGCCATCGAGCACTCTGCACATTCAGTTCCTTTTTACTGTTTTTAAGATCCTCCGCCACGTCATCCGCGCAGTGAAAGGATAATTTGACAGACAGTAGAATTTATTAGGAATTCCGAGGCACGCGTCCAACAGACCCGCCCCTCCGACCA
Source organism: Eristalis pertinax (assembly GCA_907269125.1). NCBI lineage: Eukaryota > Metazoa > Arthropoda > Insecta > Diptera > Syrphidae > Eristalis > Eristalis pertinax. Next base: position 31,100,706 of record OU026149.1, read on the forward strand.
GGAAGCACCCTGAAGGCGTTTAGTGCTCATTTGAGAGAAGCTTGATATTTAATTATAAAAACATTTTTCTTCTCCTCGGCGGAACTGTTTTTTTTCCACCCCACGTCCCCACAGCGACTCGCAAAAATGGCAGTTTGCAGCGCCTTGATAGGACTTTAATTACACGCCGATTGAATGACACGAGAGATTAATTAAACAGTCGACGCCGGAGTGTAATTCGCTCGCGGAAGCAATGACTGCGAAAGAATGCTCCCGTGGATATCCTTTTTTTTGTGTGCTCGTCCTTTTCATTAGATGAGCCAACGAGGAGAATATCCTGCCTAATTGCGTTGCATATCTCTGTGTGTCGGTTAAATGAGGGATGACAGCTTATCCGAAGCTGGGACTGGGGCTGGGTCTCGAGCTGTGGCATTTGAGGAAATCAACTTTCCGTCAGCGTCACTCAGGGGACTGGCACCCTTCGCATGCCAGGCAATCGAATTTGAATTTGCATGAAACCTCATGCAGGCAGGCATTAACAGGACTGCCAGGAAATGACGTTAAGCTTCATCGGCAACACCTGCAAGAGTGCACCAATGAATGTAAACCGAGAGATAAAGTTTGTGTCCTTGTTTCCTGGCAACAGACATCCATGCAGCCACGTCGGCCAATCCGGAGTCCTTTGGCCGTGTGGCTGTCCTCGGGCGGCAGTGGCAGTGTTTCCAGCCCACAGGCGCCCAAAACCAAATCTTATGCTGGCACAACAAAGGACACAACAAAGTTTACGTTAACGAAATTTGCTGTGTGGTTAACCCATGGCAAGTGCATCTGTTGCATGCGATATGAGTCCGGAAAGTTCCTGTGACACTCATTCTTCGAGCGTGGCCCTGGGTGGGGGGAGATGGACACCTAAAAAGGTTTCCCCTTCACGTCTGCCTCCGATGCGGTTAGAGACAGATGGCATCTGTGTGCAGGGGCCATGAGCTCACAGCCGCGCCAGAGTGCTAGTGCTGGTGCTGGTGCTCGCCCTGGTGCTGGCGATAATCATCAGTGATCGATAGATCGTGGTTTGTTAAGCAGCATTAAACACTTCCTCCGTGTGCCCGGTGGCAGTCCATAAATTCATTCGTCGGCGCGCTGCAATCGGCTGCGAATGGCTGGCGCGCCGACAAACGGAACGCTACAACTTGAGATATTATGTCCTGACAAGACATGGTATTGTACGCTTGCAGCGCACTCATGGGATATGCATGTGCGGTATTTCTGGGAAATTTCCTGATGTACCGGTCGTGATAAGCGGCCGCACGAAATATGGCCCTGAGCGATGCAAGTGCGATTGGGAGGCAGTCTGACGCAGGCCTTGGGAAGGCATTGAAAGGAGCTGCACCATTGTAAGTCAATAAATCGCGAATGAGAGGTGTGAGGACGAAAGCACTGGCACCGGCGCAAGCCCCATTCATTCGGAGCCACCACGTGAATAGGCGGTTTATCATCGTGGATATTTCCTGATTGCACACTTGTTTTTCTTCACTTCCTTACCGACGCGGACGCTTGCGGTCGGCTCCTTGGCAGGACCTTGCAAGGCAGCACTGCCGCCGACTGCTTGCGTGATTTTGAGCAATTAAGTGTGCTATGGGCGATGTGAGAGAACGTGTGAGTTAGTGTCTGCTGCGACTGACAGCGGCTCGGGCAATAAAAATCGACCACATGCGTCTGACGTCTGGCAGCGGGCGGGGGCGCGTTCAGGATTCAGAGGAGCTATTAATTGTCGGTGAGAGTTTAGATTTATTGGACCGTGTCCTAATGACTGTGGCGGAACACGGTGGTGACAATTATAAGAGAACGCCGGCGGGAAGCCAACGGCAGGCCCGAAGTGTGCAATTAGAGGAAGTGGATATTCTAATATAAATAATCTCGTTTGCTGATCGGTCTATTCCCGGCCAGATGGTCGTCAGAGGTTAGAAAGCCAAGGAGGGATTCTTTGAGACAAAGGCAATTTAGAACATAATGGGTACCAGTGCTATCAACGCTGCCTTCAGATGCTGACAACGCACACAGGACCAAAGATCGCACGAAGATCTTTTCGAAGACTCCAGGGTAGTCTGGGATGATCAATACATGGAATAAAGTCAAGTGGAAATGGCTCTCAATAGCCTCTTAACCCCAAAGACAAAGCGTTTGGCAAGAGTTATGCTGCGTTTTATGTCAGTACTGATTGTAGTGTCTATTCGCCAGTGCAACCGCTCTTGTCGGTGTTCAGATCACTACTACTCTGAACGAGCTTGTACATGCACACAGAACAACAAAGATCAGAGCTAAGATGCATGTCATGAGTTATATGACATATCGAAGAGTACCTCCCACGCTACAGGGTTCGTGCTTTTCAATGTCGAGTTAGACGAAGTCTGTGATTATCTAAGTTCTAGCTGCCATTTGTGACGCTCTGTCCACGAAGTCGTTGGTGTGACTCCTTACTTGAATACAGTGTGTACTTCGTTTTTCACTCAATCACAGCCGGACAGTTTGCAGTCATTAGACACTAGCGCATCCTAATGCTAGGAAATCTTTTATTGGCGCTGCGTTCCAACAAACACATCAATGTCATACACGTGTGCTAGAGCTTTCATGGCCTTTTGAAGGTCTCCGTGGGAAGAATTTTCTCCATCGTCATCACAATCGGTCAAATTTGAGGGGCGTGGTAAAAGTAGTCGTACGGTGATTACGCTCGCCTCTATGGACGCTTTCATATGCGACCTTGAAATGGACGGTGCGTGTGAAATTGCACTTCTTGGGTATTTTCAAGGATTTGCTGTAGCTTGAAGATCTGGTCTATTGTGGACGTCCCTGACCCGAGGACACAGGCCATAAGGAGTTCTCAGATTGTTTATAAACGCCTTCAGGCGAGCACACAAAAAGGCAGACAAGTAGATTTATAGCCCCATGATTGGCGTAGTCAAAGGGTTATCTTTTCAAGTCGATCGTCCAGCTGAGATTCCCACCATCGGGCATCCTCTCCTCCGATTAGTTGGTGCATGCGCTTAACCAGATCATCTTCAGCTAGTTTAAAGACGCCCGCTGACAGTCCGTTCACATAAGCCGTTTTATTAGACTTGAGTCTAGATATTGCTACCTTGAAATTGAGTAGATCGGCGAGAAGAAATTCTCTTTTATCATTAATCAGATTGAATAGCACGTTCTGCTTGCATTGTTGGGGCCATCATCACCCTTTAAGGTTCAGTAAGTGAGTGTGATTCCTCCTAATCCTCAATATCGAATGCGACTGTACTACCAGTTCTCCATCATAGTTCCTGGAAGCTTTTCTCCGAGATTTTTATCCATTCACCCTCTCCTAAAACTTTCGGACATCATTCCCGACATAGCCTTTCCTCAATTTGTGCAGGCGATGTCGACCGGCGAGCTAACAGAGAATTTCTGGGATGCTGAATCGACCAATTTCCTAGCAGTCTCATGATATTGAATTGACTGAATTCGATCGGAATGTGATCATAATGGTTGTTAGTTGATTGATCAGGGGACCACCAGATGTTGAAGTCTGAAAACTGCGTGCTAGCGGTAAGGAAGCATCAACCTTTATTACTCAAGATGTGCCACAGGCGTTATTGTGTTTCTCCAAAAATGTAGAAAATACAAATATCTTAAGAGCGGGGCTGCATTTTGTCACCGCTTTTGTTCAAAATACAAATATTCAGAGGAAATACTGGAAGCATTGGATGCGGACAAAGGAGGAATCACTATGGAGTGAACATCAACAACCTGCGGTAATCTGCGGTGACTCAGTAATCATTGCAAGAAGTGAGGCAGGAACTAAATTCAATAATGTGAATGAATCAAGTCAACCAAACCAGCTTACAATATGGCCTTAAAATAAATGCTTCCAAAACCAAATTCATGGTAATTTCTCGTGAGATAGAGTTGATGCCGAGATTGAGTTGAAGCCGAGGCAGAGCTGATGCCGAGATTGAGTTGTTGCCGAGGCCGAGCTGATGCCGAACTCCATATCGGCAATATCAAGATCGAACGTGTTTATAGTATGAACCTAGTATGAACCTATAGTATATACCTCGGAACACAATTTGATGGGAAAGCGGATAGGTCAAAAGAAATAAAATGCAGAATCGAACAGGCTGGAACGGCCTTTGGCGAAATGAAGATGGTACTATGCAACAACGACATCCAATGACCGTTAAAAATTCGTATTATAAAGTGCTACATATGGCCAACTTTCCTATAAGGAGCGGAAAACTTGGCTACAAAAAAAAGATTGCAAAAAAGACTAGAGGCTTTCGAGACGTGGCTATATCACCACGCACAGGTAGAGTGTCTAATGTAGAAGTCCTGACGAGATTGGGAACAAGGCGAGAACTCACAAACACAGTAACATTTCGGAAGTTCTCGTATCCCGGGCACGTAATGAGAAATTTAAAGTATCAGCTACTACAAGTCATTCTTCAGGCAAGAACTGAAGGTAGAAGAGCTGCTGGCGGACAAAGAATGTCATGGATGCAAAATTTGAGTGAATGGTATAACATCCCGAATCGAGCTATTCAGGAACGTCACGTCAGGAGATTACACCAAAAGGGTGATAACCGACCTCCTAAACGGAGAGGCACCTTAAGAAGAACATCTGACAACTAACGAGTAAATATCGAACACTGAAGTTCTAGGTTCGATTCCCGGATCTTTACAACTTTAAATTTCATGGTAAACGCTGGATATATATATATAATTCTAGACAGACACAACTTTCATAATTCAAGGTTCGAATTCTCTGGAGCCAGAACAGAGAGAGAGAGGGAGGGAGAGATTTTTAAACGATGAAGTTCGAAGACGGACGCTTTTACTCTTGAAGGCACAATAACATCTACATCGCGAGAGTTTGCTAGGTGAAGCTGAGTCCAGCTCCAACAGCAGCATTAGCCGTCGATGAAGAAGGCCAAAATAAATGAATGCAACCCCCTTGAATTGCTCTCCATTTTGCTAGGCCTTTATTTCCCGCAAATGCTCGCAGAGCGGCTATTTTTCGAATCCGGCCGCAGTTCGTCAGGAAGAATTCAAATTGCATTACCAGAACAGAATTCCAGAGATTCTTCTCAGCAACATCGCAATCCGAAATCCTCTAGCCCACAGCTGAAATATCTAAAACAAAGGATCTCTCTCTCACCTGGTGCGCTTCGATTGAAAGTACTAAAGTTTGCACTCAGGGTAGCCTCAGAAACTTGAAAATGTTCGATTCGCGAACGAATTTAATTAGAAACACGGACATTTTCTAGAATAATTAAAATTCCCTTATTCCGCATTGCTGCGGGCACACATGCAAGCGAACGTCCTTCACACACATAAGCACAGATTGCGTACATGAAAAAAACATAAAAAAAAACCCGTTGGCATTCCATTGCCAGGTCCATTCGATTAAATTACATCTAAATTGATGGCTGGCGTGGCACGCCCGACTGCCTCTCGCTCTGCATGCCAAGTGATATCCGAGTGATAACACACAAATACACTCGCACATGGTGAACCCCAAACCCAGCACCAGAAAGCCGAACAACAATGCCCAACCAGAAAATAACATCAAATCGAATCTCATTTTCAATTGAGGGTCAGCGCTGGCGGCGCGGCGCGGCGCGTCGTTTGTGGAGCTACACACGAATCCGTAGCCGTACGCCCCAATCATTGGCACTAGACAGTTCACAAGATCTGCTCGCTCATTGCACCTCGGGCAGAGTGCGAGCAGCGCAGCGGGTGGTGGACAGCGGATGGTGGATGGTTCGATGCCAGAAATGAGGAAAAAACGATATAAAATCCATTACCAACAACAGCAACTAGTATTTGGAAAATCGCTGCACTTCTAGCTGTTTGAAGTATTTTCAGACGATGCCGATGCATGGCCAGCGATTGTGGTGTATCCTTGCCAAAAACCTGATTCTCTCTCTCCTGCTCCTCTCTCTCTGGGCCACCTTACCCTCACAGGGGGGCAGTGGGTGTGGGTGTGTGTGTCTGATCCTTTTTGGTCAATCGAATCCAATTTCAATTAAATTGATTGCCAATTTGATTGGATTTATAAAAATCTGTGAAAAAGAAAGCAAACACAACGAACGCAATCGTCGACAAGCGTCAGCCGAAAGCCCACACCCGACACATGTACGTACTCGTACGTAAGTATATTTTAATTTCAATAAGGGACGAGCGCGAGCGAGCAAGTTGTTGCAACACGAGACGCATGGAACAGTGGCCGCTGGGATGATTGGTGGTGGTGAACGGTGGAATATTTCTTCCGCTGGTATGATTTGACTTTATGAGAGGTAAATAAATGAGAAATGATTTCCTGTGGGGACGACAGTTCTGGAGCCTTGAACTTTTCTCTCGTAATTGCGTCTGAATGCATCTTCAGGGCGATCTCAATCGGAGGGAAAGACTGCTGGCGAGGGAGGAGTGGTGATAGGTCGTGCGTGATGAACTCAGTGATGACGATGATGTCGTCGTATGCAAGGAGTGTGGTTGCCTTCAAGGACATTAAGCAAGTAATAGAATTGTGACGCGAAAGTTGTCCGATTCTTACTGGCTCACTTCACTGGCTAAGAGCAAAATGGTCTAACTATAAGTGGGGCAACTCGGAAATTGATCAAAATGCCTGGACCACAGTCTTCAAAGTGTTCAGATATTTGAAATGTGTCGGATTGGCGCCCGGGTAAAGGCCAATCGTGTTCTTGATTAGGCCAAAATGGTTTTGAAGAAATGGGTAATAACCGCACTAGACGTGTGCGTGAAATCGAAAAGAATTAATTTCAACAACAGGGTGTCAAGCTCAGTACACCTGTCCTAGCCCCCTTCGAAGTGACATGTATATTCAATCAAGCCAACATTGAGTCCCTCTTCTGAGCGATATGACATCAAATGATCCAGGAGCTTGTATTTGGATGGTATTTGATAAGAGACATTCCCTGATGACCGCTTGATCCGAATCATTTTTCATTTATAATGGAGCCTATCTACCGAAAAATAAACTTTATCGCATTCATCCATTTGTCCGCATTTGACTGCTTATGTAATCACAATTCCCAGCACATCCTCAGTGCTTCCATTAAACAAGCAAGTCACCAAATGAGCAGCACACAATTAATTTGCATTCGGAACTCACCAATTGTGCCTGTGCATGCATTATATTTCAATTCAGACCACACCATAAACAATCGTCGATTTATTTATTGTAATATCCTTTCATTTTAACGACCACACAATACACTGATTCTCTTCCTCTTGCTCCTCCCCCTACTCCTCTTCGCCGGCAAATTTTCCACCACGTTGAGTTCATAAATTTTCTATTAATAAACATTTTTTTTGCCGTGGCGCCCAACGCCCAAATCACCCACCTCAACACAGCGGCACACAGACAGCAGTAAGCAGTAACTGAAACTACCGTTAATTAGGTACAGGGATCTCTGCTAATGGCATACACCGGGCGCCTTCTCTTCATCGCAGCCAGTGCAGCAGAAACAGAGGAGAGAGCAAAAAAAAAAGCGCACGAGAAGAGGACTAACCCAAACGAGAAAGTAAACTCAAAAAGTTTTTGTTTAAATAGAAAATGAATGCTCAAACAAAAAGTAACCCACCAAGCTAGTTCTGTGGGGATGTGAGAGAGAGAGAGAGAGACAGAGGAGAGGGTTCATAACAAAGGCCTGTCAACTGTGGCATATACATAACCTTCGAGGACATTCTTTTGCTCTCGGTACCCTTTTTCTTCTCCCCGTCATTTTTTTTTGTGGACGCTGTGGAGGGTATGGGAGAGTTTTTAGAGTTCAGATTGCGGTTATGCTCCATTGTGCATCGGAGAACAAAACAGCACCAAAATAACACCGTTAAGGCCAACAAAACAGAGAAGAGTCACTACTGCTGGTGCAACAAAGCAAACTTTTTGGTGGCGGTTTTGTAGTAAAGTGGATGAAATGGCCTGATTGTGCTGATAAAGTTCTGCAAGGATTAAGTTTTCGGGCGGATGTTTTTCATGTTTGTCGTTTTCTTCTGCTCGAATATTTTACGAAGTTCGGGTTAATTCAGCAATTCTGTTTGGAGTTTTTCATCATCGACCGCATACATGTGCATAGCGATGCATAGATACATAGCAGCATCCAGGCTTTGGATGGGAGTGGGCGCAACCATTGGGTGATGTTACGACGTGAAAGGCTTGGGATCTAGACTGGAACGATTTGGATCGGATTTTGTCTAGAAAAGATGAGAAGAAGGAGAAGATGTTTACGTTGAGATGCTTCTCGTGACAGGCTACATGCGGGAATTGGACACTAAGTGTCTTCTAGAAGCAATTAAGGGGTTGGTCTACCAAACCTAACGTTTGATTCTCAAACTAACAACAAGCGATCGATTACAGCTGCTTACAACGCGACTGCACAGTATGCCTCTGAAATGTCCCATAACTAAGCTGTTTTAAACCTCTTACCGCGGCTTGAACCTGAGACACTCCAGTAGCTCACGGCACTTCTAGTCTTTTCTTCCACAGTTCCACACAAGCCACGCATCAGAAGATGACCAATTTGATAGTAATTTTCAAAGGCCATAAATGAACGTTACAATTTCAATTAATTCCCCAGACCCCTTCGGTCCGGAAGACCCTGCCGGAAAGCCCCAGAAACTATCCCCCTCTCACTCTCCTGCGAATCACACTCCTTCCGCTTCGCCAACAAATATTGCAAGATGCCAGCCTCAAGTGCGACACGAGTTACCGCATTAGAACCACCGCCAGCGCAGCTTCTGTAGCATGTTCAAAAATTCAAAGCGCTATTAATATTCTGGCCGGGTTCACACATATGCGCCCGTGAATCTGTGCACATCTTCCGCCTTCTGCCGTTGCTGTGCTATCTTCGAGGGACAATCAACATGCCATCCGGTGTACCATAAAATTTTCTAATTATCCGTACTCCCCTCCAACTTCGGTGTCGTCCACATTTCTGGGGCGCTGCAGAAAATTAGCTCTTCCGTTGCAAAACGCGCACACATAGGACGGCACTGCCAAGGACGTGGTTGGGTAAATTAGGGCTGCTTTGTCACCGGTCCTTTTTGCTCATTATTCGACGAATAACGCCGAAATATTCTCAATGCCATGTATGATGACTGGCTTCTGTTGTCATTATGCCTGGCCGTACACATGTTCCGCATGTGTACATCCGTTCCCGGCGGTCCCAACTTTGAAGTTTTATGACACTGACATCCTCCCCCACCCCCCGCCTCCCGAGAAGGGTGAGACTCCTTTAAATGTTTATTAATATTAATCACAGTTGCTGGCACTATCGCCGGCACATCACATCGTGTGGGTGACTTGCTAACCGGGCTCCTTCCAGAGGTGAGAAGCGATTTGCGAGGTTACAGCGATTTGTTGGCTTGCTTGAGGTTGGCCAATTAAACGCCTTCACTAGGGATGAAGGGGAACAGGGCATGGCGTTTTGTAAATTAAAAACTTGCAGTGCATGGGAATTAATTAAGGGTTTAAGTGGGCTTCCTGTCGTGGAGGTTCTCACATGCAATGATGCGTGCTGAAGTGACATTTCATGCAGGACTACACCTCGAGTACAGTCGTGAGCTCCCATGGAGGAGGAAAATAAACAATAATTGACCAGATTACTGCGCAGCCGATTGGCGGGCTTATCGTGGGCACATGCACATGTTGCACCAGAGCGTGCAGGATGGGTTGAAATGTTATCAGCAGTAAAACAATTTCCCGGGATATGAACACTCGTAAGGAATTGTTACTTTTTGAAGTACTGTCGGTTGTGAAGTTCAGATTAAGTCGTGCTTTGAGGACGAAAGTTGATTTATTTAGACTATACCGACCAAATGTGTTTGCAAGAAATGATCTCATTGATTCCTAAAAGCACTGAACGTAACCAATTGAACTTGACTGCTATATACAAGTCGTCTGCACTGACTTTATAACATCGAGCGCATGGGCACCACTGTACCAGCTACGAGAATCTTTGAATTCTTCGAGAAGGAGAGGAAGACCGAAACTCCACAAGACAGTTTAGTCTTGATGACTGGAAGCAACATGCCCAGGACCATCAGTGATGAAATGCAGCTGTTGTTCAAGCTCAGACCGTCCAAGGACCGTTGGCCTAATAAGTAAGTAAGTACTTGCAAGTGACATTTATGGAAAGTTTCCGTGTTAAAAGACTTAACCTCATTTGTCTGAAACCACGGAGTGGGGCAAGCTCCGCCAGTACGCGAAAAATGGTGACAGAAAAACATCCATTTTTCTGATCAGTCATTTGAGTCGTTTGAAGAGTCGTTCAACAAACAGAATGACAGGATCTCTGCTCAGTTGGGTGTCAGATTAAGTGTAAATACTGCTCTTTCAGCTCCACACGTGGCACAGTCTTATCCTGCACGAGGTGCCCCTGCTTTTAACGATTATGGCGGATCTAGAGTTGAAAAACTCGATAAATAGCGCAATTCCAGGTGTGAACTAACGTCAATAGGAACGAATGGTATTGCGTTAGTATGTCTTCGAACGATGAACTTCGGACATTTGAGGAACGCTCAACAAGTGTGACCTGTCTTTCCTCCGTACTCTAATCGAAACTCACAAAGAAACTACCTACTCTACCAACTCTGATGTAACTGAGTCGGGCATCAGATGCCTCCACAAAAGCGACTCGGAAAACCACCTGAAGGGGGAGGAGGAGAATATCCTCTTACACTAGCAACCGAGAGCTAGGCAGACTTCGGATGCAGCTGGATGCGGAGCAATTGATGTCAGCCTAGCTGACTTAATCATCGTGGATGACAGCGATTGCGCGGTTAACAGCTCATAAAAATCCTTGATATCGTCTGTCAACTCTCTATGCAGCAAGATTCACAACTGCATACAGACTATACGTAGGCTACATGGATAGAAAGAGCTTAGGAAGCAGAAAAGACTGAGCCTCCAAAGAGCACTTGACTACCAACTGCATACAGACTATACGTAGGCTACATGGATAGAAAGAGCTTAGGACGCAGAAAAGACTGAGCCTCCAAAGACCACTTGACTACCTACAGGAGACATCCAAGATTATGGACCAGCCACTTGCTGACTGCCCGAGGATCGATCTGAAGGAGTTGCCTGACGGTATGAATGGTTATCTGGAGGTCCAAACGTCAATCCCTTGAACTCATAATGGCTTGTGAGGCGACACCCACTGCATTTTGGATAGTTTGGTGAAAGAGCAATTCGCATGGAGGCATTATTATTGGCATTTAACCACTGAGGGTATTGAATATCTGATGACACACTTGCACTTGCCTCCAGAGATAGTTCCAGCTACCCTGAAACGTCCAGCCAGAGGTGAAAATGCTCGCCGAAGACCAGTTGTTTCTGGTCCTCGTGGCGATTCGACAAAGATCGGCGAAGACCGTTCTGCATACAGACGCGCCCCTGGTGGAGCTGACAAAAAGGGTGATGTCGGCGCTGGAGCTGGCGATGTTGAATTCCGTGGCGGAATTGGCCGTGGTTCCCGACCACAACAGTCTGTAATTTAAAAAGATCAATAAACGTTTATAGAAAAAAAAATCCAAATGAAGCGTGCCCTTGTCCGAGCAATAGATAATTTTCTGATGAAAGTGCTGCTTCTTTTGACAATGCTATGGCATGTGTAACTCGGCCAGAGAACACGACCAGAGATGAATCTTTAGTGTTGTGGATTAAAACAATGTTTTAATTGCGGATGCGTATTGTGGCCAGTATCTTATGTCGGGGATAAATAGTGGCTGCCTGCAGGGCGGAATCTTGTCTCTTCTGTTATGGGGCATGCTGGTTGACTCTCTGTTTGGCGCGCTTAATATTTCGTTCCAACGTCTACGCCCAGGCTTATGCGGATGATGTAGCTGTACTGTCTGTCGGATCGTGTGTGTTCAAATTTTCAAAAGCGCAGGTGGCTCTGGACGTGGTCAACGAATGGTGTGCTAGGAATGGCATTTTATCTTCACGGGGAGGAGGAAATTGACTAATCGGACTCAACTATTACTAAAAGGTGTCACCATCAGCTTTTCCGATGAAGCTAAATATATTGATAGAAAAAGTTATTTTGGATAGAAAACTCCTCTGGAAAAAAAACACATTGAATCGAAACTACCTAACCGCTGTCAGTTTTCTGGCAATGTATGGGAATTTTGGGCAAGTCTTGGGGTCTATCAGAAAAAAAATCCCTTTACACGGCTATGATAAGACTTCTTCTCTCCAATGCATTGGATAAAATGATTTGGTAAAAATCGGGCACCAAAACATTAGCACATGTCATCTACCCATGCATCAGTTACCAATTTCACCCAACGTCGGCTCAACATTTTCATTTGTCTCAACTTCAGTTATCCTTTATTGTCCCCTGTGTTGTGGTTCAGTTTGATAAAAACAAAAATAATTGCATCCTGAAACTAAGAAATTGGTCAATCACAATCACGCTTGCTCGACGCCCCCTCCATTTCGATTCAATTTTCTTATCGCAGTGCCACGAGTATCCTTTGGAAATAATAAAATTAGCTTTAACCGAAAAATAAGGAACGACTCAACGCTGAAGGGAAGTCCTTCGCTCTTCACAATCAGAAATTAAGATCTCCCACAACACTTCACCAGGAGCTGGTCTCTTTCTCCGTCCGCCAGCGGTGTATCCACTCGACGTTGAACGTTTCGTAATATGCTTAAGGATATAAATCTTCCTCTTCGTCAGGGCACTTCTTCTTTCTTGGAATGTAATAAATTTTTTGGCACCGCCTTTTATACTCTCAGCAAAATATTATGATATTTATGTGAAGCGTCTTGCTCGTAGCTATCCCAAGGAGCCAGCCAGCCAGCAAGGCAGTATGTACTCACTCCCCCTATTTTTTGGAGTGTATCCTCTTGGTAGGGTATCACAAAACGAAAAAGGAAATGTGTAACACCCACCGAGAAAACACTTGGCAGGACCAAGGCAGTGTTAAACAGACTACTCAGGATACTGCGCACAATCATAACTCAGAGCGGAGGCGAGCGGTGCCGGGTTGGTTTTGGTGTGTGCTTCGTCTTCAAGGAGCACTGTGCGGCTGGGTGTGCAGACCCTGTCGGGATGAGTGCAAAACGTACACAATATGCGAGAGAGTCCTTTGAACTCAAAAAAGCTTTTGTCGAATTTATGATTTATGTCATCGAATTGCGTCGAGACTATCACGAGTGATTACAGAGCTCTACGTCGACTCTGCGAGGCGAACGGGTGCACGCGATGCTCTTAAATTTGAGACTTGAAAGGTTAATGCCAAGGTTCTTGGGAATTTATTGCTTAATTGGAGGAGGGTTAATTGATTTATCATCTGGAATGGCGATTGAAGTGATTGAGTCGTATGCGTTGGGCGGGGCTGTTTCGACTACGAAATGAGTGCACCGTCTTTGAGATGGCATCGGTGAGAGATATAAAGTGGATTCTGATTATTTTGATGGATGCTGCATTCATGCGAATATGTTTGGAAAAGGACATCATTTAAATGGCCTCGCTGACAGTGCTTCAAGTCGTCGGTCCAATTATTGATGACGCGGTCCAATATGTCTATTCAGGTTATAGGGTCTTGAATGCTGACCTTGTGAAGGTCTTTCAAAGTGGTTGGCTTACAAGCGAAGACTAAGGACTTGACGTAGACCCAGAGAACATACTAGAGTGGTGTCAGATGGCATGATCGCGGCGCCCAATTGATGAACGCTCCTGTTATCGAGCTATGGTAACAGAAAGTCGCCATGCTATAAACTACACCAATTAGGCAATCTTTGTGGATGCATCGATACTTCGCTCCAATAATACCGATTTCGCTTGTTGACAGCCACACAACCAAAAATGTGTTTTGGGCCAAAATCCGGATTTCCGGCCAACATTTTCAGCGTGGAACTTCAATATTTTGTGTGTGACACGATTTGTGATGAAATGGCAATCTTTGAACGCAGCTATCTGGTCCCCATTTCTGTGTATTCCACTGTAGACCGGATAGCCGGACACCGTAGCTATTAGCCTCTTCATAAATAGTCACCCAATCAGTTTATTAACTGTACGGAACTGTTGGCTTTTAAGAAGGTCTTGCGCTTGCGTGACAATAAACAAGCCTGATGGGAGGACAAAGAAAAGTGAAACAATCAGTCCCTGACATCTCAAGCTTTGGGCAAGGAAGTTGTTATTGGAAGCCTGTGACCAAAGTCTGATTTTTCCAGCGGATAGCAGTGCTTCAAGCCAGTGAAGTCCCAGCATTCAATTGCGTGGATCGATTCATTTGGAGACATGAATGACTTCATCACAAAGTAGTCGTTTGTGCGATCGAAATACCATTCGAATCGAAAGGAACGTCAACGTAGGCAATTCTAGATGTGGATTACTATGAGATGCTCTCTCACATGCTTGAGACCCTTAGCCCAAATCATGACGGCAAGGTTAAGGGACCTGGCGTTTCAAGTACAGACGCGAAACTCGGTGTCAATCTTGTGTGTGCTAGGGATTTATTCTGTTTCTTGTCACCAAGTGAGGTGCGGAGGATATGAGTTTCTTCTTAACTGGCAGGCCAGCTCTGTTTCTTCAGCCACCTTTTCAGTGTCAGTGACTTCTTTGAGGACGTTGACCCATCAGCGAGTGACCCACGAAGGCGGGCAAGCAAATTTGTACACAATTTGTGGTCATCATTCCGAATATACAAGGAATAGTTCCCCAAGCCGATGGGGAATTGATTCACAGCAGAAAGCGCACTAAATCTGAATGAGAGTCGACGATTCTTATGCTAACTTGTTGGGTTTTCTATTGTTGCACAATTTCTTCAATTAGACAGAAGCTGCACGCTTAATAAATGCAAATTTCTCGACGCACATTTCAAATTAACCAACTGTCACAAATATTCAAATTCAAAAAAAATTCCCACCCATGCACTGTACCAGGTGCACATCACACCACTCAGTCCCTCCCACTCTCTCATGCCAAAGCAAATGTACCAAACCAAATATCCCATCAGTGTGTGAAGTCTGTGCAGTGAGTGAAACAAAAGAATTTTTTTTCCGGTCATTGAAAATTTTTATAAATCGAAAAACATGTGAATTAGTTGCGATTCTTTTCCAAAAACGAGTGCAAAGTGAAGTTAAAGTGTTCAGTTCAACCGATTGCATAAATTTTCGCAAAAAATCGATCGATTTTAGTGTTTTTTAATCGAAATTAATATTCTCTCTCCAAGACGGCCCTCGTGGACTGAACATTTTTCAAATGCAAAAATATCGTGTAAAAAGTGCGAATTTCATTCGAAAAATATCTTTAAATTGTTGGTGAGGCATTAAATTCTATGGATTGCATAGGATTACACCGAAATTCGATGGATTTTAGTGCGAATTTGTGCAAAAAAGTGTTTTCAATTTGTAACTGTAAAGCTTGCCATGGAGGAAATTCCGTCGACTTGTTGAGCTTTGTTCATGTGCAAGTCTCGACAGTGGGCAATTGTGCGCGACTGAATTTAGTGCGATGTCGTCGAGACTCGAGACTCGAAATTCGGTTTTGGTTTTGGTGAAGTGCGTGTGCGTGCGTTTTTTACTCGAGTGCTATCTTCTTTTAAATTCTTTCGCTACGACACGTTTGAAAAATTAACTTTGCCGTTTTTCCCGTGTCCTGTCTTTAGTCCTCGTGAGTTAATGTTCTTCTCGATTTGTGTGCTTTGACGGGAGTTACGGGTCTCGGGTTTGTCTGGTTATATTTCATTCGTCTTTCATAGTCCTCGTCTTTATTTTCGACTTCATGTGTCTCTCAACGGGTTTGTGTACCTATCGCGTAATTATTCGGCCGCGCCGGTTTCGACTTAGCGCGCCACTAATCCGTTTTGAATAGTCCTCGCGTAATTTGTCTACTTTGTCGGGAATGTCATGATCACTCTCGGGTTTGTCTGCGTCCATTCTGTGCATCATTCATTAATAACCTTGGCGTCCATTTCCCCTTTTTTCTGAGCCTCTTCAGAATAAACTTCGCGTTGAGTCCCCGTTTCGTTATCGGCTATTTGTACCTCTATTCTCCGCCTTGAATATCCCTCGCGTCATTTAATACCACCGTGTTCAATTTCCCTTCCAATCTGTCCAATCGCGAGTGCGTGTATTGATACGGGAGTGCGCGAGTGAAGAGAGTGCAAGTGTGTCAGGACACCCACCGCTGGACTAGCAAAGCAGGTAGGTCTTCAGTCTGATCGACACCCAGCCGGCCAACGGTGGAGCAGCTCTACTCCCCTTCAGTGTTCATCTAAGTGAGTATCCTTCCTGATTGTCGCTTCAAATTGTTTTTGGGAAGCCTTTGTCTAGGTGGACTGCATGTGTCTTCAGGAAGCAATGTCTAGGGGGTCCGTTTGGGTAATGTTCGGGGTATTTGACGTCTTATTGTTTTGTAGTTAGACAATATATTTAACCTTCTTTTGCATGTGGCAGCCTATCTCTTGAACAGGTTTTCTACCTCTACGTTGTGAGTTCAGAGATAGGTTGGCGATTTAGGACGATTCTGGGGGTCCTCTTTTGTCGATGTTGCAGGGCGTAGGGCTAGGTTATTACCAAACTCTGGGTTTTCAGATTCAAAGAGGGACAAGTTTCCACATAATGTTTCACTAATATCAGTTAGAATTGATTGTTTTTCTACTCCTTCTACATGTACTCACTCAATTAGAAAAAAAAGAGAAGAAGAACCAACAAAGAATCTGTCATGCATCGGTGCACTATCTGACTCTTTCTCTTCCTCTTTTGCGTGAGACTGTTGTGAACTCTAAATTCCTTCATAGACTTAAATAATCAACGTTTTTGTTGACTCTTTTTTGCCGTCTAAGTAGTATTTCAATGGCCCTTACCGTCTAGAAAAATCAGAACCTGTCTTCCTCACAGAAAAGTCAAACCAAACAAAAAAAAACGAACTCCGTTTCGTCTTATTGAAAACTTTATTTGGTCTAATTTTTATAAAACAATTCTTATTCATCGTGGTATCAAAAAAAATCATCATTCGAATCTTATTGTTTTTTCCTTCTTCACACTTTTTTTGTTCAAAATAATTGCATTACATTGTAAAATTAATGATTTACTTTGTTTATTAACTAACAGATTAAATGTACAACTTTTGTTCTATTTTGATATCGTTTTTACATTTTTATAGATTTGTTTAAAATTAGGCAATGCGTCTATGAATGTTCATCATGAGTTAAATTTAGGAACATTCGCGTAACTTTGTGTTTTTGATTCTGTTTGAAAACTTGAGAATGGGTGACGGACTTTTGACATGTCAAATAAGCAGACAAAGACTAAACAAAATTCAAATGTTTACCCGTGAGTTTAAGAAGCTGGCGTTTAAAAAAATGAACGACTCGACAAAATATTGGTAGGCGGGTGGTTTGATGTGGCTGATAGCATAGGACGGTCACACTTTGGCCAGGATTTTGCTACCACGACGACCAAATAAATTTGAATTTTAGTTAGTGATAAAGCGACTCAGAAAGCTGACGCTTTAACAGGTAGTGTTGTACGGGTTTTACTCAGCTTCACTCGCCTAAGTCGAAAGAGTGAATTTCTAGGTATTTTTTTTTACGTTGAGGAGGCTCTGTGAGGTCAGGGAAAGTGTCCGACGGTTTTTTATTCATCCTCGCCTTTGTACTTTCTGGAAGGCCCTTTATAAGAGTAGAGGTAGGTAGAAGTGGTGGTTCGTAGATAACCTAAATAACACTGTGTGCCGTTTTAAGACTACTTAGCCATCTCTCTGATTACACATTTGATGAGTATAATTGAGATTTCACTAAAACCAACCTGAGGATTTTATGATGTTCCCAAGTATCCTTTATAGAAATCTCATCAAGTGAGTTAAAGAAGGATCTACGGAGCGCTCGCTGCCTGGCTCTTGCAAGTGCCGAGCAGTTACAACGGCAATGTACTAAGATCTCCCTCTTATCGGTTTTGTTACAGCTGCGACAGTGTGAGCTGTGTGAGATGCCTAATTTTTCGGCATGATTTCCTATCGGCCAGTGTCCTGTACAGACCGCCACCAGTCTTGCGATATCATGTCGGTGTCGTTGTATGAGACCGATTGTTCTGGATCGATTATACTCAGGCTACATTTTTCTTGATGTACCACTGTTTGTTAGTCTGGCCCATCTGTGGTTCGCAATTTGAAGGGAAGTGCTTAGACATATTTGGCTTGGCTGCTTGTAGTGGTACAAGTACTTTCTCTGCAAGCTAGCTTTGAAGGGTAGAAACTTACCGAGCCAGTTCATCAGCCTTCTCATTTCCTGGGATGTCACTATAAGAGTAGAGGGAGTGTAACTATTTTTCAAGCCATATTCAAGGCTTCGTTTGGAAACTTTCCACTCGGAATTTGAGGGTCATCATTATATGCCATCAAGGTGCAAAGTGCACTTGAATGGGCAAGAAGTCTGTTTAGAATTAGTCCGAAAGACATTCTTATGGCACGAGAAGTGATTTTGAGGATGATGAAATGTTGAAGGGGTAAAAAAAGATGTCGGCAGGTATAAAAACTAAGAACTCATTTTCAGACTAGGCCGAATTGGAGGTTAATTTTCGAAATCAAAATCGATGCTAAATAAAATAAAATACTCTTCTAAAATTAAACAGCAAAGAAATCTGTAATGTTATGGGTATTATTATCGGTCATTGCCTATTCGGCACACACGCCAGAAGAATGGGGGTTCCCCACAAAGACTGATACGAGGTAGAAGAAGAAACTACGCTTCACTATCTCGGCACTTGTCCAGCCCTTGCAAGAAAAAGGAACAGCACGCTAGGCAGATATTCATTCAGCAGCCTAGAAGAAATGTCAGACATTAAGATTATGGAAATAGCTAAATTCATCAAGAACAGAAACTCAAAGAAGAAAAGAAAATCTAAGATATGCCAAAAGGATGACAGTAGGTAGCTCTCAGGTGGAAGTTAGTCCCCATGATTAAAGAGGTGCATCAATTACCGGACCAGTGATATCACAATGGATCCAACTAGGATCTAAGTGAGCTGCAACTGCGTCAGTTGTCACTAAAACCTAACCTAACCTGTGCTGAATTGGTATGCATCTACAGCAATCACCAGCTTGGTTATTTAAACTCGGACAGATACCACATTGTTGTTATCGGAGACGTACTAAACATGTCTTGAGCTGCAAACACTCGAATGAGTCAGTGCCAAAAGTTTGCCAAAGATTATATTTTTATGTGAGGTCTACAAACGAACAACGTTGAGATTGTTACCGAATTTCTAATTCGATAGTCGTAATCTTAAGAAGCATTCAAGCATGCCAAGCTTCAATTTGGCTTCAAAATAATTGTTCCATCTGACAGGCTGTGGGTGCATGCTTAAAGTGGATAAATTGAAGTCAACACATTCACTATTGAATGTCGCTCCAACTATGTATATTGCAGTGCTTCAGTTCAAACAAATCAGTTGATTCTACGCGGTTCATATGAATTAGGAATCGCTCAGTCTACATTGTGGCGAATTTTGGGGAAAGATTTTTGTCTACATCGTTACAAGATGAATCTAGCTCCTGAAGCGAAACCTTTGAATCATTTTAAGAGCAGAATCATGTCCTTAGTGGCTCTGCAAAGCCTTGTCAAGTTCTTATTGAAGTCATGTCTTTATATTTAGTCTCATATTCGTCTCTAAATATACAGTTTGAACTCGACATAAAATGATGTGCCCCCTTCACTCCTGAAGGAACAATTTGTATCAAAACCTGAACCAGAAAACAGTCACGCAAATGTACCCTTGTGTCATAAATAAACAAAAAAAGAAAAACGTAACAAAACAAATGTCTTAAACATCAAACAGAAAATTAGTTGTCCTTTTTATCCTTCACCTCGGTATGATAATTTTGTGTTTTTTTTTTTTTTTAATTGATTTAATTACGGTGTTTCCCTATATATCATTTGTTTACTAGTCGCTTTGTTTATACATACATTTATTCCAAAAATTGCAAAAGAAGCTCATTTTGTTTAGATGTAATCGTTGCCCTCTACAGTGGGCGTTACGTGTTTCCTCGAATATATTTTGTTTCTTTATCATATACTAACGAATAGGTATTGTATGTTTTTCATTAATTTAAATTTCATATCTTTTTGCTTGCCATATTTATTATATGCACTTGATTCGAATTTATTGCCAACAGTTTAGTGATTTTATGCATTTTCTTTTCAAAAATGTTGTGGTTTTCTTGGTGTTTTCGTGGATATATGATGCTTCCTGGTTTACCTTTTTTTTTGTGTGTCCTGTGGTATGTTTTACAAACTTTATAAATTCTAATAGGCCTCTTGTATTTTCTCTTAGGTGACTATATTCTTCATTCTAGATATTTAAATATATATTTATATAATATACTCTACATTTAACTATATTTATTTTATGATACAGATTTTATTTTTCTTTTTTATATATATAATTTGACTATTTCTTATAACAAATGAGAAATGTTATATACAAAATAAGTATTTTATTTCTTTTTGTTTTTTTTTTCGAATAAAAATGATACATAACCTTGGGATGTCGGACCTTTGTGGGCTTGTGATTTTGCCTTACGTTGATGGGGTGTTCGCCTATCGCTCGGATCACCTGCAAACGGTTGTGTCGTCGCCGGCGCAGATCGTGTGCGGGGACGCTAAGAAGAGCTTGCCATTGGAACAGGCACACAATTGGAAGACTCTATGCATGTGGTCACGACTTTGTCCGGACCCAGGTATGGGCGGTTGGGCTGTGCGCAGATTCGGCATCAAGATTTTCGCTGAATCTAATCGAATCTGTGAATGAAACGACAAATATTTTGATGTTAAAGGAAATATTTTATGAGTGTCGCGAAATTATTCCTATTGTCTAAATGAAGCGATGACTTATGGGACTAAGCACTTCTTCCTTGCTACAGTTCCGGATGGGCTTGGAGCAAGCGCCTACAGTCATAGTTGCTCACAAGTGGAGGAAAACGTGAGTAGAATGCTGCATTTCTTGGCGGTCTGCGGATTGTCGGTGACTAGAGAAATGTACTGACGAGAAAATGAAAGCTCTTGTCTCCAAACTCTAACGATGAACCTTTGGCATAGGTTAGGTAGGTGTGCTTTCAGCGAAATCGACAGCACACTTGGTCGAAGCACTTATCTGCGTCATTATAGAACATTATGGTCGTTGTGGCTTGAAGAACCAACATCAAGCGGACTCTTCATGAGACACTACCTCAAATGCTCTGTACGAGCGAGGAAATCTGAACTTCAGTGGCAGAATGCATTGCCATTAATCTCTGAACTGCCAGAGTTCCATTACACATTTCAAATTCAACTTCAAAAACGAGGCAACAATTCAGAAACCAGTTCAAACAAAAACTGCGAACTTTTTTTTGTCTACCTGGAGTCGGCAATAACGACAAACCGATCCATCCTTTAGAGAATCCCCAGAATCCTTTACGATCCAAGCACAGTTAGCATAGTTAAGATAATGTTACGAAGTACTATTCAAACGATGTCCTAACCTTGCACTAGTCCAAAATTCATTCCCCAGCCACATCAAATAAACCACAAATGCAATCAATAAACCACTTACCGATCCATCCAGTGCACTCAACTTCACATCGTTGAGTGCAGATAGCTCTATGCCTCCGGCTCGGGACTGAAGATTTATATCCTTTGCCGCTGTCATCTCCAGTTGACGTGTAGGTGACTCGAATCTGTCCACCGAACCAATGAATGAAAACAAAAAACAAAAAAAGAAAAATATGAAGTTAAAAAAAAAAAAAAAAACTGAAATCGAAGTTGTCGAGCACATCCAAGCACGCACTCAAAATAAATCCGCAACTAGAGCGAAGCTCATAGAACTCCGCAGGATGGCCTTGTGCCGATAATAACTCACCTCAATTCTCGACCAGCTTCGGCACGTACGTGGGACGTTTGTATGGACTCGCGAAAAATGGCACCGCCCTCGCCATCGATACGTAAGGCGTGCGCCCCAATAGTTACCTCATCCCGTGTAACGGAAAATAAATTTCTACCGGTTGTGTCGTTGATTCGGAACCCCGTCGCAAGGCATTCGAGCTTATCGTGTCCCAAGAATAAATGATTCTCCAGGTTGCCTTTCGTGTCACGTGTATTGATGGAGAAATTACGTGATGACTCTGCGGAACGTCGTCGAAAGCGAGGAGGACGAGGAAGAGAAATACGGACGACATTGAATTGAATTGCGAGAAGAATTCGGTTTGAATTATGAAATGATTTTGGAGGGGAAGCCCGAGGAGGATTGGGTGGTTTTGTTGGTGTCAGAGGAAGTGGAAGTGGTGTCATATCTGAAGCGTTGGAGGGCGGGGAAAGGATTGGTATACTCGTCATCGGACTGAAATTATGTCATGATGACCTTAGGGTGACTTGGATTTACATACGGCACAGGGATGGGACGGGTGTTCGCAAGGTTGAGCTTACCTATCGATATGGGCTGGCCGTGTTTCGAGCGTATGGTCGACGCCCGGAGCAGGTCCATTATGAACGCCTGACCGGTCAGCTGTATGCCGCCAGGAACGATTTTAAGTTGGCCCATGCCTTCCTGGAAGATAAATTGATTTGAGATGTGACGGGATATGACATTAAATGTGGTCAAGGTGTTCATCCTTATCTGAGGGCATTTGAGTGGAAAAAGGTTAAGCAAAGAGTAATGGCCATTTAGACCAGGTCTGCAGTCAGTCAAGGTGATGGATGTCGTGGCGTTGTTGTTCATTTGACTCCTGCTATCTCCGCAGTGATTGAATGAGATGGTTTTTTAAATGTAGGCGAGGATTCGGATTTATTTTTGCTTTAAAGAAGGGATGCCTATTTCAGCTTGAAAGCTGGTAATAATAACAATATGGGGCCGACAGTCCAAGGTGGATCTGGGCATAGTTGTCCTATCACGAGTGGATGGACATACAGTTTATGCCGACTTCGAACGGCGAAGTTTGAGAAGGAATATTCTTTGAGCATTGTCAGTGACTAAAGAGGAGCAGCCGCGGTTGTATGAAAGTTGATAAATTCGGGGCTTGAATATATGATACTGGTCAACAGTTATTCTCCGACTTAAAGAGAGTCTGCTGCACCACGTCGTCGTAAATAACATTCTAAGACCCTTACGCCTACTCATACCCTTCCACTCCACTCAAAGCGCACTACTTACCGACGAGAACTCCATTACTTTGAGTATCCACAGCGTTAGCACCAAATTAATAATAATCAAAAGCATGAGCGCCAATATCAGCGAGTAAAGGCATTTCTTGCGCCACCCCATCAGGCCCAGGTGATAGTCAATGCCCTCGGCAAAGCTGCTTGCCCCGATCCGATGTCCTCGTCCAGCAGCACCCATATTGGGCAATTTTCTCTGCGTCACCTGTTGCTGCTGCGATGCTTGTTGCCCCTCGGTCGATCGCCGCGAAGTACTCGCTTGCGGCGGCTGATCACCTAAGTCCACACCAGCTCCAAACGATGGTTGCCTCGGATTTCGTTGTGATCTTGTCGTACCGGTATCACCTATCATCGCGTCATCTGCATTCCGCAGAATTTGGGCGATATCCCCCGCCTCTGAGAAACTGCCGGGACCGCCTCCGCTGCAGGCGCCAGTGTTGCTGATTATGTTACAAGTGCTACCGTTATCGTCGAAAATATTCGATTTTCGATTAAAATTCGGACTTCTCGAGTAGATCTTCGACTTGAGGCTGCGTCCGGTGTTAGTATTGTTGTTGTTATTATTATTCGTGTAGCTATAGTTGGAAGCCGGCGAAGTCTTTGTATTCATAACGAGGAGATCCGGCGACTGTTGGTGGATTATACTTGATGAGTTACTTCGGTTGGAAAGTTTTTTTTTTTTTTTGTTTGTTTGGGGTTAGTTAGGGGAAAAGATGATTATTAGTGCACGGATGGTGATGTGGTGTATTGGTGGTGGTGAGGTGCGAGAGAAATGGAAATAAAAGGAAAGAATTGTGCAAGAATTCTATTACTCATACAAGCACTGGCATTATCTTCAGAAAGAAACGAGAAACAAAAGAGAAATGAAAGCAAACATGAAAATAAAACTGAGACAAATGCCCATATCACACGTATGTACATACGTACGTACAGTTATTTTTGGAAATACATACAATCTTTAAATCGGAACGCACAAAAGAAGAGCTGCCACTTACCTCAAAAGTGCCACAACATCGGCCACAGAGCTTTCGTCATCGTTTTGCGAATTGTCCAACACTCGGTCGCCAGTGGCTGTCTGAAATGAAAACGACGAGGAGAAAATTCAGAATAAAAATATAATATTTTTGTCTGTAGGCAATCTATGTGTATGATGAAGCAATGCGCCTGGCTGTCTTGACAGGTGCCTTGACAAATTCGTCGATGACTAAAATAATTTGTATTTTTTGGCCAAAAAAAATATATTTTTTGAATATTTATATTTATCACGACGTTTTCGTGTTGGATCTCGACTCGAGTGAATTCTGGATGATCTTTCAGAGAATTTCTCAACTCTTTGTGGGATTATGACTGAATTAGACAAAGGCAGTTCCATTTCGTGTTGACGAGGTATCCATTGTTCTCATTTCGGTTGGACACTTGCGACATTATACTTTAAGCGACGGTCTTAAAAGTAATCGACGGAATTTTTCTCCAGATCCACCAGCAGCATTTAATGTGGTCTCGTAGAAGAGAACATTTTCTTGTATTGGTAGACCTGTTGAAGTTCTGTCTACTGTCTCTTATACAATCCATGTCGCCATGGCAACGACACTGCGACCTGAAGAGATCTATTGTATCGAAGTGTCCCAGTTAATCCAAAAGACGAACTGCTTCATTTATGAACAAAATAGTACAGTGGACTAAGTTGAATGCCCACGGGATCTCAAAATTTGTTCGAGTTAGAGGGCGTTCGACTCAGAGGATGTTTTTTTGCATGAAAAATTGAGGGAAATGCCAAAATATGGCGAACGAAGTTTTAGGAATAGGAAACGAGTTAGAGAAAAATTCGGCTTACTGATAGTTCGACTTATGGAGAGTCCACACTGTATGTTTTTTGTAGTTTATTACTTTAGCTCCACTGAAGTGAGTATCTTGTAATAGAGTGTTAAGCAAAAATAAATTAAACACCAACTTCGTTTGTCGAGTTCAATGACTCCTTTAGTTACTCCCGCAGTGATCGCGCGGGATATGACCGGAATACTGTCCCGAACAGTCGGTGGCGCGGGCTTATATACCAGCGCGCATTTGATGCTACAGAGGATAAGTTTCCTTAACCAGAGTAGTGCCGGACATTCACACAAAATATGCTCGTGTATCTCATCCTCTTCCAGGCAAAAACAGAGGTTTATTTTCCGTGTCGAGGCAGAGGAATAAGACCTGATTAATCGTTTTAGGGTGATTTCCACTAAAGGTTATACACAACTTTGGCATTTTTCTCTTCAACTTCTAGACATGCTTTCATTCATTTAAATTTTATAATTTCAACTTACAACTCGAGAGCTCTTGAAACAACTGATTTTCTTTACTTACGAAAACAACAGAAGTTGAGAAAGGAAATCAGGGATTTCGCTCTCTCTTTCCCTTCAGTATAGTAAAAGGTGATTTTTTAAAAGCTATAGGAAAGTTTTTAAAAAGAAAAACACATAAAATTCACAAAAATGCATGAAATCTTTATTTGAATCGATAGTACGGTCCATATAATTTAATGTTTGAAGATTATTTCATGCAAATGTTGACCTTGACTGCGCCTCAAAAGGTCCACCCGCTTAGTCCAATTTTGGCATACTCTTTTCAACATTTCGGCCAGTATCTCACTAATAAATGCTTCAATATTGTCTTCCAATGCGTCAATTGAAGCGGGCTTGTCTGTATAGACATGAACTTTAACATAGCCCCACAAAAAATAGTCTAAAGGCGTTAAATCGCACGATCTAGGTGGCCAATTGACCGGTCGCGAAATAAAATGTTCACCGAACTCGCCCCTCAATAAGTCCATTGTTGCGCGTGCTGTGTGGCATGTGGCACCGTCTTGTTGAAACCACATGTCATGCAAGTCAAGCTCTTGCATTTTGGACAAAAAAAAGTTGGATATCTCATCTCACGGTAGCTCTCACCATTCACAATT
The DNA here is from genome assembly GCA_907269125.1 of Eristalis pertinax. Lineage (NCBI taxonomy): Eukaryota > Metazoa > Arthropoda > Insecta > Diptera > Syrphidae > Eristalis > Eristalis pertinax. Next base: position 31,126,816 of record OU026149.1, read on the forward strand.
ACGTTACGATTCGCATCATCTTTGAAGAAGTACGGTCCAATGATGCCACCAGCCCATAAAGCGCACCAAACTCTGACTTTTTCTGGATGCATTGGTAGCTCTTGCAATGCTTCTGGCTGATATTCACTCCAAAATCGACAATTCTGCTTATTTACGTACCCATTGAGCCAAAAATGAGCTTCGTCGCTGAACACAATTTTTCGATAAAAAAGTGGATCTTCGGCCAACTTTCCAAGAGCGCATTCACCAAAAATTTTGATAATAAAATTCAATAATTTTCAAGCGTTGTTCGTTTGTAAGACGATTTATGGTTAAATTATAGACCAAACTGAAGACGTTTGACAGTGAAACAAAACACGAAACGTGCGTCAGCTGTTTAAACCAGTGTTGCCAAAAATAGCTAAAAAATCACCCTTAAGTTGCATGTTCGTTTTTGTGTGTCATATCACATCACACTTAGTGCGTATATATGTATGATTTTAATCGTTATTTTAATGTGTATGAATGCACGTATGAGTGTATGCGCGTGTGCAAGCATATGAAATGTCAAAAAAACAAGAATATCCCAGGGGAAATCGGTATTCGAAATTTCAGACTGTCAGTTAAGATAGTGAACAAATTGAATTTTCAACTCTCCGGCTAAACCTCTAGTTGAGACCAACTCCGAAGTTGATCAATTCTCAAGATTCAATTAGTTTTAGTGAACATAACGACCCTTAATTGCCTAAAATAAACCTCCTTAGGCCAGTGGTCTAGGCGAAGTTCGTTTTCCCCTTCGCTCATCAGTGTTGTAGCTGTAGTCCAACTGTCATTACACACTGGCGAGCTCATCAGCAGGATTGTTGTCTGCAAACCCTTTGTGACCAGAGACCCAGCCGAACTTCACTTTATTGTGTCCGGCAAGGGGTTGTAGTGCGTCGTAGCAAGATTTTAGAGCCTATTAGGTACGACCATAATGCCTGAAGTGCTGCTAATCAATCTACTGAGCAGTCGGCGGTGGATCTGGGCGTAACTAAATTACAAAGTGTAGACAACGACGCACCCACTTATTTGACTTATACTAGTTGCAAATAATAGCTAACATCATGCATACCATAGCGTATTGAACTATTCACTTCATTACAACTGACTGCTCATACTTAGTAAAGTACAAAATAAAATAAACCTTGCTAAACACTAAACAAGAAATATTTGCTATCTGGAGTAAAGTGAATTATTAAGACGATGAATAACCTTTACATGCTATTTCACTTAAATGGTGCCATAATCATAATTCAATGACAATACATACAGTCCAGGTGAAACCGGGCCTCAGACATCATGCGCTTTCACTTGGTCTGGTGAATGATACAAATCACCGCGCAACAATGAAGGCACCCACGTTGTTTCAAGGAATCCCACAAGCTGGAAGCATTGTTGTCACTTAGCTCAATGTGACCTACTTACTTTAGTGCTCATGTTTACAGACTCCGTTTGATCATATTCATATCGGTATCGAGGTCATATAGGGAAAGTCTGAACACAGTGAATACTGATGAGACCAAATATACCCAAATGACTTTTCGATCAAAGTGACCAAGCGCTTTGAAATCGGTCATGCTTCTGTGCCATGTAGTAGGATTCAAACGGCAAGGCTAGCATTTGAGTTAACCTGGTTTTCCGAAAGTCTTGGTACGTTGATCTCTGGTCCCACGATTTCAAATTAATTGCCGGGATGAGATTTCTTCGTGTTGTTGTGGGAATTACTTGCTGTGATAGGGTGAGAAACACAGTAGCACGCGAAGAACTCAATTTTGAGCAGCTGCTTCTTCAAACGAAAAGGTCCATGCTTCTAAGGTCTGGTAGCGTGGCCCGAATGTCCCCACCATCACGACTTCCGAGGGGTGCCTTAAAAATGTTCTCTTCTTCTTTGTTTGGCGCTATAGTCCGGGCTGGACCTCGGCCTCAACCAACAAGCCTCTCCACCCAGCACGATCTTTCGCCAGCTGCCTCCAGTTGTGCACACCAAGTTGGTTGAGGTCCTTCTCCACTTATGTGCTCCATCTCGTTCTAGGATGCCCTCTGTTGCGTTGTCCCAATGGCTCGGAATCGAAGACTCTACGGGCCGGAACTGTGGTGTCAATCCGCTCTACATGACCTAGCCATCTTAAGTGTTGGATCCGAAGACGCTTAACTAGGTGCATGCCGCTGTACAGCCCGTACAGTTCGTGGTTGAATCTCCTCCTCCAGACGCCATCAATACAAATATGACCAAAGATCGCACGCAAAACTTTTTTCTCAAAAATGTTACCAAGTCGAAAAACTCGCCTGCTTGCGCATGGGCACAACTCCTGATGAGTTGGAGACAATGGCAGGGCATCGAGTGCCCTGGAGATCTCTCGAGCTTGCTTTGCCCCGCCAGCACTTTAGTGGATCATGCGGGCCAATGAATTAGGGTCCACATGATTGTGCGAAGACCCAGTGTGACTCGTGTCCATTTCTCGTTTTCAATGAAGAATTCTTGAGTGGGAAAAAATACGTTCAATCTTGGCTATTTCGGCACATGCCATGAAATAGCGCCGAGCAAAATTAAGTTGATTTTCAAAATTAATAGAAATATGAAATCAAGGAACTCGACTCTTAAGGGTTCCTTGATTTCACTGAAACCACCGGATACATCGACCGAATACGCAAACTTCACATCCCCCGTGAGGCCTGCTAGCTACATCATCCCGAGAGACGACTTCCGATGCTCTTTGTACTCCGAAACAATTTGCATAATTCTTCTCCAAGAAATGCAAAAAGCAAAAATCCTTTGTTGCTCTTCCACGGCCGTGTTTGAGAACAAAAAATAAACAAAAAAAGAAACTATTAAACTATCGACTTGACTGGGAACTTTTGTTCTCCTACCTTCCTCTCTGGCATTTCACGCACTCATACACCGATGGGCGATGGGATTGTCCCTGAATGAGAAACTTCAAAGAGGAAGCCCAAGTAAAACGACGAAAGAAAATAGGTGAAAAAGAAAAGCGTTGAAAACATCTCATGGCTGTCCTCCTTGCGATCATTCCAAATGTAATTCCGGTTGCAGAAACTTTTCCCGTAGTTACCTTTATAACAACGACGAGACAAACTCAAATTATATCCATCCAGTGTGTACCTGTAAACTTATGGCGCAGATTTCCCCAAATCCCGGCAGTCATTAAATCCTAAGAACCTGTGTGTGTGTGTGTGTGTGTATGGAAGTCATTTGATGGCCTGCCTGCCTCAGTGCATCCCTTCGTCCTTAAGCGACGAGATCCGGCGCTAAGTTCAACTGTCTACCGGCATTAGCAGCCAAGTCATTTTTTTCGTTCTCCGCTTCTTCGCAGAAATCTGAAAGTCCCTCGGCAAGTAGCGAACTATCAACCAGAAGTCGAGATACGTAGTTGAATGGGACTTTTGAATTTGTGCACTGAGCGGAGAGCGATGCAACAGAGGCATCGTTGCGCCTCTCATCCCCTAATCGATGCCACGAAGTTCTCCTCTCCAGTTTTCCTTTTTCCGCACAATTGCACGCATTAATGGGGCGTTCGAAATACTCTCCCTTATACGAAGAAAAAAAAGGCGACTCGGAATGGTGTCAGGCAGTAGATGCGATCAAGGAGAATCTGCAAGATGTTACTCACACTTTTTGCCGCGAGCACAGACGGGCAATTAACCCGAAAAGTCAATCAGTGTACCGGCGACTCAAGTGGACCTCAGAGTGGCCTGTTCTGTGTTCGCTTCGTGTGATTTCGTCATGCTTTGCGCGTGTTACCGAGATCCACCCTCTTCTGGTCTGTATTTTTTTTTTTTTTTCAAAACGCTATGACGTAAGTGTGAGGCGATGTAGTCTGTTTCTGGGTGAATCAACACGAATTTTAGTTTCGCGCGAAACATCTGCAAGTTGAAAGAGTTTTCTTCTCTAGGTATCTAGGTGATTTTTCAATTTGTCGTGTTTTCTTTTATTAGCTGAACAAGTGGATACTCTTCTGGCAGGGTGCTGGATATTTTCAGAGGAAACTGAACGGAACTGAGTCGGTAGTGTAAACGGATGTCGAAATAATTGGATTTCATAAATCTTTTTGAATGCCTTCCTGGCGAACGGGGTGTTCGAGAAATATGTTTGTGTTCACAGTGCACACATGTTCCCATTGGCTGCTGTTTTCTTTTCACAAAATTATGTGTTGTTATGGTTTTTCTTTTAAACAATGACCAGCCAAAGGGAAGGTGGTTTATCTTGGCTGTAGTAAAAAAATTGTGTATAAGTGGAAGCATTTACAGAAAGCAGATGCAGCGCTGTTAAAATTTGTGACGTTGAAGATGTTTTTATTAGCAAAACAGTGTTTCTTGACAATTGATGCAGATTTAGAGTTCGTGCATTAAGTACAATTTACCCTCTCATTGATCTGTTTATTCGGGCCATACTGTAGCCTTGGCTTCACGATGAAGTGCGTCGGTGAATACATTTCATGAGTTTATCATTTACGCGCTACGGAAATATCTTTTGTTTGTGATAAACTTCTGAGGCTAAGTGTACGCCGCACGAGCATTGTTTATTTTGTTTGAATTCATTCGGAGTCGATATTCACATCAATCGCCTTGTTGTGCTCATGAAGATTGCATTTGTTATTCTTTTCAGGCGCCAGTTGGTCTTTAATTAAAAAAGTCAACAAAGGATTTCCTCACAAACAGCTTCCGATGTCTTGGATAGTGTGTCACAATCAGCAGCTATGTATATCTTCGGTGTGGCTAAAGACTTGGTCTTCCTCTGCTTCGCAGTAAACAGTACAAACAACATCAGTAGTCAGTACCGCATGGGCAAAATCAAATGCAGAATAACTCTTGCCAACCCTTGTTTCTGTGGGCTCAAGAGTCAATTGAGTCCTCGCGAAGGACCAAGCTGACTTTATATGAGAAACTGATGATCCCAGTCCCGCTGTATGGCGCAGAGGCATTATGTCCCGGATGAGAAAGGCCTTCATCGTCAAAATCAACTCGACGTGCGAAGCTGGAGGTGGCTAGCGAGAGGTCCCGATAGCTAGAGAGGCTTGTTGGTTGAGTCCCAGGTCCACCCGGAATGAAGCGTCACACGTAGAAGAAGAACCAATACGTTCAAATAGACCAGTTCTACTTAAGCAAGACACTCTTGGATACCGATGACTCTACAACCTACTTCCCTATCACCGGCGATATCCACAATGAGAGTAAGCCCAGCACAGAATTTAACTGCTGCAAGTGGGGATTAAGAGGAGATCCGAACACCCACAGCAGACACCCAAGGAAGCAGGGGTAGGACCTAAAAATAACTCTTCCAGAAAACACATCAAATACTTCTACGAAGAACACGAAATATCCGGAGTATGATTTAACTAGTGGTACAGATTTCAAAACCGCCTGGATACAATTCTTAAAAGGTCAGCTTTTCCTTTACACTTGGTACATCCACTGGCTCGAATAATCCAGCAGAATAATGGGCTCATCACACCAGACATTACATACGGATGTCCAATCTGTACCACAATACACTTGGAACTTGTTTCTGCATATAGTTGAGGGGGATATAGTGGAGGGGATATAGTTTTAAGTCGACTCAGAACTAGATTTGCGTACTTCACGAACAAGCTAGTTCAAAAAAGAGCTCTAACAAGTGAACTAGTTCACAATGTCATTTTATTTTAGTTCATTTAGTTCAGTATTTCAACCAGCTCAGTTATGCATACCTTACTCTGCAAACAAGTAATTCAGTGTGGGAATAACTGAACTAAATCGAACTAAAGTCACCTAAATTGAGTGCTTTGCTTTTTGTGGCTATGGGCATTGTGCACATCAGGGCTATTTTTGTTTAACTACTACAGCATAAGATAATCGAGCATCGTTGCGTTGCTGGTGGTGCACAAGGAGGGAATTTTAAAAATGTATGTGAGCAGTAAACTACATTGACCTATGCAAATGAACTAGAAGAACGAACTAGTTCAATGAAAAGAGTTAAACTAACACAGAACGGCCCCGAATGAACGGTGTTCGCGTCGGGAGTTGAAACAAGAACCAGCTTAGGAAATCCAATAAATGGTTCTGATGAAGCGTTCTCTTGCGAAATTGTTCATAACAGTTAGTCGGGTAGCCTGGTCCATTATATTAGTCTTTTTCGATGACTATCACCGACCACTAGGGTGTCGATGTAACAAGGTAACAGTCCCAGTTCGGTTCGCCACATGTAGCAAGCGGCTTTTCAGTGGTCACAAGATCCATCATAACATAGAAGCGGCTCACAAAATGGCATTTGCTACTGGACAGCTTCGACAAAAGTATGTCCACTTACCTACTTCATTTGTATTCGGAGCAATTGGAAGGAAAATATGGCTTGATGCGTCTCTTTTCTGACTGACTGCCAGGCACCACTGTGTCAAAATTAATCAAGTTGGATTTTAGAGTCAATTTCAGGAAGCACAAGGCTTTTGTTTGCCTGAATATCACTTCAAAGTAGTGAAAGACTTTGTCTGCCTAGGCTTCGAAGTTAACGAAAGCAATGACACCACCGCGGAGATAAAACGGAGGGTCACCCTCGCCAATCGATGAGTCTTTCGGTTTGGAAGTCAATTGTCGAATAAAGGCCTCTCTCGAAGAACCAAGATATCCGTATATAACCCCTTGATACTTCCAGCCCTGCTGTATAGCGATGTATAGAGACTCTTAATCGCTTCGAGATGAAAGTCATTCGTACTATCTTTAGTCCCGTATTTACTGATGGTGTTTGGAAGAGGAGACTGAACGATGAACTGTACGGGCTGTACGGCTACGTCGATCTGGTCAAACGAGTTCCGAGTCTCTTGTCTCAGATGGCTAGGTCATGTACAGCTAATGGACAACATTGCTCCGGCCCGTAAAGTCAACGACTCCAACATCGGGGGACATGAAGGTAAATGAAGACCACACCTCCGATGGCGTACGCAGCTGGAAATAAGTGCGTAGATGGGAGCAACTAGCACAAGACCGTACTAGATGGAGCGGGATGTTGATTGAGACCCAGGTTCACCCTCGACTCTAGCGCCAGCAAAAGAAAGAAGAAAAGAATATTGGTAGCAACCGTCGTTAAATACTCACATGCAATCGTGAATGCGAAGGTAACATTCCCCTTTTTGGCGAAACCTGTAGCTAGAGCAGGAGATATAAACTGAGATTCAGTCATTAGACTAGCTTCATTTCATTTATAAGAGAACCAATTGTCGACATGTAAATTGTCTCACTTTCACAAGTCTGGGTCGAAGACGCTTCATCTCCTTCAAGGGCAAGTCACTTACTAAAGTCAATCACTACAATTGGCAGCGTACACACAACATAGTCTCTACCATTCAGGTGCTTTTAAGTGAACAATAAACATGCTCCGCAAAAGTAAACACGGCTTTCTATATTCAGGCACCACCGAAGTCCCCACGACTGAACAACTGCAGACGTACTAGTGCATGCACTTGTTATTCTAGTTCCGATAGGTCTACTCTCACAGTTCGATTAGGAAAAGCACGAGTTATCCTCAAAACAAAACAAGTAATTAGACCAAGAAAAACTGGCTGAACAAACAAAGCGAAATCAAATAAATTTGTGGACGTCCATCAACAGGGTGTTCCGAGAGGCGAGACAACGTCTTTTCGACCAACACATGGCCCGGCTTCCGTATGTAAAGCTGATGAGCTCATAAAACGTTTGTCGGTCATTCGAGGCCGTCAGTCGTCATTGGCCGTTGGACCAGATGGCGTTTACTCTATTTACGAGTAATTTTTCAGCTTCAAAGTTTATTTTTACTTCTCCAGACGGCAGACAGGTATCTCCTTCATTCGCACTTCGTAACCATCAATTCAGTGCGTCTTTCGTCTGCGAGTAAGGTCAGTGTATATCTACTAGCAGTGCCTGTGAAATTTAATAATTTCAAACGAATCAGACCAATTGAAGGGCCCGCGTGTGCTCGTGTTCATAAAACAGTCGGGCACGTATTCGGGTTCACATCGGAAATGTTTTGTTAATCGGTGACTTTGTTTATTCGACCAAACGAATTCTTTTTTTCCCGAGCTAGCTGTGAAATCAATCGAATGTTTATTGTTTGTAGTTTTTTGAGCAATTTACTCTCGACATTCAGATTGAAGCACGGCAGCCTTTAAATAAACAGTGAATCACTCTGCACAGCGAACAGGTGTTTTTTGTTTATATTTATTCAGTAGTTCATGATATCGGAACGGAGTCATTACGTTCATTTGCATGCTGTTGACTTTTCAAATGTGGGAAATGGCTGCAGTGGGTGATTCATATGCATATCAGATGCGACATTTAAGTTATGCGATGCTGAGTTGTATTTAATTTGCAAGTTTGTGCTCTAACCTGGAAAGTGCATGGGTGACTGTGTCGTTGGATTTTTTTGTAATTCGTTTTAGGTCAGGGCATGAGTTGTCTGAGGCCAATCATTTGGATTTAATTAATAGCAGGATGCCTCAAATTCATTAAATCCCTGACATCACTCTCTATAAACTCTAAAGTACTAATCGACTGCCGTACATCTCTTAACGAGATATCCGAACAGTTGCAAATTCGCCTGTGCTGGGTGCCAGGTCATACGGACATCGCAGGGAACTGCAGAGCTGATGAACTCGCTAAATGCGCCAGTTGATGGAATCTCTCGCAACTTATGTAGGTACCCCTGTAGCTACCTCCAAGTTATAGCTCTATAACTTCTACACACAAAAACAGCAATGCCAGATGGTTGGCAGGCACCATTTGTCGAACCTCAAAACAAAACTGGCCTCATCTCGAAAAGATCAAGTAGCCTGATCTCCCTAAAATTAATACTTCAGTGGGGATAATTACCGGACACTGGCACCGGCCTTCAATCAAAAAGGCTTGGCCTGTTCTCCAACGACTTCTGTAGAAGCTGCCTTGGCGAGGATGTGGAGAAAAGCACCTTCTCTGCAAACTGTCGAGCGCTGCCATCGACTAGGAAAGCCACTAAAGGCTCCTACTTCTATGATAGTCTAAGCGATCTCAGTAAAATACCGGTCAACGCACTAGTAAAATTTGTTGACAAAACTGGCTGGCTGTCATAATCACCGCAACCGACTCCCTTAATTCAAACACCCACGTGGCGGTAGAATGTGCAAATTTTGGCCTAAGTGCATGGATTCCACTACCTACCTATCTATCTACCTCAAATTAGAATGGATATTTGCCTATTTACAGAAGTATATAAACATGGCAATTGCTATGTAAATGACGTTTGAACTGCGATTAAGATGAGGAGGCTACACACAATACAAAGCGAGTAAAATGTCGCTGCCTCTGTTCGGCATCGAATACAACATATGAACAAGGATCGAGTGTAGAATTGTTCACTTCAGTTCAAATTGTCGTACAAAAGCGCGATTGGAGAAGTTGAGCGTTCCATTGGGAAACTATAGCGGTTGTGTGCTAAACTTCATTTACTCCAGTCATGCTTTACTATAAAAATTAACACTCTTCATTTTCATCGTACTTTTCGTTCGTGTTCGCTGCACTTAAAAAGGTGCATGTGCCTAGTTCAGAGTAGATGTATATCATAATGAGGGAGCTGTGTTGCTCCGATTGAACAATAAATTCAACAAAATAAAATAAAGACACTTGTAATGAAGACACAAACAACCGGACGACCATATCAACCAAGTACCAACTTAGTGTGAAGTATTTTATAATTGAACTTTCATTAAGCGCTTCCTATCTAATAATAATAATAACATGGGTGGCGCTACAGCCCGTAGTGGGTCAGGGCTTAGCTTCTCAACAAACACTCGTGTGGAAAGGACCTATAGTTTTATGCCTACTCCGAACGTCCAAGTTTGAGAAGCTATTTGTAGACAGTTATACTCTTTGATCATTTTCAGTGACTCGAAAGAGGCGAACCCCTGAAAATTATTTTTGTCGTACTGGGATTCGAACCTAGACGCCGTAGGAGTCGACGTACAGACTCACAACGCCACAAATAAAACTAAGTGTGTGTGAGATATCATCGACATTTTTTTATCCGTTCTATCTATGGAGTATATGACGTCCTCGTCTTCTTTGGGTGGCGAGCATCCAAATGTCCAATATTCCATGACTCCGACGCACAAGTCAGGCTAAATTGGACTGTTTGGGTTATGTTGACTTTGAACGCCGCTGTGGTTTAATTGCTGTGACTTCACAAGAAAATTTCAAATCGATCTCGGTGACCAGTTCACATCACCTCCACGTAAGATGACCTTGCCCTCGAATCGCTCTAGCTGAATTTCCAATGCGGCGTTAGCAGTGTGACACGTAGCGCCTCGTCCTGTTGAAACTGCACGTCGTTGGGGTCCATATTATCCAATTCAGGCCAAAAGAAGTTGATAATCATCGACCTTGCCGTTGACTTTGATGGCCTGACCAACGTCGTTCTCAAAGAAATATGGACCAATGACGCCGCCAGTCCAAAATCCACACCAAAGTTCTGAAGTCCCCATTGGAAGACCCTTTACAAGACATACTGTCGTTGTGGCATGGACAATCTCAAAATTGAGTAGATAAGTCCTTGGCCTCTTCGAGGGATAAGTTTTGCGTGCGATTGTTGGCGTTGATAGCATCTGGAGGAGAAGATTCAACCACGAAATGTACTCCACAGCCCAGTAACATGATTCTAGCAAGCAGTTTCGGAACCAACCGCATGCTTCTGTCTCAATGTATTCAGCTTCAATCAGCAACATCGCATCGTGACTGTGCACCAAATCAAATGTGCTCATGGGATAATGTTCTCACATTAATTTTCTGATACTTTTCTTTAATTTTGCTAAAATGCAAAGTTGAGTTGAAACCAAACAATCACCAGCTGCGCTTATTTCTGGATTCTCAAAGCAAATTTTAAAATTAATTAATTGCTGCATTGACTATCTGCTGACAACTGCTCCTACTAAAACCAACAGATGGCACCAACAGTTGCCAAAAACTTCTGATCTCGTCGGAGAATGACTGTCGAGAATAATTCGAATGAATATCGATTGCAATGTCTTGGGGAATCTTATGGAAACTAAAGCCTTTGCCAAACCATAGCTGCTGTCGGTCTGGGCAAAGTAAAGACATCGCTTCTAGATCTATTACTGACTTAAAAAAACCCACCTATTCATCTATCTGAACACACACCCCGAAGTATTCTTTTTTTCGGAATGGGGCACATTTAACAGACTTATTTTCACCTCTCCAAGCCACAGAGTGACTCATTCATTTCTACCGGAAAAAGCACATGCAGTCGAATGGCAATTGCCAGCAAAAACTATATTTATATTTTCGCAACGCATCTGTACAAAAAAAAAAGTATTGAAAACTATATTTCGAATGGTTTGATGGAAATTTTAATTTTCTGCCATCGTCCCCATCCGTCGGTTGACTTGTAGAAGTGTGTATTTGCTTTCACCGGGCCGGTGATGTTCATTTACCGTGTATTTTTCTGTTTTTTTCCTGATTTTTGTTTTCTTAATTGCTTGTTTGGCCGGTCTAAAAATACAAAATGGAAAGCCTCTTCACTACGGAGCACTCTGGGCACAAAAACACTGCGCTGGGGACGTGACTTGTCATCTGGTCCGTCCTTTAGCAGTTGATGAAGATGACGAGCTTCAATTCATTTCTCTTTCATGCTCTTGAGAAATATTTTCGGGCCCGTGGCCCGTGGCCCGTGAGACGCCAGGACTGACGTAGATTTGCGAGTGATAAATCTTTGGGTGACGGGAAAATTTGTTTAAGGTGATTGTGTATACATGTATTTGAGGGAGGGAGGGGATCTTTTTGTTCCGCCGCTTCAGAGACACGCTGAAATCGAGGGTGCTCGTAAATCGCAGGGATAGACAGTCGTCTTGGCTGACTGATGAGGTATTTTCTGGGTTATTATCCGTGTTTGTCTTCTGTTAATTAGATAATTATGGTAATTTAGTTATGCTGCGATGCAAGCGAGTGGCCTTGTAATTTATTTTACTGGCACACTGACATTTGAAAAATGTGAGCGCCAAATCAAGGGAGATGATGAGGGAATTTATTTGATTGCAAGCTATTTTTTTGGTTGTGTCGTAAAGTTGGTTATTTGATTGAGGCTTGGATATGTATTCCCTTCAATTTTGCATTCTCTTTCTATTCTTTCTGACCACAGAAAGAGCTCGAGATAGAGCCAGTGGTTTAATAAGCATTCCTACTCCAATGGCCAATTTCTTGAATGTCCCAAAACTGGTAGACAAATGTATTCCCATTGACTAATCCCAATCTTATTACAGATTGTGGTTCATTGAATGAAAACAACATTAAAGGGCCACTAATCGCTCCACCAGAGGTAATATTCTCGAACCGCTGGTGGCCCTGAAATTTGCTGCGATTTTAGCCTTCCTGATCAATTGCGGTTGGCCCTCTTGTGGGAGCGTCTTAGCCTAAGGAAGGTAGTCGTCTGCGACTCTGAGACCTGAGTATTATATGATTCAAATCGGTTCACCAGAACCGTGGGCTGTAGCGGCGGGAGTAATTTGATCGGACCAATATGAAGGAAATGTCTATAAGCATAAACTCAATTGGCACTTGAAGACCCGCTGAAGGGATTGGTTCAACGTTCTTATGTCTGGGCATGAAGAAGAAGACGAAAAGAATGAAATAGAGGTGTGGAATCACATGTTGCTTTTTTAATTTAATCAAATTAAGGCTTAATGCGCGAAACACAATATGACGTTTCTGCTGGCGGTGTCTTTCAGCACAGGCAATTCATATGCTATACGCAAAATACTGCTTCCTGGTTTTGAGCAAAACGAGAGAAATTCCATAATGTGTAAGAGCTCGCTCTCTGGCCGTTTCACGTAAGGTTTTTCCGACATGTTGGAAAAAATCGGTGAGAGCAGCGAGAGGAACTCGGGAGATATTTTCTCCCACATTGAGAAATTTGTATTTGAGCAATGAAAACGGCTGACTGAAGTTAATTTAACAACAAAAGTGAATTGAAATTATAATAATAATAATATGGGTGGCACACAGTCCGTAGAGGGCCAGGGCCTACCTTCTTAGCAACCATTCGTATTGTGCGCGCTATTGTTCTATCACGAGTGGAAGGGACCTAAAGTTTTATGCCGACTCCGAACGGCCAAGTTTGAGAAGCTTTTTCGAGACAATTATACCCTTTGAGCATTGTCAGTGACTCGAAAGATGTGGGGCCGCGAAAAGTATTTCTTGTCGTACCAGGAATCGAACCCAGACAGATTGGTCTAAGAGCGTAGGAGTCGACGCACGTGCCCACAACGCCCCGGGAAATTAGTGAATGTAATAAGGACGTTGGAAACTAATGAAGTTGTGTTACTCACTTAACCCTGCACTGTTACTCTTGGTCGAATCGACGAAGTTCTCCATGCTATCGTTACCTTGAACTTAAGATTTCTAAATCAAACTCTTTTATATGTGTATTTAAATGAATGAAATAAATTTAGGTATTTCAATTGGTGTACGAAAAATCATCCATGTGGGATGAACAAATAAAGAGATCATAAAATATCAGAAAAGAATGAAACTGGTGTTCGTCGATAACCGTTGAGGGTTGAAATAAGAACGGATTTTCAAAATGTCCCTGCTTATGTTAGCTCTCGCAAGCTTTCACTGCGCATTGTAGCATGTACTGTTCTTAAATAAATCAAATCCTTACATCAATCTTACATCAATTTGCATTGCAATTCGCTTTGTTTTTATCTTCACTACTTTGTCTACGAAATTGAATTCCGAATTTTAAGCAGCACATATGTATATTGTTTCGGATTAGACGTGGTATTCGCTTGGAGATCATCGATGTTAAATTTGGTGATTTGTGTTATATTTGATTTTCGTTCATTTCTCTTACATTTGGTTTCATTTAATTTTGCTCTCATTTCATCTCTTGCTCTCATATTCAAGCCATGTTATTTAATTATTATACACTCTCTCAATTTAATCTAACTCAATTGTGTTAACTGTGCGAATTCTGCGTGAGCGGCTGTGTCGAGCTTTCGATCTCAGGGTCTCTCGATCACTTGGATTCCACTCGTCACCCAGATAAGTACCAAACTGATTTATTTTTATGCAAATGAAATATTGAACATTTTCGCTTCATTTTTTTTCGTTGGTTCTTTTCGTCGTTCACCGGTGTGATATCCACAACTCTCGTCGTTGGTTATTCCACGTTCAAAAACGTTTTGGTCCAAAAACGGACCCTGTCCCAGACTAAACCTGTCCAAGACACCCTTTTTCCCTTACACCGTGTTATCAAACACTGATGAGATACATTTCAAACGTACATATATTGCCAGGCTTCATTTTGTTCATAGAAACATCACTGAATTAAGTTTAAGTGAGTCTCAATGAATTTGAAATAAAATTGTCAAGACACAAATGATTTGAAAGTTAATTGCCTCACATCTGTGGACACATTTAAAATCGAACACACATAATCTTAAATAAAATTATATTCGAACAAATGTTCAACTCAAAAAAACGAGAAAAATCAAGACTGCTCAAATGCAGTACAAACTCGATTTACGCAGCCCTCGATTCGCACACCTCAATGATTTTCGCAATAGCCAAATTTTGAAAAAAGTAACAAGCCAAAATATCAACGGAAAATGAAAAAAAATGTTTAAAACTAAAATGTGTGTGTGAATTGTAATAGAATTAATAAATATATTATGTTGAACCAAATAAACATATAGCAGCCCAAATTTCTGATTTGAATTTAGCTTAAAAAAAATTGGCTCGGTCATTGCATCTGCCTTGGTTTCTATTAGATGCGTAAATCGAGCTTACACTACACAACGAACTAAAGGGTGAATTTTTAAAAGCTATAGGAAAGTTTTTCAAAAAAAGCACATAAAATTCAGAAAAATGCATGGAATCTTTATTTGAATCGATAGTACGGTCCATATAATTTAATGTTTGAAGATTATTTCATGCAAATGTTGACCTTGACTGCGCCACAAATGGTCCATCCGATTAGTCCAATTTTGGCATACTCTTTTCAACATTTCGGCCGGTATCTCACTAATAAATGCTTCAATATTATCTTCCAATGCGTCAATTGAAGCGGGCTTGTCTGTATAGACATGAACTTTAACATAGCCCCACAAAAAATAGTCTAAAGGCGTTAAATCGCACGATCTAGGCGGCCAATTGACCGGTCCCGAACGTGAAATAAAATGTTCACCGAACTCGCCACTCAATAAGTTGCGCGTGCTGTGTGGCATGTGGCAGCGTCTTGTTGAAACCACATGTCATGCAAGTCAAGCTCTTGTTGCCAGTGTTGCCAAAAAGATAATAGGTAAAAAATCACACATCAATAGATTTCAGTTTTCCATGGCCTGCCCTCGTCTATTTGTAAAAGCTTCCACCAGTCAATGGATATGCATATACACATATGTAGTCACATTTTCAACAGATATCAGTGAAGAATTGTCAATGCAATATAATCTGAGTTTGAAAAATGCATATGACGCGATTGACTGAGAAATTCGATACAACTCCTCCTTGTAGCACTTGGTAAAAAAGGAGCCAATTATAAGAGAATACATTTAATTAATATTTTGACAATGTTAGCATTTTATTCAAGATGGTTCGAATAAATTTGTTTAGCGTGCAATAAAAAACTATTCAAAAATGTATGAGAAAACCATAGGTCCAAAAGCAAGTTATAAGCGTGACCAGCAAAATAAATGACTGCTCACAGAAACCAATTTAGAATTCACATTATAGTGGACAGAATGTTATAGCCTCGCCACGTAATTGTTATAATCTTTCTACCACAACAAACTGAATTGAAATGACTAAATGGAACGAGATCAGGAAGAAATCAATAAAATGGTAACACATCCACAATTTATAAATAAAAAATAATAAATAATATGTCAAATTAATTGTGTGTGAAAAATAAATTACAATTAAAGTAATTTAACGAATAAATATTTCACAGGCACTCAACTTATTAGTCGTTAACCGCATTGGTAAACAGATTTTCAGCTAACAAATGCTTTTGCATTAATTGGAAATTTCTGTAACCGAGTATTTTATGCTTTGCTTGCAAATTGAGTGTCACAGAATTTTATATTTACATTTTTTTGCATTATAGAGTTATTTTCAAAACCTGGGTTACACGAAAGGGGTATTCACTCTTCGTTGTATCCAGTCATTTGAAAGTATAGAAGAGTACTTTTTTTTACACTAAAGAGGGTACGTACTCATTCGTGTTCACAGTAACACGGAAGTTTATCTCAAATTCATCACATTGTTTAGAGGGATTTTTTCTTTGGTACTTCGATTAATTACATTCCACATTATGAGTCGTTATTTTCAAATAAATTCCAATGACAACTGTTTGTCAAAAGAATTTCGATATTTAATACACACATACACTCACCGCATCAATAGGGTTTGTTCAGTTTATGATGCAATGCTGACAAGAAGGCCAAGTTAATTTATTGCAACATTAAACATTTGGGCTGAACCAGGAACTATTCAAAAATATAAATATTCATTATTTCGCTGGGTCAAGCCAACGGCCTATTATACTGACGGTGCATTGTAGGTAACTTGTAACTTGTGGTGTAAGCTAAATCTAAGTATAATAATAATATGGGTGGCGCTACAGCCCGTAGAGGGCCAGAGCCTAGCTTTTCAGCAGCCACTCGTGTTGCGCGTGCTATTGTTCCCTCACGAGTGGAAGGTACCTACGTTTGTATGCCGACTCCGAACGGATAAGTTTGAGAAGCTTCTAGTCAGTTATACTCGTTGAGCATTGTCAGTGACTCGAAGGAGGTGAGGCAGTGAAAATTCGAAAGTGCGTAGGAGTCGACGCACATACCCACAATGCCACGGCCAACACCATCAATTTAAGCATAAAGCTGTAAACAATTATGAATAAAGCCAATGTCAGTCAGCTAACCGAACTCACTGAACTCTTTCCTTTCAGATCAAGTTTATGTGTTTGGTATCAAATCGCTTCAATTTCAAGTGCTTAGTGTATTCACACACGAACTCGGTCCATGTGCTTGGTACACCATCTCAGGGAAACTCCACTGAACAGGGTTGAAACGTAACTAAAGTGTAAAGGTGTACAAAAACAGACAGTCGGTGCAAGTGTAGTAAGAGTGGAAAATATTCAGATTTATGCTTTAACAACGAATCACAATATAATTGGTGCTTTGGAAACATTTTGAGTATATAATCTGGTTCTTTCTCTCAGTGAAACAAGTTGAAACAAGGGGCTACTAAGGAGTGATCAGATAGCTCGTATCGAAGATGACCCAGAAATGTCATTTCGGCGACGATCAGCTGAATTGGGCATCGCCAGATTCGGACAACTATAAACAAGGCCGTGAGTTCGCTAATTGGGCGCTGGAACCGTTGCCCGAAAATCCAGTTTTTGGCCAAAAAATCATCTTCTCGGACGAGTCCCATTTGCGGCTCAGTGGTTAAGTCAAAAGCAAAATTACCACTATTGGAGCGAATACAATCCACAAGTGCTTTGCCAAAGCATCAATGCATCCACAAAGATTGACTGCTTGGAGCGGTATGCCATGCCAGGCCATGCCATCGATGCGAGAGATCATCAATTGGCGCGACGATCATGACACAACTCGGTTATTTTCTCTGAGGTTTTGTCAAGTCAATAATCTATGCTAACAAGCCAAGTACTTTGGTCGAGCTCGAGGCCAACATTCGAGACGCTATAGTGGGAATAACGCAAATTTAGCTATGTTTCTGAGATTTGCACG
This sequence comes from Eristalis pertinax, assembly GCA_907269125.1. Classification (NCBI taxonomy): domain Eukaryota; kingdom Metazoa; phylum Arthropoda; class Insecta; order Diptera; family Syrphidae; genus Eristalis; species Eristalis pertinax. The sequence continues at coordinate 31,144,593 of OU026149.1, forward strand.
CTAGTGCTTTTTATTCCTTCTTAGACTTTGCCTGAAGAACAGCGAACTGAAAAAGTATTTTAATCTGTGAAGATAAAAAGTTTTGGGCCACTTATACTCCAGGCAGGGTCCGAACTTGAAGAATCCACTGACATGACATTTGTTGCCAATTCTTTTAACAATTCTGTTAGTAGTTGTGGTTTTCTTACTGATACACTTTTGGTGTTGCTACAGCCACCTAGTCGTTCTAAGGAACATTAATATATTCCCCGACCGAATAGCTTCCTAGCGTCATCTCCGTAGCTACTGGAGAGTCTTCTCCGTGTATCTAGAAGTAATGCAGAATTCTTTAGAGGACACTCACACTCTTCAGCTTGATTGCGCATAACGTCGTAAGGTGACATAAGAAACTCACTCAAATAGATTTCTGCTTCACTTAAGATTGTCGGAGGTAAATACTGGCATCAACAGATCCAATTTCTTTTAAACAAATCATGGTGACTAGGAAAAAACTATCCAAATAGCAATCTTGCACCTTCTAGCACAGAATACACAGAGTTCATGCCGATGTTACCAGCATCTCCATCATAAACCTCCTCGGTGTACCGCCATTATGAATTTCATTAAATTAGAGTAGAGTAGCGTTTCCCCGGCACCTTCGTTCGACCTTAAAGTACCCAACTGTTAAATGTTCCTTCCTAACGAGACTCCCACGGTCTCACCTCACAATTTGCATTCCGTAGGAGTTCTCCTTGCTGAACATACCCAATCGTCACATAATTGAATTGAATTAAATTAAGAACAAGGCTTACAACAACAATACTGATGTTACATTCCATTTTTGGTGGTACACATCCTGGAAATTACAGGACAAGGACCAACGCACACCTTTAAAGTTCCCCATATGAGAGACCAATAAAAATGCTAATGCCAGGCAATAACCCTTAGTGAATATGTTCAGACGGTGTCGACAGTAGCCTCGCTGGGGAAGGGGTGAGACTTAAAAATGATATATGCCCGTTCGCCCGTACCAGGGTACATCCTTGCAACACATTGTTCCCACATGGAATATTATTAAGGAACATACGCTTAATTTCACTGCTCACTGCCGGGGCTGTGTGTGTGCTTTGCGGATGGCTGGAACACGACAAAAGGGACTTCTAACAGATAATAGCTGAGACCATTCAAGGATTGCACAAGGTACAGCGATTTTACGAAAGTTTAATCATGAAATCTGCTAATGAAATGGACCAGGAAGGTGTGCATGCACCATATGTTCGTGTCCTTGTACCGAGATGACAGTGCAGTCGTTGCCCGGGGTGTTAAAGTTATGAATTTACACAAAAAAATATGCGTGATCATTTGGCAGAGCAGAGATCTCTTTTCGAGTGACACATGCTGACGGTGACCTTGCGGCTGGGACCGATTTTAATGGGGACAACCTTGAAAAATACCACCCCACAGCGAATGCGGCCGGTCCATCAAAGTTTCTTAATTGCGATATTTTAAGTGGGTGTGAGAACATTCTTCATTGACACTTGCGTTGTCTTGGGATTTGTTTAACGATCTCTGTCTGCTCGACGGGACTATTTTTAAACTGAACCAGAATTTATGGTTTTGATTTGTGTGCGTTTCTAATAATTTCACGACCGCTGACTGCTGGGGTTTCTTTTTTCAGAACACGTTTGTCAGCTCGTTAGAGAGTGTTTCGTAAAACTTAAATGAAGTTCCATTTTATTGCATGAATATGTTGATAATGTCATTAGTTGTGTCTGGTTTATGTTTGGTGTAAAAGGGGAGAACTATCATTATTTTGATAGTTTTTTTTTCCACAAAAACACCAATTTGTTTGTACGAATTTAATGTTTGTTCAAACCAGAAATCAAGTACTATAGAGACAGCACACTTCTACATCTCTTGCCGCTTAAAATGTTTGTTTTATTTATTTTTTATCACATTTACGCGAACCAAACAGAGAATGCCATTTTAATGGCTAGCCTTCAGAAGTTAGTGTTTATCTGTAAAATAATACAATAATAATCTGGGTGGCGCTAGAGTTCGTAGAGCGGCAGGGCCTAGCTTGTAAGGCAACCACTCGTGTTGTGCGTGCTATTGTTCTCTCAGGAGTGGAAGGGACCTACAGTTTTATGCCGACTCCGAACGTCTAAGTTTGTGAATACTTCACTAGATAGACAGCAGCATTGTCAGTGACTCGGAAGAGGAGAGGCCGTGGAAACTATTTTTGACATACTCCGTAGGAGTCGACTCACAGACCCTCAATGCCACGGTCGCCAGCGCTGTAAAAAGTCCCTCAAATTCTACTGTGGACAAGGGCACTTACAGCTTTGAAGTCGGATATTTCTCTAATAGTTGATCATTTTCACTCTCTCAACACTCTTACCGTCACTAGCCGAAAGCTTTGATAGCTTGTTCAAAATTGATATTGTCATGAATATTTGATAAAACACGGCGATGATGTGATTCCAGAGCAAACACAACTAAATACCACGTGAGTACAGGTCAAGCAAGTCCTTGCCGGGCTGACTAGAAGGATGCATTGAGTCTTGAGACCCTAATGATCCAAAGCTTCGCTAAATTTTCTTAGAAATTAATTCTCTGGGGAGTGATGAATATATGATGATCAGAACATGCTAAGCATTTGAGACAATGAGGTGAAATCTGAGATGTTCTACCTGATAGTCTGCTGAATTTGTGATATAAAAGGTTAGTGGAATCCATTCATAACCAAGTCTGGAACTTTGTGCTATGACCTTGCATAAAGACCACTGCAGATTTTTGTTTCAAGACACTACATAAATTATTCTCACAGAAAATGGAAATTAAAAAATGTTTGGTAATTATGAGAGATAGCTCTGGAATGTGCTAACATAATGTAATTATGAGTCACTGGTATATAGTTGGATGGCTCAGATGGTTGAGTGCCTGCCCCTGGTTAGGGGGATCCCCGGTTCGAATCTCAGTGAAAGCAAAGTTAGTACGCTCTTATCCGGTTTTCAAATCTGGTCCAGACACCATTTGGGATCAAATTAACAACACTGTCACTGGAGTTGTCGACAGTGGTCAGACTATGGGTATCACAATGCACTAACATGGTCTCAGTGTGCTGCCGACTTCACTGGCAGCCCACTCACTTAAACTAACCTAAATCACTGTTATTACACACAATAAGAATAATTTGATAAAATGTGTTAAACATTAAATGCTTTAACTGCGCAAAGAAACGTCAGTTGTTTTACTTTAAATTTTAATTCATGCGTATTCACACTTGTGGACTATCAACTGCTGGATAAATTAACTCTTAAATGAGGCGAAAAAAGCACATAAATAACTTCGCTAGTCTCAAACTTAAGCTAAACTCAACTCTTAAGTTGTGTTGCATGTAAAAGTAGTAAAACACAATCATTTTATTCATTCAAGTCTAAATGATCAGCCGTAATAGGTGTATGAAAACTTAAGTCGGTAATAGAGTGATTTCACTATAAAATAGTTTTTGCTTAATTTCGGTAATCAATCACTCTCTTTCTTTTTCTGGTAGTTGGTGTTGGTGTACCCAAATGCAAGCAATATTTGATATTCAATCTTAAGCTCTTAAGTCTTATACAGCAATACAATGAGGAAATCATACCACTGCAACAATCGACACTAACTTTGAAACAAATAAACACGTCAACAACTCGTTAATGTATAAAAATGCACCCGAACACATAATCCCACAACATTATTTCGTGTGTGAATAAGTTCTAGAAAAACAAAAGGTGTCAGAATAGTTGCAGAATAAAATACTCTGTAGTGCCACGAGGGTTTTCGATTTTGATGATCTGCAATCCAAACATTGTGCGATAAACTGAATTAATCAAAATTATTTGATTTTTGATCGAAATTATTGGATAATGATAAGCAACAAATTAAATTTGTCTCGAATTATCTTAGAAATCGTTTACCATCCACCAACAACATGTTTTCATTCTGAGATTAACCCTAAACGTTAAATGATTTCACTACACAAATATAGGTCTGTTCTTTTACTTTAAATCTTAATTCATGCATATTCTCACTTGTGGACTACTTGATAAATGAACACTTAAATGAGCTGAAAGAAGCATATAAGTAACTTCGCTCGTACGCTGTTAATTTATTAGCTAATTTAGAATTTGAATTATAAATAATGTAAATAAAATAAATAAATATTCTAAGGTCATCATAAATATGTATAAATATAAGTAAATAATATGAATTAAATATAAATCATTGAAATCATTGAAGAAAATCAAGGTACATACAAATGTAATGTATATCCTTAAGCATTAGTCCGTTACTTTTCCACAAAGTCCACCTTAATGGCATTTAAAAATGATGCCTAATCAAATGATTGACAAATGTTGACACATTTAGAGATGAAATTTACTTCATTTCATCAATTCGAATTTCATTCAATTTGAAGAACAGGAGTCGATTTTGTTCCATAAAATATGGCAGCTTGAGTTTGAAGGAAGCAACGTCATAATAATTATAAAAATAAACAAAATCAGTATATCGTCGGCATAATAAATATCTTAATACTTTTCTACGACTTTTATTTGAATTCAATTTGAAACACATTTCCAGTTCTGATCAATATCTAAACCAGCAACGAAATTCCGAATATTTTGAATTTTGTTTGCGACTCATTTGGCAGAATTTTCTTAAGAAAGCGACTAAATTAGTTATGTTGCATATGTAGTCTATTTTCACGAAAAATCCAATGTATGACATAGTCAAAGACATAATAAAAAGTATTCCCTTAGCGTGTAAAGGTTGTTAATTTAGAAAATCACAAGGTCTAGTCGTAAAGCTGTGATCATTTTTGTTTCAGTTTGGAATATCGTTTCCAATTTTCTGTAGAAAAAGTGTATTGTTGTAAAGATAGAGTTGAAGAGTCGAAATTGGAATTCCCAAAGCAAAGCGTCTTCAATATTTCAGGTTTAAATTAAAAGCCTACAAAGACGACACACTTAGAAAAACGTGTTCAGTCCTATTTCATAACTTTGAATGCAATTTCCCTTGCACTTGCACAGACGACTATCGTGGAGTATGAATGGACGATAATTATAACTCAATGATCAATACAAACTAACCTACGCTCAGTCAAAATTGTATACACTTCCTTTGAGTTTCCAACTTCCTTCATGTTTCATTCGTCATTGTCATCAAATTACCAGATATTGAGTAGTCAATTGGATTTGTCAACAGAGTCAAACATGATTACATTCAATGTGTACAAAGGTACTAAAGTCTTAAAGATTACACGATAAGAAGGAATGTTTATTACAGTGCTCCTTTCATAAGGAAATGTAATGAAAAATGACCTAAGTTATGATCCTCGGGTCCTCTTGAATAATTTCAGGCCCCTCTTCGATGATTTAATGAATGAATCCCACTTTTTGACTGTATTTTTAAAAATACTCCCAAGGTCAGAATGCTGGGGCTATTTGCATTCTCCCGGATATACCTAGACAATTTCTTTGGCAACAGTGCATAGTTTGCCAACTCCAAAGAGATTAGATCTCCTAAACAAAAATAGCTTCTTCTAGCAACATTTTTTTTTCTACAAATTTTACCTCACAACGAAGATGCTTATCCAGTGTGGAGACGTCCTCAAAGAATGTCCAACTCAATTTCTCGCGGGAGCTACGATCCACTTCGTCTAGTTCGAAGAACTGTCGTTCCCGGTGATTCTCCTCTGGTCTCAGAAAACGCTTGCCCGAACTGCAGCTAGCGGCTGCCAATAAACCTTGCGACTCAAAAATCAAATCAGAACTCGAATTCAACTCGTGGACCTCATTCACCATTGCAAATTGCAAAATTTCATTTTACGCCTCGAAATTCTGATCTTTATCATCCACAAATCGAAAGCAAATCAAAAATGCACCAAAAACTGTGAAGACCAAACACTCCTTAAACATTCGCACACACCGAAGCGACGCGCGGGGCACACACAATTCAAGCCGGGCCAGAAGCTGCGGATGATCATCCATCAACGAGCAATTAAATGCACAATTAAATTTTCCATTCGACTGAATGAGATGGTTTTTTGAATTTCAACAGATTCGTGTAGCACGGGCCCGAGGGAAAAGCGCGACGGAATGTTTCACAAGCGACCTCCGTGCGGTTGGACGTCTTTGCAATCACTGGCTCGAGGAAGAGCCAAATGGAAATTTCGTCGGCGCTGGTGGATGTGTGTGGAGGAATGCTTGTGCCAGGTGCTGATGGGCTTGCCGATGGGATGCGGGGGTGATGATGGAGAGGAAGCTTCTATTCGGACTTCGGAGTTTTGTTGAGTGTGTGTGAGTGTGCGTGAAAGCTCACTTATTTTGGTTTTTCTCTTCGATTTCCCGGCTCGGTGGGTGGTGTTTGTTTTTTTTTTTGCTTGCAGAAATTTGCTTTGAAGCACGTGGTGAGCGAAGCAGTGCGCATGTTGCGAGTGGAGAGGTTGTAGAAGTTCTAGTAAACAGCACGTGGTTGTTGCGCAGAGTTGCCAGATGACTGGTCCAATTCGGTCGGATATAGCTGGCGGAGTACTTGAGTGAGGTGACTGTGTTGCGCGTGGTAGTGAGTGGTTGGTAAGAGCTTCGGCAGGATTCAGCATATCCATGTTTTTACGCTTTAGATTTGCATATAAGCGAAAGCGAAATATAGATCGTGGAGAACGAATATTGTGTGCATTGTAAGTACAGCGAGTGAAACTAACGATAAGTGCCATATTAAGAGCAACTTCTTGGAGCCTTTGGGTTGAACTTTCGGCCAGATCATGATAAAAAATAGACTCGCGATTGTCATTTGGTATTGATCCAAAATGTGAGCGGGTATTATTATTACTACATCGGTGAGCCCCCTCCCACAGAGTAGATCGTCTGTGAATGCATACATATAGAAAGTTCTTAAAGGGGACAACATTTTCCAAAGATGCTTGTCCGGTCAGAGTTTCTGTGTGTGTAGCTGGAACATAGTCGAAAGGTCTTGGAAATGCATTTTTTGCAGGACTGCAGACTGTCCATAAGATGTGGACAATTTATATGAGTAAGGAGCATCCAACATCCACAAAAAAGGAGACCCCTTCAACTGCGCCAACTACCGAGGGATAAGTCTCCTAAACATCGCCTACAAGATCTTCTCTGTCGTTTTGTGCGAGCGCCTGAAACCATTCGTGAATAACCTGATAGGTCCTTACCAGTGCGGTTTCAGGCCGAGAAGGTCCACCATCGACCAAATTTTCACACTACGGCAGACCCTGGAAATAACCCAAGAGATGCAAATCGACACCCACCACCTATTCGTCGATTTCAAGGCCGCATATGACAGAGTGCATAGAGACGAGCTATACAACGCCATGTCTGGATTTGACATTCCCGCCAAACTCGTCAGGTTGTGCAGGATGACGATGGACAACTCTCGCAGCTCCATCAAGGTCGGTAACGAACTCACCGAGACCTTCAGTGTCAAAAAAGGTTTTAGACAAGGCGACGCGCTGTCATGTGACTTCTTTAACATCATCCTGAAGAAAATCGTGCGAAACTCAAACGCCAACACTAGAGGCACGATCTTCCAGAAGTCCGTACAATTGCTAGCATACGCGGACGACATTGACGTGATTGGTCGAACACAGTGAGCCGTCAATGAAGCGTTTGCTGGTATTGAAGCGGAGGCTGGAAAAATGGGTTTAACAGTGAATGAGGGCAAAACGAAGTACATGCTGTCATCTAGAAAGGACGCACAACACCGACGTCTCGGCCAGAACGTCACCGTAGGCAGCTTTAACTTCGAGGTAGTTAAGGACTTCGTCTACCTCGGCTCCCAGGTAAGCAGTACAAACAACATCAGTACCGAGATTAAACGCCGAATAACTCTTGCCAACCGCTGCTTCTTTGGGCTCAAGAGGCAATTGAGTGGTAGAGCTCTCTCTCGAAGGACCAAGCTAACAGTATATAAGACCCTCATCATCCCTGTCCTGCTCTATGGCGCAGAAGCCTGGACAGTCTCAAGAGCAGATGAAGAAGTCCTTGGTCTTTTCGAGAGAAAAGTTCTGCGTTCCATCTTTGGTCCTGTTTGCGTTGATGGTTTCTGGAGAAGAAGACACAACCATGAACTGTACGGGCTGTACAGCGACATGAGCCTAGTCAGGCGTCTACGTATTCAGCGCCTAAGATGGCTAGGCCATGTAGAGCGCATGGAGAAAACTGCTCCAGCCCATATAGTAGTATATAGTTCTATAAACCTCCACGCATACACACATCATTTATTCCATCATACTTCGAGGGTAGATGTTACCTCGGCAACGGTCACAATACGACAGGCCGTTACATACTCTACACATGTCTATTCTGCAAGATCACATACTCCAAAGGCCACATGCCCAGAGCATCATTCTTGGGCGCAGAGTAACCCGAAAAATGTCGCGTTATAAAATATGTGGCTGGTTAGAAAAAATTGGTTTTCTTTATTTGCTTTCCCGTGACTCATCTTCTGACCCGCATGATCCACTGCAGGGGTCGCTGGGGTAATGCACGCACGAGGGATCTCCCGGCCACTCGAATCTAACTCATCAGGAGTTATGTCCAAGTGCAACCAGACGATTTTTTGGATTTGGTCCAACCACCTCGTCCTGGATCTGCCAAGCGCTCGGCTACCTGGTGGAATCCCATTCTGGGCATGTCTCGGAAGTCGTGAAACTGAGGACATAAGTGCCACGTGACGAAACCATCGAAGCATAGCCCTTTCCTTTTCTCGCGTACTGCCGTGTTTTTCACCCTGTTTCAAAATTACGCCAGTTTCGAAAATCCTACAAGCTCAGCATTTCCACGCCACTGGTACCTAATGACAGCGGCCAGTGTCCAGAAACTATTGCGGGAGAAGCAATTTGTGGACAGCAGCCAGTGTCCAGAAACTATTGCGGGCGAGCAATTTGAGGCTACGCTAGTTGGAGAGAGTTGGTGGTTTTTGCCAAAGTCCACCTTGTACAGTAGTGCCACACCAAGGCGAAGAAGAATGATTAAAGGTCGAGGCTAGAGATTCACCCAACAAGATAATAAAGGCTACCTATCGGTCTTGGTAGTGAGTCTCGTTGAATGAGGCCGGTACCGTAGTCCAGTCTTAGCAAATTTAGAAGCAAACTAGTTGTCAATCAACAAAGTACGTCAAAAATCAACATCTGGCCCTAATTATGACTGCAATGGTAGAAAAAATCACAACATCTTAAAAAATAAATGATACTCATTAAACTCCCTTGTACCAGCACACAGTTTAAAGTCGACTTCAATTGGCCAGAATACAACAAAAAACTTTGCCTGCTATCGATCTGATCCGACCTCCATTTCCATTTGGAAATCCACAGCCCTGGAAAAATTCCAACATTGCATCCAACTGAAGTCGCTTTTCATTTCCGCCACACAGCCCAGCAGTCCCCCAACTCGTCCGTCATCATTCAACGCACCATGCTCTCATGAGTGTCCTGCGGCAGCTCGGTCATAACTAATCACAAAAGCGCCCTCCCTGCTACTGTCTGTCTGAATGTTGCAATCAAATTGCGACATTCACGAAGTAATTACATGACGTTTTACCGATACGATCTGTAGGACAAACTTTGTGTCCCTTTACAAATAATTATGGATTTCTTTCTGTCGCACTCATCCATGCGCTCGGCCATCGGACGACGCGGTATGCCAGACCACCTGGGGGATAATTTGATAAGCCACCAAATGCATCTCAATCTTCCGCCCGCCGTGACCATCTCAAAGTGGCTTTGGCTGCATGATGTCGGGCTATTTTCATCCGGGATGGAGACGACCCGACAAATGAATGAGAGAGAGAAAAAAGGATCAGGAAACATTTTCCCCACAACATTCAACCTCTGAATGGGACACCCCCTATACACACACACACCGGGACAGTGCTATAGAAAAAATCTTAATCAAGCGAGTCCTTCCACTTCCTGGGGCTACACTAAGCGAGCGCTTGTGTCCCATCAATTGAAAAGGTGCCAGTGACCTTTTTATGCAAATATTTACACTCAGCGCTTTGCATTCGTGGTTCTTGTTCGTGTTTCTTTTATTTTTCACATGCTGTCCTTTCAATCCCAATTTTCCGTTTGCATTGGTTGGCGTTGGTTGTTTGGTTATCCTGTTCAAATGGAGAAGAGTGTGTGCTTCGAAGTGGGGTCTGTGCTGTGTGGGTGTCTGTGCGAAGAAAAACACGACATGTGTGACCACTTCCTGTTTTCAAAGGAACACTAGAGTCTCTAAGATGTGCTGTGTTTTGCACCCCTTTTATCTCGGTGCTCGGTGTGAGTGGTGCACAAAGCCCGATGGACGCATTTGAATGGGGCGGTGGCGTGATAGAGAAGTACACTTTTTTGAGATCAGATCGACGATGAAGGATGTAATTAGTACGAAGCGTCGCATGATTACAGAATTCTTTAGCCCCACAGTTTCTGTTGAAAGACTCTGAGGTGAATCCGCAGAGGCTCTTTGTAAGGGCTACTATTTTTGTCGGACAACAAGAAACAATGGCTCGTTACGTTTGACACAGTCGCTCATTCCTTGCTTTGTCCTTGTTCTCAACCAGTCGCAGGCCATCTTTCCAACATTCCTTTCACCTGTGACAGATTTCTGAGCTACGCGACAACCCCTTTCAAATCTGACCCCATTAGAGCATCATTCGCTTTATAGGATCTTCGCTGAGCCCAGCAAACCGGGGGCTCAAAAGGAAGTCCGTCAGGTTTTTGTTTGAGCGCGGCTGTGTGTCACAAATCCTCTGTCATGCCGTGTCAAAGAACAACGCCCATTAGGCAATGTGTTAACCGTCTTAAGCCCATTCACAGGCGAACAGGACCATTCTCTTGCGCACTCTGAATAATATAACACTTAACCAAAAACGCTCTGTCACCCCAAGAAACAGACCGCCATATTCACCGCCTCGCTGTTTTCAACACGGCTGCACACACAACAGCAGCAGCAGCAACAACATCAAAACAGACAAGCCGCCGGCAGTGCTCCCTGCAGTGGAATGGGATCACCTGCCACAAAAGCAGATAGAAACAAAGAGGTGTGAGGGTGGTTGAGTAAACAAAGTGCATAACAACGGGAGAATTCCACAGCCACCCGCCCGACCCCTTGCGGTGGCATTGTGCAAATGCAAAAATATTTGCCAACTGTTGGGGGCTTCAATCCTTTTTTGCAGTTTATTTTTTTATTTTGTTTGTGCTTTTTTTCTTGTTTCTGTGTGTTAGTGTACGTGTGCATTTCAACACTCCTGTTGTTATGAAGCAAAGGAGCATCAGGACCGAGGCTTGTTGCTGCATGGATTCCAGTCTTTTCCCGATTGTGCCCTGCATCAGTGCATGGTTTATTATGAAGAGTAAAGGCGGCCAACACATTGTCAGTCAGTCGCGGATTCTGGTGAGAGTGTGTGTGTGTGTGTTGGGTGGGATGGAAGGGAACCGAAACTGGTATGACTGAGGAGTTTTGCACACCTTTTGTGAGTTTTTAATTTTCCTGTTTTACTTCCGGTTTTTCGGATTCTGATCTCAGCTTGATTGCTGCGCTACGCTGCTGTTTTGTGTGTGTGCTCGCCTGTGTGATGCTTACTAGCGTTCGCCTATTCCATTTTCATTTTGATGTAATATTTTTTTTACGGTTCGCGTAAAGGTTGCTCACATCGCAGCAATCAGCTCAAAACGGTCACATGGAGACGAACAAATAAAGTGAATGGCTGGCGCGCTGGCCTGGTTCGACATCAGGCCTCGACAATGGAGCATTTAGTCGCTGCAATGCAAAAGAATTCCCTCCCAAGGAGAACGAGAAAATTGCCGAACAATAGAGGGGATTATATGCGCACATGAGACGGTTGCTCTAGAATCGGTTGAAAACGAAAATGATTGTATTTTGTTTTGATCACTGACTGCGAGGGCTCGCAACGTGAGGCATTTTTATGAACGTTTTGAATAAAGTAGCCTTGTGCGAGCACCTTCACGGCCTTACGCCGAAATTTCAGCAGCCTCAAACAGCGCATCGAGGATAACTTTCAAATTCAGGGACGATCTCTGGTCTTGAAAGCTATTTTCCAATCAACATTTCATTGATCGAAAGTATTGCAGCTTAAATATAATAACAAAGGGATGTAATTAGAACATCAACCAAGGACAACTAATCAGTGTCGCCGTTTACCGGAATATACCTAAACAGAGCACAGAAAAAGTCTACGTCCACATTTATGAAAAACGTGACAATATGCTCCTCTTCGTAGGTCGACAAGTCGCTCCTGAAATTTAACAAAGAAAGGCCCTGTTAAGCACAGACTTCTGGGCATATTTAAGAAATCTCGTTTCGCATGTTTCTCCCAGTTATCAAGCTTATGGTTGTTTTATTGTCTTTACTGTACAGCCACAGAACGAATCCTGAACAACCCGGGAAGCGTGAGGGCATATCGACGACATCTTTTTCTGTGTGAGCTGTAGGTTAGATTAGGTAAGAGTGGCTGACTGCAGAAGGCAGTTACACTTAGGCCAAAGTAGGCATATTGTGATACCACGGATTGACTTCTCCAAACATTGGAATCAGTTGGTGTTTGCAAGAAGCGATTTAGCTGACATATGCTGACCCTGTTTAGCTCGTTGTGATTATCGCAATAGTAGGCCCCTAGGTGGAGGATTTGAGTCTGGCCTAAGGCTTCATCGTTGATAGTCACGCTATCTCCAGTCATAGAGATCGTTTCGCGTTCGCCATTAGTTAGACTTTTTACCAGCTGTTTGGACATCCTCCCGTTATTGATCCATGAGTACTTACGACTTGTCAGAGCACTCGAAAGCAAAGTAGGTGATTTGTAGTTTCTATCTCCTCTTTATCCATGCAGCTTCTGCAGAAATCATTTTATGTGGGACAACCACCTTGCGGGCTGCCAATTGCGCAAGGTCCGGTTATGACTCCGATGAGGGTCCTGAGGGTCTGCTGAGCCTAAGCTGACTGAATAACCGCATTGTGACTTCTAGTCATTTGTGACGGGCAGTTTGGATCGTGGAGATGGTAGACTGTACCGATCCGCGTGGAAGGTGACACTCCTCCTATTGATAGGGACGATGTTGTACCACACCTAGCGAGTTCATCGGTTTTGCAATTGCCCCATATGTCAAAATATCCCGGCACCCACACGAGGTATAAGTTAAAATGCTCAGCCATCTCGTTAAGAGACAGCTTGCAATTGAGTGATGTTTTTCAGTTAAACATGACATTATCCAGGGATCGAATTTCGGCCTAACTGTCCGAACAAATGGTGATATCTCTTTTGCACAGTACAGTGTTCATGAGGAGATCGCCTCTCATATATCAATGGTTTCTTTGGCAGAGTCTCTCATGCCTCGAGTAGAGATCGGTTTACTGAACCGAAGGGGTGATCCTCGTGACTGCGATCGACATCCCGTTCGTACTTGTGTCGCCTGTCCACTGTTCGCCGTGCGGCATGGAAGATGACAGGACATCCTTGTGGATCCGGTATTAAGCCAATTGTGTCGAGATAGAGGAACGCTTTAGGACGAATAAAGCCGGTAAGGCGCACTCTCTCATGGTACATAACAGTGGGGTAGTAAGCCCCAAAGATCAGACAATTCTTCTGTCTGATCGACTTAATAATAAAATTATCTACCCTATTCAAGTTTGCCTCGTTGTACAGCATTTACCTCGTTTGTACTCGGACTCAGGTGTACGATAGAGGTCTCTTGGAAAATCTCATCTTTTTCATCTGTAATGGACTCACAATCGAAAACCGGCCGTATGAGGGCCATGTATCAGATTACCTTTACCCTGGAATCAAGTAGGCTCCCTAGACTAGATTATCTGGTGCTCTGCCTGGATGTTGATTCTAAAAGGAAAAATTCAGTCATGCTATCGGCAGTCCGCAGCCAATCTTATATTTTTGAAACTGCTGCGTTTTTAGTCCACTTCCCTTGATCACAGTCATGTCGTAGCATCTTTGGATAGCGTTAATCACAGAATATCATCATGCTTTACGTGTACTCCGCAACAATGTCCCAATAGGTCATCCTTGTCGAACTTTTGCTGTGATGGTTATACCATCGTCGAGGTAGTAGACAAGATTTCTTGAAGTTTGAAGCAGTCATGTAGTTACTAACAAATCTTGCAAAACTTAATTGTCATATAATCCGAACTTCACAAGCCTTGAATTAAGCCCCCTCCGATTTCAATATGTCCTGTGAGTCAAACTAAATCCTCCTAACCGATTTTCACATTTCCACCTAGCGTCCATCCTCTTTCCAATTTCAATTAAATGCCATCCCAGCTGATTGGAAAACATTCAAATCCTATTAAGCCACGCGAAACACAATTGGTTGCAAATCCTTTCGTGAAAAGGACATTCATATGCAACTTTTTGATTTGAAAAAAACAACAAAGGGCAAACATTTTAATTAAACATTTGAATAAAGGAAAAACCATATCTCTTAGAGCAGCACTTTCAACGTCAGTTCCCGTTTGTTTGTTAGTCCTTTTTTTCAAGAACCAACCATTAGAAAGGTGGTGGGGTGAGTCGAAGCATAAAAGGATTCAGGGTACATTTCCACTCTGCTGACAGTAACAATCATAACCTCCAACATGACAGGAAACCACAAGTGTACAGAACTGTCATATGAACCGTCCGGCCAGAGTCGACGACTGAACAGTGAAGCTATTGCAACAATTTTGCAATCACACTGGCAATGTCCTTGGAGATCACGTAAAGAATTGAAAATTCCCTTCATCTCACATCTGATTGCGGGCAGCGTTCAGTACCAGGCGAGCCACAGAGTGACAGCACATGGCACAGGGTTATGCTCCTTGCAGTGGCTGCAGCGGCAGCGGCTGGCAATGAATATAAAGTAATTACATGACTTTTTGTCATCCTTTGTGGTTTCATATGCACACGAGTGGAACAAAAAAAGTGGACAATCCACCGAGAGCTGAAAGTAAGTCCTTTGATTAAGCAATTTGGCGCACAGTCGGACGCATGCAGCGCTGAATGTTTGTTAAGAATTGTTAATCTGTGGCCGGATTGGATTTGAATTCAAATTAAATGCGAGCATATTGCCCGAATGCATCGGCGTCGTATGCGAGTCATGTCACGTAGAATTTATTAGTCCAGCGGTATGAGGGCAAACACTTTGAGTCACTTTCGCTGGGACAACTGTATCCCACGGATTATGCTGGGCTATGATGACGGTCGACCCTGTTGCCTCGGGCAAGGGAGAGAGAGAAACTTGTTACCGAACTATTTTAATAGTCTGCCAGGACGATAAGAACGAGGTAAATAAGAAAACTTATCGATGTCACGCAAATTGATGTCGGAGTGAAAGCTTGGCGTGGGGATGTGCACCGAAGCGGGATTTCGTGCAACCCAACTGGGGTAGCTTTGTGGAATGTCGGGCACTTTTATTTAATCTGAGGGATGAAAGCATACTCGGGAGGACAATAAATCCATGACCTTCTGAGATGTTGCACATGGAATTTTAATCAAAGGTAAACTTTCTTATGGCGGCAGAGAGTGTGTTGCAGAGATGAGAACGCGCATCTTTTTAATATGGGAATTCTTGCTACACATTCTGGAGAGTGGTATGAGCTTGTTGACAAAGGGTTTCGTAGCTGTTGGCTGCTTCTAACGTCACTTTCGAGCTAAGAGACACATTTTTGTGACTTTCGTTGTTCTGAACGGGGCGTTAAATGCAGAATTATTGAGAAACGGGTTTTAAAAGGGTATGATGTGTGTTGACTACATTTTGGGGCGCGAACATTGGCTGGGTGAGTGCGTCGGCTCTTACACTGGATGTCTATGTTCGATTTCTGACAGGAGCCACTTTCACTTCACCTTTCTCGAGTCTCTGACAATGCTGAACGAGAATACCTAGAAAGAAAACGCTACTCAAACATAGTCGGTCAAGGATGACATAAAACTCTAAGTTCGCGAAATGAGTCAAGTGGCGAGTGGTGAAAAAGAGAATGTCCAAGTCAATGTCCATTACTTTGTGCGCAAAGCACTTTAAACAATTTCTATTCCCTAGAAGATGTGTACTCTAAGTTCGCGAAATGAGTCAAGTGGCGAGTGGTGAAAAAGAGAATGTCCAAGTCAATGTCCATTACTTTGTGCGCAAAGCACTTTAAATAATTTCTATTCCCTAGAAGATTGGTGGCACTGCATTCAGCAGCCGACATGCCAGTTCTTATCGAACTTGAGTTCATGTACGAGGGGCGTTCAATATATTCTCGGTATCGGGGTTGAGCTGTGGTTGTATATATAAATTGACTTATTTATTAAGTAATACTTTTATTTTAGTGCATTCATGCAAAATTTCATATAAATGTAATTATTAATTCACGTTTTATCTCTAGTTAAACAGAATACCCATTTATTGGTATATCTTCATCATCCGAAAATCTTTTTCCACGAAGACATCTTTTCAAATCCGGAAACAGGAAATAATCACTAGGGGCAAGGTCTGGACTATAGGGTGGGTGTTGGATTTCTTCGAAACCACAATCTCGAGCAGCAGCCTTGGAAACTCGCGCCGTGTGAACAGGAGCGTTGTCATGAAGAAGCAACACACCCGCTGCGAGTTTACCCCGTCTTTTCTTGTTAATTTCCTCCCGCAAATTATGCAAAGTGGAAGCGTATTATGTGGCGTTGATGGTTTCATCTTTTTTTTATACTCAATGAGCAAGATTCCCTTTGAGTCCCAAAAAACTGTGGCCATGAGCTTCCCGGCAGACGGAGTGACTTTGAACTTCTTCGGGGGGTCTGCTCCTTTTTTATGCCACTGCATGGACTCTTGTTTGCTTTCAGGGTCATAGTGGTGGACCTATGTTTCGTCACCAGTAACAATTCGATCCATAACACCGTCCGCTTTCTCACTACACATCTCCAAAAGCGCTCTACAGCATGCGATTCTCACTTTTTTCTGAGGCGCTGTGAGCATTCGTGGTACTGACCTTTGAAAGGTTAAGATGATCATGAAGAATGGTGTGAATGGTACCAATTGAAAGCTTGGTGATCTCTGCCACCATTTTCAACTTTATTCGGGCATCCTCAAGAACAAGTTTTTCGACTTCTTTGATGATTTCTCCCGTACAAGCAGTAGCCGGGGCGCCGAAGCGGGGGTCGTCTTCAATGCTCTCTCTGCCTCTCTTGAACTCACTTGACCACTTTTGCACAGTTGATAATGAAGGCGCGGAACCCTGGTAAACAGCCACCATCTCTTCATGAATAGTTTTTTGACTTTTTCCTTGCTTAGTGAGAAATTTAATTACAGGGCGATGCTCAATTTTCACCGTCCACGTCTCAGTTGCCATTATGATTCTGTTTAACTAGAGATAAAACCACGAATTAATAATCACATTTATATGAAATTTTACATGAATGCACTAAAAAAATAATATTATTATTTATATATACAACCACAGCTTCACCCCGGTACCGAGAATATATTGAACGCCCCTCGTAAGTTAGATTAGAGTGGCTGACAGCCAGTAGGTGGTAGGCCTACATAGACCAGAATAGGCCTTGTCATCACGCAGATGTAATAGATCCTATTCCACAAACCACACGTGATACTTATGATTCTTAGTTATGTGAATTCGTTAGACTATAAGGCATCTAGGTGACTATTACTGCAAGGAGAGAGCAGTAAGCACTACAGTTGCGTAGAAGAGGTGTGATAGTTTCATCCTCCTCCCTCATCTCTGCAGCTTCTGCAGAAGTCATTGTTGCGTGAGTACCGATAGCGCAATGTCCTGTAATAACCCCAATGAGAGTTCTGAGATTCAGCCTACCCATACTGATCAAGTTGCGTAAGTGCTTTGGATAGAGTGTAGGTCATAATTGTTTTGTGATGAGGCACCCATTGCCGGACCATCAACGATTTGTAAGAGTAAGCGTTTCAAGCGTCAGTAGATGTTTTGCGATAGGCATGGAGGGCCGGTCTCCATTCGGAAAGAGTGCGGAAATAGTTCCCTTTCTGGCGATTTCGTCCGCTTTAAAATTCGATGGGATGGCACAGTGTTCCGGCACCGCCATAAGCTGGATGCTAAAATACTTGCTCATCTCATTGAGAGATAAACGGCAATTCAGGGAAGTCTTTGCATTAAAAACAACTGCGCGCCATACATACGTCATAGACGATATCTGTACCCGACAGCCATGACAAAGCTACCTTTATCGCTATGGTTTCAGCTGGAAAGACGATGTAGTGAATTGGTAGTCGGAATGGCAGTTGAATATTTGGATCCTTAGATTAGACATCCGCACCCACACCTTCGTCCATCTTCGATCCATGTGTGGAAATTCGCGACTTCGTCCAGCGACTGATGTTCAGACTTCTAGTACGATTTAGGGTTATGTTTATGCTGATCGAGAAATTCTTCTCTCATAATCTTCTATCTTCCGTCCCGATTTTGTGATATTTCGAAGCAATATGTACTTGCACTTCATGACCGCAATTATTACTTGATTCTTAGTGCCAAAATCTAGACTATTAATACACATGTTTATATTTTTTGTACTTCGAAAGTTCTCGATTGTCTTAAGCTGTATAAACATCAAGCATTTTAAGATGTTGGGATGCTGTTTACAGATGAAGCTCTCTTCGCCAGCCCAGGTTCCTAGTGATCCACCATTTATACAAATGCAAATCCGGTCTTCTATGAACTGCACAGGGAGTATTCCCCGAAATAATGAGATCGATCGTTGTTAGCCATAGATCAACCAGCTAATTTTTAGTCACTTTCAAGTCAAAGAAAATATTGGGTTTCAACTCACATTTAGACGCCATTCCCCGGTACTCTAAGATTGTTTGGTCGGAGAGGACGAAATGGTTTACTAAGGTTGTACCTATGTGTCATCCTTGACCTCTGCATCAGCAAGCAAGTGTTTCCAAATCTCTATCGTTGTCTAATTTTCTCGTAATTCTTTGAAAGTAAATTTTCATGTACTTCCTTTGAGGCTTTTAACTTCATGTAGACGTTTCCGAGGCATCACACTTAGGCACATCGTAGCATCGTAGCATATTGCCGATGATTGCAATGTTTTCTAAGCCATGCAGAATCTCCCAGTTCCTCACTGTATTGTCAAGTCGATGAGAAGCACACTTTAACAATGACGTCTGACATAAGTTACCCTGTCTTCTGCCATCACATGCCCCGCACGATTAATTCATTACACTCATCCGTCACGAGCTGCATGCTTCAATTTAAGCCGCGTAATGACTCTTCTTGTGAAATCAAATCCCGAAATAGACTTAACTCCTTTTTCTCTTCAGAACTAACAAAATTGACACCGAAAAACTTTCGAGACAATAAAATCCAACTGCGTCCCTCTCTCAAGCTCATCTAACCACTCGCTAAGGCGCACACATTAATGACGTAGAATAACCAACCAGCACAAATCCAACGGAGTGGGAGTGAGGGCGTGCAGGAGCCTGCAAGAGCACAGAGAGATCTGTGAAATTACAAATTATAAATGCATAAAAGCACGCATTCACATGCACTCTCTGTGGACTACAATTGGCCATGTGGCAGGAGGCACTCTAGCTGACACTGCTAATATCACCCTCCGCCAGGAGATGGAACCTTTTAATTTATAAACACCATCATCATCGTTATCATCGTGGCAATGGTCGTCGGTGTAGTTGTCCTCATCGTTGTCGCATGGCGAAGGTGAACGTAGAGGCGGTGAAAACTTTAATCAAGTTTCGTTTCGTTTCGTTTTATTGCCAACAGAGTTGAGCATGCCGACACCGCGGTACCCAAGCTTGCGGCTTGGCACCTGGTGTCCTCCGTCAGCTGGCTTAGTTCCTCACAATGGTGGGTTAATAAAACAGAAGTAGATTTAGTGGTAGATGATTGTTTACCTGCGGCAGAACTATGCCAGAGTCTGAAGTGAAAGCAACCCTGCCGGTGTACGTTTGAATCTTGGGAAGGATATCAGGATTTGTGCGCTCGCTCTGCAATTCGCTTTCATTTGCCTAAGTAGCTCTTGGGTGTGGGGGGCAACGGGCTTTCCATAGTGATGGCGGTGCATTTTCATAAGTGCTGGAGCATGTGTTTTGGGCGACCGTCGGAATGGATTAAATGTGGGAGAGGGCTCACTGCTTACACACACCCCGTGCGGTAATGTTTCTTTTCATTTCAGTAACACACTGGAAGGATAGATTTGGGTTCGCAATCTGAAGTAAATGAGAAATTGTGAGGCTTTCACAGATGTTGCTTTTAGTTCTTATCGAGATGCCCGATGCGAGTGAATTTCTAAGCTCGACCATGCATGAATGAAGCCGTATATGAAACCGTTTCATGTTTTGGGATACTCTTCGTCTATGATGGACTTAATTTTCAAGAATTCTGACGCATATCTCAGTCGGATGACACTAAGAGACTAAGAGACAATAATCACCGTGGAGACAGTGTCCTTGGCAGCGTTCGAATTCCACGGTCGATCGTTGCCATTGCTGGTGTTGTTCGCGAATTATCGTAGTCCTAATGAAAATGTTTCGTATATGTCACCGTGCCTTTACTAGAAAGCTTTCAAAACTGGCTCCTCGCTCATCCACAATATACGTTTACGAGACGACTCCCAAGACTGCCTCCTCGTCTGGATGCAAAAACCTACGTACACACCTTCATGGCCTTACCAGACGATTCCCAAAAGTCCCTCGTCAACGACAAAATGTCCCGTATACCCCTCCGTGGCCTTTCTAGACAACTCACAAAACTGTCTCGTCGTCTCGATGTAAAATGTTACGTATACGCCTCCGCGGCCAAAGTTCCAACTTAGCGTCCTTGGCTTGTACCCTGGGTTCGGGGGGAGTTCGAATAAAGTCGACAGGTTGGAGAGAAACCAGTATTCAAAATTATTTAATCACGTTGACGTGAATCAGTTCTTTTCGTAGAACCATCACGAAAGAGACTGATTTTCAAAGAAATCCTTGCTTAAAGACGCTATAAACGTCTACCCCTTCACACTTCGTCGCTACAGTACCGCGTGGGCCTCAACCACTTAAAGCTTCACTCAACTCACTCACTGTAAAAAAAATCCCTCAATTCGGGAAAATCAAATCAATTTTAATCATATTCACCTCCCCGCTGCCAGAGCAAACACCGACGTCGAGTACGCAGTACCAACGGAGTCTCAAACAACACCCAAACAATATCGAACGGCATCTGAACAGAAAACAATTAGCGCACAATCGTCACAAACGAAATGAAGAGGAATAAAATAGCAGTTTTTTTCCTTTCGTCCATTCGCCCATTACACAGGGACTACTGCCACTCGCAGTGCCACCGATGCTTGTGCTTGCTCTTAATCCTTTTCACAACAAACAATTCCCCATCCAGACACATCCCCAGTGCCAGTGAACGAAAGGAACGTGGCTGACTACAAAGGCCAACAATCAACGCACTGACTGACGAACATCCCTCTCCTGGCATCCCCCCCTGGCACAGTACAAACCATAACCTATTCCAGTCCCGTCCCACTTCGTCGCAGACGAACCGAACCGACGGCTAACCTGACTTGGCGCGAACGAAGAGAACTCACTCAATCGTCAGAGATCGAAGGCAATTGATTTTTGGTTCAACGCTTCTGAATGAATCAAATCAAATCGTTTTCCGATCTATCTGCCTACACAAACCGAATCGAACTCCGGCCAAACCGACTGGCCTCCTGTCTCAGCGAGTAGTCCTACTCCAGCCAGCCAGACTGAGACCACCCCCCAAATCAGGGGGAAATCTTTATTGGCAGTGATTGAAGTTTTTTATTAAAATACACTTTTGGCCGGAGTTCCGTCGATGGGGGTGGGTTGAGCGGGATTTTTCGGTTTCAGTTTCGTTGTGCAGCCGAGCACACACTCACACGCACACACAAAGGCTATCGGCTTAGGAGTAAAGCCATTCCTGCGTTTTTTTTTTCATTCTGCCCTCCTCACCCGGGATGGACTTGAAGCGGAATTTGCATTCGGATCGTACGGCCATGCCTCCGTGGGCGGCAAGAACGACGGTAGTCGGCAGGCGAATTCATCTGAGGCAGTGAGTAGGTACGACGGGCTCATCTTTGCAAGCATCGGCGCTCACAATCTGGTCTGCTCTCCGAATTGGCAGCATAAAAATCGTCTGTTCGACGTTCGTTTTCTTTTGATTGCAGCAATAAATTTGCAAATGGACCAATCTTCTCCCGGTGGACTGTGGATGGTGGATGGGGATCGGTGCAACATATGTCCTGCGATAAAAGGACGATTTGTCAGGTTCTATGAATTGCGAAGACGATGCCAACCGCTCTGTTCGGCAGCACACTGCAACCGAAGTAGATCCTCTGTCTGCACTTTTGCCTGACCAAGGGCTTTAAGGAGTCAATCTTTCTACGGAATGCCGCCCCACCCTCTTTTTCACTTTGAGTCCTCTTCTTCCAGCAGAACAATGCACCTTGAATGAGTTTTGGTGGAAGTATTATTTTTCTATTAGGCGAACACAGTTTTGAAAGCCATCCAAAAGTTTATGTGCGCCCGCCCTTTGGCTGGCGAGGGACGATATGCTGGCGATTCACTTGAACCCCCTTGTAATGACGACACTTTTGAAGGGACATTATAGAAAACATCTTCTTTTGTTGGTTGGAAAAAAATTCAATAAAACTTTTGCACAACGGGCCATTAAGATGATTAGTGTACTGTTGGCATTGTTTGCGAAAATGTTCTCCAAATGTTCCTTGCTTATGTCCGAGGGACACCACTTGGATGGGATTGTCCTGTAATTCAATTTTTTTTTTACAGAAACTCATTTGTGATGAGATTTCAATCAGATTATGATGGCCGTTATTTGTCACTTTCAAAGAACAGTTGTCTTTAAGCAGTTCTTAGAAAACTCGTTAAGATTTTCTGGAGTGGCGTAGCGAAGTGGGTAGCTGAGGTCTTCTATGTTGAATGTCCGTGGATTCGATTCCGGCTAAAGCTACTTTAATTCATAGCGGCACCACGTTTCTCTTAGAACGCTCAGACAAGTCAAGTCTGTCAAGAAGAAATCTCAAAATTCGGCTTTGGGAATCGATTCCCTTCTTACTTATTTCTCAGCCAAAGGACCCATGAAAGGTCTGAGGTTGAGCAATAGCTGCCTTTCATTGAAGACAGTCCTAGACACGCTGCTTCAAGGCCTGCTATATTGCGTCGGCTATGACTTGGTCATGGAGAGAATGACTTGGCCTGTCATTCTCTCCTTCCCGTACCAGGAAGCTCGGATTCGAAGACCCTCATTGCTGGAGCGTTAATGTCCATCCGCTAGATGTGGCCTATCCGTGGAGTCAACGGATTTTTGTTTTCCGGACTACATCCACATCTTGGTACAGCTGGTTGAGTGCGCGGTTGTGTCTTCTCCTCCATTCACCTTCCTTGCAGACGGGACCATACATCCGACTTAGAATTTTTCTTTCGAGAGCACCAATAATCAGCTCTGCAGTTTTGCATAACGTTTAACTATCGGGTCCACATATTTGGACTAGCAAAATGAGAATTTTATAGAGGCTATGGTCTTCGTCCTTCGAGTCAGGAGTTTTGAGCCAGGTTGTTCCGACAAACAGAAGCAGCATCGGTCGGCAAGGTCGATTCTACGTCGGATCTCCACTTGGTAGATAGGTGATAGGTGGTGTCATGTCGGTCCTTTAGGCCGTGGCTCACTTAGACCAACTTGTTGCGTTCAGCGTGCCCTTGTTTTGGGATGGTTACCACCATGATACCTTCTTTAGTTGCAAAACCACCCCGATTCAGAAATGAATCTTAGGAAGTGTTAACCTCCTTTTCTTTGCTAGGGCTGGACAGTCGCAGAGCAGATGTTGGATAGATTATATGATGCTCCCCTTCTCACTCGAGCTCTGGCTCTATCTAGGGCTTCGGTATCTAGCTCTTTCCTTATGGAACTTAGTGGCGTCTGTGCTAGAGATTATTCCAATTCCGAACCATTTTTCGCTAGTCTATCTGCTTTTTCGTTACCTTGAATACCAGAATGTCCCGATACCCAACAGAGGGTCATCGAATTCATCAAGGATATCTTACAGATGCTCTGACTGCATAGTCTAACCAACTTCGACGTCAGGGTGTGTGATGCTAGAGTTTTTTTTTTTTTTGCCGGAAATGAATGGTGATGGATTTGCCAGTTGTGAACGCCAGTGATACTTCATGTATTGAAGTCACTTTCGCTTGAAAGACGCTCTAGTCATGTCTTTGCAGCAAGGAGATCACAGTACAGCCGCGTCTGTACCAGCGCTCGTTTTTAAGCCGTCAGTTAATAAGGCCTTAAATTCCTTCCATTGTAACCGGTCCGGAAAGTGCTGAAGGTCCTCTCCGGGGCTGGGGTTGGCGGTAGATAGTCTGTTTGTCCAATATTTTGTGTTAGTATGGCAGCGTCAGGTATGGTCACTTCCTCCAGAAACCCGCTTCTCTGAGTCTCAGGGCCGATGAGTGTGCATTGTTGCTACCGAATAAGTCGAAAGGACGGAGGTGCACGTGTAAAACGCCACATCTCGACTAAGATGTCATTCGTGGAGTTCACCTTTGCCCCGAGGTAGACAGACTTCTCACAACCTCAAAAGCTTAGGTGTCGATTGTGAAGTTTTCGTCCAGGTGGTGTTCAGCGGAACGATTCTTACTCGACCGCATTTAATTCGTCTTATCCTCATTGACCTTAAGACCAGCACGTTTCGCCTGTTCCTCAGTCGCCGTGGAAACTTGCACTACGGCACGTTGGAAGCACGATCCCCTTCACTCGTAAAAACGATCGCCAATCCTGAAGATGCCATTCTCAAGTTGCTACAAAATGATAAGCGGGACAGATTCAGTGTGTCAAGAAGGATGATGGTTGCACTCTTGCCGTTCAATGGATCTGAGCAGTTTTTGTCCCATCACTAGGTCACCGCGTGACTGAAAACAAATAATTTGGTTGCTGTAGGAGAAGCGAATAAAAGATGGGAAGAAAATTTATCAGCTTAACTGTACTGCACAAGGACATGGACAAGAACATGGAAGTTGAAGCAGAGAGGTGCGCAAGTCCTTTACCTTTATCACCAACAGAGACCAGAAGAGGTTTTGCTGAGCTGAGCTTTTCTTGTTGATGTTTTTGACACATGTCCGCCAGCCGACTTTTCAAACTTTGCTGGCGATAGCCGCTTAGTGGAGGACTGCCTAGATCCCCCCCCCCCACACGCTGGCAATGCCCACACATGTGGAGAAAGGTATGCAATTCAATCAGTGAAATTGAGGGCACCTTGGTAGCCATCGTGCCAGCTGGAGAAGAAGCCAATAGGCTTCCATTTATTATTAGAAAGCCACACCAGCAGTCGATTTGAGCGAATTATTGAAGTGTCTTCGCCAAGGTAGGGTCATGAATTTTTGATTCAATGAATAAATGCCCACAAACCTGTCCACACACACTTTAGAGACACTTTCATTGAGGAGGACTCTGTCCTTGCTACTCCTGGCTGAACTGCACACCGAATGCAGACAAACACTTAATCCTTCCGTGAGCGCCTTCAAATCTGTCTCCTGTCCCACTGCGTCACGAACGTGATACAGTTCCATCCATTAGGGACCTGAGTAGATTTCCATGTTCGTCTGGAGCTGCTAACCAAGCGTGTGTGTCATCCTACACGAAGTGATGCGGGCTGAATAATTCACAAATTTAAATGGTCAGTGTTTCATAAACAAATATTTCTTTCTCCATTTTTTTTTGCCGTCTTTTCCTTTATTTGCACTCGCCGTCTTTTTTTCCCAAAAAAAGTCACAATTTAATTGTTTTTGCATTTGTTCAGGTTAGTTTCATGTTCCTTATTTTTTTTTCTGCGAAAACGAGGAGGAAACAAAATTATGTCAGTTAATTAAGGACATCATTCACATTTTAAACTCGTCTCGAGAGCACTCTGGAGTTTCGTTCGGTGCTTCGCCTCGCCTTCGCGGAGTCAATTGCACACTCCGAAGCCGAAGTGCACTCAAGGACTGAAGGACCATTTGGAAGTTTTCGAGTTGCCGCTGTGACTCTTGTCGCAGGAAATGCCACTGGTGTCCTTGCTTCAACTGGCAAAGAACTCCTCCTTCTCCGTCTCTGCTCTCTCATTCTGCCAGTTCCATTCACTAATTGGCTTAAACGAAACAATTACTTCGTTTAGCCGCATTGTTGTTGTTTCTGTTGTTTCTGAAAGGAGATGCACACTCGGATGTAGTCGATTAAGGGAGTAGGCTTCGTTGCAAAAAGGCAAACTGAAAATGGAAAAAAAAACCAGACGCAGACGATATCACAGAGCCGTGTATCCGAAGCGAGACAATCTGTGTGAAAGTTTTGCCATAACTCATCGAGTTTATCTGTCAGTTGAAAGGATGCTCCGAGTGAAGGTTCAATGCAATGGTGGCGCGCGAACAACGCGGCACCGGGAACAGATTGCTACATCGAAGTCGCGAGTTTGAAGTGCAAAACTGTTGGAAAGTTTCGGGCAAGTTTATGGATTTCCTTTGGAATTTCGTGTTACACATTTTCAACGACGCGACCCAGTGGGTTGGTGGTGGAAACTATTTTCGGATGAAAGGACTTTCGAAAATTGTACAGTTTTCAGTGAATGCTGATGCATCTGGAATTGAAGCGCGATTATGAATTGCGCTACGTGCCAAGTGTTTACACAAGCCGAGAGAGAGATGAACGTCTTCGCCGAGGGAACAGATGCGGGGCCAAGTTCATTGACGCGGATCTTGGAAGTCTTGGAAGGAGGGAGGTGACCCTGCAGAGATGCAATTAATATCGCGGCAATGCATTTAAAGAGTGAACTGGAGGCTGACGCCTACTTCTTGGAATGGATCATCTGCATGCATCTTTAGTGGCTCTCCTTGCTTCCTCTTTAAGACTAGATCCTAGAACCAGCCAACATCTAAAAATCGATCACTCCAACACCTCGCAAATGGTATTTCCATAATCCAGTGAAATTACCCGATGCTTTGATAGTGGCGCTGCCCGACTGCATTTGGCCGGCCAATTCTTTGCCATTATTACTCTATCCCCCCGAACCGCACCACCACCGTCCGCCTATAGGCCACACGTGTCGATGGGCAGTTGAAAATCCTTTTCAGCAAACAGTGGCTCCGTCGGCACCCGGACGGATGATGGTGCACACTGCATACACATCCAAAGCGAATTGCAGTGGCATCCGAGCTATGTACTTGGATCTCTTCCATTTAATTTATTCCTCTGACAGGATATTCGGGGGATAAATGGAAGGCCCATGGCTTCGATACAAAATGCCATTGTTCTTCCGAACGATGTAGTTTCTGATTCGGGCACAGGACTACTGATGGTTATCTTTCACTTTGTCTAGCCTGTCTGCGGGATGGGGTGGTACGGCGCGATGAGGGAAATAATTAGCAGAAAATTGGAACAAATGGAATCAGTAATCCGATATTGGCTCGAACTCGGAGAAGAATCAAGACAACGCTGTTGCATTTGACGGCTCGGTTTGAAGTTTCTTCAGGATGAACTTTAAGAACGAATGTCGGTGTGCTTTACTGAAGGCGAGGAGCATCTTTGTATCCCCTTGTGTACCATCCACCTGTCATCAGGGTCTGTGCTTTTTTTGCGACGGGAATGAACGGGAGAGGGGCCTCGCCGTATCGCTGATGTTACACCGTCGCGGCTTCGTTCAGCGAAATTTGAATGGGAAATTTATGATGCGACAAACGGAAGAGAATTTATTCGCCATCACATGATGGCGGCGACAGCGGGAACACTCGGTGAGAGATGAGTAAGGACGACGGCGACGGCGACGGATCCATGAAAATTATTCAACCTGAAGGATGTATGATAATTTCCGCCGGAAAAGTAATCAAAAATCGCTTAGACGAATACAAACGCCGGCGCGAGACAGTCGCATTAGTTTGCCGTGTAAAAGGTGATATCGACTGAGGGAGACTGATACGAGTTGGGACGGGGAGTGCCCCGTAAACTTTGCTGTGAATGCCTTCACTCGTCGTGAAATGAAAAATTAAAAATCAATCGGAACTCATTGAAATGGATGTCTCGATGACATTTAATTGATATCAACGCTATCTTTTTCGATACAGGTCTGGCCGATACTGAGCGAAAATTAAGCTAAATTAAGATTAAGGGTTGTGAGAGAGACTGCTACAAACACCTCGTTAAGCTCAGACAAATTTTCGCCAAAGCGGCGCGACAGCCAGAAGGAAAGTGGTCCCATACAAGTTGGTCATCATGTCAACATGTTCGGTGTTCCGTCAAACATGCTTGGTGGTCATCATATTTTAGAAATTTCCAAAAAAACGAAAAAACGGCGGTTACCAACGGACAGAGCTCTCTCTCTCTCTCTCTCTCTGGATGGGGCCACCTTGTATAGCTTCGGTCATCTCCCGGGTAAACACTAAAATTTTCATATTGCTTATGTAGCTTTTCGCCCATTTTCTTAATTTTTGGGGCGATGTGGGAGGGTGTCTGTGATGTGATTTGACTGATTTATGCACAGCCTAAGGCACTTCCAAAGCATTTTTTGGTTTATTGCTATTATTCAAACAGTTTGTATTCTAATTACAAGAGAATCGAATGTAAAGAGCTTCATGATGTCCTTAGAAGTCTCTTGAATCATTTCGAGAGTCGTTGGAATGAATTATTAAGTACATGTAATTCTTTGATAGTAGGTGCTTGCTCAGATATATTTGTCTTTTGTGGACAAGTGCCTCACAGAATCCCAGAACGTTCATTAGATTTTCCACAGAATCTGCAGAGACCTTCTTCCATAGACCTACCCATAGTTTCCTTAAGTGCTTCCTGAGTCCGCTGTGCTGTTAGGGAGCCTGTTAGGATACGGAAGTTGTTTTTACTCATTTCGATACATGTCTCAAACCCAGTGACATGCCGTGCTGCTTTCAGTAAGGTGTCCACTAACTGATACTTCAAATTTTGTCATCACCGAGGACGTGACAGACCTCGAATTATTGGATTTTCTGAATTCAGTTTTCAACTCAGAGGTTGGAAACGAAAAACGATCGCTCAGAAGACCAGACCAGAAATGAATATAAGCTCTCTTTACTACCCCTTTCTTTATGGATGCCCTGTATCCGCATCGCGGTATGTGTGTGCTACAGACACTGAATCGGCACCTTAGCAAGAGAAATGGAAATTAAGAAGAAATTATCACGAACGACGGTGCGCTAAATGTTGTTGAACACCTAAGTATACAGATTTGTATTCAGAAATGTTGTTTTTTCTCTCTATCTGAATTTTTTTCGATATGTGGGTTTGATTTTCTTCCGTGCGCTGATGTGGAGAGAACACCCAAATATATTAATTCTTGTTGTATTGATTCTGTTCTGAATCAATACAGAATGAATTCTTTTGCCATTCGAAAGAAGCAAAGGAGGATCGTTGAGAAGTGCGTTTGATACAATAAGAACATCATGTGCTATAGATTATTTATCAGAAAAAGCAAAATAAATATTCTGGTAGGGTGTGCGGTGACCACCAGCGCACCTTCGAATAAACATCACTGCTCAAACCTCTTTCAGTTACACTGGCTCAAGAGTTTATTGGCCTGCTTCATACTATGAGCGTTGTTCCAGGTTTCTAATCGGTTTCTTCTTGCTAGACCTCTGAGGACATGATCTCCTACAGCGCAGGGGTAGATGGAACAGATATGATGTGATATGAATTAGCACTCGACACTCATGTCTTACATGCGAAACTGCTTTCAGAATTCACAGGATGTCATGAAAAATGCCATGAAAACCATGGAACGTCTCAACGTTCCGTGTACAGTCTTAACCCATTTCCTCTTCTATTGGTGATCACAGTTGATTTCAATATCACATGCCATTGATCGTCCATCACGCGACAACTTCCTCAGATTCCTTGCAGTGTTGGGCTTTGAATTCAACATTGCCACTTACTCCGCCTTCAGCTCCTATTATATGTGTAAGCTCTCGCAAATTAGAATTTCAACACTTAAAAAAACCGGTAGCCTTAAAAAAGCAAGTAGTGCCTCTTTGCATTTCTCACTATTCAGTTTACTCCATTTAAATAGTCTTCAATTTCCAGACACTCACTTCATTTCAGTTTTTTTTTCGCTGAATCTATCACGGTTTACCTCTCGTGGACTGCCTTGAAAATGGGTCAGAAGTCAGAAGGTTCTAGATCCTCTGGGAATGTCCTGGAAACCTAGAGGTTGGCGTATGGAATCTTTGTTGATATGGAGTGAGCCCATTAAAGTTGAAATTGTTTAACTGACAACCATGAGTCAAAACTGAACATATGCCCTGAAAATAAGAGATCTCCGTTTTCACAAGCTATCCAGCACACCTTATTTTCCTTACAACGAAAATGTTTAAATAATTCAAATAATTTATTCAATGAGTGCTCTTGTTGACAGCCTCACTTTCCTCATTAAATATACAAGTCAAAATTGAAGATATAATAAAGTCTCTTTGCCCAACTTTGATTGCATTCATTTTTAAGCCCACCAGGCTCTCCTCTGATCTAATGTCCAGAACTTAGTCGAAAGCCATTAGGGCGAAATTAAATTCCCCCAGTAATGAGCACCGAATAAGTTGACTATATTCACCGAGTTGTCAGCTTTTAATTAGTTCATAATTAAACCTAAGTGGCTCCTCAAGAATGTACATGGCCAATACAATGCCCATCTTGGAGTCATTATCAAAACCGAACGGCATCTCCTCTTAAGCCACAGCTCGGCCACATCCAGCCGCAGACCGAACTGAAATTTAAAATATTCATAGCTCGGGAAACCCCGTCGCGATTTAAAAGGATTTACCCAGCCAGCAATAAAATTAGAAATTTCCATTTTATAAAGGCGCCCAATCCCTATCATGCGTCCCGCGGTCGTTGTGTTGAGTGGATTAAGATATATACCCTCACTCACTTGGCCACAATTCGAGTCTAATTCCATTATTCACTTCAAAAAGTCCAGCTCACCAACACACTCTCTCCCGCCTAATGCAAATAAAATCAAATCAAAGCGCAATTACCCCCGCCGGCGTCCATGGCGACACCACTGGACTGGTGTGATACTCGTGTGTACGCGCTGGACGATAGCAATCTCGATGATTGTTTGCTTTCGCATAAAATATGCACAAATTGCCACAGTCCATTGAATGTGCTTTGCGGAGACTAATTGCCCACGAACTGGTGACATTTGCTTCGGGACAGAAGTTGATTTGAATCCTTTTTCAGGCGTTTTTTTTTTTGTTCTCATCATGTTTTAAGTCTTCATTATGGCGTCACAGAGACACTTTCACCGCACTCCGACGGCTGAATTTAGATGAAACTTGACGCGGTTGATTATCCTCCATAAACAGGATCAGTGACAACAAGCTACTTGCGAAGCGCATCCCGGCCCCGGAATGAATATTCATCGTGCTCCGCGGACGCAGGTAAAACAGATTTTCGATAAACAAAAATGAAATTTATTAGCCACGCTAAGGATGGAGCAGCGTCCTTTTAATCCCTGAAACCTCGGTGCTGTGTTGTGCTTCGGCACCAGCTCTCTGCCCGTTGACGTAATGAAACGAAATATTCGCATCTAATAATCCCCGCCAAAGCGGTGACGATGATGCCATTGACAGCTGCTGGGCCCGTGGTGCTGCAGCCCCCATCAGGTATCGAATTTTATTCAGAATCTGCAAACTTTTCGTTTCCCGGCTGCTCTCCTCTTGCAATCCACCCCCGCTGCCGTCACTGAGCCGTCAATTATTTCATTACCGAGCATCAGCCACACGAGCACAGGGCCGCCTGCCCGGCTGCCGGCTCCAGGATAACAATACATACCACTAGGTAACTTAATTACGGATGATTGATGCATCGCAACAAGGATCAGGGGTGTTTTTGTTTGCTTTGGTATTTGGCTTAGTTCGGGCCTGAGAAGGGTAAGATAATTAGTGCTGCGACTATTGATGGCACTCTCGGAGATTGCTTATCAGTGGGTCCACCGAAGGAAATTACATTTTATGATTGTTCAATGGCATCCACACACGATCCACTTTATAGTTTGTCGGGGAAGGCGGTGGCGGCTGAGAACTATAAATCGAATCCATATTCGGGTTGGGTCCTTGCATTCGCATGCGGAGGACGAATGGCGGGATGGGAAATTGCATTAGGAAATTCGCCGGAAATTAAAACTTGTGAAAATAAATCGTTGCAAAGTAAAGCTCTCGCTTTATCGCCTTATTTGGGGTCGGACCCGTCGGTAGTTGGTTCTGTTTGTCTGTGGGGCATGGGTTTTCCACTCTTACAGATATTTCGTTTCGTCTTCTTCGTTCGTTTTTTGTGCGAATTTATTAGATGCTTGCATGAGTGTTGAATATTAATCAGAGATCGGCATGGATAAATGAAACGTGCCCAGACAGAAAAAAATTAAGTGTTGGTGGTGGTCTCATTTATGGTAAATTAGATTCACTTGCGGAAATGCAATCACGTTTAGCTGTCCGAGGCCACTCTACTATACTGGGGACTACTGTATTTGAATAATACGATAACTTGGAGAATTGTGAACTACATCGAATGAAAGTAAAAGAATTTAGTTCATGCAAATGGGCTAATTGTTTTTATAATTAATGCACGGGTTGCCACTATCCTCAAATGTCTAAAGCCAAGGCACAAAATGAGCTGAAGTTATGGAGGAAGGAAGGAACGGAAATGCCTGTGGGCGGTAGTGACTGGAAATTATTCGACTGCGAAGAGTATTCCACACTCGTGTGGTACGGCTAAAGGACGAGTCTCGGAATTTAACTGTGGATCTAACAGCAAGCTCAGGGGTGAACTGAGCATTCATGCTGGGATGAGCATTGCGTGTGGATTCATGCAATTTGCGGAATGCCATTGACATATTTCTTTCTAAAATGGCGATAAAACTATAACAAAGACATTGACACATTACATCGGTTCAATTCTTTCGTTTATGGTACTCACCTTTTTTATTATTATTGAAGCTCATTCATGAATTTTTGGAGTTGGGTTGTAGTTGGGTTTGATACCAACTTGTATCGCAACGCTGGACAGAGCCAGCGCTCAGTGCCTTAATCTGAGTATTGGAGCAATGGCGAGGACCTTATGGCCAACGGTAAGTAAAAAGAGGTCAACACCATTAATCGACTTTAGTCGCAAGAACTCGAGAAGGCTAGTAGGAGTCTTTACCGGCACTGTGCCATAGGTACACATGCAATGCGTCTGAACTTACCGCATAACGACTTTTGCAGGAGCTACAGAGATGAGGAAGAAACAGACACTATCCAACATCTGCTTTGTGACTGCCCAGTCCCAGCAAGGAATAGGAGTTAGCTCCTAGGAGAGCACTTCTTTATGAAGCTGGGGGATCTAAGCGGTGTCGAACTGAAAGATCCCATATAATTCATATCTGTGTGGCTTTAGCACTAAGGTACGTCTTACGGTGCTAAGACATCTACCAGGGCACTATGGACCCAACACATTGGTTTAAGCTAGCAGCGGCCTAGGGCCTACATGGCACTCGAATACCTACCTCAGACCCTTTGCAAGGAAAAATCGTTCGCCTAACAAATGGTTATTGTATAGGAGCCGTGAATGTAGTACGAAAGCCAACAATGATGACTGACTCAATCACATTAATCACAAACACGCATCATATGAGATAGATTTCAAATCCTTGAACCACCTTCAGAAGAGGATCAAAAATGCGCTGCTTCAAATTCAACTAGAAAGAACTCGTCTAAAACTAAATAGACTTTATCGTAAATGGACTTTATTAGATAGAGCATATATGGTAAATTGACAGTGTTGCTTTCACATTTTCACTTCCCTAGTGATAGTCAAGCTTGAAGGTTTTGTGCTCATACCGTAGAGGTACAGCCATAATGATGCTAGTAGGTTGTTCAATTGTTCAACTTCAGGAAAGAGACAACATTTAAAATGAACAACTACCACAACTCGCTAGTCACTGTCAATGTTCAGAGAATGCGAATGCTTCTCAAATTCTGATTTTCAGCACATAAAACTATAGATTCCTCTCGAATGGCCTCTTGTCCTTAACAATCAAGCTGTGCTCGAAGGCTTGATCTTAACCAGCATTGTTCCATTAAGTTCTAGGAAGACTTAAATAAGGGGTACTCATAGAATTGAGAAGTGAATCACCAGTAGTCCATAAGACAGTCCATAAGTCCTATACGACAGTTTCTTCAATACCATTCAATATAAAATAATGTAATAAATACAGATGAATCACGAACCTCATGACTTCGAGTGCTGGCAATGACTTCTCAGATCTCACCACTGCTTGCTCATAATTCTAAGTTACCAGTTTGGATCCATTACTGAAATGATTGATCTAATAATCATATCCGTTTGTCATGTAGTTTTCACACGGTGAATGTGTGATTAAGTGGACTATTGATCGCCTAATAATGTTTTCTCTCGAAGAGGTTAGGTTAGTCTTTCTTCTTCATCCCGCTTTTGAAGTTGTCCATGTCCCTGGGCAGATCCGCTTGTCAGGACTGGGATGTTCTATGTGTTACATAAATTCAGCTCCACCCTTGTAGTACTCAATTATCTGTTTGGACACAATGGTTGGCAAGAAATGTGCGAGGTCTCTAAAAACTTTGAAGCTACAGTTGTCATTATGAATAAGATGCCGAAGGGTTTCTTTTTCGAAGATTTCGTTTTGGCCTTGTACACACCCATACTCACTCTTGATTTTTCTTTTTCTACCTCAATGCCATTAAAAGCCTTGTTCACGGCTCAACAAATCACGTCGATGCCGTCCACCAATGCTGTCAGCTGATCTAACCTCTGAAAGAGCCTGTCCTTAGTGTTAGCCTGTGGGTTTTACACCATCATGATGTTAAAGAAGACATAAAGTCCCTAATTCAATACATTCTTCACAAAATCCCGCCGCGACTCGAATGAAAATAAATATCAAAGAGAAACTGTAGCCAATCATTCCACCCCACTCCTCAAAAACAAAAGCCGCCATGATACCTAGACAAATCAAGCGACTATCCTTTTATTTCCTCTACACATCCGTAAATACTGAATTTCATCTCTGAGGAAGAAGAAAAGACATCGATCGATTCATCAAATCCGAGTTCGTGAATGTGGCACAAAAAATCATCCTTAAATCCATTCCAATTGAACCGCAAATACCCACAGCTATCCTTGGCACATTCTTCTCTGAGCTCAAATGGAATTATCACTTCTTATACACCTGATGAATTTCCATGAAGGGATTGGCAGGAAAAAAAAAAGACGCAAAACGGAACCCACAGGACTAAGTATAAACGCAAATTCATGATCTCGGTCTCCACGAAAAAAAGTAACACTCCACCACCCGAGGGAGCTACATTCACCGAGAACAGTCAGACGGTTATTCTAGGGTTTTTTTTTCCCACCCCTAGGCAGGGGCTGGGCGAAGGGTATTCTCTTCTGAAAATGAACAAATCCAACAGGTAATTGAGTGGAAACGTGATCAGATTTCATTATTTATTGTTGCCCTAATGGAAGGCAAGGCACTCCCTTTCGTTCACCGTCATCATCGACAATGCTGGTGTCTTATTCTGCAGTCCTTTACTCTTCCCTATTCACTTCTCTTCGCTTCGTCTCTGGCGTTGTCGCCACCCTATGGCATCAATGCGCTGATTTTTGAATTGTGATTCAGTTGGCCCTTCTTGTTGTTCGTCATTTTTAGTCAGTGACAAGGATTCAGGGATCAGTGTATTTTTTGTCTCCTCTATTCAGTATCC
This sequence comes from Eristalis pertinax, assembly GCA_907269125.1. Taxonomy (NCBI): domain Eukaryota; kingdom Metazoa; phylum Arthropoda; class Insecta; order Diptera; family Syrphidae; genus Eristalis; species Eristalis pertinax. Next base: position 31,180,396 of record OU026149.1, read on the forward strand.
TTTATTCGACAGCACGAAACAGAAAGAAGCGCTGAAGTGCTGCGGTGAAAGGGGGTGTGGTGGTGGCAAATTTTATTCTTTCCCTGGAGTACCTTAATTTGTGGATTTTCAGATGGCTGGGAAAAAATTGTTACAAATTATTTTTGATACGACAACGAAACCGATTGAAAAGGTGTGCGGATGTGAAATTGATTTGTGACGTTGGAGGGGGACGAGCTTAGGGATTTGATGAGGATACCTGGATGTGTATGTTCATTACCGATTGCGGTGGTTGGCTTTGGGGGTTCCGTGACGCGGAAGAACAGGGGTGGAGCTGTTGGTTTTGGACAGACCGTGTTTTCTTTGTGGTGCACTATTAATTGGCGGCTTTTGAAAAAATGTTCCTGTTTGACGGCAAGTAGAGTCAGAATTTATGGAACTGAGGTTAAGCTAGATGGCTGTACGATTTACAAAATTACAAGCAGCGTATTTTGACAACCAGTCACTCCGATCAGTGGTTGCTTTATAGGCCATGGTGGTGATCGTTGGCCTAAGGCAACGAGTTTTCCTATAATCGCATAATGCCACTAGTTCCACCTCCAAAGTTGATGTTCTCTTCCACGTGCGTGTTCTCCGTAAGCCATGGTGGAGTTTTTGTGTCCAAAAATCGACAACATCGATATATCCGAGTTGTGGTGACAATTGGGACATCTCATGGTAAACGTTCATCAATTGGCCACCACGGTAATGCGACTTGACAACACTCGTTTATTTTCTGTGGGTCAAGCACTCAGTATACGCCTAAAAGGCAACCACGAGCTCGAGGCTAATAGTCGAGTGGCTATTGGCGGAATAATGGCGCTCATATTGTACCGATCATTAAAAATTAAACTGACGATTTAAACCACTGCCACCTAAGCCATTTGAATGATGTGCTCTATATAATGGCATGAATGTAGCTTGAAAATAAAGTCCAAATCTATTTGATATCTCCCACCATTGATTTTTCATTTCAATTGACTCTCCTTTCGTTCTTATCTGGTCACCCTGGACTTGGCTCAAAAAGAAGCAACCTTCTGCGCCTATCGATTTTTTTTGCAATTTCTTGCCCTTGTGATGCAGACACTAGGTACGACTATTCTGACCATAAAATACGTATCTACGTCCCTCCCACCTTCTCAGAAAATGCCGCTCTCCCACACCGAGAGTATTTGCTATTCTATCAGCGATTCCTTCAGTCCGACGAAGAAACCATTAAAAATTCATTCACCTTCTCCAATGTTTCACACTAACTTCCCTGACCGGCCACGGTTCAGGGCGAAATTCAACAGCCATCAGCATCATTCTCATCGCCATCCTAACTAAGTCCCAAGCAAATAATTTTCAAAACTGTCCTCTAAAATATTCCACTTTTCTAAAGTTCCTTCAACCCCCGACTCGCACACTGCAACAAACACAAACAGACACAAACTCTGCCATCGTCAGCCGTGTAGCCCAAGGAGACTGCAGAATTTATGACAATTTAATTGATTTACTTGAAACGTGACCAGAAAATCAACGAATGCATTATGCCGGGATTTTCCTACATTTCCACACTGGATTCGCCAACACTTTCCGCTTTCCTTTCTTTTTTCCTTCTGTCTCTCTTCTTTCGTTCCGGCTCGGGCTTGTCCTTGTATCACATTTCTGCTCTTTCAGGTTACTCAATTTCCTAGTGCTAGTATTTTTGTTTGCAATTCCTACCCCCCTCTCTCCAGGGAAAGTTGCCCAAAAGAACAACGAATCTGGGAATCATTCATGAGTCTTCGCCGTCCAGGGAGGGAGTCCAAATCCAAGTCGGACACATTGCCAGCAAATATGCGATCTCCATCGTCGCTGCTGAAGGACAATAAATGAAATTATGAGTTCTGCAAAGAGGAGAAAAAAATGTCCTTCCTTCCAACGCCTCGCCGCGACCGTCGCTGCTGACACTAAAGACTTTAATGAGAAGCAGTGCAAATAGACGCTGGGACGTGCTGTCGCTTAAAAATTCGGGCCTCGCGCACGGACGCGGTTAATGGAAGCCTCATGAGGGTATCAAGTGGCGGCGCAATTATAAGGACTTAGCGCTCTCTATTCGGGCCATATCTATTTGAGTGTAAAATAACATCCCCAAGCACTATCCGCAATCGCCAGAATGAAAGGAACGAAAATGCCAAGCCAATTTCTTAAAGAGCGACATTTAAAATTTCCACGCCCCTAATCGCCATCAATAAAAACGAAGCTCGGCGAGGGCTGCCTCCCCCTCGCACAGATTGTCCACAGACAAAACGTCTTAGAGAAATTATCCGCATCCAAAGGGATAAGGAGCACTGGAGTCGGGCTCTTATTGAATCTTATGGAGTAAATAATCCAGCGGTTGGATGAAAAGAAAATCCCCGTCTTCGGCAGCGCTGGGATAGTGGTGAGCCAGGCAAAGCTCGAGAAAAATGAGTGCCACAGCCATTCGACTCTGCCACCCCATCGTTGGACCGTTCATTGTTGAGGCTCTTAAGTAATAACACACTGTGGCATATTAAATTGTTTTGCGAAATTTATGTCACCATATTATGGGATGATGGTCTTTGTGCTCTCCCGTTTCTTTTTCGCTCGAGTATCCTGTGGTGAGATAAGAAATGTATACTCTTCACTGGAAAATTGTGAACGTCTAGGATGAGGCGTTCGTTTCGAAAATAGTGAGGTAGGGTGACTAAGAATTTGTGCATTACTAGTGGGATTATAGAAAAAAAAACGACAATGACTGTGACTAAGAGTGAAGGTTGCAGGGTTCCCATTTTCTAAAATATCTCAGCAGAAAGTCTAACCATCGTCAAGGAGAAAATCATGATCGCTTTATTTAGGTAAGCGACTGCAGAAATAACATGACGACGGTGATATGCCAGCAATTTTGTAACTAAAAAATAACATCATCCTCAGTATCTTCAGAGTCTTGTCCACGATTTTTCGGTGAACAGTATACGCAAATAGATTTCGTTTTGGGGTTTTCGGCAGCAAGACACTTTTTATTACCCTTCGCCTCATTATTCTGTCGTGGACGAAAAGAAATTGCCAAAAACGATGAACGAGATAAAATTTGTCGTAATAATAATAATTGAAGTCAACACCACCATCGCTGTCGTTTCTGTGCTCAACTCCCCCGAAAGCTGGGTGGAATCTCAGAGCTGAGCAAAAATAAATTGAAAAGATTCCAAGAAAGAATGCAGAAATCCACAAGACGAATTCGTGGGATTCACCGCGCTCACATAACGTAACGAATGCTTGCAGTTTATCTCTGCGGCGAAATTCCCCCTAGCAGCAGCAGCTCACAAGTGTAATTCCACTTAAATCTTCATTTTCCATTCGTAATTATAAAATCAATTCCACAGGTGTCCTGTAACGGTCTTATGAATAAATTAGAACATCTGCTGTCCCCCACTTGCTGGGATAATCGCAGAATAATTTGACAGGAAGCTCCCGTTAGGTGCAAAGCATCATCAATCAAACAAAAAAAAAACATCTTTTCCTACGAATGTCCAACAGGGGAGATACAAAATAAAAATTCCTCTTCACATTCGTGTCTTCTCGCCTCCCCCACCTTCTGTTCGGCCGCAGTCGGCTGGAAGGGAATGTCCCTTATCAGGTTCTCCATCCACGTTCGCAGCAGCACCACAGAGAGAATTAATTACTTAAAGCGAGTGCTTTTTGGATATCAATTAAAAGCTTAACACGGAGTAATTAAGGATGAAGATTTATATCCCGTTTCCTGTGTGGAAACATCGGTGAAAGGAGAAGCTTAGGACGACGTTGCAAGGGAATGCTTTTTTTTTTGTTCATTCTCAGAAGATTAGCAATGAATTTACGCTAGCATTTGTGGATTGTGCTTGGGGAGAGAGACGGTATCAGTGCTAGACTGCGGGTGGGCGGTTTGGTGTGCGGATTCTTTTTTGATGTGTCTGCCGGAAATCGATTCGATGTTAATCGAGTGGCACATATTCAATTATCGTAATTAACCGTTAATTGGAATGAAATTGATTTCTGTTGAAGTGGGTGTGACCTGAGAGAGATTTATTTCTGGGAATGAAGGTGCAACAGGATCCAAAGTCAAATGGAAAAAGAGGAATTAAATGGTGTGGTTTTTTTTATCTGCATGATATATTTTTTTACCGTGGATTGTGGTTTAGTTTTGTTTTTCTCTGAACTTTAAAGGAATGCCCTAAAAAGCCCTCTCATACTGGATGCCTTGTGGCGGGAGGGCTTAAGAGTCAATGATCCTTGGTTCCGAAGAGCCCCGGAGAGAGGGCAAACCAACTTGAACGTTAAAAAGATTCAAAACTAATTTGACGTTGAAAAGAAGATTTTAAATACTCCAGGTGGTAATTGCGATAGCGACAATCCTGGAAGTTTGAGATGGAACGATGGAGAAAGTAGCGGAGAGCCTCTGCCTGGTACGCGTAATCGCCAAGCACATACTCGTAGATAGGTGGGTGATCATAGTTTTGCCTCTGATTCGTGTTATTCTAGATAGTACGACCGGCTCTGCTCTTAATGCACTTCTGAATCATTTGGTGCACTCTCAAGACCATCTTTGGTTAAAAATAAGTAGTCTTTGTACAAATCGCGGTGGAGCTTTGATGACCTTGCTTATTTCACCGTATTTCATTTGACCACAGTCTCATGGATATGCCCTCTGACGCAAGGAAACCAGCAATCCACATGCGGCGTACATACAAAGTCAACTTTTCTTGCACTCAGGACTGGCTCTTTACGAATCTGAGCCAATAAAGGACTGTAGTCGAATTTTCACGGTTGGCTTCAAGCCCAAGGAAGGGTATGGCGCCCCGCCTTAGTGGACGGCGACAACATTAGATTGCACACCTCGTCAGGTATGCGATTCTAATGGCTGCGAACTATATTGTGAAGAACAGCTGGAAGGGGGGGAGTATTTGTGTCTGTAGCGACAGCCAAGCCAACTAACCACTTCCAGGATAGTCCAGGAATGCAAATCTTCTCTGAATTTGACTGGTTCGAGGCCACCACGGGATCACAGGAAATGAGATCGCCGATGAACTTCCTAGACAGATAGTTTTAAGACTCGAACCTGCGTTGGGACAACCTGCGTTCTTGGTTACGGCTTTCATCAATTGCTGGACTTCTCGAGAGTGAGACTGGAGGTGGCACGACTCTGCAGGATGTAGACAAACAAAGCGCTTGCTCTCTTACGTCTGTAAGAAATCCACGGTTGTCTCTTGACAGAAATGACTTACTGCCTAGTAGTAGAATGTACCAGTTTATGAGCCTGATCGCTCCAGTGTAGTGTTAAAAGAATCCGACGAAATAACAAGAAAACGTTGAAGGATATCGAAGGGTGTTCATCAATAGACTGAAGGTTGATTAAGTCACTGTGGCTGACCGCAAGGTTCCGACACTGAACTGTACCGCCACAAAAATAGCGAGCGATGAACCGATTCCAAAGTTGTTGGAGATATTTGCATTGCAAGTGTAGGACATGGTAGCTTTGCCAATTCTTTCCATGTACGACTGATAGATAGAACCAAATAACCAGCCAACATATAGTTTGAAGTTTGAACCACATGCAAGGCTGGTTTGAAAAATTCTCGAATTCAGAAATGGAAAATGCAGAACTGTCTCTGACCATTACATTTTAATTCGGGTAATGCCGCAAGACCAAATACAAGTCCTTTACTTTTTTTATCCGTTCTTTCATCACCAGCACTTGCCATTGACTTTGAAATTATATAACCTACAATTTACTTTATTTCCGCTCATTTATTTAGGTCTATTCAGAGTGTAAGCTACATACTCTACTCAGACGATGCAGAACGCTCCTAAGTACGAAACGATTTGTGTCAATTTTGGGCTCTTTTCCTACAATCGCCTGGCCTAAATCTTTAGGAAATTGTGTATATTCCTTTCCTACATCCTCCTCTCAACGGCTGTGGAATACTTCACTCATTCCCCACTTCTCGGTCGCGTGCCCATCGCTGAATGTTGGGCGATTCATGTAAATATTTTGTGAATGTTTCTCACACAAATCTTATCTTCATTTCAGCAGAAAAGAAACACGTTCGTGAACAAGAACAGAACCCCAAACGACGTGTTCCAGCAAACCACACCCAGTGCTCGAGTGAATGTCTAAAGAAAGCTACAGGCTTCTCGCTAAGATCAACTGACAGCTTTTGTGTTTGTTTATTCACTTCCACTGCACGAGGATTTACGTTGCAGGTGCACATCCCTTGTGCAATCTGCACTTCAGTTTCCTTGCCCCGAAGCGGTAGACACATTCCAAGGACACCTTAAGCAATGTTCACCTCCGCCCATGCGGCTGCCGCATTCCACGCCACACAATTCTATTCATTCGCAACAGCTCTCCTTTCAAGCCTTTTTCTGTTCGAGCGAATAACACAAAACCAAACCAAAAGTAAACATTCAGGAAATTATTAGCTTCCCTTTCAAGGACACCCACCCAACGCCTGTGTGTTTGCCTCTTCAAAGAATACAAGAGAAACTCTTTTTTCGTGTGCGAGGTGGAGGGCGTGGTGTGAGGCTCTGGTAAACATTTACTTGTGCTTTGGAATGTGCCAACACATCCCACATTTAGTGTTTTCATTGAAAGGACAAACAACGAACATGATATCAATAAAAAAACGAGCGAACAGAAAAAGAATCACGATTCAAAGACCAACAACAGATTTCCGGGACAATAGTCCTTGGACGGGACAGGGTAGAAGTACGGAACGAGGTGCCGCCCGCAAGTGGGGGAAGATTGTACACGGATTGAATACCAAAATAGCAGAAGCCCTGAGTGCACACTTGACTTCCCATCGTGTCCCTTTTCCATTCGCTAAGCCGGGGGATAGCCTTCAATCCGTTTTGATTCACCTGACTGTGGTTGATAGTCTGATCGCACGACTAACTGTTGGTTGGCTCCACCCGCAAAGGATACGAGCGCCCACCCACCCACCACATCCCGCCAAGGTTTCAATTTGCATAAACAACATTAAATGAAATTAAGTTCTGATTGAGCGATTGTCAAGACTATTGTGTGCGGGCTCAGAGCCACCTTGCGGCCTTGTGGAGCTCATAAAAACTGATCCCTTGTGATGGCAGGCGCAAACGCTGAGATCCAACTTCCTGCCACTTTCCCTCTCGCATTGTGTGGAAAATTTTAATTGCATTAAATGATTTCCCCTTTGTTTATGTATATCTACATCAGGTGAGGCGGTTGTGCCGCTGCTGGCAGCGATGGTGCTGCACAAAGCCGGAAACTCTTAATTAGGTTTCATTTCATTTCGTTTATCGCAGTGTACATTAGTGCAGTTAGTGAATGTGGTGGTTTATGGTACGTACGTACGGGGTAGGTGTGCGCGCGCGAATTGAAAGGGTTAGCTTTGTTTATTCTGAGGATTCTTGTGCGAACTTCGTCCTTGAGAACTGACTTGCTGGGCAAGATGTGAATGTGTGCGGAAGGGCTTTGTGTCTTTAAACATATTATTTCGTTTTAATTGCAAAGTACTCGGCTAAGGGAATCGTAGAGGCAAGTGGAAGAGAACATTTTCGTTCGTTATTTCGTGCCTGTCATATGACGCAGCACATATAATGTGCGGTGAATGGAACATATGTTGTCATAAACGCGGCGTTTCGTTGTTCACAGAAACAAAATCTGCTCTGGTAGAGGAATGGGGTGCACGCCATCTGCGGTATGTGAAAGTGTGAGAATCAACAGGAACGATGTGTGACTTATTTTTGTGCCCCTGGACAAAGCCCGTGGTTTTGAGCAGCCATTTGTCGTTCTGGACGCGTGGAGAGAGGTGGGAAGACGCACTCATAGAAAAACTTCGTGTTCTAGAAAATCACCCATACGGATGTCCTCAATCCGACAGAAGAAAATCAGGACAAACTATGCACCTCTCAGTAAAGTAGTTTCAATTTACATGTACACACTCGCACTCATCCGTCATGCCATTGATGTTCTCCCAGCTGAAGTCGAATTCATTCACGTTCATGCACTACCAACGAGATAAAACGATCTTCCAAAAATTACTTCTCCCAATCTCCCAGTCTCTGCCTGCAGATACCACCATTCACGGCATCCAACGAGATGAAAAAGTTTCGTCCTCTCTCAAAGCGAAAATCGAATTCTAACCATAATCCCCAGCAGAAGAGGAAAAAAAGTCCTTTTAATAAGGATTCTCCCTTCATTGAGTGCTTACAACTAACTAACAAACTGCCATTGATTATTTAACGACTTCTTAAGTGATTTTCTCTACTTCCTCACTTCGCACGGCCGCACGAACCCCCCTTAGGGGGAAAGTCTTTCATCGTAAACCAAGACCAAATCCACTTCCGCAGACCCCGTCGCACACAGCCGGCTTAGCTGAGAATTATGTGTGTGCACACATCCAGCTAACAGGCTCTCTAACATATTGACCCAATGAATAACTTTCACGCATCAGAATGTGCTCACTTTATGAATTATTTAATCCCGACTGTGGCCCCTGGAATAGAGCGCACAAAAACCCAGCCCGACCCGGGCCGGTACAGTCCCACCCACAACCAGCGGCGTGGCGTCCTCGTCTGAGTGCACATTTGAATAATCCTTTTTTGGAATTTTGATTGTGAGCCATAAATTCAAATAAATTGACAAACTGCACAGGGCTGAGTGCATTCCCGTTGTTGAATAATTGAAAAGTCATATGCTGTGCGAGCCGGGCGACAGGTATTGAATGGAGCGGTGGCAGTCAGCAAGAAAAAAACACTCTCCTGACAGGTGTGCAAAAAAAGGAAGCAATCAGATACCCTGGCAACCAGGTGCGCGGGGAGTCTAAGGAGGTGAAAGGCGAGTTTGAAACGAAATGCAAAGCCATGAATAATTTCAGTTCCACTTGCACTTGCCTGGGTGTCGGAAGTGGGTTCTGTGCAGCTGAAGTGTAACGGTGGTAGGCTGATGTGGAAGGTGAGCATGGATGCGTATGCAGCTCGGAGGTTGGAGCAGCTCACTTTGGTATTCACATTTCATACGAATGCATGTTGGATTTATTGGACAGGAGATGCGATTATGTTCTCTCGTGTTGAGTACGCTGATAATCATCTCTTGGGAGCATTAAAACAATTCCCGAGTGCACGGAAAGCCAACACGAACACAAGAAATGTTCTCGATGTTCTTCATAAGACGAGTAAGAAGTACGTGGCCAATTAGACTTACCTACGGCTTCTGTACACCTTTGGTAATGTGTTTGTACGTGTATTAATCGAATCAGACGCATTGGAATGCATGTCCCGACATCGAAATTTTCACCTAAAAAAAATCGACAGTAGTTAGTAGGCGGTTTTTAGCTTTTTCAAACTTCATCTTCCAACTGCCACTGCGGTCCAATTAGACCTACCTACGACTTCTGTACACCTTTTGTGATGTGAACATCATCATTTCTGAGGACCAATCTGTATTCTGTCGCGCAAATTTTGGCTCCGTTAGTGGCTTTATGATGAACACAATTTGGGCCAATCAAAATCAAAATTGTTCATTCCAAACAGGAATCGTGTTAAAAGCAAACACAAATTGGCTCCATCGAAAGAGTTAAGCAAACAAACACCCCATTAAGCCTGCTCCCGCATTAAATCCATTACCCCTCACCTCTGTATGAGTACGATTTTCAATTACGGTGTTTATTTAATCGATTTCAATTAATCCAAACGTATTGGTCAAAATATTGCACTAATGGAGTCGACTGTGGCCGGTAGCCGCTCGCACAGTGCGGTGCATTCAATTTGATCGCTTCCATACATCGCCGGTCCACCTCCAGCGGCAACGCCACGTCGCGCCGTAGCGACACCAATTCACCAGAGTCGATTATGCAGATTTAATCACCAGCAATAATATTATTTTGCAAAATTTGCATATCTCATGCTCGACAAGGATACCCACTTGTTGTCTGCCCGCTACGTGCCACCACCCACACCGCCTGCAGCCATGGCCGGAGCCGCACGGCACAAAGTGTTCGCATCCAGCTGCGAGGACGCTGCTGCGGATACAGCTTGCATAGTTAATTTATTGTATGTACCGCTGTGTGCATAATCGGTGGGCAAATAGAGACACAGTAATTAGAATTATGCTTGCGGGCCATAAAAAAATGAAAACAAAAAGTGATTCGATTGCAAAAATAGGCGAATTTTCAATTTTCTGTAAAAACACACAAAAATCATGTTTATTTACCGAACGGATAACGGATGACTGAATGATTGGCTGATGGTTGTGCGAATCGAACAGGTGGTCCGCCATGTAAATCACGCTAATTTCGATGGAACTCAGTGATTCTTTATGGATGCTGCTGTCCGATGCAGCTGTGCACGGATTAACTCACTCGGTGTCGGCTCGAATTTGCATGTTGACTGTGTAAATCGTCTGTGTCGGCGGCATTGAAAAAGTCATGAGCTCGGATGGCACTTGGTCAGCAATAAATTAATGCGATTCCAGTGAACTGTTCAGACTTGGTGGTGGTTCCACCTGATTAAGGGAAATTGTTAATGGCTTGTTAAGGATTGTGTGTGGCTGCCTATTTGACTGTCTCCCTACTTTTCAAATTTCTTCCAGACTGCGTGAAGTTGTAGAACGCTAGTGTCGATCACAAGGATCAGTATTGCAAGAGCATGACAACTGCGCCAGGAAGTAGCTCATCGGGTGCAACTTCCGCAGGCAATCGCTATGGGCATGCACTTCATTTAGTTTGTCTATCTTGAAGTAAGGCACAGCTCCTAACTGAATTTCTATCGCGGGCCACCGTCTTTGAGCTTAAGAGCTGCTTCATTTTGAAGGTTGTTACTTCTGATTGAAAGACTCTCTCTCTATATCATTTTGCAGGTTCATAGATTTTGCGGAGAACACATTACTCAGTGAGCCCCCAGGAGTTTTAGTCTGCGGGACAATTGAGCTGGTCAGGAGCAGAGTATGTTTGGTATGCTTACTGCCTCTTCCTCATGTATACAGCACGCCTAGTCCCCCGGCGAATGGCTAATTATGCATTAGCTGCCATTGCTGACATTAATGGCCAACCACTGATAGAATTAGTCATATCAATCACAAATCAGTCCAAGCCTCCAATAAACCCATTTCCAAAAGGTAATCCCTTGGTGGCATTTAAACCTCAATTTAGAGGCACAAAAACAAAGCTGTCAATGCAAATTTGAAATCAATCACTTCTTGGGGCAATCGCCCATTAAACGAGTCCCCCACCCGATAAGTGGGCAATCAATTCACACCTTTCAGCTCAGAATCGAATCGGCATAACCCTTCCGCTCCATTAGCAACATCAACATCATTTAATTTGACCCTAGACAAACATAACCAACAAAATTATTGTCATTGCCAAACGATAACCATTGACTACCGAAATCAAAGCGGCCCACAATCGTTTGCGGCATCAGGTGGAAGTTATGGCCCCAAACGACGCCGCCATTAGGTCGCCGACGGTCCCCACAAATATTTATCCGAAACCAATATTTGAGCGAACTTGAGTCGTTTGCATGCACAGAGGTGTGTGCCCACATTTTGGGTGACCAATCGTAGTCACCAGGCCAATTGGCACAACAAATGACTTCAGTTAATTATTGAACGGCCACCATACGGCCGTCCGACGGGACTCACGTTGCTCTATCGATTACTGTCGTAAGACATCGAAAACAATAAACACGAAGACCTGAAAGATGGCATCGAATCATGGTATAGTGCTGGTTTATGGTTTCGAATTATCAAGCGCTCTGCTGCAGCCCCACCCGAAGGACACCCCTTGTCAGGGTTCTTCGATGGAATTAAGCCATAGATAGCGGTAATTGCTTAACGGGCGATATCCTATTTATCACGTTGGCGATAAGCCTTTGTCCTCGATAATTAAAAGTAAATTAGGATAATTGATTTTTCCAAAAGTACATAACTTCTGTGTGGAAAGTATGGCCAAGGATCGACTTAAACGGGATGGCATGACGTGAGTGTAATATAACTTATCGGATCTGAGGAAAATTGTGCCTGAGCCACTTGCCGAGGCGATGTTTGCGATAATTATCTGTTTATTTCAAAAGTTAATACGTAGATGTGCTTAAGAATGCTGACTCATGTTTAGGACAGTTAACTGAATGTGATGCAGTCAGAATACCTCAGTTAATTCGAGAACGAAGGACAGTAACAAATAAAATGTGAGCTGATTGCTGCACGAACTTGTATATACGGACAATTAGGACGGCGTCTTAAAACCTGACCTCAGATAATGTTCTCATTAAGGTTAGCTTTGTGTTCTATTTGGTCCTTGTATTTTTAGCCCGGTAGTGAAAGCACTATATTTCTCATACGAGGGAAATAAATCTATATGCGATGGCGGTTTGATAAGCCAGTGACTTTTTTGCAATGAAATAGTCGTTGGGGCTAAATATGAGAATAAGCTAGATGTGGTAGATGCAAGTTGAGCTCGTAGCCTAAATGAAAGAATTTTTGCCACTCCATTGAAGAGGACGGTTGCGATTATAGTCGAGTATAAGCAATCCAGTGATTCATCGCTCATCACGGGTATAACATTTCCATGTCCAGCTTTCATGTAAATCGTATCGAACCCACTCAGTTGAGATGTCCAGAGCTTCAGTCACATCACGCACTGTAATTCCCCGATCATCCAATAGTCGATCTTTCATTTTGTTCTACTTCTTCTTTGCGTGACACTACAGTCCGCTGTGGACCTGGGCCTCAACCAACAAGCCTCTCCAATTAGTGCGATCTCAGGCTAGCGGTCTTCAGTTTCGCCCGTCAAGTTGGAAATATGAAGTCCTTTTCCACATGGGTGCAGCACTGCAGACACGAGCGTCCTCTGTTGCGGTGTCCCACAGGTTCGGAGTCGAAGACTCGGGCCGGAGCTGTGTTGTCCATACGCTATACATGGCCCAGCCACGTTCGGCGTTGGATCCGTGGATGCCTGGCTAGGCTCATGTCGTTGTACAGCCCGTACTTCTCCTCCTCCAAATACCGTCAACGCAAACAGGACCAAAGATCGAACGCAGAACTTTTCTGTCGAAGAGACCCAGGACTTCTTCATCCGCTTTTGAGATTGTCCATGCTTCCGCCCCGTACAGCAGTACTGGGATGATCAGTGTCCTATATAAATTCAGCTTGGTCCTTGGAGAGACGGCTCTATTACCCAATTTTAAGTTATTCTGTGTTTGATCTCGGTACGGATGTTATTCGTACTGTTTACTGCGGAGCCGAGGTAAACGATGTCCTTAACTGCCCATTGTGACGCTCTGTCCAAAACGTCTCCCGGACCGGTGTTGAAGAAATCACATGACAGCGCGTCGCCTTGTCTTTTTTGACATTGAAGGTCTCGGTTAGCACGTCATCCTACACAATCTAACGAGCCTGACGAGCTTGATATGTCAAAGCTAGGCATGCCGCTTTATAGCTCGTCTCTCTTCACGCTGTCATATGCGGCCTTGAAGTCGACGAATAAACGGTGGGCGTCGATTTCCACTTCTTGAGTCTTTTACAGGTTCTGCCGTAGTGTGAAGATCTGGTCTCTTAGATCTGGTCTCTTGTGGACTTCCTTGGTCTGAAGCCACACTGATATGTACCTTTTATTAATGAACGGCTTCAGGCGAGTACACAAAACGGCAGAAAAGATCTTGTACGCGATGTTAAGAAGACTTGTACCACTGTAGTTGGCGCAGTCAAAATAATGTTGAGCGCGATTGAAATTGAGAATTTTTGACATAGACCTTTTTGTCAACGATACTTATTAATTTATTTTGTCCAGTATTTTCCAGTGACCACAGTTTCCCCTATTTCAAAGTATGTCACACGAAGATCATGTATTGTGAGTCACGCTATAGAAGTTCGTCATCGCAAAAGTGATTTGAGTTCAGCGATGCAGTGTTGTCTTAATAATCCGCGATGAAATCTCGTAAGAAATATTCACATCCCCTTACCCAAAACAAATAGCGCTTAAATCAGCCTGATATCACTGCCACAAATGACAAGCTCCTGGGGACAATTTTGATCAAAGCGTGGATCTTATTCCAGTTCTTCTGAGGCCTTCTCACCGAAAATTAGACGCTGGTCGTTCGGTGTAAGTATTGTCATGACAAAATTGGAAATAAACACCTACCACGATGAATTATTTGTCTTGCTGATCAATTTGCAGCAAAATCTTTCAACAAACAGCATAGCCTCAATAATCAAACGATTGTCGAGTACTTTTATTGAAGGGCGATATAAATTGAAGTATTCAACTTGTAAAGGGTGGTTACATTTTAAGGGCCGATGTTGATTTTGAATAAAACACAAATTATTTAGGAAATTATTTTCATTTCTTTTTATTATGATAATATTGGTATGGTTCAATTATGTATGGAACAAAATATCGGCCAAATGGCCGCCGCGACCTCGGCAAACCACCATCCGATGGTCTCTCTTGAATTGTTGCTGGCTTATCGACGTACACCTTTTCTTTCAAATAACCCCAAAGAAAATTATCCGACGGTGTCAAATCACATGATCTTGGCGGCCAATTGACATCGCCACCACGTGAGATAACATGGCCATTGAATTTGTCGCAGAAAAGAGCCATTGTTTCGTTAGCTGTGTGGCAAGTGGCACCGTCCTGTTGAAACCACATATCGTCCACATTCATATCTTCCAATTCGGGCCATAAAAAGTTCGTTATCATATTACGATAGCGAACACCATTCACAGTAACTGCCTGACCGGCCTCATTTTGGAAAAAATACGGCCCGATGATGCCGCCAGCCCATAAACCGCACCACCCACAGTAACTCTTTGTGAGTGCATTGGTTTTTCGACAATCACTCTTGGATTATCATTCGCTCAAATGCGGCAATTTAGCTTATTGACGAATCCACTGAGGTGAAAATGTGCCTCATCACTGAAGATGACTTTCTTCGAAAATTGATCATCCACTGTTGCCATTTCTTGCCACTATTCTGACCATTGACGACGCTTGAAATGGTCAAGAGGTTCTTGAGTCAATTGCACCTTGTAAGCGTGTAAATGCAAGTCTTTATGCATAATGTTCATCAACGACGAGCGTGAGAGGTGCAATTGATGGGCACGACGACTGCTCTTCAGCCACATTATCGCGAACAGCAGCAATATTTTCTGCAGTACGAGCTGTAAGAGCATGCACTGCTGTTTTCACATCTCCTACTGACCCGGTTTGCTCAAATTTTTGCACGATTTTTCCGATTGTGAGCACATTTGGACAATTAAATTGATCGAAAAAATCACGAAGTGCACGATATGCATTTTGATTTGAACGCTCATTTTCATAATAAGCCTGAATAACTTTAACGCATTGCTCGATTGTGTATCTTTCCATGGTTCAAATTGAGTTAGTCTGAAATTGAGAAATGTCAAGTGAAAATCAGAAAAAAACTTGACGTTTCGGTGTTGTTCACATTCAACATCGGCCCTTAAACCACCCTTTATATCCACATTCCCAGCAAACCTAATTCCACTGAAATTCGCTTGGTCAACAGCATTTTTTATATTTTCTAGTTTTTGTATAATCTATAGTAATATACATAAGTAATATCTAGCAAGTGCAACGTTTGGGCCTCAAATTTGAAGAAGTTCTTCTCACCTATGGATTTTTTGCCATAACTTGAAAAGAATCGAATCACACACTTGATTTCTCACAAAGAAGAGGTGAGAGCTTACCTCGCTTTATGATCCCCACTTCCCTTATGTCTACACATCTCTGAAGTCACAACAAAGGTTATTTTCCTTCAAAGTGGCAAACCCTTTTCTTAATCGTTTAAAGTCACCCACAAACC
This sequence comes from Eristalis pertinax, assembly GCA_907269125.1. Classification (NCBI taxonomy): domain Eukaryota; kingdom Metazoa; phylum Arthropoda; class Insecta; order Diptera; family Syrphidae; genus Eristalis; species Eristalis pertinax. The sequence goes on from OU026149.1 coordinate 31,196,236, forward strand.
GCGAGAACTTTATCCTCCGGCACAAGAGGATAATTCATCAAAGACCTGTCAAAAGAGATTTAAACATTTTGACCAGATCAGCAACCTTTCAGCTAGACTTAGACCCTTTTCCGCCGCCTTGCCCTCATCAGCCACCATCCCTGAGTGCACCCTCACCCAAGAGCTTTGATACGGTCACACTTACTTATCATAAGTTATTTCCTATCAAGCGACAAAACTTTGCATAACACCGTGTAAACTTGTGAGAACGTTCCCATATTAAAATTCTTGGCAAAGCTCTTGCACATAAATTAAAAGTTTCCTTCGTCGAGCAGAGAGGAGGCCTCAGCCAAGCAGCACCCATAGACCTTCTCCAGACGGTGGTGGCTGAATAGTGAGTGTGGGTGCCTCGATGAATGACTCGCTTAAGGACACGAGGATGTGTACTTTCCACTTCGCCCTCCGCCGATAGTCGTTGCCACCAAACCGCCGAAAGGAGTGAAGTACCAGAAAGTGGATATTATGTGTCATTTGTTATTCCTTGTAAAACAAAGTTTTTCACAAAATTAAAGGATTTATCCTTGCCTGCGGCGGAAGCACACTTGTGTGCGAACGAAGGGGAAGGTTGGAAAATTAAAACGACGCGATAGCATATAATGCATGACCTCCATTCCCACCTTGTGTGCCTCGAGAGGGTGCACTTGAAAGATGTTGCCTCAACCCCGCCAAGGACGTGCGAGGATATCTCGTCCCTCGCGTACAAGGGAAACTTATCAATTCCTTTTGAAAGCACCACACACCTGAATTATTGATGAGCTCTTCACCTTACACTTCCCCAGTGGGTGGAGGGCTTTGCAGACGCGCCAAAGCAATGACTGCATCATGCAGCGACACAAATTTTTGGCCTGAGATTTTCCAAAAAGGATTCTGTTTCCTGTGCCTTCTTAGGGGCTGATTGAAAAGTTTTTTAATTAATTTTTGGCTTTGCTGCGCCAACTTCTTTCATCGGTTGAGCATTTTTCGGCAATTCTCTGCCTAGGCCGCGGCCCACAGCGTATTAAAAGCATCAAAAATTAATTTGGCCCCCTTTCTTGACGAATTCTATGAGAGCAAAATAATTTATGTTCTCTCACATGCACATCTTCAGCACGTTCATCCCCCAGCATCGCTGCTGTCCCTCCCCCGCCTGGAGTCAGTGTGGAAAAATAAGGAAATGAAACTTTTTCAATAATAAATAAATCAAACTGTCATACTCCTAGAGCGTGTCAAGATTCCCCATCACCCTCCACTCTGACGGCAGCGAAGGCGTCTTCACGCGATGAGCTTGTGGGGGGGGGAGGGGGTTAACAGCAGCAGACAGACTCTGCCAAAGACAAAGTCAATTGTAGGGAAATTGCGACAAATGCCCTTTTAATGGCTCGGTTTGAGTTGAAAAGAAAACGCGTAATCGTATTAAGTTGGCCGTGAAATCATTTTCTGCAACATGTTGCGAGGCACTCTGACGTACCGCAGTCGTTATGGGCTCAGTATTTTGACTGGGGCGACGTGAGGGAGTGGGGCTAACTGAATTATGGGGAGTGTTTGCAGTTTCCTTGGATGTCACTTTTTTCGACAGAAGTCACTGGCTTTAGCAGAGGGAGCGGCGCGCCTCGGAGTCTGTTTTCACAAACAAAGTGGGAGCCAAGATTAAAGACCGCGTGGATCCATTACAATCGCATTACTTATTCAAATGTTTTGTGGAAATCATTTTAACTGCTCCAAATGACGGCGGTGCATGAATATTCTTTGGTTTAATATTAATGTGCGACCTTCACCGTTCAAGTTCACCATAACTTGGGAATGGAGGGTGTCTTCTTTGTGAGTGGCAGGTGAATTCATGCAGAGGTGACACCTGAAACTAGAGTTTTAAGCGTAAATTTTTAATTGTGATTTAGTGGGACAATTTGGCTTTGTTTAAGATGAGTAGATGACATTAAATGTTTGTGTACTTGCCAGAAGCCGTACATTAACAATCTGTGATAGGCCCTGGCTTCAGGGCAAAGAAGTCCACAATATACCAGATCTTCACACTACGGCAGATCCTGGAAAAGTCCCAAGAAGTGGAAATATACGTCCACCACCTACTCGTCGACTTCAAGGCCGCATATGACAGCGTGCATAGAGACGAGCTATACACCACCATGTCTAGTCTACATTTCTGTCAAGCTCGTCAGATTGAGCAGGATGACGATGGAGAACTCTCGCTGCTCTATCAAGGTCGGTAACGAACTCATCGAGACCTTCAATGTGAAAAAAGGACATAGACGAGGCGACGCGCATCATCCTGAAGAAGATCGTGCAAAACTCACATGCCTACAGTAGAGACACGATCTTCCAGAAGTCCGTACAAGTACGCCGATGACATTGACGTGATTGGTAGAACTCAGACAGCCGGCAATGAGGCGTTTGCTAGCATTGATACAGAAGCGGCTAAAATTGATCTGGCGGTGAATAAGGGTACAATGCAGTATGTGCCGTCATCAAGCAAGGAGGTAGTTAAAGACTTCGTCTACCTCGGCTCCGCAGTAAACAGTACGAATGACATCAGTACCGAGATCAAACGCAGAAAAGCTCTAGTTTCTATGGACTCCAGAGAAAGTTGAGAAATAGGGCCATCTCACGAAGGACCAAGCTGACACTAAACACCCCAGTCCTGCTGTACGCCGCAGAGGCATGGAGAATCTCAAAAACGGATGAAGAGGTCCTTGGTCACTTCGAGAGAAAAGTTGTGCGTGCGATCTTTGGTCCTGTTTGCGTTGATGTTTGTTATTTGAACCAACCCTGAACTGAACGGGCTGTACAGCGACATGAGCCTAGCCAGGCGTCTACGGACTCGACGCCTAAGGTGGCTGGGTCATGTTGAGCTTACGAACAACTCAGCTTCGGGCCGAAGAGTCTTCTACTCCGAAACTGTGGGACAACGCAAAAGAGGACGCCTTCGTGTAGGGTGGTGCACCCAGTCTGAAAAGGACGTCAACAAACTTGGCGTGCGAAATTGGAGACAGCTTGGCTGAGATCGTGCTATTTGGAAGGTCTTATTGGTTGAGGCCCAGGTCCACCACGTACTCTAGCGCCATACAAAGAAGAAGAAAAACTAGAAATACCCAAATCAATTAAGAACATTTTCTATAGAATTATATATATTATAGTATGCAAATACTTTGAATTTTGTGACCACCGGCAATGGTCATAAGAGGACGTAATCGAGTATGTATGAAGTAGAAAACTTCAACTCAAATCGTATTCGAGGTCCAAAAGGCTTACGCAGCCGTCAGATGTTACTCTCGTATCTTCATCAAACGTTTGTGTTCAAAGTCCTCATTGGGAACTAGGCGCTCTTATTTTCAGCTTTTGCGTTAACTTGAATTTCACGACATTACATATACGTTTCAGAGATGGACACAGGTTTTTACAGCCGTTTCGGTCTAGTTGGATGTGCTTTTTTTTAGATGCACAGAACTGAATTTGACGACATTGTTTTCTGTTCTCGGCTATTTTCATGTTATTTTGAGTTTACTTTGGTTCGTATTTTTAAAAACATGGTTCAATTCGAGAAAACCTATCCAAAGCCTTTGTCGAAAGACCATGACATCCATAAAAAGTCAGTGTTTTATGCGCTTTGTCGTTGCAATCATTGCTCCATATGTCTTAAAAAATGATGATGATCAAAACGTTGCTGTGACCGGTATTAACAGCTTTATTAACTTTTTCGTGCAAAAGTGAAGTTGCCATACTTCAAAGTGTCAACATTCGATGCGTCATTGCCGCCGGAGTACGTTTTCAAATTGTTCATATTTTGAAAAACATGGTTTAATTCGAGAAAACCTAACCAAAGCCTTTGTCGAAAGACCATGACATCCATAACATTCGATACGTCATTGCCGAAATACATTCCGATGTACTGCGAAGAATGTGTAGGAATTGTAAGGTTTCGCCGCGATGGTCCCCTGCTCATATTCAAGCATTAATGCCATCCGTCAAATAAATTCGATTTCATGAATACTAAATTAATCATTTTTCTCTGATCATCTTCGCAAAAACAAACACCAAAATAAATGATACCGCGCAACAACTAATCACACATACACTTGAATTCACCATCTAGTAGTAGCTTCAAACTGTAGAAATTGCGGTAGTGCTCAAACTGTTCTCATTGATTCAATAAGTTATCTCTGACACAAACCACAAAGCTGCCAACTAAAAGCTGTGACAGCTTCAACTTTTGTCGGCACCAAGCTTTCGTTTGTTGCTTACCCCTCTGCTGTGGCATTCGCTTAACACATCCTTTCGCTTAAAGCTCAAAAGGGATGCAGAATTGTCTGAACTATTGCATATCGAAACCACATTTAATTGCAAGAAAATTGCTAGAAGCTTTATTGATTTCGGGCTTCTACGTGTTGCTAGAATCTGACAAGGATATGCAGTAGAGCCCAAGGACATTGCGCAAGTAGTCTCATAGATGGCAGTAGTTGAAAGCTTTCTCTTATGCTCCCTCACATAATCTAGTGCATATTACATAACGAGGGTGAAACTTCGTTTTGTTTGGTCTAAATTCATATTCACCACTGTTAGGCAGTTAGTTAGGTTGTGGCCATTGCATTTTAGGGAAGATGCACATTAACCAATGTTGGGGTACCAAAACGCTTGCAAGAAGTTAAACTACGTGTAAGGTGTGGCTTTCTATGAAATGAAGTAGACGTCCAAGCGCTACATCTGATCCTTTGTCGTTGAATTCATAGACACTTCAGCAGATGTTCTCTTTAAGCATTTTCTCCGACCGAACGAGAATGCAATTTACATGATTTCGTTTAAGAAATTCGTGACTAACTTGACACATTAGCTGTGGAGTCCGATATCTCTCTAGTAGTTGATTTCTGCCGTACATATTCGAGCACGTCAAAACTAGTCATGTCGTTATATACACATGTACATCGCTCGTCTATACGTAAATACATGCATGTCGTTCGTTTTTCATTTCTAAGGTCTTACTTACTTTTCAGGCCGGCGACCCATGGAGGGTCCGCCTGAGCCATCGTTGACGGTCCTGGGCACACTTCTTCCAGTCATCATGATCAAGCTGTCTTGCATCCGCTATTACTTGGTCTTTATACCGGAGATTCGGTCTTCCTCTCCTTCTTGAACAAGTAGGCTCGGATTCAAAGACCCTCTTTGCTGGAGCATTGTTGTCAATGCGCTCGATGTGGCCGAGCCAGTGCAGTCGACGGATTTTTGCCTTCCGAACTACATCCACATCCTGGTAGAGCTCGTAGAGTTCGCGTATATGTCTTCTCCTATATTCGCCTTCCTCGCAGACGGACTTTTCTTTCGAAGGTACCAAGAATCAGCTCTGCAGTTTTGCTTAGCGTTCAGCTTGCAAAATAAGAGTTTCGTAGAGCATGATTTTCATCCTTCGAGTCAGGAGTTTTCAGCCCAGTTGTTTTGACAAATCGAAGTAGAACCGGTTACCAAGGGCGATTCTACGACGGATCTAAACTGTGATGTCGTTTGTGGAGTTCACGTTTGCCCCGAGCTAGACAAAATTCTTTACTACCTGAAATTTTGTCCAAGGTGGTGTTTGACGGAACGTTTTTTGGTCAACAGCATACATTTCGTTTCGTCCTCATTGATCTTGAGACCAGTTTGTTTCGTTCTTCATTCGCCGTAAAAGCCTCCACTACGGCAGGTTGAGTACGCGTGACGATGTCAATGTCATCTGCGTACCCCAACATTTAAGCCGACTTGTAGAAGATAGTGCCTTCCGTATTTACAGCTGCCCTCCGCACTATCTTCTCCAGTACCAGATTGAAATTCAGTGCAAGTCTCAAACGGCTCAGTAATCCTTGAGCCGAACTGCACGGTGCATCGCGTATGTGTTAGCATGGTGCGACACAACCGGATCAGTTTTCCCGGGATCCCGAATTCGGCCATCGTATCGAATAGCTCCTTGCGATGAATGCTGTCGTATGCGGCTTTGAAATCGATGAAAAGGTGGTGCGTATCGATTTTAAACTCACTGGTATTCTCCAGTATTTGTCTTAGTGTGAAGATTTGGTCTATAGTCGATTTGCCGAGCCGGAAGCCGCACTGGTACGTGCCGATTAGTGCTGTGCAAAACGAGTTTAGACGTTCACACAGTATGCTAGACATATGGAGCTGATACTCCAGTCGTCGGGCATTCTTTCGTCTTCCCAAATTCTACAAATGATCTGGTGCTCTGATGGTAAGCCATCTGAGCCTGCGGCTTTGTTGTTCTACAGCCTTTTAATGGCTGTTCCGACTTCTTCAAAGCTAGGTGTGTGGAGTTGGGATTACTTGATTCCCTATCACTCTCTCCTGGTCAGGCCCATTAAGCAGTTGTTGGAAGTGCTGCTTAATCGCATCCACTATTCTCTGTGGGTCAATAGCAAGGCTACCGTCACGATTTCGAAGAGCCTGGGTGCCTTTCCTAAGGCCTGAAGCCAGGCTTTTGGATTTTTTTATAAAATGCCCGTATTTTTTGTCTATCCCTAGACTCTTCGATGTCCTTGAGCTGGGAGGTTGCGAGAGACCTCTTTTTCAGGCGTAGAAGCTTCTTCTCCTCCCGTCTTCTAGCCCGGCACTCCTGTAAGGTCTCTTCCAGCATTATTTGTAATGCAACAATCTAGGCAATCTAGCCAAAATCTGACCATTTGTCAGGCAGAATCAGAAATGTATATTTTCCAGAAATTTTTGCGTGTGTGCGTTGCATAGGCTTACACCGAGTCACAGCTATGTTCTGGCCATGAAGAACTAGAAATAATGGCAAATTTGTTAACAGTTTTAAGACCGAGTGTGACTAAATGACTCAGAATAGATATAGATAATACCAATTTCATTTTCACGGCCCCATCCATACTATTTTACTGTGAGTCATGTCAAGAAAAGGAGTGCAGATCTAAAACGCCACGGGGGAATATAACCTCAAAGCTTCTACTTCGTGCTGTCATGTTGGTGTTGATGTGTTGCTCAGAGGAGGAAATGTTCTCGCAGCGTTCTCTGTGCAACCGGCAGAGACTGGGGCAGTGACAGAAGTAGTGACGAGTGTCCTCATAAAGTCGTTGTTGGTAGTTCGATTTCTATTTCATTGTAAAGGGTATTTTTTTTAGAGGTATAGAACTTTGAAATGGAATAAAACAAAAGATGATTTTTTTGACATCAAATTTACTTTATTCGAAAGATAATCTTCTGGCATTATACTTTAAATATGACCGCCACGGCTGGCTCGGACGTAATCTGGAGGTCCAATTTCCGATGACTTTTTCCAACATTTATGATCGTATATCAGCAATAACGCGGAGAATGTAGTCCGTCAAGTAGTCTCTCGTTTCGGGCTTATCGGCGTAGACTAGCAACTTAACATGTCTCTACAGAAAATAGTCAGGCGGCGCTAAGTCGCACGATCTTGGAGGCACGGGTCCGTAACGTGAAACTATGCGATTACCAAATGTTTCCTTCAATAAATCAATTGTGGCACGAGCTGTGTGACATATTGCGCCATCTTGTTGAAACCATTTGATGAACGAAAAAGTTGGTAATCATGGCTGGCCATTGACTGTAGCGTTCTGGCCATTGACTGTAGCGTTCTGGCCAGCATTGTTTTTAAAGAAGTACCAATTATTCCACCAATCCATAAAGCACACCAAACAGTCTGCTTTTGTGGATGAACGGTGTCTCATCACATACACTTGAGGATGATCATCATTCCAAATACGGCAGTTTTGTTCATTCACATATCCATTTAACCAAAAGGGAGCAGGGTGTAACAGAACCATGATTTTCAAAATAAATTTGCACAATTTGGAAGCGTTGTTCAGACGTCAGTCTACTCATGTTGAAATGCTGTAAAATCACTTAACAGCTGACAAAATTGCCGCCAGTTAAAATAGTGTTGCCAAATTAAAGTTCTATACTTATAAAAAAAACACCCTTTACTTCAGATAATTATGGCCAGTTAGTGCTCCAACTACCATACACAGAAACTTCTTCTCGCATTGAAGGAGTTTGTCGATTTTTGCATCTGAGTGGTCTCACAGGTAGCATGTGTACGAACGAACGTACAGGAACGAACTAGTTCAAAAAAGAGCATTAACAAATTAACTAGTTCACAATGTCATGTCATGTATTTTAGTTCATTTAGTTCAGAAGTTCAACAAATGAAGGGAATTTTAAAAATGTATACATATGCGCAAATGTATGTAGTATGTATGGCAAAAATCGTACAAGATTCAATTTGCTGAGCAGTGAACTATGCTGAACTAGAAGGACGAACTAGTTCAATAAACAGATTTTAACTAAACTGAACGCTCTCTGGAGTGAACTAAAATGCACTGACCTACTCACAGGCGGTTAGAAAGTTCCACATTTTATACGCTATCTCCATGATCATGACATCCACCATTTTCAATGGACTTTCGCAAAAGGTGGTTTAATACATAGTATTGCCTGTGATGGATCGGTTTCGGCCCCTGTCCTGGCAAGTTCATCCGCTGCTTCCGCCGCCTGGGATGCGGATGATGTTATAGCGTGCTGATTGTAGCGAAATTCCATTCGCCGTCCATTTCCCGACATCCGACTAACTTACATCAATAATGCTAAACAATCTTCGTAGAGGTCAGTTACACGTGTTGTAATGTTGAACATGAGCAAGATCCCGTAAAGCAAAGCGGGGTAACCAGCTGTAACCAGCCTCGATTCCACGAGGTGTCGGATGGGCATAATCGTATTCCAGGATGTCATTTCATGTATTCAGGGTCTTATTAATTTGTCTTTGCATTGGATACAATCCCATGATACTGAAATGGGGAGCGTCTTATAGTAAAGTACGCCCATCAGTCCTTGAATGTAATTGACTACTTTAACCAAGATCAAGTGTATTAAGTTTTTCTTTTTCACTGCAAAATCCTGGCGGTTTATATATTTGAAGCCAAAATATACGTGTTATAAGTCATTATGTTCATTATCCCAGCTCCACTTGACCTCGAGATTATTTTATTTTCATTTGCGTCCCCTAGCACCCCATGCTCTTGCCACAAACTGCATTTGAGCTAAGAGGTTACAGGAATATCCACTCATTAAAAAAAAAGCCTTTTGATTGCAAATGCTTTTATTGAAAAACTTCAATTTCACATAATACACCACTTCACATTTGCCCAACAACGACCAATCCGTAACCACACAACCAATTTAAGCCTTTCTATATCCCTCACACCACCCTGCACACATTTCACTCTCAGAGGCGCTCAGAGCATTTTCATTCGTATTTCTTCAAGGAGTTGCATGCTTCAATTACAACAACTCTGCAAATGGATTTCACATAATTAAGTCAAAAGCCAATTATCAACAGAGTTAACCACAAAACCATATTCTCTCCGAATCACAGATTGCCATTGCGATGGCCTTCGCAACAGTCCACCGCAATTAATGTCCGATGTGTGTGATCTAACGCCCTTCAAGCAGACACAGCAACGTTCCCAAAATGAATTTCAAGTCCAAGTCTCGGATGGGCACGACACAATCGGATTGAACGAGGCGCCCAGTAACCTATGGACTTCCTATTTGCTGATGAATGCCTCCAATTGGACCTGTACGCACACCATCAAAATTGTCTGCCGTGCGGATGAACATTTTCGATGGTATCGTGGCCAACAGAACTCCGCTCGGCAATTATGTCAAGTGAAAATCCATTTTCCGCCGGTTGGGATCTGCAAACTAATTTCGAATTGGCTCAGATGACAGGTGTTGATAGCTGGAAGCACATTAAATTATTAATTAATCATCAATTTACTGTTACTACAAGCGTATTATCGGGCAATGAAGTGCGTACGATGCGGCGACACGGATTCATGGGAATTTCCATGCATGACAGTTGGCACGCAGAACACTTGCCCCTTAGGGGCTTATCTGGCTTTTGCGAGCGAGAAAGTGAAAGCAGAAGCGCACCGTAATGATTGAAGTATATGGAAATGCATTTTTACGATCGATACTTTTTGCTATAGAGTAATAAGGGGGGAAAAAACTTGGCACAGTTCAATGGACAAAAACTTAAGCAAAATTTCGACAATGCCATCTTTCAGAACAGGCATGCTGTTCTCAGTCGATAAGACAATACTTTCAACAGTTTGTGTAGTCTTCGTCGTATACCTGTTTTAGCTGAATTAATAGTCTCAACCCATTTGAAGTTCAGCACTCTAGAGCAAGGCTGCGAAATGTCGAAGTTGTGCCTAAAAGGGATCATTCATTAAGCGCTTCCTATCTAACAAAGTGTATCTGTATTTAAGATATCATCGAAAATATCAATGCCATTATGTATTACATTACATACATCGTTCAAATGTCCTCGGCCGCTTCTCTGGGTGGGGCGCTTCCGGAATGACAAATTTTCTATAAATCAGGCTGCATTTGACCGATGCCACGGGGTACGTTGGCTTTTAGGGCCGCTGTGGCTTGTGGCTTATTCGCATAGGCCTGCGACTTTAGAAAGTCCCACAAGAAAAAGAGTCGACACGGAGACAAATCGCACGATCTCGGAGACCAGTTTACCTCATCTGCACTTACAATTTGTAAAGTTGCAGGCCCTCAAATCGCTCGTGCGGAATTTCCAATGTTGGGTGCGCTGTGTAACTCGTAGCGTCGTCCTGTTGAAACCACACTTCGTTGGTGTCCATATCATCCAATTCAGGCCAAAAGAAGTTTGTAATCATCGACTTATAGTGCTTGCCGTTAACGGTGATGGCCTGGTCGTTCTCGAAGACATATGGACCGATGACGCCTCAGTGCGCCTCCAGCCAAACGTCCACACCAAACAGTGACTGTTTCGGGATGCATTGGAGGCTCACGGATCGGATGTGCATTGGTATGTCCCAAATTCGAGAATTTTGTTTTATGACCTACCCATTCATTCAGAAATTATCTTGTGGTGACTGTAAAATAGGGCGAAGCTAGCGGAACGCGTTGTTAAACGCTATGTTCGTCCACGGTGATTTGGCAAAACTGAATGAATAAATGGCAGCCAATTTGACAGGTGTAGCTTCAACAATATGACTGCTATCAACTGTCAAAGTTAGAAAGTCCCTATTGGAAGACCCTTTACCAATAATGATGATGTTCAGCAGACAGTGACCGCCCTGGTGTAGTGGATTGGTTGGCTGCTTTAAGTGGCTATCCAATTTGTCTCAAATCTGGTACAAGTAGCTCTTGACCGTGGTTGTTTGGTTAGCTAAATCCAGCCTGTAGAGTTAAGAAAATTGATTATGTTAGATATTTGGTTAGCGATCTCGGAGACGTCATGGAGGAACGGTTTGCCGAACGCGATATATCTCTGTTTGGCTATTGCCGGACAGTCACAGAGAAATTGGGGCAGACTTTTCTCTGAGTGGGTTTCGAGGCAATGGCGACAGTGTGGGTTGAACGGTATTCCGAGTCTAGCAGCGTGGATATCGCTCCGATGCGTGGATGCTTATAGGTCAGTATTCCGTGGCTCTAAGTACAGTGCCTATCCCGTGCCAGTAAGCACGGAACACTGGCCAATAGGCATCTACGCATCGGAGCGATTTCTTTTGAGGATGTCATCAGTCTTTCGTTTAGTGTAGAAGGGCCAGGTCTTCCTAGAGTCTTTGTACTTGGATGACCTAGTCCACCTTCTACTAGCTAAGCACAGGAAGTGTTGATAGATGGCGTATTTGAGGGGGTTGATTAGGGGGCCTACCAACTCAGTGGAGACGGTGCCGAAAGCTTCTTGCTTGGCCAGTTTGTCGGCAATCTCATTTCCCTCTAGTGGGTAGGTGCGTCTACTCCTACACTGGGGTTCTATGTTCTATCTCCGAATTTACTCATTCACAATATGTGTCATGTAAGACTGTGCGTCGACTCCTATTCACTTGAACCTTCGGTGTCTATTGTTAACGAGTATAACTGTCTAAAAACAGCTTCCACTTGTCCGGTCGGAGATGAAACTGTAGGTCCTTTCCACTCGTGAGAGAACAATAACACACTCAAAGCGAAAGACTCTGGCCCTCTATAGGCTGTCGCTCTACTCATATTTATATCATGTAAGATTTAATGATAGGCTCGTGTCTTTTGCGTTATTATATCATACGTCATACCCATACGAAGAATCCATTTTGGATTTTGGATTCACTTTTTCGTCTTTATTGGCTAGTGTCTCACACGTATAATGTTGTACTCCACCACCATGAATGGCGATAGCGCTGGCCCAGACTTATCGGCAAAGACGATGTCCGAATGACTGTTGTAAGTCTTTCCACGACGAAATAGCAATGCTAATTAAGAAGGTTCTACTCGACATATCACGAATCACGTATTACCTGTTACAAATAAATAAGACTGAGTACAAGAAAATCAAGGCAAAGAGTCAATATCTGAGTGTAGTGTGCTAGACGCCATTGGGTAGTGTGAATACAGCATTTTGAAGGAGTGTTCCCCTCCATCTGGTGTGAATAAAAGTAGATTTCGTTAATTTTAACGCAATCACTACATTCACATATTTTGACAGTTGAGTGATCCCTCCATTTTGGTGTGAATAAAGATGGCTTGTATTAAGTAAACACTTGAAGAAGTTGGGTGTGCATTTAAGGTAACTCATCATCATCATCATCATCTTCTGACCCGCATGATCCACTAAAGGGGTCGCGGGGGTAAGCCACGCTCGAGAGATCGGCAGGCAACTCGACCCTCCGCCATCGACTCAGGAGCTATGCCCAAGCGTAACTCGGCGAGGTTTTGGACTTGATCCAACCACCTCGTCCTGGGTCTGCCAAGCGGTCGTCTATCTGATGGAATCGCATTCAACGCCCGCCTCGGAAGTCGTGATGATGGGGGCATTCGTGCCACGTGACCAAACCACCGAAGCATAGTCCTTTCCGTGTGTGTATAGAGACTGAATGGCCCTCAGAAGAGGTCCATGAATCCCATACTCCTGCAGGACACTCCAGAGTTTACCTCGAGGGACTCGGTCATATGCCTTTTCCAAATCTACAAAACAACTGTAGATGGGTTTGGCATACTCCCAAGCCTTCTCAAGTACCATTCTTAGAGTGAAAAGCTGGTCGGTTGTACTTCTGCCGGGACGAAAGCCGCACTGTTCATCCCCTATCCTGGTAACTTCAAGAGTTAAAAAAGGTTTAAAAATGGAGAACACTGTTTCGGTAGGGAAAGAACCTACTTTGAGGAAAACGCATCACTCATGAGTGTTAACTCGGGAGTGTTCCTTTAGTTTTTATTGACGATTTTTATTTCTTTTTGGCCTTATGTGCGGGGAGTCTTGTTGGAAGGTCCACTCTTGAAGGAAGGTCCAATGTTTCGGATAGGATTGTGTTAAGAGGCTTGATAATGTGGAAAACTGAGGTCCTACCACCTTGCAGGCCACTTACGCATATACTTATTACGACATTCGCACTTCGGTGGCTATGAATCGCACAATGGCTCAAATGTTTAACATCGAAGTTCTGTCGGTCTTAGAACCACCTACCATTCTTAAAATAATATAAATAAAACGATATTCCTATTAGTAAGCTATTTTTGAGTCCGGTTAGATATGAACCTAAGCGAAGAAGCATCTCATGTGAGCCACCACCTACCGCCAAGCACCCCAATTTACCACCACCGTCCGACCGGGAAGCAGAACCACAGCCCATCGAAAGAACGTGTGCCACCAGTTCATTTTGATGAAAAAACAAATACCACACACATGAGGATAAAGTGAAAGCCACTCAGTGGGAAAAGGATTGTCAAAAGAGCTCCTTCATGTAACACTAATACCCACTGAACCATCCTAATCGATGTTCCATAATTAGATTCCATCGCACGCCCTTGCATGCTTCATCATCCACTTGAATCTCCGCCAGCAAGGGTCCTTTGACAATCGAAGCATATGTTTGGCTATTCATAGACGACACCGTGTGCTCGCTCCTCTTGTCCAACCACCTCCATATCCTGACAGCACAGAGCTGGGCTCACTTTGCGGTTTATTAAGTCCCAACTACACACTTCACTTGGCACGCGAGCCATCCAGTTATTGCCCGAGCCGGCCAGTCGTGCAAACCATTCAAGTGACACCAGAGTGGATCATTGTCAAACGAAAAACCAGTTTTGCTCACTTGACACACACATAAAAGTGCTCAATTGAGAGCGAAATCAGGTTTTATCTATTCACTCGAGCTCATTAAGCAGTCTTCACTGCCCACGAAGGGTTGGTTGGCTGGTCGGCTACACAGCTACACGGCTACATGTGTGAGCGCAACCGGGTGGGGGTCCAGATTCCGAAATGTAACCTCAGATGAGTGGCACCACTAATTGCGACGTATGCCGCCTAAGTCGCAACCCCATCCATTTGTGCGAAACGGGTTTCCGCACCCATAATTAGACCTGAAGGACGATTCCCCGTCCTCGGGGATACAGCGACCGACAAACAGTCGGACGATGGCGCACAGTTGGGCGCTCGCAAGTTTGTCAAATGAATTGATTAGATGATTGCTTCACCGTGAGTCGGGGATCGAATCACCGCCTGGAAGAATTCGTCGGATAGCAGGGGTGATTGGAACGCACTTCTCATAGTTCCCAGCCGTCTCCATTCAAACGGAGTGTTAATCGCTTCAAACGGACAGAGATCTGGTTTTGTATGGATGGTTTGCACTCGGTTGACCGGGTCTGGTCCTGGCTGAGGAGGAATGAAAAGCGCCCGTCCTTCAAAGCAGTACCCCTGCAAAGGGTACTCAGTGTCCATTCATGAATATTTTATTTGTCTTAAATTCAATCTGTGATTTGACGCAATTGAAACAATCGTGTACGTTCGGTTTATCCGATTTAAGGAATCCATTCTAATCCTGTTATCGTTGTTGAACTGTTCGAATGAATGCGAATTGTGCAAATACAGCTGCCGTATCAAAATCAACAGAATCGAACAGATTTCCTTCTCAGGGACATGAAAGAATTGAATGTGAACTGAGGACGGTGACAATGGTCGAACATGTTCAAAGGCTTAATGGGGGACATTCAAAGGTTGCTTTTGAGTTTCTAAAGTGTGATCCAGAGTTAAATCAGCCAGAATGTGCACTTAGTGCTTATCTACTTTCTTGGTTCATTGAGATGATCTGCCAACAACTTTGCTAATTACAGAGTTGTCGGCATATTCATGCGGATCCTTTTGTCTCTGATCCAGTCTTGTCTCTTATATGGTTGATGTGATAATCATACGAAGTTGCTTACAATTCGTTTTCCGTCCTAGTCCTATTTTCGGCATGGTAGCACGCGTCACGAAAGTTTATTAAGGCAGAAGCCTATGTCGCATTCGGCAAAAACAGAACAAGTGGTTTATGTAGAACCTAGTTGGACTTTTCCTACGAGCAGTAGCGTCGCCCATAGTGGTATTTTAGGGTTATTGTAGCTCAAAGGGGAGTAGACTCCTTCAAATTGGAACCACCTTCATACCGTCCATTCGGGGAACCAAAAAGATATTAATCATACCTTCAACCGTAACAAACTGAACAGTTATTACTTAAGCTAGACGAACAAAGACCAAGTTGTTGTGAACGGCTTGAGATCGAGACAAATGAGAACAGCAACTTCTGTCATCTAGCAAGTTTTAAAAGAGAATGTTATTTTGAAATGAAATGCATGACTGCCGAACAGAGCCTGGCGAACAGGCTTCCTCGTCCGGTGCGGTGTGAATAAGCGTACATTTTACACGCGTACATGTCGCTGTCATTAGATGTAAGAATTTACCCGAGGTATTGCATGCCTGTCGTAAGATGCGACTAAAATTCCTGAGCTAAGAACGCCCTACTCCAGTGCTCGTTGAATATGACAGTTACAAGCCCGCAAAGAAAATAAAGGAAATGATGGACAGGACAATACGGCCTTTTTAACATTAGCGTCCAGCCTGGGGATGTTATGGCATCCTACTGCTAGCTTCACCAGAGGCGATAGTCTGGTGCCATAGGAGATCAGGAAAGTCCCTGAGACTCACATAGGTTTCAGCCTGATCGCATGAGGTTGGGAGTATCGTGGAGATTATACCCGCATATATGAAAGTTACCTTGGTTGGAGGTGACACCGAGACGTGAAAGGAATATGATCCAAATCTGTGTGCAGTTGCAAAACACAACCGGGTGCTACGACCCAATGAGCAGCAGAGCATTTAGATTGGCCTCACTACTTCACCAAAGTGGAGAAATAAGTTCATAAGCTTATTTCAAAATTTGGTACTTGCGATTCCCACTGAAGGCGTCTGGTCCAGCGTCGAAAAATGGTACTAGGAGGAAAAGAACTCGTGGTATAAGCCTAATCGGCAGGTGATCACGTAAATCAATTACTCATTTGTCATTAGATGTACGACACGAACTAGTCCATCGGCGTCAGGTTTCCCCAATCGGAGCAATAAGTAGTGGAGGCCGTAGGCCTACCAACATTAACTGCATACTAATGTCCAATATCTTACATTTAAAAGAAGAAAATCATGAATCCTGTCTCAAATAGCTCGTGCCATGAATATTCATGCATACACTTGAAAACTCAAAAACATTAAACAGTTAAATCGATTACGATTTTAGTGCCAATTCAAACATCTTGATTCGCTACTGCAGTCCCCCAGAAAATATCGAATGCCTGTAACCAAATAAAGCAGCAACACAAACATCAATACCTTATCAACGTCAGAACACAAATTCAATTTAACCTTTACCCAGACTGTACAGCTACAGACGAATCCCTGTACACTGCATCTTTTCAATTAAACCAAAAATATGGGAAGCTATGCAGATTCCCATAAGGCAACGGCTGAATCCCATCAATGAAAACTCAATTAAAAGTCCAATTGTTCAAGTTCATTGAGGGCAAGTAAAACGCCGCTCTGACAATTCAACGTCCCAACGGATGAATGAATCATTGGACCATACCCCGACCCGAGCCGACCCGACTACCGCCGCCCATGGTGTGGTGTAGTGTAAATTAAAACTGCAGTCCTCGATTATGAAACCAATATTCAGAGCAAAGAAAAAAAAAATATCCCGAAAATTCCCAATTCAGATACCGCCTCTGCCATCAACTCAACGAGACCGTCGATGTTGATGACGATGTGGCAGCGGCGACAAATGGCCAGCTTCCATCTGGTGGCTGGGCCAGCGAGGATCACAGTCATTAAAACAATACGTGACGCTTACAGAGGGCTATTGTGCCCCGGGCATCACCTAGTCCTAGCCGTCGGCGTTCGTCGTCGGAGGTTAATCGGGCATTGCCAACAGCTACTGGACAATGGGACACCAGCAAGCAAAAAACTGATTCCCCAACACAATCCATGATGAATAATAAATTCCATTTACCCAGATCCCGGCATCAGCTCGTGCACATGCCGTGTTCATGTCCGATTGTTCGGCTTAATCGGTGTACCCATTTTTTTCCCCTCTCTCTCTCTCTCTCTCCTCACACTACTCGCACACCTCCTCCGAGACTCGTCGTCGGGCAAGCATGCCATCCACACCGGCCATCTAGCGGTGTAGTTATTATTTTATGAGATTTTCCAATTTATTTAAACAAAACATTTTAATTTCAGAAATTTAATTAAACATCTCCCAGGGATGGATGTGAAATGGATTTCCTGCTCGTATCGGTGACAGCCAGCAGGCCACTTGTCAACTATCTAACCGCAGCGCTGGCAGAGGTGCCACCAGCCGCACTGCCATCGCATGGCAGGCAAATAAAATCACTTGGAGCATTTTTTTTTTAACGAAGTTACATCAGCCCTCTCTCACACTAACTGGTTTTCTTGGCTAATTTGGTTACTGCCAGTGGAAAAAAATAAAAATCAAACAAACAAAAACACATACCTGATGAACTGACTGAAAAGCGTGGCATCCTTGTGGCTGCATTACCGTGAAACACAAAAACTGATGGATCCCATTCGCTGTCTATCAACGTGCACAGTGCAAGGACATCCTGCCTGTCGATGCAGGCGAGTGATACGATGCGGGACATAATGAAGCGATGTGAAATAGGAAACAAGACAACAAGAAAACACGACTAGAGAGAGGTTGTTACGCTGCGAGTACAAGGCCTAAATTGAATTTTCCTCTGCATGCATTTTCGCTTTTTGTAAGACGATCCTATTAATAAAGGACAATTTTCCCTTGGAACAGCACTCAGTCGGTGACAGTGTTTGTGTTGTTGACACAAACACACAAAAACACCGGCAATCACGAGTCCTGTGATGTGATGGAGCTTCCCTTTTACGGTTCAATCGGGGAACACTTTTGTGCATTGATGCAACTGAGTGCTTTACACGACACGGCAGACATTTATGTCAAATGGTACGTTGTGCTGAAATTGATTCGTTGAAGTTGCTTTGTGAGATGAAAAAGCGCCAGCTGGTAGCTTATAAAGTCAGCCCGCTTAGGCTGTGATGATGAGAAAATTCTAAGTACGTTTTATCCAATGACAATGGCTTCTCGAAATCGTTTTATGAACTCAACTTTTCATGCATATTCGCTGTTAAACCAAAGGTTTTGCCTCGGTGGCGTCGTAAAAGCCATCATATCACTGGTTCTTGAGGAGATACTTAAGGCAAACACATAAGACAGTATCTTCTATGAATAACAGCTGGATGGTGCAGTTCGTTGAGTGCCTCCCCTAGGTTGGAGAGGTCTTCTGTTCAAGTCCCAGTGAAAGCAAAGTTAATACACTTTATCCGGTTTTCTAAGCTGTTGGGATCACATTAGCAGCATTATCACTGGAGTTGTAGATCAGTGGTAGTAGTCTGACTATGGGTATCACAATGGACCAACATGGGCTAAGTGTGCTGGCGATTTCGCTGCCAACCCACCTACCTAACCTAACCTATCCTCTCTGAATCAGTCCGACTGTTGCAGATGACATGGACTGCAGTTGAAGAACAGGCGAAAAAAGGTGGTCTAAAGATTAATAAGGAAAACTCAAAGTAAATGCTGTCGAGCAAGAGTGGAATAGTCGCCCACCAACTACGACAAGTCAGAAGCGACTGCCACAATTTTGAGACACAGTATGACGAAATAAGAACGATATGAAGGGAATTTCAAATAAAACGCCAAAGGTGTGAGGTGGAAGGTTGATCCTGGCTTTATTTTGAAGTCAAATTCATGCCATTCATGCAGAGTACGTCATTCAAATGGCTTCGCTGGCAGTGCTTAAAGTGTTAAAGTGGTCGGTCCAATTTTTGAAGACACCATTTTCTGGCAGTAGTGTCTGGAATGGTGGCATCCGACGATATTCACGTTGCGTACTTACTCAACCGAGCCCGAATTTCGATAATTCTTTTTAATAATTTCTGTATGTTCGGCAAGCGCAAACTTTACTAAAAATGTCGACAACTGCGTGTCATTGGTAGCTTTGACTAACTGCTCACCAAAGGATCTACGTGGCTGAAAAGTGTGTACGTGAACCCAGCGAAAAGTTCTTAGTGGGGATTCGACGGCAATCTTCCGTGGCAACCGGGTTCGAAACTGTGGACGATAAGCAAAATAGCAGAATTGAGTTTTGGTGCAGTCTTGGTGCAGTCTTGGTGCATTCAAAACAAAAATTCTACGCTTGGTTCTGGGCGTTTATCTGAGGAAAAATTTATGAGAAGACTCAACCGCGAACTCTACAAGCTGTACAAAGTTGTGGATGTAGTCCGGAGCAGTTGAACACAAGCCTTCTGATTCACAAAGGTGAGGAGACCGAACATCCGTCATAAAGACGAAGAGATACAGATCGAAATTATCTTGGTTTTGATGAGTGAAAGTAGCATGGATGGATGATGATGGATGTCATTCTTCTAGTTCATTTAGCTGAATGGAGTTCACTGATATAGCACCGACAACGTAGGTGTTGCGCTGCGGTAGTTAAACAAAACAACTCTGATGTGCACAATGCCCACAAACGATACGCTCTGATGAGAGTGGTAGATGAATGCAGGGCGTAGGATTGAAAAAAGTACACTCTAATGTGCACAATGCCCATACACACACAAAGCAAAGCTCTCAATTCAGTTCAGTTTAGTTCGATTTAGTTCAGTTAAACTTGTATGCAGAGTAAGGTAGAGTAAGCTAAACTACTGAGCTAAATGAGCTGAACTGAAATGACATTGTGAACTAGTTCACTTGTTAGAGCTCTTTTTTAACTAGTTCATTAGTGAACTATACAAGTCTAACTAGGACCGTCATGGCTGGGAGGTAGCTTTAAAACAGACTGGGACCGTCCCGGAGTATGCAAGTGCAGTTGACTTAAACATGGTCGTTAATACATCAAAAGCCATTATGTGTTCCAGGAGCGATAAACTTGTTAACAATATAAATTAGCTGATAGCCAATGGACACCATAAAACCCTTGGCCTTAGAAACATGAAATCTTGAAGAGGAGCTTCATTTAATCAAAATTTTCAAAAAAATTAATGCCGTGGGAAAACATTTGATTCGATATCCTGGGATGATGCTGATTATGATAGGGGATATGTATTTGTAGAGATGTTGTTGTAAGGCCATGTTAGCGATCGATCATTTGCCGATAAGTTTCACACGTTACTCCGGGTTCGTGAAAAATTAATTCGATGGTATATTTTGTAGGGGTCGACTTCTGTTCACGATGACATATGACATTTGTTGCTATAATGTTTCCCTTAAGCATGGCAAAGTGTCATAATCTCTGCCTGAGCGCGGAGTGTAAGGGAACTAATTATCTATTGATTGTAGATGATACCATCCTCTTCGATTATACACCATCCGTGGTAATATGAACGTACGTCTTGGGGGGTATAATAATGCAGAAATATTCACCCTTCTGCCAAGGATGTACTGGTTGGTCGAAGTTCTCTAAGTGGAATATTGCAATTTGTTTCCATTATTGCAGATTGTGGAGTATCTTATGGAGGAGATGGACTACATACTGGAAGCAAAAAGAAAGCAACACTCGCTCTATGATGGAGAACGAGATCCTCGGAGCTCAATTGGAAGAAGTTAACAAGTGCACCTTCTAGAAAATGGTATGTGCAAGAACAAGCTCAGAATGACTGAACTGGATTTAGTTGAGTTAGATTAGATTTTGATTGGTGTAGTATAGGAAAATGTCGTCTCTTTGGCTGGTTGATGAACCTGGTCTTGGATTGGTCGAATAATTCTTGACCTGACGCAGTTCGTTTGTCAAAGCTTTGTAGTCATCCTCCACAGTACTTGAAGACTCCGGCAACGGTAGCGATGGTAGTTGTTCAGTGCCGACGAATCGAAATTCCACCAAAAACGTTATAGTGTCCCGAAATTAGCTGAAACTTCGAACAAAGTACAAAATTTTCATTAAAAATAAAAATGCAATTCAAACATAGGACAAGCTCAAGCTCACTGTGATTATGCAATCGTCTATAAACAAGTGTTTACGTCCATTCGAGAAATACTGCAATAATGTATGCAGCACACCGAATAATTTACTGACTTCCGATAGCTAATGATAGGCATTACCATAAAACACATAAAATTTAAATTTAATCCGCTTTCATTTGCATATCGCCCTTAAAGCCTGAGCCAAAGTTTGTTGCCACTTCAAAAATGTCTCCATCCATCTATCCCTTCTGCATTCTCACACACACATGCATTCATACAAATATGGATGTACTCAGTCATCAACTATTTGCGAGAGTGTGGTTATTTGTTTCCAGGGGAATTCACTGCTTTATCATCTGTGGGCTTTAAATCAATTAATTAACCGACTAATATGTCAATCAGATCCGAATCACAGTAAATCGTAATCAGATTAAAACTCGTTCAATGGCAGCAGACACATGGCAGCTTCCTCGTTGACCACCACAAAACCACGTCCCCCCGCAGTATGGACTTGGGAGGAGCTGCTATGCCCGTAGAATGGCGTGTCGGTTGACAGGATGAATGTCATTAAGCAGTGTAAATGAATTTAAATTCAATAACTTGCTGCAGGGTAAAGATGACCGATGCTTTTTGGGGGAAGTTTTTTTTCTTTTTTCCCCCCGTTGACTGTTTTGATGATACACATGGTGACTGTCGGCTTGTCGTCGGTATTCGGGGGCTTTAGATACTCCTCAAGTTTCACCGAAATAATCGACGTAATTATTATCCTTTAATTATACTCGTAATAGAATTAGCCAGCATAATAGCTGCTGTCGCTTTTACAGAACCCGTCCCCCCACCAGGCCACTGCAGTCTGTGCACCGAACACCGAACTGTTCGCCTTGCACCGCCAACAACAACAGAGCCCGAATACCATTAATGTCATTAAGTTGACAGTGCAGCCAAAGTCAGTTACATTGTAATCGGGATTTTGTGTGGGGTGCGGGGAGGGAAACGGTGGATGGTCCTCGACGGCATCGTGCGGATCTGGGCATCCAAACGCACAATGAAAACCATCGATGAGGGAGAAGTGCTGGTCACAGACGACAGACACTGGCTTCAGTTGCAATATTTCAATGTGGCCTAATAATATGGCCCGCACCCACTGGGATAGCTTGTGCATGGCCATGGCACCGGTCGGAGTGGTAATTACGTCGATGACTAGCCGGCAAGCGTGTGTGCGTTGCACTCTCTGTTTTGGTTTCCGTCGAGTGACCCTTATTTGAGTTCGACGGTGGATTGTGTTGAAATTCGACGGAGGTCATCCTTCCGGGGACGACGATGAACGCAGTCTAGGCATATTCACCTTAAAGACGTGATGTTGGTGTCTCGCCCTAAAAGCACTCTCTTATGTCACAAAAAAAATGAGACTCACCACCCGCATCATCTGCTTGAGTAGTAACCCAGAAAAAAAAAGAGAATCCCTTCAAATCTCATAACAGGATACTACACACACACTGCCATACGTGCATCCGCATTATACAATATCCTTAACACAGTACGTGTTGACACTGTATCTTCAAATGGGGACTAAAATTATTCATGAAGAATTTTATGCACCACTGTGCAGAACGAATACCCGACAGGATTCGGATGCATGCAATTCAACAGAGTCGACCAGAAAGCCCGGCGGAACCAACAACACCTCGCCAGATACATCTTATGTGTATTATCCTTTTTAACTCGCCCATATAGAGCAATAGTTCAGATTGAAATGGAATGGATAATCGACTTTAAAGGTACACATGAACTCGCAAACGTCCATCCGTCCGTTCGCCCGTTCGTCCCAGTAGTCTTCAAGAAAGTACAGCCCCAGACACAGGAGCAGCAGTGGCAAAAGGACTATGATTCGACCATTCTTCCTTCACACAAAGTGAAGATGAATTTAAGTGTGCGAGAGAGAGGCAGAGGGAAAGAGAGAGAGAGCGAGAGAGTGAAATGCAAAAATGTGATCGCCGTTCACATGGCCCGAAAGCTAAAGCATCAGAGTAGTATCCCTTGGCCACGTATCACTCTGCATTATGCACAAAACGAAGGAAGAAAGGATAAATGGATTTGTATTGATTCGGTTCAAATTTCTCGTCCATTTTTTTCCTTTCTTTTTGCTTTTTTTGTATTTATTTTCTGAAAGCGATTATATTTTCTTCCGGACACTTTGATTTGGTTTTCTGGTGAGGAACAGAACGGTTGGAAAAAAAAGGACGAATCGAGAGTACTTTCGTGGGGCAGACAGGATCGCGGTAATGGGAACACGTAGTAACACAGGGGATTCACTGAAATCTACAAGGATTCCACTGAAAATACCTTTATTTGATTTTTTGTTCTTTTTTTTTTTGCACGCAGTTATGATGTCTGGGAATATTGAGTTGTCCTCAAAACGAGTTTTGGGAATTTTTGATTATCCGTGGACATGCATAGGAGGACATAGTTGATTCCTTTGTTTGGCTATAGAATAGATGTCCGCCATGTAGCTCTTTGAGTGTCTATGTTTCCTGTTTTTAAGGGGCCATCGATTGACTTATAAGACAAACCATGGTTCAACACGAGCGTCCAAAGCGCTTTTTTAAACGAACTTCCATAGTGCCCGCACTTTTTCTCCGAATTGTTAAACATGCATTGCTCTATCAGAATCTCCATCCCTGATTATGGCAGTGTTTTTCAAGCAGATGTCCTGGCAGTCAAGATAGCGGCAAACAGGCATTAAGCAATTTCTGGAATAGAAATCAAGTTCAAGCGAGTCGCATGTTGCCATCAAAAATTTAAGGTTATCAACACGCCGCACTCGATTACTCTATGCTGGGTAACAGGTCACAGGCCTATGTAGTCAACTTCATCTGGCAGATGTCGAAAAGAAAGTGGGTGACAGAATCATAGAGCTATCAAATGAAAGTACCACCTTCTCTATCCACTTGGGAGACAACTCGGATGGTATGGCCCAAGTTTAGTAGTGCAAAAGCCAACAAACTCCTATAATGTGACAAAAAGTTGCTACGGATGGTAGTTGGAGCTTTAACTGGTCATAACCGTCAGAAGTACCAGGAAACTAAAATGGTACTTACCCATAATTGTTTACGCAGAGGCTGAAGAGATGATACTCCTCACTAACTTTGCCCCTGTCCCAGCCTCTGTCAACTGAGGCACAGAACAGCGGGAGAATACTTCTTCCAGGACCTGCAAGAGCTAACCAATTTTCACTTAAATTCTATTTTCGGGTTTATCAGGATGTCGGGATGGTGGGACAGTGAGCGGACATGATAGATGAACCATTCCCCATTTGGGCATCACAATGGGTCCACTAGGACCTAAATGAGACAGACATGCTTTGGCGCGTCTATCCACTTACCTAACCCAACTTTGTTCAAGAGATGTGACGCGACGTATAGATGTTGACGTAACAGAGGTCTTGGTTCCATTTTGGACACGGCAACTTCTCTATTCATAGCACTACCCCGCTGTTGAGTAATTTGTCTAGATTAGAGCGCACAATTGTCTGGAAAATGTTCTCAAAATCGGCCGTTGTAGTCGACATCCAATTAAAGATCCATTGCCCGATGAAGAAGAAGACGCATCGGTGAACTTCGTAAAGACATGTAGACAGGGTACGCCATCTTTTACCAATTATTCCACGGAAGATTCCTAAGACTTTTCCAAGCGCCATCGCCGCTTTCAGACTTTGAAGACCTCTTTAAGACGTAAGCTGTATGCTGCACCACACGGAGCGCATGTTGTTGCATTGTGAGATTATTTTAATCAGCGGTAAGACTGATTTTTCTGTCGGGGGTGAAGGGGGGTCGTCAGACAATGAAATGTGATATTTAAACGCCGCTTTGAAATGCTTGAACGCAGTGGCAAAACGTGGCGTTGGAACACGGTGGTGGACCTTGCTTATGAACTTGGCGTACAGTGGTCCCGTGGTATGGGAGAGCTAGAAATAATGTTGTAACTTTTGAACGCTTGGACCGATCTTAATGAAATGTTGCAGCATAGTACAACCCACAAGATCTTACGATCATGCATTACAAGTTAAATCCTTTGAAAATGCAGAAAAATGCACGACATTGCTCCACTTAAGCACCCCGTTCTCCCAAAGTCATTTAAAATGATTTTTAGTTCTTGCGTCATCAAAAAATTTAAATTAGGGAGAATCC
The DNA here is from genome assembly GCA_907269125.1 of Eristalis pertinax. NCBI lineage: Eukaryota > Metazoa > Arthropoda > Insecta > Diptera > Syrphidae > Eristalis > Eristalis pertinax. Next base: position 31,221,791 of record OU026149.1, read on the forward strand.
ACTGTAACATTAAGTTCCAAAGTTTGTTTTTTGCTTAAAAAATGCGTACATTTTTGTAAATTTCAAAGTCCCAACTTTGAGCTAACGGTCCAACGAAACGGATCATCAAAAGTCAACAAAATGTTGGCTTTATGGGTTCAAATAAGCCTATACCATTTACTTTTTCTTGGCGGGACCACTGTCCGGCGGTAGAGCACGACTTAGGAAAGCGGTGGTAGAATGCAAGCTCCTACACCACAGACAAGTTCTTGTAAGCAGGACAACTAGGTCAGCTTATGTATACTACGTGTGCGATTCTTTACATGTACCCCAACTAGTTGCTGCCAATGCCCGATGTCCTTGGCTAGCTTATAGAGGAAATGAGTGATACATATTTGCCCCAAATTTTCTAAAATCCTGTTAGTCCTACAATCGATCAAAAAACAAATTTATTCCCCCACAAGAAATGCACAGCCGCACCCGAAATAAAACAATTAACTCCCAGACATCATACCCTTATCAGCCCCCCATCTACCGCATCAAACACAGTCAGCCGAAAACAAGGACGAATTTCTTTAAAACTGAACAATCTTAAAAAGTGCCCTAAAATGAAGTCCCACAGCCGAGTCGAGTACACACTTTCCACAGTCGGCCGCCCCCCAAAACTTGTCCCAATTAACTAACGACACCCATTTCAAGCAACACACAGTCGCAATCAGAAAAACCGGATTGCCAGGATCTTCCTGATAGGAGTTTAAGTCGTAATGAGTGACCACCCGCTGACTTCTGGGTGTCAAATTGGATGGAACATGGATGGGTGTGATGTCGACGCCTCAATTACATGAAATTTCGCCCATCTTGGGTGAAGGTGAAGCGTTCGTTTTTTTTTCCTTTCCCCCTATTTTTCTGCTGTCATTCTTTGCGAGACACCGCGGGGTGGCTATTTAGTAGCAACACGAAAATCGATGAATGCTTCTTTTTTGGATTCACCGATGCCAGGGTGTGTGGATTGTTCATTCTATGCTGGGGCTGTGTAGGGCAGACTCACGACTGTCGGAGCCAACACAGAAGGGGTGCCCGAGATTACCAATTCCCCTCCTGACGTTTAATTGAGGTGCTTCCATTCAAAATTGGCGTGTATCAGTGCAACTTCACACATAAGAGCTGCACACCCCCGCCAAGGAGTCCAAACACTATTATGGATAACAGAACGGTCGTCTAAAAGAGCGCCCCTAATCGCATTTGCTGCAATCACTTGTAACGATAACGGCTCCAGAGTGTCTCCATCCATTTCGCTGGGCAGTCTCTTTTCATGGCCATGATCCTTTAACCGAGCACATTCATTTATTCGGGTCGAGTTGCAGCCGGCAACTGCGAGCAACCCGACACCGGACCACGACAGATTCCTAGAAAACTAATCCAATATTGAAAGCCACTCCACATACTGCTGAAGTGACCATTTGGTGGCATTCATGTGTGCTAGGGCGATGACAACGGCAACAACGCCACCGGGATAGACAGCGGGTACGGGCGATGGCTACGAGGTGGACACACCGTGTGAACTTGCAGGAAAGGACCTCGCGCGGTCCAATGGGAAACTAAAATGAATTTATAGCTTCATAAATCAAAAACAATATTGTCGCATCCGAGGTTCGCTTCTCGACTCGGCTGGCCTCCTCCTCTTGCCCCACAGATGGCCGATGGGGAACCTGTGGAGATGCAGGGATATACTTTGGTGTCATCTCCTTGTGGTGATTGCAGGGAAAAGAGGACAAACAAAAAAAAAACTAATACGCCACCCACACACACGCGTAGCAACTGCTTGGGTGCTTTGCTGCAATTTATATCGGATGGCTGCGATAAAAATCGATCGTTGTCGTTGAAAACAAAAACAAGTCAACAGCGACGACGACAACGACGACGATGCTGTCGCATCCCTGCCAGCCTCCAGATGCCACGGCCACCCCCAAGCCGATTCGATTCACTTGTCATGTGTCCTTTTGCGTGCGAGAAATAGGAATTCAATCTTTGAGTTGGAGGCGATGGCGGCATGGAACAGGAAATCACGATGATATGACGACAACTTCAATGAAAAACGATCAATAGAGCAGAGAACCAGAGACAGAGAGAGAGAGAGAGCGACAGAGATGAAACGACAGAGAGCGCGGCATTCGCTGTGTGTGTAGTCACGACGACGACGTCAACGTCAGGAGGACCTTCCACGTATCCTATGCACTTCGCCGCTATCGACTATCAAGGCATCCTGCCTCCCATTTGAGAATGTCACATCCCATGAATGCTGATATGATGTATGCTTTATTCAATGGTGAAGCTTCGAACCGGTCCGTATCTTCGGTTTTGTGTCTACCAACACCGTTGATAATCCATCCCTGCGAGGGTAGATTCATTTGAAGGATTCCGTGGATGTGGCGTTTGTTCATTCTTGGCGCAAATGTGAACACGGTTTTAATGATTTTATTAATTATTTTTAAAGCGGCACCTGGACTGGTCCTGGACTGAGTGGGATCACGATGACGTCGCTCAGATTAAGATGTTGTTTTGTTCAATCATCATCATTCCGCCGATTGCGCTTCCCCCTAAGCGAACAAATTCATGAGGAGGCGGTCTTTGTTTTGCGAGAAGAGGTAAACGATGCTCTAAGGATGCAAGCTAAACGGGGATAACTTCGTTTATTTCGAGCAGAGACTGATCATGGATTTGTTGAGATAGGTGAAAGGATTGGGTTTTGGAGGTCTTCAGTTAGGTTGAACATGCAGCGTATGATATGCATCCCATGATTGAAAAGGGATGAAACCAATACCGTCTAACAATTGCCAAATATCGAGTCATACGAGAAGCGACATCATTTTATATATCACGCCATTGTTGAAGTGTCAAATTCCAGCCGTCGTTGCAGTCTTGCACAACGTGTTGAAATAATAATTGTTCGTTGAGAAAATGATGAACATATCGCGGAAAAACAACCACCGTGTTTGGTTGTCCTTATCCGCGGTCTCTAATGGACACGGGACCTAGTCATGTTTAGATTATCTATTTTTCATGTCTATGTAAGGCAACGTCCATATATTTTTTAGCAAAAGAAGCTAAGAAGTATTCTATCAAGATCGTACGATTTGATATCACTCGAATTATTTGGTTTAAAGGTGTGATAGGTACACATTCCGCACCACGATTCTGTACAAAATAAAAATACTGAAGATGTTGTATCTAGTCCTGTCCTAGGTTAGGTTAGGTTGGAGTTGCTGACTGCATGAGCAGACTTAGGCTAAAGCACGTCCATTATGGTAGCACACGGATTGACCACTCCTAATCTAGGAACCAGTTGGTGTTTACCAGTCCACGCATTAAGCGGTTTAGCTATCAGACTTACGCTACTTACTTCGCTCAGATTATAGCAGTAGTTGGCTAGAAGATGTGACTACCTACGACTTGCCAGAGCGCTGTGCGAGCGCGGAAGTTGATTTGTGGTCTCTACATCCTCTTCATCCATCCGGCGTGTATGCCAGTTCCGCAGTCCTAAGTGAAAGCCTGCTTAATCTAAAGAGACATAGTGATCGCTTAAGATATAGTGCTCGGCATATTCTTTTTGTTTTAGGGCAGCTGGTGCCTTCTAGCCATTTGTAATTGGTGGCTTTGATTGTGTGAGTCCTAAGAAGAATGTAGGCTATAGCTATCAGCTTAGAAGAGGTTATACCACACTTTGCCAGTTCATCGTCTTTGCAATTGGCTGGTAAAGCTATAGGAAAGTTTTTCAAAAAAAAAAACACATCAAATTCAGGAAAATGCATGAAATCTTTATTTGAATCTATAGTACGGTCCGTATAATTTAATGTTTGAAGATTATTTCATGCAAATGTTGACCCTGACTGCGCCTCAAATGCTCCATCCGCTTAGTCCAATTTTGGCATACTCTTTCCAACATTTCGGCCGGTATCTCACGAATAAATGCTTTAATGTTGTCTTCCAATGCGTCAATTGAAGCGGGCTTGTCTGTATAGATATGAGCTTTAACATGGCCCCACAAAAAATAGTCTAAAGGCGTTAAATCGCACGATCTAGGCGGCCAATTGACCGGTCCCGAACGTGAAATAAAATGTTCACCGAACTCGCCCCTCAATAAGTCCATTGTTGCGCGTGCTGTGTGGCATGTGGCACCGTCTTGTTGAAACCACATGTCATGCAAGTCAAGCTCTTGCATTTTGGGCAAAAAAAAGTTGGATATCTCATCTCACGGTAGCGCTCACCATTCACAATTACGTTACGATTCGCATCATCTTTGAAGAAGTACGGTCCAATGATGCCACCAGGCCATAAGCCGCACCAAACTGTGACTTTTTCTGGATGCATTGGTAGCTCTTGCAATGCTTCTGGCTGATATTCACTCCTAAATCGACAATTCTGCTTATTTACGTACCCATTGAGCCAAAAATGAGCTTCGTCGCTGAACACAATTGAACACAAATGAACTTTCTTAACAGAGCACGCACTTTGGTAATAAAATTCAATAATTTTGAAGTGTTGTTCGTTTGTAAGACGATTCATGGTTAAATTATAGACCAAACTGAAGATGTTTGATAGTGAAACAAAACACGAAACGTGCGTCAGCTGTTTAAATCAGTGTTGCCAAAAAGATAATAGCTAAAAAATCAAACTTTATATCACAATGTCGGACAGTGCCTCTATTATCGCAATGGTGTCTGCCTGGAAAACGCTACAGTGGTCGAGGAGCTTCTATGAGATAGCAATATTGAGGTCTTTGGAGTAGCAACATACACCGACCCATTCGTCCGTCTTCGAACTGTTTGTATAGATACGCAGGAGATCATCCAGCTTCTCAATGTCAGACATCCAGTCCGGTTTGGAAGTAATGCTGGTGGAAAATTTCTTCTCGAAGCTAGCGAAGATAGCTTGGGGTTGAGAAAGAAAGAGAAGAAAGAGAAGAAAGTTGAAATTGTTAAGAATGGTTCAGTGACCGATGTTGAGTTCGGACTCAGTCGGAGTGGTTTTCAATCTCCGGGTGGTGTTGGCTGCTACTTATTTACAGTCCTGGCATAAGTTCGGTTACAAGAATAAAACACTATAAAAAATAACAAGTGAACTAATTGCATTAATTTAGTAGACAACAATATTATTAAAAAATGGATTCACTCGAAATTACCGCATTTTGCTTTAACAAAAACATTGTGGTCAAAGGTCTGTAAAACGCCAAATAACGCCTTTCCAAACCCCTTTGGACATGACTCTTATTTTTACACTTAGCAGCTAAGCCATTCCGAAAACTGAGGATTTTAAATTAAAAACGTATTAATCGTTCCCGTCTTCACAATTGTGCATCACAGTTTCAGATTTTAGCCAGCAAAAGGCGCACAGTTATGTTTGTCTACAAAACCCCGCTTTATTTCCCAGACAATACTCGGCTTTACTTTGCTTTCGAAATAGAAAATAATGCCCAGTCTCAAAATTAAGCGACGTTGTCGTTGTTTTACCTCCAATTGTGAACATTTGTCTGAGGTCCTTATTGGACCCGAATTGTTGGTTTCTGTAAGCCCCAGTGTCAAGGTTTTCACTCTCTGGCACCCTATTAAATTCAAAAGAATAAAAACCGTGTTAACCCTTTTCGTCCCAATCATTGAACCGACACGCAAGTCACCTTTGACATCTGTAGCTCACATGACGATATCGCAGGGAAATGACAAAGTGTCACTGCTTTAAGCCCCCTGTCCATCCCTTCATTTCCGCCCTCACTATGCCGCAATGAAAGAATTCAATCCATCCCATACCTATCCACTGCATCCTGCCCCTCAAAGTGTCAAATCTCGCTCAGATTAAGAGTGAAAAACCTCACCAAGCGTCACATCTCTTCAAAATATTGCTACAATCACATGAGTTGTCCGTCCGGCCCACTCCAGGAATTGTTATCGTATCACTTCATAAACTTCTCATTCATGCCAAAACTTCAACCCTTCCTCCACATGACCATAAGACATTTCTATCTTCGCCAATCATCTGGACACTTTGTGCGGTCCGTTGTTCCACATATCTGAGGAGTGCCATATGCTTCCGCTACCGGACTGCATTTTTGACATTTGCTTTCACCAACGCCCACACACACACACACCCACGAGCACCCGGACAACATAACATGGGAAAAAGAAGCTCAGAAAATTGTTGAAAGATCACACTAATCAGCAAATACAGTGGGACAAACATCGCACTTCCACTGACAGCAAGGAAACGAACGGAAAAACTCCTGCAGCATCCACACCCAACATTCCGGCCGATTCGATTGCTCAAAAACCATCTAATCAAGCAATCATCCCTCAGTTTACACCCCATGGCAGGCAATTTATCCGAAAGGATTGACGAGGAAATGAGGAACAGACAAAAAAAAAAGAACAGTCCGCTAAGAAGGAGCCCGAGAGAAGGGTCAAGAAAAGTTGTCGTTGTCATACTTTAACGGAACCAGGATTAGAAAACAACTACACGGCGAGGGAGGGAAAAAAAACACAGAAAATTGAAATAAAGAAATGAGAGGAAGGCGAAACCAAAACACACATGCAAGTGAGTGAAATGAAACAACAACAACAAGTCCAAAGGGGAACCAACCACCCTCACCCAACACACTTTGTTGGAGCATCAAAGACAGGCAATGCCAAATAACGACAACTACCACCAAAAGGATCTACGAAATATTCATTTCTTCTTGTTCCCCTCCCCACCCTAATCCTCATCCTCACGTCCTCAAACTCATTCTCATTCTCAGACTCATCGTCGCTCCCACACTCCCCGCATTCGTCTGCTGCTGTGCGGTGTCGCATTCAACAAGCCAAGTTGTGTAAGCAGTCCCGTGGGGGTAGTCAACCTAAACTCGTGCATCTCGAGACGGAGGACGAAGAGAATGGCAACCAAATGAATTGGGTATGTCGCTCCGCGGTGTGAGGATGATGGGCAATGTGGGTGGACACAAAAGACAACAGGTTGCAATATCCGAAAAAAAGATGAGAAAAAAAAAGTAAAATGAAGATCCCGAAGTGAAGAGGAAAGGACGAGGATGAGACGTTACATTTCTCCTACGTTGGAGCAGCAGTCGCCTTTCATTCGAAGCAATTGCTGTGTGCGTGCTCGAAGGCTGTGTTGAAGGACTGGCTGGCTGTGTGAAGTTGGGGTAGTTGCTTGGATGTGCTGGTGAATGACAGTGGCGTAGGGAATAGATTTGCAGTGGCTTTATGGTGGGACATGTTTTACTTCAGGGTGTCGGATGAGAATGAGAAGTTCATAATGGTCGGAAGGGGACTTAAGTGAACTTAAGCAATCAAGTGAATAAACTGGAATGATACACCGTGACCATAATTGCCACTTCGTTAAGTTCCGTTAAGTTTCGTTAAGTTTCGTTGACTTACTGAAGCGAGCGAGAGTGAAACCAGTCACTCTCTGCGTGCTTAAGTGACACTTAGTCTAGAAGAAATTGTAATTTGCAATGTGTTCTTTGCAATATTGATGCAAGCTTATGTTAATAGCATTAAGTTGAACCTAGTTAGACCTTCACTTTGCAGCAGATATTTGCATGCAGATATCTTGCTGATAAAAATGTTGGCAACATCTTCGTAGCGCCATCGCCGTAGGACATCTATCTGATCTCAACTCCAGATCAATATCCTTCTTAGATGGGGACTAGCATAGATCGTAGGAAATGTTGAGGGCAGCCTATACGACTGCTGTCCCACAATGCCGACAAACTTCACATAGACCAGGTCACATAGAAAGTAGATCCAGGCTACAAACAGTCTGAGCTGTCTTCCAATTACATAGGAACCCAATTCCTGCAGTAAGCTGATGACAGTTTGAATAAAAGCTGGTTGCTTGCCTGTCCAGTGAAAATCTACATCCTTGCCACCGTTCGCAGATTAGCCTTACCAGCTTTATTCGTATCCCTCCTAGCCCGAGTCTGGACACGAAAAAAAAACTACCTTTACATCGCAAGCAATTCCCCTACAACTCTGTGCAGGTCCTTGGCGCATGACAACGCACATTCCCCTACGCACCCACACAGTCCCATGAGCCGAGAACACCGCCATAGGGACCGTATTCGCACATTGTAACCAGAATTCTTTCTGTGTGACCTGTTGCTAGAGGGGATAGCTTCACGTTCAAACAGTGTGTCGAATAAAAATGCAACAGGGCCAACTCATACACAGATGCTCCCCAATTTCACAAGGCAGCGCAATAGGACATGTCCCATTGCTGTTGCATTAGTATGGGTTACACATGGAAGTGCCGGCAATGACTGTGACTATCCAGAACCTATCGGGTTCCTCCTGCTTCCGGATAAGAGAAATCGAAGTACAGGAGGTGCAACCATAGCCACCACCGTTGGAAAAAATTGGATGAGGTGAATTGCGATTATGTTGGAGCCTCAGTTGGATAGTTGACGCGTCCCGAAACGGTTTGGCGTTCGCTCTCCTAAACTCTGAAACTCAGTTTAGGATCCAACTAAAGTGGTGTCAAGTGTGTGCCTCAGGGCTTGTTTGTCCTGAAGAACGATGCTGTTCAACTTGAGAGTGTGTGTTTTTTTCGTTTCGCGTGTTTCCTTGAAGTTGAGCAACTCATGGTAAGCAAAAAGACGAAGCAAAGTGATGAGTGAGTGAGAACCAGTCAACAGTGGCGGAAGTGCTCCAACCCATCGACCATAAGGTAAATAAAAGCAAACTGAAAGAAAAAAAAATCTCATCCATAAGAAATAAACGAATTGTATTATCCTTACCCATTACACTCCCATTAGAAATTCAGAAACACTTTCCCGCCCATTCGCGAACAGAGGTCCTCGAAGCGAATCCCCGTCGTCATCGTCGTAATCGTCGTCATGCAATCTGTTGAAATCACGTTTGGTCAATTTCGAATGCAGGACACGTTGTGATTAATTGCTCAATAAGAGGCAGATCGGGGTGGGGCTGCTGATGCTCACAGGCTGGTGCTCCCGTTGCCGCCTCGCGCACGAGTTTCTCTCGCCCACGCCACCGTTTGGGGTTGGCCCGCCATGAGTAGGAGATGTGAAAACCGAGCAGGAAAAAGGACTAGGGAAACACAGAATAAAACAAATTGATTCAATGTCTTCGGAAAGCATCTTGGGGAGGGTCTCGTTTTTCCGTTTTTCCATCGCACATCTCTCGGATGTGCCAGACAGCTTGGCAGCAGTAAGAAATGGATGAGCGAGAAGAAAACGCTGAAAAAAAAGGGAAAACCAAGAAAAAAATGTGCAGAGGGCAGGGAAGAGAGACAGAAAAAAGAACAGCAACTCGCTCGTAATCATGATTAATTGCAGGATAAATGAGTGCAGTTTTCTACTCGCGCTGTGAAAGAAAATATCCTCCTAAATAATTTACCAAGGGATGTCCTCACTCGCCCCGTGCGCTTCTGGACTCGGTCTTACTTTCTTCTTACTTGCATTACCCGATTGACTTTGAGGCGGATTGCGGTGGTGGTGGTGGCGGCACAGATGACTGCCGGCGTGTAGAGTTCCGCACTCACTTGCACTGTGAGTTCTTTCAGCCCGCTTCAGCTTCAGCTGCAGATCCATGCTTTGAGGACGAAATAAGTTTCACTTCACGACGTCGGCGAAGTGAAACTCGCTCGCTCCCGGCGAAAAGTGAATCCTCTGCTGTGAGAAGAGTTACTTCTTTTTCCTTGCTTCATCTTGCTCGTCTTGGGATGAATGAAAATTTCTGAAAGTTTTCTTCGCACTTCATAAAGTCCGCTGCCTGGTGCGTTCGTCCTTTCGCCCTCGCAACCAGGAGCTTATCCGACTAAAGTGCGCCCTTTAATCAGCTGATTGTCTGGATGCTTTTGGCTATTGTTGTTGTGTGTGGTGTTTGTCAGCTTTTTTACGTTCCACCATTTAACATCCTTATGACGGAGTCGCTTCGTCGTCGTCGTCCTCTTCCACCTCCTTCTGGCGCTGGTTCATCCTGCGCTCAACGGCGGCGGTGGCGGCAAGAGGAATTCCATCCAAAAGAAGATTAATTAAGAAAAATATGAAAATTGTTTTTGATTCATTACCCGCAGAATTTTTTATGAAATCCGCAGATAATTTCCCCTTTGACCAACTTCGAGTTCGGAAAAAAACGTCGCACTTGGTGTGGTTGGCGGTTGGATATGTCAGCTCAAGGGAAAAAACAAAAACGGCTTATAGTGCAGAAAATCACTCTTAATTTGGTCCTTTTGAGTGGTTTTGCAGTTTTTTGCTTGTCTACCGAAGTTAAGGGGAAACTTTTCACTGACCAAAGTCCCACTTGACCCGCGGCATCCCGAAGTTCATTCGTGAGAGGATTCCATTATCAGCAGTCTGACTTAAGTGAGATCCTATTTTACTTTTTGATTTTCATTAACTCGATTTTGTACGCGAGTGCGATTGAAGCTTTAAAAGTGATTTACTTCTAAGTTGTGTCTTGCTTTTGAAAACGGGCTCAAATTGGAGGTAACCAAAACCGATATTTTCTAGCTCGAGTTTTGAGACTTTCCTTAAAATGTGATAAAGTAGAGCAAGGATTGAACTCAGTTTATTTATTAATTTATTTAATAGCTACCATATAATTCAAATTATAGAGAAGCATAGTAGCCAGAGCATCAAGGCTAATGAGCTTAGTTAATTGTATACGCTTTCAATTAATTACCACTATCTCATTGAGTGTACGTCTTTTCTAATACTCTTTGGAAAAAAAGAAGAGCCACGTTGTCCGCTGTCGACATCTTATAGTCTAGCTCAATTCACATCACTAATCATAAGAAATGCCTACATACTTAACACGATCGTTAGCATATTTTCATCATTGGTGCCTAAGCTAGATATCAACTGGCAAAGTATTCCATCCGATCTCACTTCAAGCCAAATTTGAGCCGAGGCGCTATATAATGTGTTATTAGCACAAATTGCAGTATAGCTCCTTGTGATGAATGATGTCTTATGCCGTTCTAAAATCGATAAGAAAGTGATGCACATAGCTTACGATGCGGTTTGAGCCAGGATTTGTCTGAAAGTTAATATTTGGTCTACAGGCGATTTTCCTGGCCAGAAGTACCGATTAGTGCGAACATACAAACATCTTTAAACATTCACTGAATACGCTGGACAGGTAATGTCTATAGCTCTTGGAAGTGGTAGGCTGACCTTATTGGTGGATGGAACAACTTAATGTGCCCGCGGGTAACCCGTTTTTGTACAGCATCAATTTACTCACAGCGGTGGATATTTGAATTGATGTCTTGTATGATGATCTTGTTTTCGTGTGCCTTTGCTGCATTTCTACGCTTCTTCTTGTTCTGTGAAACATCTTATCGAGACGTCTATGCTCTAATCCATAAAATGAGTAATGGACAGCCTCATAGCTAAACCTCAAAAAACATATAAACCATGAATAGAGCATCCGCCCTTGCCTCGTAAAGATGCAGAAATAATATCTCTCATCATAATATTCAGTGGCCCGCATGATCCACTAAAGAATAAAACACGCTCGAAAGATCTCCAGGCCACTCAATCCTCCGCCATTAACTCTACCTCATCAGGAGTTTTGCCCAACCGCAACCAAGTGACTTTTTGGATTTTAACCACCTCGTCTTGGGTCTTCCTACCTGATGGAGTCGCATTCAAGGCACATCTTGGAAGTCGAGGCCCTTTTATTTTCCGTCCGAAGAAGGAGCAGCTCAACATTGAGTTCCTCGCGCACTGCCGTGTTTTTCACCCTACAGCCATACAGCGAGTAACTCCCACATAAGCACGAATAAATGTCATCCCCGCAACTTGTTTTCGCGATCTTATTCTTTCGGTCATTACGCAAATTGCCTGACCATAGATGAGAGTTGGAACAAATACTGAATAAAAAAACGTCTAACTTGGCTTTGACACCAAGTTCGGCCTTTCTGATTACAGACCTTCTAATCTGTATCAAAATTGACCCGACCTTGGCTTAGATCACCAGAAAAGTTAAACATTATATTTTTCTAGTAATAATAAAAAAATCAAATTTGTTTCATTTTCTTAGTTAAATTTGTTGTAAGTCTTATTGGCATACATATTTTTTTAATTTTGTCCGAGGTTTGTAAAAACGTGCAATGCGCATCATCGAAGAGATTAATTGATTTGCTTTGGTTGCACTAGGTATGCGAGACTACATCCCGCCTACATTCAAATCTGCCAATTCAGGTTCCAACATATTTGTTTGTAATTGAAGGTGATCATATTCATAAGACACTATGAGTACTGTTCGTGTTCGCTCACAGCCGTGTGAGGTTTTCAACAATTCAATTCTAAATATATTTGGTCTGTCTAATCTTATGTGTCCTCCTCTGGGCATCACAATGGCTCCAAACTGGCAAAATGGCTTCATCGAATTTCTCCAAACCTCCGAGGTTATGCCATACATTGTCGGAGTATCAAATGCTAGCGATTTATATCAGGTCGTTAAACCGAACAAGCCTACAGCACTGAATGATTTAATTTTTAAATTTCATAATATTATATGACAAAACAATTGTGGTAATCTGACAAAGAGCTATATATTCAATATAAATATTTGTAACGACATTTGAAAACACTCGGTGGAAGCAGTATTCAGTAATAGTTCATCCAGACCTCGCAATTTCGTTTGGTTTGGAACGTAGCATAACTCAATAGCTTATTGGAGGTATTTTGTATAGCCTAGTACCGAATTTACACACGATCTGGTCTCACCGTGATCAGTCAATGCCCTTAGTCCTTTACATACATAAACATCACTTTCTTAAGTTCATCGGCAGAACTCCAAAATGGACCTCCAGACTGCGCTTATAGTTATGAGTAGAAGTCACAATTCTATCTTGTGGCATTACTCCAATATGCTGGTGGATATAGTAATTTGTATATACAGCAAGGTACGATGAGCACGGTTTTTAGCAAATTGTTTTGATAACCTGGCTGTATTCTTTATTCGTTGTTTGGTACAACCTCCATTGGGTTTTTAACATTTATCAGAACTTAGTTTGGAATATTTTCCAATCAGTCAGGGCATATCTCTGAATCTATTTCTATAACTTTCTTGCCACTTTTAATGCAGCGATAGCGCACATCATAATTAACATTGTAGGCAATGCCAAAGTGATGATTCCAATCAGGAGCCTTTCGAACTCCTTCAATGTTGTGTTGCCTAGTTGAAGGACATCCTGTTGCTACAGTCTCCTCGCCTTTTTTGAATTCAACCTTTTACCACATTTTGTACGACTGCGAACTGAAGCTGCACATGACAAAGGGTTATTGTCTGAATGAAGAGGTTTTTTTGAAGTGTCTTGAACACTCATCTGTCCCGCCGTATTCATATTTGTTTTTATGGTTGGTTTTCGTTTTCAACGCCTTACCTTATTTACTCAAAATGAGAAAGTTGCGACGACTTCTATTTTGGGTGCACAGATGCAATTTCCGTCACGAACATTTTGTAAAATGCACGGCCTTTCGTTCTGAGTTCGACATAAAACTGTAGGTCCCTTGCACTCTTGATAGCACAGCAGCATCCACAGCACGAGTGCTTCCAGCAGAAGCTAGACCCATGTCCATCTCGGAGTGGACTCATACTAATAAAAAAAATGTGATGTAATTTTCATAAAACACGGAACATCTGTCATTTGTTACTTTATGGCAATTTTTTTTAATTGGCTGGTGTAGGATTTTGCTGAATTGACTTGGGAATTAACTGTTACATGATGGATGAGACAGACATCACTGCTGGTGTTCCTCAATTCAAATGATTGAGATGACTTTGTCTGTTTTTGCCATCATTTCGTGACATTGTCGATTGTGGCACGTGACACATTTCTCATCGCCAATGATGGACTGTTTCAGAATAAGTGCCGTACCGCAAATGTGTGCATCATAAACCCCTGCCAAACTATTCTAAGAACTTCATGCAATTTTTGAGATCGAGATCTTCAGCATATATTTTTCAACAAGAAAGTTATTTAGTTAGTTACTGCACCTCGAGTACTTATTTGTAAGGAGTTATCTGATTTTGTTGAAAATGTCTATAACATAAGTAGCCGGGCATGAATTGTTATGGTCCACGAGGTGATTAATACAATTCTGTGCTGCAATAAGACATTACTGACAAATAACAGACAATGCTGTTATTGTGCGTCGTAAACCTTTACAACGCATTTTTAGAGTATTGCGGCATCCCATCAACAGAAGTAGCATTACCTCGACGCTGTCGTTACTCGTAAACTCAAAAATTACCCGATGTATCCAACAAAAAGAAACGGCTGCCTACGGGTGGGCAATGCAAATTTTGTAGAATTAATCACCGCTAATGCAATTAAAAATATTTTATTTATCACAATAGAAGGACGGTTTCATTGCTAAAAGTTTGTTCATTCTTTTGTTCTTCTCTTTTAGAACAGCAAACCAAAATTATACATATATATATAAACAAAAAAAAATAAAGCGAACCAGGACTCTGTCACCGCAACAGAACAAATGCAAATGACTGTATGATAATCAGCAAACATGACAGTTCCCGTCTCTGAATTTGAGTGACGTTCTCATGCGTACGGAATGTCCCTGAACCAGAAACGCTTGTAAATAACATTTCCGGTGATTTCATTAGTCCCACTGCGGGCAACTTCTGTTCGCTTTGAGCTCCCAGACAGGAAGGACCTGTGTGCAGTTGGTGTTTTTCATTTCATTTTCTGCTGTTTTTTGAAAGTTGAGCTTTTCGTTGAAAACAACCAATTTTCGGGGGACAATTCGATTAGTGAGTGACCACACATGTATGTCTGGTAATCATCTGCAGTGTATCCATTTCCCCCATTTAATCGGGTTTTCACTTCAAAAAGAAAAAACCCAACAACAAATGGCCGCCCAGGAAATCTGACAACACTCAAAACCCAGAGAAGGATTTATTTATTTGCTGAGGTTTTGAACATTCTTGTCAAAAAAAGCGACACATACCGGGAAATGCAATTGGTTTGGCTACAGTTACTGCCAGCAGTGGAATTTGCATTTTTTTTTTCTCGCTCGTCCTCGTTCCACTCGTAGAACAGATGCTTTTTGTGTGGTTTAAGGACCCCACTCCTGTGAGTGTGTGTACTTATTCGAGTTGAATTTTTGGCTAAATGTCAGTTTTTAACAACATCTGCCGCATTTGCAAAAACGTAATTCGCTAAAAATCCATGCGGAAGGGCATAATGCGAAAATTGTTGAACAACAAGAACTACAGCAGAAAACTGATTAACCGAAGTGACTGGGAAACTCACACACCCGCATGCAATGCACGCCCACACACAGCTGCTTCGCCCCCAACATCTCGACGACATTTATCCATAATAGGGTGCAGACATTTGCTGGATGAAAAAAAAGATGAACAGTGGGGGTGGTAAAACCGAGGGGGAAACACTCTGCCCTGCAGGTATACACGAAGGCGGACGCACACAAAAAAATCATAAAAATAAAATCCCTGGACACGAGAAATTATTATTACAATAATAAAATAAAGTCTGAAGGGTGGCGGTGGTGGTAGCGGCAGCGGCAGCGGCAGACGATAGCTGCTGAGTGATGATCGTTCGTATTCCGAGGCAGCTGAAGCGGCAAAAGAATGTCAATTCAACCCCTCTGGAGAGTCCCATGAATGGGACAGTGAATGGGAGTTCTTGAGGCAGCATCTTTTTTCTCCTTCGTAAAACAAAATCTTATAACTTAATTTGGGCATTAGAAGCGATCCAATATTCCTATGAAAATATTATTACAACACTTTCGCATGCTGAACATCTAGGTAAAGGTTGTCTGCCTTGGGGTAGAGATGGAATGCTGCGTAGTAATAGATGGTGAGGGTGTTTCTTTTGGCTTCTCATGGGCTTGTCTTTGTAAAGAAATTGAATATATCAAGACTTTATTTGATTATTTGGATTTTTTTTTGTATTTCGTGTGGATAATATGAGTGTAGTTCATGCGAGTAGTTTGTTTACCATTTGACCTGAGAAATGGATGTAAACGGCTGATAACTTGTATAATGATACGGAAAAGCAATGTGTTTTTAGGATTTGAAGTTAAATAGGGTAACATTGAATTCGCAGACGCTATTGTGCAAATTAGTCTCAATTTAATATAAATGTGAAGGTCTTGTCTACCAAAAACTGATCTTCGCTTTCTTATCATGTCAACGACCCATGGAGGGTCTGTGCACGCTGCTTCTAGTCATTAAGGGCAAATGTCTTGCGGCAAATGTCTTGCGTCTGCGATAACGTGGTCTTTATACCGCAGTTTCGGTCTGCCGCTCCTTCTCGAAGCAAGAGGCTGGGATTCACTCTATGTGGCCAAGCCAGTGCAGTCGACGAATTTTTGCCTTAGGGGCTACATCCACATCTTGGTACAGCTCTTGGTGCAATACGCTCTACAGGACCTTGTAGGCGCTGATCCTGATCCTTGGGCAGGGTATAACTCTGTAGTTATTGCAAGAGGTAGGACCGCCTTTTTTGTAGGGCATTTGGAGCTGACATTCCAGACGTCGAGCATGCGTTCGTC
Organism: Eristalis pertinax; assembly: GCA_907269125.1. Lineage (NCBI taxonomy): Eukaryota > Metazoa > Arthropoda > Insecta > Diptera > Syrphidae > Eristalis > Eristalis pertinax. The sequence continues at coordinate 31,238,325 of OU026149.1, forward strand.
TTCCCAAATTCTGCATATGGTGCAATAGAGCTCTGATGGTAAACCTGGGTGCCCTTTCTTTTTAAGGTTGAACTATTGCATCTTGAAAATTGGACTAATCGTGTCCCAACAAGACCCCAGAAGTCTGTTATGGTTTACAGAAACATGGACTCTGGAGTCGGGGCTGGATTCTTTGAACCAAACACGGACCTATGTGTTCTACAGTGTTCGAAGCCAAAATCCACGCCATCGAGATCTGCCATCCTCAAAGGTATTAAGGGTGCTAGAATTATAATCTTCTCAGACAGTCAAGCAGCACTTAAGGCACTATCGTCCAGCTTAATAGACTCCAAATTCCAAAACAGTACGACGCAGAACAGTCCCTTGCAAGAGACAACAAAGTGAAGATCGACTGGGTCCCTGGACACAGAGGGATTGCAGGTAACGAATCAGCAGATAAGCTCGTCGAGGTGGGTTCTAAATCTGCGTTTATAGCTCCCGAACCGTACTGCAATGTCAACTGGTTAGCAGCTACAACGCTGAATAACGAATGGGTAAACAAACTTCGTTTAGACAAATATACCAATGGTGATGGCCTAAGCAATCCAAATGTCTAATCAGGCCTTATTCGTGTACGGAAATACTCTGCCTCAACAAGAGAAGTATTATAATGGCCTAAACTACCACTTTGATAAAATAAGCATGTACCAAGACAAAGTTTGTTGGCTTTGCCTGGAAGAGGGCGAGCTATCCGACCACATTTTAAGTGAATTTCCGGCACTAATCTGGTTAAGGAAACGCATCTTCCATAGGGGGATACTCACTTCAGTAGAATTAAAGAATTCCACTACAAAGAACATGCTATCTTTCATAAGGGAAGTAGTACGTCTATTTTGCTCCATTTTCCTTAATTAACTGCATTAACTCGAAACAATACATGTCTTCAGGTCATGTCCTCAGCATGAACTGCTACGGATGTGATCACATAATTACTCAACTGATCCAGAAAGAGTGCGTGAACGATAGCAATCGGTATATGTGCGGGCGATTGTCTGACAAAGACTTTGCCTTCGGTGTGCATTCGCACTTTATAAGAGGGCATGATTGTACTTCTTTAAACTCTCATACACACGCACAAGCTTAGCACTCTCAAAGCCAAGATCATTCAGAGAACCCAGTCTCAAGTTTTGCTTATAATAAGCAGCTGTTGTTGACCTTATGATGTTAATTTTGCAGTGTTCATGCGAAGCTTAACAACTATTGCAAATGCATCTCATGTACTGCGCACCATCCTTGTTCGAAAAACGTTTGGCTTGATAACCTCCGTATGCATACATTGGTTCACCTCCCAACGGATGTGACCTCCCACCGGATGTGAAGACTATCCGGAGGGTCGCCGTGAAGAGGCTCTATGTCAACTTGACCTGCGCAATAATACGGATCGTTGTTGGCATCCCTCCAAGTGAGGAGCAATCAACAACTTTGCCCTGTATGTCCTGTATTAAATCTATTAAATTTATATTTATTTCCTCCATAACCCCTCTTCAGTTCTGCAATATCGTCGACTTCATAGACTAATCCATCGTTTTAGTTAATTATTCAAAAAGACTCAGATGTTTGTGAGCTGATTTCTGACACTGTTTGGTATCAATCCTAAGTCCATAAGCGTATACTTGGAGATGTTCCGATTTGCTTATGGCTACCGAGTCGAACGAATGAAGCATTTTGTAAGATTTCTTACAACAGAGCAACAAACTGCACGTTTGTCAAGAGACGCAGAGTCAAATTGAATAGATTCGAAAATGTCAGGTAGAGTCTGGAAACGTTTAGCACTCGTGATACAATTGTTTTTTGAATCTTTTGTCGGTTTCAATGAGCATGGATTTTTGATTTGATGAGCAAATCTGTCCTTGTACTTGGCCGGCTACAGACTGTCGGCTGGCTAAATAGACTTTGAATCAGAAGATCTGTTATAGTACATATCGTGTCGGCGATTAATGAACACATAACTCCCTGACTTCGAGAACGTCGCAACTTATTCTATAATCAACCGCACCCTTTCCGAATACGTTTACATTTTCAATGCCAAACGAACCCGATTATAAACCGAAGATGAACATACTGTCTCTCACTCAAAAGCCGACACAGCGAACATTTCTTCTTCGTTGTTCCATCCAACAGCAGCATACAACGACCATCCTGAAAATGCAAATGAACATGTTCCAAAGAAGCATAAAAGGAAAACCCAGTGCGGCGGCAAGGTCCTGCACCCATAACTCAGAACGCATTTGCATTTGTTTCACAGCAGCTCTTCCCTGCCTCTGCTGCCGAACCCAACCACCCCGATAGGGAGGGCAGCGAAAAAATCTGTAACAAGTGGCAGAAGAGCAAGACTGGCGGCAAAAAAAAGAAGAACAATATCAGACAAAAGGATATGCAACCAAAGGAATGCTAAATCATGGTCCAGCCGAAGACTCTGTTGAATATAATTGCTGTCCTCGCACAGCGAAAATCCCCTTTCATTTTTTTACATTTTTTTTTTATTCACTTAACAGTCCTTTTGAATTGGCTCTTGAACCCAATCCCCGGGAATGGTGGTCCCCACCAGCAGGACAGGAAACGAAACGAATCGTAAAAAGTCACCGTCGACTGCATGTAACCAACCCACCTTCAGAGCAACACTCAAAATTGCCTCTGTTAAGGTTCCGATCGTGGTGCGACGAAAAAAAAAAATTAAATAAAATAAAAGGAGCAATAATATCGGGCAGCGAGAGGACAAGAGGATACACCGCGGCGAAAACGATAGAGTCACGTGTTGCCATTTAAGTGCGGACGTGCAAAATGAGCCATTTACAGTCGAATATCCTTCGAGTACCGTCACCCACCACGGACACACACACAGCACACAAAAGGATTGAAGATGAGTGCCAGGGAGAGCAAAGTGAGTCGCCAGACCCGCCAGACTCGCCAGACTTGACTGCTGGTTACTGGTTGCTGGTTAGCAACAGAATTATCAAAGCGGGTGTCATACCACGAAATATGCTCCCACAACCGGCAATTGTGTCCTGGTACGTATGGCAATAGCGTTCGCACGAAGAACTACGAAAGAGGGAGAAATGAAAGTGTCCGCGTAATGGGAAGGAAATTCGCCACTAAGGAGGTTCGAAGGGATAGAAAAATGCTCTCGACAAACCCCCCCACCCCACCCAGCAGGGACAAGAGTCGGATAGAAAGGGCAGAGCAACGAAAAAAAGAAAGAAAGAAAAACACGAAACGGAAAACAGTGACGCCATACAATTTTTATGAATTTCAATTTCGTAGCGCTTAATTGCACCCAAGACCGCAATCTTTTCAACTTTTAGCACTCCATTTAGAGAGACCTTTGTTTCGCGGGGTCGGCGTCAGTGGCGGGGGTTCGGCGGGGATTGTGTCTGTGAAACAAAGTCCGAGAGAAAGAATTGAAATTGGATCTGCTTGGGCTGATGAGGAGTAGTCCTTTGCCTGAACACAACTGCGGTCTGGTTAACTGATTTAAGGTTGACTCCATGTGCGTTTACGACTGGTTGAGGCTATGGGCAATCTGTTGGAACACATTTTGTCTGGGATTATGTGATTTTTCTATTTTGTCTACTTTCGCCTTCATTTAAGGGACGTTTTTCTGGGCAGGCGGTCTATTCAATCAGGCTTTTGGGATTTTCTGATCCAAATCTCTGTCACTTGCAATGATGGAGTGACCATGTTAACAAGTCTCAATTGAGTACTTTCATTTGTAATTGTTTTATAAGGAAGACGTCAACGATAATTTCAATGAACTGAGAATAGGAACAGTTTGGCGAGCGTTTATAACATAAAAAATTATTTGGTTGTAGGTACTTACATTACTGGTCACAGTGAAATGGCTAAGAGATATTCTTCGATTCCTTAATGACGCTTCTGGCTGCTGTTCAAATCAGCATAATCATTCAGTAGCTTTCCACATTCAATCAAGAAAGGGATGAGAATGGAAACATTTATCGACCACGGTCCAGGGGTCAAAAACGAATTGTTTTCAACCGAAGTATGTCCGTTCTTTATCAAACCAAAGCCGGTGACATTGATAACTTCGACTGACCGTATTACAAATGTGTACCACTTGACGTTGATTAGTGGATCCAACGTGTTTGCACTACATGCGGTGGGAGTAAATATTGTACAGCCCCGTAGAGGGCCAGTGGTTAGCCTCTACAGCAACCACTCTCGTTGTGCGTGCTTTTGTTCTATTAAGAGTGAAAGGGTCCTACAGTTTTATGCCAACTCCGAATAGCGAAGTTTGATAAGCTTTTTCTAGACGAACAGTTGTTATTCTTTGAGCATTGCCAGTGAAAATTATTTTTGTCGTACTGGGATTCGAACCTAGACACTGTAATTACAAGCGCGTTGGAGTCGACTCTCTGCTCTGCATTGCAACAAAGACCACAAGTCGTACAAGGAGTTCTCTAACATAATCACTAGCTGTTGAGACCATTTTTGCTATTTCTCTCATCTATTCCCTCTCAGAGTTTTAACAAACACAATTGAGGAGAAAATGTCAGAGATTGTTTGTCAAAACTTAATTTTAAGTTTTAAGTCGAAATTTGAATATAGACCTTGATATCTTCCACTCTACATGTTTTTTTTATCCTTTTTTCCCATTTTACCAAAGTTACCCATTCTAGTCATACCACTAAGTTGAATCCCACATACCAGATCATGGCAGATAGTCACTTGATTAGATTGTAATCTCCTGATCTTACCAAATCAGACGAGCAGCATTTGAGTACAATATTGTGCAAGTAAAGAAAATATTAGCCACAGAGACAGGGTGCTCCAAAGCCGAATTATTCGTGATAATTAAACTCTCAGCTTGAACTTAGCTCAAACAAATTGAGACCATTTCGAAGCACATATGTAAGAAACGTACAAAGTTGATAGAAACCGGCAGAATTTCGCTCAGATCCTGAAGTCTGAAGAAGAAAATTAGAAGTACCTCATTTCATAGAGACGTCGCAGGCGCTCTACGGTCAACTCCGTCAGATGCTCTGACGGTTATGCTACATCATCTGCATTTTGATATACATGAAACATGGGAAACATTACAACACAAAGCGTCATCAGCCTCAATGGGTCTGGATGCTGGACATCGAAACCATATGGTCATAGCACTATCCTTGATCTCATCGCACCCCCTATAGACTATACGGCCCTCAGACTAATTCATCGAACGGCTTTGAAACTATAATCTCAGAAAGAATGGAATGGCACAGAGGGCAGATGTGCAGGGATCTTAAGTGGAAAATCTACACTGACGTCTCTAAGATAGGGAGATTTACAAAAAATTGATGCTGCATATTTCCTAAAATAATTTACTTTGGAAACTAAATTTATACATGTTTTAAAGGGCATATATTGGCCCTCCAAACTGCATCAACAGTATTTTTTCATTCTGCTTACCAATTTTTTAGAATTTAACGTTTTGACGAGGGGGACATTTCAATGTTTGGTGGAATGTGAGAGGCTCCAACTTTTTTGGAAAAACTAAAAGTATTCTTTATCGATGATGCAAAAACTAAAAATCACTTTCAATCCCTTTGGGTGAACGAGGCGTTTAAGTGGAGCTATGTTTTGATTTCAGTGGTGGCCCGTGGCGTTGTAAGTATGTACGTCGACTCCTACGCATTCGGACCTACATGTCTAGGTTCGATTCCTGATACGACAGGAAATACTTTTCACGGCCCCACCTCTTTCGAGTCACTGACAATGCTCAAAGAGTATAACTGTCTAGAAAAAGCTTCTCAAACTTGGCCGTTCGGAGTCGGCATAAAACTGTAGGTCCCTTCCACTCGTGATAGAACAATAGCACGCACAACACGAGTGGTTGCTGAGATGCTAGGCTCTGGTCCTCTACGGGCTGTAGCGCCACCCAATTATTATTAATTAATTATTATTATGTTTTGATTTCTCTTTCAATGCATGTATTGTCCAAATTCAAAGAATTTTTTATTATTGTGAATTATAAGACTTATGGTGATGAAATTTGTATTATTAATATTTATATATGATATAATTATTTTATTGCGACGTCATATAATACGTGTCCGATGCACATGTCGCTATGGGCATAGAAGTAGGAAGTGACTGTGTCACTTGTACTATGTTCCGAATTTCATTAAGATCGTTTCACGGTCTCTAAAGTTACCGATTTATTTCCAACTCGGTACTACGGTGTGCCGGTGTGTTCCTTCCATTTCCAAAGCCTTCAGACTGCCAGACAATTGGCGGTACTATTTTCTAGTGTATCCCTTATTTGTGTTCAAGTTCACAGTGGCATCCCAGGCAATGAGAAGGCCGATGAACTAGCTCGCTTGCAGAAGAGGTGCACATCCCACTACAAGCAGTCAAGGCCAACATCTCAAACATCTGTCACACTTCCTTGAAATACAGCAAACCTTAGATGCGCTCGGTTGCAAACTGATCAACAAGAGAAGTCCTTCGGCGAACTCGTCATGTTGTTGCTAGATTGGTGGCAGTCAGCGCAGAATACTGACCGATAGGAAATCATGTCGTCATACAGAACACAGCCTGTCCTGTCATACAGAACACCGACTGTCCGGCTCTTCCTAGTGTCATACAACGAGCAATTGGTAGACCCTTTTCAACGCGCTTGATGAGATCTCTGCAAAGGATATTAAGCAGCTAATGGTCTTCTTAAATACTTCATTTTGGATTTAGAGATGCCTCAAAATTTGCCTTATAAATGAAATAACAGAGCTGTGGCAACAAAAAAGGCACATAGTCTTATTTAGTTTCTCACCGAACCACCTACTACACCTCTACCTATCTCTTTTCAAATGAAGCCCGGACCCAACTGCCTCAATAATGCCACTACCTTTATTCTTGCAATTGCCATGATCACTTCCCTCGGGCAATACCCTTGCTTGCTCCACTGTTCCGGATCAAATCTAAAATTCATAAATCTCCCTCATCCACGTAAACCCTGTTTTCTTTCCCGTTTTTTTTGTGTTTTTTTTAAATTTGAAAGGAAAAGCCCCAATTCAAATGCAACCCCAATCGTCGCGAAGTTGAAGGAAGACGAATTTTAATTTCTGACAAACAAATGCTACTACCGGCATCGCCGCCGCCGCCGCTGTCAACCTCCTAATTTTAAATTTCCTGTCATAACAATCTTTTCCCGATAACGGACAATAACATTGACTACAACACAAACGGACAAAAAAAATGTGAAGAAAAACCCCCCCAAAGACACAACTTTCAGAGAAGTACACAAATTTCGTCCTTCAGCAAATTAAATTGCTAAAAAGGACACAAAAACCGTTTGCCACCCCAAAATTTCATCACTTGCACCACTGAGCTATAAAAGTCACCCCTAAAACGTTTCGTTAGGTTTTTTTTTGCATTTGCTGTGTAAATTTAAAATTTAAATTCACAAAAGAAAAACAAGTAATCGATCCACGATGAGTACTTTGAGTATTTCAAAGTGTCAGCGGGATGCTGCTTCATCGCAATTCAACTCTCCCCACCCGTCGAATGAGACGGCCTCGGCGCGCTGTCTTGAAAGAACAATGAGAACTTAAACGCCAAGTTGGAATCCCCAAATACACGAACGAGTACGTGTGTCTGCGTGCTCGTTCATCATTCATTTGCCAAATGAAGTCATCGCGCTGAGCACCGAAAAGTTTTACACATCCCCACGTCAACTTTCACCCCGCTGTAGCTCCTTTTTGCAAGCGCGAGACACACACACAAAGCAACAACAAAAAGGTTCAAGAAGCAAATGAACCCTTCCCTCATCCCCACCCCCCACCGAACGACCCACCGACACACGGGTGTCTCCTTAGCTACTTGGACTTTTAGCGGAGGAGGTGAAAAACAAAGTGGACTAGCGAATGGCTAATTTAAATTCCGCTGGGGATACCAGAGGGATATTAATTACAAAAGCCATTCATTAATTTTAATTGCATTACATTGGGTCAAGTACCCGCCACCGCCGTGGGCCATAAATATTGGTGGGACACTGCCACCAGGAGGCACACAGTCAAACAAACAAGCGAACGAGCAGGACCGACTCAAGACCTTCTGGCAAAAGGGGATGCACAAGGGGACGTTCTTGATTTTTGGAATGGACTTCCATGGAATGGAGATGTGGCACCGCTGATGCAGTGGCAGATGAGTCTGACGGTGGTGGGCTAATAGACTCGTGCAACGATTTCATTGACTGCTGAGAGAAGTAATAGCCATCGTCTGAGATCGCTCGTGTTTACCTCTCGCACACAGTGGGGCCCAAGCAATGATTTGATGCAAATGGACTGGGGAATTCGTTCATCTTAAATGTCACCGCAAAACTGTGGTTGAAGTGAGTGTGAGTTGAAACAAAGTTAGTCTTAGACCTCATTTCTTGATGCTGCTTCACAAGAGACATTCACCCGCATCAACATGTGACCAAAAAGCCAAGCTGAGCTGAGCACAAAGATCATTACTTGGTGGTGTTCATATAGCCGCACCTTGATGTGGTAGATGGCTTAATATAAAAGGAAACCTTCCCCCAGTCTCCGACCGTCTCAGGTCACAATACGACTTACTGCGAATGTTTCATCGATAAAGCGTAATTTTAAGTGACGCGCTTTGCTCATATTTGTCTGTGGCCAATTCAAGCTGATGCTAAACCGTGTGCTAGATCGTCGCGCTGCCTATCCTCATCAACGATTTCGGCTCCATTGGCTGTTCGTGGATCAACTACTGTCAGCCTCCACTCTACGACAACTGCTCTACAAGCCAAAACTGAATGTCTTGTTCAAAATTGACCACAACTCATTCGCATTCCTGCTTCCACCAAAGACAGCTCCCATCAAAAACCAAATTAGCAGCCATCCTCCACGCAAACACTCACTGATCGACGGCACTGTTCAGCAGGCACTTCAGCACCCTCAGACGAAGTAGCACGTGGTTAACTAACTGGCTATTGGGTAATTTTCTTTCGTTTTCTTTAATTTTCCTTACTTTTCCCCACCCCACCCTCGACTTCGGCTTACGGAGTCCTTTCCGAATGTCCTTTCATTAAAGTTCGAAAGGGGTTCATTACATAACAGACCAAAGGCAACGTCAACAACAACAACAGAAGGAGACAAAAAAGGCAGCCAACAAAATCTTAAAGGACCCGAGAATTCTCCTTTTAAAATTTACTGGCGCTCGGGTGAGAGTGGATGATTCTTTTTCTTCATATTACTGGACCTCCCCGCCTTCGGGAGCATACCGACAAAGGAAGAGCCAAACGGATGTGACGGAATCGGGTGCGCTGCTGCTGCTGTTGCAAACGGGCGCACACCCTCCACCACGGGACTGATGGCGAAATAAGTCTTGTTAATGTTACACCCGCTGTCAGTCGAGAACGAATTAATGAAAAATTTATTGGAATCGAAAGCGAGGACCTGCGTCTAATGGCATAATTTTCAATAAAGGATTTATACGTCCCCGTACCTTTAACTACACCTCCTCAAACACACACACACCCTTCCTCGGGTCGCCTTAAATCCACCTTAAAGCAGCCGAAAATCCGCCCAAAAAAAAAAATCGTTTCCGACTAATATCGATAAGCCCCGATAAATGCAATAATAATTACATCCTTGTAAGGATGAATAGAATCAGACATCTCTGTCGTTTGAAGGGGCTCCCGGATGGCCTGGAAGGGGGATTTTTCTGAGTCTACCTTTGGATTTTCGGTCTCGCATGTGCTTCTCCTGGTGGGCGTGTGTGCGTGCCAGCCGCATCCTTAAACGTAAACCATTTGGGAATACATTTTTTTTCCCTCTTCGACTGGTTGCGCCACAATTCAGTGAGGAAGAAATAAATCCGAGGAAATCTCGTATCTGTTGAATCCACTTTTGCGTGATTGAGCTTTTAGGTGGCACACATACGCATAGGCCACCGCACTGGGGGCGGCGGAGGGTTTCAATGACAAATCTCCGATTGAAGATGTCACTTGGAAGTGATACGAATATTGGGTAATTCGATACAGTCAAATGGCATCACATCAGAAGTGAACTTTTCGGTTTGGAACTGAGGACAGATTGAGGGCTGAATTAGAATGATGATGGATTTGGGGTGGCGGCATGTACTCTGAAGGGGGAGCGGGGGAGTTTTAATTCTTTCGCATGATTACGGTCAGGCTACTTTGGGACTATTGATTGGTGATTTGTTCGCCTTTCTTTCAACGCACTTTGCCACAGATCAGAGTTCATTTGATGTCCCCAAGGTAATCGCACTGATTAAGGGGACGCTGAAAGGGTGGAAGTGAGAGGAAAACTCTGGATGATGGGCAGTGAATGAATTTAGCATTATTTAGATGTTATTAGGTTCTGTCAGTAAGGATGACGTGCAACATGTATATCATGCATTAAAGAGTGTGGATATGAGTTCAACAAAGTACTGGGAATTTGCTTCGAAGATTGGTTCACCTACCACTTTGTACAGTAAGCACAACATGTTCTTGTTTTCTGAGAATCTGTACAATTTGATATTTTAAGAGAGTCAATAGAAGGACGACGAGAAGAGTTTGAAAAATAATACGATCTGAGAAATTATAGTTGGGCTCAATTTCCTGCCCAGAAGTTCTCATAAGCTGGGGAAATTATTCTCGTTAGCAATGTGGAATTATTTGAAAATATCTTTTTCATTTAGTTAGAAACGGTGTTAATCGAAGAATACTGCTGAACTTACTGACTAATTTCTCCAAAATTGTTTATCAGTGCAGATAGACTAGACCCTACAATCCTGCTAGTATTACATTGAATGGAAGGAAGGAAAACTATGTTAGTCCTACCTCCTTTCCTTGATAATGTCGACAGTATAGTGTCTAACGTATATGTGTCTCTTAGACAATGAGAGCTTGTCAATGCACTCATAATACCTGTTTTAACGTACGCTTGTGACTGTCATCACTTCTCTCTGCAAACATTGTTACAACCGACTGTACGGCATTATTTTAACTTGCGAATGGCTCGGAGGAACATCGCTTTTTCTAGGCACAGCTATTACTCTTTGAGCATTGTCAGTGACTCGAAAAAGGTGGGGCTGTGAAAATTATTTTGTCGTACTGGGATTCGAACCTAGACACCAAGGTTCAAGTGCGTAGAACTCGACTGAATGAGTTACGTATTGTCGTATCTCTCAACCTATATGGCGAGTTACTTCGGCAACAGCAGGAAGAAATCTGATCTGAGTCAGATTTTTCATATTCTCTCAGTCCTTACCCAACTGTCATGACAATAGGTGAGAGTGCAACAAATGCTGCGTTAAAACCCCTAAATTGGCTTTGACACCAAGCTCTGCCGTCCAAATTACAAATCTTCCAAGCTGTTTCGGCATTGACCCGACTTGGCCAATCATACAGGAAAGCCCAGCGTTACTCCTCCCATCCCTCGTGAAAAAGACTTCGGGGATCTTAAACTTCTCCACCTGCTTCAATGGGACTCCACCAACATGTAGAGTGCATTAAACAGGCATTCTGAAAATTACCACAACCTCTGATTTGTCCACGTTAACTTTCATCCCAGCATCAGCATATACGGCCACAAACCTATCGAGTGCACTCTGCAGTTCTGTCTGGGATGATGTGATAGATAAGTGATGTTCTTCTAAAAGAATATCAATAAATGAAAGATCCACTTGTTGATGTTTATGAAGCACTAGTTCCTGAACGGCTATTCGGATTTGGATGAGACTTGATACATAGATTGTTTTATGTTCCGGATTAGGATATAGGTTCTCCTTAACTACAATGTTTGCCTTCAACGTGACGGATTGAAATCATCACCGCCGACCGTGCTTTGTGTAAATTATTGTTCCATCAACACGAGTTTCGGCAACAAAGTAGTTCGCACTCTTTTCTATAACTTAAATATTTCTGAAACAGTTTTTGATTTTTAATAAGAAATGGAAAAATCCTAAGCATCGCCATGTTTTAAGATATCTTTCGTCATTATTTAAAGTTGCAGACTGTTTTAGACATTCATAGCTCCGAAGATGTTTCCAAACCGCTTTCTATTTACATTTTATCTACAAAATATTCCTCTCGTGCCGTAGATGTGCTAAAGCAAAAGTTAATAGTTCCATTTTGTGTGCCCATCAAGTGATGTGTGAAGGGGGAAAAGAAGACTCGCATGCTATATTAATTTGGATGGTAGTAGTATGTGGATGTCGAAATTAGGCAGCGGAAGTGGCGCTGGATTGGCCATACGTTGAGGAGACCAAACGACAACATCGCGAAGCAGTCCTTCGAATGGAATCCTTAAGTTACACGGCGAGTTGGTAGACCAAGAACCACCTGGAAGACAACAGTATTGGCCGAAGCAGCAACGCAGCGTAAAACTTGGCCACAGCTAAAGTATCTGGCCGCAGATCGAGAAGGATGGAGGAAGTTTGTCGCCGCCCTATACCCCAACCGGGGTTGGAGGAATCATACTAGTATGTGGCAATATGCTATAAATAAATAAATTAATTACATTCTTGGCAGAATCTTCTCTTCCATTCAAATTGCCACAAACAAAACATAAGGGGCTCATCTATCACTTTCTAATACCATCCATAGCTTCGCGTCATAGTCAACTTGATCTGCAAGAGCTTACCTGCTCTAGAGCTTGGTACTGAACTTGTTGGTGCTACTTATACGTGTTGATCCGTTGTGTTGTCGTCGATATTGTGAGCTCTCGTTCTCGATGCCAACATTCGTTTCGTTTTGTTCTCGTTAACCGACAGATCCATTTTAGTTCGAGAAACCACGTCAATGTTACAAGAGCTTAGTAGGCAACTTTAAACTAGACATGCCACCGTATACCTCGCTTTCATGTAAGCTGCCTGATAGTGGGTAGCGTTCTACATTTCTTTGGTCTTTTCGAAGATCTGCCGAATTGTGAAAATCTGTTCTACAATTTAAGAGTCTGCAAATGTATTCATAAATACTCAATATCAATTCTGTTAGATTTTGACATTTACCAAGCAAAACAAAACTCAAAAAGATCCCCCGTGGGCCTAGGTGGCAAATGAAAAGCAAACATCTTGCTTATCAAGATATGAGATTAATTTAGAAACTTTCAATTTCCCAACAATTACACATGCCCCCCCGAAATAAGTAAAATATCACTCCTGAGTGCTTCTTCTATAAGCTTTATTGCCTCGCTTTACAAATCAAATGTTCGTCTCCAAATAGCTATCAAATGCGAATGCAAACAAACGGTGTATCGAATTATCAAGATAGCCCAGGCAGTAATTTCATTTGAGCTCGCTTTCCAGCCCGGAAACTCCCACCAGAATTATTCACTCAGCAACAATCAACAATCACGGTGAGATTAAAGATGTTTACTCCTCGGACGGAGCCCAAGAGTCCCGAAAATTTATTTAATTTCCATCCTACCCCCAGCACGCTGATGCCTCATCTCTCGAGGCCAATCGTCCCCTCCAAGAATGACTTTTCACCCACCCCGCTCCATCATTTCACCTTCATTGCTTTTCGTTTTGTCAACTTTTATTTGATGTGGTGACAGATGATTTTTATAATTTATCCTCCCTGCTCAGCCGTCAGTCGTGCGACGAAATGACAGAAAGATAGAATCTTTACAGCGACAGATATCACAGGGCCTACGTGTGTACGACTGTTGTCAGCTTTTGGGGGCGTCAGGCGTCGGGCGACCCCCAGCAGAGCGACAAAACGGGTGGGAGATCATTTTGATTTTTTACGAGACATTCGCCGCCCGCTCCGCTCAGCAGTGACGTACACGCAGACAGCTGTACGCGACACAGAGTGTATTGACTTTGGTCCTGGACGATTTTCTTCGCCGTTAGAGTCATCACTGGCGTGTTTATTTATGATTAATCGATTTTACGATTCCGTCTCTGTTGGCTCCATTCGGCGCGGGGACACACACGACCGTGACGGTGGCAGGTTTCAGGACGTATTACGCGGGATCCCCCCGGCTCGGTGGTATACGAGCCAGTCTAGGCGATACATACGCGATACGCGAAGATGTGATTGTGAGAGAATACACTGCCAACAGGGGAGTACACCCACAGGTGAGGGGCGGGTTTCAGGGGTAAATTTACGGTCCTTTTACACTGCATTTAATTTAATGAGTCCTTTTGATTTTATTGCTTCCTCCGCTACCGGTATTTGGCTTGTTTGAATTCCATAGACATCTCCCACGATGGGCGACAGAGAGAGAGGGGGAGAAGAGGCGGAAGGATTTAAGGAATTCCCATCTCGCATCCCGACGGAGACTCCTTGCCGGTTTTTTATTAACAATAACTTTTCGTAAGGCGCTGCCTTAGATTAGGAAGTGATTTATTTAATGTGGTTAGAATGGCATGCGGTCGCGGGGACCGCTCCGAAAGCGGGTACAGTCGAGCTTGATCCTTTCATTCAACCTTCATAGTGCTTATTACTTTTATTGATGTGGCATTAAAAAATACCCCTACACCGTATGCGAATGGAATGCGAATAAGTGACGGTAATGCCGGTAGTTGTGTGAGAAAATTTAATGGCGTTCTAAATTTTTGATATACCACGGCTGTGGATGATCGGACGTGTGCATAAACACACGTGGAACGGGTGATTCTTCATGTAGCTTGAGTGTTGGGAAAGGCCACCGACCGAGTTATGAATGGCGCATCAGCGGAAGCCCGCTCGTGCATAAAGAAGACTGCTTCGAGTGTGGCTGTGAAGAGGAGTGAAAATGGTTTCAATCATTGCCCATTCTTCCTGTGAACGATGCTATTAGTCAGATAAATCATTAAGAAAGCTTCTTGCTCCACCTACTGATGCAGGTCAATTCATAATGATGCATAAAACACTGCGTGAGTATACCTCAGAGTGGCTCAGTTTAACCTCTGTTCGGACTTAAAAGCACACACTTCACGTGTAGAGATGATGGCTCATTTCATGTGTATATCTACTCTCCGTGCGATGAGTGTGCCTTTTTGCTTTTACGCGTCATTCTATTGAAGCCTATTTGCAAGGAATCATAGGTATCTGCACGCATTCCAAATGCATCACAGGTTTACTGAATGCTGTGGGTGCGAGTAAAACACAACTTTACGTACCATGTGGGGTGAAAGACGGACGTACAATAATATAACTTCTAATGGACACTACGTCTAATG
Source organism: Eristalis pertinax (assembly GCA_907269125.1). Classification (NCBI taxonomy): domain Eukaryota; kingdom Metazoa; phylum Arthropoda; class Insecta; order Diptera; family Syrphidae; genus Eristalis; species Eristalis pertinax. Next base: position 31,253,487 of record OU026149.1, read on the forward strand.
AATAGCACCAGAGAAGCCATGTCGCAGTCGTTTTTTTAGCCGGTTCGATCGCCGACACACCAACCTTTATTTTCGCGACTATACCTCTATAGCCTCTTAGCGACTTTTACTTACTTCTGCAGCAACAAACAGTACTTCATTTCTTGGTGCGTCTTGGAGGTAGTTTGTGCTTTTGATGCTCTAACACTTCTGGATTGTGTTCGCTCCTGTCTTACGTCACATTTTGGCGTAGTTTGCATTAGGATTTACATCTACACCCAAATACAGTTCACCTCACTCAAAAATAAAAGCCGACTGGCAGAGGAACAGGTAAAACATGTGTCCATGGAATGCTTAAACATCATCACAGGGATGGTCAATTTTCACACAACGTTGTCTTCAGCGATGGAGGCTCACTATACACTCTGTGGACACGTTAACAAACAAGCTGGTCGCACATGAAGACGTGAAACTCCTCGTGTAGCTTTGGAATTACACTCCTCGGAGGTGGTGCGGGAAAAAAGCCAAGTTCGTGCACCCGAGATCGAACCATATTTCGACGCACACGCCACCCTCACAGCCACTGCCACTCAATATGACGTTCTCAAAGAAACGGACTAAACTACGTTCGCTTCAAATCTGACATGTTGTGCCCCACTTCGAGGAAACCTTACGAAGACTCAACAAAAAAAAAAAAAACTAAACAAGTCACCCAAGAAGTTGTTCTAATGACATCCAAATGAATCCATAAACCGATTTTGAAGCTCTCCCCTGCCAAACACAATAATCAACATCAACGATTCAGTAGAATTTAATTTCTTCACAACAACTCTGGATGTCCTCTAGGCAAAGTGTCGCAAACGCAAACGACGGCAGCGTAACAAGGAGGAAGGGGGGAAACCCGCGATTAAGAGGCTAAATTGTGTACGCAAAGGATGAGATGAGGGTGCGAGTAAATATCATTATTACCATTACTACTCTCACTAGTATTATTAAATAATAATAATTCATTTGCTTATCGTCATCTTCATCTTCGAGAGTGCTGCAGAGAGCCAGAGTGTCAAGTGGAGCACTCTTCACGCAGGTAGCTGGGGGTTGGGAGTTCGAGGTTGGGGACAGAAGGAGCCGAAGCAGTTGGAAAGTTAATTACCATTAATAATTGTGGAATTTGCATTTGCCAGAAGGAGGGTGAAAGATATTTGCCCGAAAATGATTTATTTACACCGTTGCCACTGCTGTTGGCGTTGGTTGACATGAATTGAACGGGAGCGCGGTTTCGCTGACACAAGTACTTCGCAATTCTGTGTGCGTGTGATCGCTCGAAAAAGGTGAGATAACTGAACACCCCTTCGCTGGCATGGCCTTGATGAAGAGATATCTCTGAAAGATGAAACTGTCATCTAGTTTGTTTGCTCTAAGTTGCCTAAGTTGCCCGAGGCGGTTCCAAGTGGGACCAACCGGAATTGGGTATGTTTCTTTCTGGCCTGACTTTGATGAAGTTGCCCGGAGGTGAGTCGAGGTAGACTTGAGTGGATTGAGAGGAATTTAATCAAAATGGAGGAAGAATCAATTAAAGTTGTCGATGTCGAAGATGTGTATTTGTATTTAAGTGATTTTGGTGTTGCCAATGCTCTTCGATTGGCAGAACCGCCCGGATGGACAAGGGCCTTTATTTGTCGGAGGTTCTTAGCACTACACTGGCGCACTTAGACTCAAAACTGGACCAGCATGCGCTTCTGTGATGAGGAGTCTTCATCATCAGTTCTCACCTCATCAGCTCCAAATAAATGCAACCTGATCCGTGCAAAGGCAGACCAGTGAGAGAGGAAGTGCTCCGCAGTTTCGTCGTCTTCTCCACAGGCGTCGCAGAGCGCTTTTTTGCTTAGTCCAAGAACATTCACTAGCACGTTACTACTGTCAAGAAATAACAAAAATGCCGCGGATTTCATACATACGCTTGTTTGTCTACATCCTGGAGACTCATGCCACCTTTGGTTGTGCTCTCGAGAGGCCCAACCATCGAAGAAAGCTCTAACCAAGTACGCGGGTAGTCTCAACGCAGGTTCAGACCAGAGACCGGAGTACCTCCTCTGACCCTTGTCTAGCAAGTTCATCGACGATCTCATTTCACGTGATCCCGTGGTGGACCGGGTCATAGACAAGTCTCAGCGCATTTTGACTGCCTATCGAATTCAGAGAAGACTTGCATTCCTGGTTATAGGGTGGGTTGAGTAAGGCATTGGCTATCGCTACAGACACAAATACTCCGCTCTTCCACCTGTTCTTCACAGTATAGTTCGTGGGCCTTGCTTTTTGAACAATCACTAGTGCTGTGCATGCTCGTGTTCTCTCACGACTTTATTGATATGTGATTCGAATCCTACGTTGAAGGACTAAGTCTAAGATTACGGACACAATGGCAGTCATATAAACTGAACCACGACTCCTTTGGGTCAATGACTGTGCTCTGAGGTTCAAATAAGGGTGGTTAAATTTTAAGGGCCGATGTTGATTTTTAATAAAACACAAATTGTTTAGGAAATTATTGTCATTTATTTTTTATTATGATAATATTGGTATGGTTCAATTATGTATGGAACAAAACATCGGCCAAATGGCCGCCACGACACCGGCGGCACCCCTCCATCCGATGGTCCAAATATTCGATGACGCTGAAGCATAATTGAGGTTCTATGCCGTTAATGTGCCGAATTATCTCATCCTTTAGCTCTTGAATTGTTACTGGCTTATCGACGTACACCTTTTCTTTCAAATAACTCCAAAGAAAAAAATCCAACGATGTCAAATCACATGATCTTGGCGGCCAATCGGCTTCGCCACCACGTGAGATAACACGGCCATTGAATTTGTCGCGCAAAAGAGCCATTGTTTCGTTAGCTGTGTGGCAAGTGGCACCGTCCTGTTGAAACCACATATCGTCCACATTCATATCTTCCAATTCGGGCCATAAAAAGTTCGTTATCATATCACCATTCACAGTAACTGCCTGACCGGCCTCATTTTGGAAAAAATACGGCCCGATGATGCCGCCAGCCCATAAACCGCACCACCCACAGTAACTCTTTGTGAGTGCATTGGTTTTTCGACAATCACTCTTGGATTATCATTCGCTCAAATGCGGCAATTCAGCTTATTGACGAATCCACTGAGGTGAAAAGATGATTTTCTTCGAAAATTGATCATCCACTGTTGCCATTTCTTGCCACCATTCTGACCATTGATGACGCTTGACATGGTCAAGAGGCTTTAGTTCTTGAGTCAATTGCACCTTGTAAGCGTGTAAATGCATAATGTTCATCAACGACGAGCGTGAGAGGTGCAATTGTTGGGCACGACGACGAGTTGAGGTGGACGGCTCTTCAGCCACACTATCGCGAACAGCAGCAATATTTTCTGCAGTACGAGCTGTACGAGCATGCACTGGTGTTTTCACATCTCCTGCAGACCCGGTTTGCTCAAATTTGTGCACGATTTTTTTCGATTGTACGCACATTTGGACGATAAATTGATCGAAAAAATCACGAAGATTTGAACGCCCATTTTCACAATAAGCCTGAATAACTTTAACGCGTTGCTCGATTGTGTATATTTCCATGGTTCAAATTGAGTTAGTCTGAAATGGAGAAATGTCAAATGAAATGCAGAAAAAAACTTTACGTTTAGGTGTGGTTCACATTCAACATTATTTAATTAACCACATAATAACTACATATTAACCACATATAAACGAACATACATACTTTTCAGACGAGAGACACATGACAAGACCACTCAACAAGTTGTCCTCCGTCTTTGATCACTTCTTCTCGAACCAGTAGGCTCGATGTCGAAGACGCTCTTAGCTGAAGCATTGGTATCCATGCAGTCGGACTCAAGAAAATTTGCTTTAGGTTCTTTAGTCTGTTGAATCAAATTCCTGACTAAGAACATGGTAGAAAATGTATAAGTACATCCTTCTCTAAACGTCTTAAAAGTGCGTTATACTTATGAGCAAATAATCGGATCAAAGAATAAAGTCTTAGACGCCCCATGAAACTCCCTATTCACTTGATTCTTCATTAACTTAAGGAACACCAATGGTCGACCTATAGCTTCTGCCTCCAGATCTCCAAAAATTGGTTGCAATCGTCACTAACTTTCTGAGTCCCCTTGAATATGTCGTGCATTGCCTCTGTGTCAGACTATAAGGAGTTTCATCTGACAACTGGCATGAATTCTACACACTGCTCCCATCACAAAGTTTTCGTTAGGCTCGAGATGCTGTTTTTAACTTTGCTTTGAAAACCTTGTTGCACATCCTTTAAGCGAAAGTCACAAGTCATGCACATCTGAAACAATCAAATGGTACCTCAGAAGGAGTAATGCCAATTTACTATTTAGTCAACTTCGTCAGCAGCGATGACTTTCTCATAACTCACGGTAGATAATTTCCTTCACATAACATCATACGCCAAACCATCCATCTGAAGTGCCTCCTAAAATCGGTTTTAGTATCCGATCCCATCACCGCATCCCTATCGCAGGCACTTACACTTCACTTCAGGTTTTCTCAAAGAAAACTCAAATAAGCTGCATGCACCCTCACCCTCAAGGCGTGTTTAAGTGCTGGTGAGGGAAAATAGCGTAAAAGCGGATTTGCTCATGTTTACATGATTTCTCAACATGGCCCCAAATTACATACACGGAGAGGTACTTGTTGCACCGTCCTCTTCCTCGAAGGGTGCTACCTGTACGCAAACTTCGGAAACCGGAGCAAAGTGCCTTGATGTCTCCATATCCTTCTCAAGACGTCGCCGCGCCGCCTCCCATAGAGGTTACCTTCTTATCGTCTAAAACAAAAAACAAAAAAACACGCACACAAAAAAATTCGTTTTAAAAACGTCGGTAAGCTTGAAGCAGATGTAGATGGTGGAGTGGGATGGCGCGGCGGAAGGCGGAAGAGGCGCTTTCTTTTGCTTATTTCGTGGATGCCCCCATTGAAAAATAAAGATAATGACATTGATGGTGGTGTAAAGGGATTTTTTTTTCGCTTCTTCTTACGATGCTGCTGCTCCGAAGCTGTCATTCCCCCACCATGCTGCTGCGTCACAACGTAGTTGAAGAGGGTGAGCACCCTTGAAGGCAATTGATGGTAAAAGCAAGCAAGCTAAGGCGCGTCTAAGGTAAGCACCAGCGATGGGCGCGGGGGCGGGATGAGTTGTTTTGTGTACTTCTACACGGATGTCGATTAAATTGTTTCTCCTTCACGACGACGATGACAGTGAGCGTTCCTGTTATTGATTTATGCAGATAAGCACCTGGATTATGAGCAGAGAGACAGAGTCGAGTAACAGCACGGTACTGAGTGCTATATACTGACTGTGCGTGCGTGTGGGTGCGCTGGTACAGACCCGAAAGGATGTCTATATCTGAAATTTGGTTAAATTTATTGGTGGCGCATATATTTAGCCTGGTAAAAGTTTTTTTCTCTTTTTTTCGTCTTTCGACTGGTTGAGGGATGATGATAAAGTCGATGAGGCACCGCAGACAATTGCCTTTGTGAATGTCCTTAAATTTTGCACAAGGATTCCATGGGAAAGTCAAAGGGCTTTCAATTTAATTGAAGAAAATTTTTGATTTTTTGTTTGATTACGCCGCGTAATGGAGTCTTATTGGCAGTACAATGAGGAGTGTGTACCGGTAGACGTATATCGATCGATCGGTGGATATCACTTGAAATGAATGCAAATTACCGCTGATTGATGGTTCAATTTGGTTTTCTGGTATTTCGAAGACAGCCGCCAGTAGATTAAGGCCTCTGTAAGATGAATGGCGGTGTTCGTCTTCAATTGGCGGAGAGAGAGGGACAGGTGTGTCTTTGAATGTCTTTCGTTGAAAGAACATGCACTTGAACAGATTTCGTTTTAGACTTATGACATCTGACACTGTTGTCTGATAGATCGCACGGTAAATGCGATTTGTATGGGATAAGGGTGAAAGACGTCGAATTCTAAAAATTCTTCTTCAGTAAAAGCTGAGATGGCATGAAAGTTGGACAAATGTCTGATAATGTGAATGGCGCTACAGCTCGTAGGGGTCAGGGCCTTGCTTCTCAGTAACTACTAGTGTTGTGCGTGCTACTGTTCTAGTTCAGTCACCATTTGCCATTGGGATCAAATTAACGGCACTATCACTAAAGTTGTCGATCAGTGGTAGTAGTCTGACTATGGATATCACAATGGACTAACATAGTCTCTAAGTGTGCTGGCGATTTCGCTGGCAGCCCACTCTACCTAACCTAACCTTCAAGTGCTTAGGAGTCGACGCACAGACTCGCAACACCACGACCGCCACACGATAAATGTCTAAAATGTTCTAAACTAAAGCATGAGATGCGGAGGCATGAGTACTGTTGATGTTGAACTGGAGGGCGGTTTTTATCAGAAGACGATGTCAGAGCACTTCACCGGCTGACACCTCTCCCTAGGTGAAGCTACAGTCCCGAGCGATGCTGTGATTCAAACAGTCCCAGTGAAGGGAAATATGAATAAAAATAACTACCACAACGACTACAGACACATTTATGACAGGAGACCTCCGCGGCTATCTTCTAAGACGATTCGTCGTCACACCTTGGAGAAACATTCTTCTTTTTGTCATGTATCACCTTTTAGGGCATGAGGCCTCTACCACGCCTTTGTGTCACCGCGTTCGATTCAAAGTAATGTGCTTTTCTGTGCCAAGTCTTCTGCCGTTCATTTATTTTGCATTGTTAGCGAAGCAGCAGACGAGAGTATACGTCATCCGTCGTCGTGTGATGGTGTCCATTGAGTTCTGGCCCATTCCCTGGGCAGATAAGGACTCAAAATACCTTCGCCCACTGATGCGACTTTCTCTGAATATAACCGTGCACTAAGGAATCAACACGAGGACCATACCATTTCAAAGATCAGGGTAACCGCAGAAAAGAACACGACAGCTTCTATGTCGGCAAGCGGTACCAGCGAAAATGTCTCAAGACCAAACACTTTTAAAGTTGGGCGCTCAAAATGCACTCAAATAAGCAACAGCAATTACCATTCCCATCGTTCAAGATTGCCACCAACCTTCGAATGACATTTCGGCAATATCCTCCCGCTTTCTACAGCATTTCAGAGCACTGCTCTTGAATAAGATTTACCGAAACACCAGCACCAACTGATACCCTCACGAGTATTGGAATCTCCACAGATATAGCATTTCGCCAGGCAAGAGATAATATTTCCTTCACAGAAAATGTAAATTGTAATTTTCCAGTCAGTCGTCTCCCGGAGGGTTTTCGCACACCACTTCTACCAGAAATCCTTAAATCAACTTACACCCCAACCCACACCCACTCACCCGCCTAAGCCCGGTGGAATCCCAAACAACGTCGTCTTCGACCCCGAAACTAAACTACCAACCAGGCAGCCAGTCACCCAGTCATCCAGCCACCCAGCAAATGATCAAAAATGCCGGAATACCTGTTTCCGGATCTAGCCAACTGCAAGTGCAAAGACAAAAACACTGAAATGTAAATCGCTTACGTTCGTTGCTCGTTGTGCACAGTCCTTGTGTCCCTCACACTCAGCCGTCGTCGCCGCTGGTAGTCTTCTAGTCATCGTCCTGGTCCTTGTCGAAACATCGGGATTTCCAGTGATTATGAATTAAGACACATCCAGCAGTAGTTCGGAATCCTGTTGCACAAATTCCAACCGTCGCCATCGCCAACGCCATCACCGTCGTTGCCGTTGTCGTCGTCGTGCTGGATGAGGATTTTCGTAATTCACCGAGTAAGAACTGAAGAACTGACGTTATCAGTTGCTGAACATTTCCAACTCGTGCACTTTTTTTCTGTGCCTCAGTCCGGGCACAGTGGTGTTTTACCTGTCACTATGGCAGCCGACCACCATCGTCCTGGTGTGGGGTGTCCTCTTTTTTCGCAGTTCCTCTTGGATTTCATGTGATTTTTGTGCTTCACGCTTTGTATCTCTGAATGCATCCAATTTTTTCTCGCCTCGACTCCTTTTGATTTAACGCAATTGCGGATCGGATAGAAAGAGATTTCGCATCCACTCTCATCCAAATGGGCAGGAGGGCAGGTGAAAATACGGATTTGCCATAGTGGCAAAAAATACACTCTCCCCCCTCCACCCCTTTCGTGGGTGGCGGCACACACACAGAGTGTCGGATAAAATGAAGAAAATGATAAAATGGTAAAATTTTCGTCTCAGAACTTTTAATTAGTTTTTGTGAGCCTGGCGCGTTGCTTAGGTTTTGCCACTTTTTCCTTCCTCGTGAGCACCGGTGTACTTCTTCTGCGCTGCGGTGTGGTGTGTCCCTGCTGTTTGACATTACCAAACCCACCCAACCACCCACCTCTTTCACAATCCTGTTGAATTGAGTTTTGTTTGCTTCTCCTTTTTTGTTTGCATCTCCTCACTGCGTGGTGTATCGTCGCCCCAGCATGGGGAGGGCTTTAAGTGCATTTTTTTTTAGTTGCTGCTCCTTTGAACGGCATCAACTCATCAACTTCGTGCTGTCCCGTAGTGTTTTCTAAATCTGATTTCACAGATTACGTCGGTAGATACAGTTGGAATTTGTTTTTCAAATCAAATTTATGGCTGATACTCGTACCTTCTGTGGGACGGCGGCGATGTTACCAGCTGGGCATGAGATCCTGGGAATAGAACAAATTACGGCAATCCATTGGATGCGCGGGGGGGTGGTGGTGTTAGTCTCGTCCTATTTGTAATGAGTTGGCGTGCAGCTAAGAGTGTTTTTTAATTGACTTTTAATAAGATTCGCTCATCAGATGGCAGTCGAAGAAGGTAGTTTATCGCCGGGGCAACCGCGACCCGATTGACGTGATGGTTGCCAGCTGACTATTTCAGATTTCTGCTCCCAATTATTCAGTGCCCTCACTGAACTGTGATTAGGAGGCGATGCGCCATTTGCAGTGCAAGCATTTCGAGTTAATTTCATTAAGGATTAATTATTTAGTCACGAACTGCAGACTGAACGCTTTCTTTTTTTTTATTTTTAGGTGACATCTTTATATGAGGCAAGGACCAAGGTAAGAAATTGTTGAGACGTATATTTTATGTAGTGTTGGTGAGTTGCTTAAATTTGTCTTTTGAACGGTTTCTATTGAGTGTCTGTTTTAGAACTGCGTGACCACTTTTCGTATTAATAGATTTGAATAGCAGAACCCAGTTGAATAGCAGTAATAAAGGGTGTCCCATAATTCACGAAAAATTGAATTGAATTTTGCGCCCTTTAATATTACAGTGATGCCAACGCGAAAATAAAAAGATTGCAATGTGACAGCTGACATTTCGGGATTAGTAAGAATGGAGCGCTAATCGCGAAGAGAGTTCGTTAACGCTTGGCTTTTTGGTGCAGATTTTCGACCATTCTTCTTCAAAAATGCGGCTGATAAGGCAGCATGTTCGTTATCGTGGCATGATAACCCAGTTTATAGTGCCTAAATTACAGGACATGTATATGACGAACATGTGGTTTCAACAAGACGGTGCCAGAGAAATAACTCAATTACTGCATGAGTCATTTCCTAAACGTGTAATCGGCCGTTTTTGCGATCAGAATTGGCCATCCAGATCTTTCGATTTAACGTCATTGGACTTTTTTCTTTGGTCAAATGTCGATGCAAACAAGCCCTCGACCAATAACGCCCTGAAAGTGGAAATTGGGAGGTGTATCAATGAAATTCAGCCACATTCAGCAATCAACTTTTAATAGCATTTAAACACATTTCCGAATTTTAAAAAAATTACATTATTTGATTATTTATTGCTTAAAACGATGTTTGCCATAATTTGTTCCTAACAATCATTTGCTTCGCATATATAATTCGATTTCAAATTCACAAAAGTAATCCCCGAACTCATTCCCTCCCCCCAGCAACACATTGCATTTCGCAATCAGTTAAATCCCAAATTCATTTTTCCAAGAAAACGATTTCAAATTGCTCAACAATAGTTTCAATTTCCCATGCAATCTGCTCCGGCTAAACTCCGAAAGTGTTTCATTCGAACATTTGCATACAAACGATGACTTTTGAGCAGTAAATGTGCGGCAATTGTATGACGAATCCGCCAATTCATCGTTCAATGGCGAACAAGGGACACAAAACTGCACCCAAACACAAAAAAGAAAGAAAAAAAAACTCGAATGGAGGCAAACCGCAAAGGAAAACACCCCGAACTAAATCGTTGCTCCCTTTCGCACACAAAGGAAATGGGTAAAAACGGCAGCAATTTCGCAAGGATCTATTCCGCGAATTTCAAATTTAAAATGATTTTGAATGCTCCCTCATACACGGAGTGTCCTGGGACGATGACGACGATGAAAAGGACCAGGAACGAAGCGACAAAGCGAGTACACCCACTTGCTAGAGAGAAGAGCGAAGTGAGTATTGGAAAACTTTTGCACTTAATAAATGTGATTTTTTTCCCTTCACTCGATGTCCTGGTACTGAGCTACCTTTATTAACTCCTTCCACAAAGAAAGGAGAATTTCAGGAAGGAGCTCAGACTTAAAGAAGACGAAGGAGAACTAAGCGGTGTTGGAAGAGCGAAAGTTTAAACAAGAAAAGTTCCGTAACCTAATTCAGCATCATTGGCGGAGGATATCAGCGATTTCTTAAACTGTACTAAAACTGAATGACCGTCTGGTCCTTAGGTCTCATGGAATTCAATTACTGAAACGCCTTCACTCAGTTTTTTTTAATGGAAAAGTAAACAGTTGTAGTGTTATTAGTTCGAAACGATTTGCATTGCATAAGTTGGTCGTGATATGCCTTCTTAGTGGGAGCATCCTCATCCTCATCCTCATCATCATCATCATCATCATCATCATCCTCATCCTCATCCTCATCCTCATCCTCATCCTCATCCTCATCCTCATCCTCATCCTCATCCTCATCCTCATCCTCATCCTCATCCTCATCCTCATCCTCATCCTCATCCTCATCCTCATCCTCATCCTCATCCTCATCCTCATCCTCATCCTCATCCTCATCCTCATCCTCATCCTCATCCTCATCCTCATCCTCATCCTCATCCTCATCCTCATCCTCATCCTCATCCTCATCCTCATCCTCATCCTCATCCTCATCCTCATCCTCATCCTCATCCTCATCCTCATCCTCATCCTCATCCTCATCCTCATCCTCATCCTCATCCTCATCCTCATCCTCATCCTCATCCTCATCCTCATCCTCATCCTCATCCTCATCCTCATCCTCATCCTCATCCATCATTCTGTAGTTTGGAATGACCTACTGTATGAACCCAAGAAAGCTGTACACACACGCCTTAGAGTCCTCAGAGGCACGGCAAATTCAAATTGTTTCATCTTAGAGAGTGTTACGCAACGTCGGTGCATGTCACTGCCATCAAAGGGCCATTGTAGCCTTCAGATCGAATATCAACGTGCCGAGCACACACTATAGGTGCCATCAATAGAATACGACGCCTTCTCCATTCCGAATTCCGAATCCCAACCACCGTCGAACCGGAACCCCCATCGTGGTTCTCCCCTATCACGCACCATTTACCCAATGGAATTTAATTGAATTTGATTAACTTACGAAATTGAGTCACGTTTACACTGCTGGTTAGCTAAATTTAAACCCACTCAATTCCAATCCCCCGAATACCCTATCCAGACGTGTCGGTGTCCTCTACCATGCCGCACACATATCCATAATCCTTTCCAGAGTAAATCTCAATTTTTAGCCGGTTTATGTTTCAATTAATATTATTTGTTTGCGAATATGGAAACAGTGGCAGCAGTCCCAGTGGTTGCGGCGCCGACACATGCCGTCTAGGGGCAACGTTGGCAACGCTGTGTGATGCCAAGTAGTGGCATCACCTTAAATGTAATTATAAATTCCAAGGGGACGACACGAGTTGTCACGAAATTAATCCCAAGTGTCCCTACGGCTAAATTGAAAGGAAAGTCATCTTCACCCTGCGCCTGGTTTGGGTGGTCTCTCGCCCTCGCCCTCGCCATCACCCTTGTCCTCATTCTCATCCATCAGCCTCCGGTTCCCTGGCGTAGTCGCTTCAATCAAAATTGCTTTAAATTTTTGCCGAAAAGGAAACTCATTACTATATCCCCTTAAGCTACCACTACCATCGAAGCCGACATTCGTCTACGATGCTCCTGCTGCTACAGTGTTGTGGGATCCCAGCTGTGTGGGGAAACACCTAAAAAGCCTCAACCGATGGTGGGTGGAATGGAATGGAAGGGAACTCGCACACCATCCACCCACGTCTCTGGGCACATACATCAATAAATCTTAAGGTCCTATGCAAACAAAAACCTTTGATCTCAATCAATTTGCGTTCGGATAAAATCCTTTTCTTTTCGATTACGAGGATTTGTTGTTTTGTGTTCTGTTGTGTTCCCTCCCGCTCCAGAGAATTCGGATTCGGCTTCGACTCCGGATTCAGATGCGAATTTGGAGAATATATCTTGGTTGGCTGTCCTGGCAGTGTTGCTCATGTTTTTGTTTTCGATGTTTTGTATTCTCCTCTTTTTTTCTTCTGCACAATCACTGCCCGGTTGCATGTGGAGGATATACCATAATTTGTTGGTCTAATTTTATTGAATGTGTTTACCCTTTTTTAAGAGGGGGCGCATTCCTGGGGCCCGTTGGCGCGGGCTTTGGGGAAACGGAGCGGGTTAGTTTTGTTTATATAGAAACAAATGGGCGAGTAATCGGTGCAAATAAAAAATACATTTGCCGGGTTCTGCGAGGAAATCATGTGTGTACAAATGGGGAGGTGATGCGGAAGGATGGAGGTTCGATGTGTTTTTACGATGGAGCTGCACACAGGGTGTGGATTTAATGAATGTGCGCGCGTGTACCCATATGTGGGTGACTTGAAATGCTTAAGGGTCTCAATGGGAAAGTTCGACTTGAGCAACAGACGTCTTTAAGGTTCCCGAAAATAGTGCAACATTGGGTCGAACGATGTGGGAACTTTGGATAGCTGATGTGCAATGGTGCCTGAATCTGTTTCTGTCCCAAAATAGCGCACAACACGTTGCTGTAGAAGCGAAGCCCAAGTCCACCTCAGACTGTAACGAGACAACACTAAAACTTTCGAAACAGCTGTTCCGCAGGCTTCACGGCAGACAGTACAGAATAAATTAACAGATATAGAAATATTTTAAATTAAAGAGCTTGGGCTCCAGTTTCCAACGTGGCTTCGGCGTTGGTGTTTCGGCTCCGGTTATGGGCATAGCTCTGGCTGAACACATTTTCTTATTGTTGTATACATATAGATTCCTTCCTTTTCACTACGTACAGTCTGTGCCTTACTTGAACTAATACCAGCTGTACGTTGAACACAAGTAATTTTAACTATAAATAGACACGTACTACGGCTATGACCGGCTCTTTACGAATGATCAATATACGTGACGTATCTATCAACCGGCAGAGGCAATTAGCAAATGCAATAAAACACACAGATAACAACTAATTAAGCACGGCTTTGGCCGTTTTCTATTTATTTTTGTTTCCTCTAGTACTATTCCGTGCCGCCATGGCAACGACACCGCAACCTGAAGAGATCTATTGCATCGATGGGGTGGGAGTTAATCTAAAAGATGTTCTGCTTCCCTTGTGAGATATAGTATGTCTTTTGTAGTGGATCTTCATAGTTTCACTGATGAAGTGAATATCTCCCTATGGAAGAAGCGTTTCCTTAATCAGAGTAGTACCGGACATTCACACAAAATGTGCTCCAATGTCTCGTCCTCTTCCAGGAAAAGCCGACATACCTTGTCTACGACGTAGTAAGAAAACTCGTTAGCATTCGTATACTTTCCTTGTTGAGGCTGATAATTCCCTTATAGGTATAAGGGGATAAGGTCGTTCCGATTGTCTTAGACAATGACCATTAGACCATTGGTCTAACGAAGTTCCCATTACACTAGATACTGTGGGTGAGCACGACACCACGATTAAAAATCGCCAGATCATCAACTCGTGATTGTTCTATGTTCTACTGATAGCCCTTGTGATCGAGTCATAGCCAGTGTTATCGAAAGCTCCCTCGATGTCGAAGAATGTACATAGGGCTGTGGGATGATTCACATTCGTAAATGGGTCCATCATCAGCTATAAATCCATCGGTGTACTTTTTTCAATCCAGTTTGTGGCAGCCCCTGCCTAGCTTGCTGGCTGAAATCGCCTTAAATCTGTAAGCTTCGCATAACAGACACAAACTCCCATCAATCATTTCTGAAATGTTCGCAATTTTGTTCGCGTTAACACTGAATCATTAGATCTCCCCCCTCCTCACACTGTTAAGCATGTGTTAATGCCGGTGGCAGTCAAAGAGCAATCGCTTACAATGGACTTACGCCACAAACATAATCATCCCGACATTGAGATTGAGTCCCCGAAATTGATGTTATTCTACGTGACATTCCACGGTCACCTCGCTAATGCTATGAAATATTAAAAAGTAATAACAATGTTTCGAGTCCTCTGGTGACATAAGAACATTTTACTCATCTTCATAAAAGAAAAATCCACAAATGCCAGAGAGTCTTCTTCGAAATTACCCGAAAAAAAGAAAACCCTGTGCTCGCTGCGCAAATAAGCACATTTTCACGGGCTTTATCGCCCCCTTTTTTTCGTTAGAATCCATTTCTTTTACATCCCCACAAGGGATAATCGCACGAATCAATTCGCGGAATCTCATTACTTCCTCATATATTTTCTAATAACAATTTAAGGTGAAGCCGCCACCCCGTACGATGTCATCCGTTCCGGTCCTTTCGATCCGCCGCAATCATCAGACACAGTCGCCGTCAACCTTTTTGACGCGGTTGCCTTCTGTTGTTTGTTCGCTCTTGCGCTTTTGGTTTTGCAACAACGAACTCCGTTTCCTTTGTCCCCCGATGGAATTGGCGTCTCCGTGTTCCGTTTCAATCCACTGACGAGGACGTGCCGCCTTTCATTTCCCCAGTTTGTCATAACCGTGCGTGCGGGTAATTTCGTTGCGGGCGCTTTTTACTACTAAATACCCTGTACCCTGTGACTGGAAGGTGGTCACATCCGCCCCTGAGCGGGTCTCCAACTTACTTCGGCTGCATTAGTCCGCTACGTATTTGAATAATAAACAAACACACACAGGATGACGTTTTAATGTGAATCGAAATTTGTGAAAGGAAACAAAACTTCCCTTAATGGCACTTTACTTCCCTCGCCCGTGGTGGCGGCGACGGTGGTGGCGCTACAACAAAAACAAAATAAAGACAGCATCCAGAAGAACGAAATAAAAATGAGTTACGATTACCAATAACCTTTGCAGAGCGAATGTGTGTGTGTGTGGCGTGTTTGTGTTTGTTTGTGCCTTCACAAATCACAAAGTGGGGTTTTTTTCTCTTGCAAACACGCATAAATTTGTTAACCACCGCAGGGTGCAGGCCTTAAAGAGCGGGACACATTGCCCAACTTTGGGAATGTCTTCGCATCGACGACGGTTGTCGGTGGTGCTGGTGGGCCTTGAGCTATTTGTAGGTTTAGATGGTTTTATGGGTTGTTTGCATACGCACCATTTACTCCAGTTATTCCAAGGACAACGAAGAGATTTATCTGCACAAGGGATAGGGAGAAGAAAATCAATAGAGTTGATGTCGGGTCTCTTGGTGAATGTGATCATTTTTAGTGGATTCAGTCCTGATGTGCTCAGCGATTGCTGTGAGTTGCAAGCAAGTAACATTTAAAATCATTGTCCTGTCACCTCACCCGTTTTCTCAGAGAGTACTACAACGAAATAGGGTAGGTTCGATTAAGTTATAGTGTTTGACTGCAAGAGCAATCGAATATAAGCCCCTTATGATACCATCTTCCTTCATCATCACCAAGCATCCAGCATGACATGACTTCCAGACTTATTCGAGAATTAGTCGAAGTTTTGGAATAGGAAGCAGGTTTATTCAGGCACATGATAGTTATATTCCACTTGGATATCACATTTGTCATGATTCATGAACCAGGACAAAATCTCTTTGATTGCTGTGGTCCATGACTGAGAAAAATTGAGTTCATCGAGAAAAGTGGAGTGTCCTGAATGTACATTGGTCTGAAGTGCCGTAACTCTAACCGCTGTTCAGGCTGCCACATGTCTTCCGAACATATCTGGCGCAGGAAGGTTAGGTAGGTAGGCAGGTGATAGGGTGCACTGTTGGCCCTTTAGGCAGTGGCTCACTTAGACAAACTTTTTGGGTCCATTGTCCCTTGTTTTGGGGTTTGTGTCCCTGTTTTTGAGGTTTACCACCGTGAGACCTACTTTAGTTCTAAAACCACCCGGTTTCATAAATGAATCTTAGTAAGGTTTTCAGTTCAACACCGCTTAGATCCTCTAGCTCTATGAAGGAGTCTTTCCTCCTCCACTTCTTTGCTAGGGCTGGACAGTCGCAGCACAGATGTTGGATAGGTTTTATTTCTTCTTCATCTCTCGCCACTTCTACAAAAGTCGTTGTGCTGTAGGTTGAGACGCGCCCCATATTAGCATGCGTACGTCTTTGCCATTGAGACCGATCAATGATGTTGATATCTTTTTGCTCAGCGTCGGCCATGGAGCCCCCGCTGTTGCACCCGCACTCAGGCTAAGCCATCGAATTCGGGCTCTATCTAGAGCCTCGTTTCTTCCTTGTGGAGCTTAGTGGCGTATGCGACTACGGGATGGCCAACTCCGAATCTTTCTTTCGCGATGCTGTCCACCTTTTTCGTTACCTTGAATACCAGTGTGCCGCTATACTCAACAGAACGTCATCTAGTTTACCAATTATAACTCACTGATGCTCTGCCTGCATCGTCTAACTAGCTTCGACGTCAGGATGTCTGATGTTATGGCTTTAATTGCCACTTGGCTGAAATATGGTGACTGGTTATATTGTGAACTTTCAGCGCCAGTGCTGCTTCATGTGTCGCAGCCACTTCGGCATGAAAGAACCTATTCTATTACCAATTGTTCGTGCCATTGTATCCGGTCCGGAAAGCGCTGATTGAAGCTCCACTTCAATGTTTTCCACTTCATTTGTATGGCAGCGTGACGGTGGGAGAGACCACCACCAGAAACCCACTTCTCTGAGCGTCAGGGTCGATGAGACTGCATTGTTGCTCCAGCATAGGTGGAGATGAGGGAGGAATAGAAAGGCCTCGAGTGCTGCCGTCGGTGTTGTTCTGAGGCACTATCCTTCTCTTTCTGGTTAGCTGTGTGAGAATATACATACTTCTATAATGCTTTCCACCATACTACAGAACCGTAAGTCAAGATGGGTCTTACAATCATGGTGAATAGCCATGATACCACCTCTGGTTTGAGATCCCATGTTTTTCCGAAGGCCTAGGTCCGTCTAGAACGCCACATATGCTTTCTTTATACATGCTGTCCTTTCAGTTTGGAATCGTGTATGACGCCAAGGTATTTAGCCGTCTTTGAGAGTTTGAGCTCAACTCCATTGCAAGTTGGACATATGAATTCAGGAATGTTCCTCGGTCTTGTAAAGAGTATCAGTTTTGTTTTGCTCGGATTGACGTTCAGTCCTCGGGTCTGGGTGCAATTGTTAATTGAGACGCTCATTGATCGTTGAAGGAAACTTCCCTAAACTGAGGATGGTTACGCAGCGTATGCGACTACTGTGAACCCTTCCGGAGGAAGGTTTAGAAGCATGTTCTAAGCATGCATGGAGGTGTCCTTAGAGAGCTAGGAAGATTTTGTCCTTAGAGTCGCGCTAATACCTATGTCAGTCAATATTTACCCTCAGATTAAGAGGTTTGCAATCAGCTACTTTTATGAGCTATTCCCAATATATATGCATGTCGTATGGGTATAGGCCTAACTATCTGTATGAATAGCCAGTTCACAATGCGCGGCTGTAATTTGATAGTGCGACAATGCTGCGAATTTAAATAGTCTCTGGTTCCTCTGGTTGGATAGCCTGATGTTCAAACTCGGAACCTTCTCAGAAATGACAGCAAGGATCAGTTACCTTCCCACAATGAAGTTAGCTCCAATCTCCCTTTGGGGAATTTTTGCCACGTCGTACATCTAGCCTTAGGAAATCGTATTTCCAGAGACTTCAAGGAAGTAAATCCATACAGCACACAGAAAATCTCTTAACCCCATCTTGACTAGAAATTGTCTAGGAGAATATCAAGTAATTTCCGTCCAAAAATATGTCTAAATTTGACAGAATTTGTAAATCTTGGCACTTAACTTCGGCAAGAAAGGATTTACTATTCATGGAAAGGATCCATGTAAGGTTGGAGCTTGAGCTAAAGCTGCCTCCCATTGTCGAGTTAAGATCAAACAGTTTCGCGTCCTTGATCACATGGTCTTCCTCTTCATCTCGATTGACGAAGCTCGGATACGACGACCAGCACTGATGCTGGTTAGCTCACAGAGTTTGCGGTTGTGTCTTTTCCTCCATTCACCTTCCTCGCAGACAGTAGCAATTTCTCTTTCAACTTTCCAAGGATCAGTTCTGCTGGATCACAGGCGAAAAAAAGAATCCACCGTAAAGAGCACCCAATGCAACTTCAAAGTGTTCACCTTCGTACAAGCCATCCACGTCCTCAAAATAGAGTTTACATCCGTGTGTTTCCCCCTATTGCTTTCGGACGGACAAGCGAAAATTTCGGCCAACGCACACACTCTTGAGTGGCTGCTGCCAGGGAGACAGACACTTCAGCGAATCGCAGCGCCGACGAAATGAGTTGCAACCGGTGCACTGCTACGTCTGATGATGGGATGATGTCAATTTCCTTTCGATTTATTTATGAGTTATTTCCGATTTTATTTATTCCTATGATTTACGTTTTTCTCGTTTTGTCCGCCTCTTCAATCGCAATCGCTGCACGCGTATCTGTTGCTCCTCTTCACGTAGACATGCCGCATTATGGTGGTGAAAAATGAAAATAAATAAAAATCATTTTTATGGTCCTCTCTACCGCCTTCGATTTGCGGCTGTGTACAGTCCGACAGATTGAATGGATAACGGTGTAGTGGGGCAGCAGGAGAGTGGTGTGTGATTGCCCGGGTGGCAAGCAGGGACGTGTTTTGGGAAAGAGGAAGAAAATCTAATAATTGCATCTCTATGGGTTTATTACCGTCGTTCTCGTCGTAGTCGTCGTTATTCTCGTCCTCGCACCGTTGGTCGTTTGGTGTTGGAGCAGCGTGAAAGGATAATTCCTCTTCCTATTGCCAGTTTTTTTCCCTTCTTCTGCTTTTGCTCTTAGTCGTTTGCTCGAGAGAGTTTTTATTTACTCTTCCGAGATTGAAAGTGCGCCATTGTGTGTGTGTGGGTGTGTGCGAATCGTTCGGCAGAAGTTGAGCTGAGAGCCGAGGACGACTGGATTGAGTGGGTGTGGCAAGGACGTGCCAATGTGCGGAAGTAATTTGTGTTTTCATTAGGTTTACACATTGAATCACCATCGGATTGATGGTGATGGCAGAGACATGCCTTCAATTTGAGTGGGGAACATCCGAAAAATTTCCACTGCGAGTATGTATTTGGGAGACTTCCGATCACATTTTGGACGTCTAGCCGTCTGGGTGTGCTTTCGGCAGGGAACCGAATAGATGGTGGCTGATTTTTTATCTGCCAAAGGATATTGAGAAATGTATGGCCTCCTGTTCGATGGAAATTTGCTTCCCATGTGAAATGAATGAATTTTTGTTATGTGTTGGGAGCAATTTTTGAAGAGTGCAGGGATGAGGAGGGTTTCTATAAGAAGGATGGCTTCAAATGTTGGGACGTATTAACAAGTTGGTTTCACAATATCAACCATCTTAGGCTTTTCAATTCCATGCTTACTTATCTCCTTCAATGGAACAGGGAATTTGGGAGAGTTTAATTGAGCCGCTGTGGTAGTTGGAAGATGAACTAGGAAAGTGAACATTTCAATGTCAACGCCTTTTCCTATAAAGTTCGCTGAAGTCGCTGAAAAAGTGAGCTCCCAGGAGCTTATATCTGCGAGTTCTTAACTGCCAACATTTGGCAATGATGCTATGCATCGCGTTCTAAAACATCATATGAAAGCTGCCGATGCGCAAACAAAAGCAACCAGCGCATCACAGATTATCGTGATGCATCGCAACATCAAAAAATCATTGCATAACATAACGAAGGCAGTGATGCTTACGCTATGCGCATTTTTTGACGTTAACGAACTTAGCCGATGCTTGCCAGCCATCTCCTTTTATTGTTCGATCAGTATCCTTCGTAGCAAGAGTTTACAGGTAGCGGGAGG
Source organism: Eristalis pertinax (assembly GCA_907269125.1). Classification (NCBI taxonomy): domain Eukaryota; kingdom Metazoa; phylum Arthropoda; class Insecta; order Diptera; family Syrphidae; genus Eristalis; species Eristalis pertinax. The sequence goes on from OU026149.1 coordinate 31,273,795, forward strand.
CATTTCTTTTAACCTGACAAACACATCCGCCGCACAGTTATCTGGAACATTTGATCGTTGACACGAATAGGAAAAATCGATAATTTTAGCTCGCTGTTGTGTACCTGACTACTGAACTGATGTTTAACCTGCAAAAAGAGAAAAAACAAATACATATGAGAATAAAAAATGCAATAGTGTCTTATTTAGCCCATCCTGTACGTCCCATTATTAGCCAAGTTTATTGTTCCTATCTTCTGTTGTTCGAAACAAAAGATACTGATGTCATCACCGAGAAACCTGAAGTTCTCCGTCAATGTCAATGCCAAGTCTCGCTGAATAGGTCACGGGAAGGGCCCGCGATCAAATTGTTTATCAAATGGAAATTTATTACATTTAATATAAATCACAGCCTTTTTTTCAGAGTTTTATGCCCGCAGTGAAAGGATTTAGATATGCCTCTTTATTTGAGATTCAAATTTACATTCCAAATTACTGCATTATCCTTCAGAAAAAAAGCCACATACATTAGCATTTATCACGTTAAAGTGCCAACAAAGAACTTCCCGTACAGCCCGAGCAGCCCAGTGAACGAACGAAGTGATTCCGTCTTCCTCCAGCAGCGTGACATTTCTAATTCACAAGAAATGAGGACAACTTCTGTGCCAAAAAGAAGAGAAAGAAAAAAATAAATAAAAAAAGGAACAACACACTATTATGCGAGGAATATATTCATTCACAGAGCGCGACGATGAACCCGGCTTATCCCTGCTATTATCCTCGCATGTCATGCGAGTGCCAACCTGCCCCCCTATGCTTTGCTCATATACGTATGCCTGACTGACTGAATAATAAGGAATACACATACGCACGCAGAAGGTTACGCGGATGCGATGAGGCGTTGAAGCACTGACACGACAACGCGACGAGACTGAGACGCAAGAAAAAGAAGAATTATTTCATAACTGAATTAGAATTGAAAAATGTTGTTAACTTTCATTTTGTGAAATTGAAAAGGATGTCTTTTGCCGCACCCCACCGGCTTTCAGAAAACGGGGGGTGAAAGTGCGGAAGCGCTGAAGTGTATTGCCAACAACACAGCAACAAGCACATCATGTCGTTCTGCCACTTCTGCATAATAATTTGCGAATCAACTTGTAAATTGAGAGAGAAACAGACAAAAATGAGATGCTTTGGTGAAAGAACGAATGGGAATGGAATGGAAAGGCTCTCGCTGCGTGGTGGAAATTATGTGGGTCCTGCTCCTAATTTAGGGCGGACAAGTGACTCGAAAGTGTGTGCGCCACTGAGATGGGAGGATATCGCTGAAATTAGCGGAATTATAAGACGGAAAGGCGTGAGTATGAGTAATGATTGTCATTGAAGGACCACATATTTTTGATCCTTGATTTTAAGGAATTGATTGTGGAAAGTGTTGTAAATCAAATTTGTAGGCCATGTTGGTGGGTGACGAAGCGTTGTAAAGCATCTTAAGTGAAAACCTGCTGAGCTTCAATATATCACAAGATTAGGGGTAATTCCAAACCGGATCTGTGAGAGTCTTTTCAAATGAACTAGTCAATCCCAATGCCCCTTGTGCCATACAAACATTTTTTGCAACTTTAAGCAGACGATTTGAGTGGGTCAAATATAAGTTTCTTTTTAAAAATGCAATAAAGTGAACAGAATTAAATTTTGCTCATGTATTATGGCTTTATTAGTAAGAGCAAACATTAAAATTAATTATGAAATACAACGTCGTTCAAGTGGCTGCCTCGGCTGGCTTTGCAGTAACGCATTCTGTCACCACAATTTTCCAAGACCTTGTTGATGGTTTCGGGCTGTAGCTCACGGCTTGCTTGGACGATATTGGCCCTAAGTGCTTGTATCGTTTCCGGATTGTTGGCATAACATCGGTCCTTCATGGTTCCCCACAAAAAAAATCGTCAAATCGCAGCTACAAAGCAGCCAACTCATATCGCCAAGATGGCTGATAACAAAATTTGGGAATTTGGTGCGCAAACGATCGATTGGGACATGGGCAGTATGGCATGGCGCGCCATTCTGCATGAACCATAGGCCTTCCAAATCCATGTCTTTAATTTTATTAAAAAAAAGTCTGTTAACCAGGCTCTGTAACGCCCACCGTTGACCGAAGTGTTGTTCCCAGTCTCATTTTCAAAAAAGGCCACAGCAGCCACATTTTCATCTGTGCGTACCGTACGACGACGGGGACGATGAGTCTTGTCCACTATAATACCAGTCTCACAAACTTTTTGTACAAACGTGGGTACAACAGTAGCGGTAGGTGCTTCATTTCGGACAAAACTTCTTTTTTTTTTCAAAAAACGCACTGTTTAGGTTACACGACAAATACTTTTTTAACGTTGCGTAAAGCGGCCCATTTCATTCCGCGGAGGTAGGATACTGATTATCTGTCAAGATTATGAAAGGGAAACAGCTGCCAGTGTCCAAATAACCTATGATTTAAAAAAAAAACACTAGATGGTACACCCTGTATTTGGCCTCGGTGGCGTAGTGGGTAGGACCGTTGACGCGGGGGGTTTACGTTGTATCCCCGAAGCAACTTTTCCACGAGTCACTGATGAGCCGTCGCTCGTCTTCTATCCCTCTGCGAAAATTCAGCGTCTAGACTACGGATGGTTACAGAAGCGTATCAATGAGCAAGCTGTCCTTGTTTCTCGAACAAAAAATGTTGTCCACATGAAACTGCAAACCGAGCACCACAAACATAACTCACAAGTCGGCATCTACGTCTCATAACAAACAAGTGTACACGCGTCCGACGTGATAGAACTGAACAACGACTCCGTTGAACTTCCTTCACTTAATTGCCATATTTAAAGTCACTCGGCAAGTTATTATCCCATTAGAACCAATCATAGTCGATGTCTACAGTGCTAATTTTTTTCAAATGTTGCCTTCATCCCCTTGTCTCCGTATTCCTACCACGTCAAACGTTCAATGGTCTACAAAGGCTGATGGCAGCATTCATGTGTCCGAACGCTTGCAACGTGATTGACGGCTGCTTTGGTGTTGACAATTTTGACACCTTTTGTCGCCAAGCAACTCACTCACACTCGCTACCGACTGGTCAGCGCCGTCCCCTATGACAAGAGACCTTTGTGCACGTTCTGTCCTGGAAGAGCCTGAAGCTTTTATCGTACGTACATGAGATATACTCACGCCTATTGCCATTCAGGTTCGTAATTATTTCGAGAACGTTCCCGTGTCCTCGTCACATTCGACATCATCGGCAGGACAAACTGAAAGCACAACAGCAAAAATGAAACGAAAAAGAAAACATTTTCTTTTTGTACGTATTTTTGGCGGACAATCGGTCATGTAACGAAGCATCAGACTTACATCCCTCCGCCTGGGATAACACACGATAAAACACATCCCGGTCTCCGTTCGCTCCTTGCCCGAGCCACTCTAAGTAGTCTTCGTAGAATGTGGCTGGATAGAGAACAGCCGGCAAAAATGATGGATTCCCATTGAAAAAGGACCAAAGTCAAAATCGCAAGCCTTACAAAACAAAATTGATTTTTCCCATCACCACGGCACAGTCACTTGGATAAGGAGCCCGACGGTTGGGGGCGCCATCATCCCTTTATCCATCAAGGTTGCGGAGTCCTTTTTTGCGTGAGTGAGAGCAGAAATCCATATCAGTTGTGCGACTGTAATCGCATCGGAGCCTACTCGGCACAAAAAAAAAATAAAAAGAAGGAATACACAAGTAATATGAAATGAAAACTTAGTGGATACATATCCAGTCCTTGGTTCGAACTTTTACAAAAGTTCACATTCGCAGTTTAGTTATAAAAAGGACGAGATTATTATTATTACAAGGACATGTCGTTTTCTTTTCATTTGTGCCCGTCTTCCTCCCCGTAATTCTGCGTGGCGGTGGCACAGCCCCCCCTTCTTGTTAGCGAGTCTGATATCATCATCATCATCATCGTCAGTGTACGAGTAGTCCTCCTCAGCGGGAAGAACACAAACTACCCAACAGATGGTGGAAAGGATGAAATAATAAGTGAACATCGCTCGTCATTTCGAAAGGATATCTGTGTCTGGCGAGGGTGAGTGTGTGTGTCCGTGCGACGTATGTGTGCGACGTTCAAATTGGCCTTTTGTGTAAAAATCCAATGAAAGAAAATTGCTGGATTAAGTTTAAGGATTTCCCTGAACACACACACGCACATCCAGTCGCATATACGAAGATGAAGATGATGCTCATTTCTTATTTCAATCTCGCATCCTTTTGCTCTGCTTCTAATGCTGCTGCTTCCTTTTCACTTTCCACAGCTGCACTCGCAGTCGCATTCGTTTGTCAATCTCAATTCCAATATGCCTTTGTATGGTCGGATGTGTCAACCGGTGTGTGTGTGCGCGAGTGAGTTTGTGCTTGACTCTGACACTCAACAAGTGCACACACTTCCTTCCGCTTTGCCTGGTCCGGGACAGACGGAAGGGACCTGTGGGGGCTGTGTGATTTTTCTTCTCCAATAAAACGGAACTAAATTGGAAGTGTCAAAAAATAAGCAACATCTAGACGGTAGTCCTTTCGCCGTTTGGTTCACCTTTGTCTGCTCGGGTAGGTTACACTGCTGGGTGGTCCATTGGGGTGGACAGACAAACTCAAGCCAACGCAGGGGAAGGCAGTAATTTTTGATGTTCCCGTCATATGGTGGAGAGGACGGGCTTTGGGTGGTCCTTATGGAATTTCCGCTTTCCAAGAGGATCGCCGGACAAATTATTTGATGAGGCAATTACTTGTGATATTTTATGAAGTGCTGTGGATGGCAGGGAACTAATTTTATTTGTCTGTCTGACAGAGCGGGGGGGGGGGTTGAGATTTGAGAGTAGGACATCTTGATAGCCTAGAATTTCACTCGGTTTAGTGGATAAGTTACGAATGGATAGAGAGCTCTTGAGGTGATATCTTAAGGAGGGAAACGGAGCGTGGTCCCGAGGAGAGGATTTCGAGAGGTATTCAAGGTTTTTTTCTTTTTTCGAGATGTAGACCGAGGTCACCCTTTTGACTGCGCCACAATATCCACCTATTCGTTGCTTTCAAGGCAGCATACGACAGCTATACACCTGCAAGTCCTAGTTTGGCAGGAATGTACAAATTTTGGAGAAATGATTGATCTTTTCGAGACTAGGTAAGGTTATGCGTGCGATCTTTGGTCCTGTTCATGTTGAACTCATTTGGAGGAGAAGACTAAACCACGAGCTGCACTGGCTGTACTGGGATCAGTCCAGAACCGTACTCAACTCCGAACCTGTGGGACAACCCAACAGAAGGCGCTCGCATCTAAGATGGTGCATATGGCTTTGGACTCACCGTCTGGCCAGCTGGAAAGGTTTGTTGATTAAATCTCTGGATACAGTCAAAGTTTCGCTGAGGCCAATGAATTGCCGCTTGTGTATTAACGAGATTGCCGAGGTTTTGCTTATTCAAGTTATGTGGATGGGTAGATATAAAATTGGACACCTTCCTAGATTAGATTAGATTGGTTGTGGGGGCGGGAAAAGACCACCTGATCACTGTGACCTCTAATGTGCCTTATTTAGAGTTCACGCACCAAACCTGAGTTCATACTGAAACTTAGTATGTTGTAGAGTGAACTGGCAGCAATTTTGTCCACTTCAAGATAGTGTCGATGACGTGTACTGACTAGACAGTTACAGTGACACAGTATGTGTTCTGCAGTTTTTCGTCCTCGTTAAACATTCAGCAGGTGTTTGTGTTTGTTTACTGGGCAACGGCCCGTAAGAAAGCCTGGGGTTATACAAACCTAACTCCTGGTGAGCCTGAGAAGTTGTTTTATTCTGTTAAGGGAGGCAGTTGGGAGGAACATTTTCGCTTGCTTGTTACCTTTCGTGTGTGTCCAGTAATGATTGGCCATGCCCCTGAGCCAATCCTCTTAGCGCTGGTGACAGAATGGTCGTAGCATCATGAACGGTAATGCGGATCATATTCTGGCTAGTAGGTCTGATCTTTCGTTTCCTGCGTGACCGCTGTGCCCTGGTATCCACATAAGGTGAACCCTGTTTGTGTTAGCCAGCTGTTGTAACAGTTGTAGGCAGTCCGATACTAGCTTTGAAGTGACTTCGTAGATTTTGAAGGCTAGAAGAGCAGCTTTGCTGTCAGTCTCTGTTTTCTCTGAGGCAGAGTTCAAATACAATCAAGTTTCAGTAGTTCTCCGCGCAGTTTGAAAATTGTTCCAATTTCATGGATACCATGCGAGTCTTTGATGTAATTTCTACTCCCCCGGTTGTGGTCGAACCGGTTGTACGTACTGCGATGCGCTGAAGACTTTGCTTCGTTAAGAAATGTCTTTCTCGCCTCTTCATCGATTTGTTTTAGTAGCACGTGCAGTCTATTCCACACTTATGCGCTTATTCCAACCATTTTTCATTTATTTCGAATTGTTTGCAGAGCCAATATTTTCGGAAGCCGGTTAAATGGTGTTTACTTTACTCGTTTACTCGTTGCGTGTTTGTACAAATAGTTCGGTTCATTGTAGGCAGATGAAAAATATTTTTGATGAAAAAAAAACGTTGCAGCCTCTCTACTTCGTCATTGCATTTGGGTCCGCACACCTGCGCCGCGTAGAGAGTTACTGCCTCAGATATCGCTTCAAATACCTTGAATTGACTGCTATGGTTGATGCTTTGAAGATAATGCCCTAGTAGATAATGCAAGGGCCCTAGTTCAGGAAAGCTTAAAACGGGTGCTCACACCAATCGTAGGTGATCTAACGAGCCTCACTACGAAACCATTATGGTTTACTCTCAATCAGAGACGATCACATAGCATCGATCACACAGCCCCATCAGGCTGACTCTCAGGACTCTTATTGGCGGGATCACTAGGCACTGAGCAACGACTTCTGCAGAAGTGGCAGAGACAAAGAGGAGAAAGGAACTATTGACCACCTTCTCTGCAATTGTAGCGCCCTCTCCTACCGAAGGAGAAGTCACCTGAAGCTCATCCTAATCTCAAGCGCTGGGTTAATTATCGGGATATAGAGGAAGCCTTGGGCCCTCATTGGTCCTCCTCTCGGTGGTTCAAGTGAAATTCCTCCAAGTTCAGACCAAAGTAATTTCCACAGAAAAGCCAAAAACTTGACAATACAATACACGCTCTGATTTCAGGGAGTTGAAACTTTTCGAATAACTTGCCTTTCAACAAGACCTTGCATAGCTCCTTTGCCAACTCCTTGTACACCACAGTTCTCATGAATTCCACAATTGTGGCGACATACAATTTGATTATATCCCTGCCTACCTCATTCTCATCATCATGATTGTTAATCCATTGCTGGTCAATCTTCCTATGAAATCAATGCAGATACCTTCGCATCTCCCGCCAAAATCAACACTCCATCTCCATCCAAAACGATGAATAAGCCATCAGCACTCTCCAAAGGGATTGCCAACAACTACTCGTCCTCACGGTGAGCCCTGCTGCAGCATATTGCCCGATTACACTGATTGCATCTTTATTAGGTGTGCACTCCAAACACTGTTCAATAGTTTCCCACTTAAGCAAGTTCGCACTCAATCTTTCGAAAATTTACACAAAATTCTACAACATAATTAGCACCGCACGGATTTTAAGACTGAAACTTTATCCTCCGACTCCGATTCATGCGCTGCCGCTGTGGTGTGCGCCAGGAGGAGTCAACTTTTCGATCCCAAACATGGGTCTTCCTCAAACTCAAACAGGAAACTTTTTTCCCGCAAAAATACCTGACGCAGCGAGAGTCACTCGGCTGGAGAATCTCATTTTAATAATCCTTTCGCAGAGGAAACTTTGTCCTGCCCAAATGCCGACGCATCCGACGACGGTGACGACGACGACCACGGATCCGCAGGCGGGTTGGTTAACAAGCGAATAGCAGTGACGCCACTTAATCTTGTTCCGCAACTAACACCCTTGCGGAGGAGCTATCCAAAGCGCTGTGCGGTGCACGTCACATGTGAATCCTCAGTGAGACTGTCCTTAATCAAGTTGAATGTTTTGCAGTTTAACAGCTGAATCCTGGCAATGATGAGAGCACCACACCGATTTTGGCCATGCCAGCAGACAGTCACCGGCATTCACCTGAGACTGGTGAACCGTGCCTGGCAGCAGGCCAACAAAGGCGTGATGAAAAAGGAACCTCTAAACGACCAATCCACCGCATCAAAGCCCCGCTGTCTGGCCAAGGCTCTCTTCACAGTAGCACCAGATGAGAGCGAAAAACAGATTTTGGCTTTTGTTTTATTTGTGCACCTGTAATCGTGTGTGATCGGCAGTTCGTGCGAAAAGTCCCATGGACCGGTGTGGAAAATCGTTTAAAGTGGTCGGTCGAACCATGCCATCCCCGTCGCGACGCGGCGTCGATGAAAACACATCAGAGGGCCACTGATGGATGACGATGACGGAACATCGAAAAAAGGGTTCTATCGCCGGACGGAGGATAGGGTTACCAGCAATCGCCAGTCGGAGGGAGCAAGGGACGTCCACGAGTTCGTGTCAGGATTAAATTGGTAGGCGATATTGGCACGAGTTGAGATTAGTTGGCTGTCATCGTCGTTAGGCATGATGGGTGCTTCGGTGCTCTGGTGCTTTTTGGTTTGGACTCGACTCGACTGCCCGCGACCCTCAGTCCACCAACGGCACACGGGAAGAGTTCGAGGACGCCCCGTGTTGACACTGTCAATGTTTTTCAAATACAGCTATTCAGTTGCTTCTTTTTTCGCCTTTTCCAGTTTGTTTTCGAGTTGTCCCCCCCCTCTCTGCAGCGTGATTTATAGATATTTCATTTTTTATGCAAATTTCTGCTTTGTTATACTTGCTTGTGCTCCGTCCTTGAATTCGGGGAATTTTGCTGGATCCTTCTCAGTGTGGTGGCGACGCGGGGGAATAATTAATGAGGGGTCACATTGGTTTCACATTTTTCGCTTCGAACGAAGTTTTGCATAATTTCATTTTGGGTAGTATTTGATTTCAGATTGCCTCGGTGTCGATGGCTGTGGCCGAAAATGTATTATTGATTCGGTTATTATTGACATAGGGGTCAAGCGTGATGCACTATCGCTTTAGTGTCTGCGTGGAAATGTTTTTCGTGTCATATTTTTTTGTTGGTTTTTCTGAATATTCTGATTTTGCGCATTCGATGTTTTTAATTTGCATTATTCAGTTCCATTTTGCGAAGTCTCTTTCAGAATCGAATAAAGAGTTTTAATTGTGTTTGTATTTTCTAGCGTTCCCGCGAGTGAAATTATTAAAATGACCTCTGTTCAAAAGAAAAACTAATTACTGATGGAAGTCCTCGCAAAAGAAATTCACTTGTTTTGAGGGCGCCTTCCTGGCTGAATATTTAAACGACATTTGAAAGCGTCTTCTTCAGAACACTATTAGCTTTCATGCTTCTTCGTTCACATGATGGATTGTATGATCGACTTTCAAGTGATCGACATTCTTATACCTTTGCTGGGGTGATGGCCTACTGAGTCTTTAAGTCTAGCTATGATTAGAGGCACTGTTCTTCTTGCTTTCGACTCTAGAATGTACGACGCTGTGGTTCAGCCTTCATCTTCTTCTCGAACCAAGAAGCTACGACTGTCAGCGCCGTGCCTAGGATTCTAGGCAAAGCATATCTCAATTCCATTGACGAGACTTCCGAGAGGTTCATCACGGAACTGATATGTTTCCCGAACCCAAAGCAACCAATCGTGAGTTCAATCAAAGTTCAAATCGTGAGTTTAATTAGTAGCGAATATTTACCGACTTCGAACACCAGTAGATTCTGTCCAGAACTCTGTCTACTCATCGTAGTTCATCCAATGCAATTTTCGTCGACACTGAAGGACTACTTTCATCTTCCACTCCCAGTTGACATGCACACTCTCAGAACCTGATAAACTTGGGATTACCCTAATCTCTCCCCATGGCGTGTGTTCATTCGGTCTTTATGGACAAACTCCTGTCGCCCGGCCTTAATTTAGGACAAAGTTGACAGGCGACAGACAAACATCTCCGTTTAACTGCATGAACAACAAAAAGCTGATGACCACCTCTCAAAGGGGTTGCTGCTCATCCTAAGGCAAAAGGTGAACGCACCAAGTCAAAAACCGGTTTGTAATTAAAACATGCCACGTGCTGTAGACCGCTTGGAAAAACACACCATTTAACAAATCACTCGCCGCACATTAAGCGCGTCAGACAAAGGACTCCCCTAGGAACCGCATTTATCATCCCCGCTGCGCACAACTCGTGAGTGATTTTTGCCTCACAGTCGCCGCGTCCCGCGGCAAGAACATATGCAAATGGACACTTTTTTCAATTCAGTGAAAATACCTCCCTCATCACCATGGCCGATGAAATCCCCGTCAAAGTGCAGTGATTTAGAAGACAAAAAGCGCTTTACTGCCGCCGTTTTACGGTGTTATTTCAATAATTACCGCATTAATAATTCCGCCATTAATCCGTTCAGTCCAGGTGTGTGCATTTCACCAGGTGCAGTCTCCGTGGATTGCCAGCGCCACTGTATCCCATTAAAGTGGAGGAGTGGAGGCACGCCAATAAAAAGTCCGAAAACCCGATTCGCAAAACGGCAATAAAAACTCGGTGAAGCCAGGCACGACGCGCGTCTTTTTCGCGCCTCATTACCTCTTAACTCGGTCGGGCAGCCCTTCCAGCGTCTCCCCGAGACCACGTCCCATTACCACAGCAGTTATAATTTTGCAATTTCACCGGCTTAATTACGGACCACATTTCATCTGACTACGCTGCGGACCATCGTGGACTACCGTGGACCGCCCACCATTCCTTCCACAGTCTGTCAGCAAGGAGCACAGCAAGGACGAGTCGGTTGCAGCGTGCCAATTCATTTTAACGACCGTCCCGCTCCTAATGGTCTTAGGCGTTATAAATTCGCTTCAAGAAAATAACCCTAAAGGCTTCCTCACCGCCACCCACAGGCCACAGCACAGGCATTAAGGTAAACAATCTGCCGCAAGGATTGTGTCTGAATCTCCGGCTGTAGGTGTTGTATACGGAACGTTGGACACGTACGTGTGCAGTTAAAGCGCTGCACTTTGAAGATGGCTGTGGCCAGGCCAAAACTGACAGTGCGACGACAAAGAATCCGACTTGGGGTGGGGACGACGTCCGACAACTGAAATGCCAAGGTGTAGCGAAAATATTTTCTTAAGCTTTTATCCCTACACCCATGGCGTTGGTGTGAGGGGTGAGGAGTGAGCGGTGTGCGCTGCCAACGGGGAAGACGAGTAATGAGAACGAGACCGGCCCTCTGCTGGAATTTATTAAATGCGACTTTGGGAGAAATGAGAAAATTGCAGAGAGGAAAAATTAATTATTATTTTCCTCCTCTGCTTCTTCTTGTTTCTTCTTTCACCCTGGCTGTCGCTGTCATCGTCTTCTTTTTATCTCACTTAATTTTTATCGTCGTCCACCATTCGCCCCAGTGTGGAGGGTCGCGACGCGCCACAAGACCACCACTCTGACGAGGGGGATATGACAAAAATCTTTCCCATAATTGTCACGAAATTAGATTTCGTTTTTTTCCTTTTTTTCATATTTTTCTCGAAAAATTATTTAGAAATTGTTGTGTCCGTCGCTTATTCACATTCACGATGCTCCCCCTCTCAGCATGCGTCGGTGTTCTGAGCATTTTTGGATCTTCCTTCACTCCGGACTTACCTGCGAGAACGATGGTTGGCTATGAGGCTAAGCATTTGCATTTTAATTGAGTCAATTAATAAAGTTGCAAGTGATTTCTAAATGGGGTCAGTAACAGTTATTGTTTTTGTTTTTGCTTTTTTTCTGCTTCTATTCGCAAACGAATAAAATAATTACATTTTGGTGAAGTGGATAATGAAAAACAATTTTTAATTTGGCATTTTTCTTTTCTTTCTCTGACCAAACTTCGAACCGGATTAGAAGCGAAATGTATTAACAGCGCCTTCCGAGATCATCCCGGATTGCATTTTCAAAAATCTAAGCAGACAAAATATAAAACACTTGTCAAGATACAGACTTATTAATATTTGATAAATTAGGTAATATTTCAAATTTAATTTAATTAAAATAAAAAAGCCCTATAAATATAATTAAACGCTCATTTTTTCTGTCTGCACATAATAAGCTACTAAAATATTGGCTCGATCTACTAGCACTGAGTTAAGCTCGATCAGGAATTAGTAATTGGCTACATACCTCGAAGCACAAGCTAGCTTCAAATAAAATACAAAATATGTCCTCGACACGATCCTTCTGGCGAATTTAATTGTATGCCATCGCATTTAAAACGTGATAAGTAAAGGAAACTTGTCGCATGCTTTTACTCCCATCATCACGACTTCCGAGGCGTGCCTTGAATGTGATTAGTGATTACATTAGAAAGTCGATTGCTTGGCAAACCCAGGACGAGGTGGTTGAACCAACACCAAACACTTCCCTGGTTTCACTTGGGCATAATTCCTGATGTGTTAGAGTCGATGGCGGATCATCGAGTGGACTGGAGATCTCTCGTGGGTGCTTCGCCCAGCGACCCCTTTAGTGGAACATGCATGGTTACACAAACAATTCAACGTTGTTGCATCAAGGGTGGACCAAATACAGTCGAACTTCCCTATAGTGAACTTCTTGAAGTTTTCCGTATAATGAACTAATTTGAAAGACACAGCTTTCTGGTTATATTTTAAGCGTATTTCTATGTAATGAAATTTTTTTGTCTGCTCCTGTGCGAATTCATTATAGGAACAAACACAAGTTTCTTTTTGAAAATGCGTTATTAAATACATACAACGTCGTTCAAGTGGCTGTCTTCGCAGTAGCGCATTCTGTCACCCAAATTTTCCAAGACCTTGTTGATGGTTTCGGGCTGTAGCTCAAGGATTGCTTGGATGATATTGGCCATAAGTGCTTAAACCGTTTCGGGATTGTTGGCACAACATTGGTCCTTCACGGTTCCCCAAAAAATGTAGCGCACTGAACGACGACGAGGACCCTGACTATTGTCCACTATTATATCAGTCTCACGAACTTTTTGTACTAACTTGCAAGCAACAAGCTTCCTTTCGGCCAAAACTTTTCAAAAAACGCACTGTCTGGGATACACAACACTCACTTTGGAATGAGTTTTCAATACTTTCCAACGTTGTTCAAGCGTAAAGCGACTCGTTTCGTTCCGCGGAGGTATGATACCGAATTACTGTCAAGATTTAAAGCGGCAAGCAGCTGTCGGTGTCAAAAAAAAAGCCACTAGATGGCTGACCCTGCATAATAACTGCACTGTTCTGAGTAAAAACAAGGACTAAATGTGAGTCTCCCAAAGGAAAAGAGTTTTAAAGCCTTGATGAGCTTTAATGCCCTTGGAGTTGTCGATCATTGGTAGTAGTCCGAATATGTGTATCAGAATGGACCAACAATGGTCTAAGTGTGTTGGCGACTGACACCTACCTAACCTAACCTAAAGCCTTGGTGGTGCTGATGATACTGCTTACTTGGTTTACTTTCATGCCCATCCCACCTTGGACATGCTAGTGTATTCGACGATATTTTCCCGTCCAGTCTGCATCTGTGTTCGTCTTCTCTTGAATGCGCTACAGTCCAGGATGGACATGTTGTCAACGTACAAGCATATCGGCCTCACGGTCTTGAACCATTTGCCTCCAATTAAGCACACCAAGCTGGCTGAAGTCCTTCTCCTCTTGTGTGCGTTTCGGTCTGGATCACTGTTGTCCATGCGCCTTACTTGGCCTACAACTTAGACGTTGTATCCGCAGGCGCCTGGCTATACCCTAGCCGGGCAAAGATTGAACGCAAAACTTTTCTCTCAAAAAAAGGTGTTATAAAGGGCGTTTCGTTGAAAACTGTTTTTTTTAATTTTTAAATAAAACGCATAAACTGTTGAATGTTGAATGGTGGAAACCTTATTATGGCCTGATTATGACAGTGGTTAGTAAGGCAGTTTTGAGATTTTTCCAAGTTCATCTTCCAACTGACACAGCGGCCCAATAAGACCTACCTATGACTGCTGTACACCTGTGGTGATGTTTTCTTGTGTGTATAAATCGAATCAGATACATTGGAAAGCGTTTCCAGACATCGAAAGATTCACCTTTTTTTGGGCTAACATAAGCTACTTTCAGCTATTTCCTCGTTCATCTTCCAACTGACACAGGGGCTCAATTAGACCTAGCTAGGAGGGCGTGATTTGTTCGGTAGCGTGCCATCTAATATCGAACGTACACTGAGACTCGAAATTGCAGATGGTAAAGCCAATATCGAACTCGGAAGATCGATGAATCCCACCATATTTTGCTTTAAGCTCATGAAAAACTTTGTTCACAGAAGGTTGATTTCGTAATACAAATCAGTAAGTTAGAGACGTTGTTGACGTATGAGTCATGACTTGTCAAACAACAATGAGCAAGAATAACACGGCACAGTGGGGCCAGTTTCATGGAATCTGTCAAAAAAAACGTATTGAAAAAAAAGACAAATTTCACTCCATCCTTACAGCACACTTTTTACAAGTAAGCCACAACCACAAAATACCACACCAATGATTAGACGAAAACAACTAACTCTCTTCAATCAACTCCTAATTAATAGTGTATTCAATTGAAAATCGATCCACTCTGTAGCGCTTGCAACACAAAATTACTCCCTAAACAGCAGACATTATACGCAACAGATAAACACAATTAAAATCCAGTTAAGAGACCTTTCATGACAATTTATTTGTTACGCTTAGGTTACGTTTTGCCTTTGCATCTGCACAGGATTCATTCGTTTCAAGGACCGCCTACCAATCCATGTCAAGAGAATGCATTGTACTCTCGTCGGAATTCAACAAAAACTGGAATGTTACAGTCACCAGTTGCACTTGTCAACCTCACTTTCCCGCAGAAAGGTCAGCACTCTGACAGGGCCTGCAATTCAATCTATGTACATCGTTGTTCCCATGGAACCGTGTGATTGTTCTACGCAAACCACTGGCATTTGACACAAATTCACACACTCTACCATGTTGCGGCAGTCCATGCGAGAAGTGTAGGCCTAGGAAATTTTTCGGAATTTCCAAAAATGCTCAAAAAGTGAGTCCATCTCGTGCACAGTACAATGGGAAGCTACCTACATAGATCTGCATAACTGTATCTCACAGAACCAAACGACACGTAACGGCACAAAGCTGCCAAAGCAACACATCGAGGGCAGGGCACCGACAACAGTGAACAGACTGCCACTGAGGCAACCGTACCCCCTCGACAAGGTATGCAGGCAAATTTGAGTTGAGCTCAGCTCCTGTTGTTGCTTATGGGAGAGCTCATCTCACATTGTCGCCCAACTCGATTCACGTTGACCATTCGTCCGTGCCAAGTCAGTCGTGGGGGTGCGCACACACCGAGAGAGATCTCACTCGGAGTGCTCAAGACCCGCCATTGTGTTGCGTCTGTATGTTCACGGGCTGTGGGGTCTTTCCCTCTACGGTGGCGCTATTGCTACTGATGCTGCTGCCACACTGACGTCGCAGCCACCGCCGCCGCTGCTATACGGAATGCACTGCTCCGTTTAATTCGTTCCATTACAGTTCAGTGAATATTTGGGTTCCATAACAATCGGTTATCAATGAATTGTGCCTAATGCTGTATCCAGAGGCTGTGGCGGCAGCGGGCGACTGCTGTCGAGCTCGAGCAATCGGACAGTGGAAGCACCCAGGCATTGCCCGGTGTGTTCGCCCCCCTCATTCGTAGCTGAGGTGTGGGATGGACGTACGAATGTACGAGTTTGTACGTATACACACTGCGTCGTGCCTGATTGCTTTTAACCCTTTTGCCCACAAAAAGTGGATGCAGTGGATGGGTTGGGGCCACTGGCCCAGCGAGGGAACTTCTGGAAATTGGAAAAGATTTGTTGAAAACTTCATTCATTCGTCCGACATCAGAACACTGTTGCTCGGATGGTATCCTTGCTGTGCCTGTGCCTGTGCCAGGGCCAGTGCCACCGCGTCGGGACGGTGGTACCTACTCCACGCTGTGTTGTTTGTTTTTGCCCCATTGGACAGATGTTGTGTACACATGCATTCCATCCGGCGAAGAAATGGATGAGATTTCCTTTATTTTCCTCACTTTCAGGCTTTTTTTTCTTCTCCTTGTTTTTCGTGTTTCTTTTTTGCTCGTCGCATCTTTTCGTGCAGTCTCCATGGAGTTGGTATGCAAATGGAAACCGATTGGTGGCGAAGAGATAGTCGTGGCGGTAGCAAGGACATGGACATCAGTGGCAGGCTGCAACATCTCTCTCTCTCTCATTCTCTGCCTCTCGATGTGTGTGTGCGCGACTGCAGAGGTCGATGAGGTGTGTGTAGCTGTTACATTCAGAGGCCGTCGATGGGGAATCGATTTATTGCACACTTTCTCGCATTTAATTGGCACTCACTACGGGTGAGTGGAAAATTATGTGAGTGAGATTGAGTTTTATGAGGTAAGCCAATCGCTGGGGCTGTACGTGCACCCGGAGGTGTGGTGCTGTAGACTTAAATGCCTACGTCGATTTATATTTGCCAACAGTTAAGGTGGAGGATGTAAATCAGCACGACTTCTGCACAATCAGGTTAATTAGTTTTGTTCGCAAGGAATTCCAACAGTGATCAATGGAAAGTTGCGTTTTTCTTCCTTCGGTTGCTTTGTGCAGGATCACTGCGAACAGTTGAGTTGGAAAAAAGATGCATGGGTTAGAAGATGGGATGATGTGTATCTATCCAAGGGGCAGTTTGGATTTTCTCTTAAAAATACCAAAACCGAGAAGTGATGCATTGGCAGTAGCTCGATAGAGGTAACAGTTGAAAGGTTCGCCACCTACCTCAACATCGCAGCGAGAAGTGCAGACATCTAGGAATTCCACTTGTCGATCATTGTTGTCCCTTTGGTCTGAATTGGACCACATAACCTTCTCTCCCAGCACCTAGCCAACTTCACACATAAACTTCATCATCCCAGTAGTGCTATATGTATGCTGCGAAAGTATGAACCACGTCAGTGACGCTTGATCTTCTTCTTAGGGCGCTACAATCCGAGGTAGACCTCACCCAACATGCCTCTCCAGCTCGATGTATAAACTTCATCATCTCGGTCGTGCTGCTGTGAAAGCATGATCAACATCAATAATCCATGAGACATAAATTAATCGATTCGAAACGTACTGCACACGATTCTTGGCGCCGTTTGCGTTTCCATTGAATGAAGGGCCAAATTGAGCAACGAAATGCACGTGATACAGAGACTTCGGCCTAGAAAGATGTGTCAAACTCACTTCACTTCAGGCTCCAAGCAGAAATAGACATAATCACAGACAGTCTTCTAATCAGAAGACTAAAGCACCACTTGTTAAATGGGAAAACCGACTAGAGTGCGAACATGGAGACAGACCTTACACGACTGCTTACTGATAGGTGTACATACATATGTTGTAGCTGTGAAACTAGTGATTTCGTGTTAAGAAGGAATGGCATCTAAAAATACGACAAAAAAACAAAAAGTACAACACTGTTCTCACAGACATGTCATAGTCCCTACATGCTGTGATTTCCATAGGCTATCAAGAAGAAGGCTAGACTGTTGTTAAGTCTGAGCAATCAAACTTCTGGATCTAGAGATTGTAGAATTGCTTTTATAAACAAGTATGAACAGTCACTAGAAGTTGCACCTCGATGCTGACTGGAAACCATAGAGCATTGCTTTCTTGAATTAAAGTCAATCGTTCCATAAAGCATATCCTTTCCCGATTTCAAACAGAATCATTACCACCTTTCTCTAGATCGAACTGACCACCTCAGTTTCAAGAATCAAACACAATTCTCTCCTTCTTGTTTCAAAGTTAAATCCTTATTGAGCCACTGAGACCCTTTCACTTCCCTATTCAAAATCAAGTGAAAAAAAAAGAAATCAATCCCCTCAGCCGCAGAGAAAAAAACTGTCGCTGGCAATAAAGTTATCAAGGATTTGACGCCGCCCCCTCCCCGTATCCTGTGGACAAAGTCAAACATTTTCCAATCAGCACCTTAAAACATTCATTAAAAAGTTTCGTTCCTTTTCCCTGCGCAAATCACGGTCGCCACCAGCGCGTTTTCAGCCTTTCGCCGGCAAAGGGTAACCCAATTCTGCTTCCCTTCATATTTTCTTTTTTCACCACCGAAATTCGATGTCTGTCGTCATCAGTATGCAACTTGTATTATGGAAAGCAGTAAAGGAGACCATTCGGAAATTAGCATGATGCCGCAACCACCCCCAACAGCGACTCCACCGAAAGGCAACGATGAAGCGCATCACGCACAGCGTGATGGCAGGACACGTTTGTTGCAGAATGTCAATAAATTTTGTCGCAACTACATGCATGGGCATGGCAATGTGTGTGTGCACACACTTGGAAGCGATTTTAAGTGTAAAACGACACAATATCGTCAGCGATCCGCTTTAATTCGCTTAACTTGGTACTTTCTGTCATCCCGCGTGCAAATCTCCGCTTCGTGCACCGTCACTTTGCGACACGGGCGCCAGTGCGGGTGTGTATTGATTGGCAAAGTGAGATTAAAAGTGACTTTGTTAAATTGCCACCCATCAATCGCGGTTATACGCGAAATTTTACACCACTTCGGTGACGACCAAGCGATTCCATAAATCCAGACTACTCGCATGACAGTAGTCGACAGTAGTTTCGTGTAATCACTTGCGACACACGCTCTACACCTCGGAACACACCGTTCTAATATTTAATCCGATTTCCAGTCGCTGATTATGTGGAATCGAAGCTTTATTGAAATTTAAATGCAGCGGATCCTGAAGCTATTGGCAGTGGCCATATTTCCTTTCACACGCAGTTGATTAGGCATATTAGGCATACAGGCATATGTGCACGCAGCCAATTGTGAATTATATAATTACCTGCTTACCTAAAAACTTGTCCAACGGATAGTATCGCCATCAGTTGCAATGATATGCTCCTCTCATGGCACCTAGTATTTATCATGTACTAGCAAAGGGGTCTTATAAAAGGAAACGATTGAATATTTTTCAAAAATACTTTTTGCTTTTTATTAGTGTACTAAGGACTACGAATTGTAAGATAAATTATTCAAGTTGTCCTCCATTTGCTTTCAAGCAACGGCGTTGTCGATCTGGCCACTCACCAATTGCAGAATGCAGCACATCCATAGGAAATTATCCACTGTTCGACAAAGTCTGGTTCATAATTTGAATGTCGCCTAGTACAAGCCATTGCCTCCAAAACGGCCCATATTTTTAGTGCAAAGAATTGAGCTCTAGGCCATCTCTAAGTGGTCATTCATCCGTGGATATGAAGTTTGGAACGTTATTTTCCAGCCGTTTTTGTGTCGATTTTTAGCGGAAGCGTAGTCTTCTTGTAAGGTCCAGTGTTTATTTCCGAATATTATTGTGTGAATATGCTTGACAACGTTCTCTAAAACATGTGTTTGGTAAGCTGAGGTTTTTTATAATTTTCTCACAGAAATTGAACTTAGTAACTCCATCGCAGAAGCTAGGTGATGTCCACGTTGAACTCTCGGAGGTTTTATAAATCTCAAAGGAGAGGACTTTAGAGGTGTATGTGCAATATCTTTGAATTCATCGGCAGTGTTGGATCTTTATCACAATTCTGGTAGATCTACTTCAATGTCAATATTAAAATTTTCAAATCTCTGTGCTCCTACTGTGCTGCTGTACCCAAAGAGCACAATCTACCACATGCTTTCCTTTGTCCAGAATATGAGAACATTGACGAAGACGCAGAACACACGATTTTCTACTGCAGGATTTGAAAGGACACAAATAAACCTACCAACCCCGGAGCTCCTAGTTGGTCACATGACGGAGTCAACCGAGAAGTGGAAGGAAATCTGTTCCTTCATATTAAAAGTGCAGACCGCCCTAAGAAGGCTTGAAATAGTAAAGAGAGCCGAACAGGCAAACACAGTGAATTCAGTTTGATTCGCTAACCAGCCCCGGGAAGTAATACCTGTCGGCAATACCACGGGCAATGTGGTTGAAGACTGCAGGGTGTGGGTTAGCACTTGTTAAGCGCATTCCCGATACGAAGACTGGGGTCTACGAATCGTGGATGCTATTATCACGGGCTAGTAGTATCTTGGGAAGATCACCACATCCTATGGCGATCCAAAAAAAACCACATGCTTTAATTCGCCTTTTCATTCGCTTCAAGTTAAGTTTTCTTTAGTTTGTTCTAGTTTTGTAACCCCTTTTGACAACACTATTTCAAATGATAATATTTAAATGCAAGGACACTGAAGACAGTGTTACAAAAATGTGAACACAAAACAGATTTTGGGTTTATTTCATTTCATTTGTGACAGCGTTAACGTAGAATGTGCAATTTCATAGAAATTTAATGAGTAAACAAAATCGACCACGCATTTCGTCAATTTCTGGATCCACCACACTTTAAAAATTGTAAAAAAATTAAGCTAGATGTATGCTTCTCGTCCTCCCACAGCCCATGCCTATGTAGTCATTGGCAAGACCCACTTTCATATCACGCCAGTGATCTAGCTACCATTGCTAGTAACTTATTGTGGCAGTTCAGGAGTTCTTTTTAGTTTTAGCGCTGAACAAAGTCATTGACATCGTCCTGTTCACTTCTTTGACTGCACCGTCATAGTCAATCGAATATTTCTTTACGAAATGAGTCTGCAAAATGGTCTAATAATAATATGGGTGACTCTACAGTCCAAGGTGAAACTGGGCCTAGCTTCTACAGCAACCATTCGTGTTGTATGTACGTGCAATTGTCTTCTCAGGAGTGAATTATGAAAGTTGCTAAATTTGAAGACTGATAAATAAATAAACAAAAATGTATATTTATTGAAGAAGAGGGGCCCTCAGTTACACCGATCTCACGAGTCCCAGTTCGACAGACCTGGATGACCATCCTGCTGTTTAAACGTGTAAATGACTTCGTTAATGATTCAAAACAGCAAGGACTTCCTTGTCTCTTGTCACGAATAAAGTTAAGAACCAGAAGAGCTTATTCGAGAGTATTCGTTAAAAAATGCCATGGAATTTGGTAAACATTTTTTTAATTTAATTGCAGAATGGAACATTTTAAATCGTTAATTAGGATATGGAATGTAGAAAAACCGATAATCTGTCCGAAAGAACGTATGAATGGGTAATCTGGGTGTTCATCGGTTCGTCGGTAAAATAGAAGTTTGAAAAGAAATCAATTATCATGACTTCGTAAAACGTAAGATTGATCTACCGGCAATAACATAGCTCCCCAAGCTGATTTCGTCCGTATAGGACTAGCTTCTAATTCTGCATGTTAGTGACTTGATTATTACTTCCAAAAATGTGGCTGGCCTTCAAGCTCATTTAGTTGTGTGTTGAGCACTTTATGTTACCACATTAGTTATTTTATACTTCTCTCGGACTTAGTTTTTGTGAATTACAAGTTAATACCCGTATATGAGGAATATACAAGTACTTGCATTGTGGAAGCGGGGAGACATATTCTTAACAACGACATTCTTGACAAAAAAACCCGAAAAATAATTGAAGCCAGCTCCGGAAAGCCCAACATTTTCTTAGATGTCCACCAACCGCAAAATATGTGTTTCACTGCAGATTTCTTGTGGAATATGACAGCATTCTACTGCTAGTATATATATCAACCTGAAGTCGCAGAAGAAGAACATAGCGCAAACACAATTGGTGATTGGAGCAGTTTCGACGGAATTAAATAACTGACTTTGTCCCTTTTTTTTGGTCGAAACGACGTCATTTCTCTGTTACTAACAGATAGTGGCCTACTTCTTAATGGCGATTGAAAATCAATCCATTAAATTTTGAATATGTTGACAAAAGTGACAAATTCTCTCCACAAGCAAACATCTAGACAACCATCGGCCGTCAAGTGATGGACTGCTGCAGAAGGCTAGTGCTGTTGACTCTTAGTTTCCATCTGTTCCTGAACTAATAAAACAGCAACTTTCTTTCTGTCAACTAGCCGAAGATCCTATTCGTTATCGTTTCGGCCGAAAATACAGCAGTCTTCTTGCCACAAAATAAAAATGAAATTGCATGTCACTTCTGACGTGTGGGACTCGTTAGTGTAAGAATCAGCAATTTCTGCATTTAGGAGTTTGATCGATATCGGCTTGAAATCTAGTCCAATTTACCACTTATAATCTTAAAAAACAAAATTCACAAATCTAGCACTTAAACTTTTAAATTGAACCTGAATTCAACAATATTTGAACGACTACCATGCCTTAGCTGTTCTCAACTCAGAATGCAATGGACCAAACTAACATCCAATTTCACTTGTTTCTTTCAGGTTTCCACTGGACGATACCTGCCAGACAAAGATGACCAAATACTCCACTCATCAGCAGCAAGCACCCGCTGACTCCAAGCGAACTGATGTCGACAATTCGTTTCACTCACACTTAAGCCAAACGATATTTGGATGCATTCGACTGAGACGATACCAACAAAACAAGAATAAAATATATCACACCCACAATCGACGTCACCACGTGACGATCGGATGCGCACGCTACAGAAACCAGTAGAGCACTAAGACTAGGGTTCATCTAAAATTCAACAACTTCCGGCTTCAAAGCGAACAGCACACATGTATGTATGAGATGCAAGCAAATATAGGTTGGACATTTCCGGCCCCGCTAGCCGTCTAAAAGTGTAAATTGTTTCCGCTCCCTTCGTGCCGCATCCGCACACAGCCGCCGCGGCCGCCTCTCTTTCGCCCAACGGAGCATTTCAAAACGACTGCTTTGACTGATTTTCAATGTGCTCATCATCCGATAGAGTGGTTTCCTTTGCAAGTGAACCAAAACGAAATCAGTGAGGGTGGGCTAAACAAAGATATTTCTAATCCATCGCCACCACGAAAGCCTTACCCATCCACATCCCAATTCACATTCACACCCACGCCCATACTCCCATCACTCAATATCGTCGCCAACATCATATCCTTAACCCTTTTCTTCCTCTGCCTTCGGATTACAGCGAAACAAACAACAACGTGTCCATCTCAACGAATTTTTCAAAAAAAAAAAAAAAAACAAGCAACAGAAAAAATAACAAATACCCACCCCGGGTCGATGGGTGGTGTTGATGGTGGTGGGTGAGCCGAAGCCGAAGCCGAATAGACTAAAGCCAGAGCAGCGGCCAGAGTAGAGCACACCGAAAAACCTCACTGCGAGTACGAGCACTATCCTTTCACGGATGAACTGTCACATCCACATTCTATGTCATGCTCATTGGACAGCGCTGCGCGCCGTTGCTGCCTTTGCTGTGCGCAAAAACGGACCATCTCTCGCAGGCACTCCGCCGCACACATTTTGGGGGTTGAAAACGTTCTATCCTCACGGCGAGGTCTTCGTTTTTGATCGAGTGCAGAGGTTGTGTCATTCGCAGTTCGTCGTTCGTTGAACTCAAACCATTCTCGCATCCATCCATCCCGCGTGATAGATAGATAAATAGATAGACTCTGAGTTCGAGATTCAAATTCAATATACAATAAGTACGAGTACATCCAATCCTCAGAGTTTCGGAGTGTGGACTGTGGTACACAAATATTTTCTATCATCGTCACGATGATGATGGAAAAGTAATTTCCGGACCACGACGAGCGAAAAGGCGACGCGGGCCTCTCAGTTTCAGCAGCGGTGGCACGATGGCACGGTGGCAGCGCCAGCAGTTGTTGGAAAAATTCTAATTTCAGTTGATTTACAAACGGTGATTAGATAATTACGTTTATTCGTGGATAATTTGATTCCGTGTTGTTAGTTCGCGGCAGCCGTCTCCCATTCACCGTGCACAGCGACCAGACAGAGAGCAGAGCTTATTCGGATTTTTTCGATTTAATTCGTTTTTTTTCGCTTGGACGTTATTTTTTTTTTTTTGCTTCTGGCAATTCGTTTCACCCCCACGAGAGAGAGCACGTACTGCGGAGTGAATAACATTTCATACAGATGTACGTGGATACTGTTTTCCTTTGCAGTTATAATTGTATTTCGCGCGACAAACTAAGGGATACTTTTCCATTTGCCAAGAGTGTGTGAAAGGGTGGGCGGGTTGTTTACTCTAAAGTGGGTGGTGCTGGATTAATGCTTTTTATGGTTTTTCTTCACCGTCGACCCGCGTTTTTCTGATGAGAAATTGCCGGACGACCGAAACGGATCCTTGAGGGGCGGCGGGAGTGCTGAGTGATTTCCAGATGACACCAGGTGAGTGATATTGAATTTCTTTAAGTGAAAAAAAAAAAAACAGAATTGTGAATGTGAATGAAAACCTCCTCATTTTTCCACCGTCGAACGCTGATTGTTATCAGTTTATGACCTTTTCGTGCGGTACGGCTCTGGGCGCTGTTCCATATGTGTGAATAATTATCCATATGCTCCCCCAGCTGTCGAAATTGGTTGGCTGGCGGGCAGAGAAACGAAAACCATAGCTTTTCCGCATTCGGTGGCGTTATTCGTTTGGTCAAGGTTGAGTTGTTTCAATCAGATTGCTGACGAGCCTATTGTTGTCGAAAGTTCGTCATTCAGTGAAACCTAAAGTGATTCTTTGTGTAATTCTGACATCTCGGTGATTCAGTGCAATTTTTGTGAAAATCTGTTTTGGAAGATGTGTTTTTTTACCAGGCACACCCAATAGTTTCTTTCGAACGTAGTTCTCGCTAAACCCTCTTTAAATGTGATGAAGGCTTGAAGAAGAAAATTTGCTTCAGATTTGATACGAATTTTGGAATCATTGCTTGCACTGAATTGAGGAAATTCAAAATTGTTGAACGTTTGAGAAGTATTGTGTGATTTTAATAGTTTAACTCAGTGAGTAAATGATGTCCATAATCGCAACAATTGTGATGCAATTTCGGTGTTCAAATTTATCCAAAAGTGTTTGAAAATTAAAATTCAACTTGCAATACCTTCAAGTTCTGCCATATTTCAACAGTAGTCACTTCTAGAAACTAAATTGTCAGAAAAGACGAATGTAGCGGACAGATGGTGCTTACAACATAGCTCTGTTGAATACCACCTCAATGTGCTCCAAGAAATGCACTCGAAAACAGCCGAAATCTACGAACAAATTACTGCTTCCAATTAAGGCGGTGATGGCGTGAATTCGCAAATTTACACTTCGCTAGTATCGCAGCAAGTATTAGTACGTACGTACATATTTCTACTTGAACGAAAAATAAAGCCTCATTCGGCTCGAATTAATTACTATACATATGGGTCTGTCTAAATACATTTTTCAAATTGTTTATAACTTTTCAACTAAGTCGACCAACTGAATCAGTCTGTCAGTCAGAATAATTGCAAAATTCCCCTGATTTTCAACCATCGAATTATAACGAAAGTCGCGTTTTTAAAGATGGACAACTTAAAATTGAAATAAAACACAGAAAAATTACTTCAATATCCATGAAATTGAATTTAATTGAGAGGTAATTTTACAACAATAATGTTTGAATATGATCTCGAGCTTGTTGCGAACATGGAGTATTGTGTAGGTCAAAATTTTCATAAACTATTCGCAGAACATTATTCGGCTGCATTTCGCCAATGAAGCGTGGCTTCCAAGTTCAGGTGTTGCACGAAGAAGTTAGTAATCATGTCTCTGTATCGCTTAACGTTGACTGCAACTTTGAGGCTTTATCCCTAGAATAGAAGCATGTATTTCAAAAGATATTTGAATAATTTATTGCCCTGGCGTTAGTTTAGTCATGATAAATTAGGCCACATTTACATGTGCGACACGCTTCTAGCAATTTGATCCCGTTTGATTATTACTTGCATATTACATTGAAAAATCGGCGACGAAATTAGCGTGTGAAAAAGCCCCCTTACGAAAATAAACCAAAGATCTATTAAATTCACTGGAAATTATGTTCCCAATTTAAAGCCGTCTCTAAAAAATACACTCTTTATATAATTGAGGCCCTGAATATGGTGTTGCCTTAAAGTGAATGCTCACGTCTTGTGTCTATGGAAATTAATCTTCACTTATTTTAACATTCCAAGCAAGACTTCAAGTGTGAACACATGAACTAAATTAGGCATTTCCATAAAGACTTTCACTGTTTAACAGTCCCGATTGTACGATAAAATCACATCTTTTAGTCCGTTTTCCCACATCATTCTAGATTAACCAAATTACCCTTACTCAATATTTTTGCATTCACCTCAATTGTCCATACAAAAACTCATCCTCTAAGTCGAACTCCCTCTAACTCGGACTAATTTCGATATCCCGTGACTATTCGACTTATGGAGGTTCGGCTGTAGTTTGATGGCATAAAATGTTAGATCTCATACGCTCCTGATATAATAAAATCACACACAACGCTAGTGGTTATATGTCAGCCCAGGTTCACCTCGGACGGACATATAAGTTAACAGCAAAATTTTCAAAAAAAGAGTGAATTCTTCTAAAAATGTGCTTATGTCCCTAAATTCAGTCTAAATGTCTCTCTGTATAGAACTACTGCCGTTTCTTATTTTCGGGAATCAATTTTATTTGAATTCGAGGGATGTCCTTATTCAGTTCAGCTGTTGTGATGTATTTTTAAATTAAAATTATTAACAAGAACCAGAAAGCAATTTTTTGAAAGCGTTTTTATACATATATCGTTTTGTCGAACTAAACGGACAAATCGGAAAATGCCATTTACAGGATTTCCTGAATAAATTCTTAAAACTCGTCAATAACTGCCAAAAAGTCGCTCAAATTCGTCAATGGACACGGGAACAAACAGCTTTGACATCGACTATCTCTATAGTACTTGATTTCTGAAAAGGAACTCTTGTCTGTTTGTTGGGTAAGGACTCCCTTTATGCAAGCATGAACCAAATATGAATATCTGGTTGTTTTCTCGTTGATTTCCTTCAAACATCAACAAACAAAGCCAAAAGTGAACCACTCTTAATCCAACGATTACGCATCAAAAAAAGCAATACCTTCGATTCGCTCTCATTATTTCTGGACATCTCTTTCTGTGCATAATGCCATCAATCCCGAAGTACAAATGTGTACAGTAATTGTGCATATCCAGCACCTCAGCGAAAAGCATTCATCTTACATCATTTGAATCTCGCACAGTCAATGCGCACCACTTAGTCATTCATGAATTCCCACAGTCATGGTCTATTGCTGTACGCTATTTGTTTCTGCTGTTTTTTGTGTGCGAGTGTGTATATTTTTGTAAATCGCATTCAAGCGTTGCACATTTGAATGAGGGTGACGCAAAGGGGAAAAACCGACAATAGATCGCGAGGCGTGTTGAATGTGTGCCAGTGACTGCCTCGTTTTTGACGGACGTATGCATTTAATGCTTGACAACGTTTTGCACTGACTATACAAAGATGATGTCTGCATGCAGAGACGTTTTGGAGTATATTGTATAGGTCTTGAAATATTTTGTGTAGAGCTCAAATCATATGTATTTCAACGGAGTGGACTTGAGTCATTTTTGCTTCCAGTTAGCCAATTAACGATACTGTTTCAGTTTTGTTTCAATATTTCAGCCCTGTTTCTGATCTCGTTAACAAAATTATCTGTGAAACTTTAAAATGTGCACCAATTCGCTGCTGAAAGGTCAAATGCTTGCATTTCAATAAACGATAGTCATTGCGACTCGATTTAAAATTCAAAACAGGGGAAGTGAACACAAGTCCATAAATTCCAACATTTGCGCTTGATACATCTTCAAAAGAAATAAAGTATTCGACTCCAATCCATCAACGTGTCCAAGTCATTTCGACGGGAAGATTTGTGGACAATGTCAACATTCTTTAGAATACAGCACACCACACTAAGCTTACAATCACTTAGCCAGTCTCGGAGCTTACTAGACCTCAATAACCTCAAGTTCTGGTGTGGTACCCCTAATTCCGACCATCTCAAGGCAAATGGACTAGGGTCAATAAATACGGACTGTTAGCCACTAGGACTACGCCAAAAACACACGCTACCTGAACAAAATATTAACCGAATTCTGAAGCTAACATCGAGCTAAATTAAACTGTCATTTATCCAACTTTGGGTTGGGTAAAGTCACAGACAGTAGCCACTTTATAGGAAAAAATCTGCAAAACATACAACCTTCAAAATTGCCATGCAAAGTCTGTGCGTCCCCTGCTAGCCGATCTACCAATGCGTCCAACGCTCAAATGCATTCCACCCGAAAGCATAAAACTCCGTCTCAGGATGCAGGCATTTGTGAAACTTTTAATTGAAATTCTATCAAATATTTCGGAGCACCACACCTCTCGTCCCATCAAATGGTCTCTTTCATGTGCAGTGAGTCACGTGTGTTTTTTTCCATCTTAATTCTTAAACATCTAACATTGTGCAGAAGACAAAACTATCACATCCGGTTGAATTCAATTTTAATTTCCTTCGTAGACTCTGCCATTCGATACATCTACTCAGCCAATGAACAGACCGAGCCCCATCGTTGAGAGGCAACTCTTATCATAACGCTTCAGCAGGCGGAAATGGAAAACTTTTTCTGAAACAAAAACATCACAATTCACACCCACAACGAATCGAGTGAGTTCCTTAAATGAATTTAATAGAAATCCTTCAAAGTGCGAAGGCGATTGAAACAAAACAACACAAAACACATACACCATACAGCACAAAGGAGTGAAGACGAGCATAGAGCACAACTCATGGCTCATCTGATAAAGGTGCACAGAAGATAGGCACACACATCCTGCATCCTGAGAGACGACACCTATCGGAAGTGTCGCTTACTTCCAGCCCACCTACAGCACCCACACAGAGTGTGTGTGCACTTCACACCTGAAGCCCGTCACAGCTCCGCTGTACAAACAGAATTCTATAAAACGGATGAAATGCTTTTCCGCTCTTCCTGTCTTCCAATGCGGCATATATACAAGTGTAGTGGGCCTCTCAGCGGCGGCGGCGACGGCGGCAAACACCAACATCGACGACCGACGACCGACGACCGTAGACGGGCGACCGCTTTCAGCACCTTCACCACTTGTATCTGATTGTTTATTCGGCTGTCATTGCGCGAGCTCTAGCTCGTTGTTATCCTTGCCTCATATTACTATAATATCCTTGATATCGATAGCAAAAACAATAAATTCCTCCTTGCACTTCCTTGATAGACAGACAGCTAGCGGTGACGGCATGCGGTGAAGGCGGCACGAACAGCCATCCAGCGCACACCCACGAGCAGTGTTGGCATGAGCAGGACATGTCCTGAGTGTTGTCTACGTGCGTGTGTGCCTTCCAAGTGAGTGTTCCGTTTGGAGTTTAATTCAAACTTTAAGTGAATTACCCGTGTGAGTTATATCCTTGATATGTGCAGCTGTGCCATTGTTACCTGCCGAAGAGTGCGGCAAGCGAGCGGCATCCTCTGCAGTAAAGGTGCAGTTTTAAATAAATTTTTGTCCCTTGAACGCTGTGCATGGGCATGTGCCTGCTGGTGGGTAGGTGACTCGATGGGTAGATTGTAATATGTATGTGCTCTCAATAGGAGTTATGACTAAAAGCTAATTTGAGCTTTGAGTACTCGTGCCCGCAAATTGGCCTTTTACGAGTTTGTTTGTGCCAAAGCAAACAGGCGGTACGCCACAAACTTTTAAGTATCTCTATGCGCTCCCTCACCTCCCATTTGGCATCACCTCTAGTGCAACACACACACACACCTCAAACACAAAGCCACTTTGCGGAGTCATAACTCAATTGGGTTTGCTCTATGAAATTAGAGTTTCTAATGCATGCAGTTCGTGTGGAGGTGTATCCCTTTCAGAAAACTGTTAACAACCGCCAGCAGGACACATGGTGTATGGCATGTCATGTCGTCCATCGATGAGGCATAGAGACGGATGCTATTCCAATTCACTTACTGAGGTGAGATTTTAATTCAATTAAAACAACTTTACCTCGCTCAATGGGAGGCCTATTCCACAAGCCTGCCGGAGTGAGTGCGGCGCGGTGTGGTGTTTTGTTGTCATTAAGTCATCGCCAGCACAGAACGGGTGGGGGCGGCGAGATAAAACCTCGCTTTTAATGCAATTGTTTAGTGGAGCTATTTTTGGAAGGCTTACCCGCCGCTGCAGCGCACAGCAACGGTTGCGGTGGTGTTCCTTAAATTCGATTAGAATGCAATTTAATTCGATTCGGCGAGCGGTTGGCTGGGCTAATGGACAGCAGTTGTGGCACGGTGATGTTTTCTTGAGGCTGACAAGTGGGCGGTGGTTGCGCCCTGGATGCTGGAAGTGATCGCAAGTTGATTGACGGGAGTGGTGTTGATGGTGACACTTTCGGAACTTCCAACTTGGAAGAACTTGGTTTATCTAACCATGGGGGCCTACAATCTCGGTCTGCCTTAAAGGCGAAGAGGTGGATGTGTGAGACAGTTAAGAATAGAGACTATTGCAGTGACAACGACTTTAATAGAAGCTTCAAGAGTGAATAAAGACTCTTGCTCCATCCCAGATGGGAAGAAATGTAGCTTCAAAGGAACAGCTCTTGCTTGGTTAAGGGGTGAGGGTCATCTGAGTGGGAAAACGCAACAGGCCAACATTTTTACAGAGACCATACGTTCTCGAGGCTAAAATCCTCAACCTCAGCGCCTTGACAGATGGATGGAAAGTGGTAATCATCATCTGAAACATCTGTCCGCACCCCACATCCTCTGCCACACATTCTTCGTGTAGCCCCTTCTGCTGCTGACTTCTGTTTGTTTCAGCATTTCTTAGTCACACATTTTCAACGCACTTCCACTTAACCTCCCTCACCTGCTGGCATTCTAAATCGGACCAGAACAAAATTAAAGCTCCCGCCAAACTCTCCCCTCCGCCTTGCCACACAGATTCTGATACATTTTTAAGAAGGATTTAATTAATTGCACACCAAAGCCTATTTGGTAGTTGAAACACACGCCTACTTTCCGAGCGAATAGTGCACAATATTTGCACCTGCATCTGCCACTCCCTTCCAGCCCAGTGCTTATGAAGCACAAACATAATGCTACACAGGTACCACAAAATAACCACCAACACTATCAACCCCAACATCGTTGGCATTTCCCAATTCATTTCCATAAGCAAACCACCACCCCAGCCACGGTTGCTCGTCTCGTCCCTTAGCAAGCAACCGTACAAACAAAAATAATTTATGTACAATTCCCATAAAATTAAAACCGCACTAAAACCAAAAGTTAATATTTGTCTTCAACATGTAAGCCACAATTAATTTGGTTGGCATCTCACCTCGCATCGTTCATGCACAGGACATGCGGGCAAACACCGCACCCGAACCACTATAACACTAGTCAATGGGCCGACCCCACTTTGCGGATATGGAATTGGGGTTGATGATGCGTTGCGGTGCAAGAGGATACTGCTGCACACCAGCTTCCTCGTCCTTTCTCTGGCTTTTACTCTCGGCATGTCGGTCCGTCCATTTACTTCGAGACCACGACCCCGACCGCACGAAAAGAATTGAAAAAGTTTCGACTTTTGAATGAGGATGGCAATGGCAATGGCATTGCCAGTGTCCTCTTGTAATGGGTGTCCTTGTCAATTGAACCGTTCCGGCTGTCCTCGACGAAGCTAAAACCGACGACAAAGTTTGTCCTAAAGTCATCCACAAACAGAACTGGCCAACACTACTAGTGAGAGTTTGTTTTGAACTTGTGCCGAAAGTCGAAAAAAAAGCTTACATAGTTCTTTATTTTGCTCCACTCTCGGGTGTGGGTGGGTTCCTTCGAAATTGGAAAATTGGGATCCTTTGAGTTGTCTCAAAAGGACCGACGTCTCTTTGAATGCGATTCGTTTCACTTTTTCGACTTGTTTTCAATTTAAGGGATAAAACACTTATTCTCTTCACAAGAGAAAAAAAAACTACAACTAACAACTCGGAAGCGAAAAAAACAAAGCAAGTATACTGCAGGACACAACTCGTGTTCCGGTGCTTTGGCAAGAGACACTCTCATACAGTTCGAGCAAAAAAAAAAAAAAAAACTTGAAATGGTAGCCAACGGAGCTAAGAGCTGCAAATAGAAATAAATAACTTCCACACACACAATCTGCTACTGCAACACGGGCCGGCCAGCAGGCAGTGGCCAGGTGACCAAATGAATTTAACCAAGCTAAAGGGATAAAGTAGCGGAATAGCGGAATACTGTCTCATTTGATCAAAGTTAATTCATCCAGGAGACCGGTGGACTCAAGCAAATGGGAAGTGGTAGGTTTTTTTTTTCATCTTCTCTATCGTCCTGCTCGTTTCGTATTTATCTTGATTTTTATTTTGTCCCGTCAGTCAGACAAGGACATGGAAGAGGAAGACACGATATTTAATTCAATTGGACGACATTGGACAGAGAGTAGTTTGTTTTGTTTGTCGTCGTGACGGGAATGTGAGAAGCTGTGTTGTATGCCCCAGGCAATGGGGTGGATGTGAGACGGGCGGTCTTGTGAGACTCTTAAAAATAATTTATTCCGACTGCAAGTGGGCACCCTGAGTGTTTAGAGCTATTAAAAATCTCTTAAGAGCTATTTGTTTCTTTAATTTTTTTTAAAAAACAACAATTGTGTGTTTTTTTTTGAGAGGTTTGTGGTATGCCACAGTGTTCGGAATGAGCTACCATGTTATTTCTTTCATTTCTTTCGAGTTGGACTGAGAGGGGCTTGGATTGGATTTGTGGAGAGAGATCCTCAACTTAATTTAATGTCTCATTCTGACCCCATCACATGACGCGTCCTTCAGGAACAGAATGCAATAAGTAAGACAAGTTTTTTTTTTTTAGATCTTTACTTAAATGTAGATCGTATGTTTATATGCTTGCTACGACTACCAATATTGTTATACAAAAGCAGTTAAGAATGAATGTTCTGTCATTCAAGTGGCCTAACAATAAGCATACAAGGAAAGCAGTTTCAGAATTTAGAAGTTTATTTAAGAATAAGTGCAGATCACCTAAACTACTTATCTTCTGTTGGGTAGTGATAACTCCATTCTCCCAGAGCTTAGATACTAACATAATAAGTCATGCAAGATCACCAGCTTTCACTGGTTTGACTCTTAGCTCTATGCCAATGCATATAACGGTCTGAACTGAATGCTAACCAAAAATAACCGTCAATTCCTGTGTGTGTTCGCCTTACAAGCATCGTAATTCAAAGGCGAGGGCTCAGTTCTGGAAGGAATCCGAAGCACTCCCTCATGCACTTACAACTGCCACAGTGGCCCAATTGGACTTTCCTATGTCTTCTGTACACCTTTGTTGATGTGCTCTTGCGTGTATTCTATACATAGTACACCCGAGGACATTTGAATTTTCATCCAAAAAAAATGTACAGTGGTTAGAATAGGATTTTTTTAGATTTTTTCTAGTTCATCTTCCAACTGCCACAGCGGCCCAACTAAACGTAACTGAGCAAGTACATCGTAATCAAATATCAATCTTAGACGAAAAAATGTGCAGATGCTAGTCAGACTTCTTACGAGGCACTATGCATTACGTTTAGAAAAACCTCATGGTTTGTACAAGTTGCAGAGGCAATGAGAAACAGAATCCGTTCAACATTTAATCTTCAAATGTGCAGCCCTGGCAAGGAAGTGGATCCAAACCCTTCTCTTCGGAGTTGGATCGAACTGAACATTTCTGACATTCATATCCGGCTTCATCTTAGAATAAGGAATGTCTCATGTTAAAAATGTCATAACCCGTCGGTCATATACCATATACCTACCTACCAACCAACCATACTTCCTGAGAAACCGTACAACGTTCGTTTTTCTGATAAAGAGGATGGACTGCTACGCATTTGCTGGATAACTAGATGAATGATTGGGAAAATGTCCATTATTTACTTCTCCTCAATTTATTTGCCAGTTATTTTTGGTTAAATACAACTCTCCTTACATTCTGTCAACCTTGGCTAAGTGGCCACATTTTCTTCATGCCTCCCTGAACATGGCCACACCTATCAGCCACTGCTTGTCTTCACAAAATATCCCTTTCATACAGACTGCAGTTAACCGGCTCAACAGGTTACCATAAATTCGGTAGGCCTCGCTGTGCAGATACACACAATTTTAAGGTCTACTCCCAGTCCCAGTGCAGACACGATGTATTCCAACAGATTGAATCTCAATGATTCATCATCAATTTAATCCATTCATCGGTGAACTCACCCAGATTATCAGCATACCACATTGCAACCATCTGATTCTCGGAAATCACTTCAGCCCAACTGAAGCGCTTGTGATGCATTTCCAGCATCCTTGTTGAGGCACACTTGACGCTGACTGCCGTATCACAAAATCCCAGCTCAGCCCACCTGACCTGTACACAAACTTGATTGATTCAATTTGACATTCGATTCAATTCGATTTCCGAGATTTTTCTTTCCCTGTCTATGGGTATCATCATCAATCCGATTATCTTGTATCAAGGCAACTATTACAGCATCTCTGACAACCTCTTAGGCTAGACCCTCAACTGTTGCTCCTGCCGACCTCCTGTGAAAAACCATCAAGTAACACTCGTGTTCATCCAGAGTACAAGTGTTGCAAGCAGATCCTTGTTACCGGTTGCCCAAACAAGAATCTCCTGCAGATTCCCCCAGCGGTATGTGTGTGTGTGTGAATGCAAAGGATTCCTGGGATGCCCGTGCAATGGTGAAAATTCCACTGCAATATTCCGAAATCCCACCGCTCACCACCGCCCACATGCCCGCACAGCCACCAAATGTGCACGCCAGCCATGACCAAATTCCAGTGAAATCCTGAATGTAGGTTGCCGAAAGGATTCCACTCCCACTTCCACTTCCACATTCGAGTCGAGCAATTTTCTGGGTAACTTCGTTAGGTTTATGTTTTTTAGTGAAGCCAGAAGAGAATGGAGCGGCCGAAGGGGAGATCAACGAATATACACTCTGCTGGAGGGAGCACACAACATTTGACTTTCGAAAGCACCCGGGTTTTGGCTTTTCAGCTCCCATTTCACAGACGCACACGGACAGTTGATAATGCACTCTCGGATGTGCAAAATACCTTCGGGTCGGCTCGGTAAAAACGGACAATTTGAGTCAAATTTTTCAAACGATCCTTTAATGTGTTGTTGTCTCTCACTTCTGGTTGGATGGGTGCTGGTTTTTGTGTGCAAATGAGTGTCTGAACGACTTTGAAGTGTGCTCGGAGTAAGATATTCAATGATGTGTTGTTTCTTTTCCCTTGGAACATGTTTCGGTAAACAGGAGAACATAAATAGGTTTACCCAATTATGAAAGTATATTTGACTAGACCGGGGGGGCTGGATCTCTGGGGAGGAGCGCTTATGAATTTGCTTGAGTTGGGCAAACAAATGTGAGTTTTTGGACACAATTTAGAGGTTTCAAAGCGAATGGGCGTGTATGTTTAAAAGACTTTGAAAATAGTAAACAATGCCGTGCGTATTAAGTATTATTTGGGGACTTCGGAGGGAGAGTTAATTATGAGTTTTTTTTGTGTACCTTTAAGTTGCCGAGTTAAGCTTGCAAGTTAACGAATGACCTGGGAAGTTGCTGCTTGGTACCAAATACGATGATAGGCCGCAACGATCACGTTTTAAGTGACACATTAATTGACACTGACAAGATCACGTTTTAACTAAGGACCTATACATGACCAGAGAATCCGATAACAATCTGTGATCGGTCATCACGGCCAGTGCCCAGTGGTTATCTGCTCTCTTCGGAGAATTTGAAATTAATTCCGTAAAGACTCATTTAACCTGTATTGAAATTAATATAAAATAAGTTCCCATCATGATGACTGCCGAGGCGTGCCTTAAATGCGATTCCATCAGTTAGGCGACCGCTTGGCAGACACAGTACGAGGTAGTTTGATCGTGTCCTAAAATTCACCTGGTTGCGCCTGGGCATAACTCCTGACGAGTTAGAGTCGATGGCGGAGGATAGAGCATCCTGGAGGTCTCTAGTGCGTACTTTGCCACTGCGACGATGATGATGATACGCTTGTACTAAAAGCTGCGTTCACACTGTACTACAAATCGTTTGACCTTTTCACCAGCGCACCACCTCTACCGAGTGACTATGGTTCGATCAGCACCTCGTACAGCTCGGACTTGGCACAGCACAAGCGCATGTAAAAAATCAAAAAGTCTGACTCTATGACACTATAAGGATAACGTCCATTCCATTCCTTGAATTCCATGAAAAGTAGACGTCAAACTTCTGTACGCATTGCCAATTTCTTCTGACACTCAAAGGAAGCCACATTCAGTCGAATTGAAGTCGATGTTACCATTCAATATTCAACAGTTTCAATTTAATGATTTGTCGTGTCGGGGAAAAATCGAAGGCTACACTGAGCTACACTCAAACTGTCAAACCCTCTTCACTCTAGAACCCCTCAAGGGCCCTGTGAAAGTCCAAAATCTTGATCCCACTCTCCCTCCCCCCAAAACGCCACACATGGCTCCCACACAATCCTCAACAAACAGACAACCATACCTTAATTGGCTGCGCTCGTTGCAGGCGTATACTACGTACGGCAGTGCCGCTCGAAAGTATTTGATCTTCTAATCCGTCATTGTCAGTCGTTGCCAAACACGTAACCTCTTTCCACTTCAGTCTCCACAAATACGCAGAAAATCTCAATTTCACACTTTGACGGCTTATCTGCCCTCCGCCAGCAGGAGGATTTCATTTTTCATCGAAATGTCACATTTTTCCTCAGTCTCCCCTTTTGGAACACGACCACTCCGCGTCATGCACACATCCAGGGTCTGGTTTTGTTTGCTCGCCCCTTCATCCGCTCGTGCTCCCGCTCGCCGACAGATAACATCGTTCACACCATATGTGTCAGCCTCTACTTGGATTCTAAATATCTGCTCGACAAACGCAAACACAAACAGTCAACGACCAGAGACAATGTTAACCGAAATCCCCCCCACCCCACGGCCCTTCAACCACCCTCAGGCACCACCCGCTGACTGCAGCCAACGGCATAGCCCACCTTGAGCGCCACAGACGGGGCTTAAAACTTTAAATGGTGTAAATTACACCGTGGAATGATTGTAATTGCAGGCGGGATACACACTCGCAGTCCAAATCTCTGCAAGGGTGTCCGCCTCCGCTCGCACCGCCCGCACTGGCGAGGTTGCGTTGTGGAAGCTCTACGGATTAATGTGCTTCCGTTGGTGGCTCAATTTCACCTCTGCCGAGTGCATCCAGCAGAGCCGCCCTCGAACAACAACTAATGTCAACAACAGTGCTCCAAAAATTCGTGCGCTTATCTTCGCCAACGAGGCCGCACACACCGTCACCTTCACCGTCATCCTCGTGTCTGTGTCCCACCCACGAGCTGGAGCTCCTGTTAATTTTTCCATTTTCGCCCAGCCCCCTAGTCGTTGTCGGCGTTGCTGTTGTCTTGTTTGTCTGGATCATGTGACCCGAAATTTACAGCACGAGAATTGCACCCGCAGGGCAAAAGTTGAGCATAAAATATTCAACAGAAGCGAAGGACGGAATGGGGTTGGGGATGCGTACACTCGATGTCGTTGTGTTGACTGAGGGTAGACGGTGATGATGATCGTATCGCCGTGTCGGCGGGGTGGTTGGGGGAAGAAAGGTAAACGCGATGAAAGTTCCATATTAGCACGTGCTAATGAGCAATTTTGTAAAGTGATAACATTTTATCCCCGTCGACAATTCATTTCTTTTTTCCTTCACCTCTCGCCCCAAACCCCCCATGAGGCAACACCCCCCGTCGAAAGATTAAAGGGGGGTGGCTTTGGCTAAAGCCTCTGCAAGTGTTGTGAAGTGATTTTTCCGTTCTGATGGCGAGACAAGAGACGACAGTTCACCAAAACAGAGTGTGTGAGGCCCATCCTTGAAAGACAAGAAGAAAAAAAAACCTGAAAGAAAGTCATTATGACGTCCTCGGCCTACTGTTGGGGGTTTATTTGTCTGCGCGCTTGTGTGGGAGGGTCCTCTGGATATTTGGAGTCGAATTTCCATTTGGCCTCATTATGCGATTAGACGATGTGGACTTTTGGTGATTACGGGCAGATTTTTTTTGTTTGGCTTTAGTTGAGGAACGTCCTGCGAACGTTGCGTGGTCAGCCTCAGAGAGAGTGGCTTGCAAATGGGGCGTAATATAAAAGGTTGTTGGTTTCATTTGGCAGACCAATAATCTGGCAGACTGTGTAATTTATGCCGTGGTATTTACAGTCGGAAATCGATCGCATTTCATCCACAAACCGCGAGGTTTGTCGTCATAGCAGGTCTCCTGATGGGGAAGCGTATGATTCGTGAAAATGCTGAGGCTACGAAGGTGAGATGTGCCTAAAGGTTTTTGCGTACTATTTATTATATATTGTTTTAAGTACTAAGCTTTTTCTTGGAGTCAAGTTTGAATTTATTTTTTGTTGAGCACACAGACAACTTTATACTGTTTGGGAATGACTGTACGTCTGAAGTGGTCTGAAGCGAAGTGAGACCCTGATAACAGTCAACACGTTTGATTGTTAGTTGCGCAGGCTAAGAGATTTATTAAATTTTGGTATCAAATTGTTTAAAAACCTCCGACCAACAGTCTCCTGGAGAACCAAATAATTGATGATTTGGTTTCATTTCACACTTAGACCTTACGACGATCAATAAATTGTCACAATTTTTAACTTACAGAATCAATTTACTCTCAGGGAAACCTGATGTGCCAATGTGATAAAATGCTCAATTCATCAATTTTCACCAATTATTCCAAATCATCCTAAAAAACGTTTGTTCCGTTCCAAAAGCCTCATTAAGCAACGAGCTGAATGGAAATTAACTGGAAATCAAAAAACAACCATTCGACGAATCAGTCTGTTATCACAGCAAACACTGATATAGATCGCTTATAGCTACAATCGTAACCACAGCAATTTCTGTTTGAACAAAGTTCACAACTAACATCCGATAAACCATTCCACAAACGTTGTATCAATTAATATCGCGAATTTCCGCTAATTTTCAAATGACACCAGACACCCGACCAATTAACCAGTACCGAATGATACATCGAGTCCATTCCAAGCGTCTCCCGCGCAGCACCCTTCTATACTCTGTGTAACAACAACAACAGCAATAGCAACCCCAACACTCGTCCGACAATTAATCATGCTAACTAAACCATAATTTAACGCAAATACTTGTTTAATATGTCGCCAGTAAATGAATCTCCGGAGGTACTACACACTCAGTTAAACACCGAAATTAATTACAATCCATAAAGCATTTCCGCGCGCGCCACATTTTCATCAAATATTTTGCGCAATTTATTGGAGTCTTCCATGAACCGCTGCCACCGCTATGTGCCGATTTATAAACACCCAACCGTTCACCCCAATTTCATCCCATTCCCCCGCTGCCTCTGCCGTCGCCACAGTCGATGCCCTGGAAATACATATTTACATAGTCGAAATTCCACAGCACAAAAATTAACCGGAAATAAAGCATTAAGCATTCATAATGGAATTTACGTACTCAATTCACCCTCACCCCCGCCCGTCTGTCTCTCTTCATTTGCAGGATTCAGCTACACAAGGACCAGGCGCGGAGTGCCATCATCGTCAGCATCGTTATCATCATCGAACCACCCACCACTCCAGCACACAGCCTGGGCTTTACGGCTGTGTTAGGAGACTCTGACGACAACAAAGATGATGACGAAGAAAAAAAAAAGTGGAAGCAAATTCTGTTTCGGGGAATCCACTTGAAGGATGAACGCCATAATTGTAAGCCCTGTAGACATCCCGGGCGAACGTTTACATAGAAATTTCATCATTAAAATGACTTAATTATTTCACGCGCGCGATAAGGACGGGGACGCGTTTCACAAAAGCCGTTATCATCTCGTTGGCGGCAAAAGTGTCACATGCGGTGGTGGTAGGCTCTGCCACCCAATCGACGCTGTTGAATGGAAACCACCCCCGGGAGCACGGCAGCGCGGCAGAGGCGCTCTGTTGAATATCGGTTTTGTGATTACATCAGCGATTAATTTACCCAGCAAAGGAGAGACAGCTGGCGGATGTGACTTCGCCGGAGTGTATTCCGCACTAACTGAGCCAACAAACAGATAAACACAAGCCAGGCACAACAACCACAGACAGCATGAATGAACATTGCCCATAATCAGATTACTCCCATCGACTGTGCAGGTGGCGGGGTAAGTTATTATAATAAATGTTAATTCTATTTAAATAACCATCATCATACCACTACAACCACCGATATCCTGACAACTGACAACATCACCAACCGCCCGGGTGAAGACACCAACACCAACAACACCGCCGCGCCGTGAGTACCGCCATTGTGGCGGTGACCTCCCCCATCCATCCAGCCACCCACCCAGAATACACGTTGCGTTCTGAAATTAAATTAAATCGCAGAACGCGTAACGTATGTATAATGCGTTTGTCAGGTAGCACAACGATATGTTCCCCGTGCGAGCGGGGGATTCGGCTGAATTCTGTTGTCGGCAATTAGGCGTGGATTGAATCTGAGCACTCGCGGGGGTTGTTCCGTGTTCGTTGTTCGTGTCGTACGACGTGGAGACTTTCGGCTGATTTTCAGATAATAACGCACGCCTTATGAATTGATGGGGATTTGGGAAATCCTTAATTCTCTAATGAGGATGTTCAGTGTTCTCCTAATTGCCCGGTGATCGGTATGGGAGAGTGTCGTTGAGCAGTAAACAATGGTTTTAACTGGGCGATCACTGTGTGCATAAGACACCAGACTATCCCACGATGCTTACGGATTACATTCAGCTACAGATGTAACTCTGTTCACATTAGTTAATTCAACACGAATACAATGTGACCAGATAAGAACGATACGAAACGAAAATGAAACAACAATCATGTGAAAAGTAACAATTTGCTCCAACCGATCAGTCCAATTCGGTCCAGTTCACAACTCGGTCTTATAAATTATTTTGGCAATAACGTCTCGTATTTTGGCCTCCAGTTCATCCTAAGTGTCTTCCTTCTTAGCGTAGCCTAAGCACTTGGTGGAGTCCAATGTGTTTGTCAGCCTCGTCAACACGTCAACACACGCAATAATCTTCTTCCCATCGTGCTGACATGCTTAACACTCTTCTAGGCTTCCTGATGTCACAATAAAGAAGAGTTATAATTCCTTCGAGATCTGTGAAAAATGTATTTTCGTCTTAGCTCAGCTTCCCATGCGTACTATCAGCTAAAGTCGAATGAAATCAGGACAATGCAGAGCTCCAGGGACTGTAGATGAAGTAACAATTGACATTATAATGCAGAGGTATAGTTTAATCGCACAAATATGATCACGATTCCTTCTAACAACTTCCAGTTAACTTCTTCGTTGCTACTGTGAAATGGTCTATTTCCTAGAATTACTATCCTCGTTGCCCGGCATGCTACTGCGCTCACACAAGTGGACTGCACCTACTGTTTCCTGCTGACATGAAGATTGAACCAGGTTTCTTAACAAGTACACTTTGAGCATTCACGGAAGTTAATGCCATGATAATGAAAGTTGGTGTGTCTGGAATCGAACCGCGGTTGCTCACCATATGTCTCATCCATTTCAATGTATCCACTCAACACAGCATTTCCTCGAAATGATACAAATAATTACATTTCATTGCTGCCGACATAAAATTCATTACATTGTTGTCCATCATTTCGACCCACACAACTTTTACTCTCGCACTCAAATTCACACGCATCCCGCCCATTTTAGTGCTATCCTAAGCCCCACAAATGTACCTCCTCAACCCCAAAAAACTTGTCCTACAATAATTTTATTTTCGTTTCATTTTTTTTTTTTTATTGAATTTCGGAACCGAATTAAACTTTAAGTGGATTAAAGTTCCCAGCCGCCGGCTGTTGTGAATAAAATAAAAAAAAAAAGGGACAAATTCCATAACAAAACCCAACATTCCGACACTCGTTGCAATGGTCCCCGCATTGAATCCAATGACCTCACGCCTCCACCACCCTCCCATCCACCATCCACCATCCACGAGGGCAACATGAGAAATATTTTCCAATCATTTGAGCAAATTACCCCCGTTAATTGAACGGAATTGGCTCTGTGTCCTGCAGCGAAGTACCGTTCGGTGAAGGGGTTTTTGGAACGCAGCGACCACCATCCCCATTCGTGCAGTTCACCACTCCCGTGGTAATAAAAATCATCGATTCATTAAATTGCAATTCTGTGCATCCGATGAGTTTATGTTAAACTAAACAATCTCACAGTTCGCCCGCATGCGGGCATCCGCATTGGCGGACTGAGGAGCGCGGGTGTCCATGTGTGTCACATCTGCGAGGACGATTGTTCTGGTCGAATGTGCACTGCTCTGGCCGGTTGGCTCTTAATTAGCGTTTTCGTCTAATTGGTGACTATTAGCGCGAAGCCGAACCGCAAAACCCAAAATGAAAATAGTCGCCTGCGTCGATGTTATTCTCTGGATAGTCCGCTCTTCGGCCGACTGCACTGACTGCTGGCTGACCTCCTCAAACCCAAATCGGCAGGCACCCGCTCGCAAATGGCGAATTAATGGCGATCGATTGAGCCTATTGGCAATTGGCATTTCGCATTTGTTACAAATGTGCACTGCTGGGCATGTGCTTCCGACTGCGGAGCGGGTTTTGGGAAATGAGACATCCGTGGTTTGGTGCTTTAATCTTTTGGACGACGGCTTTTGGTTTGGCGGCGGCTACTGCACCTACACGGGGTATTTAATGGCAAGCAGTCTAAGTCATGCACGAGGCCATAATGACGGGAGGGTTTTGTTAGTCGGCTGCGGTTCGTTCGACAACTGCGATGCGCAGCTATACCCGTTGGAATAGACAGCGACGCCTAAGGCAGTTACGCTATGGATTCCGTGGAGGCACCTCGAGGTGGTTGCCAACGAATGGACCAGATGTTCTGGTTGTGTCTGAATGTGGGACAATTGTACGTGCTGCAGTCTAATGGTGCGGTAATTTAAAGTTAGAAAGCGTACACTAACGCGAGAATCGTTTTCCAGTGTGCTGCGAAGGAATCGGCAATTACTTGCAGATGCTTGGGGTGGATGTAATCCCTGTGGGTGGAGCTGGTCAAGTGCGATGACAGGTTTGTATACAGATCACAGGTTGTGTGACTCCTTCTGCCTGTTGCTGATCATAATTTCCCATAGACAGGATCCACCTCGAGCCTAGAAGGCTCATTCTGATGCCTCGATGAATGAGCACATTTGACAATCGGTTGAGACTTCCACATGTAATCCACTTTTTACTGCATCCAAGCAAGGAACTCGTGACTTCCTCCAAATTCAATTCGCTTCAATAGAAGGAGATTCCCGTGAACCACACAACCGCGCCATCAGCGTTGCAGGATGACTTTAAATTAAATTTACAACAAGACGCTTTAATCCAAAAGTCAAACTCACCAATTTAATCCCAATTTGGTAAACATCCTCAATTTTTTTCAGCGAGCTTCCTGCCATTCCGCAACCATCCAGACTGCCTTCGTCACTGGCATCTCATGCACTGTTGTCGTCGTCGCCCTCCACCGCCCTCCGCTCCTCCGTAACTTCCGATGCGAAAAAGGTGTATCCAGCTGGGTGTCACCTCAGTATATATTGCGCTTTAAACTACGAAGACAAACGTAGACAACCCAGCGAACCACACAAACTCCCTTTTCCGCTTCAAGACTGTGGGATGACGGTGCACGAAGCAGGTGCGACTAACCCATCTAGCTGGACGAGTGTGCTCTGCCAGACAAGCTATCTCTCTCTCTCTTATGCATTCTCACGCTCACCCTGTCTGGCATCGCCTCCTCGCACAAGAGCACATCCTTTTCGATTTCCTCGACCTGGTATATTTGATTTTCTTCCATGAGTTCCTGAGTTCCGCAGAAGGATTTTTGGCATGCTCAATTTGTTCTCCAGTTGCCACCACCCACCACGGGTTGGTTTGGTTAGTTCTTGATTGCTCCCTTGATGGGATTGATTTTCGACAAGGTGCACAGCTTCAACTGAGCGCATAATGTTCTCGCTTCCACTTGAATTCTCAAGATTTGGTTCCTTAATTTCCTTGAGACTACACTACACTCCGACCACTCCCCACCCGCCTTGCTGAAGTTAATCCTCTCAAGTCGTCTTGCCAGAGGCAAGGATGCACATCGCAGACGATGCCGGTGCCTGTTGCATCTGGAGAACGCGGCTCCGTGCTGCATTTTTCAATTTTCTCTCCCATTTTGAGTGTCCTCCAAGCGAGTCCTTCCCAACAACTGTGCACGCTGGAAACAAGGCAGACAAAAAACAACAACATTAAACTGATTGTTTGGATGTTCTCGCTCGGTCCTAGCGCACCTGACGGTGGACCACGGCAGCAGATATAAATCTCAATAATCGTTCATCATGCAATGCGGTGTGGGCGTGGACCCACTCCGGGGGTGTGGACGTTTTATTTTTCAGCAAAAACAAAATCAAAGTCAAGGGGTTGAACTAGGGTTAGAGCGTAATCAAGATCAATCTTCCGCCCCTTTGTTTCTAGCTGCCTTCGAAATGGACTGGATGTTCCTCCCTTTTTTTGTTGTCATCGCCGTCGTCGTCGTCGTCGTCGTCGTCGTCGTCGTCGTCGTCGTTGTCGTTGTCTGGAGGAGGACGCACCAAACCATGGGTATCTATGACAGTTATCTGCTTAGGGAAATTTCTCCTAGATTCCACATTAAATTGCGGGCACACTTGGACAGAAGTGGCGAGTGGCCCAAGCGGTGTGAGGCGGAGTGGAGGGTTCTTAAAGAAAGAC
This sequence comes from Eristalis pertinax, assembly GCA_907269125.1. Taxonomy (NCBI): domain Eukaryota; kingdom Metazoa; phylum Arthropoda; class Insecta; order Diptera; family Syrphidae; genus Eristalis; species Eristalis pertinax. Next base: position 31,318,703 of record OU026149.1, read on the forward strand.
CGTCGTGTGCATCCTTTTGCTGCGTATGGTTATGATAATACTTGGACTGCTGGAATTATTTTCTTCTGCACAAGGTAAATGACACAAAACTGATGACAGCCAGCTACGTCAAGAGGATGAATTGTGGTCCTTTGGGGCAAAGAGGAGAATGATTTGTGCATAGTCACTGGTGGTCGGGAGGACATTGAAAAATTCATAAGACGGGATATTAAAATTATTCGGACATGAATATTTCTTTTCTTTTGCACAAATTGATCAAATAACACAAATATTGAATCGTTCAGTATTTTCATTGTGCGCGGCCACCGGAATGTTAGTCAAGCGGAAGGAATTATGTTTAATGGGGTATTGTTACACTTGGACTGTTATTGAAGTGTACGAATGTTGAGGGGATTTTGTTGCAAGTTATCTGTGACCATGAGGTATTTGAGTGGAATGGAACTGAAAGGAGTTGGTACCTTTTTTTCTGAAGGATATGAGGAGCATAGTGTATCTGTAAGCCCGAAAGACTCCAGGGCGGCATCGATTTTTGCGTGAAACTTGAAAGGAATGCAATTTAAAGACTTTCTGACGGGGGTTAGAGAATCAATCTTGACTTAATTTCGACGCGTGTGACATGAGCACGACTTCAATGTGAGCTGAATCAAATCTTGTGTCAGTTTGCAACACAATTTCGGTAGCGAAAAATGGCCTAGTCATATTCTTGACTTAAGTAAAGTAAGCTTATGTATGTCTGAACTGAACGAAAAGTAGCGAGGAGCATCGTTAAATTTAAAAGTTCACATAATTTCATCTGAACATATGTGAATTACCTGACATGGGAAAGTGATTAATTTCCCAATAAACAAAACTTAACGAAACCATGCGATGTAACGGAAGGCTTTCTGTTCTGGCCCTCCCTAATACCAAACCACGAAATCGGAATCGATCTCGAAATTACAATAATCGACTCATCAGCAGACCGTTCTACTAAGCGGCTTCTGGGCCTGGTTTTAAACCTAACTATTCCCTTGTCAGCTGCTTCCAAATTCCGTACACCGAGTTTTGATTGAGGGCCTTTTTCACTTTTGTATGTCACCTAACCCCTTGGCATCTTCTGTTGTGTTGCCCCGCAAGCTCAGAGTCTAAAACTATCACCTATCTAATTCAAACGAAAACTAATATATTTCTTTGTAGAAATAAAGAACTAGCTCGCCAAACTAGAACTAGAACACTTTCGCTTGCCAAATCTGTCCTTAAAACCCCCTCAGTGCCCACTTGATGAAAATCTCGTCACAAAAGCACTTCCAAATCCAAAAAATCTCATTATTTCAAGGACAAAAAAGGTCTACAGCTTAAACCCCATCAAATATCTTGTGGCAAAAAAAAAAACAAAGAAAAAATATCGTAACTGGCTGGCAACTGTCAAGTTATATCCGAAGACCGTACTCATTCCATAGGCCAAGTGGCGTGCGCCCAGGTTGCCCGAGAAAAAGAGACAAAGGATAAAAAAGAATTTATCTGAAAATCCCTTAATTACCCACATTGTCTTACGAAAGGATAAAAACTTAAGAAATCCTTTTGACGGGTCCCTTTCCTCCGATTTTTATTCTTTTTTTTTTCATCTTCTGCCTCTCTGCATATTCAAATTCATTCTCAGTTTCTCTTCGCATTCGTCAATTCATTTCCTCCGCGAAACAACAAGTGCGACTCACACCCTGTAACAAGCAGACACCGGGCTCTGACAAAGAAGGAAAACTCGGAAATTCTTTGCGACAAATGGAGCACAGGATATTATTCGAAGGAAGTCACTTTTCCACTTCCATCCCCTCGGCCCATGCCAACCACGCACTAATCCCACCCTCGCCCAACTGCGCTACAGTCAGTCGTCATCCTCTTCGCCAGAATGTTGTCTTGGTCTCTTGCCATCGTGGACTTTTGTCATAAGGACATGAAAATAATTTCTCAGCTCGCCTCCCAGCCAACAGCCAAACAAAGTTTATTATTATTCTTCCATTCCCGTGGCTTTATTCTCACCATTCTCTAGCGTTTCTGTTTCTCCGCTCGGATCGTCCTGTTTTTCCGATTCTTTCGAGTCTTAGTCGCTTGGTGGTCTTCATTGTGTGCGCCAGTGTGTGGCGGCGCTGTTCGTTGTGCGCCCGTGTTTGCGTGTGCATCCTTTCTGCGGACGGCTTTGGTGGTTAACTGTCAGAACTTTTGCACTTGAAGTGATTTATGTTTTGGAGTCGTCCTGAGAAGAAAAAGTTTCCTATTTCTTTTCTGTTTTTCCTCGTTTTTCCTTTCTCATTTTTATCATCTGCATCTGTGTTGCTTTGCCGTTTTGTTTTCTTTCAGCACGACGGCTATGGCGGTGACACCCTCACCCTTGCTCCTGCCTCTGGATGTGTACGAAATAATGAGGCTGAAGGTGTTAATGGTGGCTTGGCGAGCTGTCGAGAAGTCATGTGAGGTGGGGTCCTTGTATGTGACACCAAGAACTTTGTCGGAACGGCTGCTGCCAGACTGAGTGTGCGAATGAGAATGTTAACAATTATTATGACACTCGGACCATTTGAAAGTGTTTTACTTATTTTTTACGACATTCAGACGGTTGAATTGCGGTGGGTGTGATTTTTATTGTTATTTACTTTTTTTTTGTTGTGTTTTTGTGTAGGTGCCTGTGGCACAATTGTGGATTTGATATTTTTAAGCCGCGTCGAAATCGGGTTTCGTTAGCAGCGGGCTGTTTATAATACAAGTTCGTTGTCGACGAAACCTGCATATTGCGTGGGTGAGACAACAATACAACGCCTCCACTTTAAAATGAAAATATCTTGTATCTGAGACTCAACAACTGTAAGGATACTATTGAAGAGATTAGATTAAGGTGGTGTGAAAGCAAAAGATTATGTTTACCTCCGTCACAACACACGACCAGCAGGTCCTAGCAGGTGTAACTTTAACACACATAGAACTAAGATGTTTTCAACTTTGATAGTGTTATTAGTGATCATATTGCATTTTGCTTTATTTGTCAGCCCACAGAGATACAAACAGCTTCCACAAAGGATGTACATATTCGCTCTCGTCAATTTTTTTTTTCTTCATGTTTGTTTTATTTTTAATTCATTTACTTACGTGCTAGACAAAAATACTTAAAACTAGCTTAACTATCTTAACAATTGTTCTTACATCTAACCTACTGACCCTATACGGGTACTCTAAGCTATTCTGATCTTCTAATTTAAGCATGCCTTTCGGCTTAGTCTATGTTTTTTTTTTTCAGTTATGAAGTCTGTTTTTGTTTTTTGTTAAGCCAAGAAAAAGTGGTAAAAAACTTGGCTTAGCCAGAAGAATTCGTCAACAAGCACGCATCAATAATCAGCAAAAGGGCACAAAGAATATAACCTGCGGCACCAACGTTTTCTAACAATTCGATTAATTATGCACTGTTGTATCAAAAAGAACTGACACTAGTTATCAATATGAATTGGAAGACCATGTAGCACTTCCACATGAGAGAACATCACAGAGCCGAAACCTTTCCTCAAATTTACGTAGACAAAATTTTAGATGTACTCTTATCCGTGTAGCAACAATTCGTGAAACATCAACAAGGAATGGGCATTTGTTCATAAAACTGAAACCGTGTCTTTACATTAATTTAAGTCAAGACAACAGAAATGCAATTTCAGTATGAAATTTTGTTTAAAAAAAAATTAACGTGTCAACCACAGTTCAATTACGGGAGTCTAAATTTTCGCTGCTACATATTTCACGATCCAATGAGATAACTGATTGGTCGAAGTGCCAACAACATCATTCCTGTTCAAGTAAGACGATCCTGGGCTACACCATTTTAAGACGAATCTAAATGAACAAATAAAGCCATTCGATTATTTGAAGCGACGTACGTTCTCGGATTGGGCTCTAGTAATCTTGGAAGAAGATGACCAATTTCATAGCAAAATCTGTGCATTTTTGGCGCAAAGACCTCGTCAACAAATAGAATATAGCGTTGTTGGTCAGGTGAAAACCCTCATGGAACCCGCTTCAAAAAAACACCATTTCATCCACAAAAGTTATCTGTGAGGTGAGGTTTTCATGCTGGTGCGTGGTGTCATTGGTCCGTTGATGAAAATTACCGTCACGTTACAGTCAATGCAGATGTATTGCAATGTTATTTAATGATATGTGGTTTTAACAGGACGGTTCCACAAGCCATACAGCGGCTGTGACTCGACTCAATTCGATTAAGTGTAATATCGATTTTGATCTTTAGTCAAGACAAACAAACCGCGTCGTTAGAGGAGTTCAGAGCCAATCTTAAAAGAAAGACGCCGGCCGTTTCCTTCGAAACGTGTGCCTGAGTCATCAAAAATTGCTTTCATCGAATCGATCACTGCAAACGTGCCCGTGGCGGACATACGTATCGGACATCGTATGAACGACATCGAATTCCACACATAAATGTTTTTCTTGTACTTCAAGCCAACAATAAAGTTTTCGAGATTATCTTACAAAATAAAAGGTGTCAAGTCCTTTGTGGATTGTGGAGTAGTAAACATCATGATCAGTATAAATAATTCTAGCAAAATATTACCGGATGTCACCAAGTGTCTGCTGGTTCACTATAAATTTGCCCATTGCGCTTATAAGCAGCTTCATTCTTTCTGTGGGTAGGTAGGATAGCAATGTCATAGCAGTGCACGATTGGTCGAAGAAAACCATTAGAATTCCAAATTCGACTAAATGCAAATAATTAATTTACGGATCCCATTGTGAATTTTGTTTTCATAAAACGAAGTTATTTGTTAAATGATGGGATGAACGAAAAAAAAAACAATTTAACACCATTGTGGTGAAGATGTGATTTAGGGCGACTGTGCGAAGCGCGGTCCTTATAATGAATCCACAAAAAAAGAAAAAAATGCGGTGGATCATCGGCAAGGTGAATCCCTTAATTTTTTGTCGTTCTCATCCTTCTTTTAAATCGAACTGTCAGAGCGACAGCCGGCATGCTAAAGAATTCTGAATTATTTTTGTTAAAATTTTAAAAATGAATGACATTAAGCAGATATCCTGTGTTTATTTAGAACCAACATAAAAAAAGCAAACAGTTCTTGGCAACTACGCTAAAGAGGCAATTGGGTGGATTCAACAAAACTGCATACAATTTGTTGAAATATCAGAAAAATCTGTAAATGCCAATTCATCTGCCGCGCTCTTACCACCGAAATCTAAAAAAGGCTATAAATCTTGACAACAAAATATAATAAAGGCTTCATTGGAAGAATAACAAAGCCAAACATTCATCAATTAACAGCCGCCATCATGCGCCTTGACACCACTCTATGTCAACCTCTGGGTCTACGTCAACCACTGCGAACGAACTTTAGGCCAACATTTGAGACGCTATTGGCGGAATAAGGGCGCACATATTGCACGAAGTCATTAAATACTGGAACAACCGACTGTGTTCCAGATCGACCTAAAACCTGGCATCAATTCATAGGCGCAATGAAGCGACATTTAAAGTACATAACTATTATCTATTGACTTTTGAAAATGTATTTTTTTGAAAATATATACTATACTAGAAAAAAAATGTATTCACCATTGTAATGATGAACACTGTCATGTCTCATTGTCACTACTTTGATATTTGAGCAGTTCAATAAAATTAAGGCTTCCTGCAATGTAGAGGCCAGATCTTATTAATAACCAGTTGTATATTTCTAAGTTTGTCTCGGCAGCATTTTTGCGAGTATTGTTTCCCATAATTTTTGGAACTGCCTTCTGTGGGCCTTTATGCACTTACTTCCACGATCTGGACTTTTAGTCATTATATTTTATTATATTTGAATTAATGTGTTTGTCAGAAGGGAGAATCTCAATATATTTGATTATTTTAAGCACTCATGCAATACATTTAAATAAAAGCTTGTGGGTTTGCAGTTGAAAAAAAAAATGATACAACAAATTTGATGCCTGAGACTGTCCTCAAGCTCAACTTAGCACAGAAACAGGTGCTGATTCTCGACATTTTTAATTTTTTTGTTCTCTCAGTGTAAGAGTCAGTCGAGGCACTTAAAAATGAAATGGACCATCTCTTATTTTGCCTTAAAAGTCGATCACATGTCCTATTGCTCGAGATTTATAATCTGATTTGTGGTTGTCAAATTTGTTTGTGCGTTTTTTAAATTCTAGTTATGCAATTGACTTGAACTGTTATTTCAAAATATCCAGAACGCCTTAAATATTAGAATAAGCTACGAGCAAAATACGCGTCAGACAATTTTGTTTACAACATAGGAAGTATTTACTTGCATTGAGGTGCTCAAATGTCATTCTTAAAAAAGGCTCAATATTGAAGGCTCAATATCAAAAATAATTAACTGCTACTTAAAATAAGATAAATCGGTAAAATACCGAAACAACATTGTCACCGTGGCTCAAACAGATTTTCGGGAGATGCGTGTAATTCTTTCGGTTTACGGTAGAATGGTCAATTGTGAATAGAAACATGTTAGCAACAGACCTACGCGCCACATTTCAATCTTCGAATTTATGCTTTTTTGGTCCATTCTGGAACAGTGCCAACGAAGCCGAGGCAGACATTCGAATTATGTGCTATTCCATATTATAATGATATGAATGTAGTTTCAAAAAATCATTGTTGCTTTATTCAAATAAAATTATTTTCCTGTCGTTCTTATCTGTTATTGATAGCTGACCTAATCAAAGTCTTTCATGCATGCATCCTAATGCCTGAAGTAAGCACAAGTCTATAATCCATTGACTTCTGAATCCGTGGCAAAAAAAAGGCAAAAAATTCTGAAGGTTGATAAATGAACAAATGCTCCTACTGAGACGGTCCTAATATCGGAACATCTTAGTTGGAGAAGGAGAGAAAAACCGAATCCGCAGTCATCGTGGACGTAAAACAGCTTGGTCTTGAAGAATGGAAGCAGCTTCGACGATGGAACTCACCTACTGCTCAGGCTCAGACCCTCCATCGGTCGCAGGCCTAATTAGTCAGTAAGTAAGATAAGTCCACAATGTAAACACGGAACTGCTCCTGGATAATGTTGATCACACTGCCGACTTGGGGTTTATTTGATTTAAATGCTCACAGATTGCTCATTATGAAATGGCTGACTTTCCTTGCCCAACGTGCTTAGGCAAAGGATTTCCAACAAACATACTCAATTCGCAATAAAAATACTTTTTGATTTTAATCTCACATCTTTGACGATAAAACCTTCTTCACGGCGTCCCACTAACTCAAGTTCTTTTGCCCACAACCCGCAGAGCTACTCCATCTCACCCGCTTGCACATTTAATTAAATTGTGCAGCATCGTTAAATTCTCACCTTGTTTCGATCGACCTAAGTTTGTCGCAAACTATTTCACCAGCCAACACCTCCGGGAACAGCGCTAAATCCAATAAAGCCCCGTCCCTGGTTAAATACGGACTTCATAAAACTCCAATGGTTTCAACCCTTTCAAAAGGTGTAAATTGCCAAAAGCACAAATTCTGTCGAAAAGTCTAACTAAGTGCACATCGTTCGCCTCCCATCCACCCAGACAAGATGAATCGCACTCCTGCCCCTCCGCAACCTCCGCTCATCGGTACGCTCGCTGTGCAATCTTCCCAAACAACATGATGTTACAAAATTGAAATATAATTTTTGGTCGCTTTGCCACTGCACTGGAGGTGGCCTGAAAAGGTGGCACATTCCACCTCACGGAGATCTGTAAACCATTCAGTGTTTACAAGCGTCCGTGCCTCCCATCCCTGCTTCGATGCCACTCAAATTGGATTGCAAATTCTTGAAGTGAGAAGTTGAACATGGAGTGTAGGGCCCTCTGTCCGACCACAAAAATCTCCCAAACCCGTAGGATGCACAAAGCGTCTGCAGAGGAGACGTGTGTTGCTCCCGTGCTCTGCTTCTCTGATGTAACAGCTCCTGTTGCTGCTGAATAATGATGGCAACGATCTTCCAAATGAAATTCAAACGCTTTCGGGCTGTTCTCGTCTAATTTCAGGACCGGATATGAACTTCCGTAATGAAAATTTTTCGGACCGGAAAATCCTCTTCAGCTGCTCTGGTGTGAGGTCCATTTTGGGCGGGAATGCTGATGGTCGGGCTGGAGATTTTTCGATTGGGTGACTGGAACTCTGACTGTGACAAGTGCAAGAGGGAGATTGCACTTCTGGTGTGTTTACATTTTGGTTTGATGGAAATTTTGTTTACATCAAGTTTTCAGGGGTAAACTGGGAATTTTCGACATGGCATCTGTGCTGGGCAAATGTGCCTGTGTGCATCTATCGACTGTGGATCAGGGTGGTAAGTGGCAAATAATTACCAAAAGCTGCTTCAATACTCTCTAATTGGTTATCGAATGATGCTCGAAGTGAGTTGTTTGGGGATGAAGTTTGTAGAGCTCATGCGGCGAAGTGATTCATCGGAGTAGTCATGTGGTAGATATTCCCGGAATCTAGATGTTTGAAGGGAGCTAATCAAAATATTTGCTATTTTATGGCTCAACATTATTTTTTTTTGTTCCGTATGAGTTTACATACTTTTTTACATTTCTCTTCTTTGGATTAGCTAGTGCTTTTAGTGAGTTTTTGGAAGCATCATATTCCACTGAGGGTTTGGAAAGTTAATCGACAAACTATGCTCTTTTACATCCATCGTTCGTAGTATTCGTCAAGTTGTTTTGCGTATTCGACCCGCGCCACACAATGTTTACCATCTTAACCAAGGAATGACATACATTTCCACTTCAAAAATTTACATTTGTGTTGAAGAATGGATAGCGATGGATTAATATACATCAATACGGTCAATTTCGTTAGTGAAATTTGATGAGAATTAAAGGACGGATGTTGTTTTTACGTGAGAGATCTTGTTCTCAGTAACACTCAAACTGTATGCAAAATAAACGTGAATCGACTAGATGACAGTCGTGGGATTACGAATACCTTTAATTGTCCGAAGACACCGAACGAGCAAAAGGTATAGAGGGGGATGAGGTCACAACAATCTGTGGCATGTAGCAAGAGGAAATATTAGACTGAGAAGCGCTTTCAATATTCATGTGATACGGCTGAAAACAAGTCTCTACATTTAACTGTGCGTCCGATAGCACGCTGGAAACTAATGAGCATTCCATAAAAAACTTGCGGCTAGACCCCTTGAGCACTGTTTGGCATTGCAATTGGCTAGCTCACATGGCCATCTTCTGTTAAATTATAGTTAGGACAGGGAGATTCGTCAAGTCGGCCGTACACACTGCAATTCAATCAATCAATCGGCCGACATATAGTATAAATTAGATAGGAACACTTTTATTAAGGTGTTACCATATTTGGGTAGAAATGATGAGGCGCATCCCCCGGCTGATCTGTAAAATATGATGGACGGAAATTATGCCAGATGATGACATTTAATAATCGTTTGTCCAATTCACAAGAAGAAAGACTTCTTTGACTGCGCAGAAGCCTCTGTTACACATTAAGAAGTTTCGTGTGAATATCTGAAACCCACAACAGGCCATATTTCGACACCCACCGCCTATTTTTCCATTCCTATGCCGAATATTGTAGTCTGTCTAGAGTGGTATAGGCCACCATGCCTATTTTTCACATTTCTGTTAAACTCATCCAGCTGTGCAGGATGACAATGGAGAGCTTTTGCTGCTCTATAAAGGTCAGTAATGAATTCACCAAGCACATCCATGCCAAATGTTTCGACCAATGTAACCCGTTCGAAATCGATTTCGAAACAAATGTTCTTCACACTGGACTGGCGGTTAGATTTGAGTGATCAAAGTCTTCGACGATGCAAATTCGTTTCGATTGCAGGGAGGCAAGACATCAAGATGAATATAGTTGAGAAGGCGTTTATCTGTTCACAGTCCAGATCACTGATGTGAATGGTAATTCTCCGTTTGTTGATGGGAAGGTAAGTATAAAGTTTAAGTTTATTCATACATTTCTTTTCAAATTAACGTTTAGTTGTTTGAAACAGTACTCGTATTCTTAGCTGTATGCCTTGGATTTTGAATTCAGCTTTATAATAACAATAAAATGGGTGGCGCTACAGCGCCGTAGAGGGCCAGGACATAGCGACTCGTGTTGTGCGTGCTATTGTTCTCTTACTTGGCGGCCTTGGCGTTGTGGGTCTGTGCTTTGCACTTGAACCTCGGCGTCTAGGTTCGAATACTAGTACAACAAAAATACTTTTCACGGCCCCACCACTTTCGAGTCACTGACAATGCCCAAAGAGTAGACCTGTCTAGAAAAAGTTTCTAGAATTGGAACTGTAGGTCCCTTCCACTCGGAAATTGAGCTTTAACAAATAGAAAAAAAACATAGTGTTCCGAATATTTGTTCCTTTATCGGGATGTCACATTATTTCTTAACCAGTTATCGAACGGAGAAAGATGCCGGACCTGGGTCTCAACCAAGAAGCCTGAACCACGAAGCATCTTCAGATAACACGCTTTTTAGGCAGCTGCATCCAATTCTTTTTTTTCTTCTTCTTAGGCTGCTACAGTCCAAGGTGGACCTCTGCCTCAATCATGACCACGTGCTTCTCCAGCCAGCACAATATCTCGCTAGCTGTCCTCAGTTTCTCCCACCAAGTCAGCTAAGTTCCCAGTCGACTTGCGTGCGCCACCTTGTGCGTGGATGTCCTCTATTGCATTGTCCCACAGGCTTAGAGTCGAAGATTCTGCTGCATCCAATTATGCACACCAAATTGGCTAAGGTCCTTCTCCACATTCGTGCGTCACCGGCTTCGTATTCGTCCTCTGTTGCATTGTCCCAATGGCGCAGTTTCACGCTGGAACATTGTCGTCAATGCGTTGAATCTTTAGACGCCTTGCTAGACTGATGTCACTGTACAGCCGATACAGTTCGTGGTCGAATCTTCTTCTCAAAAAGACAAAGTACTTCTTCACCTACTTTTGAGGTTATCCATGTCTCCGCGGCAAAGTACAGGCTTTTGGATGCTCAAGGCATTATGTAATGTCAGCTGTTTCTTCGAGCGAGGACTTTCCCACTCAATTGTTCCAAACTCAGCATAAGGAAGCAGCAACTGGTAACAGATATTCTGCGCTTAATTTCGGTACTGATGGTATTCGTAATGTTTACTTGGAAGCCAAAGTAGACGAAGTCCCTGACTACCTCAAAAGTATTTCTGCTTATGGTGACGTTGTATCCAAGTCGTCGTGGTATGTGTCCTTCCTTGGGAACATCATATATATAGAGTCGTGCCATCCTGCACTGCGAACCCCTTTTGCCTCTGAAGTCTCAGATTAAATGTAGAAAACGCTTCATTGACAACTCGCTGGGTTTGACCTTTCACGGCAATATCAAAGTAATTGTACAAACTTTTGGAAATCGTGTGTCTTGTGTTGGAGAGCCAGTTCTGCAGGACTTTCTCAAATACGGTGTTGAATCGTCGGCTTGTCTAAATCATTTTGTGAAGATCTCGGTTGTTGGAATAGAGAGACTTCTCCATCGTCATCATTCACAACCTGACAAGTTTGGCTGGAATGTGAAACATAGACATGGCGCTGCATACCGTCTCTATTCACATGCGGTCTTATATTCGACGAATATGCGCCATTTCTTGTCCTTTTTTCCCAGGATCTTCCCTGGCGCGAAACAGCACTGACAAGGACCTCCCAGATTATTCTTGAATGGTTTCAGGCTCTCACACAAAACGGCAGAGAAGAGGATGTTTAGGATAGGACGAAAAACCTCAATATTTGGCGCAGTCAAAGCAGTTTTATTTCATGTGGATCATTCAATAGTATTAAACAGCGCAGTTTCCATTCATGTTAAAATTCGAAAAATAAATATATTCCACCCTTGAAGTTGTGAAGAACATTCTGGCGATCAATAACTATCGGCAAGGGCATTTAGTCCAGTACTCCACCGAATAAATCGACATCCAACAAACTCCCATCAATACCGACTGCAATCAGCTTACGACTGGCACATGAGAGAGCACTACGTCCTGGTCCTGGACTTTCAACTGACACTGCCGTACCTGTAATGACTGACGTAAGCAACCCTCGACATCCGTGATTGAGAATCTCAAACAACTCAGTTCGCAAGGTCTTTTGTTCACAGCCCCCATTGAAGCCACACAGAGCATCTAGAGAATTTCGCTTCAAAACACTTCCCTTCCCTTTAGGGGCTAACAAAAGAAGGGAACAAAAAAAATGCCCAACAATGCTGACGCACATATGTCCCCGGAGGGCTCATACACTTCAGCCAAGCGAGCGTCCAGCATGTGTGCCTCTTAAAAAGCGAAAAAGAAGAGCGATCCCTTCAAATTATTTCACTAAGAGCTAATAATTACATCAGACAAACATCATGTGAAATGGTCAAAAAGCCATAATTCAGTTAAGTACCCTGCCGTTCAGGCGGCATAGGGAAGCCGCATCCGAACGAACACGAGTGGCCACCTAAGAGTGCCAGCATGCCTGCTGGAAGTACTCACACACTCTGGCATCATGGCAGCGGTCCCTCATCATCGGCGTATACGTAATAAAATGTCATCATGATGTCCTTGATGGTGTTAGGAAGCATTAGCTATTGCTGGTGTCCCCCTATTACCCTTGACCATGTTGATGACTGCGATGATTGCCACAACGACTACCACGGCAACCATGATGATGTTGATGACGACGACGATGGGAATGGGAACGGCAATGGGAGCAGCGGCGAAGACGATGACAACGATGGGGATGCGAATGAGGACGCTGTTGCTGCTGACGGAGATGATGATGATGTTGACGATGATGAGAGGTGGCAGTGGTACTCACTGCTGGATGTGATACAACTGTAGCCGAGTACATCTGTCACTCGAATGTTCATTTCTGTCAGTGGCCATGCAATTGGCTTTATGGCCATGGTTGTCGAGGTTGGCCGTAGGTCCGGCCAGCGTCTACCACTTGTAGCACCGTCCCCATGCCACTTGACCACCAGCATCGGGCAGCCGCCTCACTCACAATGGCTCGTTATGAATGGGTCGGGTGGCTTGTGTGGGAGAGTGCTAAATAGAAACCCAATTGGTGCTCTGTTCCTGGCAGCATGTCCCATCATGGCCATCATCATCTTCATCAGCATCATCATGGGAGCGCTTGCAAATTATCATACGGACCGTTGTGCAGTTGTGTGACGGGCAACGGGTGATGGTTGATGGGTGATGGGTGGAGCCCCCACTTCGTGTGCCGTGCGTTTCATTGAAACTCAAAACTTCAAATATCAAATTAGATGAATGTGTGGAACCGTATCTCCACCGTGGTCGTCGTCATCGTCGTCGTCCCCGACACCCAGGAAAATGCATGGGCACTGGACATGATGTCGCGACGCCATCAATGTCCTCTACTTAGCAACTAAAAGAGAGCTCTGCACCCGCTCGCTGCCATTTCATTTTCAATTCTGAATGGTTGGACATTTATTCAACTACTCCGTGCAGAGCGACAAAAAATCTCTCACGCTACATGGGCTACAGTGGCCAGTGGGTGTAAGGGAGAGATAGAGAGAGAGAGAGAAGGAGACTACGGAAGGACTTGCAGTGGGTGTGGCGCCACTCGGCATCACTCGGTATCCACTGGAGTAATGATGACGGTGTTGACGGTGCATTAATTAAAGTGGATTTGATTTGCGCAATAAATCCATCATGGGATATCAAATGCAATTACATCAGCAAACGCTACACCCTCGGCCAGCGAAACACATCCGCCAACGACCGAGCGGAGCCAGAAATCGGAGCACCAGAGCACCGCAACCACCAGCAGTGACCACAATTGTGAAATGATAATGATGCAGCGCGTAGATGGTGTTTGAGGTCTAATTGTGGGATGAGCTCCTGGCTGCGCAACTGTAATCGTTTGTTAATCAACTTCAGTTGATTTAATTTAGTTGCATTTGTTTGGAATGCTGCCCGCTGACTAGCAATAGATTTCGTTTTTTTTGTCTATTTTTTTTTGAAGCGAGAAAATATGGGGATTTGCCCGGCACAAGCTAATTATTGACATTAGCCAAAAGCACGTTTTATTCGTCGATTGAGCAGTCAACACTGTGACCGCAGATATGTGGGATGTGCGCTCAAGCAACCCGAAATCCTATCTCAAATTCGACATTGCTATGGGTTTTATGTGGCAGTTGTTTTCTGTTTAGTTTGAATGGCATGTCATGGCTAGTTGGGCGGGTGCGTAGACTGATCCATCCAAAGGGTAAACTCATTTGCGCGGTAAACTCATGTGACGTGGTGGCAGCACTGATAGAAAAATCTTATTCGAACTTATTCAACTCCCCAAGCTCTTTTAAAGTTCGTCGATTAATTTGCCTTCCTCTGCCGGAACTTGGTTTGATGTGGCCCACTGAACACACCGCAATCCAATACGCCTAGAGTACCCTTCTGTTGAACAATCCCAACTGCTGTCTCCAGCTTGTCATATAACCAACCATTAAGGTTACTGCTATTAATCGACTGCCCAAGCCTTGCAGTGAGAAAGACTCGAAATGGTAAACAGAAAAGCCGTAACAGGCAAAGGCTTCCAAGAAATCCCATCTAGAGAAGTTGGCAAATTTCTGAGCTACGAAGACCCACTCTCATAGACAGTCGCTCTCACAGAACTTCAGAGCAGACAGTCTTAAGTCCATATACGCGATCGTAATCCAATTTTTGTTACTGCAAGTATTTTCACAAGAAACGTGGTGTCAAGCATCTAATCAGCTAATCAAGCATGCGATATATCTACACCTTCCCAAATTTGAACTAACTTGAATACAAATACGCCTCACCATCGCCAAACTCTTCCTACGTTGGACAGTGATCAATCTAACTACCACTGGCAAGTACTCCGTGCCACAAATCCAAGATGAGCTGGCGCATCCTGAGCAAAGCCAAGCAGGCTTTTGGAGTTGTTTCTTGGGAGAAGACTGCTTTTGAAAGTCGGTCAAAGTTTGACGCTGACGATAAGAGAGCAATAAGATAACAACTTCTACCTAGCATGCCCCTTGATTTCATCTGACAGCGTTTTTCATACGATTTGTCTGTGAACACACACTGAGTTGTTGTGAACAGCTGAAACTCTTCCCCAACCGGAGAAGGTGGATTTTATAAAAAGGAATTCCCCTACTCAATCATTTTTCGTGGCCATGGGCAAAGGGCAATTCTAGCCGAAGTTGGATATCTCCATGCTCTTTTATTTCTGTCTAACTCGCTGCAAGATAGTGCTGAAAGAGTTCCGCACTACCCTTTCTACAGCTGGTCTTAAGGGCTTGAGAAGGGAGTTCCCTCACCTTTCAGCCATCAGAACAAAATCCGGACTTAATACTACTGTACTGAACCGGAGGAGACCCTACCCAGCGTTTTGTGCGACAGTGCGATCTTGGTTAAGTCGCCCATCCCCAGTTGCACGAGCGATGTCAGAGATGAGCGGTTTAGCATTTATGTATTTTATCAGACCGTGCTGGTCTAAACGGAGCAGTCCTTCTGGGGGTACCAAGGCATTGTAACGCACTTTTTCGTGATGTAGCTCCAATTAGATCAGGCTACTGACCGTGTACATTGCTGTGGCGATCCATCTTCGCCATCTTCAGCTTCGGTTCAGTTGTATATGACCTCTTTGGAATACAAATTGTTGCACTTGGACTCTGGTGTTATGTAAAAGCGATGGCAAGGCCTAATACATGCCACCCAGCACCCGAATCTTTTCCACCCATCCTGCCCTCAAGTTGAATCACACTATGGCTGTAGTACTGGTGAGCATTGGCGGGAGAGTGCCATATGGCAGATTACCCTCACACTTGTATCGAGTTAGCTCTCGTAAAACTGATAGAGTCCCTTGTATATTAATGATCTCTAATATATATACAAGTATGTAAGTATGTAAGTATGTCACACCTACAGTGGTGGCCATCTAATTATGGACACCAGCTTTCCACATACAAATAACTGATTTTTAGAATAAATATTCAAAATGTTTAGCTGAAAAAAATTAGGCTGCTGTTGGTTAACTCATATTTTATGAACTTTATAAAAGAGGAACCAAAATAAAAAATGTATACCGAATATAAACGAAAAAAAACCTTGAAAGTTATCAGGTCCGTTGGCGGAGTGAGTTGGTGCTTTGCTCACGCTATTTGCGGGTTCTGTGTTCAAATCAGCCTCGAGTTATTCTTTTTTTATAGGCAATACTACATTTTTTTGTTTGAATAATCATTTCATATTCTGTTTTTCACAATATCCTATTTGCAATGAATATAATGAAATTAATCGTAGAAACAAAATATGTTTATGGCATGATTACATAAATGCTTATGACATTCTTCTTGTCGTACGGTAGGCTTTTCTACTAATAATAATAAAGGGTCATTTTTTAGCTATTATCTTTTCGGCAACACTGGTTTAAACAGCTGACGCACGTTTCGTGTTTTGTTTCACTGTCAAACATCTTCAGTTTGGTCTATAATTTAACCATGAATCGTCTTACAAACGAACAACGCTTGTAAATTATTGAATTTTATTACCAAAGTGCGTGCTCTGTTAAGAAAGTTCATCGCGCGCCTCAAGCTCATTCACGAAGCTCATTTTTGGCTCAATGGGTACGTAAATAAGCAGAATTGTCGATTTAGGACTGAATATCAGCCAGAAGCATTGCAAGAGCTACCAATGCATCCAGAAAAAGTCACAGTTTGGTGCGGTTTATGGGCTGGTGGCATCATTGGATCGTACTTCTTCAAAGATGATGCGAATCGTAACGTAATTGTGAATGGTGAGCGCTACCATGAGATGAGATATCCAACTTTTTTTTGCCCAAAATGCAAGAGCTTGACTTGCATGACATGTGGTTTCAACAAGACGGTGCCACATGCCACACAGCACGCGCAACAATGGACTTATTGACTAGCGAATTCGGTGAACATATTATTTCACGTTCGGGACCGGTCAATTGGCCGCCTAGATCGTGCGATTTAACGCCTTTAGACTATTTTTTGTGGGACTATGTTAAAGCTCGTGTCTATACAGACAAACCCGCTTCAATTGACGCATTGGAAGACAACATTGAAGTGTTTATTTGTGAGATACCGGCCGAAATGTTGGAAAGGGTATGCCAAAATTGGACTAAGCGGATGGACCATTTGAGGTGCAGTCAAGGTCAACATTTGCATGAAATAATCTTCAAACATTAAATTATATGGACCGTACTATAGATTCAAATAAAGATTTCATGCATTTTTCTGAATTTTATGTGTTTTCTTTTTGAAAAACTTTCCTATAGCTTTTAAAAAATCACCCTTTATAATATGGGTGACGCTACAACCCGTAGAGAGACAGGGTCTAGCTTCTCAGCAACCACTCGTGCTGTGCGTGCTGTTCTTCTCCCACAAGTGGAAGCACTCTACAATTGTATGCCGACTCCAAACCGTCAATTTTGAGACAATTTTACTCTTTGAGCATTGGCAGCGACTGGGAAGAGGTGGGGCTGGGAGCATTATTTTTGTCATACCGGGAATCGAACTAAGTCACCGCAAGTTCAATTGCGGAGGGGTCGATGCACCACAACGCCTCGGCCGCCACACCCGTGTCGTCGAACAACTGAAAACATTCGGAAATTCTTATTCAAAGGCGTCCTTCTCGAAGTTTGTATACAGGTTCTATTCGTCCCAGTTTTGCATCAGTCACTCTGCGCGATCGTAGTCATGTCCTCGATCTTTGGACCCGATCTGTACACAATCGAATAGCAGTCTTGGCAGATAGCTTGTGCAACCCCATATTTTATTCTTTTCGCAGCAGCTATCCATTGCAGAGAAGTAGTCCATTAGTCAGTGCACTTACCTTCGATTGTTCAGGCTTATTTATAGAAAGGATTTATAAAGATCGTATGTTATCCATTCGTACACGACGAAGACGCAAACACAGACATCTTATTTATCTGTTTATAGGTAATTTGTGAAATCCTATAATCTTTTGCTACTTCGTACCTACTTTCCCTATCAAATCGTAGTAATCGAAGAATAACACATTCTAATAATTACTTCGTAAACCAGAAAGATCGTTCAACATCTCCTTGTTCGATCCTTGTTACAGTCATATGCGCGCATGGAGCCTTTTCTTGTCGTCTTTTCTTTAACGCTCCCACTCACATTCGGTCATACTTAAAACACACAAACACTGTTTAAAGATTTAATTGCCTCGTGTCAACTACACAAAGTGTCACTTATGCTTCACCACAACCTCGAAAAAATGCCGCATACTCATAAGCCCCACCAAGAAGTACGTGAACATACACGTTCAAGTCGACTCTTTGTCGTCGCTTTAAGCAACGATAATCTCTTTAAAAAAAAATGTGCCTGTCCACCTTCCAGCAGCAATTTTGGAGGAAAGGAAAGCAGCAATGCAGCTTGCGAAAATCCATCTGTCCATACCCCCCAACCGTAGTCGAATGAAAGGAAAAGGAAAACTGACGGAAAATAGAAGAAAACTCCTTTAAAAGCCCAACAGTGGCAAAAAGAAAACGTATTCTTTCGTCCAGTGTTAGAAAAACATTTCCGTTTCAGCAAAGCCACCTCCACACGGCCATCTCCAAACTGCAACAGGTTAAAAAGGATTTCGCTTTGTAGTGTAGTAAAACTTCAGACACAGGATATAGAGTTCCTTTTATGACCACCAACAACAACACGCCCGCTCCCCCTGCCCAACTGCCATCCTGCAGCCGCATAAAGTCATCGATTGGAAGGAAGTTAACTCTCGAGAGGGTTAGAATCTTCGTGTGCCATCAGCTCTGCTGCTGCTCCTCGATCATAAGGATGAGGTGGGAAATTAACGTTTTTCCAACATATTTTTTCACTGCTGCCTCGTTTTCCTCTTCGCCCTCGTTAGGGGGGCATAACTTCAATCGGTTGTGACGTTCGAACAAAGCCAATAACACAGTCGAACGGGAAAGCTGAAGGAAAAAAGCGGAAAATAAAACCTCTGGAGGTCCCGGCGCTAGCCGAGCTGTACAGTTCTTTCTCTACTTTTACGCTTCGCTCCTTCTATCGCCTTCGAATAGATGGATAATGGCTAACATATTTTTTTTTTTTCATACTTTTTCCTGCTGACTTTTTTTCACCGTTGACGAGAGAGGATGTGGCCAGGTATGGCGCTGCAGCAACAGTCGATGGCGAGGGTGCGGCAGGGTGGGCCAGCAGCAATTGGGAGCGGGGTAAAATCTAATTTGCACCTAAATTGATGCACAGGATCAGAGCGAAAGTCCATAGTTAGGATATCGGTTGGCTTTGGGAGCGGTCTGGTGGGAAGTGTGGCGACTCGGTTTTTGTGGGCTTGAACGTTCTCCATTTTGTTGTTTTGTCTTGTGTCTCTCACTCTCTGCATGCTGTCCGTCCTGCAAGCATTACCGGGAATTTGTATTCTTTTTATCCTCGTTCGCCTCGTCGTCCTCGTGCCGGCGTGTGTGTTTGGTCAAACCCAAAAGAGTTTAACTCTCATTCCGTGTTCCCTGTTGTTGTTTGTAAGAGTCCACCTACAGGATCTGATAAACTGGAATTTTAGTTGGATAGGAATGGAAAAAAAAAAAGAAACGAAAAGGGGACAATTTATCCTTTTTACCTCTCTCCAGATGCTCCTGCTGCTTCGGTGTGTCTCTTTTTTTTATTTTTTTGTTCTTCCTCCGGTGTCAGATCGTATCAGTGACCAATAAGCTCCGGCACAAAGGATTTATTCCTAAAAGCAGATAATTTAATTCAATTGCATTCCAAAGGAAGACCGCACAAGCTCATACACAGACGGCAAGCGTAGGTGCTGGCACATCCACGGACGACTAGTTGTCAGACGATGTGGTGCATTGGTGGAATTTGAAGGGAAATTCAATTAAAGGGGACACTTTGAGAAATGCCCTTTAACCAACCGCATATGCTGCTCCTTTCATTGCACCGCAGTAGTCGCAATAACGACGACGATGTTTATGAATGGCATATGCAAGGAGCCTGTAGAAATGCCCTCGTAATTCGAGGTTACGAGCTGGGATTTAGTTGGAAGAGAGTTCTGGCATATCAAATGCAAATCCTCGATTCAGAGGCACTTCTGAAATGTATTCTTACCAGTTTTCTACGAGTCTAGATGGAAATCATAAAGCCGGCTGGATTATTCGAACGACACACTTTCTTCCTGAAAGCGGGTACGTGAAACGATTGGCGGGAAGAAGACCTTATAAAGGGTGACCAGATGTCATTGATAGTTTTTCCAGTTGTCATGTTTCAGTAGATGCCAACGTTATCAATGACATCCAGCCGTCAAATTATTCAGTAAAGTTTGCCATTTCATCGTGCATCGTTTCAAGCTATTCAAAACTCCGGCTCAGTTGTAAATACGCAACGTGAATTTCATCGAGAGGTCAGTCGTCATCATGGCTTCAGTGTGTCAGGTAATTCGTTGCACCGTGGAAAAGTAGTATTAGTTGTAGTAGAGTACACTCTTTTGTCACTTAAGCCACCATTCAGACAAGGTTAGGTTAAGTCAGTGGATAGATGCGCCAAAGCACGTCTTCTTAGGTCCGAGAAGACCCATTGTAATGCCCAAAGGGCGAAGAGATTCATCTGTACACCTTTCTCGTACCCATCATCATGTCCGCTCATTGTCCAACCACCCGGAGTTTAAGGGGACATTGGTTAGTTCCTGCAGGTCTTGGAAAAAGTGTTCTCCCAGAGTTCCATGCCTCAACTGGCAGAGACTGGGAAAGTGATAAAGATACTCCTCACAAGGATACTCCTCTTTGTCTTCTTCGTCACCACACCCTTTGAATTTGAAGTCATGGTTAAGACCCATTTTTCATGATACTTCAGGTTGTGGCCAATTAGAGCTCCAACTACCATCCTAAGCTTTCTGTCGCATTGCAGGACTTTGTTGGTTATTGAACTTGGGCCATAACATTCTCTCATTTGCCGGGTCTTAGATTTGATCATCCATTTTTCCTTGACGTCTGCAAGAGGTTGATGAATGCATTGGATGGCCTGGTTAAGTCAGCTTCAGTCCCTTTGAGCTCTTCGCGGTATCATGCGACCAGCTTTGGCTTGATTTCTGTTGCCGAAAATAGCCACTTGACTGTAAGAATGGTAATATCAGCCGGTAGAATCTCCAACATTGACATCATTCTGGCCGCTTCCTTGAATGCCAGGACCTGGCTCTTCTCTTGAAAAACACTGCCGTAATCAGGGATTCTGATAGAGCAGTGCATGTTTAACAATCCCGAGAAAATGCTTTTAATCATCTGCGATCCATCCGTGTAGACGTGGTGGAGGATTGTTGAAGGATTGAATACCGAAAGGGTATTTTGAAGTCAAGTTATTGGAGAGAATAATCCCTTTCAACTTGTTCAATGTGGATGCAGTCAATAGTGGTAGATTTAGACCATACTAAACTGCCGTATGTCAGGATTGGCCTCACTATCGCTGTGTACATCTAAAGGATAGTTTTGGAGCTGGGTTCCCATTTCTTGCCGAATATGATGATGCTCAGTTATAGGGCACAGGATTCTTTCTTGATTCTCTAAGGTACAGAGTGGGCCATCTAGTGTTTTTTTTTAAATCTTAGGTTGTTTTGATACAGCTGTTTACGATTCTAAATCGTGACAGAAAATTAGTATCATACCTCCGCGGAACGAAATGAGTCGCATTACGCTTGAACAACTTTGGGAAACATTGAAATCTTATTTTCAAAGTGGGTTATGTATTTACGTTTTTTGAAAAGAAATTTTGGCCGAAATAAAGCATCCACCGCGACTGCTGTACTCAAGTTTGTGCAAAAAGCTTGCTAGACTGGCACACTCATGTTCCCCGTGGTTGTTCGGTGCGCACAGATGATAATGTAGCTACTGTGGCCGAGAGTGTGAGACTCAATTCACGAACATCAATGAGGCTGGCAACAACATTTGGACGACATCTGCTTCATGCAGGATGGCGCTCCATTCCACACTGCCCCAATTGATCTTTTGTGCACCAAATTCTGAAATCGTGTTATCAGGAGTCTTGGCGTGTCAATTAGCCGGCTCGAAGCTGCGATTTGACCCCATTTAGACTTTTTTTGTGGGGAACGGTGAAGGATTGATGTTGTGCCAACAATTCGGAAACGACGCAAGCACTTAGGGCCAATATTATGCAAGCAATCCGGCTACAGCCCGAAACCACCAAAAAAGTCTTGTGTGATAGAATGCGTTACTGCGACGCCAGACAAGGCAGCCACTTGAACTTGTATTTCATAATTAATGGGAATGTTTGTTCGTACTAATAAAGCCATAATACATGGACAAAATTAAATTTTGTTCATTTTATTGTATTTTTGAAAAGAAACTTGCATTCGGTCCACCCTGTAGATTTACATATTTTCCTGTCTAGAATTACACCAAGTTGTAATTTTGTTTGTGAATAGGCCCGTAGCACAGTGATTTGTGAGAAACGAAGATCGAAGAAGACCCAAAAGTGTTGATTCGTCCTGTTCAGCTGAATTGGTCACAGTCAGCGAGTCAGCCCGGCTTATTTATGGAGTTGGGCCTACATCCTCGTAAGATTGTGCTAACTCAAGAATTGCAGCCGGAGAACCGTAGATAACAGCGAGAGAGAGAATCTCACCCGAATCAATGATGGATCACCCGATCAGTCTGGGCAAACAGATAGTTTGGACAAAGTACACATCTCTAGACTAGAAGAGCTCAATGTTCCATACGACTCAGGGCCATTTGATAGCAGTTGACTAGTTGTAAGACCTCGTGTAATGTAACTGCCAAATGAGTTACTGAGTTGCCCGTCGATTTGTACGCCGTCGCCTGTTGCAAAAGCAAGTTTCGCGCCAAACATTAAACCACGAAGAGACTATCAAGTCATTTAATGCTAATTGAAACGGCCGCTGGCTATTTCATTAAACTGCTTTGGTTAGCACTTGCTACGCGTAATACGCCGTGGAAAATCAAAACAGATCTGCTGTATTTATAGACAAAATCCGTTGGATCATATTTTAAGAATTTTCTGTTTGCCCTTCTGATTATCAGGTCTGTTTTTAAACACCGTCAGGTGTTAAATGTAAACCTTGTGAAGGCTGTCTGTCGATCGGGTTCGGGTTATATTTCGTCTTTGGATCACGACATGCATTCGAAAGCATCGACAAATTCAAAGGACATCTTTTCAGCGCTTCGCTCTTTACCGTCCGAAGGTAAACAGGAGGAGGGAGAAAAATAAACGAAAACTATCATTCCAAAACGTAAATTCTTACTTTGCAAACAAAGAACAGGGATCAGATGCATCCGAACAGAGCTCACCCTTAACCAGCAGCCACGGCGGGACGGCACATCCTTGGAAAGGGAATTTTCGAACGTGGGGCTAGGTACCTGAAGTGAAATAAGAAATCCATATACCGGCAACGACGACGACGAACGGATGGAAGAGGAGAAGAATTTTTCAAAAAAGGATTAAGCTTTATGAGACGTTCACAACCTCAACACCCGCTCTCTGGCTGTCGTGGCTGTGTGGGCCCACAGCTCAACAGGCTTTCGGGGATATCGCTACCATTTCCCACCCAGGCATGCACACATACCGTGCATGCACCTGTGTGTGTCCCGAAACACTCAAGGATATTTATGAATATATATTTTGTGTGGTGGTTGCAAATAAATCGTATTCGCATTCGTATTTACCGAAAGGATACGATTTTCACTGTTTACGCTCATAATGTCGTTCGTAAAGATTTCTGGGATACATCCAGTCGGGTGATGAGAGGGTATCTGCAAGTGCTTGTGCGGAATTCTTCATGCAAAATGTTTTTCTTTTTTTCTTTCCCGAATCCAAATGCATCGTTTCGGTACCGAAGAGGAGGAATTCTCAATTGCACTTGCCTGAGGTAGACATTTTACCAGACTCCGAAGTATGGGAGGACGGCCTGAGAATATTTGGAAGGATTCGAATTCCACACACGTAAAGTAGCAATTGGGGGAAGGGCTTAAGGACTTCGAAACAGGTTGAGCAGGTAACTAATTGAGTGGCTTCGTTTAAAAACTGATTCCCTGCAACTTATCTCCGTAGCACTTGATTGGAGTTACGGTGAAAGTTTGACTAAAATTAAATCAACTTGAACGTTTGGATGGTTTAATACCATCTGATGGGATCGGATTTTTAATTGCCTTATGCAGAACTGGTGGTTTTTTTATTTATTGGTAAATACGCAAGTATTCGAATAGTTTTGGGTACCTAACCAATGTACATTTTTTTGGGTGAAAATTCAATTGTGGTCCACTGTATCTGAACCGAAGATGAGCCACGAAAAGGCTCCAAAATCCATACTATACACTTCATCTTCCAACTGCCACAGCGGCCCAACTAGGCGTACCTACGACCTGTGTACACCTGTGGTTATGTGTTTAGATGTGTATTATCGAAATCCAAAGACTGGAGTGGATCCGACTACATCGAATTTTTCACCTAAAAAAATTGACAGTGTATAGTATGGATTTTGGAGCCTTTACGTGGCTCATCTTCCAACTGCCACAGCGGCCCAACTAGGCGTACCTACGACCTGTGTACACCTGTGGTTATGTGTTTAGATGTGTATTATCGAAATCCAAAGACTGGAGTGGATCCGATGACATCGAATTTTTCACCTAAAAAAATTGACAGTGTATAGTATGGATTTTGGAGCCTTTTCGTGGCTCATCTTCCAACTGCCACAGCGGCCCAACTAGGCGTACCTACGACCTGTGTACACCTGCGGTTATGTGTTTAGATGTGTATTATCGAAATCCAAAGACTGGAATGGATCCGATGACATCGAATTTTTCACCTAAAAAAATTGACAGTGTATAGTATAGGATTTTGGAGCCTTTTCATGGATCATCTTCCAACTGCCACAGCGGCCCAACTAGGCGTACCTACGACCTGTGTACACCTGTGGTTATGTGTTTAGATGTGTATTATCGAAATCCAAAGACTGGAGTGGATCCGACGACATCGAATTTTTCACCTAAAAAAATTGACAGTGTATAGTATAGATTTTGGAGCCTTTTCATGGCTCATCTTCCAACTGCCACAGCGGCCCAACTAGGCGTACCTACGACCTGTGTACACCTGCGGTTATGTGTTTAGATGTGTATTATCGAAATCCAAAGACTGGAGTGGATCCGATGACATCGAATTTTTCACCTAAAAAAATTGGCAGTGTATAGTATGGATTTTGGAGCCTTTTCGTGGCTCATCTTCCAACTGCCACAGCTGCCCAACTAGGCGTACCTACGACCTGTGTACACCTGTGGTTATGTGTTTAGATGTGTATTATCGAAATCCAAAGACTGAAGTGGATTCGACGACATCGAATTTTTCACCTAAAAAAATTGACTGTGTGCATTTTGGAGCCTTTTCATGGCTCATCTTCCAACTGCCACAGCGGCCCAACTAGGCGTACCTACGACCTGTGTACACCTGCGGTTATGTGTTTAGATGTGTAATATTGAAAATCCAAGGACTGGAGTGGATCCGACGACATCGAATTTTTCAAGTAAGAAAATTGACAGTGTATAGTATGGATTTTGGAGCTTTTTCGTGGCTCATCTTCCAACTGCCACAGCGGCCCAACTAGGCGTACCTACGACCGGTGTACACCTGTGGTTATGTGTTTAGATGTGTATTATCGAAATCCAAAGACTGGAGTGGATACGACGACATCGAATTTTTCACCTAAAAAAATTGACAGTGTATAGTATGGATTTTGGAGCCTTTTCGTGGCTCATCTTCCAACTGCCACAGCGGCCCAACTAGGCGTACCTACGACCTGTGTACACCTGTGGTTATGTGTTTAGATGTGTATTATCGAAATCCAAAGACTGGAGTGGATCCGACGACATCGAATTTTTCAAGTAAGAAAATTGACAGTGTATAGTATGGATTTTGGAGCTTTTTCGTGGCTCATCTTCCAACTGCCACAGCGGCCCAACTAGGCGTACCTACGACCGGTGTACACCTGTGGTTATGTGTTTAGATGTGTATTATCGAAATCCAAAGACTGGAGTGGATCCGACGACATCGAATTTTTCACCTAAAAAAATTGACAGTGTATAGTATGGATTTTGGAGCCTTTTCGTGGCTCATCTTCCAACTGCCACAGCGGCCCAACTAGGCGTACCTACGACCTGTGTACACCTGTGGTTATGTGTTTAGATGTGTATTATCGAAATCCAAAGACTGGAGTGGATCCGACTACATCGAATTTTTCACCTAAAAAAATTGACAGTGTATAGTATGGATTTTGGAGCCTTTACGTGGCTCATCTTCCAACTGCCACAGCGGCCCAACTAGGCGTACCTACGACCTGTGTACACCTGTGGTTATGTGTTTAGATGTGTATTATCGAAATCCAAAGACTGGAGTGGATCCGACGACATCGAATTTTTCACCTAAAAAAATTGACAGTGTATAGTATGGATTTTGGAGCCTTTTCATGGCTCATCTTCCAACTGCCACAGCGGCCCAACTAGGCGTACCTACGACCTGTGTACACCTGTGGTTATGTGTTTAGATGTGTATTATCGAAATCCAAAGACTGGAGTGGATCCTACGACATCGAATTTTTCACCTAAAAAAATTGACAGTGTATAGTATGGATTTTGGAGCCTTTTCGTGGCTCATCTTCCAACTGCCACAGCGGCCCAACTAGGCGTACCTACGACCTGTGTACACCTGTGGTTATGTGTTTAGATGTGTATTATCGAAATCCAAAGACTGAAGTGGATCCGACGACATCGAATTTTTCACCTAAAAAAATTGACAGCGTATAGTATGGATTTTGGAGCCTTTTCGTGGCTCATCCTCCAACTGCCACAGCGGCCCAACTAGGCGTACCTACGACCTGTGTACACCTGTGGTTATGTGTTTAGATGTGTATTATCGAAATCCAAAGACTGGAGTGGATCCTACGACATCGAATTTTTCACCTAAAAAAATTGACAGTGTATAGTATGGATTTTGGAGCCTTTTCGTGGCTCATCTTCCAACTGCCACAGCGGCCCAACTAGGCGTACCTACGACCGGTGTACACCTGTGGTTATGTGTTTAGATGTGTATTATCGAAATCCAAAGACTGGAGTGGATCCGACGACATCGAATTTTTCACCTAAAAAAATTGACAGTGTATAGTATGGATTTTGGAGCCTTTTCATGGCTCATCTTCCAACTGCCACAGCGGCCCAACTAGGCGTACCTACGACCTGTGTACACCTGTGGTTATGTGTTTAGATGTGTATTATCGAAATCCAAAGACTGGAGTGGATCCTACGACATCGAATTTTTCACCTAAAAAAATTGACAGTGTATAGTATGGATTTTGGAGCCTTTTCGTGGCTCATCTTCCAACTGCCACAGCGGCCCAACTAGGCGTACCTACGACCTGTGTACACCTGTGGTTATGTGTTTAGATGTGTATTATCGAAATCCAAAGACTGGAGTGGATCCGACGACATCGAATTTTTCACCTAAAAAAATTGACAGTGTATAGTATGGATTTTGGAGCCTTTTCATGGCTCATCTTCCAACTGCCACAGCGGCCCAACTAGGCGTACCTACGACCTGTGTACACCTGTGGTTATGTGTTTAGATGTGTATTATCGAAATCCAAAGACTGGAGTGGATCCTACGACATCGAATTTTTCACCTAAAAAAATTGACAGTGTATAGTATGGATTTTGGAGCCTTTTCGTGGCTCATCTTCCAACTGCCACAGCGGCCCAACTAGGCGTACCTACGACCGGTGTACACCTGTGGTTATGTGTTTAGATGTGTATTATCGAAATCCAAAGACTGGAGTGGATCCGACTACATCGAATTTTTCACCTAAAAAAATTGACAGTGTATAGTATGGATTTTGGAGCCTTTACGTGGCTCATCTTCCAACTGCCACAGCGGCCCAACTAGGCGTACCTACGACCTGTGTACACCTGTGGTTATGTGTTTAGATGTGTATTATCGAAATCCAAAGACTGGAGTGGATCCGACGACATCGAATTTTTCACCTAAAAAAATTGACAGTGTATAGTATGGATTTTGGAGCCTTTTCATGGCTCATCTTCCAACTGCCACAGCGGCCCAACTAGGCGTACCTACGACCTGTGTACACCTGTGGTTATGTGTTTAGATGTGTATTATCGAAATCCAAAGACTGGAGTGGATCCGACGACATCGAATTTTTCACCTAAAAAAGGATTTTGGAGCCTTTTCATGGCTCATCTTCCAACTGCCACAGCGGCCCAACTAGGCGTACCTACGACCTGTGTACACCTGTGGTTATGTGTTTAGATGTGTATTATCGAAATCCAAAGACTGAAGTGGATCCGACGACATCGAATTTTTCACCTAAAAAAATTGACAGCGTATAGTATGGATTTTGGAGCCTTTTCGTGGCTCATCCTCCAACTGCCACAGCGGCCCAACTAGGCGTACCTACGACCTGTGTACACCTGTGGTTATGTGTTTAGATGTGTATTATCGAAATCCAAAGACTGGAGTGGATCCGACGACATCGAATTTTTCACCTAAAAAAATTGACAGTATGGATTTTGGAGCCTTTTCGTGGCTCATCTTCCAACTGCCACAGCGGCCCAACTAGGCGTACCTACGACCTGTGTACACCTGTGGTTATGTGTTCAGATGTGTATTATCGAAATCCAAAGAATGGAGTGGATCCGACGACATCGAATTTATCACCTTAAAAAAATTGGCAGTGTATAGTATGGATTTTGAAGCCTTTTCATGGCTCATCTTCCAACTGCCACAGCGGCCCAACTAGGCGTACCTACGACCTGTGTACACCTGTGGTTATGTGTTTAGATGTGTATTATCGAAATCCAAAGACTGGGGTGGATCCTACGACATCGAATTTTTCACCTAAAAAAATTGACAGTGTATAGTATGGATTTTGGAGCCTTTACGTGGCTCATCTTCCAACTGCCACAGCGGCCCAACTAGGCGTACCTACGACCTGTGTACACCTGTGGTTATGTGTTTAGATGTGTATTATCGAAATCCAAAGACTGGAGTGGATCCGACGACATCGAATTTTTCACCTAAAAAAATTGACAGTGTATAGTATGGATTTTGGAGCCTTTTCATGGCTCATCTTCCAACTGCCAGAGCGGCCCAACTAGGCGTACTTTCGACCTGTGTACACCTGCGGTTGTGTGTTTAGATGTGTATTATCGAAATCCAAAGACTGGAGTGGATCCGACGAAATCGAATTTTTCCCCTAAAAAAATTGACAGTGTATAGTATGGATTTTGGAGCCTTTTCGTGGCTCATCTTCCAACTGCCACAGCGGCCCAACAAGGCGTACCTACGACCTGTGTACACATGTGGTTATGTGTTTAGATGTGTATTATCGAAATCCAAAGACTGGAGTGGATCCGACTACATCGAATTTTTCACCTAAAAAAATTGACAGTGTATAGTATGGATTTTGGAGCCTTTACGTGGCTCATCTTCCAACTGCCACAGCGGCCCAACTAGGCGTACCTACGACCTGTGTACACCTGTGGTTATGTGTTTAGATGTGTATTATCGAAATCCAAAGACTGGAGTGGATCCTACGACATCGAATTTTTCACCTAAAAAAATTGGCAGTGTATAGTATGGATTTTGAAGCCTTTTCATGGCTCATCTTCCAACTGCCACAGCGGCCCAACTAGGCGTACCTACGACCTGTGTACACCTGTGGTTATGTGTTTAGATGTGTATTATCGAAATCCAAAGACTGGAGTGGATCCGACGACATCGAATTTTTCACCTAAAAAAATTGACAGTGTATAGTATGGATTTTGGAGCCTTTTCATGGCTCATCTTCCAACTGCCACAGCGGCCCAACTAGGCGTACCTACGACCTGTGTACACCTGTGGTTATGTGTTTAGATGTGTATTATCGAAATCCAAAGACTGGAGTGGATCCGACGACATCGAATTTTTCACCTAAAAAAGGATTTTGGAGCCTTTTCATGGCTCATCTTCCAACTGCCACAGCGGCCCAACTAGGCGTACCTACGACCTGTGTACACCTGTGGTTATGTGTTTAGATGTGTATTATCGAAATCCAAAGACTGGAGTGGATACGACGACATCGAATTTTTCACCTAAAAAAATTGACAGTGTATAGTATAGATTTTGGAGCCTTTACGTGGCTCATCTTCCAACTGCCACAGCGGCCCAACTAGGCGTACCTACGACCTGTGTACACCTGTGGTTATGTGTTTAGATGTGTATTATCGAAATCCAAAGACTGGAGTGGATCCGACGACATCGAATTTTTCACCTAAAAAAATTGACAGTGTATAGTATGGATTTTGGAGCCTTTTCATGGCTCATCTTCCAACTGCCACAGCGGCCCAACTAGGCGTACCTACGACCTGTGTACACCTGTGGTTATGTGTTTAGATGTGTATTATCGAAATCCAAAGACTGGAGTGGATCCTACGACATCGAATTTTTCACCTAAAAAAATTGACAGTGTATAGTGTGGATTTTGGAGCCTTTTCGTGGCTCATCTTCCAACTGCCACAGCGGCCCAACTAGGCGTACCTACGACCTGTGTACACCTGTGGTTATGTGTTTAGATGTGTATTATCGAAATCCAAAGACTGAAGTGGATCCGACGACATCGAATTTTTCACCTAAAAAAATTGACAGCGTATAGTATGGATTTTGGAGCCTTTTCGTGGCTCATCCTCCAACTGCCACAGCGGCCCAACTAGGCGTACCTACGACCTGTGTACACCTGTGGTTATGTGTTTAGATGTGTATTATCGAAATCCAAAGACTGGAGTGGATCCGACGACATCGAATTTTTCACCTAAAAAAATTGACAGTGTATAGTATGGATTTTGGAGCCTTTACGTGGCTCATCTTCCAACTGCCACAGCGGCCCAACTAGGCGTACCTACGACCTGTGTACACCTGTGGTTATGTGTTTAGATGTGTATTATCGAAATCCAAAGACTGGAGTGGATTCGACGACATCGAATTTTTCACCTAAAAAAAATGACTGTGTGCATTTTGGAGCCTTTTCATGGCTTATCTTCCAACTGCCACAGCGGCCCAACTAGGCGTACCTACGACCTGTGTACACCTGCGGTTATGTGTTTAGATGTGTATTATCGAAATCCAAAGACTGGAGTGGATCCGACAACATCGAATTTTTCACCTAAAAAAATTGACAGTGTATAGTACAGATTTTGGAGCCTTTTCATAGCTCATCTTCCAACTGCCACAGCGGCCCAACTAGGCGTACCTACGACCTGTGTACACCTGCGGTTATGTGTTTAGATGTGTATTATCGAAATCCAAAGACTGGAGTGGATCCGATGACATCGAATTTTTCACCTAAAAAAATTGACAGTGTATAGTATGGATTTTGGAGCCTTTTCGTGGCTCATCTTCCAACTGCCACAGCTGCCCAACTAGGCGTACCTACGACCTGTGTACACCTGCGGTTGTGTGTTTAGATGTGTATTATCGAAATCCAAAGACTGGAGTGGATTCGACGACATCGAATTTTTCACCTAAAAAAATTGACTGTGTGCATTTTGGAGCCTTTTCATGGCTCATCTTCCAACTGCCACAGCGGCCCAACTAGGCGTACCTACGACCTGTGTACACCTGCGGTTATGTGTTTAGATGTGTATTATCGAAATCCAAAGACTGGAGTGGGTCCGATGACATCGAATTTTTCACCTAAAAAAATTGACTGTGTGCATTTTGGAGCCTTTTCATGGCTCATCTTCCAACTGCCACAGCGGCCCAACTAGGCGTACCTACGACCTGTGTACACCTGCGGTTATGTGTTTAGATGTGTATTATTGAAAATCCAAGGACTGGAGTGGATCCGACGACATCGAATTTTTCACCTAAGAAAATTGACAGTGTATAGTATGGATTTTGGAGCTTTTTCGTGGCTCATCTTCCAACTGCCACAGCGGCCCAACTAGGCGTACCTACGACCGGTGTACACCTGTGGTTATGTGTTTAGATGTGTATTATTGAAAATCCAAGGACTGGAGTGGATCCGACGACATCGAATTTTTCACCTAAGAAAATTGACAGTGTATAGTATGGATTTTGGAGCCTTTTCATGGCTCATCTTCCAACTGCCACAGCGGCCCAACTAGGCGTACCTACGACCTGTGTACACCTGCGGTTATGTGTTTAGATGTGTATTATCGAAATCCAAAGACTGGAGTGGATCCGATGACATCCAATTTTTCACCTAAAAAAATTGACAGTGTATAGTATGGATTTTGGAGCCTTTTCATGGCTCATCTTCCAACTGCCACAGCGGCCCAACTAGGCGTACCTACGACCTGTGTACACCTGTGGTTATGTGTTTAGATGTGTATTATCGAAATCCAAAGACTGGAGTGGATTCGACGACATCGAATTTTTCACCTAAAAAAATTGACTGTGTGCATTTTGGAGCCTTTTCATGGCTCATCTTCCAACTGCCACAGCGGCCCAACTAGGCGTACCTACGACCTGTGTACACCTGCGGTTGTGTGTTTAGATGTGTATTATCGAAATCCAAAGACTGGAGTGGATCCGACGACATCGAATTTTTCACCTAAAAAAATTGACAGCGTATAGTATGGATTTTGGAGCCTTTTCGTGGCTCATCTTCCAACTGCCACAGCGGCCCAACTAGGCGTACCTACGACCTGTGTACACCTGTGGTTATGTGTTTAGATGTGTATTATCGAAATCCGAAGACTGGAGTGGATCCGACGACATCAAATTTTTCACCTAAAAAAATTGACAGTGTATAGTACAGATTTTGGAGCCTTTTCATCGCTCATCTTCCAACTGCCACAGCGGCGCAACTAGGCGTACCTACGACCTGTGTACACCTGCGGTTATGTGTTTAGATGTGTATTATCGAAATCCAAAGACTGGAGTGGATCCGACGACATCGAATTTTTCACCTAAAAAAATTGACAGTGTATGGTATGGATTTTGGAGCCTTTTCGTGGCTCATCTTCCAACTGCCACAGCGGCCCAACTAGGCGTACCTACGACCTGTGTACACCTGTGGTTATGTGTTTAGATGTGTATTATCGAAATAAAAAGACTGGAGTGGATCCGACGACATCGAATTTTTCACTTCAAAAAATCCACAGTGCCTTTTCAAAGTCTGCCCATTAAACAACTTTTGGGACTGCCACGAGCTCAACTTCAAAGACGCTGCAGCTGTCAACTGGTAAAATGGACATCCACAAATTTAGATTTCCTTCCTTCAACACAAGCCGACAAAATAAGTCTTTTAAAAATACCCCAAAAATAGTGCCAAATCTCGCTTACAACTCAAATCGACAAACTTGACACGCATAATTTATCACGAGTGAGTAACACGTCCTCAGCTTTGGGCGGGGGCTCTCCCATAAAGGGTTACATCCATCATAATTTCCAACCGATTCCTTCCATAACTCGGGCAAACAGTCGTACGAGCCGATCGATTCAAGGACCACCACCACCCGGTCCCAGAAACAAACATAAAATATCGATTGCTTGATTTGCTCTGGCATCCAACAAATGTGCAGATTTGCAGAGGGCAAGCAATTTCCAAAATGAATCTTAGGGTTTAATCAACAATTCTCTGGCCATTTCCATATCAGTAGCAGGACATTCATCTCTGCTTGCAGGCTCTGTACCCTTGCACGTCCG
The DNA here is from genome assembly GCA_907269125.1 of Eristalis pertinax. Lineage (NCBI taxonomy): Eukaryota > Metazoa > Arthropoda > Insecta > Diptera > Syrphidae > Eristalis > Eristalis pertinax. The sequence goes on from OU026149.1 coordinate 31,352,448, forward strand.
TTCTGGTGCATCAAATTTCATTCGTTCTCGGATGTGTTGATGTAATCCGATTACTGAATAGTAGTCGAAAGTCTTCCTTCTTCTTCTAATATGTACCTGCCGCCTTCCATTGAGCTTTATTGATTAATTGTTTATATCTGAAACCAAGTCCCAGCGATGTCTAGTGAGACATTTTCTTGCTCTGGCCCTTTCCTTCGTGTTGCAACGCATCTCTCTACTATCTGGTCACATTCAACAAAGGACCGATAGGTTGAGGGAACAAACATTGGGAACGCCCTTTTGATGCTTTCGTCACTTTTCGCCAGAGCCGTTGAGCTGTGTGCCTAATTCGATTGTTAAACATATTGGACGGTCAAATAGGTTTTACGCGAAAAAGGTGGAGGCGTTTCCGCACACAGCACACAAACGAACACAGCCCACGGCTGTGGACACACAGAGGGTGGCGCTGAATGCCCTTCCACGCGATTGCACGCGTATGCAAATTTTTTTGGTTGGTATTTTTTTTTCTTCTCCACTGTTGTCCCGGTTTTTCACAAAACCGTTTGACGCCCTATTTTGGTGTTAAATATTCATTTGACCGTTAATTATTATCGCAGAGGTGCAGAGTACTAGCCCCTTCCCTGTCGGCGAACGCGGTTCGGATGCCCCACAGTGGTCGAAAGCAATTAAGCGGAATTCCCGATGTCGATTCCGTGGAAGGATTATATAATTCGTCGTGTGACCGATTAGGAGCAACAGAGTGTGCATCTTTACTCTTGCGGACGGTCAATCAAAGCAGAATGCTTCTAATCTCCGTGTCCAGGTATGCTCAACGAAGAGAGCGATCCATGAAAAACAAGCGCACACGGTGCGGCGAAAAACGAAAACAAAGCCATTTGCACCCCTTCAACAACACGACATGACACATCCGAGTACAGCGTTGAACAACCAACAAACACGTATGCCAGTCCCTTGGCTAAGTCAAGTGTGGAATATTATCCCCACATCGTTCCGATAACGAAGGCAACGGGGCGGAATGCAGAGGAATCCTTTTGTTTCACAGCCCCTCTCCCCCCCTCTTGGCGAATGGTTGTTTTACACTTGCTAAAGGGTTGCCTTCTATTGGTCTCACATTTGGCTGGATAAGGGTGAATGCGGTTGGTATAAAAAGATGTGAGAGATAGACCCTCGTGACGATGATCATCAGCAAATATGTGTAAAAAGGATAATCGAATGTTTTCCACCCATAAAGCATGTAATGACCAACAAAGGTTTTACTTGTGGATTTCAGTTTTAGGGGATTAAGAAGGGAGGGTTGCTTTTGAAGTAGGTTCTGCATTGAGCTTCGCTACAACAACGACGTGGGGTACATCCTTGAGTGGGTCGTTTTCATCGCTGAATGAGTTTCAATGTGAACCAATTTGACTGCGAAAACGTTGTTATTCTTTTCTTTTAATACACATCAAGTGGCATCTTTTTTTAGACGCTTTGAAATGAAACAGATCCATTTTTAGTTACATATATCCTCGAGTGGGGAAACTAAGTTCACGGTCGACTGCAATGTGTGTCACTTCGATGAGGTGTACTATTTTTAGATCTTTTATCAGCTCTGACTATAGTCTTTTGCTGTTATATTTTGTATGTGGGCAGTTGTAGGCTACCAACTGCGGTGTCCCGGACTATCTGCATCAATTGAAGCCTTCACTCAACTGTTTTGCATCCAGCTACCTTCATTCGATGAAAAATGCCGTCTTCGATGGACTTTAGAGTAACTGCCAAACAAGCCCAATGTCGCGGTATCAATGACAATGCAAATAAAGCACCTTACCCTCATTTGTGCTGTCAAACGAAATGTGAACCAGCCAATGAGATTAGACCTTCAGCAAAAGACGGCAAACAACAATGCAACCGTCGTCGCATATAACAATATGCGCCTTGACACTTGTAGTCACCAAAGGACAAAGGGGACTTGTTTGAATCGACAAATTGCAGTTAGTTGTGAAAATCAACACCCAATGTCCCCGAACTTAGGAACACACCAACATCAGCAGAAACGTGACCGAAATTCGGAGAATAAAAAATTCACCCAAAACAAAAACATTCCAGTCCCAACAAATGTCTGACTCCTTGGTTCCGTAAATAAGAACTACGTACATAAACCTAGCCATTCCCAAGAATGGCCCTGACGCGTAAGAGCTCATTGCAGTCTTAAGGTATTAAGAGCTCTTCCAGAAGTCTCCCCTCCAGAAGTATGTGTGACGGCAGAACATTTAAATAAGTCCATGATTAGGTTCCGGTGGAAAGTCAACATCGTATCGCGGACCTCATACTTATGACTTATCAATTCGACAAAACGAAATCTAAAGCCGCCTTCTATGGTTTTGTTTTCAAAGATAACATATGTCAGTTGAAAATTATTAATTGTCGGATACAAAAAAAAAATATATGTAAGATTTCGGTGAAAAAGTGGAACTGACTGAAGCAGTGGGTGGTATCTTTTTTGAATTGATTAATGTAGGAAAGGTTTTGGTATCACATTTTAAAAAAGCCTATACTAACCTTTGTACATTTTCTTCGGTGAAAGTTCAAATGTCTTTGGATACACTCAGAGTGTATCTGAATCGATTAATACACCCAATAGCACATCACCAAAGGTGTACAGAAGTCGTAGGTAGGTTGGAAGAGGTTGGAAGAGGAATTAGGAAAAGGCTATACTAACCACTGTCGAGATTTTCTTAGGTGGAAATTTCGATGTCGGCAAAAAGTATCGATCAATCAAATCGATACATTATTTTGTAAACCTCAAAACGAAATACGGAAGCACACACTTCTGCCATTTGCGAATGTGCCTCTTCAAATAGAAAACCCCCAAATACTTAGGCAATTCTAGCGAAGCAAACGTGTAGTCAGTTCATTCCCCGCATTTACGAGTAAATTAGTTAAGTTACGATTTTGTAAAGTGGTCGATTTGAATTGTGAACACTGTGAAGTGAGGTATTAGTTCCATCTTTACATTCAATTTGTGTTTATTTCGACATAAAATTCCAAACAGATAAGTGTTGAGTGAAATAGGAAATACAAAAGGCAATCGTCGCAATGCAGCAACGATTCAGTAGTGACTGTGAATCAGAAAGATCTTCTATCAACTTTACGAGAATTCTTCGATCACCAATTGTCTCATTCAGGTAATGATTTTAAGTTTTTATTTTTCATTAAGTGATATGTAGTCAATTTAACCGCATTTGTTTTGGGATTCTGTCAACTTTGTGTTTTGTGTTTGAGTTTCAAATTGATAAGGGCCACCTTTTCATCGATTTTAAAGCAGCATACGACAGCATTCATCGCAAGAAACTATTGGATGCAATGCCAGAATTCGGCATTCCGGGAAAATTAATCGGGCTGTGTCGCACTACGCTAACACATACACGATGCACCGAGCAGTTCGGTTTAAGAACCTTTTAGCCGTTCGAAACCTGCACCGTCTTTCGGCAAGGAGATGCGCTGTCGTAAAATTTCACATAAACACATTTTCTACAAGTCAGTCCAACTGTTGGGTTCCGCAGATGACATCGACATCATCACGCGTTCCCAGCTCGCCATAGTGGCAGCTTTTACGGCGATTGAAGAAGAGTCGAAACGAGCCGGTCTTAAAGTCAATGAGGATAAGTCGATATACATGCTGTCGACCAAGAAACGTTCCGCCACACACTACCTGTGGCAAAAAATACGATTATAACAACCGACAGCTACAATTTCGAGGTAATGAAGGAGTCTGTCCACCTCGAGGCAAACGTGAACTTCACAAACGACATCCTAGTAGAGATCCGACGTACATAGAAGTGCTGGTGGCAACCGCTGCTACTTCGGTTTGTCAAAACGTCTGGGCTCAAAGCTCCTGACTTAAAGAACCAATATCAAATTTTCAAAACCACTTATTTTGCCTGCTAATGGAGCCGAAAGTTGGACGTTAAGCAAAACAGCAGAACTGATTATTGGGGCATTCGAAAGAAAAATTCTACTTCGGATATATGGTGAATATATAGGTGAATGGAGGATAAGACAAAACAGTTAACTCTACGAGCTGTACAAAGATATGGATGTAGCCCGGAAGGCAAAACTCCGTCAACTTCATTGGATTCACCACCATCACATCGAACGCATGGCTCCTCCTGGTTTAAGAAGGAGAGACAGACCGAACCTTCGGTACAAAGACCTAGTCATCGCGGACGTAAGACAGCTTAGTCTTGATGACTGGAAGCAGTCTACAGCGTCGGCGATTATTTAGACTCAGAGAAATTTAAACATTTCGAGTGACATTTCGTGACGTAGTGAGTTGTTTAGGGGTTTTTGCTCAACTTCAGATTATTGCAACCTTTCTAATTCACAACTCCACCTCGTTTGAGTCTAGAAAAAGCTTCTCAAACGGGTATTCGTTTTTTGGCTGATCAAATGTGATGATCACGTTGATCCTATTCACCAACTAGGTCAGGTTAAGTTATAGTAGATGACTGCCAGCATGCAACAGTGCAGAACCACTGTGTTCTCCAAACCATCGTTATAATGTGCCAGTGCCCAGGGATGACGCAGATAAGAGACCTGAGAGTCGCTTTACTCAGTCTGACCAGGCTCTGTCATCGTTTCGAATCGAAAGTAGACCATAATGGTTCCATACCAAGACTGCGATTTTTGTGAACAATCAGGAGATTTTTTCCTGTAGCAATATTCAAGGATGGCAGACCTCCAACCCGAAAGAGTACTAAACTAGTACCTAATTTTCACACAAGTTGGATGCTAACATATGTTCCTTGCCATCATCTTAAACAATCGACAACTCAAAGGGGGTATAGCTTCAGCCAACTTAAATAACAGCACAGAATATGACAGTTAGTTAGAGCACGTGCTTTTTATCTGTTCGAGGCTGCCATAAAAAAATATAGCACATCATCGACGACTTGGTCTGAATGTCACGATTAGCGGCTGTAACTGCAAGGTCATTTAGCCCCGTTCTGCTGTGACGACAAAAACAAAAAGGTATATGCAACAGTGTGTAAATCGCATCCTCTTAACGTCTCGAGAAGACCCAACCCGGTTAAATATATTTCTCAATTTCCCACCGAAACTCCTTAATATTCCCAATCAATGTTCTTATCAAGCATCAACTTAGAAAAATACAAACATAGACCACCATCTCTAGAGTCTGACTCCTTGGGTGTTTCCTTTCTATTTCAAACATTCTAAACGTGACTACCATTTTGAGCAATGTAAAACTAAGAACTAATAACATTTTGTTCCTAACACGCGCTCACATCGTCATCCTCAGAATGTTTTATAAACAGAAACATTGACGCAATGTCGCCTTGTTTACTCTCATGATAATCATCAGTCAATAAAACAAAAGCGTACCCCCAGAGGCTAACGCGAATGCGTTTCTTTTCCACAAATAATTCCTTAAAACCACACCGTTCTCCACAAATATTCTTGTCACATGTGAAATAGTTTCCGTTGATGATGATAAATCAATTCTCACAGCAGATGATGCTTATTGCTTCGGCAATTATTGATAGAATTAAATTTTATTCAACGGTCACGACACAACGTCACAGTTCGCGCCGTCGGTGTGGCGCGGCGTCGACCGCGTGAAATGAACACAAAACAGTCTGGCAAAATATACCATGCGCACCTCGGTATAGAATTTCGTGTTCTTCATTCTGTTAGCACCTCTGACGTGTTGACTCTGTATTATTCGACTCATTAACCAGATCACACAACATATCTGGATGGATCTAATATTTTTTTGCATAATTCCCCATGAAATGTAGAAGGAATTGCAAATGCAAGATGATAAAAGAAACGCTCTTGTGACACTTGTCAACTACAGTTTAGGGCACTTGCCGGAATATAAGTTGATTATTTGAATGTGGTTTGCGCTTGATTTACTGATAGTATGGGCCGAAATTGGTAAGTGGTACTAAAGTTGTATGTAACTAATTTTATTTGGATCTCTACTCTCTACTCTCTACTCTTTCACCGTGCAACCTCCAAAAGGTCAATGATTTGAGGATTTCTTTGAAATGAATCAAAGCTGTTTCGTGAAATAATATAAATCAAATAACAACAACATGACAATAATCCAATGTAGTGTCAGACAGGATCAAGCTACATTATTGATGACATTTTTAAGTCAATAGAACACATTTTTTCATTTGAACGAGTTAAGCTTCAGCCTTAGGGCAACAATTCAATTAGTTGGTTACAATTTTTGCCTCAACATGGAGTTATTTCTCTTACCAATGGAAAGACGTAAACCAAAGCATATATCTTGAATTGGTGCCTCCTCAGTTAAATGAGTTGCACAAAATAAATGAAATCTTTAATAAAAAATGATAAAAATGTGGTCATGAAAAACCTGCAAGTGCCAAGTGGTGAAAAGGAAGACTGTACATATACTCGTAACTCCACTGAATATTAACCAAAAACGAGCGACTACATCGGGAGAGTAAGGAATATCTCCAGGCTACGAATAACAGCTGCATAAAGGGTGTTTTTTTAGTGGCGGAGAACTTTTATATGCAAAAAATCATAGAAACATGATTTTAATACCAATTGTTTGGCATTAATGCTTTGCTCATCGCTTTATCCACTTTTAGGATAGTTAAGGAATACGATCAGTAGTCTGAATTCACCAGACCTGTCTGGGTCCCGGGACACCACGGGTTCACGAGAAATGAAATCGCCGATGGACTTGGTGGGCAAGAATCAGAGAAGGTACTCTCAGGATCTGAACCTACACTGGGCCTGCCTGCGTCCTTGGTTAGGGCTTCCATCGATGTTTGGACCATTCGAAAGCACAACCGGAGGTGGCATGACTCTCCAGGATGCAGACAGACAAAACCTCTGTAAGAAATCCGCAGCATTCTTGTTATGTCTTGACAGAAAAGACTGCAGACGACATACCGGCGTACTAACGGCCCACCACACCTTCGCCAAACACCTAAATATGCTTGACCTAAGCGAGAAAACCATCTGCGTCGACTGTAGAGAAGAAGACGCCACTGCAGAACACGGCTTCTGCTACTGTCTCGCCATTACTCGGATTAAATGGCAGTTATTCGGTGCTGCTAAGGTGAGAGCTGATGATGCAGGCTCCTCATAACAGAATCGCCTTCTGATCCTCCTCCGAAATCCTGGTAGTACAATGGACCAGTTTTTGAGCCTGAGTACTCCAGTGGTCGAACATATGACCCCCGCGGCTGGGTTGTACAAGATTTAGGTTAAATTCGTACATCCTTTTCGTGGTACATCGGCTGTATTTCGGCAATATCGCGTCGAATGTTGGTTTCTATGTTAGTAATCATGTCTCTGCACCGCTCACCATTGACTGTAACGTTGGCAATATCTCACAGCTTCACCCACGCACACCACTCTCCCTTGAAAGTACAAAACTTACGACATCACTGCGACACTGGATCATCCATTTTGTGATTCCGAAGGAATATCTCAATCTATTGATTGGATCTCACCACTATGAAGGAGTGTGTGGAGTTCTTACAGAACTGGATTCTGACAAGGATATTTACGATGACATATCGACACATTTCGGGCAATAACTTGGCCATAATTTGACGCAATTTTGTTTACGAATTGTATGCATAAACACGATGGGATGCTGTAGGTGGGTAGGCAGAGGTGTCTAGCATGTTTACTGAAGAACTTATGCTTCACTTAGACGTTTAAGGTCCGTTGTTCTGTCACTTTTCGGCTTTCAGCTCTGACTCCTCGTTAATCTTCATTCAGCTTCATTGTTTTGGGGAGTATTGCCATCTTGTCCATTTTCACTGTCTTAAAATGAAGGAATAAAGCTGCGCATGATTGCACTGGCCCGTTTACAACGCGAAAACGAAAATAACTGGTCTAGAAAATTTGACTGCCAATAAGGCCAATTCCTGTTCCAGATCCTTATCTTCCATTTGAGGCTAAAAAAATCGGTTAACACACTCCTCACTTCTCAGAAGTATCAAACATTTGTTCGTGCTGCCCACCAGATCTAGTTCCACACAATGCAGTGAATAATTCAATAAACGTCTTGTGAACAAATTAGAAACTGTGGGGAATATGTATGAGATATAATCTTACTAAGCCTCTGTGTGGATTTTGATATGTTAGAAAAACAAAGTCAAACAACGAGATGTATGCAGACTAAGCTTAGTTCTAAAAGTAGAGACTTAACTGATCTGAGAAGTGTTTAATTCAATCTTAATGAGGAATGCTGACTGAAAAATAACTTTTTTCAAATGTTCAACTCGCTCCTCGTCATATTCTAGCCGCCGCACGGTTTCAGACACACTAGCCTGCTGCCTTATTCCGATCTAGCATGAATATTAACTAATTTGAGTAAGCATCCAAGCACGGTCCTGTCAATTTGTTACACATCGTCAAATGGCGTGAGTCAAACATTGCCATCGCACATCTCCACATTCTATTTTCGGATCTCAGACTACAGCTCAAGGTTCCGATAAACATATCAACACAGAGACCCACAGTCGTAGGAAACGATATCCAGCGAGAGAGCGAGACTGAGCTTTCATTTGCATGTATGTATTAGGATTTCAGCACAAACATTCAAAAGATACTCGATCTGATACGTTGCGAAAGGGGTAACTGATTAGCGTCAAGGTGTGATTCTGATTATATTTTTGCGCTGAGCACAGCAGCTGTGCTAATCTCACTTAAGCACCGACAGACCGTGAACAGTTTCGGATTTCTCGTCATCGTTATTGGTACGCGTTCGTTTTTTTTTTTTTTGTTTCCTTCATTTCTTGAACAATGCCTCTCGGAGCGCCAATTTCAAATGCCTCGTGCTCTCTCAAAAAGAATCACCATCGAGTGCACTACAAAGATGCTGATGGTAAAATGATTATGTGCGTTCAGTTCTAAACTTGATCTCTACCAGAGTAAGCCGAATGGCCTATTAAGAGCCTTCACTTAAGACCAAGAAAATAACATAAAACGATCAGTGTTTGTTCGCGTTTAAAATGATTATTAAAACAATGTAATTATTGCTGTAACCTTTTGTTCTAACTTTATTGTTGTTTTGTGTCGTGTGCCCTTACCTTAAGTGTTTTCGTGTTTAACCTACAAAGACCAACTGTCAAGGACCTTACAAACGTACACTATTGCAATCACATTCAAACGTTTCTCGCGGAAGACACTGTTTCACAGTGAAAATGGAAGTACGGAAAATATTGTTCTACCTCAGTAACCAAAGGTGTCTAGTGCTGATAAAATTTCATTAACTTTTTTTAATTGTTTTGTTAATATTTACTTTGATACATTTTTTGGGTAAATAGTACCCAAAAACGTGATCATGTCACGGTGCTTTTATTTGTACAACTAATTTATTTGTTTAACGTTTCTGCTTTAATAACAAACTTAAATACTGCCTCAGACGTATGGCGGATTATTTATGTGTACTAAAAATTACTAACTGAAAATCCCAACACAGACTTCCATTTGCTTTTAGTTTCAGTTAAAGAAAAAAAATGATATCTACGGTTCTGTCCCGTGTCAAATCAGGATGAAATATCTTATGTGTTAAACGCAAATAATACACAATCTGCAACAAACAACAACCCTCTTAAGCTACACCTATTTATTTTGATCAAAATTCACACATAATCTGGTTTCAATCCGGTTTCACTTAGAAAAATCAAAAATCACTTCGGACCGCACATGTGTATGCATGAGTCTTGACTGTACAAAAGAAACATTTACGCGATCACTGATCGTTTAGCAAGATCTGTTGTCAATTTTTCGTTGAATTACAATTTTACACGCGAACAAACATTTACTCAAAGTGAACCGGTAATGCTGTTCATTGTCCGTACTGTTAAGCTATTTCGTAAATTTTTCTTAATTTGATACACGTTTTTGGCACCTATCTGGGGAGCTAAATAATATTGGCTTAGTTGATTATTGCATAGAGTAGCTAACAAATCCTTAAAAACTATAAAGAACTGAATGTCAACTAGTTATCAAGTATGGTAGATGTGTTTGAACTCAATTTGTCGAGAAAGTTCGACCTTTGCTCACGGATTATACGAAGTGCCTTTAAACTAAACAATTAACACGGATTTATTTCTTATTTCTCTATCAACTCACGACAATTTGGATGTGTGTGACAGAAGCGTTGAGTATATTCCCCTAGCTGCAATTGAATTCAAATAAATGTGAACTCAATTCCTTTAATCAAATCCTTCTGGCCAAACCATGGCGGGCCTAGCTTCTCAGCAACCACTAGTGCTGTGCGTGGTATTGTTCTCTCACGAGTAGAAAGGATATTGATTTGGAGGTTGTACTCAGGCCATATTTTTCTTCATGTAGCACAGTTTGTCAATGTGGCCAGCTGGTGAGGTTAGCTATTTCCTTTTTTAGCCTTGACTGCTTGTATATTGCCAGATCCTTGCTTACACAGTTGGTCGTCTTTTTCATTTCCTGGGATGTCACTGTGGTCTGGAACTCAGATAAGGGACATTTTGAGCTGGCCTTCTCATGACGCTAGCTCGGCCCTGCATTCATCTACAAGTTTAGAGTGTGTAGTAAAGGTGAGAAGAGCTTTTGGTGGCTGCTTGGCTTTCAATACTTCTGTCTTGGCAGGATATTTGGGTGTATTTAGACATTAAGACTTGACGAAATGCTGCCGGATGTCACAATTAGTTCCGGTTGGAACACACTGGAATTGCCCGGCAGTTTATAGGCTTATAAAATGTTTAATGTGCACTCCGCCGCTCATCTTTGAGCTGTCCGTGTAGATTGTCGTCAGTTAAAATCCCACACCTGCCCACTTTGCCATTCAGTTCTTTCGGGGATTAGAGTGTCAACGCAGTATGATCGTTTAAGTTTAGGGACCGTATAGTCTGTGGAGGAATTTACGAGATCTCTCAGTAGAATGTAAGATAGTACTGTGACCATAGGGTTTTGACCACCTACTCCCATTACTTCGACTATCCTCACCCTTCCTTTTTCCGACGTCAGAGCGAAACAGAATATAATTCCTTATCAACAATACAATCACTAACCCCTAAAAATTAAAAGTCATTGTTATACATTCATTTTTCGAAAACATTCGTGCCAGGTACGGCACACTATCAACCTGCTAAACAAATCACAGTGTGAAATGTATTTGCACAAAAGTTAACTCCAATTAAAGCAGCAGTCGTGATTCTGGCGAACCCACCCATCTCTAGACTCTCCAAAAATGACATATTTTGTCTATTTTTAAATCCAATTATCCCTAAATGAACGAAAATTTAATATCAAACTCTCGCACGGTTTCCAATCTAACACTTAAATGTGTTGCCTAGGATAGAAGTTAATTGTGAATTTTCGTCACTAAAAATAATATTCCTCTTAACTTTGCAATTAATTAATAATAAACCGAGGAAAAGAACACAGCGTTTCAATTAACAATGTGTTGATAATTGCTTGAATGAATCTTCAAATATGTTACTTCCAATGTACACATATACGAACAAGGACGGCATATTAATAAATCGAGAGATTTGTTGCGGAAACTGGGTAAAGTTTATAATTTATAAAAATATTTTAAACCTGAGTGAACTCTCCGTTGAAAGTTTGCCTCTTGAATTTTTGTGTATGCAAATGTTTGAGGCGATAACAAGTGTCTCTTAATTATTCAGGTTTAACTGGTCTGAGAGGCAAGGAATTGGCGCTTCGCTAAAAGTGGATTTTGATAAAGATAAATGATAAAGTTACAAAGATTGTTTTCTCATTGAAAGCACGTTCAGCTAATTTTCAGAACGTATGAGCTTGGAATGTGAAATACGAACGAATATGAATTGAATCAATGGAAATAAATTCGTACCATTAACTTAGTGACGAATTATATTCAGCAAATGATGTGCGTTTTTCTTTTGTCTTGTTTGCGTTGATGACGTCTGGAGAAGAGGATTCAACCACAAAATCAACGGATCCAAGCCCTAAGGTTTACCTCCGTACCGAAGTGTCTTCGACTTCGGGATCGATCATGTCTAAGTGGGCGCACATAAGTGGAGAAAGGTCTCAACCGACTTGGAGTCCACAATTGGAAGCCGCTAGCCAGAGATCACCCTGGAGCTAAAGAGTCGTCTTGGTTGTGGCCGAGATCCTTTCCGGACTGTAGTGCCATATATTTACGCCACTTTTTTCTGCAGAGGCACTAAGTCATCTGTATTACAGCCAGTCTCTTCGATTTTGTACAGTGTAGCCTATAGTGTTGCTTTTATGGACGATTATGTCATGCTTCATCTGCCAAATTGACATACTTAGTACAGAATCGTGGCCGCCTTCCTGTGGTGGGTTAGTGCGTCGACTCCTACGTTAGGGGCGTTAGGTTAGGTTGGGAACTAACTGACACCTAAGAAATGCCTGCTGGTATGTGAGCGATCTCCCCTGCAATGTCACCCCGAATTGGGCCAACTGAAAAAGAAGCCGATAAGATACTTAATACTAACCACACCGTCAAATCAGAAGAACTGCATAGCTACCCTCGCATTCCAACAACTCAAAGGCACTCCTAGAGGCATTGGTGCTTAGTGCATTTCGTGAAGTAATTTTTCGCATCAGAATATGGACAGAATATTTTCACGTGGTTGTTGAACATGATAACAGATTGAAGAATTTGGCGTATTGTTGTTGACTGAATGTGGCTACTGACTATAAATCACATTCACGTTTGCGAGAGTTCGTTGTTTTGCTGAAAAGCGAATCTTAATCGTGACCATTTAAAACACAGAAGTAATATTACGTCTAATAAGAGGTGCATGCTTATGTACATACGCGGAAACTGAAAACTTGTTCTTAGACTTTTGACTTGCAATTAGACTTTTGACTGTTTGACGATTATTCTCGTGTATTCATTACGCATCTATATGATTTACTAGCTTAATCCCCGCTCGCTTCGCCAGGCAATTCAGATCTGTTTGGTGAGAGTGCAGAAAAATTGAGATAAATCACAATAAATGGGGAAAACAACGAATATTAATTAAAATCTCTGCAAAAGCACCACCTATCGGGTCCACAACAATTTTTGTTCGTTAGTACCGCAATTATCTACATTTAGAAAAAAACACAAGTAAATTGGTTGAAAATTACGGGCTGTAGAGAAAAACTTGACACTTGATATGAATGTGAACATATATAGATTTCATATAATAGAGTTAAGCGGGCAATTCACATTGGGGCCTAGTAGTTCGAAATCTGTTCCTCAATTCCAATCGAACAATTTGAAGCTTCTATCATCTGAGATCCATTGGATAACATCCACAACACACTCAGAAATGTCAGCTCAATCTTGTGATACGACAATTGCAGTCTCGTGCTTCACTCGCACTGTTCAGTCTGAACGATCTACACACAGCAAGCTGATAAACCTCTACCAACCTATGTTCCTCTGCATGTTAGGATGATCAGAACAGTTTATGTGAAAACAAATATTCGTGGTTTCTCTTTGTCCACGTAGATACAGTCAGCACCGATTACGCTATTAATAGGCAGTGTCTGACTGTTAAGAAAAGTCGGAAAAACGGTGTGTGTGGTGTGTTTGCGTTACTTAATGTCTGTAATTTATCACTTTTTTATCTTTTCACTAAGCAGCTACCTAGACGATAAATAAAATACTGTAAAGAAATATGTGTTGTTTAATAAGTGCGTTTGTCCATGGTGCGACCGAAGTATACCACGCGTCGTTGGTAATAGACAGCGTCTGCAGACAATACTCATCCCAGCAAACTCTGGTTGATTCGCACTTCTCTCTACATCGTCAGCTAGCATAAGCTCCGTCAGGCTGGCACAACACGAACAAAGTGTTAAAGCCGCACATACTTGCAAAAACAATTCGTTCACTTTTTTTTTTATCTTTAGGGCAATTTCGCTAAGTCCACGGTGGTCATACCCCGAATCAGCTGAGACATAATGATTGATTGTATGTCACACGATAAGAATATCTTGTCTGTCTTGCCGTCAAGGGAAATTTGTCATTTTTACACGTTTTTGTGCAGAAGTCTTTTGAAATTTCCAACACGCTACATGCTCACTTTACTTTGTCTCAACCGGACATGTTTGTGCGTACACCATGTTCTCCTTTTGCAAGCTCCCAATCAATCCAATCAATTAATAACCGAACGTATGCGTATCTCTACCGCGATGTACCCGTGCACTAGCAATTAGCCAGGAATCAATCAAAACATCAAATGACAACCATTTCCATCCATCTTCATTTTGTTACAAAACAAAAGATACTCCCGAAAACCTAATACGTGACCTTTTTGAAAAGAAATTCAATTATTTTGCAGTTTCTCGCGAAACGAGCATTAGGCCGGTCGACGAAATGATCACCACAGTGAATATTTTAAGTTGAATCTTTTGTTCTAAAGTGTACTAACGGTGGACTTTAAACGTGACCAGTTTGTCCTTTAGGAAGGAATGAGTGATAGAGTGCCATTGGTTGACAACAGGTAGAATGAACGTTAAGGATTTTGTTGCAATTTTTTTTTTGTTGTGTTGCATTAAGTAGATTTATTCCATACGTCCATATAATGGTAAATTTTAGTGAATGCATAAAATGCGATGTAAGAGTGTGATTCTCAGTTGAAATTGTAATAGTTAAATATTGTGAATAAGTATTATAAACCTCATGTTTAAAGTCCTTAGGTTAAGTACTACTCACTTGTTTAGGAAAACTTATAGAATCGTAATTGCACTCTGATATTGATTATTGTGATTATTAAGGACACGTACTTTTTATATAAAACTCCATGCCTGTTCACCTGCATACGTTTGTATGTAACATTATACACCATGGAAGGAGCTCCTTCGATTCGTATGCCCAGTTTCACGTTGACGCTTAAGCTCTACTTTTGGTTTAAACTTCAGTTCAACAATTTGTTTGGTTTCACAATTTCGTTTGACCCTTGAACTGAGTTCAATTTGTAGTTTATCTAATCTAATCGTGAGTACACTGTCATTTAAACCTCAGTTCTGCCCCTAAGCCATTCTGTTTCACTTTTTTTCAAGCTTTTTTTCTAATATCTGATGTTCGGTAATGGGATCCATTCTTTGTATTGAAATCACTTGCAATGGTTTCCTATACCGCAGCTTGTTCCTATTGATATTGCTATTACTATGCGGTTACCAAACGTTTCCTTCAATAAATCAATTGCGACACGAGCTGTGTGATATGTGGCGCCGTCTTGTTAAAACCACAGCTGCTGGTTGTTCAGCTGATGAACGAAAAAGTCTGTAATCATGGCTCTATAGCGGTTACCATTGACTGTAACTTTCTGGCCAGCATCGTTTTTAAAGAAGTACCGACCAACTATTCCACCAACCCCTTAAGCACACCAAACAGTCAGTTTTTGTGGATGTGAGGGTGTCTCAACATACACTTGAGGCTTATCATCACGACAGTTTTGTTTATTGACGTATCCATTCAACCAAAAGTGAGCATGGTGAAAATGGACATAGTGCGCGATACGAAAATGTGCACAATTTGGAAGTAGTGTTGCCAACTTAAAGTTCTATACCTCTAAAAAAAAACACCCTTTACAAACGAATTCCAACTGAACTGAAGTTCAGATTTCACTGTGAAACCGGACGAAGTATATATTCCGCAAACCAGTGGTAATGATGGCCGACTACCTAATGCTGTTTATTCGACCAACCGTTACGCTATTCGATTCGGTCGCATGGCTGAAAACGTGTGTAGAAGCTGTCAAGGCGACGGTGAGCAGGAGAATAAGAGGCTCGCGAGCACATTTGATTGATTGAGGATCACACAAGTTAATCATACAAAATGTAAGAATGGTATTCGTAGGAAATGTACTCTTAAAGTCGATAAAATGTGTGTGACAAGAATTATCTTCTCAATTACGCCACACAAGATATATGCTATCAGCATGATAATTAATTTGAAATAAGAAATAAAAAATCATTTAATTTCTATTTCTTTCTGGCCATCTGTGACTTAAACTTAATGACAGAAGGAAGCAGTTTAATGTCTGCCTTTACACTCTTATTGAGTTTAAGTTGGATGCACTCAAAAACTCAGAGCTTCTCTTTTGAAAAGTAAATAAACTGTATCTGAAGTCATAAGTCATTTCCTGTTCTCGCAGAAGAACTGCTCGTGCCATCTTCCACTTTGGATATGACCACATGACACATTGCCCTGCACATGCATATGCACGCGTGTATTGTACATTCAGAACTTTCTTGATTAAACAGATTATCTCATAATCAATACATTCAGACAAGCATAAGGCTTTTGTAATTTCGAAGAAAAACAAAAAACCGGTTATTTTTTTTATTGCCGAAGTATTTAACAACAATATTTCAGTGAAGGCTAATTTATTGTCATTCCATATTTACCTGCTTGAGAACATGTTCCTTTAAATGCATTCAGAAGAGCACAAGGCAGACAAACACGTGATTCTTACCAGAAAACAGCGATGGATTGTGATGTATCGATTGTTTTTTTTTTTTACAAATTCATACTCAAATGTATATCAGCACCCGAGGCTTTAACCGAAATTGGGAATACACTTTCGATTGGCTGTTTATTTTCCCTTTCAATGGGGCAGTAGATGGTTCATCAAATATTTGTGGATATTCTCGTTCACTTTCTCTTAAAAATAAGTGCTTCAAGCTTCAATTGCAATCTGAATGGACTTCCAAAAAACCTTGGATTCTAAGTCCCTTAAAAATAAAACGGCAAGTTTGAATGATTTCCATATGATGTGTAGGACGTATGGGTGTATTGAGCAGCTGCCCTCTCGAACCCCTTCTAGATTTTTAAAACGATATTAGCATCATCTTGCCTTGAGGCAATAGTTGCAGGAACAGACGCTTTGTGACCTAGTTGTCACAAAGCTATCGATCAACAAGACAGGTCATAGCGAAGCATGTGTTCCACTGAAGATCGTAGGGTAAATTATGTTCAAATACGGGGTGACCAGATAGGAACGATGTGAAAATAAATGTAAATAAAATAACAACGACGCAAGATGTAAAATTTAATTATGGCTTTCTTTTGAAACTATTTGTATGCTATTATCCATGGACTATCACATTAGTCAAAAGGTATCTAGACTTCGCTGACAGTGCTTCAAGTGTTCGGTCCAATATGTGCGACGTCCAATATGTGCGACCACCGGTAACAGCGTCTCGAACGCTTAGCCTCGAGCTTACCCAAAGTGGTTGGCGTGTTAGCATAGACTAAGGCTAGCTACTTGACATAGTCTCAGAGAAAATAATCGAGTGGTGTCAAGTCGCATGATCGCAGCGACCAGTTTATGAACGCTCGTCGTGAGATGGCCCAGTTGTCAAATTTCTCCTTCAGAACTTCGAGACTGTTGAAACCACAACTCGGATATATCGGTGTTGTCGAGTACTGGCTACAGAAGTCGGTTAACATCGCTCTATACTTGAGACCATAGACGGAAACAGTGCCCCTTCCACATTTCGAAAGAAACAGTATCCGATTGATCCGCCATGCCATTCCATAAACCGAACCGACCAGTCAATCCGTGTGTACGCATTTGCTTGGTTGACACTTGTTAATTGTGGTCGCTCTAATAAGAGCAATTTTGGTTCTTGACATAGCCGCTGTGCTAAATATGACCCCCGTCAAAGAATATGATTTTTTAGCCGTCAGATCAGACTTTTAAACAACGCCTTTTGTCGGGCAACCGCTACTTGCTAACCCAGTAACACAACTCATTCGCTAACACTAAACCCCCCCTCCAACACCGTCACAACAAAATGAAACCAACGTTTGTTTTCTTCTCCGCCTGTTTGCAGTGACTTTCCTCCTGGCATCGCTGCAGACATCACTGAAATTCAGCCACTCAACAGTCCGAAAAAATCACAATCAGCTGGAATATTACAAAACCCGAGTCGAACCTCAACGCCTCCCCCTATGCCGCTGACCGCAGGCGACGAACAAGTAGCACAACCGATACCGGCCTGTCCGAATCAGCAAAAGTACTACCGCAGTCCGTGCGACCGCTGTGGCCATCACAATTTCCCGATAATGAACCACACGAGTCAGCTGCCGATATCACCGTTGGCGCGATCCCAGAACAGCCTTGAAATGGTTGACACGTCCTGCCCGCCGAACGCGCACAATAATCTGCTTGTGGTGCATCATCATTCCAATATGCGACGCAATGACTCCAGCTATTCCATGGGCATACCGACACATGAGTTGGCCGTGTCACGGCGGCCCTCCATTCTCCTGCAGGAGATCCTCACGACGAGACGCCCCTCGCTGGTGTTGGGCGGCCTGAGAGGCCGTGACAACTCCTACAAGAATCCCAAAACAATGCGGTACACATTACTCTGACTTAAGATCTTATTTAGGGAACAAACTGCTTATGTGCTTCTCCTTCTCCTTCTCAGTCTTCTCCAGGAACATCGCTCGGATGGCAGCACACTATCAATCAATGGCGGAGCCAATGGCAGTCTGTGCGACAGCGAGAGGGGACCGAAGAGCACTCAGGCCATGCAGTCGAAGGTCAAGAACCGGCGAGTGGGAGAGTAAGTGTTGCGGTGCTCCTCATTTGAGCACATCTAATACTTTTGGACCGTTTTTTAGTGATGCCATCAGCTCATCATTGTCCGCACTGTACTGCAAGTTTCTTGTGTTGATGGGCGTTTGCCTGCCAATCACGGAAATCATTTCCGACCAAGTTCCTAGCTACGTCTACCAAGGCTTCTACGTGTACCTCTACACCGGAAGCATCCTCTTCGTGCTTTTCCTGTACATCTGTGCATTCCGGCACCGAGCACTGTTCAATGTTCTGAAGGACTTTCGTAAGTATATCCCACGAGCCTCGAGGAGAATTTCATCTTTATGAACCCTCTCTCTCTCTCTCTCTCCTCCCACAGACGAGAAGAACAGTAACATTCATCTGAAACGAAAAGCTGCAAGATTTGGAAGCTTCTACCTGAGGATTGGAGCGATAGCATTTGCCATCGGCAACATGGTGTACTCCGGCCTTGAATTCGGGCAATTCTTCGAACTCAACGGTCGACCGGGCTGCCAAGATCCGTTCCTCGCAATCACTCCCATCGCGCGGATAACACTTTGCATCATTCAAGTACAATTCATCTTCTTAAACACCACGTTCCTAGACATGGCACAGCACAAGGTCATTTGTCGCTTCGGACTGATGCACATGGTGGCGACGAACCTCTGCGAATGGCTGTATGTGCTGGTGGAAGAGACCAAGCACGAGATATTCCATGTAGCCAGTCACCAGCACGCACAGGACCTCAGAACAGACGACCTGACAATTGCGCATGGGCCCCACAATGTGACCGCAGAAGTTACCAACATCACCTCGGCAATGAACCACCGTGTGCCTGGCTGCTCGAGAACCAACATCATGGGCACCTTGGTTCAAGAGGTGTCACCATTCCTCTTCCCATGCACTATCGAGTACTCGCTCATTTGTGCTGTGATCCTTTACGAAATGTGGAAAACCGTGAAATCCATTCCCGACATCGCCAAGACGCGAAAGGACTCCATTAAGCCGATGAATGAGAGGCATAGCTCGCACACCTTCTCCGTGGACTGCTCACAGTCCCACAAGGGGCTCTTCGTGGGCATTCTGGTCATAGTGATGACGATTATATCCATCATCATGTACTTCGTGCTCTACACCCAGCCCGGGTATCAACTAATAGCCACGCAGGAAGTCACCCTCTGGGAGACCATCATCTATGCCCTTTGCATAATGGCTGTGGTCACGGGCATGTTCCTCATGCGCGACCTCAAGTACGTCGCGAGTGATGGCCATCACTCAATGAAACTGGATTGCACCTTGTTGATTGTGGCCCAAACAGGCGTATACCTCTACGGCATGTTCAGCATATTGGGCAGCTACTTCTCAAAGTGGGACACAGTGCCCGACCGGGTGGAGGGTATTGTTGCCGAAGTCTTCAATCTTTTGCAAACCTCCCTGCAGACCATGTTCATAATGCACGCAGTGCATCGCCGCTGCAAGGGTGCGAAGCAGCAGAGAAAAAAGCCAGGCCGAGAAATCATAACCTACCTACTGGTGGCCAACATTGCCATCTGGTTCATCAACACCCTAATCAAAGGACGGGCCATGTTCAGAGAGACGCATTTGGAGTTTTTCGGAGTGTGGGCTTGGACGATAATAACGCACGTCTCGATGCCGCTCGCTATATTCTACAGATTCCATTCGACGATATGCCTCTTCGAGGTTTGGAAGACCACCTACAAGGCAAGAACGCATTAGATTGTCAATTCGGATCAAGTTTTGTATCAAATTCAGCAAATGTTATGCCTAAGCTTAGAGAGCTCGTTATTAGCCTTAGTATGTGTGTGTTGTGTTTAATAAATTATTTTTTAAAACGAAAAATGCTCATCTTTATTTTACTGCCAGAAGAGAGATGAACAAATCAAAAGAGGTAAGCTAATGCCAAAGCGACTTTGAAACAATTGAGTCCCCCCCTGAGTACAGTCTTGAGAAAACGTAACGCATTAACCCTACACGAACATACCGCGATATTCTTTAAAAGGACGGTGGCGCCATGTGCGGGCCTGTAGTCAATAGACAAGTCAAGACTACCCGCAGCAAGTACAACCACCACCGCCGATGAAAACTACTCAGCCGACACGTGCGACTACCAATGACATTCACCCTCGCGGAGGAATGTGTTATCCAAAGTGTATGCCAGTTTATGCACTAGGCTTGAGTATCAGATAAATATAGCGGCCTGCCATCTATACGACAAAATTGCATTTTTCAAAATACCACACAGCAACATTTCGATGAGCCGCTGTACACATATGCTTATACTGCCAACTTCGCTGTTGTTGAAAACAATAGGCTACATAAAAAACCCTTGACTGTATATTTCTGCCATCGCCGAGTCTGTCAAAAGAAATTGCAAAAAGTATGCGTCCGCTTATTTCGATTCAATTTATTATTTCCATTTCACAATTTGTTTACTAAATTAATTAATTCTTTCCCATCAACTAGTCTCAATCTATAAGTGTAGAACACCATTTAGATAACAACAAACAAAATGGAAGTAGACGAAGAAGAATTCGAAGTCCCATCATCCAGCAGCAAAGGCGAGAAGAAACGTTTTGAAGTCAAAAAAGTAAATGCACCCATCTTAGTTGTTTTTTTTTGTATAATTAATTAATTTTTCATTAATTTACTACTTTTTAGTGGAATGCAGTTGCACTCTGGGCATGGGGTGAGTAAGTGTTTTTCTATTATCCTTGACCGGGTCGAAGAACAATGGATAACCTATAAAAAAAAATTCTTTACCAAAAAAAAAAGAAACAGTGACTTAGGTTTTTGGTACCATTTTTGCTTTATATTTTGCAGACATTGTCGTGGATAATTGTGCCATTTGTCGTAATCACATTATGGATTTATGTATTGAATGTCAAGCAAATCAGGCATCGGCAACTAGTGAAGAATGCACAGTGGCCTGGGGTGTGTGTAATCATGCATTCCACTTTCATTGCATTTCGAGATGGTTGAAGACAAGACAGGTTTGCCCACTGGACAACAGAGAATGGGATTTCCAAAAATACGGCCACTAGAATGTGTGCGGATCGTCATCTCAACTCTATGATCTTTTTTAGTTTTTCTCTTTGTGTAAAGCAAAATGCTACTAATGTATTTCCTTTTTTAATGATTTCCGATTGTGAGGAAGAATATGTGTAACAACTGGAACGTAAATTAAAATATTTCAATGCGATTTTTATTAACATTTTTTCTCTATATGAATATCTGAAAGAGTGGGGATTATAATAAACGCCGATTAAGGAGGAAGATTTTAAATGGTTTTGTTTTCAACGGATTTCGAAGTTCGAGTTCACGACTTTCTGTGAAATCTTAAAGACTAGACGGAGCTACATTTTATAAGGACCAGTGAACTAGTCAAAGAATGAATTCAATGGTCAAGGATTTGAGCTGAAAGTGAGGGAGAAGGTCCGCGGAATCCACTAAATTTATTTACAAATAAATAATAACGTACCCACTACTTCGATTAGGTTCGCGACACGGGAAGCCTTCATATTTCAAGGCTTTATTTTCCCCGAACTGCCGTTTGGCGGTGACATAAAACCAGGTGTGAGTAGGGGTGGGTGCTGTGAAAGCGAAACCTTTGTATATTGTAATTGCTGATGCCTTCTATCACATCAACTATAAGTGTCTAGCATCAAACATTAAGGTGTCTTTTTAATTTTACAGTACGGGCCCTTTTTTGTGACATTGTGACAAGTGTGCAGTCCTGTCTACAGTGCCGAATCTGCATTTGTCATTCGGGGGTGTTTTTAGCAAAAAGAGAATTTTGCGATTTTTTTCAATTTTGTTTACGGAATGAAATGTCTGCGACTGAAGCCAGAAATAAAGTACATATGTATATTGTATTTACATTTATGAACGCAAATTTTGCAGGGCTGCCGCAGTTCGACGTTTATGAACTCGGCATATATTCTCCCTTATTTCTGACTGAAGCGTTGAGAATGTAGAGAAAGCCTCGGTGATCATCTGATGAACAACACATCGAGGAAATCAAGGACTTGGTGCTCAAAAATAGTCGATTGACAATATTAACATTTCATTTGGATGAGCGTACTGAAGGATGTTTTGTTCTTGAAACAAAATTAAATGTCGTCCGGTTCCAAAAACACGGATTTCGAAGTTCGAGTTCAAGAACATCGCCCTGCCATCTGCTCAACAGGGGTTTGTCTGACCGTCAAACGGTAATGAAACTGGAGAGTGGAGATGAAGCTTGGATAGACCGATCAAATGCAAAAATGTCACTCCAAAGTCGTCCAAAAATCAATGTCATGTAGTTTCTTTGAACTCCGCCATGCCAAGTTGTTAACAAGGACTACTTCATATGTGAATGATTAGTGTCACGGTGTTCGCAAAAAGAGACCAGAATGACTACAAAACACATTGCACGCTTATAATGCACCATCTAACATTGCAATAGTTCTTCGAGGCTGGACAGGAAGTGGACTGCAATTTAAGGCCGTTTTTACATGTGCGACTTTTTACACAAATTCCTTTGTGTGATCTCTTTTGCCTTACCTCCCTTGCCTATTACACTGAAAACTCGGCGACGAATTTAACGTGTGTAGAAGCCCCGCCTAAGGGTTTTGTACAGCATGATTTTGGTCATTCGATTCTAGGTCGGATGTCATTTGTTTGTGCCGTGTTAGGAAACCTCCTTAAGTACATCAAAATTGTAGACGGCTGTAGTGACGTTTGGTCCTGCAAACATGTGGTGGGCGGCGAATCGATTTGTGCGCGACAGGTGAAGGTTAATCAAGGTTAAAGGAAGAAATCGTTGAAACCGATAAACCACGAATAAGTATTTAAATCATGAATATTTTGTATCGTCAACTATTTGTTTATATTTTTGAGTATGTATATTGAAGGATATACTGTGTATACACTCAGATCTGGAGTAAACTGAAGACTCTAGAGCACGAAACCCAATCCCAAATGCATTGTTTTAACGAAAGAAATGTCAATGTTTTTAGAACCTTAAAAATAAATACAAAACTACGAATTACTCACAAATGTTCGCATATTCTTTGTTTAGCTGGCATTGCTTATTTTCAGTCCATACTACACAAAGACAAGTCTTTAAAATATTATTTTATTTTAATTAGTATCTATTGTTGTATTGTGTTGTTCAGTCGAATGTGAGCTCAGTCGAACGGTACATAATGCGGTGAAAACTGACTACCAGGTCAATCAGAACATCATTTGTTCGACTCGTGAATGGAATACCAATTTTCACCATTCTCCTCATTTCTCTTAAGACTCATCAGCTTTAATGAAGGTATAATAGATTTGATTTTCAGTCGAACTTTCCTCTAATTTCATTTGTAGACAAACTGGTAAGATGTGGTACGTTGAATAGGGCGCATATACGAAAGCTATGTGAGAACGGCCAACACACTTCTTGCTTAAATATTCCATTGTTGCAAAGGTGCGGCCGATATTCCTTGCTTGAATCCAGATCCCTAGTTGTTACACATATCATCGTCCAGCCACGAAGCCTCTTCCCAATTCACAATGCGTTTTCCTTTGAAATTATATTATTTTATTTTTTTTATTTAAGGTATGTATATTCGAGATTTTTCACATTTCTTTTATTAATAAAACATTACTCTTAAATGTCTGTCATTATTTATTATTTTTTGTTTCATCGAACTATTCTCAATGGCAGTTAATTAAGTCTGCAAAACAGGAATGAACAACGCCTATAATTTTAAAAACATGAAAGAATTTGTTCACATGAGTTTTTGTTTCCGCATATTTTTGTTTTCCTTTGTATGTTTAAAAATAAATATTTACACACTTGAGAGATAGTCTGATTAAAGTTAATTACGGTATTTATCCCCAGCGCTCTCCCGTTATCGGTTTGGTATTGTTTATTTCAGTTGGTGTTGTATTTTTTTTGTTTGTTTTTTTGTTTGTTTACAACTCTAACTCTATTTTAAGTGGATTATACTTAAATGTTGTTATTTTTTTTACAATTAAAAATGTATTTTAATTTTTAAGTACTTAGCAGCTTAGCTTTGATTATTTACTTCATTCGGTTTATCAAGGTTCAAAATAGATTTCTGTTTAGATTATTATTAATTTTGTATTGTATTCTGACTCCTACTCTAGCTAAATACTTGTTTGTATTAATTTATTCTTAGTAATTAAGTATATTCCTGATATTTTAGTTTTCCCATTTAATGTAAATATATCTTGGATACTAAAACATAAAAAAGGAAAAGGCAAATTTAGAAGCGTATGATTTTTGTTTTGTATTGTTTTGAATTTTTATCGAATTTGCTATTGATGATTGAATGCGAAGAACTGAAGAAGGTAAGAAAAATGAACAGATTTTGAAATCAAAAGGGAACAAGAATAATGATGAAATATACGCAGACAACTGTACTTCGAAACGAATTTAAATTCAGTTCAATGCAAACCTTGATGGTTTTTCTTCCCTGTGAGGGTTAGGTCCAAGGACGAGAGTTAGTAGTCATCGTTTAGATTCACACCGATCGTTAACATGAGGAACATCCTTTACGGCAAGTTGTTTTGTCTATCTCCTTAGTCGGACGACTTTTATCGGATGAGATGTTTTCATAAGCACTCAAGGTCTTAGTGAACTATGAACGATTACTGCTGTGGCATGCTCTGGCTACAACAGGCAATTGGAAAATACTTTAAACTTCATGTCGAACAAGCGCTCAAGCAAAGCCACAGAAATGATGGCCTTATGAGCAAAGCACAAGTAACAGCTTCACTCAATCCAACTGAAGGCCAACATTCGAGTGTGCGAATTATGAAACATGAACGAAAACAAACGAAACAGAAAAAAAAAGAACAAATAACAAAATAAAAGTGTTTCTTTTTTGTATGAGAAATTATTTTTTTCTTTCATTTTACCTAATCTTAATACTAAATGATACAAAAATTAAAATAAACATGAAATTGCATTAAGTTTCTGTATGAATGCAACATTTTTTCTTTTATTTAATGTTTCTCGATATAATGATATTTATCTTTAAACTATGTAATTAAACTAAAACTATAAAATAGGATTTTGCGTTATATAGAGTTCTGTAGGTTCTTTTTTGTTTACATTGTAAATGAAGTTATTATATATTGTTGATAATTAAATTTAAGTATAATATTATATAAGATGAATTTATATAATATTTGCAGTGTTGTTACAGTTTCAACTTTAATTTTTTTTTTTTTCGTTTTGTTTTACTATTTATATTTTTTTATTAACTGTACAATAAAATTGGATTCTAGTTAATTCTGTTCTCAATTTATTCATTACATTTTTTCCTATAGTTCTTTTAAATTTTTGTTTAAATTTCCCATCTGCAATGCATAAGAAAGAAAAAACAAACAAATAATAAGTGTGTGAAAATAAATACGTACATAAATATTAAATTGTTTAAGTTTTTTTTTTTGATTTTTTTTTATAATTCTTAAGGATCATGTGCAACTCGTGTTGAACAGTGAGCAGCGGCTTTGTGCATTTTTAAACAAAAACAAATAACCATTCTACACAATAAAATAATAAAAATAGATTTCTGATCACAAAATGTTATCAAGATTGGACATTTGGAGAATATTGGCATTTGAATTCCATCAACAAAAAAAAAAAAGAGAGACATGGACAGAAAAACTAAAGCTGAGCAATCAGTAACTAATTTTCAAGCCGGAACATTTATGCTACACTACGGATGCATTTGTTGTTGAAACGCTGAAACATATTGATCACACAAAGAAAAATTTATTGTAGGTATAAATACTACTAAACTGAACATAAAAAAACACTTGGAATTTGAATATTTCCTGACACCCATGCGCTTTAGGTAAATTTGAGTATCTAAACGCGCCAGCAGTACTTAAATAGCGTACACTTCTAGAAGATAACTCAGATCAAATGGATTCTGTGTCAACTTTAGGGAACAACAATTATTTTTGAAGAACTGCAACACATCAACAAAGTAGGAGAGTGAAAAAAAAAGATACTTAAAAAACAACATGTATTATCTGGGAGAAAATTAAAAGTTAAGCAATAATAATCCTTAACAATAATGAACACTTATGTTAGAAATTAATTAAAAGAAAGAAGAAAAAAAAACATCTGAAGATCAATAAAAATGCACAAGACCTATCACGGCAGTAGTAGCACTTGTAGTAGAATACTAACATTCATACGCTGTTCCACAGTCCGACTTGATATCTGTTCCTCATGTTCGTCTTTATCATTCAATTGCCCGTATCCTCCGAACCAATGCAGAAGTACATAACGTTTTCTTAATGAAAATAATGAATCAAACAGCGGATCCCACCATCAATTCGATACCAAATCTACACCATTTGAATTGTTTGTTTTGACAGATGGTATGATATTTGAGGTGGTCATTATGGTCGGTGAACGTACAAAAGGTGCAACCAGTGCACATGAACCGAATGTATGTGTTGTTGTCATTGCATTTGAGAGAAACGACGATGATGTTGGAGCAAATGACGATATAACAGAGGTAGAAACTGTTGAAGTGTTAATGGTATCGTCAGCAGCAGTCGATGATGAGGGCGACGACAATGTTGTATCCCCAGATGAAGAAGATACATTCGCACTGGTAGTTGCATTAAGTGGAATGTCTATAGTGTGAGTTTCATTGCCAAAGATAAGACGTAAACGTTTTTTCTGTGGTGTTAATTGAATCAAAGGTGATGTGGGATAATGGGGTGTTTTTGAAAGTGAAACATTTGGTGCTGCCTGCGCCATTAGTTTTTTATGCTCCCTTCGTCGATGGTCCTTTGATTTATGGCGCTTTTTTCTTTTTTGTTGTGTTGAAGATACTTCATAGTCAATACCATTTTCAGAAATGCCTTCGGTACGAAGAATCTCATATTCCACAGGTTCGGACCCGCCGTTCATGCTACTTTCATCGGATAGACTTGTTCCCGATTCAATTACTTCGTCCAGAATCGGACTTCTCTTCATTCGAAGCGTCAATTTCAATCGTCGTTCGGGAGTTTTGAGCAACACTTCTTGCCGGTCACTTACAATGGGTTGCACTATTTCGTGTGAAATCGGTCGGCATTCATTTGAAGAATTACTATGATCTGACTCGCTGACACTTTTTGAATGCTTGCGCTTGCGCAGGACCACACCACTGTTCCCCTTCCTGTCGCTGCTTTTGGCAGATACACCGGTAGAAGGGCAACTCCTTCCATTGCGCCTTAGTCTGTGGGCAATCTCATCGTTGGTCGAGTTGCTATCGACCACGGGCTGTTCTTGCTGCTGGTTATGATGGTGGTTTTGTTGTTGATCCTCTTGCATTGATTCGAATGATGCGATTAAGTTCTTTCTATAGCTCACAGTTGAACCAAGGAAATTTGATGTCGATTCAGATGTTGTGGAATTACTTAAATGGCTACTCAAGCTACTACAATTACTTAATGTACTTAAATTACTACCAGTGCTACTACTGTTGTTGCTACTACTGCTACTATTACACTTGTTGCTACTGTTCATATCGTCGACGCCTTCCCCGCTGTTACCGCTTACATCACTAACATTTTCTGCTTTGGGAGGCGTCGAAGACACTTCAGCATAATCATCAACAGTACTTTTATTACTACTATTCGATTGTGGTGGCTGAATGGGTATAATTATTTGTTTTGTCAGTGTTGATGGTAATGATAATGATTTATTGCTACTTGCTGTATTACTATTTAGGTTATTATGCAATTTTTCTACTACGGCAGTTTGTTGTTGTTGATGTTGATGCTGAGTCGCTTCCACTTTTGGTTCTTCAATGGCAGTTCCTGTGCTGCCAGCGTGGTCAATCTCTTTGTTTTTCTGTGGCAATTTTCGGTGGTGATTACGCAGAACCCGGCCATTTCCACCACGAATTCCGTTTGCTAATGGCACTGTTGTGTCCGTTGGCTTTGTTACAATGACGGCCTGTGTCGATGCTTCGGCTGCTTGCTTGCAATTGGCCATTTTTAAGCTATTCTCATCTGCTGCGCTCTCGTGGTTTTCATTGAACACAATACACTTGTGCATGGCGTCATTAGCTATACAGTGTTCACTCTCTTCTTCGTCCTCTGGAAGGTCCTCGTCGATGTCCACATTCATTACTTCTGTTGTGGAGTTCCTCAAGTTTCTGGAGCTGCGCAATCCAATTCTATGAGATTGATTTACAGTTGCAGTCGCGGCGCTTCCATTTTGTCGACGAAGTTGTCTACGTGTTTGGAATGACTTCGTACCGTTCGAAGCAACAGCAGTGGCTACAGTTGCATTATCAGTGTCAGTCGAAACAGAACTAATACTACTGCTAGTGCTATTAACACGTGCCGACTTCCGAAGTGATTCTCTGGCCTGAACACTATTCTCAATGCGCCCGTTCAGTGGTTTCTCCACAGTGACACCTCCGCTTCCACCATTGAACTTTTGATGATGGTACGTGTTCGCCATTATCATTTCGGCATCGTACTTGGTCATACCTTTCTGACGCAGTTCTTTCATGGTTAATGGTGCTGCTATCACAATGTTGTTACTTTTGCCATCACTACCGCTATCACCAGTATCGTGTTTTTTACTAGCAACAGCAGTGCTATTCGAATTACTACTATCTACTAAATTTAAACAACTATTTGTATCAGTGTTTGTGGTGGAATTCGCTCGGCTTTTAATCCGATTAATGCGATTGTCAGTCTCACGCAATCGATAACCGCCTGCATCTTGTAGTGCCAATGCACCTGAAGCTCCCTCAGCGTCGGCATGTGATCCTTTTGTTTTTGCAAAAGCTCCAGTTCCTCTTCGCTCACATGTCTCACACTCGCAATAGCAATTCGCATCGCCGAAAAAATCTTCACCGTAAAAGCATGTGATCTCCTCTCCAATTTCAATGTCTCGCAAGACCTTCACACATGCCGTATCTCGCCCTGTTGCCACAAATTTGCAATTTGCTCGGCAATCGTGATTAATGTATGCCGCAGGGCCAAGCCAGAGTTGAGCGCAGTTCTTTCGGCAACTGTACATCACAGAAAAGTCATTTTTACCAGTATGTAACAGAGCTGCTTCCTCGGATTCTGTTAGCTCGGCTATACATCCAACAAGGCATTCTATTTTATCGTTTTTGTACCAACGTTTTGTCGAACATATCTTCGCCCCCTTTTGGCCTTCTAGGGAATACCGGTAACAGGGTTCAATAACAAATCCGCTGTCCTTATCGAAAACACGCAGGTAACGAATGATCTACAAGAAAAACAAAAACAACTTTAAAAAATTTTAATTTGAAGCCACAAGCAAAGCAAAGAAAAGCTGCATATTGTGATTGCAGCTTAACATGAAATTTCAACAAATCGCGTTCTGACACTGCCAGCATCGCTTTGTTCAGGTAATTTAAATTTGTGTTGATTAGGGACATGTGATTATTTTAATACATACGTGATCATGCAATCTCTTAATAGACATCTTGTTCTTGTTCTTTGCACAACGGGGTATCCAATGACCATTGAAAATCCTCTTCACAGCCACCTCATAGTTCTGTGTTTTTATGAACTCAGCAACAATTGATTTCAATTCATCACGATCTACTTTTAACGGACGGTATCTGATATTCATTTTGTGCGTTTGAAAGCCAAGATGCGGATCAAGAACAAGTGATGTAGCTAGATCATCATTTTCGGACAATTCTTTTGGTGTCATCCCAGTTGATTGATGAAGACGATAATTAACATATGATGTACTAATGCCATTAGCAAGTGCAAGATGATATCCATTATTATTGTTTGTTAAATTCTGGCCAAATGTGCCATGGCCATTGCTGTGCGGACCATTACTGCCGTTATTACTACCATTTGTGGTAGCATTTCCGCCACCACTACCACTACCACCGGATGATGGCATCGAATAGTGGTGTGTTGATGAAGAGTAACTAGAGTATCTGCTGCCAGTTTCACCTCGACGATGGTGATTTGAGCCAACAACCATTTCTGCTATGCAATTACTGAAAACAAAAATACGAACAAATTTTAAAGATTACAACGATATTGATTTAGTTTACATATTTGTGTGCAGATCTTCGTGCTAATTTTAGAGTGATCAAATCAGCAAGTAACCTAAATTTTCCCCCATATTTTCTGTTTATATATACTTTTTTTAAATAAACAATATATCATAACCATATTGAATGTAACTCTCGAATAATAACAATCAATTTATAAAATTCACAAAAAATTCAAATTGTTTACAAAAGTTGGATTTTTTTTTTAAATATGGCAACGCCGTCACTTCAACCAAACAACAGAGAATGTCACCTGTCACTTAATCAATTTTATTAGAAAACTCACACTCATGCAATTCACACAACTTATTTTGCACTGTGTACATAATTTCTGCATTTCAGATTTTTCACTTCCATACATATCAATTGTCTGGAACGGCAAGCACATGCGTATTAACCTAGAAAAAAACACATATGATTCCGACAATCGAAGAGGAAATATACGAAATATACGTGTGAGGAAAGATTAAAGCGAGATAGAGCTACAAGGTAGTCCCCCTGTCAAAGCTTCACCTGAGCAATGTGCGTTCTAACCCACCTACAAAGATATTCAACTAACTTTGGATTCCATATTTTCAATTAAATCTAAGAGAAAACATGAAGATATTTGATGCAATTAAATGAATTGACGTCCCTCAAGGACGCCGAACACCCTAAATGAAAATATTGCTCAATTACAAATATCTAAGCATAGGATCATTGGCCGATGTGTATTTGAATAAAAAGCGTCACCAGTGTCAGCTGGGTAGCAAAAATTAGTGAGCAATCCCAATCAAGTCTCTCGCACCGACACATACACTCATTGTTTTCTCACGCACACTAATTAAATACACAGCTGTTATAAAATAGGGTGCTAAGTTCGTCGAATAAACAGATATAGCGTGAAAGGGATGAAAGAAGTACACACTAATGTACAAACGAAGAATGGCCGAACGTCTTTTTTTCTATATTTCTACTTATGAAATGTACCAGAGTGGAGAAGAGGAACAGAAAAAAATAAATGCAACCAGCAATAGACTGCAATTTGTATAATCCATTTTTTTTTTTTTGCATAGAGAAGGCTTGCAAAACAGAAGATTTGCAAGCTCGATGTCTGTCTTCATACGACTCTAGTTTCGAAAACGTTCCATTCGCTTGCGCCTATCCATCTTTGATATAGGTATATATAAATGTATACACATTCACGCACACACGTCTGCAGTACTCGACGAAACACAATTTTCACAAAATTTTCACCGCCCTTCGAAGTTTTTTTTTTCTTTTTCTTTTTCTTATGGCTTTTCAGCCATTTTTCAGGACTATTTTACCTTTTCAGTAATCGTTCCGCACAATGTTCCAACCATAATTTTGAATAATTATCGAACGCAGCAATTTATCCTAACGCACAAATGATACTGATCGCAATCGAAGCCGAATAAAACTTTTTTTAAAAATGCTACCACTGAGATCCAGAGAGTTTGGTGTTCTTTATCCCAATTCTCCCTTTTTTTTCTTGTTTCGCTGCCTGTCCTATTACTTCTTCCATCGACAACGGCGACCAAGCGAAGAGAGTGACGATACGACGATGTCAAACAGTCCCCGTTCGCTGAGAAAGGTGTAGTGCGAGCGAGCTCACGATATATGCACTCACAGCAACGGCACCACAGGCACGGTCGTTGATTTTTTTTCGCCGAAATCTCATTGAGAACTGAGAGTTTCGAAATTAAATATATTTGTCCTTGTTATAAACACCATTAGAAGGGGAAGAATATTGAAACACAGAACTTTTAAGAGACGTAACTAACATATCTGTTTCATCCGCTCAACTACTATAAAGCAGGAAATGTTCCATGAATATACTTTATTCACGCGTAAAAGGGAAGAAATTACACCGTTTCGACGCGCTCATGCCAATATGGCGTCTTAACTTTTTTTTTTTCTTTTTCTATTGACTACGACGACCTACGATTTTGGCACTCGCATTTAATCACACCGAATTCGAACATGCTGTTTACTCCGATATCATTCAATATCCGTTTGTATTGATAATAATATTGATTCCAAATGTCTTGAATTACCGTATTTTTTATTTATTTTTATCTCACGACTTCCTCACATAAATGTAAGAAATAACACTTGAAAAGCTCACGAATTACAAATGACTTTTCCAATTCCGAAAAGTACAATGTTGTATACCTGTCTCTATTCTATTTATGTGTACTCTTTGATCGAATTTAATTCCATGGAGTCAGTGCTGACCTCTATCCGCGAGGTGTATCCGTATTCAAACAGACGATATATCTCTGACCTAAAAAATAAATGGCGTGTGTATTTTTCTTGTACGTATACTTTTCCGTTCCAGCATATTTTTAAAATGTCAAATTCCCGAATGCATCCGCTTATGATAATGTTTGACGAGATGAAAATGAACCATGTACTTCTGCTATTCAGTTAGGAAGATTTCATTTAAGGCAATTTTCAGTTTTTTTCATATTCTCATCGAAGTAAACCCCTTAACAGTTTAGACTTGGCAGCACTTAAATTCCAGTGCCTAAATCATTGTAGCCAACCTGACAGTCAGAGGAAAAATTGGCTTGCACCATTCGTTTCAGGAAATTAGTAGAAATTATTTGTATAAATTCTTCTAAATCCGACGATCTAATTATTAACTTATACTACAGACAATAAAAAGTTTTTTTCTACTCAGGTAATTATATTTAACATACTTTGCACGAATAATTAATTGGCATTTTCGATGTAAAATGTTCTCTACATTTATTTCATTGTTTACTAAAATCATTATTTTCTCTGTGTTATACTATACATACATATATGCAGTCTAACATTATATTTGTTAAATATTTACAGAAACTCGAATATAATTCCCATCATCATGCCTAACATTAAACTGCAATCATCCGATGGAGAGATTTTTGACACTGATGTCCAGATCGCAAAATGCTCTGGAACCATCAAAACAATGCTTGAAGATTGCTGCTTGGAAGATGGTGATGATGCAGTCGTCCCACTACCAAA
Source organism: Eristalis pertinax (assembly GCA_907269125.1). Classification (NCBI taxonomy): domain Eukaryota; kingdom Metazoa; phylum Arthropoda; class Insecta; order Diptera; family Syrphidae; genus Eristalis; species Eristalis pertinax. Next base: position 31,386,115 of record OU026149.1, read on the forward strand.
TGTCAATTCGGCTATCTTGCGTAAAGTTCTTCACTGGGCAAACTATCATAAGGACGATCCTCAACCAACTGAAGATGATGAGAACAAAGAAAAACGAACCGATGACATTTCATCGTGGGATGCTGATTTCTTGAAAGTCGACCAAGGAACTTTATTCGAATTGATTTTGGCAGCTAATTATTTGGATATAAAGGGTTTGTTGGATGTCACCTGCAAAACTGTTGCCAATATGATCAAGGGCAAAACCCCAGAGGAGATCAGGAAGACATTTAACATCAAAAACGATTTTACAGCTGCCGAGGAGGAGCAAGTACGCAAAGAAAATGAGTGGTGCGAGGAGAAGTAGAATGCCGTTCTGCTTAACGGCTAGCATTATTGTAGTAGCAGCAATGTATTTAAATGAAGATGCAAAAAAAAAAGAAAAATCACATAGACCCCTATCTTTAACGGGTTTTCATTATTTTGATTTATGTTTTTTGTTAAAATTGAGTTACATGTATTAACGATATCTTTTTTTTCAAATCAAATAAATTAATCATCAAGAACATAATCAAAACTTGGTTCGATGTTATAGAAACCTCAGCGCAATGTTTGGTATCCATACATAAATTTACAAGTAGCAGGTGTTTTATTTGCTCTTGGACAAATCGGGGTATGGGCCGCAATTAATGAAGGAAGCACAAAGAAATATTTGCATAGCAAGGGAATGAGCTGGGGGTGTGATGAACTTTGACGAGACGAGTGCAATGGGTCCTTTTTGTGAGGATGCGAACTATATTTATAAAAATGTTAAGCTTCTGAAAATATCGGTTGTAATCTTAGTGGAGAGACAATCGATTTTTTGCATACTCTTTACGTTTGTCATGAACACGACGTTATTTAGCTTCAGTCTGTAGTTGTGGTTTAGCAACCAAAAAAATACTGTAAGAAAGGATTATTACAGCATTTTTCTCTTACACCATATTGTTGTTTTATGTTTAAATAACGAACTCAAAACAAATATATGTACATAGTAATGTGGATTTTATTGGTCCGAACAGATTTGATTCGAGATGATTTCTGAAAATTAAAATATTTTATTTTTTGCAGCGACTGTATGTTAACCTAAAAAGTGGACACTGCTATCACAGGTCTTCTATAAATACATTTTTCCGTATTGCTCCCGGCTATATTTATTCTAACAATAATGTCCATCACTCCATAATAATTGAGTGAAAGTCATTTGTGTATAATAAACTACTTTATCAATTAATAAAATTGGCATCCCTGTTTGTTATTGAATGGTAACCAGAAATTCTCTTAACTATATTCCAAGACCTCTTCAGCTATTCTCTTATCTCCCATATGATTTTAGTATTTTTACACAAAGGTCTTAAGGAGAGAGAACTGCACTAGGTCTCCTGTCGAATCTACCTTATCGGCAGATTCCTTTTCCTGTGACTGTGTCAGGCGAATAGTACAATCCGTTCTAGTTTTCTTTGCCTATATTATTCTGCAGTGATAGTTTATCAATAATTGAGATATTTACAAAATCTATTTACCCATATTTTCTTTATTAATTAAAACAAAACATAAGTATGGTATGAAAAATTACGACAAAAAAAATAAATAACAAAGTCCCAAAAAAAATGTGATATTTTCCCGCTGAGCCGGTTAAAGAAAGGGACAAATACTTATCTTTACTCATACCGGTGTTGAAAGAGTGAGTGAGACGCGTATCGTTTTTCAATCGAATTACATATTTATTTCTATAAACATTTTGCCTATCGTGCCGGAAAGGTGTGGAATTATCTTCGTACGCTCACATCTGTTTCTTGCTCTATTTTTTTTCTTCTATTTTAATTAAGAAGACACATCTGTCCTGCTCAGTTCTTCAGAAAACCACCATATTAAAACATCAGTTTATCAGTTTATTGAAATTTTTGTATTTTGCGTGAACTTTCCTCCGTGCGGTTGGGTAGTTCTTTTTTTTATTGTTTCAATTTCATTTGACAAACGACAAGGAAAATAGTCACGCGTAAACGCTCACCGTTCTCATAAATAGTGTAACTTTCTTGTACTAAATGTTAATGCTGTCTACTGGTCGCCATTTTCGGACAAAATTCTAAACTATTTTGAAGGTTTTACAAACTGTGATGAATCAAGTTAACATATACAACTCATGTGCTCTCCGATGAGTTTGATAAATCGTCATTTTATTTAGTAATTTCTTCGAAAAGACTGAATTTAATTAAAGTCCCATGAAAAGTAGTGGTAAGAGCAATGAAATATCAGCACATTGATATGACAGGAGCTCTCTTCTGAATTTTACTACACGCTTTCAGACATTTTTTCATTCTCTTTTTCGTAGCACTCACTAGTTAACGAGCGAGCGAGAAGTAAATAAACAAAACCAAACTATCAGTGCTTTTGTAAATTTTGCAATGAACGAATTTGCCATATTCTGAACGTTCAAAGGCATACCAATATTGAGTCCAAAAATAGTCGCGATTATTAAAATACACATTTTATTCTTTGTTTCCAAATTCACTGCTTACACAAGGAATTTGTTAATTCGTGCGGCGCGTCGTGTGTGTTCTGAATAAATAGTGTTTGGACTTTATAAATTTTTCAAAATTATTACGCCTTTTATTTTGTATGCACGGAATGTTAATATAGAAATGAGAGATATCGCCAAGTAAACGTACATACATATATTTTTTTTTTCGTGTTTTCGCTTCGAAGATGCCACGGTTTTATTTTTGATTACAGTCAAATATAAATGCGAATTCCGAGAAAGAAAGGTGAGTTTGAAGAAGAAAGCAATTGCAGTTATTATGTTGCTAATGACTGCGTTTAGGTGTTGTCTGGATATAGTGTATGTAGGTTGTCTTGTTAAGCGATGTGTGTTGTAAAAATAGAATTGCAGCAGAAATTGCATTCAACACATGAATTAAGATACATGTCAGAGGAGAAATCAGAAATAGATATCAGAATACAAATAATCGGCTGGTTATATTTAACGCTTCTCTGAAAATAAACTACACATGAGTTTGTTCTAAAAATATTAAAAATCTATGTGAATGCAGGCATGCTGAAGTTTTCGACAACAGTCATTATTGATTACTTAATCTACTAAATCGATAAGGCAATAAAACCGTCAAACAAGGGCTAAACACGGACAAGTAGGTAGTCAATCCGATAGCTTCATTTGTAAGTGTAACATTCGATTTAATACACCAAATATACCAAGATCTCCGGCAACATTTATAGCAGTCTACAACACCGTTGAAGAGCTTAAATATAATCTTTCTCTTTTGTTTTCTAATTTTTCTTAAAGGTGCCGCGGTAAAAATGGAACATTTCCAAGCCGCACTGGACCCCCGTAAGCAGGAATTATTGGAGGCTCGTTTCATTGGTGCAAGGGTAAGTACAAACTGTAATATTAATATGTGTATATTTTCACTGTCTTTGGCTTTTGCGCAGACTTTGTGAATTGCCGTCATACTCGAGGGTTTCTTAGGGGAACTTCACCAAAGTTGATCAAACCAATTCAAACCATTCGTTTCAATGTCCTTAAGCCTTACTTAAAAAAATAACAGTACATGAGTTAAAAACAAAGTAATTTTATATGTTGTTGCAAAATAAGAAGTAATACAAAAAAAAAAAAAAAAAAAACATTCGCTTTCATCATTCACGAAGATAATTTCTTAAGTTTTAAAGTGGAAGCAAAATTAAGACAATTCAAAGTATATTCAATCATGGATCGATCAAGTTTAAACCTCCCACTGACGATAACACCAGTCATCAGCGGTAAAAAAGAAGAGCCACATCAGACTTCACAGCCCGAACTGACGTTTCACTGCATGTGCTGTGGGGCGTTCTTCGATAATCCACGCAATCTGTACCAGCACATGAACTCATGCCACCTTGGGGTGCAACTCAACACGAAAGACTATGATGATCAAGATGAGGACATGTCCGATAGTGATGATGAACCGTTTGACTATTCAAAAGTTATGGAACCAGTATGCGATCTTATTGATTTGAACGATGATTCCGATCGGGAAGACGATGATGATGACGATGACGACGATGATGATGACGATGACGACGACGATGATGATGACGATGACAACGATGAGATGGAAGGAGTCACTTCATCCACTTACACCGCCATAGAGGATGATGACAATTCAAGCAATTCTTTGCCAAACATTCCCATAAAAGAGGAACCCGTTCCGAACTTTCCTGTACGACATGATGGAAGAAAAAATTCGAATCATAACATGGACCAACTGGCACAATTCGGTGGAATGTCATTCCAGTGTACTCATTGCGAAGCGTCATTTGCCAATGCTGGAGATCTAGCTAAGCACGTCCGTTCGCACATAACAAACAAGCCGTTTCAATGCTCAATATGTCAAAAGACCTTCACTCATATTGGCAGCCTAAATACACACATTCGGATTCATAGCGGAGAAAAGCCGTATAAATGCGAGCTGTGCCCTAAGGCTTTCACCCAGTCGAGCAGCTTAATGGTCCATATAAGGTCACATTCAGTGAAAAAGCCTCATCAATGCCATTTGTGTGATAAAGGCTTTGTGAATTCTAGCAGTTTACTATTGCATATTAAGTCACACACCGACGATGAGACACACCCGTGTCCGGAATGCGATAAGGTCTTCAAACATTCTAGTCTTCTTTCTGAGCATATGCGCTTGCACTCCTACGATCTGGTGTATCAATGCTCGATTTGTAGGTCTGCTTATAAGAGCTCAAGTGAACTGGTGCAGCACATGAAGGCTCACATGGGCGAAAAGCCTTTCACGTGCTCAATTTGTGAACGATCGTTTACACAGTCCGGCAGCTTGAACATTCATATGCGCATTCACACTGGCGAGAAACCATTTCAGTGTAAAGTGTGTGAAAAATCGTTCACGCAAGCATCCAGCCTTACTGTTCATATGAAAGTGCATTCAATGCGAAAACCACAAGCCAATCAAGCGCAGTACACCAGGCGGACGCAGCAACCTACGGTGCAGAAAGCTTTAGATGAGACCTTACTTTGCATTGTTTGTGGCAGCATTCACAAAGATGCTAAGTCATTGGCCAACCATGTGACACAAGTGCACTCGGAACTGCTTGATAATATGCGACGGACTCAGGATGAGACACAGGCAGTAAAATCCGAATATATGGATTCGGCTAACAAGTGAATGTGACAACCATTGACATTAAATACGTTTAAACGATCTCTATTTTTTTTCCCAATTATTTTGTATTTCAATTTTGTTTTTAATAAACAATTGGTCTCAGTATTAGTTTGTAATCTTTTTGCCATTACTCCCAAAAATTATTTATTGGGCTTCTTTTGTTAATTAATAATATGCCAACATACAAAAGGCATTCATTGTGTAAGAATTAAGATTAACAAACATCATTTGCATTTGTACTTCTTTTAATATTCAATTGACCTTGCGATTAGCATGAACACATTAATTATATTTTGAGCAAGTATCTACAGTTTCAGTCATTTTTTGTCATACATATGTTTCAATCACATCGTAGCTTGTAATGTATTATTATCGTAGTTTTAAGCAAAATGATGTTTACTCTTTCAATGTTTTCAATGAAACAGGAATATTTAATGTAATCAAATAAAAGATATTTATGCAATTATTTTGTTTTAAATAAACAGTATATTGTGAAGAAAACCAAAAATAATTTTTGTTTTAATTTATCACCTTGAATTCGCAACAGTGGCGTTCAGAAGATTGTATCACATTGCAATCTTTTCTTCGAACTGTTGGACTTGCGAAAATGCAATTGTGTATAAACGCATTCGTATAATTCTGCTACCTTCTAACCATTAGATTGGGTTGGGTGCTTTCATAAACGTCGGAAATCTGCGCTAGTACAATCGCATTTCTCTTCTCATGCGTTTTTGACCACACACTGTACAGGCTGGCTTAAGTACAAAATATTTTCATTCCAATCGACCCTTTTTTGCGTTAAAAAAATAATGAGTGCACAATCTGCCCGACATCGATGAGATATTGACGTTTATGAACAGTATGCACAGAAGTTCACCTGAGTTAGTACGATCGTATGATGAAAACACCCGTTCTTCTGTTTTCGATATTTCTTCATTTTATCGTCAGAAACTGGTCTCATTACATTCGAATATGCACCTGCACGTTTTTACGTTAGCTTCTTTTCTAAGATTCCACTCGTGAGAGAGTACAACACGAGTGGTTGCTGAGAAGCTAGGCCCTGGCCCTGGCCCTCTACGGGCTGTAGCGCCACCCGTATTATTATTTTTATAAGACTTAAATATTAACTACGTTCGGGCTGTATAATTTTAATGAATTCAAACTAAAGTTGTTCACTTAAACGAAATCAGAAACTAGACAACTTTCCTCTTCTCATATCTTTGGTTATGTAATATATTATTCTCACCTCTCTAGTGTCATACATACATATGTACGAATAACGAAAGTATTAATTTTAAAACTCTTCGCCATGCATTTCAATATGCACATAACATTCGAATCGCCCACATGTACATGTCTAAATCCCAACACACCAACTTGCCATCATTATTTGTAGCCAGCACGAAGTAGTGATGTGAAAAGGGAACGGGATATAAACAGGAAAAGACACAAAAGTCCTTCGGTTCAGCTGTTGGATGGAATGTGGATACCTCCCCACAAAAAGGGGAAGTATACAAAAATATTGATTTTCCGAAAATCTCTTGAAATTCAACCTCGTCCGCCGTCAGCTGAACATCCGGTTGAAATACTTTAAGAGAATGTTAAGTTTAACAGTGAGTGTAGTAAATGTGAAGTCCTCTTTAATATTAAAGCTTTTTTTTTATTTCAAAGGGAGAACGAAAATAATTTTAAGAATTGAAAATTAATTCAATGTTGGAGCTTTGGAAGATGTTTAGAAGAATTCGTGTTTTTTTGTATCCCCTTTTTATATAATGTAGAAATTCATGTTTGGGCATTTATAGAGTCGAGTACTTTCGAGTAGATATTGTTCTTTATTATGCTGTAATTTTCATTATAAATGTGTGTGGGAATCAATGAGACTTTAAAATGTTATATATTTTATCCGTTAGACAAGTAATCTTCTTCGGTGGACCTTTCTTTTTTGAAAGAATATATTCGAACATCTGCTATTAATTTTCCAATGCATTCATTGGGTAGTATACAAGTCGAATTTACTTTACTTTATTACCCACATAAAATAATTTATCATGACATTTTTGGCGGAAGCACTCGCTCGAAGATTATCCCCTTTCATTTTGTAACGTTTGATAATTAAAAATTCCCCATCATTGACCACCCGAAATGCTATAGAATTAACACAAACCATTAATACCCTTACAACAAGGAAGAAAGCAAGAAAAAAAAACGAACATATGACAGGACTCAGCCACATGAAAAGCTTTCGACAATTACCAGCAAAGTGGGTACACATTGCAAGCAAAAGCAGCTAGTATTCTGGTGGCAACAAAGCAATACCTACGCCTACGCCCAAGCCTCCATTATTCATGGCATTTGGGATTCGATGCTGGGGCACGTTTGTTGCCAAGCGGAAACGGTGGAAATAGTGCACATATTTGGGTCTAGGTGTTGGTAGCAATAGTATGCGGGTATGCGAAAAGTCATCCTTGAAACTGATGTGACGATGACATGCGAATATACATATATATTTGTGTGAACATACAAAGTATATGTAATACTTGTACATAGTTTCTTAGAGATGTAGAATGTGATTCTTGTATTTATGTGCGTTCCCCAAATTTTGGATTTTAACGGAAGGAAAAAGTTTAGGGATATGCGTCTGTAGTTCTATAAAAAGAGCTACGACATTAGTAGTTCCGCAGTGGAGGCTTTTCGAAGCTGCCTGGGCCATCTGAAGCAATTCATCCGCAAATTATTTCCCAGGACACAACACAGGCCCCGGTACAGATGGATAGCAAAGGGGGCAAACCCCCATTTTGTACAGGCTACGCTATATGATGTTGTGCCATTCGTGATATTAATTGGGTGGTGCTTTGCCTGTCGGGGGAGGGGGGGGGGGACTAGATGGAAAGTACCTCCCTCGCATGGGCATGAGTATGGATCGATTTCACAATTTGTGATTTTGTTTTGATAGAAGGGCCGGGGGTGGAGCTTAGCAAACTCAGAATTGATTTATATTTATTAGAAACCATGATAGATACACAATTCTTCCACAGCAAAACAGGCTTACCTATTTCCTCCCCGATTCAGGAAGCAGTCTACAGTTTTCCAAAAAGTCCTTGACAGATGGTGGAGTGAAATGTTTTCTTTTTGTTTTCAGTGCTTTCGTGGGAGGGGGTTGTGGGAACCTTTAGTTAAATCCCTGAAGTGTATGTATGTTCATACGTTCAGACGTACAGATGCATGTGTACATATATATATATAATTTTTTTACCACACTTCCAGTCGCATGCCTTAAATTGTGTAAGAAAAAAACTTTGGAAGTGCTGCGGCCCTGATGGATGGGTGATTGTGGTGGTAGCACCGCTGCTTGTATTGCGATGAATGTATACCCTATGTAGGGTTAAAAATGTTCATTTTTTTATTTTCTTTTGCCCCTTTTTTGGTTGGATAAAGCCCATCGAACAACGTGTTCCATTCCTTCTAGCATCTAGTGCTAAGATTTTTGTTGCTCTCATTTTGGGGGTCTTTTTCGCGTGGCGCTATATTTTTCCACTCCCGCTGAAGGGATTTCTTTTCTTTTTATTAAAATATTTGTATGCGAAGGATACGCCCTAACTATTATTTGATTGTATTTCTTGTTTCGCACATTGCGCTCACTCGTTCGTTTTGCCTTTCTTTTACTCTCTATTGTATATATACTTAAGTACATAGGTTGTGTGATCATATCATTTTTCATACCATACGTGAATGTGCATATGCTTTCATATATATGTTTCTCCGTAGTTGAAATGTGTGAAGGTCATATTTAATGAAACTAAAGTCCAGCAGAAATCCCACCTTCGCCCGCAGATAGTAATTATCACCGACAGCCCGGACTGCCCTCAGCACTTAAAGTCTGCTTTCAAGTTCAAATTTACATAATCTCCTGCCATATCTAAGTTATCTTGACTGAACCACTAAGCTTTACGGAGAGAAAATCATCTGTTACTCAAATGTTGATCTTAAAGAATCACCGAGTAGACAGAGCTATTCTGCGATTGATCTTGGTACTGATGTTGTGAGTACTGTTCCCTGTGGACCCGAGCTAGACGAAGTCCCTGGCTACCTCGCAGTTATGTGTAGCAGGCCATTGTGACGCTCTGTAAATAGCATCGATTTTGTAAGTTTGGGAACCGTAAGTGGAACTCTTTTCCCTGCCACTGTCAGAACCAAACAAATAGATGTTCATTACATCACTCTAGAGCATGATCGAAATATCTTTTTGGAATGGTTCCTCAAACTTAAGGCCGGGTCTTTTCTTGCATGTAGAAGTCTGCGACCGGTCATTTTGCAACAATCTTCTCCGTACCGCTGGGGCATTATTAACATTCATTGCAATGGCTTTTATTAACATAAAGACATATTTGGCTAAAACACTATACGGGAGTCATCAATGGAAGTCGTTTTTCTTTGTCTACCACGGATTTCTTGTGCTAAGGCTCGCTCTTGATTTTGTCTTGAAAACAAAATTGACCGATCTTCCCAAATCGTCTGCAATAGAATTCAGATTTTTTTCCTGTTTCTTGGGTTTTTTTAAAATTCGGCTTAATGCTTAAGACAATGCTGGTTCAGGCCCACTTCTAATAAATCTACAAAGTTATTTGTAAAATGTTATTCTATGCCTTCAGTTTTTGCATGCCAAACAAAAAAGCTTTTTGAATAAAAATATCAAAAAATTAATCCAAAATTGCCCATTATAACGGTAAACAACTTTTTTGTACTTTGCACTACTGCAACTGTTCATTCATGTATTAGCTGACATTATATGCAGTCATATGAAAGGCAATGCAGTTATGCAAATAACGGTACCACTTAATGCTGTGAACAATTTAAGAAAATGTGTTAAATTTGCAGAAATATCGATTATGAGTGAATATCCCTATTATTTTGAAGTACTCTGTATCTACTTCGTTTTGCCTTCGACTCACTCGTAGCAAACTCCTCATTGACACCTCGCTGCGTTCGACCATTTAGGTTTTAATGTCATTCGAGTATGCTAAGAGCTGAAAAGACACTGTGGGTCTCGGTAATTTAATGACCGTCCTTATTGTGGTGAAGCAATGAATGAGGGTAAAACGAAGAACATGCTGTCCTCAAGAAAGAACATACAACATCGACGTCTTGGACAGAGCGCCACAATGGACAGCTATAACTTCGATTTACACAGTTAAGAACTACGTCTACCTCTGCTCAGCAATAAACAGTACGAATAACATCAGTATCAAGATCAAACGCAGAATAAATCTTGTCAACCGCTGTTTCTATGGATTCAAGAGACAATTGAGTAAATGCGCCATCTCTCGAAGGACCAAGCTGACTTTATAAAAGACACTAATCATCCCAGTCCTGCTGTACCGCGCAGGGACATGGACAATTTCAAAAGCGGATGAAGAAGTTCTTGGTCTCTTCGAGAGAAAAGTTCTGAATGTGATTTTTGGTCCGGTTTGTGTTAATGGTATTTGGAGGAGAAGATTCAACCATTGTACGGGCTGTATAGCGACATGAGCCTAACCATCGAACGCCGTAGACGCCTGGCTTAGCCATGTAGAGCCTATGGTCAACTCAGCTCCGGCCCGAAGAGGCTTCGACTACGAACCTGTGAGCCCGCGTCTAAGGCGGCGCACCCAAGTGGAAAAGGACCTCGATATCGTGACTTGTTCAGCAGAAAGGCACATACACACACGACGAACAGGTGGTGAGTGTCGATCTGCACTTCTTAGGTCTTTTACATGATCTGACGTCGTGTGGCCAGGAAATACCGAAAGATCTAAAACATAGCAGAGTTTGTAGACACAGGAAACCTGTACAAAAGGAAAGCGACTAAGATGGTCTTTCGAAATTGGCCTTAACAAATATTAGTTATTCTTAAGGAAATGACTTACATATCCCCAGAATCGGATGACGACAAATCATCATCAATCAACATCAATATAAAACTAAGATCATACAAATGGTAGTGTAAGCTGAAATTGAGAACATGTACGTCCTCAGTTTGCATGTCCAAATTCACACGAAGGTTTGCAAACATATCTTTACTTCCAACTTCCCAGCTTTCATTAATTGTTTGCTTCTGTTATAATATTTCCAACATTCTACGATAAATTAGTACAATTTATCTATTTGTAAAGTAACACCTCGATTTTGTTTACAATTGCTAGTGATCTTGAAACCAGTTTTTTTCACTCCGAAGGCTTAATATCAATCCACTGAAGTTGATTAATTTTCTATCCCATTTTAAATTGCATTCCAGTGGTGATTGCTTAAATATGGTTAATAGCGTGCCTCTTACATAATCATTATCTGTCAACAATTGAACCAAACAAGTCCTAAACGGGTCTGTACTCTGTATCAATAGCCAGACCCACGGTAAGTGGTCAAATGCTTATTCCAATTCAACAAATCTCCACTCCATCTGGTAGTGCAGTTATCTGTGCGTCAGCCATCGTCATCTGTTGTATATTGTATCTATACGTACTTACGTACATTTACCGAAACGAAACAGGCATTTATATTGCAAAACTAGTTTTTTAGTCTATAGTACAATTGCTGTTGTGGTCGCAATGTCATTGACTCCATGATTTTGCTGACCCCTTTCGTCATTTGATTGTTCTGTGAGGTACTTTGTTTTCCACATTTTGTATACTTTTCTTTCGTGTTCACAATTAAATGCATTGAACTACGGATACAATATAGTTCCTCTCTCCAACATACACTGAGAGAGTAAACATTACAATTAAAAATTCAACATTTTCATGCTGTTTTCCATTTGCGGCTATTGTTCTTACGTTTTTTTTGTTAGTAATCAAGTCGACTGTCCGCCAACAAATTGGTAAACATTTGTTTGCAGGTTTTGCTGTGATTCATTGTCAATCTGCAGCAGTTGACCTAAATTGCAGAAACAACTTAGCGATTACATTCTCCTGCCAACAATCTGATCTTTTAATCTTCGGCATTTTTCATTTCATATGCAAGTAATTTAGTGACTGAATTGTTAAATTATTGAATTGTTGGGTGAACACAGTTTTACATTTTTATGTTTACACGTATTTCAGGTGAGTGCAGCATCTCAAAATGGAAGTCACACGGTAAGATTTTCAATTCTTTGTTTTGTTTTTTTTTTTTTCTTCTTTTGCAAAGCCACAATTTAACGATCGTGGTATTGAATGAAGATATGTACATCCATAGGCAATATTTTGATGAACTCAGTGAATCTGGGCCACGAGTATATTCAATGCATGATAAATTGAGAATAACATGTAGTATTTCACTAGATTTTTCAATATTCAATATTGTTTTTGAAAGTGCTTACGTCTCATTTCAACTGAACAGTAGGTTAGGTTAGCTAGGAATGGCAGACTGCAGGAGGCAGTCACACATAGTCCAAAATAGGCCCATTGTGGTACCTCGCGGGTTGACTTCCAACATTGCAACCAGTTGGTGCTTACGACAAAGCGGTCGAGCTGGCTTATTCTGGCGCTATTTAGCTCGTTGAGATTATTGAAAGAGTAGGCCCCTAGGTTTGATCACCTACGACTTGCCAGAGAACTACACGAGCAGAGTAGGTGGTTTGTAGTTTCTATCTCCTCGTCATCGATGCAGCTTCTGCAGAAATTGTTGTATGGAACGCCCATCCTGCGGGCATGAAGGCCAATTGCGCAGTGTCCGCTTATGACTACTATGAGAGTCTTAAGCTAAGCCTAAGCAGACTATGTTATCGTTTGAGATTAGGTGATGGCCTTTTGTTTTAAGGCATGTGGTGCCACCCAGCACCCACAAGAGCTGTGTGTTGAAATCCTCAGCCATCTTGTAAAGTTAACGCCTGCAATTAAGGGATGCTTTTGAATGGACAAGGACTTAATTGCGGCCTGACTGTCCGAACAGGTGGTGACATCTCGTTTGGATATTACATTGTTCTTGAGCCAGTACATCGCCTCTTGTACTGCAATGGTTTCTGCTACAGTGATCATAGAGCTTCAAGAGACAGCAAACCGAACCATATCTGGCCAAATCTGTCCTGCCTTTCGTACATGTGAAGCGCTCTCTACGGATAACAAGAAAATGGACTGCGGATTTAGAGCGTTTTTAAAGTCTGCGAGTAGCGGTATATAGTACAAACAACATCAGTACAGAGCCTTCTCTCGGCAGATCAAGTTGACTCTTGATCATCGTCGTCTTGTTTTACGGCGCAGAGGCATGGACTGTATCCAAAGCGGATAAAGAGGTTCTTGGTATTTTCGAGAGAAAAGTTCTGCGCGCGATCTTTGGTCCTTTTTGCGTTGATGGCATTTGGAGAAGAAGGTTCAACCACTTTATGTGCTGTACAGCGGCATGAGTCTAGCCTGTCGTCTACGGATACAACGCCTAAGATGACAACAATTTCATGCAACTACTAATTTACATCGCTCTACCGTTACATTACCAACCTTAGTTTAATTAATGCCAAACACGAAAACTCGTATATGCATCTGAATCTAAAAAAAAGGCCTTGCATAGCATAAGACTATTAACGCCCGTAATGCATTTAAGCAGTGGCTAACGTTCAAAAATATCGATTAACATTTTCTGAACAAACAAAATGGCAACCGCAGAAACATTGCAGAGATTTGAGTTCATACTTTTGAGTTCACACTCGGTGCAAGAATTTCGCGACCTCAGCTAGTTGCTGCTGATGCCTTTTGTTATTGCTCAGTGCGCTGAAGTTGGTGCTCGTTTCTCCTTACCAACTACTTGCAAAGCAGTGTCACACGAGTGCATACACATACACTTAATATCATCATCCATTTGTGGTGTGCAGAGAGGTTGCCATTTTATATTTATTACAATAATCTCCTCCTTTTCTGGCTCTTCATCTGCATCGCAGAGAAGCGCGCTCAGAAGGACTCCCCCTTTCTCCTTCAGGAATGTGTAGTTGGGGTACCTCTTTGCAATCGCTAACAAGCCGAAAAAAAGAAGAAGAAGAAAGCGAAAATATGATATTTTTCTTACTTTTTCATGTGCATGGATGTACGTATGTATTCGGTTGCACATTAATAAAATGCAAAATGCAGTCCGCCCACCTGCCTCCATCCATCCATCCAGTCATCCATCGTACCATCGACCACCTCTTGCGTAGTGTATGCCTTGTACACCTATAACTGGGGTACAGGGGTGTTGTTGGGCTGCTGCTGGTGCTGCTGGTGCTGCTCGCCTGCCTGCTCCTTCTGCTGCTGCATACGAGCTAGCCCAGCTGGTGTGGTGTGTATGGATGAAACCTACTCCAGAGAACTGGAGAAAACGAAACGAAAAAACCTCGTGAATGATATACATATTTAGATGATGCAGCACCGATATGATTAGGTGGGCATTCGGTGGTGTGAAGAGGAAGGGTGCGCACCATAACATGGCGTGTTGGTTAAAGCAGGAGACTACGACGGCAACGGCGACGACAACGAAGTGGATAGGGGAGCGCACAGCACCCAAACGGAGGCGGATGAGAAGGTCGAACATTTTTCGCATTTCCTCTCTTTTGTATTTTGTATGCCAAGTGTGCTGAGAGTGTGTATGTGGGGATGTCGATGTGATTAGGATAGGACACCACATACAACACACACTATACGTCGTCGTCGTCGTCGAGTACACAGTTCAATCTCGAACTTTGGATTTGAACTTTAGATTCAAAGCGCACTCACACCCAATTCATCGCAGTGGGCAGCAGAAGTAGCAGTAGCGGTAGCAACAGTAACAGCGGCAGCAGCAGTAGCAGCAGCATAGTTCTCTCCGGTGTCGCGACGCGGCGTTTTGGTCAGCACCAGAATAAAACACGCCGTTCAGATATTATTTCCCTTTTTTTTATTTTTCACATTTATATTCAGAAAAAAAAAAAGGAAAAAAACTTCAAATGAAGAGAAGAAATTGAAATGAATTCCACGGCATGAAACAAAACAGCGAGAGACGTACAGTATATCTACTCGTGGTGTATGTGAGCACAAAAAGAAGTATCTGCAGGAGGAAAATGTATCTTTTTCTTGTTGTCGCACTGTTGCCTACCCCAAAAGTATATAATATACACTCGGCTACATACACACAATTTATTATTTAATTCTTTTTTTTTTCTCGTTGATTTTTTTCGTCCGTTCCTTCGGGTTTGTTTTTCTTTTTCGGCGGCGGTGGCGGCGGCAGCCAACAACGTTGAATGTGTTAGTGCTGCTTGGATAACTGTTTGATTCGGTTCGGCAGTCAGCGGGTTTTCGATGTGTTTTTCGCTTGATTTTTTTGTTGTTGTGTTATTTCAATCATCGATACACACCCCAACAACATACAACGACTCTAATTCGTGACTATTTAGCAGTAGTAGCAGCACTTGAACTAAAACAACAAAAAAAAAATACAACACAATTAATTTTTTTTTCAATATTTTCGTGCATAGTTTGCGAAGTGTTTGATTTGTTTCGTATTTGCTTCGTTCTCACCCAGAGCCGCAGCTACAACGACCACCATCACAATCATCATCACCACCGCCCCTCGCAACAATTAATAACTTTTTTGAATACACTTGAACGCCAAACTAAAAAAGGAGTGAAAAAACAAGCACGACGAGTAGGGCTTGTGTGCATGCAGTCCGTGTAATTGGATGGTATTGTTGAAGTGTATCTATTGGTTTGGGGTTATTGAGATGCAAAGTGAAGTGGTAGTGCAAAGTGCAAGTGCTTCGCGGTTTCACTTCGTCTTGGGCGGTGTGATTGGAGTGCTTGAATTGTGAAATTGTTTTTTTTTCTCTTGTCATCCTACTTCTAATCGCTTCCCCCTGCCGCCGTTTGTTATTATTCCTTTTTGACAAAATTGAGAAAGGAAAAAAAGAGAGAAAAAAGCCCTAATCTTGCTCTAGTGAACATATATTTCTTTCGCGAAACGGTTGCGTTTTGTTCGTTTTAACTAACTCTTTGAGAACGGAGAGAAATGTGCAGTGAATTGCAAAACTATTATGCAAATGGGTCACCAGACGAGCAATTCTACTACTACTATCAATATGTGAGTGAAACGTTTGTTCTATTTTGCTCTAGTTTTATTAATTTAGAATTTCACCTCTCCTTTAATATTTTTTTTAAATCACAAGAAAATTAAGAACAGATGTATTAGTCTGATTATTTGACAGTTAGCGTGAAAGAATGTGTGCGAAAGTGTATGTCTTCCAGTGGCATTCCAAGATGAGTTCGAAATAGACGTTACTAGTTTTTTTTTTTTGCGTTCATTTTCTTTGCGTTATGTGGAAAAACTTGTATTGAAAGTAAATTGATGCCACTATCCGCTTGTGTACTTTCTCCTAGTCTCTTTTTTTTGCGTCTTCATTTTTGCTAAAAAGTTGTAGTTGCGGTTGCAACATTTTCATCTGGTAATTGAAAGCAATTACACTGTGCACTTGACAAGAGATTAGTGGGAAATCTGGTGAAAACAAAGAGAGATACGAGTATTTCGCAAAAATCAAGTGCGAAATTGAAAGACAGTTTAAATGCTGTCTCGTAATGTTTGCCTCCAGGAAATATATTATGTACATTAGTAAATGCGAAAAGCTAAGAGCCAACCATTAATTAGTAAATCCGAACAAGTCACAGAAATTCAATGGCTGGCTATAAAAACACGATGTTATAATTTGAGTTCTCGTTTCATTTATTTTAATCAATTCAATTCCACGCGGATGAATCATTAACATACATATACATATGTATATATATTCATAAAAAAAACTAATAACACGAGAGAGAGCACAGAAAGAAAGAAAAAAAAAGGAAAAGAACAGCATTTACAACACATAACCACCATCGATTTTCATGTCTTCGACAACGGCAGTCGCTGTCGTCGTTGCCGTCGCTGCCACCACCTCCCACCCTCAACCTCTCTCCCCACACACACCGCACACCATCCATACACCCAACAAGAGTGCTGCTGCTGGCTGACATTATGTATCAGATTTCCGTTTAACTCTAAATTCACTTCTCGTTCTTTTCTTTATCAATCTCCGTCCTTACATTCTCTCTGCACAATAATTTTGTATATTAAATTCCACAATTCGCCCCAAGTGTGTACGTACAAGTCAAAGTTGTGGCGTGCCTGGGCAGCAGAACTCCACCACCTCTCACTCGCTCTCTCTCTCTCTTTCCCCCCATATCTTCTAAACACCAAGTTGGCAAGAACTATGACGGCGGTGATGGCAGCGCAGCAAGGGCGATTGATTATCATATCAACGGCAAAAGCGGCACAAGAACATAAAGCTCTCCTCCCAAAGTTGTTTTCCTTTTTTTTCAAATGTGTTCCACTTTTTTTTCCGCTGTTCAGTCCAAAAGTTTGCCTATTTGTTAGTACATACAACAGCGAATGTTCGGCTCCTTAGCACATCAAAAGATGAAAATCTCCGTCGGTTAAATTAGTCAGATCAAAGTCTTCCACCGTCGCGCACGACACGAATGTCGTGTGCAAAGTTCTTTGCAAACAAAATAATCACACCCTCCCCCAAAAACCGTCCGCATCAATATTGTATCCCAGGGTTATTCACAAATTGTTGAAAAAAAAAAGACAAAATAATGGTCACACTGACAGTGACACATGTCAAAACGCGATCGATGGGGACACGATGAAATCCGAAGTAAATCCAAGCAAACGCCCACAACCTGCGACATGCACACGTGCGCGCCCATCGCCAGCAAGTCACTGACTGATTGAACAAGATTCACATGAACGTGAACTCAACTCAGTCGCTCGACGAGCAGCCATGAGCCAACCGCCAACGTGGTTGTGTTGATGTTGCATCGTCATAGCCACACACCGTATTATTCATGCAAGCCCAACGTCGAACAGCTGTTTGCTTCGTCTCTCTCGCTTGCGCACACTCTCTCACTCTGCCTGTCTGGCTATTCTCCTTTTGTAGCTGTCAGATAACGTGCGTACGTAATCAGCACAGCTAACCACATGGTTCGTTCTATTTTCGCCAAATACCCCAGCCCCGTTGAGACGACAGAGAGATGGCGTTTGGCTTTTTTATTTTCGTTTTTGTTGTTGCTGTGCTATCTATGCATGTATGGTTGACGTCTACCGTGGCGAGTGGCAGCGTTGCTCCGCTCGGCTCAGTGAATGGGGCTCGGTGCTGCATGGCTGACTGGTTTGCCGGTTGATCATCGAGTCGCCCAGTGGTTTTCTCTCTTTCTTATTGTCTGTCAATGGGACCGGCTGTTTTGTTGTGTGTTTTCATGTTTCTGTGTGAGGTGGGACCGGGGTGTGCGCGGAAGCTTATCAAGATTCCAATTATTGGTTCTGTTTTGCTTGAGATTTTCTTGTGCTCTGTGCGGCGTGTCTGACGTCTGCGCCGAGTCTGGTTGCTCTGGTTATGGCTGTTGTGTCGGTGGTGGGACTGGTGCCTGCTCATGGCATCGTCGCCGTCATCACACACGTAACACCGACGGATGAGTAGTGTTGTGTGTCGGTTTGTCGGTCATGGAAATGGAATGCATGCATGGGAATTTAAAATGGATTATTGATTGTGTGTCAGGTTTAAGTTGTTTAGTACTTTGTAGAGTCGTTTACTACTTTTTCAGTGTTTCTGTTGGTTGGTACTTTTTTTCTTCGTGCAATTTTTTGTTTTGTTTATATTTTCTTGCGTGTGTAGAAAATGTTTCGTTATGGTATTTGGAATATTTTTAGATTATTTTTAAAATTGAACTATGATTCATAGAAAGATCGCTTAGATTAAAAATAAAGCGGCCTTAGTCATGTGCTGTTTTTAGGCGATTACTAAGGGTTGAATCATTTTTCAATAAACTTTGAAACGACTTGAAATTTATGTTCAGCCTTTGTTTATAGATTCAAGTATTTAATTATTTTTTGTTATTATGTAGCTTTTAAAGCAGGATATAAATCTACGGATATTTTATTAGAATGTCGCCTACTTTGGACTTGCGGCGCAAACTAGCGTTATTAGTATTTACTTCTAAAAATTTGAAATTTGGAAATTTGTTTCATGTCGCTTCACGGTTTCTTTTGTTGATGAACGTTCTA
Source organism: Eristalis pertinax (assembly GCA_907269125.1). Lineage (NCBI taxonomy): Eukaryota > Metazoa > Arthropoda > Insecta > Diptera > Syrphidae > Eristalis > Eristalis pertinax. The sequence continues at coordinate 31,405,353 of OU026149.1, forward strand.
TTGGTGACACAAAACTGAAACTTACTGGATCCTTACTGGACAGTGACACTCTCTATTCAAGCACATCCCTTAACTGTCTGTTGACGAAATATTCGTCTCATGTGGGTACATTGTGAGCATTGTGAGTTGTGATATACCGCCTCATTGCTACTCTCTCTCTCTTTTAAAAGCTTAAACCACTTGAATCGCTTCGTAGTAAGGACAAACTGGTTTCAGGACTGGAGTTATGCAACTCTGCTTTTTTCGTTAACGTGCAACTTTTGGCTCCATGTAGCAGGACCAGAAAATAAGGGCATGATTTTGGTCCTTCGTTTCTTGGTCGACAGACTAAATTTCGTAGTGGTCCAGCTCTTTTCGCCTCTTCTTCAATCGCCATAAACCCAACGGTTGGACTGAATAGAAATACCACACAGTTTGAATATTCTATAAATAGTGTTCCTTTGACAAAGGTTTCTCAAATAAAGGATCTAGGCGTTATATTAGATTCTAAGTTAACCTCAACTGGTCACATTGATTTTGTTACAACTAAGGCTAGTCGAATGTTTGGATTCATTGGGAGGAACTCAAAAGAGATAGTTGAAACTTGTGCCCTGAGAAAAGTATACTTCGGATTAGTCAGATCGTCCTTGGAATACTGCTGCATTATCTGGAATCCTTATTATAGTGATGCCATTCAAAAGGTCGCAAGAATTCGACGCGTATTTACAAGGTACATGTTCCTTAAACTTAATTGGAATATAGAAATGCCATCATACAGAACAAGATGTCTTTTACTCAATACGTACGTCGTCGATACGTCTTATCGATATTCATTCGTCACATCCTCAGTTTCCAAATCGGTTGTCATTTCCTTTTAAGTCCACTTAACCTTTGTGTCCCTCCTACGCATTCTTTACGCATACGAATTACGCTGAAAGTGAACCTATTTCTCGTTGTGTGCGCGAAACAAACTTACCCCATAACGATTTGGATTTTTTTTTTGAAGATGTTACAAGAGATATCTTTAAATGAAGAATTTGCCTATATCTTGCAAGAATCGATAGCTAGCTCAAGTTTAAATTGTAGTCTCAAAGAGAAATCTACTTTTGATGATAAATAAAAAGTAATCTACTAAAATCTACCACTAACAACTAATTTCCATGAATCTATAATCATATTAAAAACTCCGAAAATAATTATATCCTCACAAACAAAAATCAAACTCCTCAAGAATAATGTACCAACAAATAGTACTGACACACCGTACCAACAGCAACACTCACAAGCCCACCATCTGTGTGTTTACATTCTTTTAACACCGGAGTGAGTAATCGGGTGAGAGAAACAATACAATAAAAGCGTACTGAGTGCATAATAATGTTAATAAAACTGATTTGCAAAGTCAACACGCAGTAATCATGTTTAAATTTTCCCATGGTGTATATGTTCCTTTTTTCTTCCGTCATTCCATCGTCTTTATTGTTGCCGTTCATGCGCACAACAGAGATGGGTATTGCCCGACACTTCGTCCTCGCTCTTTTCTTCTCATTTCGCTTTTCAACCGCACACCAGCAGACATCACATTAAAGAGCCCACTGCCCAAGCACCGTCAGTTGAATAAGAAGAAGACCGACGAACGAGGGAAAAAAAAACGGGGAGAACATTTATCGCCTTTAAAATTTGTACTAGATTACTATCAGCCACCCGAAAGCACATACAGCTGGCCTGAGCTGTCGGCTCTCGTGCTAGTGATATGGCATGCGAACGAATGTGACAGTGTGTGTGTGTGTGGTAAGTGTGTTGGAGGAGAAGGACTGAGACTGGGTTACAGATATGCGAGTGAGTGAGTGAGTTGCATGAAGTCGTGTTGTGTTGTGTTGTGACTTGCGAGCGGTGTACGTATGTATCCGGCGGCTGCATTCATAAAATTCCAGAGATTCCACAGAACTGGTGCTGTGCTGTGTATGCGCTTGTGGGGAAGTTGAACTCCGTGTGCTGTCAGCCGGTCGGATTTCGGTAGCGTATCGTAGTCGTAGGTCGGTTGTAGAATGACAAGCGTATTGTTATTGGGCCTCAGACTGGGAGCTGGTTTTGTGGAGGGTTTTTTTTTTGTTTGTCTTTCATTGCTTGCTGTTTTTTTGTTCTTCTCTGCGTTTGTTGAGCTTGAATGGGAGAGCATAATGAAGTATCAGTATCAGAGACTAGAGAGTCATGTACAGAAAAAGAGAGCTATTGCAAGGGCGTTCGTGAGAGCGGTGGTGAATGACACTGTCGACTGTGTGGTGTATAATCATGCACTGGTGGTGAGGTGATTATAGTAATGATTATAAAACGACACAGCGGCAGCCCACAAGCACACACCGGAACACAGCGTGCGCGGAACGGATAAATGGCATTGCCCACTTTGTTGGACTGGGTACTGGGTAGTCGGTAGTTATTGCCAGGTTTGTGTGTGCGCCTACATTTTTCGTCCTCTCGCTCTCTGCCTTCTTTTTTGGCGTTTTGTGTGCCTTTGCAAACTTTGAGCACTGGATGGAGAGAAAAGAAAAAGAAAAAAACGAAGCCAAGCAAAGGCAAATGCCTCTGAAATTCGGTATGTTTGGAGACGCTGAAGCCTGAAACGTGTGCTCAATGCGGGAGGTAGAGACATCCGAAGCGATAAACTCTCGAGGGGGACACTGATGGGGTTATGTCGAAGCTTATGTTTCGCCCGAACCTCTTTGGTAGAAGATTGATGGTTTTTAAATGGTTCGGCATAATGCTGGTTGGCGTTGGTTCAGCGTTGAGTCAGAGAAATGGCCGCGCTGTGTGCTTATATACAGACGAGGAGCGTAGGTACATACATATCTGATCCGCGTTTCGTAACATCGAGCTGTTGACTTTGGCTAAGCAGTACGAGTTCTCGCCCCGTGTATCATGACACTTGTTTTTGTCTCAACTTGGCCGCCGCTGTTCGCCGAGATTGTTCTTGTCTTCTGTGGATAACATTATGACGTTGAGGATGGTGTATAGCTTGTATTTTGCTGCTGGAGTAGCGAATGGGAGAAGTGTTCTCCAGTGGACTGTTGGTCGTTCCAAGGGGGATAGCGAAGGGGTGGATGGATTTTTATTCGCGTTGGAAAGTCTTTTGTTCTTCTATTGGAGGCTTAAGCACTGCTGGTGCTCTGGCTATGAGTGCTCATTGTTGTTTGACTGGATGCATGTTGAGTGTAGAGTTGCTCCTTGTGTAGATACGAAGACTCTTTCTTTCCCTTTCTGGTGCTTGGGCATTTCTTAATAAGTGTGAATAGTGGCTGTAGTAGATGCAAACAGTTTGTATATACAAATGTGTGTCTGTCCATATGTAGGGGGTATCCGTATCATATCGTATTTAATTCCATTTCCTTATGTTTAGTTTTATATCGGGTTTTATCTGTCCGTTCGCGAAGTGTCATGGTGTTTGGAGATTGTTAAGTAAAAAAGCTCTACCCATGATATCAGCGACTGTAGGCAGAAAATATGCCATATATACAATGTAGTTCAATACATTAGTGTGCTATGTATCTTAGTATTTACTCTGTTAGCGAAAAAACGTTCCCACTCAAGGCAATGCGAAAAACTTGCGCGTGTCAGTTTGGCTTCATTAAGTTGATTATTTTGTTGTTTTCATGCAAATGTTGTCTTAATCAATTATAACTACGAACTATGTATATATAGAGAGGGGTGTTTTGATTTTTATGAAATCAATATCCACCAGAAAGTAGCGGTTGTATGTAGATCTGAATGGTTACTGAAAGGGTACATAGGTGATGTCTAGAGTTTTATTTAATGGGCAGTGGAGGTTTTCTTCAATTTCTTTCCTAATAATAGCGAACTAGGTACATATTAACATACAGTACGCACTCGATTTATATATATAACACTAAAGTGAAACTTTGAGGCTTCTGCAAATTGTAAGGACTCGACAGAAATTGAGAGCACAAATGAAAGTGAAGGTGAGAGGCTTCTTCAGAGTTCGATTCTTCAATTCGTTGAAATGGTGTATGAAGCAAGGCGTGATTGGCATTCCATGATTCCGAATGATCCATCATTCCCGTCTTATTTCTTCTGAGTCTACGGTATTTAGAAATGTACTCAGTATAATGGATGCCAGCGAAATCATCAGCACACGTAGACCATGTTTGTCCATTGTGATAACCATAGTCAGACTACTAACACTGATCGACAACTCAAGTGATAATAATAATAAATGGTCGCCACGGATGCTTTATCCGTGTTAACGTTGCTTTTACTGGGATTCGAACCGGGGATCCCTCTAACCAAGAGCAGATACTCAGCCAACTGCGCCATCCAGCTGTTTTATTCAGTCATTGCTATTGCAGCTGCTTGGAGTGCTAAGTGCCATTCACATAAGCCACGAACTGCGAAGGCGAACTTTCAGAAACAATAATTTTCTAGCAAATATGTGTAAACAAAAAGTTATACTTCTTGGCATGCAAAAAGATGCGAATAGAACTATCGAATTTTTTTTATCGACAAAAGTCTCAACATTTTGTTTATGTAATGGCTCCTTTCGGTCTATTACATTTAAGTATCCTAATTAACGGTTTCTCAGCGAATCAATCATTAATTAACGACTATAAATCAATCATTCTATTCGCGAACTTTCAATCTGAGAAAGCAATACACAAACAGGCCAACGCGATCCACAAATTCACGACAAAAAAATTGGCAATGATGTGTCAGTTTTCTTAAATTCTTCCCTGCGAACTTCGCAAACTCTGAAGGTTTTCATTCACATGACATTATCTCTGTTCCCCGATGCTCCGGGCTGAATTTGCGATATTTTGTTGCGAATTTGTGGAATGCGTCTGCCACTTTGTAGATCCCGCTTTCAGTTTGACAAGTCAAAGTTGAAATTGAACACCTTCGTATAGTCGTTGTGTAATTTACAAATGGTGAGTGACAGACATACTGTTGCAAGACTGCCCAAATCATCCTCTTCACTGTTGCCTGGAATATGTCAGTACGGCTGGGCTGGCGCCCAACACAGGATAATATTAAACTTTCTTCTTCCAGAGACGGACGAGATCTTGCCACAAATTTACAGTTGAGAGAGACTGATTTCAATGCTTTCTTGGTCGTAAGACTCTGCGAAAATGTGAGAAAAAAGCTCCACGTCAACCATAACAAAGCCTCACGATCTGTCATAATCTGAATCCTGAAAGCCTGAAAAGTGCCTACGGCGATCAGGGAATCATTTAGAAAGTCGAATGTTGACCTGTTTACCATATTTCACGAAGACAGCGTTGATTGCGTAAGATTTTCGTGGGCGTGTGGTTCACTGCGAGGAGTGAAGAGGAAAGCGGTGCTAAGTGCTATAGTTTTCACGAAAGATCCACGGGAATACATGTCGAAAATCAAATTTTAACCAAATACACATACTAATAGAAACTGGGGTGGTTGCAATTACCGAGTATCTGTCCATATGATAAGTTGCGATTACTGCGTCAATAATGATAAAAAATTCAATTTAAAATTGCGTTAATCGAGAACATACTGTATCAAGAGACAGTGTCCACACATAAATGTTATCGAATAAATAAAATGAATAATTAATTGATGCATACTTTCAAATGAATTAACTATGACAACAAGCAAACATTAGCCATCGATTAATTAATTTACAGTAAAATGAATCAACTATCGCATTAAGTACAATTCGTGGCGCCGTACAAAAAAAGCGCAAAAAAAAATCGAAGAAAAAAAAATGTTGTCCTAAAATTAAAATTCATTTAACCTTAAATTTAACTGTAATAAATTTTGCTCAATTAAATCTTTTCCCACACACAAAAAGCCCCCCCGTCGAACGACTTCATGGATATGCAAACATACCAATACTCTTGACGTTTGAACAAAAACAAGCGACAGCAAAAAATAACACAACCAGCTCGCATACATCCCAGCTAACCACCACACAACACTGAATAACCACTTTCTCTCTCTGTCGCACTTGCAGCGCAGCGTAAATCGGAGCCGACTTCATCTCACTTGCCGCTGCCTGCCACTGCTGCTGCTGCTTACAAAAGCGCTTTTTTCGCAAGTTCATTGAACTTGCTTGTGTTACATAGATTTGACCTGACCTAAAATACAGCACGCTTATGTATGTATGTGGAACAGAAATTCAACAGTGTGAAAAGCTGAGCATCCGCCATGGCACACTCAGTGGTAGCACTGGTCTGGTAGACGGTTGTCGTCGTCGGTGTCGACGTCGAGTTGTGGGGGGCCTTACAAGAGAGATAGAGAAAGAGAGCGACCGAGCGATTCTGTGCAAATACGTCACAAAGTGCATTTTAAAGAGGTCTCGCTCTCGCTTTTTCGCTGCGATGTGTGGCGTTGTCGTGCCGGCCGAGTGCAGCGGCAAGGCAACCGGAGGTCCGTATGTACGTTTTGTGTGTGAGTGGCGAGTGCCATCCTGGGCTGGTTCTCTTTTGTGTTGCGGTTTCTCTTCTTATTTTCTCTCAGTTTTGATGTATGTTGGGTAGGTCGTCGTTGTTGCTCCCGTCACCGCCACCGCCGGTGCTCCGCTTGCTCCGCTGACGTCTTCGCTATCATCGCCGTCTCGCTGTTGAAGTGTTTAAATTTTTGACAGTAATGATTGGGGATAATGCGCATGGAAGGAAATGGCGCAAAGCCATATTAAATTCATGAAAAAAGGACGCAAAAAGCATGACTGATACATCGCACACGTACACTGTACAGGGGAAGGAATGGAAGAGAATGAGAGTTGCATGCAATTAAGAGAAAGGAGAGAACTTTACAAATTATTTTGACTTAAATTGGAGCTTGGTCGTCTCCGTCTGCCATGTCATCCCTGGTTGGTTGGCGGTGAGTGGTGAATGGTGATAAAGTGGTAGAAGTTTGACATAAGAAGATTGCCTAAAGAGAGAATAGCGATAATTTGTTGTGTTTCCCCGGGGCGAGGGTAGGTGGTCATTGTGTATGTGTGGTGTTGTGTTCTGTTGTATATCCAAAGGGCGGGGAGATATAAAATAATGATAGGAGGATAAAGTGCGTGAGAAAATTGGAATTACCTGATCAGAGGAGGCTCACGCTCGCTGAAGTTATGTCACTGAAGTTGGGCGAGGATGTTGAATGTTGATGCTGGAAGTTGAAAGGGGAGAGATTGTGAACAAAAGAAAAATAAAAGCTTCACATGATGGGGGTTCTTGGAAAGATGCACAACGAGAATAAAATGAAAAGCCCGTTACAACGCCTCCGACAAATGTGAGCCGCTCCTTCCCAGTGCATAGCGTTGGAGACTGACATTGTCCGACGTTGTCTGTACCAGACGACTATTAACTATCTCCTCTGATGGCTGTGGCTTTAAGCTGCTCTGCGAAGTAGTCATATTGGAGTGAAGGCGAGGCGATGCGATGCTTTTGCTGCTGGTGGAGTTCTGTTTCTTGGTGTTGTCTTATAACCGTTTTTTTTTTCTGGTTTTACTTTGCAGATTTTAAACGCAGACAGTGTGTGTATCGTGGTATCAGAGGTTTTAGGTTTTCTTTTCTTCTTCTGCTGATGAAGGAGGAAAGACAAAATCAAAACAGAAAACAGGATTTTGTGTCGTAAATCAGAGCTTGACTCTGGCAGGTATGGACTTAGTTAGAATTACTGCCAGAACGGGATTGTAGAGGTTTCTTATTTTTTGTTTGTCCATAAAATACGTTTTGTCAGTCAGGTAGTTTCGATTTTCGGGCTAAAAATTTATAAAAAATCTTGTTTTTTTTTCCACATTTAAATCCGGTTTTTATTTGTAAAATGTATCAGGTAACTACATTGGATGAGCAGCTCTACTTGGCGTGGTTGTTTCTTAGTTATGTAGGAGTCAAGGGGGAGTCAATTTGTGTAGACTGAACTCGGGATGTGGAACTCAGAACATAAAGCTATGAGGTAAAGAATATCATTTAACTGATAATCAGACCAACACGATATGCTTATGAATTAAGGCAGGCGGCACTTAATTGTTAAATCAGGCTATGCCTTTGCCATCATAGTTGTCTGGACGAGACCTTTCCAAATTTTTTAGAAGTCTGCGAATTTCACAAGACTGAGCCATGCTTGGGGAATACGATTGCTCTGAGCGCAGCACAATTAGCGTAATTTGTTTAGGATGGTTTTTAGGTTTAGTTTTTTTTTTAACTTGGCAGCACTGCTCGTCGTGACAGCTAAGTAGACAATTTTGAAGCGAGTAGGATTTAGCGTTCGACAAGGTCGTGGCAACGCTTGTGAGAGACTTCGATTCCAAGCTTGGGGGACAATGCAGCAGAGAATTATAGCAGCATACTAGACGAAGCACACAAATTGATAAATACCTTTACCAGAAGCAACTTAGCAGAGATGGCGCTAGGTGGAGAAACTTTTTGGTTTAGCCCCAGATCTCTGGTTCAGCCCGAACTGTAACGCCACACAAAACAGAAGTTTACGGCACTTACCTTGCTATGATCATGTAATAACGAAACGCAATCTCAAATAAATGGTGTCAATAAATGAAAATAGTAGGACCTTATGGATGGTACAGAAAATAATTATGGCCGGTGGAGTCATCGGCCCAAATCCAATCTACTTGTTTTTTGATCGCTGTACCGAATAAACATCTAGGTACAGAGTTAGGCTGATTCGATATTAGTTAAAAAAAAAATGGCCTGGTTATTACAACAACCTCGGTCATTGCAACTACAATCAACTCGCATGTAAGCGAACACTGACGGTACCAAGAAATTTGTCCGGTTATGAGAGGTGTCCGCTTATGAGGGGTGTCCGTTGTAAGAGAGTATATCGAGTATTTACGTTCGTTAAGTCTTCCAGATTGTTATAGGAATAACTACCTAGTAACATTCCTCTTGTCTCTGCAAGGGTGGGACAGGTCCCGAGGTGGTTGGAATGTTTCTAAATGATCACTGATTTCTTTGGCACTCGATTGGTGGGCCTCACTGTGGAAGTTGTTCTAGTCTCAACAAGATCATGGTACATATATACATGCCATCGAATATAAGATGCATTGAATTCAGTGCGTCCTTAGTCCTGAATACGTCTCGATCGTCTGATAATATCACATCTTTCGACAACGTTTTACGGCAACCTAACTTTAAATTAGAGGTTTTTCACCATTGCCCGTAGAGGGCCAGGGCCTAGCTTCTCAGCAACCACTCGTGTTGTGCGTGCTATTGTTCTATCACATGTGGAAAGGACTTACAGTTTTATGCCGACTCCGAGCCATGTTTAAGAAGCTTTTTTCTAGACAGTTATACTCTTTGAGCATTGTCAGTGACTCGAAAAAGGTGAGGCCGTGAAAATTACTTCTTGTCGTATCAGGAATCGAACCTAGACAGGTAGGTCCAAGTGCGTAGGAGTCGACGCACATACCCACAACGCCACGAGCCACCAATATTATTTCTGACAATTTTCAATGAATATTTGCTTTTTCATGCTGCTTCGCCAATGTTTCATGTTGTCTTGAAGTTTTGACGGTAAACTTTGCGAAAACTAGATTGCAATTTCAAAGCGAATATCCACCTCTTAGCGAACATTTCAGTGACAAGGAATGCATACAGATAATAAAACCCCCTCTCCCGCCCCACCTTCAGTCACACAGTATACTTCAATTAGTGAAAATCAGACTCGTATGTGTTAGCTCATACCTGACACGCATATTAAAGCGATGCATACCTACTATAAAAGCAAACACAATTATGTAAAACGTCTTCTCATATGGAAATGGATGCGAGATACATTTTAGTACATACTAAGGTCTTCCATTTTGTTTTCTACTGCAGTACTACATATTGACAAAGTTTCACCAAAGCGAACGGCAGCAAATAGCCAACACCACACCAAAAGCGGACAAATTTTCGCTTCAGTTTTCCATTCATACGTACATATGTATATACCGTTGGGTACAAATCTGTTCGCTAAAAGATATGCATTGCACCCATACCACCGTGCAGTGATACGAAAATAATGGAAATAATAATAATAATAATGAATGAAAAAAAAAAAAGTTGAAAAAGGAATAATAATGTACACAATGCGCACTCATCACGTAACGAACAAGCGCTTCTATAACTAGAACAAGATGTGCATTTCAAATAAGCGTGGAAGACGCTGAGGACGCAGAGGGCGATGGTGGCAGGGGACAACTGGATGAGGAAAGAAAAAAAGGAACTAGTGAGAGTATCGAAACTATCAGCGGAGGGGCGGAGGCGGCAGCGAAAAAAGGTACTTCTCGCAGAGAAACGAGCGAGTATGATGCAAGTTATTAGAAGCAATACATATGTACTCGAATGAAAACATGTATAGATAAATTCTTATTCATAGAAACGGCACTGTATACGATGCAGTGCAATCTATATGCACGGCCAATAGGTACGTTTGAGCCATACGAGATAAGCAACAATAGTGCGCGCACCACGAAAATGCATAGATAGATAGACAAAACTCCTCTACACTGAAACTATGGCGGCCACGATATGAAATTGCACGCGCAGAATACACAAAAACGCAAAAAGAAAGAAGAAAAAAAAAAAAGAAGCAGCACAAAAAGACAGGAGACAGCACTAAAAAATTCAAAAGAAGATAGACCAATGGGAGAAAAAAAAGAAACAAAATAAAACACAAACAGAATGAAAACTCACAAGTAACCTTTTTTGTTGCCGCTGCTGACATGGATGCAAATCGATTTTGCGTCAAAAGAAATCTAAGATGGCGCTTCAGTTCGATTCCGATTCCTATGATGATGAGAAATATTCACCAAGGGAAATTATATGTACTATTACGAAATGAGTTCAAAAATAGCTCGGTCGGCGCGCATTAATTCAAGTGGCGCCTCCGCTGCCGCCGCTCAAATTAAAGAATTTGTAATTTTGAAATTTCCTTTGATACGGATACGCATGGTGGCGATGAACTATTTTGCGTGTGGCTGAAGTGATTTGAGATCTGTTTCTACATATGATTAACATCCCAAATTCATGTATGTACATACATTTCCTTTAGTTTACACGTAGACGATCACCTTGATGTGGCGAGACTTGTGTGCCTTTGAGATCTATTTGTTTACCTCGGTAAATGAATATTGCCTTGGGCTTGCCGCACTTTAGTGCCGGTCAACCGGACGAACTAGGCGTGTTTGACATTCAATGGGGCTAAGTCTTGAGTGTGACTGAAGGCATGCATTGGTTGTATTGAATTTGAGCTCGGTAAACATCTTTGCATTATTGCGATTGGACACACACTACTCTTTGAAAATTCTACAAAAAATACTTTGCTTGTCATTTTAATTAAAGCACAAGGTTGTATGGCAGAGAATTTGAGCATTCCAACGCCGAAAGAACGCACTTGACAAAAGGAGGTCATAGTTAAGATTGAGTGGATGTTGTTGACAACTTTCAATCGATCTCTATGCGAGCCACTAGAGCAATATTGTTGATCACCATCTGTACCAAGATATTTCGTTGGCAGATGATGTAAAAAGTTTGGTTTTCAAAATGAGATCATCGACATTGCATATGATTACGATCCGAGAACACCCCCTGCTCCTATTCTGTTTATCATTGTGAAATCTTAACTTGCGCGATTTTAAATTGCTATGATATATATTTGACGAGGTAATACCTACTTTATTGCCACGGTAAATGGAATATAACATCATTCAAATGTCCGCCACGGGATATTTCGAGACATATCGGGCAATAAATTCAGCATAACTTGGCGAGTATTCGACAAGGGCAAACATATCCGTATGCATAAGCACAAAATAAATCCAACGGCGACATACCACACGATCTTGGTGAGCAATTCACATCACTAAAACACAAAATAACCCACTCAGGACTTTCTTTTCGTAGTAAAATCAACGCGGTTCGTGTTGTGTGATATGTAACACCTTCTTGTTAAAACCACATGCCTTCCACACCAATCTCATCGATTTGAAGCCAAAAACCAAAATTTAGTTGATTTGGTTAAGTTAATTATATCGCTATAACGATGGAATTGACGGTCTTCCTTATTTTCGAAGAAGCATTTCTTTGTTGTTTCATAAGGCGAGCATATGCGGAATGCTAGGAAACTGAGCCTCATCACTGAAGAAAATATTGTGTAAACACGCTTATGTTCAACATCCAACTACACATTCCGCGGCTTAAATTCTTGAGTGAGCTCAACTTTGTAAGAGTATAGATGTAAATCGAAGTGCCATAAGACCGGCCCAAAATGCGGTAGACTTGCCTTTAGAACCATCGAAGAACAATATCAATTCTTTAATGTGCATTCCGGGAATCTCGTCGGCGATTCAAGGTAGGGTCTACTCAGGGTCTGTCGCCTTACTCTGGTAAGCGCTGGGCAAAAGCACAAGAAGTCAAGGATTCATGTTCTGTCGTGTGTTATGAGGAATTCCTAGTCTAATTGCAGGATCATCTATTGACCAGTACGTACTTATCGCTACAATTTCTGAAATATTTATCTCTCTTTAGAAGATCGTTACTTCGTCATATTTTGTACTCTGGCCATGTCTTCCTAGATATTTCACAGTTAGTTACCAGAGAGTGGTCCTCTTTCAACTTCCTCTGTTTTCATGTCGTTAAATAATATTTCAGCGAAACTACTAGAGCGCTTTGCCATGCCCGAAGTGTTCATCTGATTCACAATTTCTTGGAAAGACTTTGTGGTACAGCTTAATGTTGAGCTTGGCAAACGATAAAGGATAGTATCAGCCAATCTGGTTGTTAAATCTTTGACGTTATGCAAGAATCAAATCGGGTGGATTGTGACTACAAACTTTTTAACTGCTACTTTCCATCCAGGCTAACAAACAAAACTATTAACACTGCGACCATCAAGGTTTGTACTGATGGATTGAATATGATTGACAAGCAAGGCGATAATCCCCACTGTCTGTGTTGGGGAGGGGAGTATTCAAAGTGTCAAAGTGGCATTGAATTAGAAGAAAAAGGCTGGTAGGCTTGTAAGTCCTATTTACCTATTTAATGTCTGAGAAATTTCACATTCTATGGTAACGCTGTTATAAAGGGTATTTCATTAAGCGCTCCCTATCTTAAAATTTAAATAAATCAAAGTGTGTATTGGAATTTTTTATTCGTTTGAAAGGCCTATCGATGCCGTTATGTATGGAATATAACAACATTCAAATGTCCAATGCGGTTTCTCTGGGTGATGGGCGCGTCCTATATGTCAACATTTTCCTGACTCTTGCGCATAAATCCGGCTGCATTTGACCGATGGCATGTGTTATCTTGCCTTTGAGGGCCGCTGTGGTTTGTGGCTTATTCGCATAGATCTGCCACTTAAGAAAAGCTCACAAGAAAAAGTCGAACGGGGTCAAATCGCACCCTATTGGAACTTACTTTATATGAAATGTAACATCCATTCATTCTTCCTATTGATCACATTTTTCTAACACAGTCGTCTTTTGTAATACTTCGTTGCCATTTTATGGACATATTACCTTTTGAAATTGTGATGTAGGAAGGGCCTAAGAAACAAGTCACAACAATAAATAAAATAAAGAGGAAGAATTAAAGTATGTGGTAGATTTTGGATTTGGTAGGAGATGTGGTGGACTTGAAAATTTCCCGAAATAGAATTAGATCTACTACAATCGTGATAAAGACTCAACTCTCTGCTCCTTGACGCAGTTTATGTCAGTTGAGAAACAGAAAACTGTGATGATAATACTCCATTAATAACCTGCAAGGCGCATCATTACTATGCCTTACCAGGTTTATTCGAACTTTTGAATGTTTGTAGAGCCGATTATGGCAGTTTTCAATGAGAAAATTGTGAATTTGTGTGACAGACATGTTACATTGACTCATATTGTTCCTCTATTATATATGAAAAAAATTTGAAGCAGTTCTCCCGCGTATTATTGCACATTGACTTTTGACAGATCGTTTGTGATACGCCGGCACATTTAGGATACTTGCAGCGAATCCTCTTCTCAGCTCATATAGGCGAATTGTCAACATTGTCCTGTCTCCCAGCTGGCGGAGGAACAAGTTGGTCTGGATATTTTCCGTTTTTGGCTTCAATTTCAGGTTCAATGGCTTGCTGTTTTGAATTTGCTTTGATCTCAATCTTGTACAACACCGTAGCACAAAATGAAGAAAATAAAAATACATAATGGCTAGTGGCTTTCTGGCCAACAAGCACCTTTCAAGTTGACATCCAGAGGGAGCTCTTTCAAGGATGTTCAAGATAAGTTCTGGTCTAAAAAAGTGGCAGGAAGTGGCCTTCGTAGAACTTTTTATTCAACTAACTGCAAACAGAGTGTAAAAATTGTACTAAAATGCATAGAGCGGTATGGTGAAATGAAATAAAACACCAGTTTGGAATTTTGTAAGAAATTAAATGGTTTGTTACAGCTATAGCGGTGCTATAAAGGGTTAAACGAAGTCATCTAAACTTCAAGCAGTTATGTGGGTTATATAAAATAACCTTGAATCCATTAATACATCGCAAGCATCGCTTGTCCTGAAATTAACCTCCGTACTGTAGAATGCGTATTCTACTACATTATTGCACAAATTGGCCTTCTGGGGTGTGGCATCCACAAGCTGATTTTGTCAGAACATCTTTATTTCTTAAGTGTGTACCTACTTCCTCACCTCTTGTAGTTAGTAGCTCCTTGTCGCAACAACTTTTGTCGAACAAAGTTAAATGAGTCTGCGGTTTTGATTCAAAATTGACTGACTCAACTTCTTCTCAATTTTGGAAACTATGAACCCCTATTGTTGTCTGCCAGAACTCTACTCATCGTCGTTGCCATACAGCCGAGACTATTCTGTAACTAAATACATTCATTGACGGGAGTGTTTACAATGTTTTCTCTTTGTGCTTACGCAAAAGGAACTCCGGGGTAATATCAGTCAAAGAAAGTCTGAAAGTAACATTCAAAGTCGAGTGCGTTGGATTAGAATTGCAAAAAAAAAACCCAGCATCGATAGTTGTTCAAAAGAGACGCATAATATAATTTATTTTCATTGCATTACGCAACTGAAGCGAACCGTTCAATTTCAGAAAGTTCACCGAATCCTATCGTGTGATTCTTTGAATTTGAAATACATTATGTATGCACATACATACATATGGTCGTATTTACTCGTTCACATAGAGAGACGAGAGCACTAAGAGCACAACAAAAACGTTACGCCATTATGAAAGATAAGCAAAAGCAAAGTGAAAACTATAAACGGCCTGAACAACTGAAAGAAATTCCATGTAAATCAATTCACAAAATGTCTGCTGTGCGTTGTTGTCGATTTTCATTATTTTCAATTCGAATCTGTTGTTTCCTGCCGCACAGCACACCGCCCTCAGATACCCGATTCTCACCACCCGTCTTCAATCTTCGGCCCAGAGGCAATGCCACATATATATAATAGGTACCCAACTATAGCTAGACATTGAGACATGCAGGGTGAGAGGCCTCTCTGGCATGGTTCTACTAATATAGTTGGACTGCCATGCCACACCGTATCGCATGTGCCTGCCGAGTGTACAATGACTATATTAAGTGAGGCATTTGGTTGGTTTTACAGCAAAAAAAAAAAATAAAATAAAAGTAAAATAAATAATACACCTATGTATAGAGTTTGTATATAATAAACGACAAAATAAAATTTACACAATGATAATTGGTGGTCGAAGCGACTACCAGACAGACCGACCAGAGGAACAGCAGACAGATCGCCAGAGATACAACGATTTGAATTACATTGCGATTTGAAGCTGTGTATGTAGCTTAAAAGTGATTGCTTTCGTTGTCTTTGGTTTCTGTTTTTTTTTTATTCGCATTTTTGCACTGCCTCCGTCCGCTGTTCCTGTACCTCTCGCCCATGGGTCTTGTGTTGCTTTTGTCTCTTGGCGAGTTATTTTTATTTATAACAAGCAGCTAATTCAAACCGCAACAAAAACAAAACAAAAAAAAAAAAAAAAACATACGTATTAATTGCCTACGTGAATAATCTCTGCTTGTTTCCACATTTTATACATTCTCGAGACTAAACTGTGTTCGAGTGTGCTTCGCTTCGCTCGTATATATGTAGATTTGTGAACACACATCCATATGTACACATGCTTATGCATATTGGGTATAATGTAATTGGGTCTGGTTATGTGCTACTAGATACTCGTATCTATGACAGGCATGATTTAATTTGCCTCAAGAATTCGTATGAGCTGACTGAAAATAATTTTTCAATCGATATTCTCGCGCTGCCGTTGTTCTCTCGGTGATTTTGTTATTCAGTTCTTTATCAGGTTTTATTTTTAGATCTTAATTAGTACACAGTTCATTCTGTGCAAATATTTACTCTGTACTGTTGTTGTTGGTTTGTGTTACTTTGTCGCCTTCGTTCAGAAAATCTAAAGTTCGCCTCTTCACACAGAGGAATCTCACTACGTATTCAACGTTTTTCTTCGTCTGCCTTTGCTTGAATTTATTTCAAATTTTCCTTTTGTTTACCTACGAATTTTTGACGCATTTTATTTTTATATCACATGATAGATTATGTAATTCTAGCTTCGCGAGCAGTCATCTACGAGTATGTGCTTGCTACAACTGCAAGATTCCACGTAGGTAGGTTGATTTTCATTTTAGGTTTCACTTTGAGAGAGTTTCTATTTCGGGACAGTTCAGAAGAACAAAAACACACAAACACTTCAAGACCTTGATGGCAAACACCTGGTATATCATCCTATTTATGTCTGCAAAGTTACTGCGAATCGAGGTCATTTAGCTAACTGATTTGGGGACACTTCTCCAAGTCCGTCTTGTTGTCAGTAGTCTATGTTTGACAAATCAATTGAATCTCTGTTATCCTCTAGTACTTGTGCTGTAGAAACTAGTCCCAAGTTCACCTCGAACTCTAGCGTAACCTATTTTAAAGTGTGTGCTTTCGAAATTCGTTCTTGAAGGAATTTTACAATGTGATGATTTAGCTTTTTTGAAAGACACTAACTTGATGAGGTGTACTACATTGGCTCGGCCATGTCGAGCGCATGGACAAAAAAGCTTGTAACAGGAAACCAAACCCCAGGTACTTGGTTCGAGATCAGAACGAAGTCATCGGGAGTGCAAGAGGATTTGCTCCCGATAATTGGAATCTGTGAGTCTGAACTTAGGAGTGGCATCAAGTTTGCCACACTACACTGTCATCTGGACAAATTGAGCTAGCTTGCCATGTTAGACAGTGACGCTACATTCCATTGTATAAGGTCCTTGTGAGTTTACATCGAAAGCCATAGTTAAAGTGCCCGCTGAGGGCCAGTAGGTTAGAAATAGTTACGTTCGTCCAAGTAGCTTAAGGATTTTTGTCTAGTATGTACATAATTTTGATGACTAATTTCACTTTTGTAAGTGAATGCCAGCACGATCATTATATGTACGCCTGGATAGCCAATGAGAAGGTTGGTGTCAACTGCGAAATGCTTACAACCCTTGCCGCAGACCACTTTTCAAAAATTCGGCGATTTAAAATGCAGACTTGCGTTCAAATATGCAGACACATGACGTTTCTCCGTTTTTTTTAGCTGGAACTAACTAACTTTTAACGTTGAGCACAGCCTACTGTTTAAATATTCAACTGCAGTTCTGTTCGTAACGGCTACCAAAGTCAAAATTTGCAGAGGGACGTGGCTGCATCAAGTCTTGAAAGCTAATTAATGACAGCCGTAGCGTTGTGTGTCTAGGAAAAGGCTCTACAACCATAGCCGTTCGAAATCGGCATAAAACTGTAGGACTCTTTTACTCGTGAGAGAACAATAGCACCGCACAACACGAATAGTTGCTGTAGAAGCTAGGCCATGGCCCTCTACGGACAGAGAAACCCTGATCGTGATGTCGCCGAAAGAAAATATCTACTGCGGATAGTTGTTCCTGTTTTGCGAGGAAGCTGAATCGAGATGAAGACACAACCATGAAATGTATGAGCTGTACAAGATGTGGATGCACTCCGAAAGGCAAGGATCCAACAACTATACTGGCTGGGTCGTATCGAGCGAATAATCTCCAATGCTCGACTTAAGAAGCGCCAAGAATGTGAGTACCTTGAGATTCTCTATCGTTAACAAGCCAGAGAGTTATGTATCCAAGACTTTGAAGGCCTATGTTGGTTAAAGAGTACTCTCTCAAATGGACAGCACTAATTTTGTATTTCATTGTGGCGTTGATTTTCATGACTGAACTAGAGAAAGTCATTAACTAAATCAAAGTCATAGCTAACCACTATCATGTCTCCTGTTGGCTGAGTGGTTAGGAAAGACATAAATCTCTCATTGTGATAGGATACCATGTATTCCTCTCGTGCTGTAACTTTGTGGTAACTCGGTGTGTTTTCGGACTTAGGCTCTAGAGCAGAGATAATATAGAGCTTTATTGCAAATTTCATGAGGCCTATGAACGAAATATCTTCATGCTGGCTGGATCGATGTCAGATGGTGCGGAGCGTGTTCTCCTGTTCCTCATTATTACAATTCTTCCATATATTGTCATTGGCAAGCCTCAACTTAAAAATGTGATTCTTGAGTCTTCAGTATGCTCCTCAACTACCGCTCTTAGCAACTTCATGTTGCATTGTTGGAGCTTCTTGGTTCGAGCATTGTCATTTCTATTAGCGTGTTATAAAGAGTTTAATCTGATGTATGCTTGGCAACTTCAGCATTTTCCCATGTGACTTCTCACTGGGACTGGCTTAATCCCATGGATGGAGATGGGCCCATTTCAGACCCTGATCTGGAAATTCATCAGCAACCTTATTGCAGGCTTCGTCTCTATGACCAGATCCAGCATAGATTAACCATCAATAGCAGCAAGCCAATTGTTCTGAACTTCTTCATCATTAGCCTTAGGGTTATCTAACAGGGCAAGCTCATTCAGTGCAACGCGTGCCGATAGTCTGTCTAGATATATACAAAAGTTTTGCTCATATAAGTCTTAAACGCCAGCCTTTTGTCCACTTTTCACTGCTAATGTGGTCCCGTGGTCAACCAAGTGTTTCCAGCAACATTGCTCGCAGCTCAGCTAGTATGTGTATATTTCTGGGCTCAATTAGAAGGAAAAAATCCACATTTATCATCGTCTAGATTGGGTAAATAGATTTGCATTTAAATGTTGGTCATCATCGCCATTTCTGAGAAAAATGTCGCATCACTTTACAAATTCATCATCGACCGCAATTCTGGTCCTAAATGGACGTTCATTGCTTGGTAGCAGTCCCTTTAGATCAATCATTATCCTCCTCTTCGGATTTGTTTGGATTCTGAAGTAAAAGGTCAGACCTCGTCATGAGATTTGAACCGCAAAGATTTATCATCTTCCCAAGCGGTTTGTAAACATAATAAGATTTACTGCAAGTGAGGAAGCACAAGTCTTGTCCAAAGTTCACAGTCTTCGACCTTGTCCTTCTCTACAAGTCAAACACTTTTATAACCATTCGACTAAAGTTCAGATGTTGTGATAGGTTAATTATAAATTCACTTGGAAAGTTCTTTAAGATCGCCTTCAAATTCGGTTTGTCTCTCCTGACAATTGCCAAGTAATCAGCAAACTCAACTTAAAGTTTATTCCGCATCGTGCCTGCTGGCTGATGGATACTGGATACATACCTGAAACTATATTTTTTTTTTTCGTTTTTCATTGCTGAGAGATATTCACTACATCACACAAGTGCACACCGGAATACGCTTGCCAGCTCTTTCTATCTGCAGCGGGTTTCGCTTCTGGTACATGGGTTAATAAAGTTCTGCCATTAGATTCTAAACACGCATATTCTCTTTCGAAAGGTCTTTCTAAGCGCGCCTGTGTTCCGTCCGTACTGGGATACACAGGAAAAATCATTCGACCCCCCTCTCCACCCTTCTCACCTCGTACCGGCACCTCGAATCCCATTTGTCTATTGCGTTTCATGCGCTCACTTTGTACGGGAACGGCGAGTGTGTGTATGCAAGTGCGTTTGCAAAATTTCACTGAAATTCATCAGAAAAAAGGAGAAGATTGTACATGTGTTGATATGGGGGTTGGGAAATCAGTTTCCCAGGCTCAACCCCAGTACGTGTTACACGTACACCTGCTGTGATACATAATTAATCATTTACCCCAACAACATATTCTCCGATAGGAGGCTGTTTAGAAAAGTAACAAACACACATCGAAGATTAGAATGTACTCCTCTCGTCTATTCTCTCTCTTTTCATCCAACAGCTGGGGGTGTGATTGCAGTGAAATGGGGGTGAGCAAACAGAAATACAAACAAACAAAAAAAAAAAATACGAAGAAAAGGCAACAACAGCAACCTCAACTTTACACATTTCCCATGAATCCGGTGTTTAAAATCGACCGGCTCTACAAAAAGAGCCTACAAGATTTTTGTTTGCCCACAGAGCAGCCTACACCCACTATCAGCCATCAGCATCGGGCTCCAGCAATGACAAGGTCCATTTGCATGTATGAGCGCGACCGACCAACACAGCTGCATACCGGGGCGAGAGAACTGATACAGCAACAAAAACAACAACAGTGCAGGAAAAAAGGAAGAATAACAAAAAAAAAAAAACAAACGACGAATCTGGTTCCCAGGACTCCTAGGCTAGGATGCATTTGCATTTGTGAAGCAATGAATCCTTGTCGGCCCAGTTGCCTGTCCCTGCCCCCGTCCCTAGAGAGAGCACCCCCTACAGAAATCTCCGAGTCTCGTTGGCTGAGTTCTGTTTCCTCTTGCGGATATAATCCTACATACATACAGCATGCCCTTAGAGTATGTACGCGCGGAGGGGGCGCTGACGGTGGGTGGTGTGTGGAGTATGCGACTTTCGGGCTAGGGAGAAAGGAAATATGTAGGTAGGTGGTCCACCCGGGCAGAGGGGTGGGGTGCAGAGTGAAGAAGGACACCCTTCTCTCAGGCATTTTATTCGGAATCGATGGTTGCTGAAATGGCTACGGTTGATACGGTTAAGTATTATTATACGACTAGCTGAGCGAGCGAGAGGCGAGGATGACTGGTGTGCGAGTGTGTACACCTCGCACACGAATCCGCTACCATCGGTCGCCACATCCTTTGTGTGTACCTATGCTGCTAAATTTCAACAGTACCTACCGACTGTAATAGAGCTGTAGTAGATGCACAGCTAATCGATATTGTCCTGGCCTGGTGGTATAAATCTAGGCGAATTGCCTTTCCGTTCAGTGCTCAGTGCTTGGGTCTTTCTTAGAGCCGAAGAGCGTTCCCGGTGCCGCCGCGCTCCTCTCTAAGTGGAATTCTGTGGACAATGATGCGTGAGTTATGTCTACTTGAACATCATTAGATCATCGCTGCACATATGCGGAGGGCGGGGTGCGGATACCTGCGTCGGATACAAAACGCAATGCGTCCCATTAACATTTGCACCACATTCCATTTGCAAGAGAGACCAAGCCAAATCGCGCACGGCTAAGAGTGAGGACGATGATGGAGTGTAGCAGAAGATGGGGAAACACAAACAAGAAAGGAAGAAAAAAAAAAATGAAGCAGTAAAGCGTAGGGAACGCCCTAGAACTTTGCACAAACAAAAATTTTCGCAGAGAAGCGAAGCTTCATGGCGATGCAAACGTACAGCACCGAATGCAGTGCAACAAGGAGGCTGATGGCGGCGAGGACGACGATGCCGCGCGTATTACCCGATGTTTTGAGGATTCTGTGGCAATGCCTTTATCAAAAAAAAAAAAAAAAAGAACGAGAGAAAAAAAGGAACACGAAGACGGGAAGAGTGAAGAAGGAAAATTGAAGCCCCCAATCCTCAGTGCGTCTCCGGCGCCCCTCCCCCTCGCCTCTTTTCCGATGTTGGTTTGTATCTCCATATCGGAAATTATTTTCGCTGCTGCTGCTATGATGCTATGGGTTGTATAGTGAGTGGCACTGCTGCAGGTGGTGCTGCCATCTCCCGGTTATGTACTATTATTTAAGAGAAGCCAGCAAAAACACACAAAGTCCACTTACATATACTAGATGTAACATCTAGATACATAAATATAGATACTTGGGTATATCTACGACATTCTGCTGTTGCTGCGGATACTTGGGGCGCAACTAAACGACCGAATCTACTTTAATATTAAATGAGACCCACTCGTTTCTCATTTGCGACTCTGTCGGCACTCGGTGGATGTTTTTCCATTTTTCTCTCATTTTATTCATTTCTTTTTTTTTATATTTTGGTTCTTCTTGTTTTCATTTTCTTTTATTTTGTGTGTTGCTGTTTTTTTTTTCCTGCTGTACCTCTTTGTATTGTGTGTATCTCTTTTTATGCATTTACCGTTTACACGTATCAAATATGTATCTTGAGATGTGGCCACACAGCAGAAGAAGCGGCAGCGTATTCCTTACCACCAGATACCGTCTCTCTAGTGTACCGCTATCAAACCATTTCACTCTGGATTTCTTAATCTTAAAGAGTTTCTTTCTCAACCGCCTTTAGCTTTCAGCTTTATGGTTGAGTTTTTTTTCTTTCGTTCGAGTTTTTGTTGTCGTCCTCCTCGTCTGTCTGTTTGTCTGTTTATTTTCTGGTTTTTCTTTTGTCCTATTTCACTCTTGGCAGTAGATAGAGTAGAGGTACGTCGATATTGATTATTTTTTTTTTCTTCTTAATAAAATTTCTACTTAATCCGGCGCAAGAAGAAAACACATTTTTTCCGCCATGTTTGCAGTCACAGAGATCGTGTAATGATTTGAAAGTGCTTTCATACTCGTAGATGTGTCATTTTTGTTTCATTTGCGTTCTTTATTGGTTTGGCGTGCAACGGGAACAAGTTAAACCAGTCGAAGTAAATTAGTACACGCTAGTAAATGGATTTCCGAAAATAAACGCTTCGTTTGTTTCTGCTTTTATGAAGGTCACTATACCTACATATTTTTTTCGTTTTCACAAGTAGTCGTTAAACCCGTAAAAGTCATGAGAAGAAACCAGAAGAATATGTCGCATGCGATACACCTTCACCAAGCTTTGTTCAAAGTCCAATTAGATGAAGTTAATCACCATTTCGGATGAAGAAACGGCAGTTCTCTGGGAGCCGTTAGTCTATTGTTTGCTTAACTTTTCTATTTCTGTTGAATTTCAGTTAATTTTCGTAACAAAAATTGCACTTGCTTGACTTGGACTTCTTCCCAGGGATGAGTCAAAAAATACAACAAACATTTGACCACAGTTTCCGCCTTCTGACGCAAGGATACCAGGAATCCAGCTGCGACGTACACACAAAGTCGACTTTTCATGCACTCAGAGCTGACTCTTGACAGATTCTGAGCCAGGAAAGGCCTCTAGTCGAAGCTTCACTAGAGGATGGCTCCAAGACAAAGGAAGGGTCTTGCGCTGGAGCCTTTGTGGAGGGCGACAACATTAGACTTCACCCCTCGTTAGGCATATTTGCGTTAGTTTTTCAAGCGGAAACTTACACGACGCAAATGGGCACGGACTATATTGTGAAGAACAGGTGGAAGGGACGGACTATTTGTGTCTATAGCCAAGCTATGCTTAAAGCCAGATATGCAAGTTTTCTCTGAATTTGATCGGTAGTCTAAATTTGTTAAGGCTTTTGTGGGTCACGAGCCACCATGGGATCACGGGAAGATCGCCGATGAACTTGCTAGACAAGGATGAGAGGGAGTACTTTTACGACCCGAACCTGTGTTGGGACTACCTTGATAGTCCTTGGTTAGGGCTTCCATCAATGGTTAGGCTTCTCGCGAGCACAACCGGAAGTCACATGACTTTCCAGGATGTAGACAAATCAACTGCATGCTCCCTAACGTCTATAAGAAATCCGCGGCATTCTTGTTATCTCTTGACATAAAAGTGCAGACGACTTACTAGCGTACTAACGGACCACTACACCTTCGCCGAACACATAAATGTGCTTGGCCTAAGCGATGAAACCCTCTGCGACGCCTGTGGAGAAGACGACGATATTGCCGTCTTGATGGCTTCGCTGGCAGTGCTTTCAGCGATCGGTCCAATTATATAATATTGATGACTCGGTGCGAGCGTTATTTCGGCAATAGCGTAGTAATTGATTGCACGCCTTGGGTTGACACAATCGCCAAATGTCTCCTTCACAACTTCGAGCGTTGCGTGGCTGGTAGGACATTTTCGAAACCTTCTACTTTCTTTTTTTGGCTACAGTCCGGATTGGACCTGGGCCTCAGCCAACACGCCTCTTCATCTAGCACGGAATTGTGATAGTTACTTCCAGCTACGCACATTGAGCTAATTGAGGTTCCTTTCAAGCTGCGACCCTTATCGTAGGCGTGGTCGTCCTTTACCGTGTTGTCACTCAAAGTTGGAGTCGAAGACTTTTCGAACCGGAGCATTGGTGTCCTTCGCCCTACTGGCCATCTGACACGAAAGACTCGAACTCGTCTGACTAAAATCGAACTCATTGTTCAGCCTGTACGGAACTACAGCTGAGATATGTATATCGGTGTTGTTGAACTCTAGTCACAGAAAGTCAGTACAGTCAGACAGACGTAAGTCTACGTATGATACCATTGATGGTAACGGTGTCTTGTTCTCAATTTCGAACGAAATATGGTTCGATGATGCCGGCAAGCCATAAACAGCACCAAAGAGTCAGTATTTGTGGATTGTGCTCATTCCAATAACAACAATTTCACTTGTTGACATAGGCGCTGAACCAAAAATGATAATTTGTTTGGCCAAATCTGGATGCGTGGAATCGATTCTACGTCAGCGGAATATTATACGGATGTAGCTCCAAATATTTACTTACTTACTTATCAAGCCAACAGCCCCTGGAAGGTCTGAGCCTGTGCAATAGCTGCCTTCCATCGCTGACGGTCTTGGTCACGCTACTTCCAGTCATCAAGGTCAAACGATAACTTGGCATTTATACCGGAGGTTCGGTCTTCCTCTCGAACCAGGAGGCTCGGATTCGACAACCCTCTTAATTGCATACATGCGCTCGATGTGACGGACGTCGAATTTTTGCCTTCCGGACTACATCCACATCTTGGTACAGCTAGTAGAGTTCGGGGCTGTGTCTTCTCCTCTAATCACCATCATCGTAGACGGGACCACATATCCGAGGTAGAATTTTGCATGTAAGAGCAAATCCAATCACAAAATAAGCCGGGTTGACTTTTAGCATCGCCTATTGGTAGCTTAAGGTCCAAAAGAGGGAAGCCCTTATACAGATCGATCTCAGGACGAAATTCGCGTTGCGTATTTACAGCTGAGCTGGAATTTCGATAATATTTTTGTAATAATTTCCGCACAAGCGCGAAACGTCGCGCAAGGCAAGCCTTACTGAATACAGGACCAAGGCTGCATTTTTATCTGGTTACACTTCAGATCAGAAGCCAGTTAAGTTGACTCATATCACTACTGTTGTCATTGTCTAGTCTGGTGTAGTTCCTTTAAACGAAACCAATCAAGAAATACAATTTCACACTTGAAGAGCCTCCGGTTCATGGTGCATGGACTTCGATAAAGGAGTCACGATGCCATTGGGAATTTGCTAACCGCATTTGCGGCTCTCAGACCCTTTTGAAAGAGAGCAAACTAATGTCAACATTCGATCTTTACGAACTCACCAAACTTGGGCAAAAATCGCAGCACTCGAACACTGCCGAGAACGAAGACAAGATACGTATGACGTATTCTTTCTCTTAGTTTGGAAGGATTTAAGAGTTTTCCAATGTTCTTACAGACGAGTTGAGGATTCAAAGGAGTCAACATGATCTTTCTACACCCCATCATTCTCCTGGTGTTTCACATAAGAAGTATTTTCAGGTTGACAACCGAATGTGATAGACCGAAATAGAAACTCAATAAATGCCCCATGGGGGAGCAGAAACGAATTGGCAAACAGAGTTAACTTACTTGGATTCACTTTGCGTCACAGGTCCAGTCGGCACAGCACAACGAAGGCGAACAAATGGTTATTTATAAACTTTTTCGAAGACGTCTCTTCTTTGTGATGATCATCTCGGGATTGAAGATGACATTCATCTCTCATTTCAATATGATTCATCTATCGTCAACACAAATCTGCTCAGAATGGATAGAGATGAGTCCGATTCGTTTAGGATAAATAAAGTGATTATGATGTCAATGGATCGATTGATTTTCAAAGTTTCTCCCAAAAAGAAAAAAAAAAAAGACAACAGCATTGAGAAATACAATTCGTATATGGCACACATCGAATTCGAGAAGAAATTGTGCGCATCAGCATCATGCAGCAGCTAACGTCCTTGATGTTGACCAAGCAGCCAATGATGGTGGCAACGGCGAAGACCAGAACAACAACGACGACGACGACGACGAACGAAAATAAATCGAAGGACGGAAGTAAGCAAAGCCACTTTTCAGTGCATACGCATGGCGGGCCTTAGTTTTTGTTTTTGCTGCTCTGCAGCTTTTGTTATACATTCAGAGATGAAATAGGGACACCAATCATTTTCGTATACATACAAGCGAGCAGATTTTTCGCTTATATACAAGTCGACGCGTAGCACATAGGTAAGCGAGTCGATGAGGTATAAGAAATAAAACAAACAGAAAAACACTCAAATAAATAAAAATGAAAAGAAAAATTCGCATAAAGAGCGTAGGGGTGTAGTCTATACACGTACATACGCTTACTTACATCAATAGCTGTCCGTATGCAGTATGGTGGTGGGCAGAGAAGGCAAATGAGAAGGAAGAAACACATGAAAAAAAAAAAAAATGTGTTCGAACAGAACAGAAAAAAAAAGAACTTGCAAAAAGGAAGAGGACTTCACAACAAAAGGCAAAACCCGGCCGTCACACATATGATATAAGCCCGTACCCCGACGCCGCAGCCGTGGTGGCCCCCGTCCACCGCCACCCTACTCTGGCTATAGTGCGACGAATACAGTATCCACTTGGGGGTGTATGTAAGCGAGTGTGTGGCTGTGAATGTTTTGCGTATATTGTGTCTTGTTTTGATCCTATAATTGCTTATACTCGTACATGTGGTGGCAGCGGATATAAATAAAATTCAATACAAAGTTTATGCCCGAAAATTCTCTCTCTCACACAGCCTCAGCGGCCGCATGCACACACATCCGCTGGCAAATAGATACACAGCTACACATAGGTACATTTGTCAAGCATTGAATATGACCAGAGAACCAGAACTAAAATCCTAAAATGTTTACCTACCCACCGAACGCAATATCCTTGTTTATATGTACCTACATACATAAATTCAGAGGCCACGCGCACCAACCAAACGGTCGCCGAGAGGATGGGTGGCAGTGGTAACTGGGCAGGATGCTATAGATGAGATGGATGGATGAATGCGGGATGGGGGGAGTGCTGGGAAGAGTCAAACATTCGCTGCAACCTCATCATCATCTCTACCTTCATCTCTCAAACTTCAGCCACGTCTCCGGCGCTGTCGTCGCCGTTGTCGTTGTCGCTGTCGTAGCCGTCGTCGTCGTCGTCGTCTTCTTCGTCGTCGGCATCATCATAATCACCATCGCGTCTTCCTTATTCACTTGTTCACTTTAGCCTGTTTCTTTATCTGCTTTCTTTTCTATCCTCTTGTTCCCACACCACATCGACTGTACGCCTGGTTGTCGGTCGTCGTCTGTGTGCGCGGGTAATAGTGGTAGAGTTAAGGAATATTGATTTTGTGAATTTTTGTGTGTTACGTGGAATTCCTCGCGAAATTTTCCCTCCATTCGCCTACATCATTTGCCTCCCTACGCCACCGCCAGCTCATGCTCTCCCAAGCGTCATTCCATCTCGTTCGCTCTCGCTCACGCGTTGTACATCCTTCGACTTGGCACATCTTGTTTTTCATCTCTCTTTTGCACTATTTCCTGGTATAGCAGCTCTAGAATGCATCCCCATCGATGACGGCAAACCCAGAGATTGGGTAGGTTAGGATGTTTGAGGACTTACATAGGATAGAAAGAAAAAACCGCTCGGATCGAGAGATAGGGGACAAAGAAATAAATGCGTTAGAGGTGTGCACACTTTCTAGGGGGTGCAGCAGCTGCAGTTGCAGCCACAGCCACATCAACATCAACCACCGAGAGTATTCTCCTCGTCTTGTTTTAATATTGAACACAATTTCTCCCTCACACACAGTCGTACATACAGTGAATGAACACACTTAGCTTTCGAATATAAGGAGGATCGCCCATCCACGCAGGCACCTCTGCTAGGCCCTGGAAAATATAGATTTGTACAGCTATCGCCGCAGTTGCTGTGTGTCATGAAATATTTCAAAGCAACCATGTGCATGTGCACCGTACCTACATAGTACCTAGTGGGATTTTGCTGCTGCTGCTGCTGCTGGTGGTGGGTATGACTGAGACTCTCATCATCAACCTCCACCCAAGCTATGTACATTTCTACGTTGCATATTGCAATTGTGAATGTTCTTCACCCAATCCTACCACACCACAGCAAGGCACAGCACGCCACGACCACGACCACGACTACCATCGCTTTAATGCTGGCCCCAGCAGCATCCCAACATCACAGCAACACCATCGGCGTAATCATCATCAGCATTACCATCTTCATCATTCGAATGAACGTGGTATAGAATCAAAATAGGTGCTGCTGCTGTTGCTACAATGGCCTGATGCTGCTGCTGTTGCTGCTCTGCAACTGCAACTGCTGATGATGGTGGGTGCCTACCATGATGATGGTCGCCGAAACACAAAAACTCATCTATCGACCAATAGGCTCCACATTCATTCTAATACTCTCTTCTCCTTCGCACTCGTTGATGGTGGCGGCGGCTGGCAACTGCCAACTGGCGACTGGCGGCGAACGACGAAGGTGTGTGTCAACGGCATCGTCATCGTCGACGTTGGCGTTTCTGTCGACTCTCTAATGAAATTTGAATTCTAAAAGCGAAATTTTAGGGGGTTCTCTGTGGTCCGATGCAAGCGCACTCACAGAACCTAGACGATGACCGACAGTACAGCTTTACATACTTCAAAGTTTTTCATAGCTTTCAAAATAAAAGTGCGCGCACTATAACCTGCATCTGAGCGGTGCTCTGCAGTTTCCTTCTTTTGTGATAGTTTCTTCCCTTTTGGTTTTTTTTTTGTTGCTCCTCGCCTCGGCTTCGCGGATATTTTGCAATGCATTCGCCGTTGTGTGCAACAAAGTAGTTTGTGTATTCGCTGAGATTCGCCGAGAGCGAACAAAAAACTCGCAAAAAATGTTTACTGTGGCGTATGTGTAACATATTTTTTTCGTAGAAAATTGAATTCGTTTGTTTGGTTTTCGCGTGGTTTCATGTGCAACATTCAATATGTAGACGCTTGTTAACTGTAATTTTTCGTGATTGAAACTATGACGATTCGACGTGGACCCAGGCCTGTTCATCGGGTAAACATTTTTTTGAACGTTGCGGACTGTGAAAGGTTTGTTGCGCCGAAACGATGCGCTGTGTACATACGTATGTATTTTTTTTCTTCATCGACCGAATCATTTGCCTACGTCTGCGTGCCTGAGTTATTTGAAAGGCTTTTCGGGCTACTTCTGTGTAGGTGCATCTTTTCAATACTGACTGCATCAAGGCCACTGCACTTTTTTTTGGTTTTTTCGTTGAAATCCCTGAGGGCTACACATTTGTCATGAAACGAAGTGGAATAAATTAAACAGAAATGGATTGAGCTTCGATTTTCTTCGTTGCTGTAGCAACTATTTTGTGGAAGTTTTTAACTCGAATATTGCCTTCTAAAATGGCGTGATGTGAACAGGTTAACCGACAGAGTGGACGTCGGAACGCAACAGTCTGTGTAGTGAAATCCATTTAAAATTAAATCGCTTATTTTTGAATAAGAAATACGTTTAGCATATTTTTAACCAGCTTGTGGAATGAATTTGGACCTAAATTGATATCGATTTGATATCCCCGCAAGTCTGTCTGTGGTTTCGAATCTTGTTCAACGTTACCGGCGAGTTTATTAATTCAGACATGTCTTCTTTGAGTGGCGCTGCAGTGGATCTGCAAACATAAGTTTTACTGCTCGACATTTTTCAGATTGCTTCCGCGTGATAATAAGTGGATCCACTGGATAGAATTCACCTTGCTATCGCCTCCGTAAAAAGTGCATACGTTCACAGTGAAAACTTAGGCATGTGAAAGAAGATGGAGCTTCTCCATCTGTTAACAAGTTCGTTGAGGACCTACCCCAATTGTGTGCCTCACGAGCCCACAACTACAGGGATTCGAAAGAGTTATTCTGCGCTTGATCCGTGCGCAGGTGTTATGGATGTTGTTTACCGGTTAGCCCAAGGTATTGACTACATTATATTTGTGCTTACCCATTAATACTTAATCGTATTTGTCATAGTTGTCAGTTTCGGACTTTGTAATAGTCGACTTCAATGCGAGTAACAGAGAAATGATACTTTCCTTAACATATAACCCGAAATTGTGGAGGAATGAATGAAATGCTATCAGCTTTGATAGATCGTATATCCTTGTGTGGAGAGTACGAGTAGAAAATTCCAATGTGTACATACTAAAAACATACTACATACAAAAAACGTGATTTTTGACAATATTTCTCCGAAATCTTCTGTTCGATCAAGCGCATTCATATACTAATCGAAAGTAGTAGCAAACTTTTCAAAAATCAGCACCAGGGGAACATATTGGCTCGTTACAAAGCCAGTTATGGCTTGAACGAAATTTTGGAGGATGTGCCACAGTTGTTCCCAACTGTAGCGCTTCATTCTGAACAATTATTTGCAGTAAAACGATATCATGCGCGGTTCACGTCTAACTCTGGGGTAATAATCCATCACTATCTGGATAACTACAGATATCCTTGTTTTCTTTAGATCATTTTGTCTTCTGCCGTGCTGTGTTAAAAGGCTTGCCGCACCAGCTGCGGTATAGTGGGTAGCAACATCGACCCCTACACTGTGTGGCTACATTCATTTTCCAGCACAAATAATTTTCATAATACACGGCTCCACCTCTGAGATTCAATCTGAGATTCAAGGAAAAGCTTCTCAAACTTAACCGTTCGCAGTCAGAATTGAACTGCAGGTGTCTCCTCCACTCGTGTGAGAACAATAGCTCACGCAATACGAGTGATTGCTGAAAAAACTAGACTCAATGAATTTGGATGATGCTGGAAACTGTATTATGGCTTGAAAGGACAACATTTACTCTAGTTGCCCGCGATTAGTCCGTACAAAGTCCAATCTTAGATCACTGGTTGCGTTTCCGAATCCTGGACCCTAGCTGGCTTATCGGGTGGGATGTGGTCTATTCCCAATAGCGTACAGCGAGACTTGAATTTGCCGATGGTAAAGGCAATAAGGGATTCTTCTTCTTCTAATGGCGGTACAGTCCAGGGTGGACCTGGGCTTCAGTCAACAAGCTTCTGCAGCTGGCACGATCCTCGCGACTTCAAGTAGTTCCAAAGAAAGAAATCTGCGGTGGTTAAACCGGGCAATCTTGCTGGCCATGTCAAATCGCCAAACAGGAGACTACGAGACCAGGAAACGCTTTCTTCGCAACATCCATTGTGGATCGTGCTGTGTGTGCGGTTGCAACGTCTTGTGGAAACCACTAGTTCACCAAGCCTCGCTCGTCCAATTCCGGTTATAAGAAGTCGTTTATCATGTAGTGTACGCCAGTAAAAGTGACCGTATTGCTAATGGCGTCCTCTAAAATATTCGGCCCAATCGCTCCTCCCGCGTGAACTCCGCACCACACAGTGGTTTGCTATGATGCTATGCATCACGTGATGCTTCCGACTTTGAATAAAGGCGTATAATGGATCATGCCAATCGTTCTTTTCAAAAAATGCTCGTTCGATTGGGTCAGAAAATCCGTAATATGTATATTGCGCAGGCAGCTACATACGAATGCTTATAGTTTCCTGATAGTGGGTGTGGACTGCATCAAACAACAGAAATTTTAATGTTCCAATTTGGGGTTTGAATTAACAATACGTCTCCTTGTTGCTCTAAATATTTAACACCATCCCAAAGGTGGTCTAAGCGTGGTGGTGTAAGTTTGTATGGTGCAGCTCTGGAACATCTGCGCTGCTGATGTCGCTAAAATGGTATCCAAAAACAAGTCAGATTGCGATGAGCAACTATTTCTAAAGTTGGTTCAGAAGAAAAAGAGCGGACCAGATGTTCATTCACCTTTTTCCACACGAACTTTCGTTCTCTTTCTCTCTCTAAATGATTGTGGGACTCTCAGAGCCATTTGCAGATCACATTGCAGCACTTTAAACTAATGAACTCAATTTTCAACAACAAATTGAATACTAATTACACCACTTGTTGATTTTGTTGGTGTATTAAATTCGTATCTATTGACCGTGTCTGAAACAAAGTCTCGCCAGCCACACAAACGCCACGGATGTAAAAAAGGTGTCAAACTGTGTCAAAGCAAACATGAAAAATGTCCACAGTATCACATTGATGTCAGTGCACACTTTCAGAAATCGTCTAAGCCTCAAACTACCAGATAAACTTGATGGCTAGAGATAAATTGCCCGAGGAGCTATCAAAGTGCATCAACGAAGACAGCACTACAATCGCTTCTTCTGCTGATGGGAATTAATTACACACTCTTTCCTTCTCTCTCTCTCTCTGTCTCTCCTTACTGATTCGTTCGAACGTCTTTGTTGGGAGGGGGGCATGGAGGCAGACGCAGAACCTAGCGGCGGGGGACAAGGAGAAGAAAGAAATCCCAATAGATAGCTTTGTAGAAATGAGCACAGAGCATGCATTCATGCAATCTCTTGCCATGGCTTCATCAGAAACCAGTTTGAAGGCATTTTCACAAATTCAAAGAAGATGGTGTGCGCAGAGCACTGTTGGTCTCATTCGCCTTTACTGCTTAGCCATGATTTAATGTTCAATTCCCCACTGCTTCCACTTCTATTGAGTGAATTCGGTATCTACAGTCGGTCGCTACTACATACAGTCCAGCGTCTTCCAATTCCCAGCAAAACAGTCGCAGACGGCATTAGCTTAAGGCCATTGATCTAACTGTTGTAGAGAGGAAGGTGAATCCGCCGCAGCATATACCATTTAGCGCGGTTGTTCTTCATAATTCCTTTTTATGCCTTTTTCCACCATTTTCATCGGTTGGCCCCTGCACATGTTCTTTGTTTCTCCTCTTTGCCTCGTTTCAAGTTCACCAGCGCCACAACAGCAGCAGCAGCAGCAGTCATCGTCCACGAGGTCTCGCCTGCCTCCGACGACGACCGTCTGCACATTTATCTAACCTCCAATTCGCAAGAGAGTGTGGTCGCAAGGCGACAGCAACAACAACAACGGCAGCAGCTACTTCGACGACTATGGTGAAGGCGACCACGATAATTGTTATTACTGGTGTGTATCATCGGTTAACAATTGGGTGCCTCAAAGTGAAACAGACACACAGGCTTGATGTGTGGACGGGCTTGAGTCTTGGTTGTTCTTCTTTTTTTTTTTGTTGTTCGTTTGTTTCGTGCAGCAAGTAAGCGGAGAAGAATAGCCCAGGGGCAAGCGAATAGGCGCACAAGAGTCATTGATCCTTTGAATCGGATGATGAGACATCATCGCTGCCGCTGCTCTCTGTGCTCTGTGGTGTGTAGTTGGCGAGGTTAGCGCGCTTATGGACGATCTTTTTGTCTTCGCAAACTTTTCCGTTTTGTTCTTTCTTTTTGCTTTGGCTGCACATTTTTCGACAGGCTCTCACACAACGCAAGGTCCGTCCGCTTGTTTGGCGTGTGTAAGCGCGGTTTTAAATACCTCAGCTGCCATCTTGAAAATGAGATGTGTTTCTTCGTTTTTTGTTTTCTTCGCTCGTTTTTGCAGGTGCAGGTGGATTGATGGTGAAGTAATCGTTAGCACTGGTCGGTAACGAGGTACACTCTTAATTGAATTCAATGCAGGGGAACTTCGGTATTTCGTTTCGTTTCCTTTATGCTAATAAGCTGGGACGCTAAGCTGGATCCTTGTCCAACTTCACTTGTCATTGATATCGTGATGTTATTGCTTTAATGCCGTGTTTTTTCCGTTGAAATTCGTAAGAACTGCATTCAAGATGAGTGTGAAGTTTATTCCAGCAAAGGATGACCAAGGGGCTTTTCAAATGCGATATAATTCCTTGTCACTTTGTCGTGGCAGCAGGTTTAAGAACAGCAACGTTTCCAAGTAGAAAAGAGCTGTTCGCTCAATACTCTTGTTGGTTCTCGTTCTTGGTGGTCAGATTCATCATTACACAAATTATCAATATTCACAAAGGACCATCTTCTGACGTATTTCACTGCATCACAACTGTTGGATCATTGTGTGTATTTTCAAATTCAACAAACGTCTAGACTGAAGTGCCTGTAAAATGCCTTTAAAGCAACCCCAGATCAATTTCGGAACGTTTAATGGTATAATTATTTCTGAGATCCTCTGGCTCCTTGGAGAGAGAGACAACTTGCATGTGTACACATTCTTCTTTCAAATGGTGTAGAGCAACCACACAGCAGCAGTGAGCACACATGCAATCATCTGACGTGATTTTGACGTACAATCAATCTCTGATGTTGAGGCTTAAAAGTGCGAAGATGGGGATTATTTGAAATGTCCTTTGGGTACTCACTATCACACGTCTGAAATTCAAAAACGTTTCAAACATCTCATTGGCTTCCAAAATTGTATGTAGTGAAATAGACGTTTGATTTTCAACTTGGCATCACTGTTCGCAGTGACAACCAATTTGACAATTGCGAGTGAATTTGCTGTCGGTGAGCCTTGTCATTTGAATATGAATAGACACTCGCGATTTGATTGCTTTAGCTCACACGACTTACTGCGCGACAAAACCACCGTCTTCTGGCTGAATGGTTGGGTCAAGTCGGTCGAGTGGTAGACCCAATCCTATATTGAGGAGACGTTGCTTATACAGATCCAATGTGGTCTTGGATCAAGCTTCTATGTACAACAACCGCTAGTGTTGGACGTGATATTACTTTCAGAAACCGTCCAATTAAACGATTTGCTTTCTTTTACTTGTGAACTCGACTTTATGCGCGTCCTTTCTCTATTGATCCACAAACAATGATGCCCCTTTGACTGCGCCAATTATAATAGTTGGGATATGTCTCCTCAACACCACATGCAAGATCGCCATTTTATACGAATGCCTGCTGCCTTTTCGCAACAACCTGATAGATCCTAGTAATATCCATTCCATATTTTCTTCGGCTAGATTAACAAAAAATGGAGTCAACCAACTTCTCTCATGGATTTCACCTCAATTAAGAGAAGATTAAATGAATTTTCGAGCTAAGTCGACTACGATTGCAGATAACGATCACCTCGCAGATTCTCATTTAGCGCTTATCCCCCCCAATCGGCTAACGAATCGAATGAATCACACATAGTTTAACCGTAAATGAGCATATATTTCTGCAAATTAAATCATCCGTCTTCGCAGCAGCACTTGGGCGCGCAGCCATTACGCATTATTGTACCGTCCAACGACACGACGTTGCATATCTATGAGCGACGCGGCGCAGTGAATCTCCATATTTCCTTCATAGGAGACTTCTTTGCGGATAGATATGATTGTATAACATTTTCGTTGCCATTTTCTTCGTATATATGTATATATATTTTTTGTTTTTGCGTTTTTTGCTTTTCTTGGCTTTTAGCTTTATTTTGTGGTGCTCTGTTGGTCGATTGTCGGTCTGCTGGCTGGTCCGACGTTTGGTCGGTTGGTCGATTACACTTAAGTTGTTAGTTGCTTCGATTTCATCGTTGTCGACGGCACTGTAGTGGTCTTTTTGTCTTCTATTTCTTCTGTGTTGCCTCTTGCGTTTCTCTCTAAGCTACGAGACTTTTTTGTTTTGTCTGTGTGTAGAGTGTAGGTTCACATTCTCATTACAGGTCGTTCAACTTACAGATCGGTATGTTTTTTTTTCGCAAATGATTGGCTTTAGGTATTTTTGCAATTGCCAGCAATCACTGAGGACGGACGGCAAGTGTGTACCGATGTGGCAAATAGTATCTGCGCCTATGTACGTGAGTCCATGTATCGCGCCACATACTGTGCTCGTACATCTTCTTCGAGTCACTTAATGGACTAAGTAGTTCGCGAATTTTTTCACGATATCAGATTTGGGTGAAACTTTGTTGTGTTTTTTTCTTCTTTTTTTTTGTTGTTTTTTGTAGTCGCCGTTTCTTCGGCTTCTCCCCTTGAATTTGTTGTTATCGTCGGAGCTGGCGTTGTCGGATTTTTGTGCAAAATTTTAGCTATGCAAAGTGAGAGTTGAGTTGGTTTTATTTTTGTGCTTTTTTTGTCGTATCGTTGGTGACGGCGATGAGCACAATTTAAATAAATAAATAAACTTGTGGCATAATTTTCAATATTTACTGATGATCATTTTTGTGTTTGTTTCTTTTTAGGTAAGTACCTGAGGTTGGGATTATAAATGAGGCATGAAGGGATTGAAACATATTTTAAGTGAAAATTTTGACAACATTTCGGGTTTTGTGGTAAGTGAAAGTTTACGTTTTTTTTTCTTTTATTTTTAACGGACCGAAGATGGGAGTATGCAGCGAACAGTTTGGTTTCCCACGTTTCTTAAAAAAAAATCCATCAAACCGCTGTGCTGTCAGAATAAGAGATTCAACTTTCTTTGGCGTTTTAGTTTATTGTCATGTCGAAGTGTGAAGCGTGCGGGAAATTTCAAGTGTTTTCATACATCGACGGTCAAATATTTGTGTGAAATGTCGTCTACTGGGAGTTAATTCCTCCTACAGCTATGAAAGTACTTTTCTCTCTTGGCATACATCACATTCAGAGAATGTGTATTTTCCTAGCGTCCGCCTTTCAAGAGGCACAAGCTGCACGATATTATTATTACTATTGAGGGTATATTTCACCGCGACCTATAGATCAATTGATGTCCTTGATACCTCTCTCATGAGTTCCCCTCACATACAGTTCCTTACAGAGTTCTATTGAGGCTTATTGACCTGTTGCGCAAAGATGGATTTAGTCTAGTGTATTCTCCCTATGCCAGTTTCCTTTATGAATCTGAGAATGAGAGATGGTTCTAGTGACTTTGTTTCTTCCTCTGATCCTCTGTCCTTTCCCAAATATCTTTGTCTTTTGTGGGCAAGTGCCTCACAAAATCCCAGTACGTGCTCTGGAATTTCATTAGATTCTTTACAGAATCTTCAGATACTCCTAGTTTCCTGAACTGCTCTCTGAGTCTGTAGTGCCCAGTTAAGAAGCTTGTTAGGATACGGAGGTTGTTTTTGCTAATTTTGATACATGCCCCAAACCTCCGTTCGGTTATACTGGCCCAAGAGTTTCTTGGCCTGCTTCATGCCATGAGCGCTTCCTTCATTCTAGATCACTGACATGATCTCCTACAGCACAGAATGGTTTACTGGAGCCTGTGAAGTGATTCGATGCTCCTTTCCTAGCTAGGTAGTCGGCCATTTCATTGACTCCTATCTCCGTGTGGCC
Organism: Eristalis pertinax; assembly: GCA_907269125.1. Lineage (NCBI taxonomy): Eukaryota > Metazoa > Arthropoda > Insecta > Diptera > Syrphidae > Eristalis > Eristalis pertinax. The sequence goes on from OU026149.1 coordinate 31,442,869, forward strand.
ATCCGTCCGGCAGAGTTTTTCTTTGTTTCTCCTACTCAGTAGTTTAAGCTTTTGTAGGCTCTCCCATTTGGACTTAATGATATAGGAGTTTAGTGCCATGATAGCAGCATCACCGTCCGACGTTATTGCTTTGTCGCAATTGGTATAGTTTATGTCAAAATTAATCTATGCAATAGATTTCTGCTTGAAAAATGCTGGTGCGTTTGCCCATGGTTCTTGATCCGTCTGTACTGCTGCTTTGTCTGTGAACTATGGTTTCATTACTTCAGTCCTTTTTGGTGCTGAGCTTAAGCTCAACGATAGAACATACCGCTTTTAAAAATCTTCTTTCTCTAGTGGATTCGAGTTATTCATAGCCTATATATTCTTCTCCTGGCGCTATAGTCCAGGGTGCACTTTGTTCATGTCCATGTGCTCTACATGGCCTTACCGTCTTAGGCGTTGAATCCGTACTCGCCTGATTAGAATCATGTTGCTGTACAGCCCATCGATGCAAAGAGGACCAAAGATTGAAGGCATAACATTTCTCTCGAAAATACGAAGGGCTTCCTCATCTGCTCTTGCGGTGGTCCAAGTCTCCGCGCTACAGAGCATGTTACATGTTACGCAATGTAAGCTTGGTCCTCCACTACTCGACTGCATCTTGACCTATCCAACCACCGGATTTAAAAGTCAGGTAGCAATAATATTTTAACATCCATGAAATCGAATTCATTTGACAGATCATTTTATGGCATTAATGCTTGAATATGATTTCGGGAATGTGGCACATACTCTCCCCAGTACAGCGCCCTGTATTTCGGCATATTGCCTTCCAAGCGTTGCAGGAAAAAGTTAGTACCCATGTCTCTGACTGTCACGTTCACATTTGGACCAATGACCGGCTCATAAAGCGCACCAAGCAAAGGCTCTTTCTAAAGCTATTGCTGTTTCGACGATGGCTTTAGTTTAAATTCCTCGAGTTGATCCACGTTTTTTTAAATAATCTTGAACAATTTGAAAACGGTGCTCTAGTCTGAGTCTATTGCCAATCCAAGGTAACCTCAAAACAATCGAGAACTGTCAAATCTGCCGTCGCATAAAACAATGTTGCCAATTTAAACTTCTCCACCTCTAAAGAAACACCCTTTATTTGGCTGAACTGAAACTTACATCCACAAACGGAAAACTTCTTGACAAACTCGAGGAAAAGTTATTGAAATCGATGGCAAAATCATAATAAATTCAATTAAATTACATTTACGTTTTGAATTGAAGCATCTGTTTGCAGACACAAGCGCGTGAAGTCACAAAATCGCCGACGAACAAAAATGGAACGATTAGTTTCCCTAGCTGTCTGTTGCAGATTTTTCCATGAACGATGTTCAACTTGTGTGTATATTATTCGTTTCGAATTTTCCTTTGGAAATGTCAAATCATGCGTCACTTTGTTATTCGCCGTCGCCGTGACAAAGACAGTAATAACTTGATTCACTCCAAAGGAAAACATGTCAGCTAAATGTATCAAGAGAATATTTCAATTATCGACAACAAAATGATTGCCATCAAAACAGGATACGGTTTAACCGAATGTACATATAACCTCCTTACAGGAGCAATTTTCGATAATGCCAACCTGAACATAACCTTCCGCAGTGACGGCAATCAATGCTTCAATTCATTTTCAGAAATGTCAAAGTTCTGCGCTTCAATTAAAATTCTATTATTGGCGTGCAATGTCTTAACCAACCCGCAGGTTGGCATGCAGGACACCACCTTGCCAACCATTGAGTGCGAACAACGGCGCCATGTTGTTCGCTCTACGGGCTACGAAGTACGAACCAACTTGATTCGGTCTGCAAGCAACCCTTTTTTCCCAGCGAGAACAGTGAAAACCAGTTAACTAGCGGGCTTCAATAGAAAGCAAATTTCAGCGAAGACAAACAAGGTGAGGCGCAACGTGAAGGAGAGCATTTTCGAGAGTGGTTCGTTTTTTTCTCATTTTATTCCTTCGCCCGTTTTTTTCCCAGTCCATTGTTACATACATATGTATATATGGGTGGGTAGTATACCTTAGCCAAGGATATCCGTTGTGCGTTATTTGCGTGTGTTTGTTTGCATTCCAGGTTTATGTACTTTCACCCCCACGACTTATATTAAATATATAATTCGACTTGACAGTCAAAAGTCCTTCACTGAATCATCGTCTTCCTCTCACGCCGCTAACCCCATCCGCAGCCGCCGCCGCCGTCGCCGCCACCGACGACGCCCACGCTCAGCCTCTGCGGCACTGCTTTCTCTGGGCGAACTTTGGACTTTTGCATGTAGAGACGAATATTTTCCCACTCGACATCGATTGAAATTAACGAAAGGACGAGAACTGGTGCTGCTGTGCTCTCATTGCGGGTCCTGGCAACGAAGGGGGGGGTGTCTGGCAGAAATAACGCATTGCTACGCGCAAGATTTGGTCTTCCCGCAGCACACTTACCGAACTGCGTGTGGGGGGAGGGGAGGATGTACACACTCCGCCACTGTTGCTGTGATCTTTGAAAAATCTAATTTTTGTCTAAGGGTCATCTGAACAGAATTCTTCAGCCTCCCGCCTCCCTCGCTGCTCATGTTAGGACGAAAACAAAGTTAATCCAGTAATTTGTGTGATATTTCAAGCTTCGAATCCGTTTTCAGCTCACCCGGTCTGGGCGACCTCGTGGGGATACATTTCTGCAAGCTTACACATGCGTTTTACGGGCTTATTTCACAAAGCACACAGTGCGGGGCGCGGGCAGAAAGAAAAATGCCGTGAACGCAAAGTGCAGTAGGTTGGGCGCTGGGGGTTGTGCTGGTGCCGTCCCACTGGAATGACGATGTGTATAGTGTACACATTACACCATTAACTTTTTACCCAGCCCTTCTCACCCTTTTAGTGTTAGTCATCTGTTATGGGCGCTGTATCGGGAGCAGCTACGTGGTATCTGCACTAGGCATGTGTATTGCATGCACTCCTACTGCTAATATTGTTTTTGCTCCTGCTCCTGTTTCTGTTCCTGTTTCAGCCGTTTGTCGTGCTGCTCGTGCGATATTTTCCTATATTTTTGGTTGATGTCGTCGTACGAGGAGTATGTTCGCTGTATGTGAATTGAAACTATTGCAAACTAAAGAGGACAGAGTGAGAAAGGAGAGCGCACCAGAAATCTTGGATCTTTTGTATATGCATGCATGTGAACGTGTTTCTGTGAATATGGAGTAGTGGCAGAGGGAAATCCTTTCGAACTCGACGTCGGTGTGAGATGTTACTGAAGCCGGTGCCCGGGATGTAGCCTCTTCCACTTGCAAAGTATTGATTTGTTGGAAACTGTGGTGAGCTCTTCAATTATAAATGGATTTAAGAACTGAAAGGCTTTGCATGTGAGAAAGCTGAGGATCTACTCCCTTCAATGGTGGCTTTTATGCGTTGGAATTTCAAATCAAGCATTTTCTGCAAATTTCAACGAAATTGAGTACAGTTTTTTAAAAGCCGAACTTGCATGCAAACGAAGGGGATTTTTGGAAAAGTCCCTTTGAGTCTAGAGTGCTTTCATATTTTCGAATTGGTTCCATTTGAAGAAGCACTCTCCTAAGGTGAGGAACTAAACATTAGTTGAGTGATGGTCGTGGTAGTCGAGTGATGAAAATTTGAAATTTTCTTCCTTGTAGCAAGTCGCTCTAACATTACTGTCTATAAGGTAACTGTAGCCTACTGAAAGCTATTGTTGGTACCTACGAGACAACTAGAACTTGGACTTAATATTGCGACAATTTGCAAACAGAGCGGTGTGCATTTGATGTTAAATTTCCAAAAGCTTGGGAGAGGATCATAAAATCTTTTCGTCAATTTAAAGAGCAGCGAAAACCGACTGATTCCGAGAAATTAAATGTTTCAACTAAAATTGAAATAAAAAATGTCTTCTCCTAGAATGGTATGGTGGGGCTATTGCAGTAATGGTAGCAAATTTCTGATTTAAAGACTTCCGATATTGATGGGCATACAAGCTGGTTGAGGTCATTCTCCACTTGTCTGCTCTGCACTCCTACATTGTGGCTTTAAGGCCCAAACCGTTGCCTGCATTGCGTAGTGTAAAAAAAAATGGGCTTAATCAGATGGAGAGAGACAGCAAATGCAGACCACAAAGTGGAATGCGTCACGACGTTGGTCAACTTTTAACTTCTTCATACTTTGACAGTTCCGTTCCGACATAAATCATCTTTTTCGGACATTTCGGACGCAACATACGTATTCAGTGGACTGTGGTAGGCGACTTAGCCTCGATGATGACTGCTATCGCTGCTCCGGTAGAAGCCATGCAGCTCGTTGTTAGATGTCGTTGGGAAGCTCTGCTCACTTAACAGATTGCGCGTTGAAGTAGCGTTGTCCGCGTATTGTGTTTCTCAGATTCTTGGTTGCCTCGTTACGATGGTTGCCGAAGTGTAGAAGCTGCATTCTGAACAGTGTCGTCATGTACTGTTACATTTTGCTTACGCATCAAAAGATAGAAGTGATACAGTAGCCTAGGTTGACCACCTTAAGGGTCAGTTTCGAGTGGCTGTTGAACTTCAACCTTTCCGTAAAGTTAACGCCAAGATACTTGACCTCTTTGTCTGTTCATATTTCGATACCGATTGGGAGCACTATCTTGAGGCTCCGACATGCTGATCTGCATCCACCACGGGATAGTATTTTTAAACACATAAGTACGGATTCTATGGTTTGGCCCTTTATTGCGAGTCCCACAGGCTCAGAGTCGAAGGTTCGCCGGTATGGACTCTAGTTTAGTTATACATGAGCTCTACATTGCGATTGGCGTTGGATTCGCAGACTTAGACTTATGTCGTTGAATCATCCAGAAAAATCAACCCAAACGGGGCGTTAAGTAGCACGCATAACTTTCTGTCAGAAAGACCAAGAGATCCTCATCCGCTTTCGACATTGAAATGCCTCTGCACTATAGAGCAGTACAGGAACGTTAAATGTCGTATAAAAAGTATTTTTTTTTAGAGAAGATGAACTTTAAATTGGCTACATTGTTTTTTGTGACAGCTGATTTGACAGTTCTTGGCTGTTTTGATGTTTGTTCGGTTTGGCAATTCATCCTGAATAGACTCAGTCCGGACCTACGTTTTGAAATTGTTCAAATTTATTTTGAAAAATATGGTCATTACCGAAACACCATTATATTCAGAAAAAGCCACAGTTTGGTTCGCCAAGGGACCGATGGAATCAGTGAGTCGTTCAGAGATACCTTGATGACAGATTCCAACGAAGTGAATTACATTTTCCTTCTATCAGATGCCCTTGCCTTGTAGTCGCCACCTAAGCGCCGGCTTTACAAGGAACTTAGCGGTCCTAGTTGTGTACTGTCAGCTTCGAGTTGAATGTTTTGGAAGACTGCGAATATTTCAGTAATTTTACTCGATTCGAATTGGAGACTTATGTTCCTATCCTTACTCACCTCTGTGAGAACTGAAAATTCACAACGCCATCACAATAGCGTGTTGAGTCACGCTAAGTTTTCGTGTCACGCCTAGGTCCGTGCTGTAGAATTACTAGAAGACGAAGACGGCACGAGGAATAAATTTATGTGACCAACCTGAAAATCATTAAATTGTCTGGCTTTAAGAAAATATTTGATTTAATTTTCTATCTCGACGTCTAGACATTTTGCCGTTGGTTGACTAGAGACATCTTCATTTATGGTGTTCTGTGATTTACTCATTTATATGGACCTTGTTGAAAGAAGCTAAACAATGTCTGACTTGTTGGAGTGCCCGGTATTCCCGGAACTTTGTTAATAGCCACATTTAGTGTGCCCATCGCGCCATAGTTCTGCCACTCAAGTCGAGACAAAGAACTAGACTAAATACCACTCTATGAGCGTCCCCCTAAAGGAGAGTTGCAAATAGTGACTGCGGAAAAGCTGCCTTCGAGAGCTCGTGTTCAGTCCATTTCTTTGTTTAGTTCGTCATTGCATTACATTTAAGCATCGCTCGTAAAATCGTAATAAAATCCCAATTCCGTTTGGGAATACCTCAAAGCATTCATGTTGCTCCGGCGAACATGGGAAATCTGCTTTTCACGTCGCCTTCTTTGAAAGATGAAGTGCAAAGAAGAACCAAGACAAACTAACTACACACAATATCCTGTGAAGGAAATTCGAATCGGTTTGGTTTGGTGGAAGTTTCGCGAAGTCGGTCTCTCCACGAGGCGAGCAATGGATACATGTATACACACACAGAAATCCAAGAGAATGAGCTTATATCCTGCAAAGTGTTCTGTTCGCCTGTTACTTACTGCTCTGCATGCGAAACCTTGGTGAAAAGTCGCGATTTCACTTCGTTGTTGATGATGGGTTGGTTTGTTGGGTTGGTCGCCAAAAGAGGGGGCGACAGTGGGTGAGGGTTGTTTGGCTGGAATGGTCGAAGGATTCTTCAATGCATGGGACGTTCTTTTCATTGAGTTCGCTCGCTTATACATGCTTTTCTGAGTGCGTCCCTCGCCATTTGGAGCGAAACCCCATTGCTGCAGAACTTTGTCATTTGGTACTTTTTTTTCCCTCCCCTCTCTTTTTCTCTCTCGCTCGCTGTTTCCCAGTTCTTTTTTGTTTGCTATGTTCTTCTCTTTTTGATAGCCATAGATGGATGTTGTTTCTTGTTGGCACAGTGGGGGTGGGGGAGAGGGAGGGTGGCGTTGGAATCAGGGAGCTTACAGAAGAAAGGAATATGTATAAAAAAATGTCCTTGTGTTTATTTTTTTTTTAAGTTTCGCACGAATCTGAGATATGAGGTAGAGAACTGATTGGGTTTGTGTATGTGTGGGAGAATGGTCATGTGTAGGTTATGTTTTTGTTGCACAGCTACACTCCCATGGCTCGAGAATGGTTAGTCGATTATTTTATTTTTACCCATCTCTCGACGGGAGGATGCCTAAACCCTTACCTTAAATCATTTATCTTGTCTTAATATATATATATATATGCATGTGCATATACTTTTTATTATTTCTACTTAGGTCTTGTAGAAATTTCATGGGAATTTTTTTTCCTACCGGAAGGGTGTGTTATTTTGCTTGACTGACATATTTATTTTTTTAAAGAGATCTTCGGATTGTTTACTTAGCAGTGAGGAGCGTGGGGAGAGATCGGGAACAGGTCGCAATGGGGTTGCTAACAGAGCTCCGGGGAAATTTTCTATATTGGGTTATTCAGATTTTTGCTGTTATCCTTTTTTTATCACGTTATCCTGAATTTTAGTCGAGCAGATACTTTAAATGTAAAGCATTTATTTGTTTTGTAAATTTTGGGATTTTGTTCTTTAAATTCAGAGAGGAGTTTATGTAAAGAAGAGAGCAAATTGAGTTGGAAAAGTGCTTTCACGGTTTATTTGTAACAACGCGACGGTCGGTTTTTATTAGTTTCGATTGTCGAAGTAGGCTGTCAATTCGAGCAAATGTAGTGATCCAACTTTGGTATCGTGCTGGTAGGTATCTTCTTGCATCCGCGATGAAATGGTCTCAATAGTAAGTGAGAACTGGAAGAGGCTAGGATTTGAAGACACTCTATGACGGAATATTATAAATATTGCATCGAGGTGACGGATCTTAACTTTCACCAGCCCGTAATCACAGCCGCTTTCTTGGTTGTCGTCGTCGTGCTTACTGAATGCGGACGGCCATAGACAACGTCGTGAGTGGAAATGAGGGACTCAACTTCCAACTGCCACAGCGGCACAACTAGGCCTACCTACGACTTCTGCACACCTGTGCTTATGTGTCCCTACGTGTATCACTCGAATCAGATGCCCTGGAGTGCATATGACGACATCGAAATTTCCACCAAACCGACAGTGTTCTCATCTTGCAATAGTATGTCGACAATCCCTTTTCCTTAGTACACTCCAGGTAGTCAAGAAAACGCATCTCTTGAGTTTTGTGAACACTTTGGGGAATGTTTCAAAAGTTTGATTCAGTTACGATTCACAACCAGTTTGTGCATGCATGACTGTGAATATGAGTTGCAATGCAGTCGCAGGTTATCGCTTCTCGGCCTTATGGCTAAGATCAAAGTGTAGTATCTGTTCTTATCAGCTTAACATCTGATAGATCCCCCATCGGGGGACAACAAATGTTAAACTGATTTTTGGAAATAGACGGAGTGCTAGGGGCTTGCTCCACCTCTGTCGCGGGTTGGCCCGGTATTGCAGTACCGCCGGGATCGGCCCAAATTAATTCAATTCACATTTTTATTTTAAAGTTTCCCTGAACAGCCAGTCGAGGGTGGTGGAGACGTAACTTGCTTACACATGGAGATGGCAATAGTAGATGTACTTCCAAAACCTCCTCATCCCGGTCTGATAAAAAGGAGCAGCGCAATACATTGCATTTGAAGGTGTGGCAGTTTTCAGCTCTCAAGTTTGCTCAACTCATGTCCGGTAGACATTTGTGTACGACTTGTGAATGAAGTGATGAATACCCTTGCAGGCCTGTATAAACTGTCATGTATCAGCTGATATGACGGGATAACATTTTCCATCGAAGTCTTGCAACCTAATCCGGATCCCACACTTGTATCGCCTGCGTGCACTATTCTAATGTGTATAGCACCTCCGTCACCCTATTCAGCTTGCAACCCTCGACGATCTGAAACTGCCGTTGCGTCGTCCTCGAAATAATAAATGCTACTCGTGGTGCTTCTGCTGCTACTGCCGTTCACTGTGCTCACTGGTGCTAGGTCGTTCATTGTCTCCACCTCGTCCTCAGCAGCAGCTACATCTGCACTCGTCTACAACATCCACCGCTCCACCATCGAAGCACGCCGGCGAAAAACCCCCCCTCCACCGTTCGTCCTGTCCTGTGTGCTGATTCCCATCATCGTCGTCGTCGTCGTCGTTTACGGTGTCGTCATCAGCGAAGGATGGTTGCTGGGTGGCTGTTGCCCCCGCCAGCCATCCAACCTGACTGACTGACTGGGATTTCTGTTCGGTTTTTGGGGGCTGCTGCTGCTCTGTATGAATACCCGGCAGGCAGGCTACTGAATTCTCCGGTGGGGATAGATGGCCTCTGCGATTGCACAGCAGCATAACATGGCACAGCATTTGTTTCTGGGTTGATCTCACATTGGTTTCGGTTAAGGTTTTCTCCTGTTGTGTATGGCTCTCCAAAAACCAAACCAAATGAGAATCAGCAGAAGGAAGTCACACAAAAAAGCACACACCACCGAGCTGCAAGGAATGGGGCAGGCAAAAAAAAAAGTATAGACTCAAGCAGAAGCAACACCGCACAGCTCGCAGAAAATAAAAGGAACCGAAGTATAATAGTGTATTCCCATGAAATGTACTCATCAGTATATAACATACATTTAGTACAAGTAGCGCCGCCGGAAGTGACGGTTTTGTGTTCGTCTCTCATTCTGTGACAAGCAAACTCTCTATTTTCACACAAAAACCAGCGCTCCTACAGAGTTCAACCGGTTGGCTGGTTGGTTGGTTAGTCGCCGCGGAGACGGGTGGACTGCTGTGCTTGCGGTTTGAAATGAATTTTCTCTCTCTCTGCCCCCTCCTCCCCCTACAAGTATTTATACATATTTCATATTAACCAAATTATGAACAATTATTGTTTATGTGTATCTCAAGTGTTGAGATTTGTATGAGAGCCTCGAATGCAAAAAAAAACAATAAATAAATGAAGCAAAAATAAAAGGAAAACAACACTTTAGATACATTTTTTGTGTGCTAGTTTGGTTTGTGGAAAGTTTTTCGCTTTGTTTGGCTTTTGTTCAGTTTTTTTTTTAAGTGCTGCGCTGCTAACCACATAAACGCTTTCAGTCGGTGTGAGAATTTATTAGATTACTCAACACTCGTTCTTTGTATATTATATACTTGATGTAAAAAAAAAAGAAAATAAAAAGGAAGCAACAACAACAAAGATACGAAAAGAATTCGTATGTACTCAGGGGTGCGATATCAGAGGTGACATTCATTCTTCTTCTCCTTCTCCTTTTGGCGTTTTATTATATGTTTGTTTGTGTTTTTTATTTTTTTTTTATTTTTTATATGTATATTTAATTTTTTTTTTCGCTCGCTCTCTGTGTCAGGGTATGTGTCACAATGTATCTATAGAATAATATTGTAATTTTGTGTTCTTTAATGTAATTAATTATTTATATGAGTACGGAATGAATGTGGACCTTGGGGTGTGGGGGGCTTCGCTCGGTGCGCGGGTGAAGGTGAACCTCGGGTGGCACACGGACACTCGACACACAGATAGAGCCATAGAGAGAGAGAGAGCGAGGGAGTGAGTGAGTGAGACCGTGGCGAGCAGAGGGGCGAGGAATAAATATCTGTGCTGTGATGGTTTTTGTCGTTTTGTATCTATTTGCACCCAAAGGGATGAAGCAGAAGTTTTTCACATTTTTTTTCCTCCTTATTATTATTTAAGTGGGTGGCTGGCCTTTACGGGATGGTGGGGGTCTGTTTTGAGTATATACAGCTTATACATGTGCCGCGGCCGTGGTACAATGGTGAGGTGACTCGAATGACTCGAAGGATGGACGAGGAGACGGGATTTTTGCTTTTTTTTTTTTTTGTGTTTCAGTCCACATTCTGTGAACAGGAGGAATATGTTTGTTTTCGTTTTTTTTTTGGAAAAATCGATAATTCTCCATTCTATGCTTGACGTTTCTATAATTGTGTGTGCTGCTCAGTCATGTCTACACTTTTAAGAATCCCCCCCCCCAATCATGCTAAGTTTGTTTGCTTTGTTCGATAATCCAGAAAAGAGTAGAGTTTCTTTGTCTTTTTCCGCCACCCCACGCTAACCCCATTCTTTGGCATATCCATAAGCACATTTCAATTTTAGTTTGACTTCTCATGCTGTTTGTCATTCTCGTTCAGTTTCGATGATGCAATCTAGTTTACCGCGGAATATTTATTTTAATTACGAAGTCATAGATCGTAGTATTCTTTGCTCTCGCGCACAATTCTTAAAGCTGCTTAGTGTGAAGTGTGTTTGTGTGGTATTTGTTTTTTTTCTCCTGATTTCACATGATTTCTAATTTTAAAAATTGAATCATTCGATGAAAGGAATATAAGTAAGGCGATCGGTGCATTCATTTTGTGCACTTTGTTATTTAAATATCTCATTGTCGACGTATGTATGTATGTATTTATATTTTTTTTTTTACTTTGAAGGCAAAGTCAAGATTTAAAAATATATGCGATTATTTTGCATACGACCTTAATTTGAGCTCAGTGACTCTGGGAATGTGAATACACTAGGAACTGTTGAAATTATCTGTATCATACGTTTTTTTTTTAAATTGTTTAAAATTTTAAAGCTTTCGAGTTTTTTTTTTATTATTAATTCATTCTACTGATCAAAGCAGTTTGTAAATCTGAAAGCTATTCTGTCGAGATCTCTTAGAAATATTGGATAGAAAGATATGCAGCTATTGGTACATTCAGTATTTAAATCGACCTTGAAATTTTTTAAAATGGTGTGTGTAACAATTGTCTTTCTTTTGGGCGCTAAATAAAGATTTTTACAGAAAACAACCGCCTGGCAGGTTAACAAAATTCCTATCCAAAAACCCCACGGTTCGAACGTCGAACTAAACGTTCCGCACGATGTTGTCAGTGACGGACCTTCCATTCATAACTTCGGATTGACGCTTCTACCCATCATCCTTCAAACGACCAAGGATATAATCATTCCCTTACTACGGAATCTCTACTTGTGCAGACTTGCTCACTGAAACATACCGACTGCGTAGAGAGAATTCAAAGATCTCTTCATTCCTAAAGCAGTAAAGGGTAGTCACAGCCAGCGAAGATTTTCAACCATTAAGCTTGACCTAATTCGTTTTAAACTAGTTCGAAAAGCATACTTGTGGTAAATTCGACTGCAACACAATCTCTAGTGCGCAACACGCGTATCGCTAGCTATAGCCCTAAGTGTACAAGAATATTCACTCGCTACACGATATCGAAAGAAACCTAACCTACGTAGAAACCTAAGCAATCCAATACGCCCATGAAAAGGCTAATGTTGCTGTTTACATTATCAGAATGAAATAACTGCAGCCTTTCACCTAAGCCTCAGTCCTCCTCTGGGTACTAGTCTGGAGGCCTTGACAGAGCTAAAATATTCGAAACCAAGGCATTCGCCTACACTGAGGACGTAGTAATAATGGGCGAGATCAACCCCCACAGAGTGATTCCACAATTCAGATTCCCAGTCATACCTAGGAATAATCCCAGGCAAGAAACTAAACTGGCTGGACATTAAACAGCCAATGAAGTTCAGAAAAGCGTGCTGTCCTCTATAACCAAGCACCAAGATCTTCGGTAAGAGGTGAGGACCAATCCCCAAAACAACTCTGTGGGTGTACGTAGCTATTGTCAGGCCGATTTTGACATACGGCGGCTTAGTCTTTGAAAACCACTAACTTGCATGTATGCGTGTAACATCTAGCTTGGAGATAATATTGAACTTACTACCATTTGACCCCCACACGCAGGTGACTGCTGCAAGGGGCTCCATAAGGATTAGCCAATTCAGCGACTAGCTTCCAAGTTCCACTGACATCTAGAGAGACTACAAATTTACCAACGGAAACGACTACTTTTCTCCCTTCCCCGACTTTGAAATAGCAATCAGGTGCCATTTTCCAACCAGAGAGGAGTAGGTTCCCCCATCTACGTGAACACCCTGTAGTAGCAAATGGGTTTATGATCACCTTAGTGAGACTGCACAATGAACCCAACAAGTTGGTCTAAGTAAACCACGGTCTAGAGGGCCGACAGGGCACCATATCACCCCAAGTGAGACTGCTCTCTGCAGAGTCAGACACTTAAAAGTTAAAACTGACCTAACGAAACCTAACAGTGCGTTTTAGAGTCATAGGTCCCTAGGTTAGGTTGAAGTGACTGTCACATACCACCTTGGTATGTCTTGAAGAGGGGCCTTAAAGACGGCATGTCAGGCACACTACTTCTAAGGTGGCAGTATCCATACTCACACCTGCTCCAGCAAAAAATCGTAGACTCTCTATCAGTGGAACAACGCAGAAATTATGACGCAAGGTTAGCACTCAGCCTCATTAAACCATAAAATGTTCAAAATGGATTGTGAAATTGATTGTAATCAAAGGCAGATTAGTAGTTAATTTCCCCCACTCAGGTCTGAGACTTGAATCTGAATTGTTTCGATGGGATTTTCATTTCACGATACGACCGCTTTTGCAAGCCTCCGACACCAGGAGTATAACGTGGAACAATTCTTAGACAGTTGTGAAGAAAATTCTTTCCACTATCTTGGAACTTACCACGACTTTGAGTTTTCTTTGTGCCTCGAGTGGCCGCAAAGAAAAATCAGAAAACCGTTGCTTAGAGAATGTAAATCAATTAAGTTATAAATGGTCTTCACAGTTTTCAAACATTAACTGCCTGCTTGCTCTCATCTGATACTCATCTGCACATTTGCCTTGTCAGTCTTCTCAAACTTGAGCCCCTGTTCATTAATAACCAAATCTATGTACATAAATTACCACGGATAGATAGCTCTTACTCATTGTCCACACGTTTGATAAATCCTCTTAAATGACTTCATTTTCAAATAAACAAAAGCACAAGTCAGCAGTAGATAAGTCAAATGCCACAGCTTAAGATACGAACTCAACCTTTGCATTCCAAAATGAAAGCTGCACTGTCTTTTGATAAGCTTATCTTAATCAAACGTAGGTACTCAACCGAGGTTGACTCAAGTGGGCCGAATGTTTATCTTTCATATCAGAAAAGTGAATAAATTCACAATTGTATACATTTAAAAATAAAAAGAATTCTGTGTTGAGTTTGGCCATTTACAATCGGGCGCCAAGTCGAGTGATTGATTACAATCAATGTGCGTCAGTATAAAAATTAGAGCACTGACTTTTGAATGACTCTAAAATAATGCCAGATACCGAGGATTGAGGGTCCTTTTTCAAACCAGTTTGAAAACAGATGATCATTCAGTTAATGGTTCCGAAAGTTAAATATTTCAACATCATTGGAAGCATTCAAATGTCCTACACGAGTTGAGCTCTTGGCAAATTCGATTCAGACGACATATCAGGCGATCGTGGCCAGTTCATACATCACCACAAAACGCAAAATAACTCGTCCAGGACATTGTTCTTAATATTATGTGCTCTAATTGGTCATGTTCTGTGCGATATGGCAGCGTCTTGTGTCTTATAGCCTTTGGACAACTCTACATGTGCGAAAGATTTGCATCATCGCTGAAGAAAATGTTGTGTGAAAAGTTGGCATCCAAATGTTGATATTCAAGCCCACAGTCGGCTTATATGCTACACATTTCTTGCTCAGCTGGCTTGCATTGTTGAGTGAGTTTAACTCTATAAGGCTGTAGATCTAAGGCCAGATATAAATAGCCCAAGTGCCTGTGCTTAAACGATCGATTTGGATCTTCTTCAAAACTTTTACCAACGTCAGCCGGATTTTCTGCATTTCATTGACGGATAGTCCTTAACGCATTTGTGACATAGCCAGTCTCTTCGAATTTGTGCACATGGGATGATAGGTTGGTTAGACAGATGGGATTCAAATAAGGATGTCAATATCAGTCCACAAATTGGACTACCTTGTGTGAGATTTTTGAAAATGTTTTTTTCCCAAATTTCCATAAAGAAATTTTCTCGGTCAAGTCTGATCCGGGTTTGAACAGAAAAAGGTTAGGCATTACCACCAAATCGCTGTTTAATTTATGTTTATTTCCAAGTGAAGTGAATTGAAACATTTTATGTACATACATACAAACCGCTTACCTACTTGAGCGTCGTCGCGACCGCTTTTTGACCTCGCTCAATTGCCTTAACAGCAGAAGAGGAAGAGAAAACAAATGCTCAGGGTCACTCGAAAGCAAATTTTACACGTTCTCTCGCCGATTAACGATCCTCAAAAATCGATGATCTCAATCGTGCACGCCATCTCGCCATCATCTACACTCCGCTTACCGTTCAAGTTGAATAGTGAAACAAAAAGAAAAAAAGATCAGTAAAAATCAATCACAAATAGGTATCCGAGATTAACATAAATCCCCCTCGTGATCGCGAGATAATCAGTCGTCAGAAATAGCCAAAAGCGCCTTCCTTCTCTAAACTACGTGCGTCGTTAATCAGTCGCTTCTATTCATGCGAATCGGCAGCACACATTTCACCGCAATTCTTTGCAAAATTATTTCTAAAACAAATCAACGCAAAGAAGTAAATAAATAAAGAAGAGGAGAAACGAAAAAAAAAAAACGAAAAACGAACACCTACCTACCACACATGTTTTGCGATCTACACTCGATTCTTCACGTTCCGGTGTTAAACGGATCTAATTCGAATGTACCCACTTTAGTCTCGTATCTGTCGTCGAGCTGTTACATCGTGTCTCCATAGCACTGACCCGCCTCGACAGATGGCTGAAAATAGTTCAGAATCATCCTACACACACCCTTATCGGTGCCCTATTCATCTGCCCATCCCACTGGGCATCTCTGTATCTCATTTAATCGAATTTTCAAAATATTTAAATCCAATAATCATCTTCATTACCTCAATCAGGAAACAATTTGAGTGTGTATCTCACATTCGTATCTGTTCACATTTCATCAAAGCACGAAGCGAAAGAGAAAGAGAGAGCGGTTCGCGCTCATCAACAAACCAGCGCACTCTCTGAAGTCTGAAGAGACAACAAAATCCAATGAGAACCAGCGGCATGCGACTATCAAATGCACACCGCACAAATTCCGAACGTCGTATCTGCTGCGAGGCGAAACAAAATCAAGGGAAAATCGACTGGCTATATTTCATGAGCGCCTGTTACATTGGCGGCGTTGGGATTGCTCTGCTTGGATTTTTTCCTTCTCTCGCAGCCACGCAGCGCTGCCGCCGCACATGTTTGAGCGAAATACTGAAATTCTTTTTCGGATTTGCCTTCGAAAGCGTTTTTTTCTACATTGTGCCCAACGAGATTTTCTGCTCGCCCAGCCTTTTCCTCGAACATCGAATTTTGCCTTCTGCGGATCATAAATAAATGAAACCTCAAGCCGCTGCTCGCTCTGTCATTCAGTTCCCCCAGACAACAACACACAAGCGCACGCGAGCACAAGTTCGCTACCGAACCGAGTAAATATGTGGTGTTGTCTGGTCTGGCCTGCTGGCTGGTGCTGTGCGTCGAAAAAGCGTTGTGAATGAATCTCTGGAAAACAGCTGATAGAGGGAAGGGTTGTGTGTGTGAGTGCGGTGAGACCCCGGCGTTTTGTTGTGTATACCGTGAGAACGAGTGTGCCATTCTGCTTGGTCATCGAACTACTATCGAACTTGTTTGTTGCTCTTGTATCTGTCAGATACTCAGGCACTTGACTTCAAACCTCTTTTTCCTCTCTCTCTCTCTGGCTGTGCTCGGTTCTCTGTTCTCTGTTGTGTTCGTGTTCACCTCAACAAGAGCGAGAGGAGGGATACTGTCATAAAATGCAAGCAGCCAGGCAGGCATTGAACGATACGATACGAGTAGCGTAAGAACGAGTGAGAGGGCGAAAGGAGGGTACTACAGGAATGACGAGGCGTGATGATGACGACGGGGTTTGTTGGTTCGAAGAGATTGTGTATCTTTATACCTAATTGTGTGTGATTTCGATTCGAATTCCGGCAAGTCGGTTGTGTGCTGTGTTAAATTAGAGGGCACGACTCCGACACAGCTGTTTTTCGCAGCAGCAGAGACAGAGAGAGAAAGAGCGAGAGAGACAGAGAAAGGGAGAGCAAAACAGACATGTGGAGAAGAGAAACTGAAAAGGAAAACAGAAAGTACGATTGCACTCTATGAAAATTGTTATTATAGCTGAATCTTAAAAGTTTACGTCTCGTGTTCGTGTGTACACACACTGGCTGGTTGTTTGGCTGGCTGGCTGGCTGACTAGAAGGCAGGCATGCTGTCTTGCTAGCTCTCGATGGGGGAGAGTGAGGTGATTTTGTGATAATGATAAACTCTGTGTATATGCTCGCTTCTGCTGCTGGTGTGGTTGCCGTCGTCGCCGCCACTGCTGCTGCTGGTGCTGCTGCTCCTGGTTTCTGGTCGAGACCGACTGACTGTATCTCAGAAATTCAGACTAGTGAACCTGGGATGGCATGGAATACATGTAATCGGCGGGTGACTGCTGGCTGACTGCCTGGTAGTAGTTGTCGTATTCTGTACTACGTCGGGTGTATTACGTATATCGGAATTTTATTCCGTTCGTTCGATCTATCTTTTGGTCGGTCGATTGGGTCGGTTTATTGTGACCGATTAATTTTGCTTGTATTATTTTTTTTCTTCTTGTATAATATTTTTTTTTTATTCACCTCGTTTTATACATTTTGTTGGCTCTGCATTCGCCATCTTTGTTTTATTTGTTCCGGTTTTTTTTTGTTCTGCCTGTCGTTATTATTTGTCGTCGCTACGTGTGTTTACTGTAGATAAAAAGATAAATATACTTTATACACAATTGGGGGTGAGAGGTATTATCTGCTTAGTCAGTAGTAGTAGTGTGTATACATTTCAGTGTTTTATATTTTTTTTTGTTTTGTTTTTGTTTTCTCAACGAATCCTCCTCCTTCTATATTATGACGACGATGACGATAATATTGTTAACGATATAACATTTTTGTTGTAATTGATTTTTTCTTCTGTTGTCTCCTTTTATTTTTTTGTTTATTTGTGCGCTTGTTGTGTGTATACACAGGCATAACGATAATGAGGGGGAAAGAAGAAACAAAAAAAAAAAGAAAATATTTTCGATATAGAAAAAAGGGTGAGATTCGAAATATAAATGCAGTTTACGTGTGATTTACGTTGGCGATTCGTTGCTTGTGAAAATAATTATGAACTTGGCACTAAAAAGTAGCAATTTGTTGCAGTGAAGGTGTGAATTTATATGCAATAAAGAACTTGAAAGGAGTTCGAGTAAACAGTTTAAGATACTTTGCAGATTACTTTGTGAGATATGTATATACTTTTAGTGACAAGATAGAGAGATGTAGTTTTTGAAGGATAATCACAAATTTGATTGTTTTACGAAGGTGGCACTTTCAAGGGGGAATTTCCTTTCTAGATTTCATTGTGTAGTGGATTGTAGGGGGATTCTCTTTAAGTGACCATTCATTTGGAGTGTTTTTATTTATTTATATATTTAGAACGACCTTCTCGGATGTGATTTGAAACAGGTTCGTCAAGTGGTGCATTTGTTAACTTCCAATTTGAATTAATCCCATTCATTGTTAATTTCAAAGCATAGTCGATCTGTCCTAACTATTCGTTGGACGTTGGCTGCGAAATTCAAATGGACAGATGAATATGCCAAACTGAAAGGGGAAGGCGGCAAGGCATAGCAAATCAAAGCACTTAAATCCAGCAAGGTCCAGTTTAGAATCGTACACACTTGTGACTAGACAAATTAATTGAGTAAATTGAGATTGTCACTTCATTCTTCTGACTTGTTCAAATTTAAAATTTAAATCACAGTCGAGCTGCCATCATAGTTTCAATAGAAAATTTACTGAGTACCTGTGTGTGTACATATTTATTAAATAAATAGAAAACCGGACCAAACTTCGAATTGGACTCTTAGTGTCGACTCTATGGACTCTCCTCCAACAAGCCTTCCCAATTCATAGGAAATTTAAAACTTAACTTAAGCAACAGTCTTAAAGTAACAACGTCCAAGTTGTGGCCTGAAGTTCCTCAAAAATCTTTAAAAATAGCAAAATTTAATGGCTGCTTTTGCAACGCAGATCATGTCATGCTTCGAGTCACCGGCAATGCTCACACGGTCGGAGAAAGCTTCCCAACCTTCGCAGAGTCGGCTTAAGACTATCTTCTTCTCTACAGGAGAGCTTACGAACCCAAACGAACTCGTTGCTCTAGAGTCTAGACGCGTCTGGTTGCGCCTGGGCGGAATGTCGAGTGCTCTGCAGATCTCTAGTCCGTGTCTTACCTCAGAGACAGCTTTAGTGTATCATGCGACTCAGAAGATGATGACGATGATATGAGTGGCGCAACAGACCGATGTGGACCTGAGCCTAGCTTCTACAGCACCCACTTGAGTTGTGCGTGCTATTGTTCTATCACGAGTGGATGCGACCTACAATTGTATGTTTGCCAAGCTTTTCATAGACAGGAATACTCGATGAATATGTTCAGTGACTCGAAAGAGGTGGAGTCGTGAATTAGGAACACCTAGGGCAGGAGTCGACTACCACCCACTACGCCACGATGGCCTCCTCGGATTGTAGCGCATTAAACAAACAGATTTTGAGGAAGATTGAAGATCTAGTTCAAGATTGTTAACGCCAACCAGCTGAAAATGCTTGCTATGCACTTGTTCTGGAGTCTTTGACTGATTCTAAGCTTTCTAGGATAGATCACACCCGTACTCACTGTACCTCATGGGATTCATCGTGTATTCTTTATTTTGCATTTAGGTCGCAACTCGTGTAAGCCACCATGGTGGACGTTTTGTTTCCAAGTCAGCGTACTCATAAGTTAGTTACAGTCGCCTACCCTTACGTCGAATTTTCGCAGGATATCAAAAAGATTTCGAGTTAGAGGGAGTTCGACTTAGAGGATGGTTTTTTGTATGGAAAAAATCGAGTTAGAGAATGGAAATTCGAGTTAGGGAATGGAAATTCGACTTAGCGAGAGTCTATGGTTGCTAGATATGGTATCATGCGTTGGATCTACCTTTTGCTCACTGGTTTACGAGGCTTTGTGTGGCGCTACAGTCTTGGGGAGGCTTGGGCAGATAGAACCAAGCCTATCCAGCTCCCGCCTGATCTCTGACTAGCTGTTTCCAATTGCCCATACCAAATTGGTTGGTCCTTCTCCATTTGTGTCAACTTGGGTTAGTGGGTAGACGCGCAAGCCACGTCTCACTTACGTCCTGATGGAGCCATGGGGGAATTTTCCTCTTCACACCATCCTCGTACGCGTCATGTCCTTGTGTTGTCCAGCGATTCTGAAATCCTAATAAACCTGAAAATAGAGGTTCAAGTGATTTTTGTTAGTTCCTGGAGGTCCTGTAAGAAGTGTTCTCCAAGTGTTCTGTGCCTGAACTGGCAGTGGCCGAGGTAGTGAGGAATATCCTCTTTTTCTTCTTCGTCACCACAGCCTCTGCATATGAAGTCATGGGTAAGTCCCATTTTGTTTTCATGGCACTTCAGATGAGTATGACCAATTAGGGCTCGAAGTACCATCCGTAGCTACTTTTTGTCGGCTTGTAGGAGTTCGTTCGTATTTGCATTATGGAACTTGGGGCGAATCATCCGAGTGGTTTCGCAGATGGTTAGAGGGTTATAATTGTCATTAGCTAGCTCTATGATTCTGTCATCCACTTTTTTCTTGACATCAGCAAGGTTTGGATTGTCTGGGATGGTTTCAGTCCCTTTCATGACAAGATCAGATCGAGCATTGAGTAATCGAGTGCTGCGTGCTGCTTTACTGCAACATGCGACCAGCTTGGACTTGCTTGGTCTTCTGTGGATTGCGTGGCCCCACAAGCTCTGAATCAAAGGTCAGTCCTGCAATCCCATGCATTTACATTTCTCGCTCGCTTTATGATCCATCATCTTTGTAAGATGTCTTTCAGATCATTCAGCATTGTCTGGAAATTCGATTCGTCATCGTAAATGGATCGGAGACAAAGAACCCCACCACAAGTCCCACATCAATGAGTCAGTTTTCTCGGGCCAAAGATGAGACAGAAATAATTTCTATATGGCATTGATTCAGATTTAGATTCGTTCCTTAAATCGTGTAGATAATTAGTTAATCCTCGTTTTACCTTCGACACTGTCGCATGTTGACCTAGTTTAAGTAAACTTCAGCTTTGCCCCGAGTGGACATGGGGCGCAACCAACAATAGTCTTATCTACCTTCTTTCGTTACCTGTTTAGAGTTACGGACGCCGAATTATGTACTTGAAGTAAGTTCCCTTATTCCTCCCTTATGTGCTTTGTGCCCTGTTGCGTAATCGTACAGGCTCTGTTTCAGTCAAAGAAGTTCAAGGTAATCCTGATAAAAGTATACATCTGAAATGAGGACTACCCCTGCATTGGTATCAAATAATGAAAATGAGCCCTCTTTTTTAACATTTCAATCATTCCTGAACTGAATGTAATTATCAATCAAGGAGCCAATGTCAATTGTTGACATCTGCACTACCCTCCTCAGTGATCGGGTCAAAGTACAAGGATGCCTGTAGACTTCCTCAGGCTCTACTGAATTCTTCTCACCAAGCCATATAAAGAATGACTGCGCATTCTAATTTTAGGCACAATCCAAAGAGTCTTCATTATTCAGCATCAAAATTGCAAGCTTATCGCTTGTGTTTTGTTTAACCAGCCGTCATCGCTGTTTACAAGTGGAAGGCAAACTCCTCACTGAACCGTCAAAGACAGCCGCTCTGTGCCCACAAATGAATTTTTGGCAAACAACAAGATACACACGCCGATTCCTAAGAAGAATATAAAATCGTGTGTACCCTCTGTCCAAAGTTGGATTGTAGATTCAAAAAAAAATGTACATACGTGCATGCATATGTATGTACTCCAACAGAGCAACAATCATTTAAGTAAAAAAAAAAATGTGTGTTTGCTGCCAACCAGACCGACGAAACGGCAGAAACAGCGACAGGCAATGTATTGCGCGATAGTAGTGTTGTCGAGGGCGGGGCGGGATGGATCTGAGAAAAAAAGTGTATCTAAGGAATTTGAAATTGATTTTTTCCCTTTTTTTTCTCTGTTGATTTGGTGTGTTCATTTCTCTCTCTTCTCACATCGAATGGTGTGCCCCCTCGACCCACCGTCTGGACGCCAATCATTGCTTGAGAGTGTTTAACACTCATCTTTGCCACCTTCTTCGTCGATGTGTTACACGAGTCATTGTTTCTCTCATTTTTTTTTGTTCAATTTGATATTTTCTCTATTTTTGACCTCGAAACGTATTCATTTCGTTTTTCTTTCTTCAAATCGATTAATCTCCTTCGTGCACAGTGCACACACCACCAACAACATCGCCGAGCCGAGCGAATATAGTGTGCGTGATCGGTGTTGGTTTGGTCGTCCTGTGTTGTGTTGAGTTATTGAGTTGTCGTCACCGTCGTCATTGTCATCGAATGAATTTATTTTGATTTTGTGCAATTTTGTGTTTCCATAGATACATACACACTTTTGGATTGCATTAAAAATTCAAATCAATTTCAACAGAGAGCCAAAAACAAGGACAATCCCCGTCGAAAGAGCAGTCTTTCAGTGTTCGTGT
Organism: Eristalis pertinax; assembly: GCA_907269125.1. NCBI lineage: Eukaryota > Metazoa > Arthropoda > Insecta > Diptera > Syrphidae > Eristalis > Eristalis pertinax. Next base: position 31,465,213 of record OU026149.1, read on the forward strand.
GTTTGTGTGTGAAACATTTTAGTTCATGTAATGTGTATACCTGGTAATAAATCAGGAACAGAAGTGAGTTGAGAGAAGTAAAAAAAAAAATACCCTACGTTCTACTTACAAGAGAAAAAGGGGGAACACTCGGACGAGAATGATATAGTAAAAAAAAAAAAGTCGTGAAAAGTAGTTGTACTTTATTTATATTCGCGTATCTACATCTCGTCGAACGTAGTAGTTTTGCGTTGTGTTCTGGCTGTCATCTGGTGTGTGTTTTCCTTCGTTCCTCCTCTTCATACGGTTATTCGCTAAAACCCATCGAGAGTTTTCACATCGGGTGTATCGTCTTCATCTCATCTGCTCAACAACTACACAACTTTTGTGAGTGTCGTCGTCGTCATCTTGTATTCGTTTAATGGAAAATGTAGCAGCAGCTGGATAATAATGAGCGCATGCTATTTATATGTGAGTTTGAATGTAATTTAAGAAAACAAAAAAAAAAACTTTGCTATGCCTATGTACAGCATGTGGAACGAACAAATATACATTTCTATGATTTAGTTTGAAATTAAATAAACACTTGATATGGGAATTTGTGTACAGCAGTCCAATGGTGGACGACGGGAGTGATCCAATCGTGTGTATGCACGCCAGCTAATCCGTGCGAGATGTACATTGTAGGTACCTGTCTAATGAAAAAGGAATTTACATGTAAACAGTGTTGTTGGTTTTGTCTTCTTCGCCTTGTCGTTCGTCTTTGGTCGTCTTTCTTCGAGACTTCTTCTTGACTGACTGACTGACTGGATGGCTGGCTTTTACCGAGATTAAATTATCATCTTTCTGAACTTTTTTTGAGTAGGTTTTCTTCGGTGTTTTTCCTTTTCTTCTCTCATCATCCTCCACCCTCTTCAAGCGGCGCCTCCAGCACCAGGCACCAGGCACCAGCACACACCACCGTCCACCACCACCTCCTCCTTTTGCGATCATCGTCATCCTCGTTTTGTTGCGTCTCGCTCTTTACCCTTCTCTTTTTGGTCATATTTTTTCTTTTCGTTTTCGTTTTGTATTCTCTCTCTCCACACCCTACGTCCTCCTCAGTCCTTCTTGGTGTGTGCCCATGTGCTGTTGCTGCTTCTGGCTGCTGGTTAATGATACATACAGCCATTCATACATTCCATCCATACATAAATTTACTTATATATAGATATACATTTATTCCATATATTAGAGTAGTAGTTGGCACAAGTATTGGTTGTTGGAATTGGAATTGGTGCGGTCTTGTTTTTGTTCATATTCCTCATCATTTCCGCTTATTATTCTCTCGCTGCTCTCTTTTGAACTAACAACACTTTATACTCCCGTAGTCCCGTCGTCTGTGTCGTTGTCGTCTACGTTACGTTTTGTGTTACGGGGGTATATGTAGAGTGCTCCGGTGCCTGTGCAGTTTTGTGTAATTTTTGTCACTATATTAACATTAACTACCACGACGTTCGGTGGTAGCACGGACAACTACTCAAGCGACTAAACCGGTCATTGAAACTGAAAAACGAAAAAAAAAAAACAAACGAAATCAAATACTTAATCAGATAACACAACAAATTATAAATAATCTGTCACACTGTACACTTAACCACACAAGGAGTTTGATCAAACAAAAAAACACAACACCAACAGAATCAAATAAAACAAAAAAAAGGGGAAAAAAAGAAAATGAAAATTGAATTGTAAAATCATTGTCGTTTGTGCCGTCAGTCAGTGTTGCCCATAGCACACGATTAGAGAGTAAACCCCGAAAAGAAATACACGAAGAAGAAGAAGGAAAAAAAATATACAACAAAACGGAGAAGAAAAAAAAAAGAAGTGGAAGTGCGGATGAAGAGAGAAACCGAAAATCCGGGGAAGAAGGTGCAGTAGTAGAGCAAAAGTAGTGCGCACGAATCTGTCGTCGACGGTTTTACGGTTTTATTTGAAATACAATTTTTTTATCCACACCAACTCGCGAAACGGCTGAAAAAAAAACGTTTGTTTTTTCTCGTGGTTAATATATATTTTTGTTGTCTTTAGTGCGATTGTTCCTATTCGTTTTTTTTTTCTGTTATTGTTGTTTCACTTTGTGTGTTCTTTGTTTTATTATACATTGTATCTATACACACATTTCATTCATTTTGGTTTAATCAGAGTCAGTGGTGTGTGCGTATGTGTCGGGTGTTGTTGCATATTGCTTTCTAATTTTTTTTTGTATTCCTTCATTCGCTGAATTACATTTTTTTTTGCTCTCCCAACTGATTTTTTCTTGTTGATTTATTAATTTAGTACGGCGCTGTATGTTGTGCACACCAATGCAGTCAAAGTTTGTGGTGTACTCACATTTATTCATCTGATTCTTTTTTGTTTGTTTTTTTCAATTGAAAATAAGTTCATTGGTGTAATACTTATCGGTTCATTGCTGTCAAATTAGTTCGTTGTGAAGCGAAAGATACATAGTTGTGATTTTGAATTCAGCTGATTCGTCGTTTTCATTGTCCCTCCCCTCTCAACCCTAGTGCTAATACCGACACACGAATAAAAAAAAAAGGAAGAGAAAAAATATTTTTACTCCCAGTGAATGATTGTGGAATTTGTTGTGATTAAAGTGGTTGTTCATAAATGAAAATTAAAAATATCTCATAAAATCTGTCTGAATTCATTAGGCTTGGATACAAATGCATTCGATTCAATATTTTTCTGCACACTCGCATTGAAAAAAAAAAAGAAAGAAAAGAAAAAAATAAAGTGTTACGTGGTTGTGCACACAATTATGCTCTTTTCCGTGTAATTCCAAATCCGAATTCGTCGGTGGTGGTGGTTGAAGAAATAAAAGTGCAGACAAAACGAAGATAAAAAAAAAATAATCGCAGAGGAGATAGAGAAAAGAAAAGAAAAGAGAAAAGCAAAAGAAATTGAGAAGGAATAATATAAAAGAAAATTCTCCAAAATAGCTGTAACCCTGTGTTCGGAGCTACTTGCTGCCATGCAAAATTGGCAGCAGCAATCCCAGCAACAATTCGATATTGTTCATAGTACACATCATCCGCAGCATCTTCATCATCATCATCATCAGCAGCTTAACGGCAACAGTAGCAGCAACAACAACAACAACAGCAATGGGTTTTATTATTTATTCTATAAAGACTTATATGTGAGTGTCAAATTTCTTCTTTTTTTTTTGTTCACCATACAACAACACAGACCTTTTTACATAGAACATTCCTATATCTTTATATTCGCCTTGAATGACAAGTGTACATATATATACACACGTCTTGATAAGAAAAGGGACTTTGTGTCGTGAATGTCATTATCAGCTGACCTCGAAAACAAGGTGCAAAAATTCACCTTTTCTCCGGTTGACTGAAATTTTCTACATCAAAACCTGTGTGTATGTACATAATATATATTTTCTCTGGGGCTAGTAATTCAGAGCGAGCCGCCTACCAAGTATAGAAGACCAGCGCGGAGGAGGAGAGACCAAGCAAGCAAGACAAAAAAAAAGTTCATATATTATCGCAGTTAATTTGGTTTCAAGGTTAAATATGTCTTATTTGACGATATGTCTGTATGCTTGTATCAAATCGCTTGAGCATGTGATATTCGGTTGGATTTTATACCTCATCTCTAACGATGCCCAAATGAGATGATTTATTCAAGAAGACTAATTTTTCGCTTCAAGAGATAAAAATGATGTATACATATCACTCTACACAATTGCTTGTCCGAATTACATTGAACGCTTTCAAGTAATTTTCCATCTGGGTGCAGCAGCAGCAGCAGAAGCGCACCAGTCCATATGCTTGTGTGTTAATGTGGCCTCAATTAAACAAAAAAAAAAAAAAAGAGTAGAGGGAAAAATTAAGATTACCTAGTGAATCTTCATGTTTCTTCGATATAATATTCAGCACTGACAGTTTGGGTATATTCAGCTGACACAACAATTAAGCAGCTGCTGACTCTAGTGGGTTCTTCTTCTCTGTCAAAAATCGAATCTGTCGGTTTTGGATTTTTTTTCTTTTTGCTTTTGGTTGTCTGCATTTTGATTGGTCGAACTTGTGTGTTGAATGTTGTACCTATACTTCAAGCGCAAAGTGCGCAACTTGAGTCATCGATTGTGTTGTTTTTTTTTTATCATAGATTGGAATTTTAACATTGTCAGTTCATCGGCGAAATAAAAAATGTCGTGCTGCCTTGGTGGTGAGGTTCGTATTTCTAGTTCTGGGGCTCTGTGGGCTTTGTTGGTTGCTCAACATGAGATCATCGAAATCTGACAAAAGGTCAACAGACGCCTTGAAGGCAAATGGAGGGGAAATCTGGAAAACATTGTCACGCTTACGGAATTGGAGGCATCACCTGTCAACCAACTGTGGCTACCATCATGATCAGAAACTGTTCTATTTGGTTTGAATCGCTCGTCAACTACTATCTTGCATACTGAAATTTTATTTTAACAAAAGGGTAGGTAGTCCGAAGTCCTTTTCACAGAAGCTCTTACTTCTCTGACTTTCATTCTTGACGGTCCAGCCATCAAGACCAATGTGTTCTATGTTCCTTCCTTTCTCAAACCATGAGGCTTTTATTCGGTGTCCCAATCGATGCATTGGTTGAAGCGCACGAACGGTCAGTATCAGAATATCTAGATAAGTCGACTTAGCTATGCCTTCCAAAATTGTAGAGTGCGCTTTTACGTCCCATGCTGCATTCACCTTCACCGCAGATGGGAACAAATATACTAAAGGAGGCTATCCATTGCGACATCGATGTTTTATGGGTTCACCAATCGTTTTCGGACTATGCTATGTATTCCAATCTCATAATTTCTAAAAAATCAAGAGCCCTTGCTGTTTCTGTATAATAGGCCAAATCATAGCAAACTGAAATACACATCTGAAGCAAGATCCTCCCCGAAAAGGCTCAGGACCGACTTCCATCACCGATCTTCATTCAGATTTTCACAAGGGCGACAATGAGAATTAACGTGTTTATGGCTCTCGTGAGAAAAAGCCTTGCAGAATCCGTTCTTCAGAATTGTCCCTTAGTCGCAAGGCCAAACCATACTGGACTTACGAAGCCCATTGATGCAATCGTACGAATAAACAGAAATGTTGCAACATAAACATAATGCCACTTTGTTCAGTTTCGTTAAATTTCGTTCAATATTGCAGTTTTAGAATTTTGCGATCCTTAGATCATCACATCATCAATTCCATCATAACTTTGTTCATCTTCGCCTGTAGAATTAATTAATTTGAGCTGATGTCTGAACGTCTGATCGAAACTTCGAAATTTCTATTAAAAAGACAGATCGTTGCAAATTATACACTGTATCTAAATTAATATCGGATTAAATGTGATTTATTACAAAAACGTAATGCCTCTTAGACATCCAATTCATTTAGGGTTGACTATAAGCTATTGGTGCATGCACATGCAAGTGAAGGCAATGTCAGCAAGTCGAAACTCGATTCATGCTCTGCTGTAGGGGTTGATTCATTGATCAATCACTTTAAAACAACAGATGTATGCTGCACAGAAAAATTAACCCTACTGACTGCATGGCCTGGCTGGCATACTTTTGAGATTTCTCGATGATTTAAGTTAATAGAGTGAATAAGTTAATGGCAAGCAGACTCTAATGTTTGTTTGCTCAACTCAAATTTACATACATATACTTGGGTATGTACGCATGCATAAGTGGCAATTGAATGTAAGGGCTCTCGTCCAAAATTCAAGGGTCTCTTCAAGAAAATTGAGGTTAAATGTGTACTATTTCATAAATTCGGTTACTGCCATGCTCCCTAAATGTCTTCATTTCGACCTGAGAGATTTTAAGTGTGGATTATTACCAACACCAGATCCTACCTACCTGTCTGCTGCAACTGGGCAGCAGTCCATCACCTGTTGATGAACCCAGCTTCAGCTTGTCTGTCAGTTGGTGGTCCGTTCTGCATTTGTACAATGTTCTAGTTAATTGTCGAAAGAAAAGCAGAAACTAACTCACAAGGATAATAGGATAGAATTTCGTTACAGGACCAAAGCCGACAACTAATCCTCTTACAATCGCTCAGTTTTTTTTTCGTAATTTAAAATTTTCCATTCGTTCTTCTCATGTTTCTGGAGAATAAAAGTCCCCCATATATGTATGAGGGAAAGGGAAAATGGAATAAAAGAAACCCGAATGGCAAATGTTGGTCGATATGAATAAAGCGGAGTATTGTAGACGATTTCTGTGTGTGGGACTGCAAAACGTACGTATATTTTTCCGCACTGCGCCATCATTGTGTCCCTCGTTTAGTTCTCATCTCTCTATGCACCTCCTAATCATACGTATACATTCATGCATACCAACATACATACATATATATGTATTAGCAAGCCCCCCTCTCTTTATTATTCTCTCCACACTTTGATCCAACTCTACAACACAACGCCTTTTCGTCAACTCTTCTCCGTTTTGCAATTGCCTGAATCGTCGACCCCGCCATCATCTCCACCCCTCGACCGTCCCTCAATTTCGCCATCAAATGTAGAATACCTACATTCTCCTGTTCCTCCCTCCCTCACTCCCTTTTGGTGTGTACCCTTTTACACCATTCACAGCAACAACAAGAACTACAACAGAAACCCACTATCATCGTCGTCATCGCGTATAAAAGGCGACGTTGTCCGTCGCGGCGACCGTTAAGCTCTTTTTATCGATTTACTTTCAGAGCAGAGTACACTTATTATTTTTATATGTATTTCTTCGTTTTTTTTTCCCTTTTTTTTTTTTGTTGTTGGTACTTCTACAACAGATTTTACTCGTTTGCTTATTTTTCATGGCTGCTTTTTAACGTTTTTCTGATTTTCCCCATATTTATATACATACCTACATATAATTCGTACATACAAGTGTATATATACATATCGCCATCTTTTATCAAGTACAAACACGAGCAGCAAAAGCATCAGCCACCAGCGGTGGAGGCAGTAAATGAAACTGCTGCGGAAGGCATCCATGTTGGTGTGTTTTGTTAAATTAGGAATTTCATTATCCTTTAAATGTATGACGCACCCACCCAGTCCTGAGGAGGGGATTACATTGGAATTTTCGATATTTTATTAAGTCATTTCCTTTTTCGTTCTCATACAAAAAGACATCGGAGAGAGTGTGTACGAGATGTTACGCAGAGATATGGTGCAAATTTTTGAACTTTTCCTGAATCGTTGTCAGAATTTCGATGATGATGTAATGTTTTGCTTCGGTTTGTCACTAGCAATTGAGTTTGACAGGAGGTGGTGGTGGAGGTCGAGTGCACTGACTCGGCTCGATGTGGCCGAGTCAGTGCACTCGACGGATTTTTGCCTTCCAGGACTACATTTTGGTACAGCTCGTAGAGTAGAGTTCGCTTCTCCTCCCGCAGACGGGACCATATATTGAATAATTTATCACTTAATTTGAGTATTCCGCTAAATTTGTTGGTTAATTTTGGAACCAAATATTGGGCGGTCATTCTGGTCCGAAAAAATCAGTAGGGACTGACTTGATTATTGAAACATCAGATCTTCAAATTTCATCAATAAACTCAGACACTCTAAAAAATGTCAAACTGCCGACTCTTCCGTCATCCTCAATTTGGCGCCTTTTAAAAAATAAGTCTTTAGGCTACAATTTGCTAAAATATCTCACGTGCTTTACTGGCAACAATACCTCCATGATCCAGTGGATATTTTTGCCATACTCGGCAAATGTAGGTTGAATCTGTTCAAAATCGATTCCACTACTACCTCTGGGTTGTAGGAATCTACGAACATACATATTCTACAATTAATGATGAAGTTGAGGCTAATGCCGAAGTCGAGATGATGTCAAGATCGACAATTCAGGTAATTACAAGTGTTGTCAAAAAACCCCCATTCAGACAAATAACAGATTCTGCTTTCTTCTTTTAATTGAAAGGCATCTCCTCTGTGAACACATCCCCCTGTCCTTGTTAATTGTTTGTCAACACTTGTCAGTGCTTACAAAACACGTCATAAATTATTTACTAACCACACTTCAGGCGGTGATCAAAAGGAGAGAGGAATCATTCTAATGTCTAGTCTGCTTTTGACCTGTTCATTCGTACATTCGCATCATTCAAAGGTTTTCAATTCGAAGAAACTATAGAACAACACAAAGCTGCCATGTTTTAGTCGATGTCTACCTGGATATTTGTCCACATTGATATCTCGGCTTAAGCGACTCGAAGATGTTCACAGCAGATTAACCCTTTAACCTTCGCAGGCGCATTGTATTTCTGTCGCAGTTGGAATACGAAATAAACAAGTATCTAAAAGTTTCATTAAACTTACAAAAACAATATAAACCTCCATCGTGTTATGATAAAGACTAACATCGATTTCTACTTTATCATCAAATGTCCCACTTTAAGCTTAGACATAGGAAGGAACCCCCAACTCATGGGCGGCCCATGGATGTGAGACTTATGTACTGAAGCGCACGCCTTTTATATGATTCAATTCGTTGGCATTTGTGTTGTTCTCTTTTTTTTTGTTTGTCATTTTCTGTGATAATGGACGACAAAACATATAAATGCGATTACACACGAAAGGAAATGACATCAGATAGAGCATAATGGCTGGAAAATCGTGAACTTCTAGAAGGAATTCGAACGAACGAGAACCAACGAGTGGGAATGTTTAAGCATTTGTAACCCCGAAAGTCGCGCACTGGCAGCACTGAATTCGTTTCACATATTTGATGTTCGATTTGTGCACACAGATTCTCTTTGCATTTTTTTTTTTGTGTTGTTGTTTTATATAAATAACAGCAATGAATGGTGCTGTGAATGCATTTATGTAAATATTTTTATGACAGCGACACCTTCATTGGGAAACCGTTCAAATCGAAAAATGTGCAATCACACATCTAGTGCTACATTGCGCATCATCTGTTTTTGTCGGAGGCACGGAGTGCAGCAACAGTGAGAAATTACGCAAACGATTTCCTCGAGAAATGCATGCACTAGGAGCAGAGAACCCTTTTGTGGATTGCGTAATGCGCATTTATTTGCAGTCGAGTCGAGGAATACTTAAAACATCTCAATTATAAATTGGTTTTGAACATTCCTTTGATTCGAGCGGAATTTGTTGTATAAAACTATCCACCATTGTATGGGGTGATTGATTACAAATGTAAGTTGAGGCGTATAAAAGTTATGGTATAAGGAAAGTGGTGCGAGATATTTCTGCCCGTATCCGCACCGTAAATGGTCTATGCATAGGTATATCAAATTGATACCCATTTCTCCATATAGATAGTGTACATAGCATATGACTGCGTGTGTGCGACGTAGCATAAACCTAAAGGGAAAACTAGTTTAGCTTATGTACATAAATGTTGCCTTGCATGTATACACACGTCTCCATATACATATATTATATATCCATAAAAGAAAGAAGAAAAAAAAAAACATCAGCGGCCATCGTGTGGCCTGTGTTGTCTATTTATTATTAGCTGCGCGTTTTATAATACACAATTTACGAGAGTAAGCAAATAATTGTGATACGTGTCACGCGTTTGAAAAGGAGAAAAGAAGAGGAAATAAACACGACTCTAAACAAAAGAAGTAAGGACTGGATTTGTGTGTGTGTAAGGAGATTGCAGATGATTGTGACGTAGAATCATTGTTGTTGTGGCGCATTTCCCTTAAGAGGGTTGATCTCTCTCCAATGGACAGAATTTAATTACGTACATTCAAAAAGGCATTCAAAGCCTTCGTATACACACGTATCATCGTATCCACATCTAAATCGATTCCCACATCCTTTTCGTGGTCTATTCCCGGGGCAGAGGAAAACAAGAAACTCATCGGGATCTGTTTTTTTATTTTTTAAATGACGACGTCATTGCATTTTAATACATATCTCACCAATCGCGCGATATGTGTACAATTGTGAAAAGTGAAGAAGGGGAAATCTACGCACCAAAGTACATATGTACACATAACTCATAGCCGTGGTGTGGTTTTGGGGAGAATTGCGTTGAAGCCCTCTGCAAACAGTGCGCTCAGAGAGACGGAATCATTTTTGTGAATTATTCGGATGGTGTTCTCCGCGATAGTTCCTTTTGATCGAATAACTCATTCTAACAAAACGAAGGGGATTCCCCCTCGATCTGCAAGAAACAAAATGGATGGCCATTGACACGTCCATTTTGCTTTGGTTGCTCTTTGATTTCTCTTTCCAATTCATCGTTGATTGATGCCTTTGAAACTGCATCGATCTGCGTGCGATCTATTTCATTCGATGGCGAAGAGAACTGCACCCTCTATCGCACAGTCACAAAGGAGACTTCGTCTGAATGTTTGGTTGACCTGAAAAAATAGGCGATCTTGCTCTCTTCGAATGGATCCTCTACTTACTTGCTTATCAGGGTGACGACCCATGCAGGGCCTGTGCTTCGATTGTATTCTCTCGTGGTCAAAATTGTACTCTATATCGCAAATTTAGCTTCTTGATCAGAAAACAGCAAGCTGAACTGATTTAGTTGAATCGGATGCCAGAGGCAATGAACCTAAATGACGCTGCAAAGGATTCTGGATTTAGCCAAACCATGTCCTGGATCACATTAAATGTGAATGTTGGATTTTATCAAAAGACAGTCTCCACATCCTCAGGCATTTGCTAGAGCAAACGCGTCTCTCCCTTTTTGAGAATGGCGATCAGACACAGAGACAGACAGTGCTCTCTTTTCTTATTTCATTCCTATCTCATTGGAGGAGTTAAAACGTTTTAATTAGCTTAAGTGACCATTATGTTAAGAACGCCCTTAAAGCGTTATAAGTTATTCAAGTTCCAGTGATAATTTTCAATTTTGCTACCCCCTACTTGCAAGTTATGTTAGAGTATATCCACTTCTATCATGTTGCCGGCTAAGAGGCACATAAGGACAAACGCATCACAAAGTCTCTAAAGTCTCCACAAACTTTATTTGTCTTTCACCATCACTGACTCCGGTCATGGCATTTTGACGGCCAACATTATGTCTGAACCTTTGGGCCAGTACTGTTTACTTTCTAATTGAAATGGCATATAACTTGGTTTCAACGTCAAATTAGGAGTTTCGGACTTGAGAGAACAAACGCGAAATAATTCTTGCAAATGTGCTTGATTACGACTTCCATTCAGGACAGACGAGAATGTGTGATTCTCCACCTGGAGAACGGAGATTGGTGGGATATACCTGAAAGTCCAAATCGTTGTGGACTGTCAGGTGCAGAGCCTGTAGTTTTGTCGCAATTTACGGCGTATTTCTCCCATTTCCTTGTGATGAATCTGACCATAGTCATTTTAAACATCATATGACACACACGGTCCGCTTCGAAGACAAGCAGTGTTGCTTATTCTTGTGTCCCAATCGATTAAGAGTTTGTCATCATGAGTCACACTGGATGTTGTGTGACTGGAAGAAAGGAAATGCGTACGACATTGTCTGATAACTTTGGACGGCGGGGCTGCCTCGTTGGCTTCTCCATTGAGAGGTGAATGAACTTGGGTACTAATTGAACTGCTGCAACGTTTTTGGGTTTAAAATAAAACAAGTGGACACAGGCAATGCATCAGTGTACTTGCTGCCAAGACGGCTGCCACATGATTCGAAAGGGCCTATTCAGACGCTCATATTGCCACGAAATTTATGGCCGAACAACAACGTTTCTCAGAACCCGACGAAAAGTGTACGATTTTCTCATTTGCGTATGATTTCCTAAGCAAAAGTGAACGAAACTTGACGATCGTGAATAAAGTGGTGTCGTCATGGCCAACAATTTAAGGTCCAACCATAACTGACAGAATACAACGAAAAGTGGACGATTTTCTCATTTGCGTATGATTTCGTAATCAAAAGTGAACGAAACTCGACGATCGTGAGAAAAGTGGTGTCGTCATGGTCACTGTGTATCATTGTGGTTGGGTTTAACCTATCGTATTACAACAGCTTCAGATAATGATTAATTTGGAATGTAGTATTTTTCTCTATGACATCGATAAGTAGTCGATTAACATTCAATCCCAAATCAAGCCGTTGTTGCCTTCAAAATTCCATTATATACAGATTGGAAAAAAAACACTTTATCGATACTTAAACTTCAACTTCCCACAATCTTCAGCTTCCACTCAGGAAGTCTTCCTTCCAGTGTTATTCTCTATCTGAACAGGATTACGTCGACAGTGTTTAATTTGCTTTCATCTCTGGCAGAACCATCGCATGTCGGCGAGATGGAGAGAAGCCTTTCATCGTCGTCCTGTTTCACAAGAATTGATTATTTTCAGTTCCTTCCTGCCTATATCCTCCATATCCCCCCAACAAAAAACCCTCCACCACTACCATCGAACTTCGAACGTTTGTGTTGTGTTGCGTCCCGAGATGATTTCATACCATTTAATCGCTGTTAATGCGGTGGTTGTTGGGTTATATTTTGTTTGTTTCTATTTTTACGATGACGTAAATGTCACTCACACCCATTCAGAGTGCAATTTGTTGGTACGTCGTCGACGTCGTGGTCGTCGTCGGTGCTCTTAAACCTTCCTACGTTTGTCTTTTTTTCTCCTGTGGGCTGGTTATTTGCCTTTTGGTTTCGGTAGAGTCCATTGGTCTCCCTCAGTTTTCCTCCCTATTCCTCGAACCACCACCATCACTTCAAAGGCGACTCCTTTTAGTTGATTGAATTTTTTCTTCATTTCGTTTTTTTTTTCTTTATTTTAAATTTGATTAAATCATTTACCAATATGGCTACACGGGCCGATATTATACGCATGTATCGCTGTATGTACATATGTCGATTTTGTCGTCCTCTTTGATGACTGCTTCTTAGTAGTCGGCTCTTCGCGTTGCTTCCTCATCTTCATCATTATTATTATCGTGATGATTTCAGGCGAAAATCAAATCGAACGAAATATACGACACATGTTTTATCACTCTTATGGTAGAGTGAGCGAGCTAAAGTCGAGGAGTGTGTTTATATTTAATTTGTTCACCCTCCACCGTAAACATTTGTTTGGCTCCATTCGCTCCCACCCCTCTGCCTCAGCCTCTGTGTGTCCCTGTGAATGGGATACATACTTACATTTGTTCTATGGATGTATCTACAAAATACTGTGGAATAAAGAAGAAGAAGACGACGATGAGGATGAGGATGAGGAGGAACTTCTTTCTTATGTACAAAACATTTGAATATAAATTATTTTGTGAACGCTCGCGTCTGAATAAGAGATACCTAAACATATTCGGAGAGAGAGATGTGTAAATGGACAACAAGGTCTAATTAAAACGAACAAATACCGCAGCCGTAGCACTCGGTGAGTAGTGGAATAAAACAGCAACAACACTATCAACTACAGCAACAACAACAACAAGAACGGAGGCAGCAGCACCACCATCGTATCTATATATGGAAGTCATCGTCGTCGCCATCGTCGTTGGCCGTCGTTTATGATCATCGCCTCAGTAAATACATACATCCATACATATCTACAATACGTTCTTGTGTACATAGTGACGTAAGCACACGCCACGTAGTTCAAAAGTATAGAAATGAATTCTTTATTTTTTTGTGTCCGCTTACTAAAAGTATCTCAACAAACTGCCGGAACATGGCGGAATATCATTTTGCTGCGTATAAGTATATTTATATATTCTATGTTTGTCGATATCTCGCTGAGAAGGGTATAACTCGAATCTATGGTTAGTTGTGCGATGTTTTTGCGAAATCAAGAAGACACCAAAGAACATACCTACACACATATGTAACCATTCAATCCATACATACATATGTACATACGTCGGTATGTATGACGGCAGCATACATATAGTATTTATAATCAAGATACTGTTTCCTTTGTTGTGTGGCTTTTAGTATTAACCTCATGATTTGAAATCGTTTTGTATCTACTTTGGGTACCTACCCATTACCTGGAGAGGCAACAGAACAAAAAAAAACAAGCGAAAATGTTTACATAAAGCTTATTATATCACGTAGGCATATGTGGTACTAACTACACTTGTTTTGCACGGACGAGAGGATAGACTTCAGCCATTTGTCAAATAAATAAACACAACAATTATATACTTGTATCACATCGGCTGGTACACACATTCATTCCATTTTTGGAAAATTATGTAAATCGACATCTGTTCGATTCTAATAGCGCAGGCATGTTGGTTGCACTGACTCTTGTGTGAATTTTGTGTGTTTGCCCGGGGATCTTGAGGTTTTCTTCTCATTTTTTCTTTGCCTCTCTTGTACCTGACTAGGGATTCTGGGAATGTTTCGCTTCGGATTTACAAGCCAAGTCGATTGTGTGATATGATTGAAGGAGAATCGGTTCTTGGGATGAGCCTTTGTGGATGAAGATTTGTTTGAATATCCACCTTTGGGTTGATTTTCCCTATCCATGCATGCGTACATGGGGGTGTACGTACCTGTTCGCAAATAGAGAGACAATGCATGCAAGTGAAGGGCTTTGCCTTTTATAGAAACATTTGCAGGACTTCATGGATTTAGATGAAATGATTTTATTCGTAAATCCGTAAATCGAAACAATCGTTTCCTTTCTATGTAGCAACTGCTCTTGTTTTGTGGAACGCACACAGCAGAGGGCGATATCCTTCATGGGCAGATGTTACTTGTCTAATGATGTCTTACAGTTGACGGCAAATATGCTCCTTTATGATTCAGCCTGAGGATGCTTGATGTTTGATCTTGACCGCTTTCAAATCGAAGGGATAAGAAGAGTAGTTCTCTAAAAATAACACAAGAGACATTGCAGGCTCCATTCTTTGTGACAAACGACATTCTCTTATCAACCATTGCAACCATTAAGTGTTATTTTATTGTTCTTAAGGACGCACATTTTATGCATTTGTAGTTTGTGAAACGTTTTCCTGATTGCCAGGATTGTAAAAGCAAACTCAAATTTCCAAGAACATCTCTTAAAAATCAGCATTCGCCCACCAATTTATTTTTTGTTTTCAAGTGTTTTTTTTTTTGTCGGATGTTTTTAACACAGCACTCGGACTCAACTGATCCATTGTACTACCAGGTAGTGACCAAAATTTGCGGAGGAATACAAGCAGACGCTCCAGTGATGCCCAGCTCTGACCTCATGAGCACCAAATAACTGCCACCTGATCCGAGTAAAAGCGTGACAGTAACAGAGGAAGTGCTCTGCAGTGTCGTCGTCTTCTCCACAGGCGTCGCAGACGGTTTCATCGCTTAGCCCAAGCAGCACATTCAGGTGTTTGGCGACGGTGTAGTTGCCCCTTACTATGGCGGTAAGTCGTCAAGAGCAGTTTTTCTGTCAAGAGATAACAAGAATGCCTCGAATTCCTTACAGACATTAGGGAGCATGCGCTTGGTTTGTCTACATCCTGGAGAGTCATGTCACATCCGGTTGTCCCCTCAAAAGGTCCAACCATCGCTGGAAGTCCTAACCAAGGACGCAGATAGTCCCAACTCAGGTTCGGGTCCTAAGAGTACCTCCTCTGATCCTTGTCTAGCAAGGTCATCGGCGATCCAGACGGATTCAGAGAAGACTTGCATTCTTGGACTAACCTGGAAGTGGTCAAAGGGGTGACCAAACCTTTAGCAAAGCTTGACTGTCGCCCCTTCTACCTGTTCTTCACAATATAATTCGTGGCCATCAACCATAGGTTTCAGAGTGGAAACCGAGTTGTCACCCTCCACGAAGGCCAGACCCTTCTTCACGGATGATCTTGGAGAAGATTCGACTACAGTCGTTTCCTGGCTCAGATTTTGGCCAGAGCCGGTTCGCAGTGCATGGAAAATCGACTTTGTATGTACATCGCAGCTGAAAAGCTTAGAAGCTAGGCCATGGCTCTCTACGGACTGTATCGCTACCCATATTATTATATTATTATATGTACGTCGCAGCTGGATTACTGGTGTTCGTGCGTCAGACGGCATATCCATGAGACTAGGGCCAAAGGAAATACGGTGCCCAAGGTCATCCAAGCTCCAGTGCAAGTTGTAGGAAAGACCACTTCTTTTTAAGCGGCAGACGGCCTTAACAGTCCATGAAGGGGAGATTCAGAAGTGAATTAAGAGCAGATCCAACTGCAGGAAGCTCCCTAGGCTTAGTGAAAGGAGGCGTTACGTATGTATATACGCGAAAACTTTTTCCAACGAACGACCGATGCAAAGGATAGTCGAGGCCTTATCATAGCCGTGTAGATCCTAAGGGATCGTTTTGGTGATAGACCTGCCGAATTCCGTTACACTGCCACAAAACTGACATCGTCCATGTATTGCTTGGCCACATAAACTCGAAGGACATGATTTAAGTTCAGCTTAGAGCTCATCCTGGCCCAGTAAAATGAGTTGTTACTTTTGAAATGTGACGATGCACACACCCTTCAGCCGTTTCAAAAACTTGAAAAAGTTAGTTGTCAAAAATGTCGACGTGTGGAGACTGAGATGCCCCGTCAGAGGTGTAGGTAGGTGAGAAGTTCACTCATTACTGCGGAAATACCTACGAACTTAAAGTTGATCTCAAATGAATCAAATGTCTGCCGCACATTCTTCTAGTTGAGCATGAGCAAGTTTGAAATCCAAAAAGTAATCTACAATTGAATCGCGCATTTCCTTTTACATTGCTTACATTATTTCGGAAGCCGTGATCATTGCCTTGGTCACACAATGACACACAGTCCAGCACTCATGTAAGCTGAGGACCCTAAGCGATACATAAGAGCAAACAAGAACAACTTTTGAAGAGCTATCGAATTTATATTCCCACTTGAGCACTTTAAACAATGCTTGCGACTTGAAAAGAGTGATTTTTTGTTGGTGTTGGCAAACCACCACCAAAATTGAGGTAGGTCGTAAACAATCAATTTCTCGGCTTTCCGAACTCGGAGCTCTCTCGCACATTTACTCAGCGATTGCTTGTGGCAATGATACTCGTCACGCGCTTTGTAGATGATTGCAAGCTGTGCATCCTTGAAATGGCAACAATTCCAGTCAAGAGAACACAGTGAATCATGAAAGTCATGATCATGGTCGAACATGAGTCAGAATTTCAGAAAGTATCATCCAACCTGTCCGACAATTGTCGGAATTATTCGTCAGCGATGATCCCATAAATAATGAACACATACAAAGTCGGTTAGTCACTTGTTTGTTCTCAGGGTTCCTGGAACAAGAATTAGTTTCGAAATTTATTTAGTGGCCTCTGCACGGTTGTGGGTATTCGCTTGCGTCAACCTCAATCACATCGAGGTCGTGGAAATTTCTGGATCAAGTGTGCTGTCGCGGCTTCCATGTTGTTTCGTGTGATTTCATTCCAACGGGGGCAGATCTCTTAATTTTTGCGCATAAAAGAGCACGAGTCTCTAAACAAAGGCAGCAAAACCACCGCCTTTCAGGTAGGAACTAGGCTCTCGCTCGCGTTCTGCGGATGGATGTAATGCAAGGGACGACACCGTGAAACTCTACCTGTCTATGCATATACAAGTATGTACAGGCGATGTGTACATATTATGTAGGTTTAAGGCTTTCTAGGGAGTTGTGAAGAAAGAAAAAAAGTTCAACCATACATACATATGTAGATGTGGAACAATGTACAAATAATCCAGGTGCAGGGCGGCATACACACCGTCGTACGTGAAACTGCGGAGCAGGATATCTGCATGAATGCACGAATTTCAACAGCACCAGGAGTGAAGGAGAGCAAGAGCAAGAGCATGAGCTAAGCGGCGGGAGCACGGCACGGCCCAGGTGAGAGATGTGTGTTTGCTGGTACTGCTGCTGCTGCAGCACACACTCGATGAATGATGATAACAAAATATGTGTGTTCTCTGGCGGGGCTTCGCACTTAACATTCTAAGTCAGGAATAAAGCTTATTCCCACTGCCTGGTGGGGGGATGAGGGGTGACGGGTGCTTATGGATGCACATGCATGCACTGCCACTAGAAGGAATACACTGCAGCGGCAGCAGTTGCAGGAGAGGTCTTCAGATAAAATATCTATACCATAGCATCCACGGAAGCTTTTTAGCTATCCTTACTTTTGTAACTGTTATTGAGTTTTCTGTTGGGGTTTTTCCCCATTTCAAGGGAGACGGGGAGGGGGGTCTGTGGAAGTCATCGGCGGCATAACGTATTGCTGCGTTTCATTTTTTTTTTGTTTCTTGTTTGGTTTTGTTGTTTCGTTACCCTATCGGGCCAGCCTTCTCTCGCTCTGTCACTCTGGTTTCTCTGTGCATTTCGTTGTACCTACTTTACTTACATACGTATCTGTATGTTTATTTTGGTATTTCGTGTACTCTCGTATACTATGTATGTTTATATGTTTAACTGGGGATGCTGTGCGCTGTGTACCCCTGTACCTTTAGGAACAACAACGAAAACAGATTGTGGAAAAATTAAGTGTATCTATGTGCGGCGCATGATGAAGATACTACTTCAACTACAAACAAGAGTGTGGGGTGGACGAAGGGGGGGTGTCATCAGTCCTACACATCTCACTATATCTATATGCACGTATTTATTTGGTGTATATACATGCATTCGTGCATATAAACGGGGAGCAGACAAGATGAGGAAAATTTTCGCTTGCTGTTGCCAAGTTCCACAATTCTTGTTTTATTTTCATTTCTTTTCTTTCATTTGGTCTCTGCTTTGTGTTTTATTTGCTTGCGCTGTGCGTGCGTGTGCTCGGAATTTTATTAAAGTCCTTTTTTGGTAATGATTATCGCTGCAACGAGAGACAAAGGAGATTACGAAAACGACAACGAAAACGATGACGGCGACGCAGTAGAATGAGGCGAAAAAACCAAAAGAAAAATAAAAATTAAGAAAAACGTGCATGGCAGAGAGGAATTAAGAAAAAAAACTGGCCTTTGTCGATCTAATACTGAAAGGTTGGGTTCAGTCGACGGCGAACCACCAGGGTGGACTATTGGGCCTACGCTTTTCTCCTAGACGTTTCTGTACTAGGTTTTAAATGGAAAGTCTCACCTTTTGCTTACATAGCCTCTCAAACATGCTTTTCTCTAAGCTCACCCGCTATAATGGATTTGCATTCTCAATGTTTTACAGAGCAGAACTCGTCTGCGATCGAATATTGCTTCGAATGGAATAATGTGGGTCAAGTAAGGTTCTACCCCGGTTTCACGGTAAGCAGTAGGACCAATATCGGCACCGAGATCAAACTCTGTTTCTGCGGGCTCAAGAGGGAGTTTATCAATGGAATCCTCTATCGAAGAACTAAGCTGACAAGTCCGAGTCGCTTTAATAGAAGCCTGCTCAATGCCGCAGAGGCATGGATAATTTCAAAAGCAGATCAAGCAGTCCTTGGTCGCTTAGAGAGAAGTTTTGTGTGCGATCTTCGGTATTGACGGCATTTGAAGAAGAAGCACAAGAAAATTATGCTCTTCTCGGTCATGTACTTAGAATGCGGCTATTCCAAGCCCACAGGAACCACTTAGACTTTAGATGCTCCCAGCAGAGAATCCTTGAGAGCACATACGGCGTGTTGATTTCGCCCATTCCCACGGAACATCATCAGAAAAACTTTGTCAGCGCCTGTTTACCGAAAATCTGTCAACTCGGAAACGATGACCGTTCAGTGTTCATAGCTCAGCAGATTTCATATTGCCATCGATTTGTCGATTTTCCACTAATACGGCTCCATACTCAAATTAATTGTGCCCCCAAACAAGAGTTGTGATCTCTCACTCGCCAGTTCGCCAGCTCGGCACTCGCAGCTGGTGCTCTCTCGGAAATTGCTTTCAGTTGTCCGCCTGATTAATACCACTTAAACGTATGTAGTTGTGGATAATCCTATTTTGTCTAGTTTCGGATATAGCATACCTTTTGTCTCTGTGACACCCGGACGACCTTATTCGGGGGCTGCGCCTCCGCCGCCGACGCCACATATGTCGGTTCGGCTGGCCTGTTGTTACGGGTACTGGATATGAAGTGTGTATGCATGTACATTTGAGAATGGTTACCGTCACCATCCTCAAACCCCCTTTCACCGCTCGGTGTGTGCACACATAGAATTGTGTGTATGTAGAGCGAGGATGATACACATATGCCGGGTCGATCCCGGGGAACGAGTCCGGATTGTTGTTTCAGCCATATTTAAATAAGTTGAGGCCCCGGATGGCTTTATATTGGTTTATCCTTTATTTGAACATCGAAATTCGGATATTGATTTGCCATTTGAGCCTTTTGAAGGAGAGCAAGCGAGTGAGAGAGGAGTTAAAATGAGAGGAAGCTGCGGGGATGATTGGTTTCGGTGGCGATGATGATTCTCAATAAAAAGAAATATGAGAAACGACAGCCCAACGACGACGGTGGGCGGTGGGAATTTTTGGCGCAGGCACTTGCGAGCCATACATCGACAGCACAATCCCATACACACTCACACAGAGAGACCCAGAAGAAATAGGCAGCGCAAGGACAGAGGTGGAATCTCCTTCAGATCAGCAGCACTCTCCTCCTTGGCTGTGTGTTATTATAAATTAATATTCTCCAAGGCAAATATTACACGCCCAAGTAGTTGGCGAGGACTGAGGATGTCGGCAGATGCTCCTTCTGACTAAGTATGTGGATGCTCCGGGAATATGGTTGCATTATTTCGTTTCAATTAATCATTGTACCTGCTGTTGTGTTGATAGTGTTCGCCTGCTCCTTCCGATGTTGTGTGTGTACCATGTGAACAGTCGGGAAAACTACTGTCTATCGGCAGCGAGACTATAATTCCGTTTTGGTTCGCACATTTGTACACCACTTAGATGATTGAGCTTAGGTTCAGGGTTGTTGGTGTGCGCCTAAGCCCATTCAGATTGGGTGGGTGGTGAACGGGTGAATGGGTTCGGGATCCATCGGAATTGGGTATGAGGATCCGAGAAGTCTGTGCATGGACACATGAATCGTCCCTGTTCCTCGACGTTTTGCGTGTGATAACCGAATCCGTTTCATACTTTGTGCATATTTGCTGCTCTCGCTCTCGTTCTCGTTTCCTCCTTCACATTGCCCCACAATCACGTCGCATCCCCTTGTGACCGCTGCCGTTGCTGTGAACTTCGGCGGGTCTCTCCTCTATACATCTGTCTGTATTGGTTTGGGGGCGGCCGTGGTGTGATGTGGATGTTGGCTGGTAAAACTGCCACTGCAAATGATGGTTGGTGGTGGTGGTGGTGGATTTTATTAGATTTTTCCAGATACATTTTCGTGAAATTTTCGGAAAACATTCGGTTAAAGGAGATTTTTGTTGCGAAGGACATTGCAAAAGGTTCAACGTCTCATCGTATAAACTATGTACAAGTGTGTGTGTGTCTGTATATAAGGTACGAAATGAATTATTTCCCTTTTGTGCGTTGTTGTTGGTATTGTATTCGTTTCGTGGGCGCTCGTGGAGTGTTGTGAGTGCCGCGTGAGTTCTATTTTATCGGTTTAAAAGAAAATACATATTTTGGGTGTGGCTGAAAAGTGTACTCGGCGAGCGAGAGCGAGGTAAAAAAGAGGTGAAAATACGAGAAGGACCGTGAATAATGCTGGGTGTCTCATTACACGTGGGCTCGGAAGCTCGAAAGAAAAACAGCAAACATTTGTTGGTGAACTAGTTTATTGATTAATCTTAATCTGCTCTTGAGGATGGGAGTTGATTCGGTTTTGTTCGGTTCGGAGAGGAGTTTACATAAATTGTCTGCTTCAAAGCCATGCAATTTCCTTCTTTTGCAGGGCTTACGAGGGATTCTGATTGCAACAAGGATAATGAGCTTATCTGTAGCTGCTCCGAACTTCAAACATCAGCTGTTGTCTAGCGAAAGGATGTACTTGTTTTTTTTGTGTTTTTTTTTGGCAAATCCCTAGCAAGTCTTTCCTGGAATGTCTGGTTGCTTCAACTGCCTGGGGAATGCTGAGTCAGAATTACCGAGAAAGGATGAAACGAGAGGATTTCCTTTGGTTTCCTTCCCCTTTTTCAACTATTTATGTACTTATTGACACGTGTCGTCGTCGTCGTGTTGTACAGAAAGTGGTGCCGTTTCAGCTTGTATTTTCCAACAGAGGGTCGATGTTGGAAAAGTCTGAGGGAATAAAAGAACAACTAGCCACTTGCTTCAAATCTGATATGAAGTGAATATCGATTCGTTAAAACACTTAGCCACCCATTAAGACCTATTTGAACGCATAAATTCTTGCATAACAACAAGGTCTGAGCCCACGGTTGAATCCTGATTAAAATTTCGCCACCACACTCCTGCCCATTCACTCATGGACACACACGCTTAATTCACACGACCAGTTTCAGCTAAACACCTATTGAAGTGTTGAAATCGTGAACTCGATGAGAATGTGTTCGCTTGTTGTTTGACTGTTCATTATCGATCGTCCTTGCATAAATAAATGCAGTCACGTACCCAAAAACACTTCAGTTTGGTTACTCACCACATTTTTGTGTCGTATGACAAAGCAGTCAGCAGTCATACATAGTATACATTGAATTTTGTCTCTTCTATTATTTTATTTGTTGCTTTTTATTTTTCGTCCTTGTTGGGGGCGCCCACTCGCTCACTCTCACACTCTTTGGCATTTAGTTCAAATAAGCACATTCCATTCTGCTTCATGTCGTGTCCTTTGTTAAGGGTTCGTGCCATTATCCAATGCAAATTATTCTGCAACCTAAGGTAAAGGATATGTACTGTGTACACACATGTGGATGTATCTACGTTAAACGAGGTGAATTTTGTTTATTAATCCGTTTTGCAATGAACGATATACGAATACACAAGCAGTGATGAAGGAGTGGGCGTGATGAGGAGGAGGATGGTGGAGGAATGATTGGAGTGTAAAGAAAGGGATATGTGGGCGATTTCTTTTATTTACGTACTTTCTTTTCAAATTCCTACCATCATATCCTGTGGCACTGTGTGTACCACACGTTCAACCGGTAACCATGCGGTATGTGCTACATGTGTGTTCGTGTGTATGGTTGTGTGTAATCAGCTACGTGTGTATCTATTTCGAAATGGTGAAAAGTTGAATGCCACCACGTCATCATTGCCATCACCACCACTCAACCGCGCCGCCCCACCCACCACTACCACCATGAGAGCGCCATCACCATTGCCATCATCGCCATCACCCACCATCACAAGCACCGGCAACAGTGATAATGAGGAGGAGGAAAAACTCTTTATTATTATCCTTTTATTTTGTTCATTCGCTTCATTCTCCCCGTTGTCCTCCTTGTCCTCCGCAGCACACCTATTTCTTGTTCGCTTTTTTTTCCCTCGTTTTATTTGTTTTCTTTTCATATTTTGTCAGTGATTGGGGGGATTATGTTCAGGAGGCTTCGGGCCAGGCCCTAAGAGTCCTTCTATGGATAGATACATATCATGCATAACAGTTGCCTTTTTGCTCTACATAACATTGTCGATGGCTGGCGGTGGCGTGGGCTGTTGTACGTGTGGAGGGACGAAGGTGGTCTAGCAGGAGGGTGCGGGTGTCGGACTATGAACAGTGGCCGTTGTTGTGTGGTGGAGGTGGTGGGAAACTTTAAGGTTGCTGGCAAATTTGCTGTTTGTCGTTGCTTCATTTTTATTTTTTCTCTTCTCTTTTTTTTGTTTAAAGGCTCTGGCACATGGAAGATTTTTCTCTCTTTGGGGGTGGTGATGATGGGGTGGGGGTGGTGGCATTTTTTTTTCTTTTCCCAAGTTGATTTGTGTGTCGTTGTATGTTGTTTTTTTTTGTATTCTCTGCCGTCCCCATCGTCGTTGTCGTCGTCGTCTTCTCTTGCTGCCAACACAGAATATGGTTGTGTGGAAAATTTTCAGTGAGATTCACTCGTTCGAGGGTTGAAATTACGATGCAATTAACTTTGACGGTTTAATTTATTGTTCATTGCTTTATTGACTTTCTGAACACAAACAAAATAACGTATACCTACCGAAAAATAATAATTATTCTAATCTATTTTCTTCTTTCTTTTTCTATTTTCAGGTAAGATTTGAACTTTTAATTAGTTTTGCGTTATTGTGCGAATGAGAATCAAAGAAATGATCCGCTGTTATGTGAGTAGAACAAGAACATATTTTCATTTCATTATTTTTTTCTGGTGAATGTTTACGACTAAAGTTTGTGGTAGATGCTTTTCTTCTTCTAACAAAAACTTAAAAACAGAAGAAAACATTCCTATGTACTTGATGATGAACTATGTATGCCACTTATTCGGCGAAAATTGTAATTTGTAATGCAAGGAGGAGTACGTAAGAGCTTAGTGTAATTCAAGTTTATGACATCATTTGTTAAATGTAGTGTATTTTATATACATTCTTTTTTTGTTCAAAGAATTACGATTTGGACGAGAATACCCACTATGAGCGATGTTGATTGGGTTGGTCCTAGGGGATGCGCAGATGTTTTACTTAAAAGGTCATACTCGTTTTAAGACTAAAGAATGTTCCCATTCCAGAGCTTTAAGTTTCAACGTAAAATAGAGTAGCTATGTTGTTAGTTTATTCCATCCCGCTCATAGGCATTGGCTCCTAAAAAATGTTATCTTTCGCCATCTGGTGGATTTGACTTATGACGCGTGTTATATAACTTTCAGGGATTTAAAATTTTTACTGAATATACTAAAAGTTGTTGTAAAATAGACGTTTTTTTTTATGTCGGAAGGATTGTTTTCACAAACTGCTGTCCAAAAATAATTTAGATGGAGGCTTATTAAAATAAATACATGTTTTTATAAGAAACGCCATGTGAAATGCGGGAGTTTTGTTAAAAAAACGAAGAGAAAGCGATTTTCATACCAATTTGGGATTGTTTTGAAAATATGTACAGTCATGCAAATTAATGAAAAAAACTGAAGTAATTTATAAAAAAAAGCGAAAATAAGTAATGGAAGAATGATGAATTATTTAATTTTTTAATTTGTCTACCCTTGCCTTTAGTACCATTTTTTATTCCCTTCGGCATGGATTCCACAAGTTTTTGGAAGTTTTCGGTGATTTTTGGATCCCGGTACCACACTTGAATAACTAACTCATCAGCTTTCTTTTTTCACAGCCTATTTTTGCATATAGCCCATTGAGGTCTGGCGAGTTGCCACGCCGACTAATCCAAGCGAAATATTTTGTTCCCTTTTTAACGCTTGGCCGGGCCTTAAGTCCTTAAAGCAAGTCGTTGGCAAATTGATTTTCTGCTTTTACATATTTTCTACAGCTCAGAAACCAGATGTCTCTAATAATTCGATGTATTTGTCACTGTTATTGGAATTAACGATCCTGTTCCAAAATAAGAGAAACAATTCCAAAACATTTGCAGCTACACAAATTGCCTTAGTAGCCATTCCAGTATAGAATAAAATAATATCTTCAGATTAATTTGCGAACGTATTTAAGATATTTATTGTAAATGATGATTTTCACCAGGCACAGAAAACTATATTAAAGCAAGAATTGCTACATTTCAGAAAAAAAGCAAATGATAGAATGCTTCTAACAATGCAGCAGACGACACTACACACGACTAACTTGATAGATTAAAAAAACATCGCGTTTCAATTATTAGTTGGCTGATATCTGAGTGGGATTTAGTGCATTTACTTGCATTTTGAATGTACAATCACCTCTCTCTAAGTCGAACTTCATCTAAGTCAAATTTACCTGTAAATCACTTAACTCCATATTTTGGCATCCGATTATTTATTTAATTTTTGTAACCTGTTACGAAGGCTTTAAACCATAAAATGTTCCAAAATTTCATCTAACTCGAACTAATTCCGATATCCTGTGGAAATTCGACTTAGGGGGGAGGCGACTGTAATTTCAATTTGACCGTCAATGATGGTTTTAGCTCAGACATGGATCCAGGTTGGCCGCATGCATCAGAATTAAGTAATATATTTCACGAAAATACAAGATCATTACATTTTGTGTAGCACTCGAGTCACATTTTCTGGTCCGTTCCCTTACAGCTTCGATTCATTGGTGTCAGTAATGGTCAGTTCATAGAACCAAAAAGTTGCATACCGTTGGACACTAACTATCTATAGATAGACTATAGAAGATCGGCTTTCGACTAGGAAGGCTTTTAACATAAATGAATTCAAAGATTCTTTTGGATACTAACCGGCTCACTTGTGGTTTTCATGAGACTTTGAATTTGTAGGGAACATGCGTAGTTTAAATTCTAAACACGGAAAAGTATTATAATTCATGGCTGCACCATGTCATTGACAATGCTTAGAAAGTCTTTTCAAAATTTGGAGTCATCATAAAAGGCGGCTGATTGAGTGCACTTAGCCTAGACTGAACCACTGTCCAGCAGGATCACTTGTGTTTGATCGATAAACCACTGATGGGGAACCAGCCTCAGCTAGGGATGATGGTTATCCCACTTCAATCACTCAACTAGTTGAACTCCCAGACATCTATACTATCTGCGAGACATCAGAGTCGGGCGGGCATTTATGCGACCCTATTTGTCTTGAGTAACTGACAATAGTCAGAGGAGGTACAAATCGCCACGCTTAACCCACTTAACAAGTTATTTAGTCTTGGTATGGCAGACAAAATCGAAAGCCATCTCATAATGTTGAGCGAGAGTTCATCAAGCACTTGACCTCAATCTTTCCTTCAAACTCTGGGAATTCTTCTCTACTTAGAACTGTTCAGCCGAGAGTGAAGCTCTTTCAGATATCATTCTTCGTTTCCTCTTTCGTCGATAGAAGACAAATCAGCTTTAGACAGCTGTAAAGCTGCCGAGAATTCTTACTGCTCATTGGCATGGCATTTATTTAGTTGGACTGGGTCCGGATCTGGGCTTCAGCTATCACGGACTGTGACACCATTGCACAGAAAATCCTTTTACACTGATGTGCATAAGTCGCTCAGAGGAGATAATCGCAAGTCGAACAGGATTCAGTTCTTCTGAAATCATATTTCACACAAGCACCATCCAAGTCCTTTGCTGAATTTATCGCAAAGGATCTTTTTAGCTTATTAGTTGCACTTATGAGGAATTCTGAGGGCTGCACCTGTTCGTTGGAAATCTTATGAATTTCCTCTTCTATTTGGAACCAGAGAGTAGACAGCGAATTCAAGGCACAAATGTTAAGTGATCTTCCTAGGAGACGTTTGCCTGTTCATGTTGCTGTCGTGCAAGGCAATTGCAACACTATTCAAGGTCTGTTCGGAATGTGTTTTTTAAACTACGCAAAAAATTACCATTCCTTTCATATAAATAATCCACTCGTTGTGACTGTCTTCGTGGTACTCTTGTCTTCGCAAACGTGTCTAGTTTCGAGCTTTGATTTATGCAGACACATGAGTAATTTACGTATTTATCTAAGGAATCAACGCCCACGCAGAGTGTACAGACCAAAATAACACCACATTCTCTTCTCATGAATATATGAATTATTTTCATAAATTTCCTGCGCATTAATCAATTACACTGAGGAGCCGAGCCGAGCGCTTAATGTTTTGTAATCACACATTTTTGTGACGTTTGATGTTGAAAGATTCAACAAACCTAACGGTAAGAATACATAAAAAGATCAAAAAAAAAAAAACACAGAATCAAGGAAAAAAAGAGCACAAGAAATTTAGAAATCCAATTGCACTCCAAGACTGAGCCCAGGCCACCGTCAGTATAGTATACCGGTACCAGCAACAACAATCAAGAAATCCAAAAATAATATCCATTAGATACATTTACATTTTTTCTTCGTTTTTTTTTCTTGACTTCTGTGTAGGTCGCGCGTTTAGCTTGACGTTCGATATATTGTTGAAAACGAATAAAATTCATGTAAAAATATGCCACGACTCAAAGTAAACCAAAATGAAGAAATACATCCGTTCGTACATGCATACATACGTATCTTTTTTTTTTCTTTTTTCTTCAGTTCGCTTATGGTATGTGGGTAACGTGTACATAAACTCATCTCTCATTTGGAGATAGCAAGGGGCACTGCAGCGCAGATATAGATTTCACTCTCAGTACAGGTATATTACGTGTGCGGGGGTTGGCAGAGGGGGGGAAGCGAGCGACGACGAGTGTATTTCAAATTTCATGTACATTTTCGATGATTTTAAGCGAATTTCTCGGTTCGATTTGAACGAATTGGTTGTGTGTCTTTGGTGTGTGGCTGCCTTGCCTGCTTGCCAGTGCTGCTTGTCAAGGAGAACTTAGAGGTGAGAAGTTGGCGCATAGTCGGGTACGCTGAATTGCGGAGCGGGGTGGAGTTGTCTTGTCCGGGGTAAGAAAGAAAAAAAAATTAACCAGAGGAGAGTGTGCTTTGCCATCGCACACAATGGCGACGAAAGCGATGACTACACACCACTCGGACGAGAAAGAAGTAGAAGAGGAGCAATGAGTAGCAAAAAGAAAACAGACACGACTTTTTTTTCCCATTTTTTTTTTCCAATCATTCCTACATATGTGTACATGTAGACAAAACTTATGTATAGCGCGGGTCAGCCTTTATAGATAGATGTTCGTTTATGTCACCTAATCTATTCATGAACAATCAAAATGGCTGCGGTTCAAGCCTTAATTTCCATTTATATGTTTATTTTTTTCTTTTTATCATTCGCTTCTGGTGAACTAAATAAAAACTTACAAACCACCGATGTGTGCATAGATAAATCGTATAGATGTATCTCTTTTCTTAGATCTCTGAGATACATTTTTTCACTTCTCAGATTTGTTGTTGTTGCTTAGTTTTGCAATTTAATTTGTTTGATTTCTTTCTAGACTCAGAGCTCCTCAACAACTCTTGTGTGGCTCTGTGTTGTACCCATGCATGTGTATATCGTTTTCCTGTGCACTTTTGTTTGAAAGGCTGGTGATTTCTTCTTTGTTTCTCTTTCTTATTCTTTGCTCTGTCTATCCATGTCCATCTGGGTTGGTTACAGTGATGATGATGAAGTATGTATGTATGTACCCGGACGAAGCAACTAAATATGTCGCACTTTATTCAATTGAGAACTTACATATAATAAACATGGCTGACTGACGCCGCCGGTTGTCGTTGTTATGTGCTTCTTCAATTTTCTGCCCTCCTTCGCCGCCTACCCACCATCGCCACTGCCACCGCCGCCTACTGCCTACAGTAAACGGGTCATGTGATATGAGGAAAAGAGAATAAACGTATATAAATGAAGGGGTAAATGTTCACTTATCAGTGTGGCAGCACCGATTGTGAATGCATTCTTGTGTCCGTGAACGGACGATAGGCTAGAATGAGGTTTATTGATAGTTCAAAAGCGACTTAATGAATTCTTGTAATGACGGCGCATCTTATAAAATGGAATGTCCTTTAAATGCGAATGTTAACCTCCAAATGTTCAACTCTACTCTGTGCTTGAATTTCAGTAAATTGTCAACCGATGTGATAGCAAAAAAGGGATTCATAAACGACCAGCAATGTAACTGCCATCTGAAGACTCGGTAAATTTGACAGGCTGTGTTCACTAATAGCTCAAGGTGGATGTGTTCAGTATGCGAACCACAAATCTGTCACGACATTTCTCCATCTCAACCGTGAGATATTGGTTCAATCGTACGTCTGTTTTTGATGAGAGGCGGTCAGTAACTTGGTCCCAAATAAAAACTAACTTATGAATCGTTCAGGGCTTGTTTGACAGATGACACGACAGCAGTGTCAACTTCCTTCAGCAACGTCACCTGTTTTCGAACACAGGCACTTACTGATCCATGCTCGTAGGAAAACATAAGAAAAAAAAGGAGAGCAGAAACAAATGCACTGGTGCGTGCTATAAGTGGTCTAAGTGCAAAATCGTTCATCTTTGATTGAACTTCAGCAATGATTCGTGACATTGTTCACAAAAAGAACGACAATTAAGACGTTGTTTACGCTGACATTGTGCTCCCAGTTCGATTTCCAACCATTTTCTACAGAGAGACTGTACATAAACTTAAACTGACATAAACTTGACAGCTGACACTTCTAATGCATTTTAAATCCAACAAGTGAATCAAACAGAACTCATTCGTAAGTAGTCGTCACACATTTTTGTCAATTTCAAATAGACAACAAAGAGCGGCAAATTTGTGTCCGCGAATGCAGCGGCTTGGTGACAGTTGAAGCATGCGCTGACATTAAGAAACGAATCACGTCACATTTTTGTGACTCTTGACTGACGTATCAGACTTGGAATGAATTTTCGACACAGGCGCAGAAAGTTGAGGAATGTTAAGATTCAATATGATAACCAAGTCAGTGACTCCAGGCATTCTTCGGAATTCCCACGAAATCTGACATTTGGAACGTTTTACTGACATTTCACTGGGTTCTCGACCTACAAGTCAATTTGACATTCATGAACTGACATTTACATGCGTTTGTTTCGTTTTGCATTCGTGAAATTGTTGGAAACGTCATTTTGACAGTTGTGAATGAAATGAATCAAATGAATTTGATTGATCGATGTAACATCATTGCTTGTAGTTTCTGTTAAGATGTGATGTGAAAGCTAAAGACAAATCTATTTCGTAACTTTGATACAAGCTTGAAAGGTTTCTACTTGCGTTCCACTACAAATTGAACAGCCGTCCTTCGGTGCAGCGTTGCGATAAGTTTTGTAGGGGCAGCTTTTATTGTGTGCTGCATTGCATCTCTCTGGAAAAAGAACACGAACGACAGGATTTTTTTTTCGGAGTGCGAGATGTTTGTGAAAACCGTTTTATATATTCAATCCTTGCATTTCACAGTACATAGCTGAATTTTCGCGGTGCATACATATGTATGGGGGGGAGGGGGTCATGTTCACATGAGAAATGGAACTCAACCCTTTGTGCACATCATCCCGCATAGGCCACAATGCAGAACTGGTATTTCATTTTCTTCTTGCCCAGTCCGCTGTGCAGATAAGTCTACTGCCTACCCACTATCCATTGCCTTGGTGGGATATTGCAGCTTATTTCATAGAAAATTGATGTGTAAGTCTATCTGTGTATGTTTTATTTTGTTTCCTCCCCAAAGTATAGCGGTTTTTTTTTCTGCTCTGCTCTGCGGTGGGCGGATGACGGGATACATAAGAAGAATTTTTATTCATGGTTGGATCATATTGCGTTTGAGTTTTGGATTTTTTTCTGTTCTTTCCAACATTTTCTCCCACTGTAAGCTTTGTAAAGCTCAAGGGGGAGTCATCCAGTTTAGGGTTTTGTTGGGCTGGTGGAGGTATGAAGGTATGACGGAGAGCAGAGATGGATAATGTTGGTGTTTTGTGCTGATGTAGGGGGGTTGGGGTGGCGCTGGTTGAGAGGATGCTTTTAAAGTGAACGCAAACAAACCTAAAACTCTGCAGTGTGTAACTACACTCACTCTCTCGTTCACATCTCGTTCGACTAGAAATTCTCGTCTCTGGAAATTAAAGAGAAAATATTTTCCCATAGTCATTTCACTTCCGTTGCGCCATCGTCATAGTTTTCGGGTTACCATTCCGCTGCCGCCTCTGCCGTTGTCTCGTTTGGTGTGTGCGACGACGACTTCGGTGTTCGGCAGAGCCGAGAGAAGAAGGGTATCCACTGACGGCTAGGAGGTATCCAGTATGTCGAGTTGAATGTTTATGTGTTAAGCTTACATTTAAAGCGTTAAAGATTTTCTCCAACCGAAGGAATGAAACGTGTACGTAAGGGGCGAATAACGACGAGTCGTACTTGTACTTGCTTGGTAGCGGGCTAAGAGGTGAAGTGAGTGAGTGTGGGACGGTGGGACGCAGAGACTGCGGAGGGATGTTGCGAAGGTGGTTTGAAAATATCAGTTTTTGGTTAAAGGTTTCTCGCACACAAAAGCACATAATAAATAGGCGTATTCAGCATGTGGGGTTATTTCGTACATAGTAGCGAACACATGTACCCATCGCGCTCTGTACATGGTTTATTTGGTGCGTGTGTGGGGATGGGGAGGGGGGGGGGGGGGGGAGGATAGTTTGATGGAACTGCGTTTTTGGAAGAGCATTGAAAGAAAAATTCAATAAAGGAGCACAGGATGCGACTGCTGTGTAGTGGCTGAATATGTGAAAGTTCGTGCATGAAATGCAATATACAAGGAACGATATTGCGAAAATGGCACGTCACTTATAAGTTTGGATATGCAGATACATGCTTAGCTTATGAGGGACATACACACACATACACACACATGTGTCGTGTTTGCAAATAATCTCGAGGGAGTGCTCTTTGTGTGGCCCAGGGGACATAAATGTTGTACATATTTGAAAATTAATCCGATTCCGTGGTGTAGTTTCACAGTAGACGTTGTCTTTCTTTGACTGATAATGGGAATGGGAAATTCAATTAAAAATGAAAATAAATTGCAGAACATGGGGCGTTTTTTGCACCTTGACTGGTGCTAATATTTTGGAAAAAAGCAAATTTTCACACTGCCCAGCCTTAGACTGCAAAAAATACTACGTTCCCATTTGTCTGTTGTCAAGAGACCGACCACATTTCACGAGTCTAGCAATTGTCACCCCAAATGCATTCATTTCATAGAGACCAAAGCGATGATAAAACAAAGGAGCGATACTCACCACCACGAAAGTACAGTGTATGTACAGAGGGGCAAATCAAAAGAAAATTTCGAAACAATGAAAGGGCAGCCGCAGCGGCGAACAAGTTTCTGCATGTAGTACATAGTGGATGAAAGTATGTTCTCTCTAAATAAGTATATAAACAAAGGCATAATGAGTCTAGAGAGGATTATATGCGTACGTGTTTTTCTGTTTTACTATTTTCATGATAAGAGAGAAGAAAAAAAACGAAGAAGAAATGAATGGGAAGTGTCACTGACACGCCCTTAACAAGCATGTAAGTTCTTAGGTTTAATTTCGGAATTGTTTTTCAACACTTTCATCCCTCCTTGGCTCGCTTGCAAACCACGTGAATTTAATTAAGTTCACCTAACCTGTGAGGACAAATTATTGTGTAAATTGGCTAGTCTGACTTTAGGAACAATTATACAATTTAAGAGGTTTTTAGTTGAAGTTCGAATGGCAGACTGGCAATTGCAGTGACACTTCCATTAGTTAAGGGCATTGTGAACGAGCCAAAGCAAACGACAAACTTACTGTCACGATTGCATATTGTCTGTGATTAGGTAGAATGAGCGTTTGAGCTTGCTGTGCTGCTTACTTGGGACCTCGGAGGGGCCTCTAGAAGTGATTGCATCATGCTTCCACTGATCAACTAGGCGGAAATCATGGCCAGTCTGGCGGCTGCACAGTTTTCTGGGACGCCAGTGATGTCTGGCACCTGCAAGCATGAGCATAGAAATGTTATCCATTTGTAGCCAGTTAGTGTCAATCAATTCCTATCAATCTACCCTTCCAGACTAGAACCACCGTTGCAGAAAAGTAAATATAAAAAAAAAAACAATTGCCTTATCGACTTGAAGGTTCTCGTTTTCACATTTTTTTGTTCTTATTTCTCCGCTTCTTTATCGCTTGGTTCATTACGTTTTCATTATTTTCCCCATTATACACGCACCTATATATTCTTACGTTTTGTTTGCTTTCCAACACTCATGCGTCATTCATTTGCTGAAGAAGAAAAAAAAAAAAGACAAAACAGAATTGTCACAATAGAAAATGCCCCCAAGTAACTTCCATCTCTCCAATAGTCTCGTCATTATTCAAAATGAGATACTTAAGCACTCTCTTTCCATTCAGCATTTGTTCGCGACTCGGAGAAAGAAGAAAACAAAAATATCAAATGCATACAAGAGTCGCCATCATATTCAACAAAGTGCATCACTTAAGATTAAATGAAGACGATGGAAGGGAATATAAAGTAATGAACTGTGCAGTGCCCAAGTACATGCTTGAATACGTGCATACATGTCCATTAAGAGGGTGCGACTGTTTACTGCCAACTCAATTCTAGTTGGCAAATATTTCCTGACTGACAAAATATAAATGAGCAAAAAAAAAGTGCTTTTACAGACTACACCTGCTTCAGATAATTTGCTTCGATGCCGAGCAGTGAAACTGGCGATTTGACTCGACTTGATTTCATATCACTCAAGCCTGTCACATTTAGCATATGAAAACTTATCCGTGGTAGAGCGTTTTGTACATCGAACTGATGTGTGCTCCATTTCATTAGATTGATCCGCACATTTGTTTAATCACAATTACTTTGACGTAGTTCATAAAATATAGGCTTTCACAAGCGACAACACTTGATCAAACAGGCGTCGCGTTGTACAGCAAATCAAATTGACATTTTAACCTCCGTCCATATTATGTCATCGTAATATTTGACGTGTGGTGAGTTTCCTCTCCAGCTGGAGGCATTCCAATCGATTACTGTTGCTGTGCCCTCCATGACAACTAAATTAATTTGACGTGCAAAACGAATTTTTTTTCCTAGTAATTTTGTTCAATTGTTTGATGAATATATCAGATATCCCACACTTTGTTAAATTAAATTCACCATCATGTTAGTCGGTGAAGGGACCACTCGCAAGTTTGCGAACAGCTCTTAATCGGTTTTGTCAATATCACCTGTTTCTTTCGTGGCATTTTACACAGCCCTGTACATATTCATGCGAAAACAAAAAAGAAAAAGTCTAAAAAAAATGGTCGGAAGGCATTTAATTTCTGCACCAACGCGCAAATGTTGAACTTGCCCGGTGCCTTGCCAACAGCAATGACGACCCGACCACGAGTACACAAGCCCATGCAAGTGTGTGCATACATACATACATTTATTATCTCCACTGTGATCGCACCACTAAACGAATATTCGAAGCAGAAAACAATATAAATTAATGAAAAAAGCTAAATGGCGTTGTAATGAACGTTGTTGTCTTATTTTTTGTTGTTTCCACCCGTCACCTCATCGTTGATCCATCAACCCCTCTCATCTGCACGTATGTAAATTAAAACAAATGCAAAAGGGGGACCGAAGAGAAATATTCACAAAAAAAAATCAACTGTTCAGTACGTACATGGAGCAGCTGTCGTGCACATGACCGAACAGTGCAAGCGCGCACCATGAAACCACAAGTGCGGCGTTTTAAAGGTGGCAACTGTCGAAATTGCTTCACATTTTTATTTTGCAAAAAATATATCTTTTTTTCACTAACTACACACACGAGAAAAAGCCGAAATCAATTCGATTAAGGCAACTGATGTTATTTTTATATGATTTGAATAGCATTCGCCAATAGCGGTTGTTTGAAGCTAAATACATCCAATTTTCCATGCCTACATCAGCAAAGTCATCGTTTGCGTGTCAAGAAGCGATCGCGAGAAGAAATGCTAAAAATACTGTATGTAAATAAGTTTCGAAATAAAAACAAAACAAATTGCTCGAGCGTTACTCAAAATAACGTGAAAAACGTCAGATGTCAAGGTTGATGACTTTGTTCCAATCACATTTGGACTAAATATAGTTAAACGACATGAGGTCATCTGGTCTGGCAAATTATGTCATTATAGCTTATTTCTTGAAATGTATGTACATATTTGGGGAACAAAATCATGATAAGACGACAGTAAGTCGTTTTTTTACAAAAAACAAAAAAAAATACAAGTAATGTCATGTGGCCTTGGCTTAGAATTCAATCAAATTAGATTTGTTCCATTCTGTTTATATGTCGGGCTATACATTTTTCATCTACGTCAAAAACAAGAAATTAAATGTGCTTGCTTTTAATGAAGCCATTATCTGTCAAATGGGCAATGTTTGCTGAAAAAAAAAGTAACAAAATAACCTACGAAACTTGAAAACAAATTATTTATGTTTGAATTAACCTCGACTAAATATCCAATCGTAATTGACCTTTCCACACGAATAAATAAGTGCAGACATTCATGCATTTCAGGCATATTCTACATATATGCGCGAGTAAATAGTGTATTTTTCACACACTCCTTCCCCTATCAAGAAGTCACCTTGATAAAAATCAAGAGAAATTAAATATACGTACGACGTGCATATACATTTATGTATTCACCACCCATATACTCATAAAATATAAATAAATAAACTTCAATTCAAAACAAAATCGAGAAGAAGAAGCAGAAAAAAAAGAAAACACTTCACTTGGCAACGCCATTACCGCCGTTGCCTATTTCCGGCCTCCGCTACACCGCAACAATTGTTCCTTTCGCTACCACCTCACGGGTCCTCCCCCTACACCACCCACCACGGCACGCCAACCCAACCCCATCACACCCCCCGACAACTACCTCCCCCGACACGACGCTCTCTTCATCCATAGTGTCACTAGCGCACACTGCATTTTCCTTTTGATTATATTTTATACTTGATTTTGTCTTATTTTACGAACAAATTGTAATCAGGGGTACATACGCAAACAGTAAAAATAATAAACGTTATTATTTTCATTATTCCATTGGAATTGCGCAAAACCCCGTGAGACTTCATCGTAGTGTACGACGACGACGACGGTGGCGGGCGTATATGAGTTTTGTGTTCGTCTTAATTTTATTGGAGACTCAATAAATCATGTATACGGCACATTACAGAGTGTGATGTATGCAGTGGTACTTTAAAACAACTATATATGCATGTCCCCTCATGGAGGCAAGGTAATTCATTTTGTTGCTCTTATTATTCCATTTGCAAATATTGATTTTTGAACGGCGAAGTGAAAGAAAGTTTTTCTTCTTTCATGTTTCCATAGGCCCTCGCTCCATTCACAATGGCGACAGGAAACGGATATTGTGAACATGCGAATGACGATGGAAGTTTCTGTAAATGTCAAGTGTTATGCTAGAAAAGTTGATGACACACGTGAATGTTGGCAGTAATTTATGATAGATTGATATGTACACTAGAAAGGGTGTTTTTCTTAGAGGCGGAGAGGCTTTGAATCGGCGTCATTGCTTTCTGTGACAGCTGATTTGACAGTTCGCGATTATTTTGAGGTTAGTTTGACTTGGCAAATCATCGTGAATAGACTTACGATGGAGAAACGCTGTTCAAATTTATTTTGAAAACAGGGTTTAATTCAACAACAACACCATACTTCCAGAAATAGTCACCACGTGGTGTGCTTTATGGCAATGATGGAATAATTCGTCCACATGTCTTCAAAAATAATGATGGTCAAAACATTACTGTCTATGGCGATCGGTGCAGATAAATGATTACTAACTTTTTCGTACAACATTTCGATCTACAAGCCTACGACGACGCTTTATACTAAAATATTAATGCCATAAATATTACCTGTCAACTTGTCAACCTGTCTGTTTTTTTATTTGTATTGACATTCATTTGTAGTTCGATCTATGATCCTTCATTACTCATATTTGTTTAAGAAAAAGGTTGTAAAAAAAAGAAGTCTGCAGAGAACACAGAAAGCATACGGATTTCCGAAAAGAAGTTGCCCTTGTTATTTTTCCAGAGTTTGATGTGTAATATTTCAGTGAAAAACGGAAATACTGAGAATGAGAATCTTTGTAAAATTAAAAAATGCAGTTAACCATCGGTAATACTTCCATTTGCACAATGAACCAAACCATAGAACTCGAGAATTACACGCTTATTCCTTGTCTTTGATCGTTAAACAGCAGTGCTTCGGATCTGAATGCTATCTGACCGTACTAACCATTGAACCATTGAAATGTCGTTTAGTCAATACTAAAGAACATTTCCATTCAAAGGTTGTGACTGCTTTTTCACATCACAACAGGGTTTCATGGATGCTTCTCCGAGTTTTATTGACAAGAAATTCCCTACTAGTCCCTACACAATGTTAACGTCCAATGGAAACATAAAATTAATGTGACAGAATTTACGTTCTAGTTGATTGAAGAATAGTTTACTTTGAATATTGAGTTGATGTCGGATAGTAAAGGGTTAAGTGAATAATTTCCGGTTGAAGATGAGCTTGATATTAATTGGTGATGATAGGGTTCAGGTGCCTGAGTTGGAAGAGGTGCACAGTTTTTGAACTCAAATCAACATCGGGGCGTGATTGTGACTTTCTTGCTGAATGGATCTGAAGAAGTATTTTGCTTTTAACCTTTTTAGGAAAAACTGTTGTAGCTGCCTGTCGTTGTATTATAAAGACAATCGGTACTGCAGTGAAGATGACACACAAACTATATTAGTTAAAATTCAGACTCACAAAAGCATTGCAATGAAAATTCATCCACTACTCTACGAAATTGATGTACACACAATGTTTGAAGGTAATTACAACTACGCAAACATTTTAGAGACTCTCAAAGTTTATTTTATGTTAAAGGTCGCTTTGTAGTAGAATAGCTCACTGTGTCGAGTTTAAGTTTCCATGGTGTCCTTGTGAACGAATGTGAGTTTTATAAAAGCAATTTTGTGTTTTGCAAATTGTGTTGTACATTAATGTCAGAAGAAACATTAAATCGTTGCTGTTCGATGTGGGGGGAATGGGAGAAGTGCTCTAGCGAAGAGAGACATGTTGGTCCAGCCCTCGATCCCAGTAAAAAAACATGAAACACTTGACGTTGTTGTCCCTTTCAACGCGGTCATAGTTGGGCGTATTCTTTAAAGTACTAAAGAAACTAGCATCTCAGTGCATGCAGAAGTTTAGTAACGGATTTCAGATCCAGTGGAGATCTGATGGTGCACGACATTCCAGTTTAAAATGGAGCAGTCGTTGTCCAGTGACAGTGAGAGGGAGGATGTGTCTAGTACGAGTCACAACATATGCTACAAGTCGTCTCTTTTGAAAAACTAATTCGATGGAAATGCTTTCTTTAGTGGATAGTGAGTGGCCTGGAAAACGTACTTGTTCAATAGGATTAATTTTTCGAAAAATTAACTCGTTTTACTTGTGGCGGCCATTCCTACGCTGGAAGTCTGTATTCAATCCCTGGCATGGCTTCATTATGTACCCACACTAACGAGGTCACGATTAAAATTGTTAGATAATCCACCAAACGAATCAGGTACCCCAGATGATGACTTTGGGTCCCCTAAGAAGTTCTGGTAGGTTCATTTTCACATATGTGCAAAAAATTGCTGTTCACCTCTCAGACGGTTTGCAACAAATAAAATAAAAGTTAAAATGAATGGCTCTATTAACACAAGGAAGCATAACAAAGAAAAGAAAGGGGAAAAAAAGACATCAAAATAAAAACTTTCTTTTCAACTTTCAACTGATTCACTCAAAACTAAAATGAACTTATGAAGCTTTTGCTTCCTCTCATCACTTTTTTTCTCCACTCTAATTAAAAGTTTACATAAAACTTTGCTGAATAACTTGCATGCAATGTCAATCTTGAACAAAAAAAAAAGATTTCGTTTTTTTCTTTTCATTAATTCCTTTCAATGATTCAAGCTAATTTTAATAAATTAAAAGTTCACCTTGGCATTTAAGAGGCAATTTAATCGATTTGTTGTTTGCCTTATTGTACTCGTATTGTTCAACTTATTGTGTGCAATATTCTCCTTAACCCTGAAACAGCACAAAACAAATTATATTCGTGTGTAATCGAATGAAAATGGAAAATAAACAAATTGCCACACGTCACCACGAAGAGTGTCATCTTGTAATCACACTTGACGTAGTTTGACAGATTTTCGCGCAATGCTTCGTCAAAATGAACAGCTTTAGCCTAGCAACAAAATTAAATGCAAAAATATTACGCACTAACAATCGAGTTCACGTAATGCCTTCTGGTTTAATTTTATTTTTTTTTCTATTTTTAGATTGCTTTATATTTCTAACTTTACAAACGTACATGACATCTACATACATACATAGCATTTTAGTATATTTTACTGCTTTGTTGTATGTGGGAAATAAGTGGGATGTGTGGAATTCTTTATTTAAACAAATAAAAACACCTTTGAGTTAAAAGTTTTGTGTCAAGGTTTTGTGCGAAATGCTTAGTGTTTCATCTGATGTTCGAAAGATTGATTTGTCATCCGTTTTACGCTTTGCGTCTTTATGTGTACAGTAGAAGCCAACAACCAAAAAAAAACGGAGTAAAGTGATTACTTGTCAGTTTATGGTGTCAAAAACATCAAAATTAAACGTGTTTCGAGATCAAACAACTTTTTATTAGCGAACACAGCCATTGAAAGTGAGTTACATTTGTCCTTTTTTTTTGACAGTGGGTTACTGGATTTTGTTTGGATGTCGTTTTTAACTGGAATTGCGAAGAAGGGTAGTTCTCTTTATTTATCGTCAGCTTTGGATTGGGTATTTAAATGCGGAATTATTCAGTTACTTATACGCAGTCAAAACAATTTAAATATTTTATGAGTTCATCAACACGAATTATCACATTACTTGGAAATTCTATTGTTTTGCTGTTCCCCTAGAGACACACCTGTGTCATTGTTTGATTCTGGAAAAAGGACTAGATCATTCAGAAGCCTGGTGGAATATAACTGCTTCTTAAAATTCTTAATCGTTTCGGCGTAACACTGTGGATTTCTGCATTAGAGCACAATGACAGTGGCTTCATGGCAATTATTCTTAGAATTACAGGTACTGTGTTTTGTGTTTTGCACAGTTAAATACTTTCCACTTACTCTCTCATTTTGAACTCAAACCATATCAAGTCGTCATTCGAAACTCAAAGCCCCCCCCTGCCAATTGTCTGGTTTTCAGATATTTCATTTGTGTCTACTTGTGTGCTTTGTTTTTTCTATTCTTCATCCAATACAAACTGCAATTGGAATGCATATGTGTACTTATGTATGCTTGCTAAGATTAGAGAAAAGCATAAACACATATCCACACATCCCCATGATAGTAGAAAACATCGTCAGCAAAATATGCGAACGCTAGCCATTGCCCATAGAAAGTTTATTAACCCCTCACAATACACAAACGACGACGATACTCACAAACCGTGTAGCGAAAGAAAATTACATTTCTTCGTTTTCTGTTGCTATACATTATTTTCTCTTATTTTGTGCAGCGACTTTATTTTTATTTTTTTGTTTTGTTGTTCTTCTTCATCAATGCTGAAAGGTGTAAACTTTAAATTGTAACCGACAGAGCGAGCAGCCGACGAGCACGACAAGACGACACCAAATGTAAATAAAATAAACGTGATTTCAATAAAGGGAGACAGAGAGAGCGCTTAGCCTGTGTGTGATTGTTTGTCCGTTAAATGTCAGTTTCGGAAATATAATATTCTCATTGAATTTAACTTAAATACAAACTACCAGGCTACGAATATAGAATCCAGGAATACAACAAATTATGTGACCAGCAGGGGCGACCAACGCAAGCTTGTTAATCACAATATTTACACAGTGACGTCACAAACAAACACGATTTGTTTCCTTCATATTTTTTTGTTCTTGCCGCATCACACAGCGCAGAACAGAAAAAAAACTACAACAGAGCCGAGTCGCGACGAGCCGTCGTCCATCCCAATCATTCGCGTCGCGTCGTTGCGCTGCGCTGCGTCGACCCTCAACAGCCCGATGCAGAAAGTGTATCGGTATGAGATAATAAACTGGTTGAACTTGTTCCCAACTGTGAACAAACGCACAACGAGAGAGAATTTCACAAAAGAGAACGAAAGAAACCAGCGATTCCTGAGAAGAACTGCGTTTTTTTTTTCAGCAAATTAAAAGCAAAATGCTTTTCCGTTTGAATTTGTGGAGTGATCTTTTGAAATTAATGAACAATCTGTAACAATCTTCAGTCGATAGTTATTGGCTTTCCATCTATCAAACCAATAATCTACAGTTTCTGGTATAAGTTTGGGTACGGCGTGAAAAAAACTTTCTTTCAACTTTAAACATAAACATTGCAGCCATCGTAGCACGTATTCCACCCTGTATTTTTTTATTGGCTCACCACCTTAAAATCGCGAAATATAATCTGAGTGCAAACAAATTGCAGCTGCGTAGAATGAGTAATCTGAGAGGATTTGGAAAGGTTTGTGCTTCATTCATACCTGAACATTTGCTGGGGGATAAATATAAAATTATGAAAAAAAAAGGACGAGCAATTTGTGTTGATTCAAGGCAAGCTATGTGTGTACATCTTGAGCGTGAAACCTTCAGAGAAATTGGGCGAACGGTTGGTAGAAGTCACTCTTCAACTCGTTCCATGTTGTCTACGCCTCAAGAGCCCTCTCTAATGACAAAGAGTTAACGAAAATGTATCGTGCAGTTATTACGCCTCAATCCAGGATGACAGTCCGCAGAATTAAAAAAAAAAAAAGAAGTTGGATACCCCAGGCAATTAGCCCGTAGGAAGCCATACATCACCTCACAACCGGTAACAACAGTCACAGCAGCATATGAGTGTACATGCAATTTTTGTGTTCCTCTCTTTTATTTTGTGATTATTCGATATTGCCCTCTCTCTCTCATTTGGTCTCTTTTTTTCTCTCAATATTTGTGCCATATCAAGTTCTATTATAAATGAACTTGACGCGCTCGTGGTATTTTTGCGGTTATGCGATGTCATGCATCATGCAAACTCTCTCCTGCATGATTCTCTGTGTTCCACCTTATCTCTCTCTCTCCGTGTGCTTGCTCCTCTTTCTGCAACTTCCTTAGTTGTCTCTCTTTCGCACCCATCCTATCTCTCTCGCTCTCTATCCCTCTGACTCTCTGTATCAGACATCAGTGATTACATTCGTGGTTTGTTTTCTTTTTTTCTCAGAAGTTGGCAAGACATCATCATACATGTGTCTCGTTTCATTTCATTTCATTTTGTGAATTCGTCGTCGTGTTCTCCT
The DNA here is from genome assembly GCA_907269125.1 of Eristalis pertinax. Classification (NCBI taxonomy): domain Eukaryota; kingdom Metazoa; phylum Arthropoda; class Insecta; order Diptera; family Syrphidae; genus Eristalis; species Eristalis pertinax. The sequence continues at coordinate 31,507,958 of OU026149.1, forward strand.
GTGAAAATGAAAATAAAATATGCTAAGCAGGCGGATAAGAGCGTCGGCTACTTTTGTTATTATTGAAAGCTCAGTCACCGCAGCGAGCGCATGACGCGAAAGTGGCAGTGGCAACGGCAACGAACCGGTCGCAGTATTTTTTTATTTCCCTTGTTTTACGGTATTTTGTTTTTATTCTCGTATTCGTTGAGAGAGAGAAAAAGAGTCGTATCGTCTGCCAGCGGTTCAGTGTAAATGTGTACATTTGTGTTGGTTGAGTGAAGTGCGAGAGAAAGAGAGAATGAAAACAAAATTAAAGAGCGTCGAGAGGCAGCAGAAGACGAAGACAACAGCAAAGAGGAAAAGCTTTATAACGAGTGTGAGTGTGACCGCTGTTTTGTTGTTTTTCTTTTTTTTGTGTTATATATTTTTTTTTCTTACTTTTTGCTGGTTTTTATGTAATCGGATCATTGTTTGCACGTGCTTATTGAAATTAATCTTGTAAACATTCGAATTGCGGTTTGTGGTGCAAAAAATAATTAAATCAATGTATGCGTCTTGTTCGCGACGGACTTGGCTGATACTCGGCATTGTTTTTTCAGTGAATTTTGACAGATTTGCGATGTTTTACTATTTGACCTATTTACTTGACGGCTTGTATATAGCCGTACACATACTCCCACACTTTTTTTTTTTTACTTCTCTCAAACATCCCATGTTCTCTTTCGTTTCACTCCCTCCTCCACCCGCACCGGAATGAAACTATGAAAGATTTCTTGTCTGCTCTCTCCATTCTCTTCCACACGCACACCGAGAGAGAGAGCCGCATGTATGTACATCTAAAAATAGGTAATGAAAATGAAAATTTTTGCATGACGATGTCACGACAACGAAGTGACGTCTCGACCTTGACTCCAACAGAATGAACTGTGTGCGGTTGCGATGAGGAGCGCGTTCGTATAGTGTATGCAGTGCATTCGCCTCTTTGAATTTTATACGCCTAATTATGTATGGATGTATGTGGACGGTGGATGGTGGATTATTTTATACGAGTATATATATTTATTTATTCTTTTGTCGTTTCTGTTGCTTGTGGATTCATTTTATTGAGTGGAGCAGAGGGGGATGATTACGGTGAGACTCTTGGGGTGGTGATGGTTGGTTGGTTCGTTGGTTTGGCAAAGTGAGGTGAAGTACGATTGAGTGCTGAGAGTTGAGTTGGGCTTTGTGATATGGTAGCTGATGGTGGTGTGGTGTTATGGAGATGGTGATGGCGATTATGTGAGCATTGGAAACTGGTTTTTTCTTCGTTTTTTTTCTTCTTCTGTTTTGTTGTTTTCGTCGCAGGAGGATGGGGGGGGGGGGATATTCGGTTTGGATTGTGGTACACACTGGCGGACGGCCGACGACGACGGTGGATGAGGATGATGTTGATGGTGATATGAGGTGGAGATGATGATATGTTTTGCTTAGCGGTTTCATGCCGATGTGGTCTCTTTACGAAGAGAATTCTTAGCAGTGTTGTGTTATTTTTTGCTTTGTTTTATTTTTATTTTATTTGTTTTGTTGTTTTCTATATAGAAATAAATATAAATTATCGAGTTGTGGCATAAAGTGAGAGCGTCGTCGGCTCGTATGCGATGCGTTAAGCGATAATTTTCATTCAACAATGAATGAGGAGAAGATAATGCCCATTATTTGATTGTAGTATATTTTATTCGTTTTCTCCTTTATTACATATTTTAATTTGTGGGTGGCTGTTTTGTTTTTTTTTTTTATCTTTTCATATCGGTTGTATTTGCTTGAACGCGTATGTGTGTTGATGTTTTAATGAGTCGCGGTAATTTGTTATAAATTTACATTTTTAATTACTCAAATAAAAACGATAGCGAGAGCGTAGCGTGTAGGTATATATATAGGGGGAACCGGAGTGATTGATAATCGGGTATTTAGAACTGTTTTACGTTTTACGTGTACACAGATATATAAATGTGTATAAATACTTTTGAGTATGGAGACACATCAACTGAATCTCCGTTTATTGGATTTTGGTTTTGTTGTGTTCAGCTAATGAAAAGATTAGATAATGGATGAGGGAATTAATAAGGTGATGTCACTAAAGCTGCTTTAATTGGTTATTTGTACATTTCTAACGGGCTATGTATGTATGTAGGTTGAGATATTTGTATTTACGTATGTAGGTAACTTGCTATGTGCGTATGGATTTATGTAGGTAGGTATGTAGGAGAGAGGGATCAGCTTTGTTTAGAAATGTTGGTGAATAAAGTTCAAGTTGAGATTTTTTCACATTTTTTGGTAAATTTGGTGCACTTGCCATTGTTGATCAAGAGTCATATCATAATCAAGGTGATCCTTTTTGTGGTTCCGAAACTAAATAGGAGGGAATAAAGGATTCTGGCAAGAGTCGGTTCTGAGTGAGTTGAACTTTATAAGACTGTACACGCAAATCCAAATGCAACACAATCTACAGTGGTCACCGTGACAGATTTAAATGTTCTTTAATACTTCCTCTAACGACATCCTTATCTGCTGTAAGGCGTACATTTTAGATGATAAATAGACCTTAAGACATCTGTAGCAGAGCCAGTCTCTATGAATTTGGGTGTAGTAAGTAGGCACCTACAGTCGCCTCTCTGTCACCATGGGGGACGTTCCGTTTCCAAGTCATAGCGTACTCAAAAGTCAGTTAAAGTCGCCTCTCTCTAAGTCAAATTTTCACGCGATACAAACATTAGTCCTAGTTTGATTTAGTTCGACTTAGACGATGATTTTTTGTATGGAAAATTGAGGGGAATGACAAAATATGGCGAACAAAAAAAATTCGATATAGAGATAAAGACTTGGGGAGAGTCCGCTGTACTTGCATATTTGATCGATTGTGTAAATTGCTGGTGATGTGCAATCACAATTTGGTCACCCTCGGCGATAGTTTAACATTCATTCTGTAAAATGGCAAACCAAAAGCTAATCGTAAACAGTCTCGGATGGCAGGCGGGATTGACTTACTCGATTGAAATGAAAGAGATGTCAAATCCGGACCACAAATTAGACGATTCCTTAAATCTACAATGATTGGCTGGTCAGATAAACTGTGTTTATGTTAACTCAAATGATTGAACACACCCTATGTACACAGGTGTTGTACATATTTAAGTATGTACACATTTTCGTGCATCTTAATAGTCGAAAAGGTTTTCCTTGGAAGATTCTCGTTCAATACAGTTCAATAGTGAGTGTGAATGTAGTGAGTGCATATTTAATTGTTTCCTCTTCGGATGAAATCATTTCTGAATTTGTGTACCTGAATGATAAACATATGCAGGTAAGACACAACACACTTTCTAATCCTATTTTCTTTGAGGAACTAAACAAATACATAGGAATGTACACAAACAGAGGAAATAAATGCATGTGTATATAGACATCATTTCACCTGTAAATGAAATCAACAAATATTGGTTTGTGCTATAAAATAGGAACATTTTAAATCTCACTGACCTGACTGGAAAAAAGGATTCTCTTTTGTTATAGTCGCACTATAAAAGCTGACGAAGTCGTAAAATCCTTTCAATTTCTATGTTGTGGAAGAATTTCATTGCGAGAGAAGTTACCTGGTGAAATGTGTTTGAAGATCAACTTGCTCTCGCTGAACAGAAAAAAATCATACCATACGTCCAAAATCATGAACCGAACTCTTAGTGTGTAGGTCAATGAACAAAACCAATTATGTCATCGGTATGAGGGCGGAAGTACTACATGTACATGTGCAGATAGATTTCAGTTCTAAAGATGGCGACTGAGTCATGAGTTCTAAATATTCTTGGAATACCTAATAGCTGCGATGTTTCCTCTCTCTGATCGCATGGAAATGCATTGTTTGTGCATATGTTCGTTTTTCATGAGAAAACAATACGTATGGTGGTATTCAACGTCGTATCGAAATTTAGACAACATCCTGTCGAAGCGTGAGATGAAATGTGTGATTAATTGGGACTGAAACAAGTAGTTGATCCTGGACAACTCAGCACCTACCAGCAAGAATATTCAAAAATTGTGCAATTCCAAGACGAATATGTACACATTGATGTTCAAACATAAATAGCGACAAGGTGCCTACAAAATTCTTATGTTATGAATTTCGAACATTCTAAGCAACATCGCCATTTTAGAAAATACGACACTAGCATTTCAATTAGTTTGACTTTTTGAACTTGAGACTCTTATCTGCTCATCGACGTGAAATGAGAGAAAATCAAAAACTGATTCGAACCAAAAGCACGATTTACTTTGTCAGAACCTTGTCAGAGGCATTCACTAAAAAACCAACGTTTCGAAAGTCATTTAAAAAAAATATAAAAAGGTATTTTTCATGACTGTCAGTTGCTCGCAAGAATGTCCGGTGGCTACAATAAACCACGAAATCACTTCCACTCACACTCCCCTTGTCATGAAGTGCGTAACCCACCATGTATAGTTTATTTTTTGTGGCAAGATAATAATTAACAATAGATAAGGAGTGCTCTTATCAAATACGAACCCATTGGACTTCACCAAAATGAGGTTTTCCCTGCCCAAAGCCCCAATTTCGTTGATGAGATAACAGCAATTCTTACGCGAAACTACTCATCACCAGTGGTGACTACGCCACACATGCATGCATGTGTACGTAAATATCATTGGGCTCTAATTAAATATATTCCAATGTACTAGGTATGTACATAATTCATTTGAATTTGATTGTCCAATTACCCAAACATGGCAGCTCAATCCGTTGACACATTGTTTCAATCTTGACCAAATGTGTGCGTGAATTAGATATGCTCGCGAATACGGAAACGATGGAATACTTATTTTTTTTGTTTCCTTCTCCATAAATATTTATGCAAAAAAAGAAGAAAAAAAATGATACTCAACTGTTTATGCGTGCGTGTGTGTGTGTGTTTGTATTTTAGTCATCTTGTCATACTTTTTTCCTTTAAGTGTTGCATGCCTTCCTGTTCACTCTAATTGAACATACCCTACCCATAGCTCAACGTCATCAGTATCAGAAAACTCTCTCAAAGTTGGTCGGCAATGTAGTGCCGTACGACATTTGATTGTCTGTCTATTCTCTTCCCAACGAAACAACTGCTCCTTTATTTTCCGGGCAGGCAACATGCAGCGACACTACACACACACTCATTTCCTCTCTGTCTGGCCATAAACACTGTTGTGATGCTGTTCTCTCTTTTGTCTCCGGTCAATTTGTGTACGAAATTTGCCATCGCCATTTTGTTTGAGAGGATGTTCAACTATACGCTCATCTCGTTCGCGTGAGTAGCAGCAGGGAGAAGAAATAAAAAAAAAAAAAAACAAAACACAGACAAGAGAGCGAGAAGGAGAGTGAAATGTTCGACTTGAATGTGTGTGTTTTCTTTTTTCCTCCTTTCGCGTAGAAACATTTTCTCTCGTCTCTCGGTATATTTTTTTCTTCGTCGTCCAACACAAAATCTTTTTTTCCATTATTTTGCATCGCGAAAAAGTTTCTTTCACTTCAAAAAGATTGGTAATAAAAGCCACAGTTCTGTGATAAAATATGGAAAAATTAAGTGATTTCACGTGATTGCAATTTGAGAGTTGTATTTCGTGCAGAAATTGAAAATTTTGATCAACTTTTGACATTTTTTTCCATCTCGAAAGGGGTGAATCTACTTTTTTTTTTTTTCTTTCGTTCGCTTCTGTGGTGCGGTTCGGTTTCTTGAATATATTGCTGAGCTAGTAGTGGTGTGTGTGTGCGTCCATGTAAATGAAATGAGAAAATGGATTAGAAGAAAAGAAGACATTTTGTCAAATTGAATTTTCAATTTTCTTTGGTGAATTGTGATGATAAAATTGAGGAAAAAAAGATGTAGATAAGTCGATGCTAGGATCGAGGAATAAAATTAGTTTTGTGAGCGTATTTTTTTGTCGATTCTCTGAAAATAAGCAAGAAATCAGAGTGCAGGAGGAACGGTCGAGTTGGGGAAACATAGAAATTTGTTAATTCGAGACTCGAAAGTAGCTCATCAAAATGAATTTCACCAACGTAAAAGGTGAAGATTTCCCCCCACGAGATAGACTCGGATTTTGAAATTCAAATTATTTATACAATATCTTTGCTTTACGTTTTGTGATCCTATTTTTACGTTTGTATTTGTTTTTTCTCTTCTTTTAAAAATAGATGTCCGCCGGCGCCCAATTGCAGATGGCACCACAGACGACGTCGACCATAAGCCATCACCAGCATCACCAACATCATTTTACCAATAGTACACCACAGCAACAGCAGCAGCAGCAGCATCAACCACAGCATCATCCTCACCATTCTCATCAAATTCAACATCACCAGCAACAACAACAACAACAACAGCAGCAGCCGCAGCAAATTCCACATCCTCAGCAGCAGCAGCAGCAGCAACAACACCCGCAACAACAGCAGCAGCAATCGCAACAACATCCCCAACACCAGCATCTGACGGGTCATAGTAATCCGGATTCAAATATGAGCACAGGATCTTCGCATAGTGAAAAGGATGTCAACGATATATACAGTTCGGCACTAGGAGTGGGTGGTGGTGTTAATGCTTCGGGTGTGAATGCCGCAAATATTGGAGTTAACAATCCAAATAACGGTAATAATCAAAATAGTGGCAGTTTTGTCTTGGGTGTGGGGTCCAGCGGCATTGGGGGCGTCGCATTAAATAGTAGCAGTAGTAGTACGAATATTAATAATTTAAATACAAATAATAACGGTACTCTCCTCATGAACACAGGAAACATGGGCGCATTGGAAAAACTGCCACGAACACCATCGGAGCGCAAGCGAAAACGAAAAGCACCGCCACCAGCAGCTGATGACAGTGGTGGCGGTGGTGGTGGTGGTGGTGTTGGTGTCGGTGTCGGTGTCGGTGTCGGTGTTGGTGTTGGAGCAGTTCCTGTTGGCGGCACTAATGTGGTAGGAGGTAACGCGACCAAACACAATCCGCGCCTAGTGCTGCAAGTAGGCTCAACGAATTTCTCCTTGAATTTAGGTAGTACGCAGGCGTCAGCGTCGGATCGCTGTGGTATGCCAACTACAAAAGGTGCCCGCCTCTCAATGCAGTTAAATGATAGTAAGAAGATAAATGATTACTTCAATAAGCATACCGCGAATAGTCCCATAAGGCAGCATACGGGTTCAAAATCACCGTCACCATCGCAGGGCGGAGGCGCTCCCGGTAGCGGCAGCGCTGGCGGTTATCCCCTATTTCCACCTAGTCCTCAACAACCTCCGATGAGCGGTTTGACTTCCGTTGCAACGGCGGCGACAGCAACAACACCTGGCGTCGGGACGCCTGGCGTCGGTATGACATCTGTAGCAGCTGTTGCCGAATATCACTACAATAAAAATCGTCAAACTTCCAACATGGTTCCTCCGCAATCGCCGCTATCAACGGTGATGCCCACAACCGCCGCTGGCGGAAGCATAGTGGGTGGCAACAGTGTAGTAGTACCCGGCAGCGTTGGTACAACGGTAGTGAATAGTACAAGTTCGATAGTGGTTGGTGGAAGTTGTGGACCACCTCCACCGCCACCGCCACAACTTAGTACGAATTCGCAACAAACCTCCCAACAGCAACAGCTGCAGGTGCAGTCGTCGCAACAACAGCAGTCACAGCAACAACTGCAACAGCAGCAGCAACAATCATCCCAGCAATCAAACCTGCCACCTAATCAACAGCAACAGCAGCAACAACAAACGACGTCACTGCTGCCGCCTCAACTTCACTCACATCATTCGCTTTCAATGCAGACAAAGTCCACGCAGACCGATTTGTCGTACGTTGAAATACAGGAACGAGATTCAGAAATAGAATCGAGCAAAACGCGACTCGACGAACTGACAAGACTGTCCGATGAGCAAAAGTGTCAAATAGCCACTCATCAGAAGCTCATCGATCAACACAAATCACACATCAACAAGTGCATTGACGTGGTGAAGAAACTTCTAAAGGAGAAGAGCAACATCGAGAAGAAGGAGGCGCGACAAAAGTGCATGCAAAATCGCCTGCGCCTTGGTCAATTTGTAACGCAACGAGTAGGAGCAACATTCCAAGAGAATTGGACAGACGGCTATGCTTTCCAGGAGCTGTCCAGGCGGCAGGAGGAAATCTCAGCCGAACGTGAGGAGATCGATCGCCAGAAGAAGCTGCTCATGAAGAAACGGCCCGCGGAAAGCGGTCGCAAGCGAAACACAAATAGCAACAATAGTAGTAACAATGCGGGTGGAGTTGGCGGCGTCGGGGGCGGTGGTGGTACCTCGAATTCAACACGTGGTGGCAGTGTCGGCAGTGTGGGCATCGGTGGTGAGTCCTCATCTTCAGCGCTACACAATGGCGGCGGTGGTGTCGGCTCTGGCAGCAGTAGCAGCGGCATCGGTGGCTGTACTAATGTCGGATCTGATTCAGCAACTTTCCTTAAGCCAGATCCAGTGTCCGGAGCGTACACAGCTCAGGAGTACTATGAATGTGATGAGATTTTAAAATTGCGACAGAATGCACTCAAGAAAGAGGACGCTGACTTGCAGCTTGAAATGGAAAAGCTCGAGAGGGAGCGAAATTTGCACATAAGGGAACTGAAGAGGATACTAAACGAAGATCAGGTGAGTACTGTTTTTGTGGCATTCGCCTTCCACATCGACATTCAATGTTTCAATGTATTTTTCTTTCGAATTGCAGTCCCGCTTCAACAACCATCCAGTGTTGAACGACAGATATCTCCTCTTGATGCTACTTGGCAAGGGTGGCTTCTCTGAAGTGCACAAAGCTTTTGATCTTAAAGAGCAGCGATATGTCGCATGCAAAGTGCACCAGCTGAACAAAGATTGGAAAGAGGACAAAAAGGCTAATTATATTAAGTGAGTTGTTGGTGAACATACATACATTCTTAATTTGTGCATCTCTTCAATTACTAATCATTGTGTAATTTTTCTCTGTCTCTTTTCATCAATGTGCAGACACGCTCTGAGAGAGTATAATATTCACAAAGCCTTGGATCATCCTCGCGTAGTTAAATTATATGACGTCTTCGAGATCGATGCGAACTCTTTTTGTACAGTTCTAGAGTATTGTGATGGACATGATTTAGATTTCTACTTGAAACAGCATAAAACGATACCAGAGCGTGAAGCCAGATCAATTATTATGCAGGTGAGTGTCACATCACACGCACACATCTCAATTCGTACTCACACGCTGTTTTTCTTTCTTCATTCAGGTCGTTTCCGCATTGAAATACTTGAACGAGATTAAACCACCTGTGATCCACTATGATTTAAAGCCGGGAAATATACTGCTTACTGAGGGCAATGTGTGCGGTGAAATCAAAATAACTGACTTCGGTCTGTCCAAAGTAATGGACGATGAGAACTACAACCCAGATCATGGCATGGACTTGACCTCGCAAGGGGCTGGAACATATTGGTGAGTATGTGTGGGCTTTTCAATAGAACTCATTGATTGTCTTGTGTCTTGGCTCTAGGGTAGGAGTAGTTTGTTTAGCTTTTCTCTCTCTCTCTCTTCCTATTTGACTTACTCGGATTCTCGGTCTGTGGAATTAGAATTCATGCGTTTTTTTTGTTTGTTTGTTTGCTTGCAGGTATCTTCCACCAGAGTGTTTTGTTGTCGGTAAAAATCCTCCAAAAATCTCATCAAAAGTCGATGTATGGAGTGTCGGTGTGATATTCTACCAGTGTCTGTATGGTAAAAAGCCATTCGGCCATAATCAATCTCAAGCCACAATTTTAGAGGAGAACACAATACTGAAAGCCACAGAGGTTCAATTTTCAAATAAGCCAACAGTATCGAACGAGGCGAAGGTGGGAACAATTTTTCATTCATTCATCATTGTTGAATTTGTTTAATTTTGTTTTGTTTTTGTTCTCCATTTTTAGAGCTTTATTCGAGGTTGTTTAGCGTATCGCAAAGAAGATCGAATGGATGTGTTTTCGCTGGCGCGGCACGAATACATTCAGCCACCAATTCCAAAACATGGTCGGGGTCAATCGATGACGGCGGCGCAGCAACAGCAACAACAGCAGCAGCAACAGCAACAGCAGCAATCGTCAACGTCACAACAAAATTCGGCTCAGACCTCATTCTCAGCGGGCATGTTCGGTAATCTTAATCAATCCAGTTCATCCTAGCTGATGTCTAAACGTAATTCGAATTCCTAATTGCTGAAATTGATTGCGACAGCCCCGCCACTGCCGCCGCCGCTACCATCATCGCTGCAGCTGCAACAACCATCACCATCGCCGTCACCGCCGAAGCAGTCGCCGTCGCCGCCGCCATCGCCAACACTAACACTCATGCCGGGTACCATGTTCAAGACAACGAAAGCTAAGATGACCAATGATGCTACATATAGACATAGCACAGCCATAATAACAACAACACAACAACAACAACAACAAAGAGCAGCACCATCAGTTACCACATCAAAGCCAACAACTAATTCTCGTCTGAGATCGGCAACGACGTCATCAACAACCATAACGAATCGACGTCGTCGAAAATCGTCGTCCATTGCCAATGCAACATCCACCACCCCCGCCACCATTTCAAAGCGTAGCTGAGAGAAGAAATTCATTTTTGCAAAATGAATAGAAAACAACAAATCAATTCAGAACAGGGATTTCATGTGAAATTCAATTCATTAGATGATGTGACGCCAGCAGCAGTATATATACACCCATGTTGACACTATTCAATAGAAATGAAAAAAAAAAAAAAAAACAAAACAAAAAAAAACAAATTATTGTGATAGAAATGACAGATTTACGGCTCGTTCTCGTTCTCTTTTGTCTTTTAATTCTCTTCTAACGGAAGAATTCAAAACAAAAGAACATCCAATCATATATATATATATATTATTTATATGTATATATATATTTTTTCGTGTTCTTGACTTATACTTGGGGTCGATAATTTATTATTTTGTTATTTCATTCTTTTTTTTTTTTAACTATTTATGTTTCTAATTGAATTTTTTTTTCATTTTGATATATCCTAAGCATATTTTTTTTTGAATTTAACTTCAAACAATTTTTTTTTCTTTTTGTTTCTCGTGTGTTTATTAGCTTCAATGCCAAATTTATTTTTTCTTAATCCTAGTAGTTAATTGCTTGGTTGTATATTTTCGTGGTTTTGTAAGAGAATGGATGAGCCAAAACGGTTTGAGAACTGGAGGAGAAAGAGAGAAAGAGGACGATTAAGAGAATGCTAAAGTTCATGGAGATTGAAAGGAGCTCGTTTTTTTTTTTTTTGTTGAGTAGGTCTATTCGAACTCCTGAGTGAAATTTTAAATAAAATCCACTAAAATAACAAACAAAAAAAGAAAAAAAAAACACATTTGAATGTACTATATGATGAATAGAAGTAAATTATTGAATATTGATAGAGCAATATTGTTGTAAAAAATGCCCGCAAGCTAGGAGCCTCTCGTTAAAAGAAAACAAAAAGCGATTCACAGGAACCGAGGATGAACCGAGATGTAGTTGGAGAAAAAATATAAAACAAAAAAAAAAATAAGTAGATACTAACGCAAAACAATTCAAAATAGATTTAGTAATGGAAAAAAAAGTGAGTCGGAGATAGGTGAAAGATGAAAACAAAAAAAGAGAAAAAAAAAACAGAAAACATTAAGAAAGTTATTAATTAGTTGTTTACTAAACAGTTAAATGCAAATGAAACAGTTATAAATGCATAGAGCAAGTGGACATTTAAAAACAAACAAAAATAAATCTATATATATATATATGAATAGTTTACATAAGAAAACTAGAAAGTAAACACAGATAAAAAAAAATGTAATTCTAAGTAAAGCAGAAATAATTAAAAGTAAGCAGAGATAACAAAAAGAAAAACAAAAAAAAATATTAATTTTAAAAAGGGAAAAAAAAACAAAACCAACTGTAATGAGAAGAAATACGCCTACTTTTTTATTATCTATTATATTTTTTTTTTTTTAGTTTTAGTTATTATATAATTAAAATGATTATTTTACAAACAAAAACAGAGAAAATCATCAACACGTAATAATGATATGTAAAAAGAATATTAAATGCTAATTTAAGGTGAAAAAAAAAACAAAAAAACAAAAACAAACCACAACCAATGTGACAAGTAAAATCGACCCTATTAATGATTGCATTAAAAATTTAATTTTTATCAAAGGAAAAACAAAACAAAAATGAATAAAAAATGTCAGCGTATATATATATATATACACACACATACCTACATATATTACTATATATGTAAACAGCATCAAATTAAAATATATAATAATTACTATGTATACACTATGAATATATGTATTTGTATGTAAAAAAAAAATAGACACCCAACACACACACACACACACTACAAGCATATTTCAATACATATGTGCATGATGTATCTCTTGTGTATTTATCATAAAACAAAAAAAAATTAAACAAGCAAAAGTTATTATATATTCTCAACCCAAGCATGAATAAAGCAAGGTCTATATATATATATATATATAAAATAAAATAAAAGAAAAAGATAAAAATAAAATAACGAAACATTAAATATTAAAATCTAATTATAGTAATGAAACATTTTTTTTGTGAATATAAAAGAAAGAAAAAAAAAAACAAAACTGAATGAATATTTGTTGAGTATTTTACTATATAATTAATATTATTAAAAGAGAGAAGTATGATGATGAAAGAGAAGAAAGAAAAAAAAACACTTTAAAACAAAAAATAAATAAATGCGAAAAAGTTATAAAAAATAAATTATTGTATTATTAAACAAAACAAAAAAAAAAAAAACACAAATCTGATTATTAGAGCATGTTCCGTTCTTGCGCAAAATAAGCAAAGACAAACAAAAAACAAACGAAACCAGCGGCGGATCAATAATTGTCACCACCACTCCCCAATCTCATAACAAGACCACCATCACCACCTCCAAAATTCAAAACAGACAACAACTACAACAACAACAAATCAACTAAAAACAACCAACAATCTGGCAAAAAAAACAATGAATGAAAACAAAGAAAATATAAAATACACATCATCGGGACAAGTTATTTATTTATTTAACGAAAGGAACAAGAAACAGAAACCTATATATGAATAAAGAAATAGAATTTAAAGACTCCTCTTTTTAATTGTTAATCTCTTAAATCAATTAAAGTAAAACAAATAAATCTATATATAAATAAATGAAAATAGAAACGAAAAAAAAAACAAAAGAAAAAAAGAAAGATCAATACAATTAAAAGAAACAATTTCCAGTAAACATAAATGAAGAAAAAAAGAAAGAAAAAACAAAACAAAACAGAAAACATGCGAAAAACACATAAGTTTAAAAAAGATAACATTTTTTGATTATTATATTACTATAGTGGTAATAAAAAAATTAAAAAAAAAGAAAAAAAAAACTGGCAACAAAAAAAAAATCAATAACATTAAATTAAAATACAATTAATTAAAAATAAAAATTACAAAAAAATATTTAAAAAAAAATACATACGATTTCATTTATTTCGGCTTTGCAACATTTTATTCACATACTTAAAATTCTCCTTAATGCTGGTTTGGTTGCTGCAGCGCATAAAAAGTCTGACGTTCAATTCCCTCAAAGGGATCTATTATGGTTATAGTTTTCGTCAACATTTTCGAACATTTAGTTTTCGTTGTCAGTTTCTTCCGGTTTTAGAATAAAATATAGAAACGTAATTAAAAACAAGTCTCAGAGTAGCTTTTGCTTTGGCCAGAGGGGCAGTGAATAATTGGATGGCATTGCGCTTATACATCGAGTACTAACTATGTGTACTAAACTCGTACTAAATTCAGTTTTCGAAATCAATGTTAATTATGCTATCACCGAAAAAACACACGTCAACAAAACAACTGACTAGAATAGAATCATTAAAAGGCTACTGGTCTGGAGTTGGAGATTTGACATTCAGAAAGGAGGTGTAGACAAACACATGAAAGCTGCAGCCAAACACTTGCTGCATGCTTATTCCAATCAAAAAAGAAGCAAATCGGTTCACCATACAATTTTTGTTAAATTTGCCAGACGATCTACGATTAAGATCAGAATATTATCAATAATTATTTAGTGAGTACTTTGGACTCATTCCGTGGCCAGTCGTTATCAACACCGGTGGATGTTGTAAAAGCTAGGTCCAAATCTAAATCCGTCTGTTGCGCCACCTATATTGTCTAGACATCAGCAACCAGCAACCAGGCAATCAGGAACCTGAGAAAGACAATCCCCGGACAACGCTACCTCTACGCGCTAAATCTGCTAATCGACATCTTACAACAAGCTACATGCCTTCTACCAGAGCTAAGCGAGCAGAACTTCCCAGCAACATCTAACAACGAGCTGCATGGCTTCTACGATAGCAGTCATCAGGCTAAAATCGAGGCTAAATTGGCCTCCCATACCCATATTGTTACACACTTTGGGCTATATTGTATTATTTATTATGTTTTTTTGTTTGTAACACGAAATCATGCTAGAATATCTAATCTCTAAATACATAAGTATCTGTCGTAATAGGGGTGAATACAGAAGGAAAATAAAAATGGTTACAACTTCTCGACCATACTGTAGACCACACTACCTGACCGACAGTTTAGCTCCATCTAGTCGTGAAAGCTTATGAAATATTATCAACAGGTGTTTTTTGACAGATACTCTTCATCTCTTCGTTCGTTCTTTTTGAGTGAAATCCTTATTCATTAGATATTACCGTAACCGGATATAAACAAACAATAATCCAAATGGCATCTCCGGTTTTTGTGACAAGTGATGACGTCAAAAAGGTTCTCAACTGGCCACTGGTCAACGAGTCTGTAGAGGAAGCCTTAAAGTCAGTTCTGAGCAAAGAAAAATCCTCCGAAGACACTCCATACGCTTGCCAAAATGCAAGAACATTCACACCGACACACAACAACGGAGTTATGCTCTCAATGCCCGGATACGTTGGCAATCACAAGGTGACGGTGGATGGTGTGGCCAAAAAGTTGAGTACACTTGCTTGCAAATTAGTGACATCAGTTAAAAGCAATGAACAGCTCACCCCGCCGCTGCCTTCAATTCTCGCTAACATCATGCTTCTCGATGCTGAGACCGGCCAACTGCAGTGCGTTATGGATGGAACACAGATAACTGCTTGGCGAACGGGTTCAGCATCGATTGTGGCCACCAAGTATTTGTTGTTTCCTAAGATTGCTGCAGACATCAATGTCGGAATTGAACTGGCCATTGTAGGATGTGGTGTTCAGGGTAGAATTCACGCAATTGGAATGTGTTCAGTGTTCAATGTGAAAGAGGTTCGTCTGTGGAATCGTACTGTGCTGAAGGCTGAGCAATTGGCAATCGAGTTGGAAGCAAGTAAAGACCGATTCATCAATCGAGAAGTAAATGTGAGAGTTCTTGCAACTGTGGCAGAATGTGTTGCTAATGCTGATGTTGTTGTAACAGCTACTTATGCCAAGGAGCCGGTAATAAATTTGGGAATGTTGAAGAAGGATGTTCATATAAATGGTGAGCACGAAATTCTATGTGATTGTTCCAACAGATTGTTTATCGTATTTTTGTATTTTTGCAGCAATTGGTGCTGGCGCTGTCCACTACAGCGAGTTGAGTCAGGACATTTACGATGTTGCCTCAGTTTATGTAGACCACTGGGCGGGTGCACAATCAGAGCTGAAAGGCTTGAAGACGAACATTGTTTGTGAACTGGGCGAAGTAATCGTAGGAAAACGGTGTCCCGCCAAGGGTGTCACTGTCTTTCAATCTATGGGTACGGCGCTTTAACGGTAGAGTGTATTCAAATGACTTTTTTTGATATTTTTTAGGAATGGCCGTTGAAGATGCAACAGTGGCGCAGGCAATTTTCCAACATTTGAAAACGTAGAGGCGAGGCTAGTGTGATTCATGCATTTGTACGATTTTTTTTAAATATGAAATAAGAATTTTTACAATTCACATCGTTATTTATTTTGATTTTCCGCATTAGCAGCCAATACGAATGATATATAGTAGCCCATATAGCTTGTAACCCAATTTACATTCCCTTTACAATAAAGCCCTTTCTTTCTATGGTCTTGGAAACCCTTGTAAACAGTCGCGGAAACTTCTTAGTGGCCGGCAGCAACATTTCAACTATTGATTTGATGGCACATCTTACCGAAAGGCGGAAGCTAGTTGGTTCCACTGCCCAAGGCATTTGACAGAGTTCAGCATCAACCTAACTCTGTGTCGAAAATGCGTGCCTGTGGTGTAGATGAATCTCTTATTCTTTCGAATCGTTCTGATGTCCACCAAATAAAAGCTTTTGTTGCTCTGTTCTGTTCCGTCTCGAATATCTACTCTTTCCCATTTCTGTAAACGATATCCTTCTGCTGCTTCTAATAAAATTCACTCCTTCGTTCCAAACCGCAAGACTATGTAATTTGACTAGATAATTGGAACGGTAGAACTGGTATTCCGTCTTAACTTCACAATCAACTGGGTAAGACTGATGCAGTAGAATTTAAAGCTTTCAAGGCTCAACGTTCAAGTTAGTGAGGGGGCTGTGATGTAGTGGGTACGTGCGTTGACTTCTACGCGAAGGTGCCAGGTTCAATCCACGAATTCACACATCCACCTCTTTCGAGTCATTGATAATGCTCAAAAGGCATCCTTGTTTGAAAAAAGCTTCTCAAAATTTTAGCAGTTCCAGCATAAACGGAGTACGCACAGCACGAGTTGTTGTTGTAGAAGTTAGGCCCTGGTTCGGATGGGCAGGCCACCCATGTGATTATTACTACATCCGCCATAAGATAGCACATATCTGACCTTGTGCCCTCCTCCGCCTATACATACATATACAATCCAAAAACGAACGAATTAAACTTATAGGTGACAATGGTATGGCAATAGTACATCGACTGGCTATTAAGTACATTGAATTGGCTATTGTGCCTACTTTGTCTCTGTCCGGATTCCTCTCCTACGTGAATTGAAAAAATACTCGCCATGCCACGAATCCGCATCAGTTCCCCCGGCTATCAGACGGACAGCTGTGTTCAGAGACCCGATTTCTAGCTGACGACCCATGGAGGGCCTAAGCCTCAGCAATTGCTGCCATACATCGATGACGGTTCTTACGCTGTCTTATGTCCGCCATAACTTTGTTTTTATACCTCTTCCTCTTCAGTAGGCTCGGCTTCGAAGACCGTCTTTGCTGGAGCATTGGTGTCCATGCGCTCTATGTGACCAAGCCAATACAGTCGACGGCTTTTTGCCTACCGGACAACATCAACATCTTGGTACAGCTCGTAGAGTTAGCGGTGGTGTCCTCTCCTCCATTCAGCTTTCTCGCAAACGGGAGCATATATTCGACGTAGAATTTTAATTTCGAAGGCACCACGAATCAGCTCGCAGATTCGCTTAGCGTCCAGCATTCGGCTCCATAGAGCAGGACTGTCAAAATAACAGTTTTGTAGAACAGGATTTTGGTCCTTCCAGTCAGGACTGGGCTCAAAGTTGTTTCGACAAACCCAAATAGTACCGGTTGCCAAAGACAATTCTACTTCGGAACCCCAGTAGGATGTCGTTTGTGGAGTTCACGCTTGCTCCGTGGAAGACGAAGTCCTTCACTACCTCAAAATTGTATCTGTCGATCGTGAGTTTTGGCACAGGTGGTGTGTGGCGGAACGTTTTTTAGTCGACAGCACATACATATTTCGTCTTATCCTCATTGACCTTAAGACCAGCTCGTTTCGCCTCTACTTCAATCGCCGTAAAAGCTTCCACTACGGCACGCTGGGACAACAGTTGGAGCGACATGTGTTTACAGCTGCCCTTCGCACTATTTTCTCCGGTACCAGATTGAAGAAATCACCCGACAGTCGAAATCAGGTGCAGGTTTCGAACGGCTCAGAGGTCCTTTAACCGAACTGCACGGTGCGTCGCGTTTGTGTTAACGTCGTGCAATACAACCAAATCAGTTTTCGGCCATTACATCGGATCCCGAATTCGGTCATCGCATCGAATAGCTCCTTGCGATGAATGCTGTCGTATGCGGCTTTGAAATCGATGAAATGTATCTAGTTGAAACTCGCTGGTCTTCTCCAAAATGTGCCTTTGTGCGAAAATTTGGTCTATTGTCGATTTTCCGGGCTGGTACATGGTACTATTAGTGAGGTGCAAAGCGTCTACAAACGTTCGTAAGACAGGATCTTGTAGGCGACGTATTCCTCTCTTGCGTGAATTCAAAGGAGTACTCGCCTCGCCGGGAATCAGTTCTCATCAGTTCTCCCTGTTTTCAGACGTACCGCTATGTTCAGAGACTCCGTTTTTAGCACATTAATATGCATACTCCCTTCTTAGCGTACTATTTCCCACTTTCACTACAATCCACAAGCATTTAAACCCAAAATGCAAAGGTACCTCTTCTTCATTTTACCCTCTGCGTCATCAGCCCATGCTGTGTTTCAATACACGACACTTAAGGGTATTCAACACAATTTGCGCGTGGACTCTATAAAATATATCAGGAAAACTATTGCCTATCCATTGTTCATATTTAGCAATCAATCTACGTCTATGTTGGAGTACTCCGGGTGGTCCTAGAGTCTCTGAAGTACATCAAACCAGTCTATACCAGAAATCCCATGGACTACAGAACACATTTGAATGCAACCGATGAACTATTGGAATGCAAGAACAATCGTCCCATTGTTGCATTTTAAATTGTGTCAATTTTACGTGTGAATCCGGGAATGTTTTAAATTCCTGCAAACTATTTCAAAGTGTTGGAGCGAGGAAATGTATTTTCATTTACAAGGAAGCTATATCTGGAACTCACCTCTCTGGATAATCGCAAAATCAGATTTTATATAATTTAATTGTCGTGCCCGCATTCTGTTTGAATATCTCACACGAATATCAACTTTCATTTACATCCAAACAATCGTATTTCCCATTCACCCACTTGTACCACAATGGGCGTTCACTCCAACTCTGTCCGTTTCAGAAAACTCGTCGCCAGTTGGCATTAAAGCAAGAAGTAGATCAGTGATGGATTCCAATCAAAACTTTAACATTAAATTATCAAAATTGGGCTTAGTCCAGCAGGTGGATACCATTAGCTTTCCATTCGATGCAGAGCAACAGATTTATCTGCACCAAAGCTCAAGACAATGGGCGCATTAATTCCGATCGCACAAGCTACAGAGATACGGAAAATGCCAAACCTTCTGTAGCACGACCTCTTTTCTGTCGATTAACTGAAAGTGCAATGATCGCGTGCTCGCAATTATTTCGTGTTCCTTCACACACACACACACATCCACACTGCGGTTGAGCGGCCCGTGATCATTGCAAATGTGGAAGATTTTGGACGCTTTGATATATTGGCCCATCAGTTGGATGAAGTGGCGAAGCACGAAGCGAATGTGACGGATAATCATCGGCCGACGAAAGGTAAACGATGTTTAAACAATAAAGGGTTTTAGGCGTTGTTAAGGATTGATTTATAATAGCGATTAGTCAAGAGCATGAGCCCTTGAAGTCGGTTTTATGAGTCGACAAGGGTCGATGCAAATCGCACGATCTGTGAATCAATTAGAGGGCATCGAGAGTGAAATTAGAAGTGAAGGTTACCGAACTTACATGAGACATCGTTTGGATGGGAATTTGGACAAATGAGGATGATTGGGATCATTTTTTGCAATTTCAGTAAGGATGCGGAGTATAACCCAGACACTATGACGGCGCGACGCGGCGGTGGCAATTTAGTTAAGCCCAAACCATTAGTTATCTCTTGTTGAAATATGAGCAAACTAATTTAATGTGACATGTATTTGGAAGAAATAACACATCACACGCCGTCTGCGTCACACGCTATTGACGATTATGTGTGCTTATCATCGCCGTATATCAACAAAGGAATAGGTCCTTACTAGGAAATCGGCATGGATATTCACATGGAATCAAGGAACATGGCAAATACTTAAGAAGCTTCGTGTGAGCTCTTCAACAAACTCACAAGCCAACCCTAGGGGCTATAGGTGTTGGCCGAACACAACGAGGCGTCAATGGGTTCGGCGGTGCACGAGGCAGAAACTAAGTATGTACATACACTTTGTCCTTAAAATTGACGCCTCGGCCAATGGTTTGCTTTAACTTCGAGGTAAACAGGAACCGGGAATGGTGGTCAGCATTGAGAATCAGAGAAAATCTAAAAAAGATAAGCAGAATCAAAATATCTGAGTGTATTTGCAACACGGGTGCACTTCCTACAACCTCAGCCGCCATGGAAACAATGCTACAGCTGCTTCCCATAGGCATTAAAGGAAAGCTCACAGATACCAAAGCAGCGATTATGCTAAGGGAATGCAATCGTTTGAGCAAAACATCAATCAGATACAATCAAGAATGCAAAGATCCCGAAGCATATAAATTAGATAAAAATCAGTGTCATTTGACCTGTCAAGCGGTTTAGATCGTTCGCGTCAAATCATTTGTCCTTATTTTTTTTTAATATAAATAAATTAATTAAAATACTCGAAAATGGTGGATAATTGTGGTGAATGTAATACTGGCATTCTGTCTGCAGAATTTATTAGCTGCGGCGGATTTTGCTGCAGCAAGTTTCACACCAAGTGTGTTGAATTGTCTGCGACAGCCTTCCAGCTCATTAAATCAACAGACAGTGTATGCTACAAGTGCAAAATCTGCAATAATGTTCCATTTTTGGGATTGATAAATAAGCTCACTTCTATGACAAAGGAATTGAGCATAATAAAATCGGAAATTCGTGAAATGAAGTGTAATTCTTCACAGAACACGAATGCCAGTGAAACGCCATTGGTAACGGACGGCTCAGTTGAACCACCCGTTGCCCCAACATCGGGAATTAATGAAAACGCGGAAAAATGGGAGAAGGTTTTGCCGAAAAAACCTCGAAAAAAATCTAAACGCGAAAAAAAACATAAACAAATCGTAGGCAACGACGCGTCTGCTTCCGATCTTGTCGCGACTCCCACGAAAGAGATTCACGCAGCTGGTTTTCATGTTAAAACTACGGAAACTGCTGTGAAGAATTACATTTCATCCAAATTGAACTCGCCGGACGGTGGCATTAAATGTATTAAACTTGTTAAGTCAACCGCGGACTTAAACAAATTAAACTTTATTAATTTTAAAATAACTCTGCCCGAAAGTGCATACGCCCGCGCATTAGATCCGTCAAATTGGCCGTCGGGAATTAAAATAAAAAAATTCATTAAAAAAAACGGAGTTGCTTTGCCCGTCGCAAAGATCAAAACATAAACACTGATCAGCTGCGAGGGCAAGGCACCTCCGTTAAAATCTATTCTCTGTATTATCAAAATGTTGGTGGTATGAGAACGAAATTAAAAGAAATTTTCATTTCTCTCTCTGACCACCAATATGATATTGTTGTTTTAACAGAGACTTGGTTATACCCACACATCTGTTCTGCAGAAATTTTTGATCACTCATACGTTGTTTACCGGAATGATCGCTGCAGATCTAGTGAGGAGAGAGGTGGGGGAGTTTTAATAGCTGTCTCATCTCGTCTACTCAGCCGGCAGGTTGTGTTGGTGCATCAAACAATTGATGTAGAGCAGATGTGTGTGTCTATTGATTTTGTTGATGAAGTCCGTTATCAGATGTTTATTTTCGTCTCCTACGTTCCACCAAAAAGTTTTGCCAATGTGTATCAAAAACACATTGATAACATTAGTAGTGTCGTTACTCGTCTTGAAGCCAATCAATTACCTTGTATATTGGGGGACTTTAATATTGGTGACGTTACTTGGAGGAACGTGGATGGTGATGATAATTTAATCCCATTTAATGTTGTTCATGAATGGGAGCGCTTGATAATAGATGGTCTCTTATCTTTGAGCTTATTTCAAGTAAACAATATTCGAAATAGTTTAGATCGAATTTTAGATTTAGTATTCTTAAACAATGAAGTAAACTTTATAATATCAGAAGCCTTGAATGTGATCGATTCGAATAAAATTCATCACAAGGCCTTACTTTTGGATTTAAAATTTTTTTGTTACGGAAATTGTAGTAATAACGATACCGGCTTAACTTATAAATTCGCTAAGACCAATTTTGTTGCACTGAATGAGTACCTAAATCAATTCAATTGGGATGACTTGTTGGATTCCCCCAATTTGAAAGGTAACTATGATATATTCATGAATAAAATTAATTCTGGTGTAGAGTCATTTGTTCCTAAAACGCGTCATAGAAATCGATTTAGAATTCCATGGACAAACAAAAGCTTAGTAAATCTACGAAATGTTAAAAGGAAAGCATATTCAAACTATGTTTCAAATAAAACGAGTTTAAATCGTGAACGGTTTTTGAGATTCAGGAAAGAATATGAATTCTTGAATAGATTTTTATATAAACAATACATCTTGTCCGTAGAAACTTCGGTAAGGAACAATGGTGCATCATTTTGGAATTACGTTAATTCAAAAAGAAATTCCTTGGGCTTGCCCAAGATAATGGAATTTGGTAACGTAACTTCAACAAACTTGGATGAAACCTGTGACCTATTTGCCAACATTTTTGAGTCTGTCTATAATGGGTCTCCGGTCCAGACAACGATGAACCATTACTCTAAAATACCCGAGGTTCTGGATATAGGTGTATTGGAATTTACGGATCAGGATGTAATAAATGCCTTAACTAATCTTAAAGTAAATTACAGCCCAGGCCCCGATGGGGTCCCGGCTGGTATTTTAAAAAAAAGTTGGAATTCGCTTTATCGTCCGCTAAGAATTATCTTTAATCAATCCCTAAAAATGGGTGAATTTTTAAATGAATGGAAGTATTCTTTTCTGACGCCTATATATAAAAGTGGTTTAAGGCAAAAAGTAGAAAACTATCGACCAATATCCAAGCTTTCATCGATACCAAAGTTATTTGAAAGTATTGTAAAAGAAAAATTATATTTCATGGTAAAAGAAATTATTTCTAATAACCAGCATGGCTTTATGCAAGGCAGGTCTTGTACAACTAATTTATCATTATTTTCAAATTACATTTATACAAATTTAGAAAATCAATTACAAGTTGATGTACTTTACACCGATTTCTCGAAAGCCTTCGATAAAGTACATCACACTTTGCTTTTAAACAAACTAAAGTCTTTGGGATTCCATTCGTCAATGTTAGAGTGGTTTTCCAATTACTTAAAGGACAGGAAGCAATTGGTAATGATCGATAGTTTTAGATCTCGAGTAATAAAAGTTACATCGGGCGTTCCACAAGGTAGCCATACGGGGCCATTACTCTTTCTATTGTTTATAAACGATGTTCACGAAATTTTCAAATATTGTAAAATTCTAACATTCGCAGACGACTTTAAATTGTATTTATCTATTAATAGTTTAACTGATTGTAATAATTTCCAATTGGATATACATGAACTAGTGGAATGGTGCAAGCACAATGGACTAGAGCTGAATATTCAAAAATGTAATATCTTTACGGCATATCGAATTACATCCCCGATTGTCTATGATTATTTCATAAATGATCATAGACTTAGTCGCCTAGAAGAGGTTAAAGATCTGGGTGTAATTTTTGATACAAACTTAAATTTTGCATCACATTATGATTATACAATTGCGAAGTCTAATGCTATGTTAGGTTTTCTGAAAAGAAATAGTAGAGATTTTCGGGATATAACTAGTCTTAAGTCCATCTATTGTTCGTTAGTCAGACCGTATTTAGAATATTCTTCCATCATTTGGGATTCCCCATATGATACACAAGAACTCAGATTCGAAAGAGTACAACAAAATTTCACGAGATATGCTGTCCGTAAATTGTATTCCTTCGAAGAACTCCCTAAATATGACGATAGATGTAAAATAATAGGCTTGCAAACCTTAAGTTTCAGGCGTAAGGCAGCGTCAGCCATGTTCATCCGCGATATTATTAATTGCCGTGTAAATTCACCAGACTTACTTTTTCTCATGAATATATATGCTCCCCAAAGATCTCTTCGGATGAGAAATTTACTATATGATAAGAGGCATAGAACCAACTATGGTTGTAATGAACCTATTACAAGGTGTATAAACACTTTTAATGAACTTTGCAACGAAATTGATTTTAGCTTGTCTCGATTGGAGTTTAAAAAATTGATCCATGCACTATGCTATAATTAATACTGTTTATTTGATGTAATCTGTGAGATGCAAAATCGGTAGATGATCCTTAGTCGCGCAGCAAAATCTGCTGTGTAAATCGATACTGAGATTTAACACTTAGAGAACGTAGTGTTTTGTGTAATCTGTGATGGAAAAAAAAAAAAAAAAAAAAACTGTTCAGAAAGCTGTTCAGAGTGTTTTCATGACACTGCAAAGATACTATCTCAAACATCAGCAAGCGAACGACGGCAGTTACACCCCTGATTATGCGCTGTCGAGAATATTTTCTTTAAACGAAGAAGCAGTAGAATTGATCCCCCTGTAACCAAGTCTACCCTACAATGGGATCACGTCTACCTTATTCGGGGACACTTGGTTACTTTTGAAAATTTTAGAAAAAGAGCTAAAAGAATATCTCGTCGAGCTTTTTTTGCTTGCTAAATTTAACAATACGATAAACAACACAAAGGCTTATAAATCCGTTAAATGCGAAGGAAGTATATCTTATACTTTCCGAAAGAATGCGTAATATAAAAAGGGGAGATCAACTGTCCCCATGTTCCTCTAGAGAGAATATTTTGTGCAGTGCAGAGGCAACAATGTTGCAATTATGAAGTCGACCATAATTATAAATGTTTCAGATGATGATTTTTCGATAGACGAACTGCAAATACATCTCGGCCTGGTGAGTTTTGAAGACAAGTTCAAACCAAAAAGCAAAATGCCATCGGTTGTAAACTTGAATTACAACCACGCATAGTCAGTTGTTGGATATTTTGCTCGCCCCAATGGTTTCCTGATAGTGAGAGGGTATTTGTGATGTGTGAGAGGGGGGGGGGGGGGGGGGCAGCAAAAAGAACAGATGCCAACAACACGCGGTGTTCCCAAGCGGTCCCCCATCCAAGTACTAACCACGCCCGATGCTGCTTAATTTCGGTGATCGGACGAGAACCGATGGATCAGCATAGTATGGTCGTTGGCAAAGTTTTATGTACACATCACGCTCTTGTGACACAGGTGCTATGTTTAGTTATTTTTTATTGATTTACTCGATATAACGTCCTTGTTCTGTGAACTTTGTTTCATATATGGGTTAGATGTGGTGAATTCATTGGACATTGGACTTAGGAAAACCATCTGCAGTTTATCGATCAGTAGTAGTTGTCTGACTACGGTTATCACAATGGACCCAGGACCCAGGACATTTTCGCTGGCAGTGCACTTACCTAACCTCCCACCTCTTGCGGGGCATAGAGTGGGTACAGATTTCGTCCTTCCTTACCCGTCTGCCAAAATAGGTTTGGTGGTTAACGATGGTCATAAGGACACGGCCGTAAGCAATAGTCGATGTTTTTAAGCAGCACTTCCAACAACTGGTTAACGGCCAGATCTCATCTTTTCAGTTACCGTTAGGAATGTTTAATCTTAAACACACATTGGATCCATACAGTGGACCTGGTCTCGATCTTCTACAGCAGTAGCGAAATTCCTGATTTACAACACTCACCCCCCTTTCTCTATTCCTAATTGTAGTAAGATCGATCTTGACTTCCGGTTCTCTAGTATGGTGAAAAGCATTGAAGAATATTATTCTCACACAGCCAACCAGAATACAAAGATCGGCTTGCCTAGGAATAACTTATTGACAACACACGAGGTCCTCTTCCTCACTCCTCTCGACCTATTCTGCAGCAATATTTCATTTTCAAACCGAAAATCTGTCATACCAACAAGATGGGCAATCCGCACGTTTCGATGACTCTTTTTGTTGGAGTGTTGTTGTCCATGCGCTCGATATGGCGCCCTTCGTAGACTTCGAATTTGGGTATAAAATACAGCTCCTATTTAGAGGAGACTGAGCAAACAATTTAGTCAGGATATCGGTCACTCTGCAAGTATACAGGGTTCTAAGGCGAACGAAGGCACCGGACTGGGAGTATCCGTGACATCGCGGGAGATCTCCTCCCTGTCCCTCCGACTGCCTAACCACACAGTGTATTCCAGGCAGAAGCAAAAGCTGTCCCAGACGTTGCCCGCTTACTGTGAATGAACCAAATAGACGGGCTATCTATCGTTATATCGATATCGATGGCTCTGGGCACACCATCGATAAAATCAAAGATGGTGAAACTTTGCTGTCCATCTCTCAGGGAGATAGCGGTCAGATGCATCCTTACTCTACGCTGGGTTTCTGGGCATAGTGGTATTTCAGGCAACGAAGGAGTCGACGAGCTAGGACAGGGTTAGGCCTTCCATTAGCAAATAAGCAGGCCATCCCCTACCTCTCGCTGCAAGTAAAAACACCTTATTATTTACAGATGCCATCAATACCACCAATCGGAGATGGATGGAATTAAAAACGTATAGGACTTCGAGGCTAATCGTGCCTTCAGTAAATCCAAAGTTGTGACAATCACTTTGACCTCAACTAACCTCATCTATCATTGGTCCTGTTGATGCCACCGGGAGGAGACGATTCAATCATGAGTTCAAACGCCCGGTACAGCGACATGACGCTAGCCAAGGATCTACGGCTCCAACTGGTGGAGTCATGTAGAGCGCATCACATCAACAACATACCTCCGGCCCGAAGAGTTTCCACACAGCCACATATTTTTCATGTATTTCAAAAGCAGAAGCTTTATTTTAGAACGCGCAACATGTGTATCAATATTTCACTAATCTTTCCAGCCACAGACAGAAACTCCAATCAAGTCGTAACAGTCTCACTATCGCATCGGTTTCGAAGTGCGGTGCTTGAAGAGGGAGTCACGCAATCCATTTATCGGCTCGTTAATGCCACTGAAGCTTGTATTAAAACCTCATTAAGACTTATCTACGATCAAAATTAGCTCATAATTCGTGCTCGTCACTCCTATTTAAAGTACACTGAATTAAGATGCTTTAGTGAGCTATTCCAAGTCAATGACTAAGTTCATTATTCCTCACGACTTTGTCCGCGCTAATTTATATCAATTACCCACCCAGCTCCTTCTTTGCAATTATATATTTATACCCCATTAATATTAATAGAACTCAGTGGGAAATCGTTAGGCACCGGAACGCACCTTATACAAATGACACCATCGCATAGCATACGCATCGGTATTCGCATTCCTTCTGATTGTGGGTTACGTTGGTGTCGTGAGGTGGTGTCATGTAATTGCGCATACGTTTGTTTCAATTAATTTCAGGATATGGATGTGATGATTGATTTTGTTTTTTTGAACGCCTTCAGACTTTCGCGGTGATGACAGAAAAAATTCCACCAAAGTGAGTGGTGACTGGTGCCCCAAAAGGGAGAGTGAAAGAAAATGTGTCATTGTTCTACACACAGTCATATTTAAGGCATTAAATATGTGTTACCACAGAAGTGCAGCCACATGCTCATGTTTCACTTTCCATGAACCCACTAACTAGATGCATCTTGATATCTGTTTTTCTAGATCAATAACCAAGGCGACGGGTATTGCTTTCACCCAACCGTCGAATGTGCACACTTTTACCGGCAACCGTCTTGATTCAAAATCGTCTTTCTTTCTCTGCCTTCCGCTCCATGTAATTAGCCAGAAACCCATTAGAGATGTGAAGTCGAATTGCGGCTGAATGAATCCGCACGCCCCCTTAACAACTATCCCCATTGTCTTGAAAGTGCAAATATACGAGCAGACGTTAAGGTTGTGGCGTTGCGGTTTGACAACGCCACCGTCGACATGAGCAGCGCTTCTGTTTGGCATAGTTTTTCAGTAGGCGCTGCCGCACTACAATCCATCGCTGAGGAAATGTAGGCTGCCAGCACCTCGCACGGAGTAGCCTACTCATGCTGCTATTGCTTCCACCGCAGTCGCAGCTCCCGCAAAAGGAAAGGTCACATCATTGACAATGAAATTGTATTCCTTCTCGCAGTTGGTGTGCCTATCCGTGCGGGCTAGTAGGCTGCACGAGAAAGGGCTTATTACTTATGTGAGATAGTCAGTCCGCTGCGACATTGTGCTGTTCCTTTCGTTGTCTACGAAGGAATTTCCAACTCTACTCAGAACGACGCACGGTAAGGGAAAACAATTTCTCGCGAATTACATTTAATTAGAGACACGATCACCTGGCGTGTGTGTCAGCGACGTTGTGACGGTTTGAAAAGCTGTTCCACTTAAAGACCCACAGTGGCAGTGGGCCGCACCTTTCTTTTTTTGTGTTTGTTTGCAATCCTATTTCACCGACTCACCGCAAACATGAATAACGCCTTCACCGGCCACCGGTGGCCATAAGGCACCAGTAGCAGGTTACTCAATACCGTTGGCAGCGTATCAATATGTCATTCCGATACAACGACTAACGTCAAATTCAGTGTTTGACATGCAGCCTAACAGTAATTCTGAGGCATGCAGCGTGCATGTATGTATGCAGAGGCAATCATTTCAAAATATGAATTAACCGTTGACCTTGCTTAAGGCACAATGCAAATACATTCCAAGTGACTGAAAGCACTGGAACCGTGCTATTAGTTATTTGAATCGCTGTTTTGACACCCACAATGGTCGAAGTCAACGTCAGTGAACCGCAACACCATTGACACGGAAAATCACATAGCGGTGGTTGAAACCGTAATAAGCATAACCTCTACATAATAGTGTGGTCAAAAAGTAAATCGAGTTTTTATTTGTGACAAGAGATCTGATCAAATATGCAGAGGGGATGTGTTCGTGGATGATATTCAAATATTCGTCCTGTTTTAGTGAGAAATGTGGGTGTTGCAGCAACTGCGAGTAGACATGGAGTTTCAATCAAAATGTTTAAACTCTTTAAGAGAACGTAAAACAGCTGGATGGCGCTTTTGGTTGAGTGCTTGCCCTTGATTAGGTTGCTGGCAACCCTACATACTTAAAAGAAGGTGGTGCAGAGAAGTTGAAGAAGTTAGACCATCCAAGATGAAACCTCGGAGATTTTATTAAATCAGGCATGATTGCCTTTATAGGCTGTCCAAATTTGTCTTGTCCACAAAAATGCAAGTGCAAAGATACAGTATGAATACGGGTGCACGCTTAGTGTCAGTTTATCATTCTACACATAGATTGCCTTAAGGGCTCTGTCTCCATTAATGAACTCTACAATGATGAAGCATTGCCGTAAATCTCAAGAGAAGTTAGCGGTCAGATGCAATTTACACTGGCACCTTGGGCATATTCCAGGCAATGAAAGATGACGAATTAGCTAAACTGGGCGGGAATGTCATTAGCATCGGATCAAGAGACCTCCTGCGCTCACTTAAAGCAATTAAAAGCTTAGTATGAATAGACGCCATCACAATTTTCAAACTTAGGTGGAACGACAAGGTTACCATGGTCTACACTTAGTCTGAAGAGAACTATAATTATTGTCCTATCAATCAATAGTATGGATGTTAACAGAATTACAGGTATTATTACAAACAAGCGAGGAGAATCGAAGTAAAGAATGGAAAACAACGACTTCTGTAGAGGATGTAGGGATGGATAGGGAGACTACGGCGATGACGCTCCACTCAAGCTTCTAGACAACTAAACCTTCATTAAGAATCTATTAGAGGGACAAATGGAATACCCCCTCAAATCCTTACATAAACCGAAGCGGTTATAATAAAGCCTTCCGATGTTAATTCCTCTTAGGAAAGTACTCAGTTGTACCAGCTGTTTAAAGGTTGGGGCTCACGGCCATCGAGGAATCACTGAAACGAACTTTCGATTCGATGACATCACTCGATAGAAGTTTAAGAGGGTCGAGATGGGTGCTATGACCTTTTCGTAGCATAATCACGACTATTGTAAGGTATTTTATGCCGACGCATTCTCCTTAATCTCGTGCCTTCTTAATCACATACTGTTCTAATCAATTACTCAGTAGGGGATGGCTTATATCTCCTTTTTACATAGAAGTTAAATAAGTTTAAGCTGCCATTTTGCAAAAAGATGAGTGCTGCGTTCACAAAAATGGGTTTCATGTGCTCGTGCACAGATACGAGTGAAAAACCTGTGAGTCATGTAACGAGTTGTTTTCGCTCCTCACTGTGTCGCAAAAATTATGATTTTACGGTAAACCCACGATATGGTTCTGCGACCACCATTCACATGCACACACTCATTTTCCTTTTGGCTCGATTTAGTTCTTTTCAGGCATACACATGTACAGCGTTTAATTGTTTCCAACTTTTTTGCGTTCAATAACCTTATAGAACTTGATTGTTGGCCTTTGTGCACATAGCAAGCCCAATTCATGGTGTTCACTTAGAATCAGAACAGAGCAAGAGCACTCCTAAACTCAGGTGCCACTTTGTGCACCTTAGAGTATGATCACACGCCGCATGCATTTTGAGGCTGTACCCAAGGACACAGCACTGGTGTCAAGAGACTTTCCTTTCCTTTTCGTTTTTGACTCTTGTTGGCTTGTTGGCTTGTTGGCGGTTACATTGAAGCTGGGTGAAGGTGGCACTCCTACGGCAACGGTATTTCAGTGTAAATTCCCCATCAGTTAAATCTAAAGGCAATCGGATCCAATGGAGTGCCTGGAAATCGAATGAAAAATTCTTATGCGGGAGGTCGACAAGAGATAATGATACGGTTTGGTACACGAAAATTAATTCTTTGACGGTGTGGATTAGTGGGGTAATTATAATCATAAGAGTTAGTAGCTTTAATCGGATAATTAATATGCTGTGATGTAATTAATTATTTTCTGATTTATTTAATGTGATAAGATTCGATTAGTATTTTTATTTAGGTTTTGAGATCAAACTGTTTTCGTGTGAAATGTATTTATTTCTGTCATGCTGCATGAGCATTTACCTATTTCTATCGAGTTTAGATCAATGCCACCTAAGACAGGATATGACCTATCCGGATGGTGTGGCTGTACTGTCTGTTAGATCGTGCCTAGCTGCTGTGTGTTCAAAAGCTCAGGCAGCTCTAGACGTGATCGACGACTGGTGTACTAGGAATGTCTTTAAACCGTGGTTGTTATTTTCATGAGGACGAGGAAATTGACTGGTCTAACTCAACTAGTACTAAAAGCTAAATATCCCTGTCCCTGATTTGCATACTACTGTAGCTTTAGTGTTGACATGAATTAGAGACTGTCTCTTACCATATTGGACGATTTTGCAAGTTCTTGTACCATACTTGACCAGCTCTTCCGCTTCACAGTTGCCTTGATTGTCTGTATGGCTGCTGGGAATCCAGCACAGACCAGCTGCAGCATGCTACAGGTTGGCGGTTGGTAAGAGTTGAGAGAGACTAACATCAATGCCTTAATCACTGCTTAATTGTTCGTGAAGATGACGATTTCGCGAAAGGAAAATAAATTAAATTTGAGCCGTGACCGTTCAATTCAAGTTTTGGATGGGTACAAGTCTGATATCCCTCAAATAAATGCTGGTGTCCCCCAAGGCTCTGTTCTGTCTCCGCCACTTTTTCTCATTTTTATAAATGATCATCCGTCTGCTACCAATTCACTCCTCGCTGCTGGCAACACACTCAGCTTCTCATATTCGTTCCAAGACGGTCGGCCGTAGACTTGGAACGGCGGCATATGTTAAGCACATCGAGTTCTGATCTTAAAAGCATAATTAACTGGGGTAAGAACAATAGTGTTCCAGTCGCAGTTTTGCTATATGGCGCAGAGGCATGGACTTTGTCAAAAGCGGACGAAGTTGCTCTTGGCTACTTTGATAGGGACATTTTTCTGGTGATTTTCGGTATCATCTGCAAAGATGGTGAGTGGAGGAGAAGGTATAACAACGCACTGTACGCTTTTGTTCAGCGACATCGACTTAGCCAGAAGAGTGAAGATCCACCGATTTAGATGGCTAGGTTATGCAGAGCGGATGGAAACCATTGCTCCTGCGCAGAAAGTTTTCGAATCCACCCCCGAGAGACGCCGCAGTGGAGGAAGACCTCGATTCAGGTGCGGCACGCAAGTGGAAAGGGACCTTATCCAACTATTTGTGCGAAACTGGAGGCACCTAGCTAAAGATCGAGCTGTCTGAAGACGCTTGTTGGTTGAGGCCCAGGTTCACCCCGTAGGGCCACTTTAAGTCAGTAAATGCTTCAAAACACTGCCCATCCTTGGTATGTGTATCAACACAACACTTAGTTGTAACGATCACATATGCGAGGTCGCAAAAAATGCTGCGAAATGTGTAGGTTTCCTTAGTCGATGCAAGAAATATTTCATCCCCCTCGGCTTTCGCATTAATGTATAAGGCTATATCCGCTCTAAGCTTGAGTACAACCGTCATATCTAATCTGGTGTCCTCATGACCACCCTACACCTACTAGATAGAGTCCAAAAGCGAGCGGTTAAACTTATAGAAGACAACAATATTGCAGTATCATTACAATCGCTCGAAAACCGACGAACCGTGACTTTTTTGGTTCTGTTTTATGGCTATTTTACCAAACAATGCTCAAGTGGGTTAGCTAAATGCATACCTCCTCTCCATGAATTCACCAGCAATCCTTGCCTCGCCAGGAATCAGTTTACTCTTAAGCCTGCTTTTGGACGTACAGGTAAATTTAGGGACTTGTTTTTCAGCCGCACTACACGAATATGGAGTGCTCTTCCCAACCTAATATTTCCCACAGACTACTCCGCAGATATTTAAAACCAATGTGCACAGGTACCTCATCTCCATCTCTACATCTATACCTTCGGCCTGTGCTGTGTCTTGAGACTGGACACTTAAGGGCATTAGTAACCCCTTGAGCATGTGCAAGTTATAAAAAAAAAATGACAGCCTCGAATGGCAGGCATCCTTCGAAAGAAACCATCACTGTTTGAGGAGTTTTTTGTTTTAGCTAACAAAGAGATGAATTTGCTATACCTACTCTTCCAAGAGTTCGTTCCGATAATTAACGATAATTCCCTCAGTCACTTCACGAGAAGACAAATGCTGTCATTTTTCTTGCTTCAGTATAAAGTGCTAAGTACGAATCGTAATCTAATCGAAATCTAACGAATGGGGAGAACAAGTTCAAGCCTAGCTTCCATTTAAACATATACCACAGAAATTTCTTCAATCCAGTCTTATTAACTGCAATGCAAACAATCGATTAGGCCTTTCCAACCCCGTCCAATAACAAAGGTTTACAGGTTAAATGATGTTTGCATTCAAACATGTACTCCTGACGACTTCCTGGACGCTATCCTCACCCCATGTGACCTGTTAAATTGAATAACCAATACGCTTTGAAATGCATATGAATCTTTCAGATCGAATCAGAATAAATTGCCACTCCGAGCTGAGATAATTAAGTCAACAATTTGTTGCAGCAGCGCAATTCCAGACTATTACAAGAACCCACTAGCCACCACGGATAACGCATACCACTTTTTCCTAATTAAAATCGAATGAATATTAATACTCAGCCCAACCCACCGCTCTCTATGCAAGCTCACATGTCCGCCATACACACACACTAGTGTCCCAACGAACTCCACAATCGTCCGCCACATCGCCCTCAAGTCACAAAAACGAAACAAAAAAAAAAATGCAGAAATAATTAATCCGTAATCATTTCTCACAAATTCGACTCGCAGCATAGGCGATGTAGTGCGAAGCAAAAATTAGTCACGACCAATTCGCAAGAAACGCCACACTTCGATACAAGCTACTTGATGCCACACGCTTGTCCATATCGCCGGGCATTGGAAGTAGCCAGCTACTAGCACCGCCACCGCCGGAAATAACCTTGGTGTGAAGCAAAAAAAGAAATAAAACCGTATACCCACGATTTATCGCGCCCAGCATAAACCATTCTTTGAGATAAACTCGCCAGCGCATGCCCAACTGTAGCAGAAAAGCTCAAACTTATATCGTGACGTCTCCGTGGTTACGTCATATACTCTCGTTTGGGTGGTTTGACTGCGAGCCCAACAACCCCAGCTGCTGTCTTCTCGTCGGTCGACCACGACCATGCCATTCTTCATCACTGTGTTACTGGAGTAAAATGAAATCCACTCACTCAGCCATGCGCTCACTCACTTACTGGCTCACTGAGCTAAAGCCACACTCACCATCACCCGCGAGCGAATATCTTAACAGCGCACCGCTCTGTTGGGTCGCGGCTCGGTTCGGTTCGGAGTCACCGCTGGCGCTTGTACTCGTAGACAACACTGGCTTTGGAGTCTTTGCTCTCTGTCTTAGCTTTGGTCTCGTCGAGTTTCGTCAGTTAATAGCGAGTTCTCTGCGACTTATCGTTGCAGTAAACAATCGGCGGCATATGCGCTACGTTCTATCCCCATCGATCGGTCGCGCGATCGGTTGTCGTTTTCTTCACTATTCCTGTTGAGTAACCTGTTGAGTGAAGCCAACTATTCGTGTTTCCCAAATCCAATTGCGATCGTTATAATTAGAGAGCGAGAAATAAAATAAATTGTACACCACACCAAGTGCAGTACTGTGAAGATCGGCCACTAACCAGCCGCAGTCAGAAAGAGAGCGAGAGTTAAAAACAACTTGAGGCGGTCTTGCATAATAGAAAAAAAAAGTACTACTACCCAACGACGACAATAACGTCAAGAGTCGCACCGCGCTGCCGTCGTGCTCGTTACAGTGTGAATACAGCCAAGTGAATTTATACAATTTTTTTTTCGTCTCCCGTGTGTGGTATGCAAACGATCGCAGTGTGGACCAGAGAGTTTAGTAAAGAAAAAATTTCAAAACAACTTGGAGAAAAATTATCTTGGCCGGGTTGCTTAAAGTAGAGGCGCGCGCGCGCACACGCTGTCCTCCCGTGTCGACGAGAGTGAGTTAACCGAAAATCGTGGTTGTTACAGATTCGATTAAATTCCTTCCTTCCCCAACCCCTAAAGTGAAACTGGGCCAAGACGCTCAACCTGGACGACGACTACGACGAAATTATTCCATCGCACGAAGGCTGTTACACTCCCCTCAGTCAGCGATAGATACGTGGAACCTATTTAAACTTCCACATTTTTTTTTTGTGCTCGGTTGTGGTTTATTCGATTTTTTTTAGTTGTGATATTTGTATTTTGCTTTGTGTCCAGTGACATTAAGTCAATTGACAGTAACTGGAGGTGGAGGACGCCAGACAGCACCGGAGACGATATCACATTTGAGCGCGAGACAGGCAAGCAAAAAAAAAAAATAGAAAAATAAAAACATTTCTCAACCAGAGGTGGTTCGGTGGTAGTTGGAATGCAACCGTAGAGGTAAGTTGTATGCCATTTAGATATCGTACACAGGGTTTTGCATATGCCATACGTTTGCGATAAAATGGGACACTAGACGCTTCAGTGAGAGAGGCGGTTTTTTTTTCTGCTGCGTTCGGCTACGACAGCGCATAATAGCCGGAGCCGATGGCTTAATTTATTACAACTCAATTACCGGTGGGTCTTTCTTCTTTTTTTTCCTCTCTGCCATCAATTATGTTCGTGCTGATGGGGGGGGGGGGGGGGGGTTTGGTTTCTCGAGGTTATTCAAGTCCGTTTTCTCGGGGAACCCTAATGTATCACATGGCCGACGAT
Organism: Eristalis pertinax; assembly: GCA_907269125.1. Lineage (NCBI taxonomy): Eukaryota > Metazoa > Arthropoda > Insecta > Diptera > Syrphidae > Eristalis > Eristalis pertinax. The sequence goes on from OU026149.1 coordinate 31,543,728, forward strand.
TGGTCATTCGAAGAGCCATCCGATTCACGATATTCAAGGATACCCTGTTAGTCATCGTCATCGACCCAGCGACTCACTTTTTGACTTCCGGAATTCTTGGAATTCCTTCGAATTTCGCCAAGGGTTCCAACGAAGCTACCGACTAGTGTTGACTTCGAAAAATTGAAAAGTTATGCTTTCGATTTGAAAAATTGGCATTCTTTGTAATTGAATATTTTATGTCAAGCGTTGACTTGCACACATGCCGGCCTTGCTCTATGAATCGTATTCAAATGTTGAGCCATAACGAACAAGTTGTGAACACGTTTTTCGGCTTGGGCTAGCACAAGTCTCACTAAGTGAGTTTTATGTCATTTGATCTTTTATTGAACACGTTGTGCGAGACTTGTATCTGACTTTTCCACCGTCATCTGGTGTGTGTATGCGTGTATGCAGAAATTGCAGTTATTCACTTATTCTGCATCTATGAGACGTCGGTGAAGAGAAGTGATGAGTCTCGGTTGTTCTCGGTTGCAGATAATAGACGTGCTTATGCTATGAGTCTAGCTTTTATGATTCCATTGCACTTGCTGAGTTGTAAATAAAGGGGAATGTTAATTAATGTTTGAAGTGGGGGGCAATTTCCATTTCATCAGATGGTGTTAGAGTCGAAGATGTTGTTTGAAGAATTTCACTGATTTCTGATTCCATTTGAGACGCTGAATGTGTCAACAGTTGTCTTCTAAGGCTGTGTGCATCACTCGCAACATCTGCAATCAACTTAGTTAGACTCTGTCGAAAATGCTTCGATCGTAGCTGCTGGAGCTGTGGCGAAAAAAAAACAATGTTTAGCAAATATAAACAAAATTGTACACTTCTTGGTATGCAAATGTGAGCATTTGTGAATTTTGAATTTTCATATCGAACATAATCTCAATAGAAACCGGTAACGATTTAAATTTTTTCTTTGCGAATTAATCATTTCCTTGGCTACTTGTTCAGCTGAAAACAAGATCCACAAAGATGCAGCCACGATCCACATATTTAAGGCAAGGCAATCATCGAATAGAGAAAATGCCATGTCAATAAAATGTCAGAGTTTGCCAAGTTCATGCTCACCACTGTAGGCGTTCGATTCAAGCGCACGGTTGAAACTTCTTCACCAATCCCCATTAAAGCTAAGTCAAATTCTGACAGGTTCCACGACTCTCCTAACGCCGAGCTAGGATGATTAGCGCTCTTCCATTCAAGTGCTTATTGAACTCAATCAAATGTTTGCTTTTGATCATTGCGCGTTTAATCTCTGTGTGTTGAGTCAAGACGAAGTCGTTGACTATACTTTGAAATGATAACCTCTAATTGTAGCATTCTGCCGAAATGGTCGCTGTTGTGAGCCCACAGTTAAAGACACCGCATTGAACGTGTTTAACATTAGACATTGTAGTGGTTTCTGTTTTAACACCAACAACTGCTTTATTGACAGCTCGTGGTGTTCACTTTGATACCATGTGCGTGTGGCACTTGTAGGAACTTTTACAAGATCGTGTTTTTCGTTTTCATTTGCGATCCGCACGAACTTCTCAAGCACACTGGTAATTAGTTTAGATGACCGCGTTTGGTCTAGGCAAAACATTTGTTGGCTTGGAACATATTGTTGAGTTCGACGGAACGACGATTCCAGCGTTACTCTGTTTGAAGATCTATTAATTATTTAGTCGTATGCGGTCTTGACATGGTCCACAAATCTGCAATGCGTCATTTAGATACCACAGGCTGAGTTCATAAATAAGGTACAACATGGGCTCATTGCGCTGACGAGGTGACTTCTTTCTTAAATCCAGTTTGTGCACGTTAAAGAAGATTGAGATGGTTGACACTAGCATTAATTTTATGTCTATGTTGTAGAAGAAGAAAGCTCATAGGTGTCTTATTTTTCAAGAGAAGAGGATATTTATTTATAAGATTCTTCCCTTGACTTTACAGAAGTGGTTTTAAGGCAGACTATTGGCCAGATTATCTTCAAATTCGTCAGGGTGTATGCAGGAGCAGAGTTATAGAGGTTTACACAAGATTCAGTGAGATTGCCTTCCTTGACTGTGCCAGACACAATGGTTCCAGCCATGAAGACAAAATCTCCGCTAATGTGTGGTGATTTAGGTTAGGTCAGTGGGTAGACGCGCCAGAGCACGTCTCACTTAGGTCCTGATGGACTCATTGTGATGCCCACCTTTCTCGTACCCATCGAATCCATCCTATCATGTCCTCTCATTGTATAACCATCCCGACATTTTGATAAACCTGAAAATAGACTTTAAGTGGATATTGGTTAGTTCCTGCATGTCTTTGGAAAAACGTTCTCCCATTGTTGTGTGCCTCAACTGACAGAGACTACGGCATCCGCTATTTCTTCTTCGTCACTGCAGCCTCTGCATATGAAGTCGTCTGTAAGTCCCATTTTACTTTCGTGGTACTTCAGATGGTTGTGGCCAGTTAGAGCTGCAACTACTATCCTTAGAAACTTTTTGTCGCAGTAAGGGTAACACCCCCAATTTATTAAGCTTTATACAAGCGACAAACTTAAACCTAGATAGTAGGGAGAGAGAGAGAGAGAGAGAGAGAGAGAGAGAGGAAGGCAGAGCTAGGGTAGGAAAGAACGGGACTGCAGCTGGTTTCGAAGTGAGGGTTTGCTGAGGTTGAAATCGAAAGAGAGTACCATAGTGTTAGCCAAGCACAAATAACAAGCCTTAATTAGTCTGATGTCTGATGTGGTCGGAAGAGTTCTGAGGACTTTCGATTGTAAGGGTTGGCGCTCAAAGACACAATTTCAAGAAGTGCGTGACAGTCTGTATTACTAGTAATTATTTGGTAGAGATCGGCAATTTTGTTAATAAGTTTGTGGCGATCAGAGTAAGGAGGCAAGTTGTTTCTGTCAATCCAGGTAAGATCATTAAGAGCGAAACGCTGGATAGCTTCGATATGACGAATGTGGATCGCAAAGTGATGTGACCATACTTGGCAGGCATATTCGAGAATGGTTCTGACGAAGGTGATGCATATTGATGTTATAGAAGGTATTTGCACTATTTATTCTTGGCCATAGCATCCGAGTTGTCTCTAGAGAGTTCCATCTTTCGCTAGCTCTATGATTCTGTCATCCACTTTCCTCTCGACATCAGCCAGGGGTGGATGGATGTATAGGATTGCCTGGATTTGGTCAGTTTCGGGCCCTTTACTGGCAAGTTCATCGGCTGTCTCATTGCCCTGAGACCCAGAAGAGAGTAATCGACTGCTGTGAGCTGAGAAACTGTAGTTATTCATGGCAACATGCAACCAGATTGGACTTGATCTATTGAACGCAATCAGAATGCTAATATCAGCCGGAGGTAATTCCAACTTTATTATCATTCTGGCCGCATTCTTGACTGCTAGGACCTACGCTGCAGTAAAAAAACCTGGAGTAATCAGAAATTCTGATAGAGCAGTGCATGTTTAACAATTCGGAGAAATGCCCGCACAGGTGGCTGTGTTGCATCTTCGATCCATGAATGGTCTAATTGTTGATGGGTTCCTTTGTAATGACTCCTCCCTTGTCGGGAAATACCACCGCTCTCGCTCTCAAAATGTTCAATTTGTAGTCTAACCAGTAAACTTGCAAGTTCACCATGTCCAGTAGAGCTTGAGAGCCAGTATTTGGCTTGACTAATCCTGATGGCGATCTTTGCAGCAGTCGTCTGCATGTAGAGTATGGTGTGATGATTTAAGAATCTACCAAATGAACGTCTCATTCTGTAAAATGTCACATTCTTAATTTAATTCTAAAGTCCGAAGGAATATTTTTATTTCCTTTCGTATAAATTCTAACAATTCCATGTTCACTCATGCCCATGAAGTCGCCCTCTTCGAAGTCATTGCGAGTTCTACTTCCAAATTTGCCACTCCCAGCGGCAGCGTCGTCTGCTCCCTCAAGCATCAAGCATACGACCCAAAATAATAACGTTGTCACCCTCGACACCATAATCAAGTCTCAATCTGTTTTGCCCAGAAACTCCATTAGTCTTTAGCCATATCAACAGCCAACTACGACGGCCCAGCCCCTCTCAATTGCCGCCGCGGCAACAAGATAACAACCAGGTAGACGCCAATTGAAAACCCTAAACGCTCTGATTACTCCCCAATGAAATTTAGAAAGGAAATACAAATTTTGTTGGTTGTTATTAATTTTGCGTTGTTGTTGCTGTTGTTGTTTTGAAAACTCACTCACTGCGCACACAGAAGATTTAGAAATACCCGGCGCAGCCAACGAACCGACCAGGCTAATTGACTTTTACCCGGACACTCCATGGGAAAATGCCAGCAATACATGCAACATTGCACTTTTGAAATCCCAGTCGATACGAAATCCGAACACGAACATTTGTTCGCCGGTGCCTTGGTGCGGTGGTGCAGTGGCAACCTGTGCGAGTGCCTGTGGCCGTTCGTGAGGGTATTTCAATATTCACGCCCCCTCTCGCACAGCAACTGGGTTATCCCAAAAATGTTCGGCAGGGTTGCAAGGGGTGTTCTTCTGTGTTGCCAATCGGCGTGAATTGTCTGCTGGCCACTTTCCGTCGTGTAATGTGATAGTTTCGCCAGCCGAATTGAGATACAATGACAGAATGTTTCGTCGCCGGCTTGTCCTTCATTTCGACAGGCTCATTGTTTTGGTTTTTGCATGTTTTTTTCTCGACTTGGCGGACATAGCCTGTGAACTGGGCGCCGCGCCGCGTCGGTGTGAGAGCCGCAGATATGCTGCGAGCCGAAGTTCCGCGTTTTGATAATGGGACTGTGTTGTGTGGTGGTGGGGCACGCCTTAAAATGTGCCATTTTCTCAATCGAGAGTGTATCTGGCGGGGTAATTGTTGCCAAATTCATAAATCAAGAGATTAATGGTCTTGGTCGGTCTGTGGCCGGGCCACTGAGTGGGAGACTGGAGTGCGCGGAAGTATGGTTCTTGAGTGAATGTTATACAATCATTGGCGTATCGTAGAGAATCGGCAAATTCGTTAAGTGTTTCTCTGGGGGGGCTTAACTCGACAGTCGACACGGCGCGAATATTCACGTACACTCATGTTACGCAAGACAAAGATGCGGACCGTGCTTTATGGTCTTCTTAAGTGGCGATGGGAGTTAGATAAGATCCTTGTGCTGTGCTAATCGATTTGCAATGCAATTTTAATGAAAATTAGGAATTGATTGAAAGCACCCGGCTAATTGTCTGTGCTGGTCTTTCCTTGTGACCGAGACCTTGAGTGGATCCAACGGACTGATTGGCTTTGAGTTTGCGATTTGAACAACTCGGTGGGATGGGAAGAGTGTGCAGTGAGGCTTCAACAGAGGCACTTAAGTGGCAGAAATGAGATATTTGCGCAGCTCGTGTACTTCGTTTTGAAAACCACTTGCACTTTGAAAAGCTGCATCGTTGTACAGCTCAAGAGTGCTGGTGCAGTTGTGTTTTGGGAGACCTTCAGGCTGGGTGCGTTGATCCCGGACTGAAACGCCATCCTTTAACAATAAGTAAAACATAACTACGTTTGTTAGGTGCTTTTGAGCTTTATCCCTCAACAGACACCTCTCACATGATTTGATCTGCCTGGCCGTTAAAGATGGTCTTAATGGAAGTTCCGGTTGATAGACCAGTTAGTCCATTTATGTTTATCATTCCCTTGCTACGTTAAGTGACATTTTGTCCCTCAATGAGGTTGTTAATGGCTCGATTGACATCTGCTTGTCGAAGACGACTTTACGATCGCGGCTAGTTGTTAAAATTGTAGAAGGACGGCTGAAAGTGAGTCGTGTAGGCTTTACATGAGGTTCTTCTTCTGGGAAGTGAATAAAATTGTCAGCTTCTTCAAGGTCTGAGTTTATTTATTGATTTTTTTTAATGAATTGATGGTCAAATTATCTGGAGAACGACACCGCGTTCATTCTGATGTTTCCTTGTCTTTGGGTGGCGTTCAGTGGCTGTTGAGAAAAGCTACATTTTATGGCGAAGTTTGAGAAGCTTTTTCCGGACCGAACCATTGTCAGTGACTTTAGTCTGGGTAAGCCGTTAAATATGAATTCTTGTCGGAGATTAGGCTCAGGCACCCAGCATAGGTGTCGAAGTACCTATAACCTACGCCACAGTGGCTACAAAGGAAGTGTTGTCGTGAAAGCAGGTGTGACATTAACCTTCAGTGTGTGGGTCGACGAACTTACCCACACACATTCTAGTAATGAAACATCTAATTTAAAAGGATTATAGTGCCACTTGAATAATTTTAAATGCCACGAGTAGTTTTACTTACTTATTAGGCCTGCGACCTATGGGCTTCTATCCAACGTCTGCTCTGCGGCTGTCCAACCCTAGTAAATGAAAGGAGGGAGTTCCTGGGTAAACATTTCTTCGCAGATCTTGATGACTTAAGCGGTGTTGAGCTGAAAAATCTCCTAACATTAATTTCTGGATCCGGGTGGTTTTTGATCTAAAGAAGGTCTCACGCCAAAAGAAGGGCACAATGGACCCAACAAGTTGGTCTAAGTGTGCCAAGGCATAAAGGCCCGACAGTACATCCTATAACCTACCTATGGACTTAGCAATAGCTGCCTTCAATCGCCGAAGGCAATGGGCGCGCTGCTTCATCATCAAGACCATGCAGTCTTGCGTCTGCAATACGTTGGTTTTTATACTACCTCCTTCTCTAACCAGGAGGCTCGGATTCGAAGACCCTCTTTGCTGGAGCATTGGTATCCATGCGCGTGATGTGTCCGGACTAATGCAGTCGACGGATTTTTGCCTTCCTGACTTGGTACAGCTCGTGGATTTTTTGGCTTCATTCGCTCTTCAGAAGTTGAGGATGCCACTTAGTGACCAGCCTAACATCTTGGTTTCAGCTCGAAAAATCGTTGGATGTTGTTAACTTCACAATCAGATAAAGCATGCGTCTGGCAACGTAGATATTATTGTGATCTTGACCGTGAACTACGAGGGAACCTTTTCGGAGACCAGTGTTTTCTCACGGTTCTCAAAATAAACATTTGTTTCTGTGATGAGTGTTCATCTTCATTCTCTCAAATCATTTACCGTCCAGACATTTCTTCAGGTTTGGAATCAGGAAATAGTCGTAGAGGGCTAAACCTGGATGGAGTAGCAGTTCGTAGCCCAATTTATGTTTTATTGGAAGTACTTTGAACAGGTTACACAGATGGGCTCATGGTCAAGTGTGAGCAATTGCGGCAACAATCGTGCGGGCAGTATTTTCATGTCAAATGTGAAGAATCCGCTTAGTTGAGAAGGCTACAGCCTCAGTCACCTCAACTTTAATTCTTCCATCGCTCAGTATCATGCCATGGATCTTATCGACTATTTCTGGCGTGACGAGCGACCTCTTTTTGGCGACCTGGACGTTTGGTGTCACTTGTGGCTGTGCGACTTCTTAACCATTGATGGATGGATGGATGGTGAAGAGTTCCCATAGTCCCCCAAAAAAATGTTTCTTGGTTTTTGTGATGCATTTTTTTTCGCATGAATAATACAAAATCCGCATTTGTCACGAGGTTGTCTGCTTGTCAATGACTGTCAAACACAAACTAAAGGACGCAGAGTGTCAGTCTATTACATGCTGCAAGTTACTGCGCGGGAAATCCACAAAGTCGCTGACTTATCCAAGGACCCTAGTCCAAAGCTCCTATAAATGTATGTTGTTGGCTGAAAAGGGCAACCTATTCGCTCAAACGACTAAGTGGTCTTATCACTTCTTGTTCCTAGCTGAAAGTTACAAGTTACAGTCTGCTGAAAGATGCATAATTTCAGCCGTCAATACATCCAAGGAGAAACTGTGCCTCGGCTAAAAAAAAAAGTTCCCAAGAATTCAACGACCAACCCAAACTGTCAAAGTTAACATCAAACATGAAAGGTCACACGATTCATTGTTCTGTGGGACTGAGTGTTGATTTTTTTTTTTTTTGTTCATGTTTCAAGTCTACTTCATTTAATTACAAACTGTAACATCAAGGTGCGTCAATATCAAATCCCACATGACTTCACAGAGTTTATTTGCTGACTGAACTTCTAGTGCATTCATCTATCTTAAACTGACAGCATTATAATTTTTTTTCTAGCGCCTTCAATGGAAGAAAATCAAAAACGAACAGAAATAACAAGCACTTCAACGCAAATGATGCTTGAATCAGTATGCACTTAATTTGCTGTATAACAACGTGTACAAAGGCATTCTAGATATCGGCAAGTCGATACCGATAATGTCCTTGATGCGCTGAGCAATGATGCGAAGCACACTTTGGCGTGCAACATGCGCACCCGCGATACACAAACGAGGAAAACAACTCGTTACGATCTACTATATTTCCATTACGATGATTTCTATTTCCAATTATGAGTGATGCAAAGCAATAAAAAGTGACTTAATCGATTTGCATTTAGTTGTGGAGGTTACGTATTCATTAGCGAAGCAGGATCGGAACAAGATTGAAACACTTAAACGAAACGGGGTCGTCCGTAGACTCAGTCATGGCAGATAAAACAAATTATACTGTTACACGTTGTTTTTTTGTGATTGTCTCAAATGTTTAATGTCTATGGTTACGATCACATATAACCATTCATCTTGTGTGCGGCGGCCGACGACTTCGTTGACTGTTTGTTTCAATTAGCTTTATTGTTATTGATTTTTGCCTATTTCGGGCGGTTAATTATGGCCGAGCGTGGCGGGCTGGTCATTAATCGATGGAAACTTTCAGTAACAACGACATGACAGATGTGAACAATTCGGCCAGTTATTTCTGACGACATGTCCATTCAGTTTTTTAGCCATCTCGATGCACAGGCACTTGTGTGACTTAATCACAGATGACAGACAGCATGGCCGTTCTGAATAATTGCTTACATGACCCATTTGCAGAGGTATGACATTTGCATAAACTATTTGCACACCACAATAGATGGCCTGGCAAGAGGACGACCGCAACGCACGAGGAGGAGTCACTCAGTCAGCAGTGACCTCAGCAAAAACTCGTGTACCTCTCTGTTTACGTGTCAGTCGAGAATTTATGATCTTGCTCCCAATGACGATCTGGACCTGTATTTGACATCGTTTGGGTCTGTTGAATGGATCGATTTGGGCGATGTTAAGTAATTGGATCCCATTTATTTTGACAGCAAGCATACGCTTGGGTTTTTCAATTGGGATCTCATTGTGTGTCGCTAAACCATCAGTGGGGAGTCCTGATCTTGCAATTTCTTAACTGCTTCGGGAAGATGTATTGGGGGATACCTTAGGTAGTCTTCTTTGGAGAATGTCTTGTGAAGCAACTTGAGGTGATCATCGATGGACGAGTAGGGTCAACATGCTTGCTTCTGTTTCTTCAATCACTTGTGTCCGACGATCAGAATTGTTCGGGAATAGCTGGAGAAAGATAAAAAAAGATCGAATGTGACGTAAAACATCGCAGGAATTTTTACGACGATATGATTGATATGAAATTGAATATTTTGACTGTCTTGAGACTTGTATTTCAGTATTCGGATGGTGAATTCGTACTCCTGCGTCGTTTCTCAATTTTATTTAGAACCGTTCACACCTATTTTCTGATCTCTTACAGCACAGAATTGTTCTGAGCCTATTCAGGGTTCCGATGCTCCTTTCCTAGCTAGGAAGTCTGCCATTTCATTGTCTTCCATCCCCTTGTAGCCAGGTATCCAGCAGACTCTTACCCTGGTTATCATTCTCAATTCTTTGACCGTCTGTAGGCATTGCCACACAAGCCTGGATTTGGTGATGTGCATAGGAGTCAAGTGGCATGAAAGCGGCTCGGCACTATTGCTATGTCGCGGGTGTCTGCCGGGTCTGTCAAGATTGATTTGAATACATCTGCCTATGGCACAGATTTCTGCTTGAAAGATGCTGGTGCGTTTCCCCACGAGTTCGAAGTATTTTGTCCTGGGAGCGAAGCCCTAGTTTTTTCATCAGGTCTTGATGAGCCTGTATATAATTTTACCGTATTGCTGCTCAGTCTGTGAACTATGAATTTATTGCTCTGAACTTCTTTTGGAAATTGAATTTCCTATTCAGGTCATCAATCGAAATGGCCAAGAGTGGTAGCTTTTTGACTAGTGCATCGAATTGTATCGATATAATGCACTTATCTTTTCCTATCCCTTCTTCTTCCACAACAGCAACTCCATGGCAGCAGTTAGGCAAGTTCTCGTGGCTCCTGTAATATAGAGGCATGTCAACCTTTGAACTTTGTTGAGTGTCTCCCTCGCGTTGATTAGGTATGTTCGCTTAGTCCATGCTATTGTCTATGGGACATGTCCAACAACCCATCATCTTTTTTGCACCCAGCTCCGTCTGAACCGACAAGCCTCGCCAGCTTCCAATTGCACACACCACGTCCTACAAGAACACATTCAACTACTACTCATTCTTGTTGGGTGATTATTTTTTTTGATCTTCGCATTGACAAGGACAATTCCTTCAGTCATCCAAAAAGCTTCCTAAAAACAAACATCTCCTTGATCGTTTAAAAATTTTCAGTGGTTCTGTTGATTCTTGCGTACATACAATTATAAATACGATGCACGACTTCAACATGCATACAAAAACGTATTCTTTGCTGATTTCAACTCAGACGTTGATAAGCGACTTTTTACAAATTCTTTCCATTTAATTGTTTGGTTATGAGCTTGCCACTTTATGTTGTGGTTAATGCGATAAACTAATCCGCACAATCTACAAAATGTATTATAAGCTCACACACAGTTAAGCCTCGACATTCGCTTGCTAAACCGGCTTCCGGATAAATGTGATTACCTTTTCAATAAATTAAAACTAAACAAATTTAAATAATATTAGGGACGTCAATCAGTCTTAGTTATTTTATTCTAACAAAATGAGAAGGCTGCCGCTGCTGTACATGTTAGGCCCAGGTATAGCCTGGACATGGGAGCAATCCGTTTTACGACTGCAGTAGGTAGGCAGGTATGTAAGTGGGCTGCTAGCGATATAGCCAGCACACTAACATATACACTACTAACACAATCGACAAACTCCAGTGATAGTGCCATTAATTTGATCCCATCTATAAATGGTAACTGGACCAGATTTACTGGCCACTTCTCATGCAACTACCATCTGCATAAACTGGGACACAGCTGTACATATAGCTATAAAGAAGCAAAGGGAACGATGGAACACCTACTGGTCGAGTGCCTAAATATGTCATTGACCATATTCAACATAGTGAACAAAGCTACCTGAACAGGAAAATGCTACCAGGACATTCCATCTAGGGAGCTCATCAAATTTCGCAAGATAGCTCTCAAGTCCTAGATTAATGAACGGCGTATTATCGTCGCAGTCCATGTGATTACTGTAGTCATTATCCATTCATTCAATTCAAGGGATATCAGGAAAAGGTTTCTGCAGATTCTTCTGGAGAATCTAATGGATTTCCAGAACAACTATTGGGATTTTGTGGGGGACTTGCAAACAATCTATCAGAGTAAGAAATGTAGTCATTAAAAACATCTCTCATTCCCAGATTTCTAAAAGAAACTGGCTTAGAGAGAATACTCTAGATCAAATCTCTTCCACCTTTGCACAACAGGAGTCCATAACCCTGAATACAACTCTGTAATCAAAGAGGGCACAATAGATCTATAGGTCGCAGTGCAATATACCCTCAACAACAATAATAGTAATAATAAGGATATGTTGAAGATGAAGAGTGTTGAAGAGTCGGACTGAATTATCATCGCATGGATGCAACACGGCTTGGGGTCTAGACCAAACACTCGTTGCAGGGAGTATTCGGCAGTTTTTGAAAAGTTGTTTTTTTGTAGTTTGATGTTCCTCATTTTTTACCCAGCATCATCAATGAATGTTTCTTTAACCTGTGCTGCATCAATGGAAGCACTTTCGGTAATTTCATTTTAAGCTCAAGAGATTGGTACGCTTATGGCAAAGATTTGAAGTGAAATAATAAAAAGCGTAGTCGATAACTGCTTCCCAGTGGTTGGTCTAGATAGTGGATCAAATTTTGAAATGGAAAGTATCCGGTGTAGATTGCAACAACAAAAAAAAAGGAAAGAAAATACTTTCTATTTTATACAAAAGCCGCCAAACACAATTGGGGGCAAGCATGTTCTTGTGTAAACTCTCCCACTTACGAATGCAAATATGCATGCGCCACGCAATTCCCACATCAATAATTGGTCGATTATCCCATTTTTAGCAAATTTATAGCTTGAGTTAAACTCCCATAAAATCAAATATTTAATCAAATCAGTTGTCTCCGATCGATCGAACCGACAGTCGTTGCCGCCACATTCGGTCCTCGTACACTGGCCAAAAAGAGCATAAATTTACAAATTTACATAATGCACGATGAAGTCATTGTGTTGGTGTGTTTTTGAAAGATTCGCAAGCAGTTGAAGTAAAAATAAGCATCGTTTCAAGTTCATGCATAAATAACTCGGTCATCATCAGCAAAATAAACGCCAAAAGTGAATAACAAAAACAAAACTTAACAAAACAAAAAAACTCTCATGAAAAGCATGTGTGGTGGAGAGTTGAATTTATTTTTATCGCACATATGCCGCAGAACACGCAAAAATGTGCGGAGACCTGATAAATTGTCCTCCCCATGGATTGATATCCGGCTTGGTGGTTTCATGCTGCTTGCCTGCCTGAGTTGGCGAGGAAAACAAAATAAAATGATTTAACAACAGGGCCTAATGTCATTCACCGGCCCCGCATTGGGGACCGTCATCAGCTTGCATTTCACTTGACGCGCTAATTCACCACATGATTGTCGACGATTTATTGAACTTTGCAAAGTCGTTTATATCCTGCTATTGTGACGGAATGAATTGGAAATTACTTTCAATAACGCCTTGATTGGATTTATTCGATGTTTTGTGCAGATAAATTTTGATCGTCTGCAAGTGATTCGATTGAAATTTAAAAGAGTCACTAATTCACAGTCCGTCAGCGCCGAAAAGGGGTTAAATGCAATGTTGATGCGTGGAATTGGGGTTAGTTGCCAAAATTCTCCCAAACAACAAAGAAGTACTCCCTTAATTGATTTCTCTTGAGAGTGTCACGAAAAATCAGTGAAGTCTGAGGCGAACTAGCAGTTCTTGAACTGACGAAGAGTTTGTTTACTTTGACTCAGATTCACGTGAATATGTGTTGAATTATGAGTTGTCCATCAACCGACTCTGAGTCTCCTCCATCTCTAGCAAACTCATCGATGTCAACCGTTGTTTGTCTAAAACGGACATCAGTTCTTGGCCTATTTGTTCAGTTAGTAACGACGCGATGAGTAGTTCTTTTGTGAATCTTTGTTGATTTACCATAAATATAAATAATGGATGGAATTTTGTTTCATTGAACGTTAGTTCGGCAGAAATTTGTCACGTGCTGCTTACTCAGATTGCGGTGAACGATAAACGATATTTAACTTGCGGAAGGTAAACATTGCTAACACATTTGAGATTAAGTCAGGCCTTGACGGTGACTAGTTTACTATGGAAAGCTTTTAAATTGACTCGAATTGTGCATATTCTGCATTAAATAGGGGTATAATGGGACATTCCAATGACTTGCTAATATGTTTACGACCCTGGGCTTAAAAAAATTGACTAATTTTGAACACAGAATACGATTTTTCGATAAAGGGTGTTTTTTTTAGAGGCCGATAACTTTAAATTGGTAAGATTGCTTTTTCTGACAGCTGATTTGACAGATCTGGACCACGCTGGGGTCAACATCATGGCTTGTTGCCCTGGATGACCAATGCCCAAATTGAATGCTGCATCGTTTACAAATCGCATCCCAGTTCCTTCATCTGTCTAGGAACTCCAGCAACAACAACCAACAGCCAATCCAATATGTTAATTGATTCCCAATCAAAACCAATGCCCCTCACCGATCCATTCGTTCCATCAGCACCAACCAATGCTGGCAGTTCCATTAGCCAACTGATTACCTTGCCTCGAAGCGAATCGCTACATCGACTTACCCAAACAACCATTGTCTGCCCCTTATTGAACCTTTCAAATCCATTTCGACGTTCTTTCACCTCGTGATTGTTCGGTTTTGCAATCTCGCCGCGAAATGCCACTGGCGCTCCCGCCTCCCGCGCCTTGTCGACTCGCCCGACGCTGATCCCTTTGATACAAAATTTCAAAGCTCTTGCTTCGTGCCACTACACCGCGCCATGTCAGATTCTGTCAGATATGTGCATTTCGACGCCACCACCGTCGGCCAATAATCGTGTTCACTGGAACACGCATTACGTCTACCAGACGGCGCGGCTGCTAGGCGTCGCGTACCTTGATTTCAATTGTCTTCGTATCAAAATTAAGATACACCGCTAATCTGATTAACAATGTGTCGCACCGCTAATAGCTGACAATTAAATCATTTTGTTGCCTTTCTTTCCGATCAGGCAACGGCGATTGCCGCCTAACCTTGGCATCGATCAGGTTGAGGTCTTAATTAGAGATCAATTTTGCGCGCTACCCGAATTGGCCGCTTTGCTAGGAAGGACTGAGTGAGTGTGGTTTCGGAAAACGAGATCAATCAAAAAGTGTGACTGTAACCTTGTGCAGCGGCATTGTTAAGCAGTCAAACTGGCCGTAATAATGCTCAAATCCATTAACCCAGTTCTAGTTGAAATTCTTCAATCACTCGGACTCAAGCTGGGTAGCTAACAACAACACGGTTCAGTGGTCAAAAAAAACTTCCGATCAAACTGTTACGTGTCTGAAAGATGTTTGACTGGGTTCGCAATGGGTTACGGCGTCAAAAATAAAAAAACTGAGTTAATTAGCAAACCAAATTGGAGGGGCATAAGTTGGGCGCTTTGGCGTTAACTAGTTACACCACTTTGGCGTACTAAGTGTCACAATTTTGATTTTGATTTTGATTTTTCGATGGTCGTTCGACTTTCGGAGAACTTTTGATGTCTAGACGCCGATGTGGAGGTTGACAAAGAGCTCTACGAACAGAATTGATTACTGCTCTATTTGAGATTGACAAATGAGTGGTCTTCACCGATCAAGCCGCATGTGCAAAGGCTTAAATACCCGAGAGAGTTCGTTCATCCTCGCAGACTCACTTCCACTGTCTTGCTTAGAGGTATCAGTACATTTAGAGCACGATCTTTGTTCGGCAATGGAGGCGGTTGACCCCACGCTTTGTTCGCCAACACGTAGTATTTTAAGTCTCCGAACATAAAATGATCATAAAAACTAAACGATTCAAGCATGTTAGCCCATATAATCGAGTTAAATTGGCTTAATAGCAGGTTAAGCGCTTTCTCTCGCAACCATTTCTACAAGCTTTACTACAAATTCGAGTCAACCGCGCTGGCGGATGATGTAAAGACACCGATGCTTAATTTTTGGAGCAAATTAGTGGCAAAGTCTGCTGACGCATGCAGCTAGTGCTGTGAATCTGGCGATGCTTGGATAAGCAGTACCACTTCCTAATCTGTCCTGAATGCTCTCTGAGCTGCAGAGAAGACCATACAGAGTCGCAATGTCAGACTTCTAATCCAATCTGGAGGAAATGATGGGATGGAGTGGTTGGGAGTTCCTCTCGAAGGGTAGTAAAAGGCCGGAGTGCAGACGAAGAAATCACGACTTAAAGTGGAGTGTCTTGAGTCTAACCGCTGATCGGGGTACAACCTGTCTTCCGAATATATCTGGCGGAGGAAAGTTTGAAAAGTACATGTTTTACTAGACCCGTTCCTGGATGTTGAGCTCGGTTCATTATGAGTGGCTCTCAGTGTCAGAGGATTGTTGGTTGAGGCCTAGGTCCACTTCGGACTGTAATGTCATCCAAAAGATTA
Source organism: Eristalis pertinax (assembly GCA_907269125.1). Taxonomy (NCBI): domain Eukaryota; kingdom Metazoa; phylum Arthropoda; class Insecta; order Diptera; family Syrphidae; genus Eristalis; species Eristalis pertinax. The sequence goes on from OU026149.1 coordinate 31,559,607, forward strand.
CATTCTTCGCAGTGTTTTTGAGGATTGTGCATGCATTTCTTTGAGACCCAGCAAACATTCGCAGTTGCTCGAGAGAGGTAGACGAATTGCGAAAGTTGTTCGTGTCGGGAATTGAACCTAGACACTCAGTGTAGGAGTGGTGCGCACCCAGCCACTACTCCTTGCCCGTGGATAGCGACGGCGTAAATGTTGCTACATCATCTCCGGGTTCAATTCATGGGAAATGAATAAGTTACAGCAAGCATTCCCATTGAACGACACAGCGTGAGTCACCGCCATGAAATGCTTTGTTGAAATCGCTCTAGGAACGTTAGGCTCCTCCAATAGCGCAGCTTTTCTCTTTCATTTAAGTCGCTATGGGTGCAATTCACGCACAGTCATCGTTTCTCTAGAACTCGGTATGAATTGTGACAGAGACCCCAAAAAAGGTTTCATTCCGATATCACAAAAACTTCACAAAGCTTCCTCTTGACCTAGAAGACAAACTCTTAGACCCGAAACATTACCCTGACCTTGTTCAAATCAACTTAAGAACCAGCAATTAGTGAAGCATTTGTTAATGCAATTAACGCTATTCATCGTGAACTCTGAAGTTTGTTCCCACACACAACTGGCATTGTCCCAGTACACCTCACGTCGTTCTCGATCTAGTGCAACATTTCAAACGAAGGAAAACACAGAAATGTATATGGTGGCATTCAGTGCGATCTCGGTTGTCAGATAAATTAACCCCAGGGGTCAATCCTCGTCAGTTGAAGTTCGCCTATTGTTTAGCATAAAAAAAAATCCGGGCGCAGAGAGACTTCCCATTGATTGTGTGCGCGCGCCTGCGCATTAGTCACTCCTCTCCAAAGATCCGAAGGTCAGAGCCACCATAAGCGTGAGCAAGTAAACGTGTATCAATGCCTGTGACTTAAGGTGTGGTTACTGCTGGCTGATAATTACTTGAGATCGGGCTTCATCAACCCATTTGTGTGTGAGAACTGAGAAAAGAATACAACTTCAAGTGAACTGATGGAGTGATATGATATTTATCTTTTTCCTAATTTGGATACAAATTCCAAGGAAGGCGCCGTTCGGTGGGTGTCACTTCCACCTGCTTTGTGGTAAGTGATTTTATTCTCCGAATGGTCTTGAAATGCTCAAATGGAGGACGTTTGGTGGTCGAAATGAGATCATTACGATAAAGTCGTATTTCCTTTCTTTCGGCAATTCATTGGGATTTGGGATCGACTCCTCGAAAGGCCTTCAGCGACGATGAACAGAATTGAAAAGCTCAGGCTTGATTGGATACGCTGCAGTGAACAATCATGATGATCACGTGGCTTATGACATTTTACTCTGCTGGATCTCCGTTTCAAACTGAAGATCAATGGGAATGCTGCTGCTCACATTTATCGATCGCCGATTGCCTTGATCAGGTGTGTGCTCAGACGCCAATCGAGGAATCGTTTATCATCGAAGTCTTGTACTGTCGGTACATTTAACAAGGTCAACCAATTTGAAAGGGACTGTGTATTGCGTTGTACTTCATTGTAATCGTTTGTTGTCTTTTTTTTTGTGAGAACTTGTGCACTTTCAAGTCGTCGATGAGTAATGCCATTCGAACAGAATGTTGGCGCAGAGTGGAATTGAGCGAGTTAGTTTTCTACGTCCAGGATAGGTTATTCAAGAATCAGTATCCAGTTTGACCTTTGCCTACTTTTGATAGTCGAACGCCAGCAAGTATTTCTTCAAGAGCTCCGTTTGACAGCAAGATTCGTCCTGGACCTTTTCTCGGCCAAGAAGTTTTTTGTTGTATAGAGTTACAATCCGCGTGGACCTGCGCTACAACCAATATGCCCCGCCAGCTAGAGCTAGGCTAGCTTTTCGAAGTGAACACATTAAGTTGGTTGATTTCCTGATTTGACGTGGGTCGTCTGTGGCGTTGTTCCACGGGTTGGATATCGATGACACATTAGACCAGAGCCAAGTGGTCCCTACGCTCTACATGGCTTAGACACCTTGGGCATAGCATCGCTAGTCGCCTGGTTAGACTCATTCCGCTGTACAACTTGCACAGTTCGTGGTTGAATCTAAGGACCAAAGATTGAACGCAGAACTTTTCTCTCGAAACGTCCAAAACGGACAATCTCATCTGCACCTGAGATTGTCAAGGCTTCCGCGCCATAGAGTAGGACAAGGATGATCAAGGTCTTATATAATATTAGCTTGGTCCTCCGAGAGAGGTCTCTACTACTCAATTGCCTCCCGAGCCCAAAGCAACTGCGATTGGCAAGAGTTATTCTGCTTCTAATCTCGGTACTGATGTTGTTCGTACTATTTACTTGGGAGCTGAGATAGACGAAGTCCTTAACTACCTCGAAGTTATAGCTGCATACGGTGACCTTCTGGCCGAGTCCTCGATGTTGTACATATTTTCTCGAGACATAATTTGTTTTGCCCTCATTCACCGCCAGACCCATTTTGGCCGCTTCCGTCTCAATGCCAGTTGAGTTCTGCCACGTCAATGTCGATCTAGTCTAAATCACTTTTTGAGAGGCGGTGAGTTCTTTACCAACCTTGGTGGAGCAGCGAGAATTCTTCATCGTCATCGTGCATAACCTGACGAGCTTGGCAGGAAAGTCAAAACTAGACATGGCGTTGTATAGCTCGTCTCTATGCATGTATTCATGTGCGGCCTTGAAATCGACGAATAGGTGCTGGGTGTCGATCTTCATCTCTTGGGTTTTTTCCAGGATCTGCAGTAATGTGAAGATGTGGTCGATGGTGGACTTCCCCGGCCTGAAACCGCACTGATAAGATTGACGAATGGTTTCAGGCGCTGACACAAAACGGCAGAGAAGATCTTGTAAGAGATGTTTGGGAGATTAATCCGTCGGAAGTTGGCGCAGTTAAAGGGGTCTACTTTTTTGTGGATCGCACCACTTCATATTTTGTTCATGAAGAAACTTGGATCAACAAGTGCAGTTAAACGAATAAAAAAAACGGAGACAGACACTTTTTTTGTTTAAATGTCTGGTGGTATCGACTCAGACTAAACAGACCTGCACTCAGGGTTCTCATCGGCGTCATAGCAGAGCACCGGGCAATTCACAGACAAGCCCGCAGGATGGGTGCTCTGTAGGCATAAAGCCTCTACTCCTTTTCTGCCACCATTTGTATTCAGTGGCACTGCATGTCCACTTTAGATAATCGTCAGAATATTCCTAAAACATTACGTTTTGGTCAATAGTAACCAAACCACGGTAGTAGTTAGGCTTTTCCCAACGAAAGTCGAAAGGATAACACACCTTGCACTAACCCACCCAACATTGGCAGCAATTCAGCGGCTAACACCGAAAAGGACTCTTCAGCGTTGTCTGTTGGTTGTCCTTCCATGACATTATAAGCCCATTCGACATCAAATGAACTTCGCTATCGATGGAGACAATAACACCGCTCACATCCATTGTAGCAATTTTTTACGAAAGTATAGCCATGCTTCAAGCCTCCTGTCAATTACAGTGAGACCATCCATCACAACATTCAACAGAGCACCAACAAGATAATCCACAGTTTTGTTACCAGGCGAATAACTCTCGTTGCGTCACCGACATGCAACGCAGCGCCTAATAACCCGTAACCACTTTTCCACTTTCTTGACGAGCTGACTAAGCCCAGACGCGGCACCACTATTACCGTCTCGTTTTGTCGACACATATCTCATGCGGCATTACGGAGCGGCTAAGACCTTAAAAGGCTAATTGAATCTTGCAGGCAGTACTTATTCGTTCGGACAAGAGCATTTAAGATCTGCCACTCTGCGTGTTTGCGCGACCACTAATGTGTCACCTGCTCTGGTAATCCGGCTGGGATACTTTCAATCGAATTGACAACAAAACCCATACGACACCAGTGCTGTCAGTGCTGCGGAGCGGTTGCACTTGGAGCCAGCCTGAGGACAGACGTAATCTATTGTGCACGCGACCTTGCCACCCCACTGACCAGCAGACCCGCTTATTATCATCTCAAAAAGAATTTATAACCACTTGACATGCACCTCGGTTGTCCTCCCGGCTAGCACGATTGGAAATACCCGAGCACTTGCATGTAATCTGGTAAGACCTCGGGAATCCTAAGACACACGGCATGCTCTGATTTGATGTCGCGCACCACAACCACATCACAAAGACGTGCTGCGTCTCGGCGGCCTTATGATGTAGGTCTGGGACATGACATTGAGGAGCTACTGCGGAGCGGACCCCGGGTGACGTGCAGATGCGATCTGTAATGCTCGCCGGTGCAGTCTGTCACGTCGATCTTGCATTGAAAGAATGCCACGGTACCCTAGTGTAGATCGCGGTGAGTGAGGTTTCACCGACAGGGCTGTCAATTCGAATCCGATTCCGATGACTTCGATGAAGAATAATTCACTGCTCGTGAGAAGAATGTGACACGTTTCGGAACTCGTTCATGGGACTTTAATCGACTCCCCCGGTCGCGATCGTTTCGATTTCAACGTTTCGACCCCAAATGGCGTTTGTTTATATTTTTTCGTGTTTGCCTTATTGTCCATCACAATTCATGGCCAAAGTTGAACGATATCTTCACTGATCGAATTTGTTGGATGCTCGCGAGAAGACACTGCTCGTGGCGGTGCTGGCACTAGGGCCACTCGTCATGCCGCTTCAATGCTGCGAAGCGTGTTGACAAACATCTGTTATGTGGATAGGCAGGCGCTTGGCCAGCGGATTAAGTGATGACAGATTCAAAACGAAAGAGAGAGAGAGAAAAAAATGTTGTGTAAGATGTATTGTGCGTATGATTGTCTGCGACTTTTGTTGTTTACAGTTAAAGACGTGACGCAATAACGGTTTGCTATTTTGTTGAGTTGTTTAATTTGGCTCGATTATTACAAAACTGTGAGATATGAGTATGCGCTTAATTGAATTAGACCGCGTGAAGGTTACATTTTCTATAGCCGTTCAATGGTCGATTCATAAATCAATTTGGGATGAGGAAATTTGGATCGGGAATCGTGTGCACCGACTTGAATGTCGACCAGCGGCAGGTGATGGACATTGACAAATGAATATGATGGCAGATCGCTAGTTCAGTTGACACCATTGTGTTGCTGTATTGGTGCGGTGATTTATTCTAAATGTTGAAATGGGACGATGCATCAATTTATTGCTCGAAGATTCTTCAAGTCTGGGAAAGTAATTACAGGGTGGGCCAAATATAAGTTTCTTTTTAAAAATGCAATAAAATAACCAAAACTAAATTTTTTCCATTTATTATGGCTTCATTAGTAAGAACAAGCATTCTCATTAATTATGAAATGCAACGACTTCAAGTGTCTGCCTCGGCTGGCTTCGCAGTAGCGCATTCTGTCACCCTAATTTTACAAGACCTTTTTGATGGTATCGGACTGTAGCTCACGGATTGCTTGGATGATATTGGCCTTACGTGCTTGAATCGTTTTCGGATTGTTGGCATAACATCGGCCCTTCACGGGTCCCCACAAAAAGAAAGTCCAAAGGGGTCAAATTGCAGCTCCGAGGAGGCCAATTGACATCGCCAAGACGGCTGATAACACCATTTCGGAATTTGTTGCGCAAAAGATCGATTGTGGCATGGGATATGTATCATGGCGCGCCATTCTGCATGAACCAAAAGTCCTCCAAATCCATGTCCTCAATTTTAGTAAAAAAAAGTAGGTTAATATGGCTCTTTAACGCCAATGCTGCCACCACTCCACAATCCACACTAAACTGTCACTCTCTGTGGATGCATGGGCTTCTCGGCAATAACGTTAAAGTTGTCCGAATCCCAGTTGCGGCAATTTTGTTTGTTAACATAGCCGCCGAAATGAAAATGCGGTTCGCCCAAAATCGTTGTCCAATTTAAGCTGTTCTGAGGCCCAAACTACGAAGCGATAACGAAGCAGATGGGCGTGCGTCTTCAATTGCTGAGTCAATTGGACCTTCCAAACCAAAAATCCGGGATTTTCATGTGGAATTCACCAAAGGATATTGTGTGAAATGTTGAGATCGATGGCGAGTTGATGTTCGTGAATTAAGTCTCACACTCTCTGCCACAGCAGCCACATTCTCATATGTGCGCACCGTACGATGACGGGGACCATCAGTGTTGTCCACGAGCATACCAGTCTCATGTATTTTTTGCGGTGAACGGTGGGTGCTTCATTTCGGCCAAATCTTCTTCTTTTCAAAAAGCGTACAGTTCGAACTGCACAGTACTCAGTTTGGTAATAAGTTTTCAATATTTCCCAACGTTGTTCAAGCGTAAAGCGACTCATTTCGTTCCGCAGAGGTATGATACTGACTTTCTGTCAAGAATTCGACCGGTTGTCGGTGTCAAAATGACTTATGATTTAAAAAAAACCACTAGATGGCCCGACCTGTATAAGAAGAAGAGTTTCCCCGCTCACTCGCGCTTCGAGTGTAACAACATTTTTCGAAAACTTTGCATTGATCTAACCTCAGTTTAACTTGCAATTGGATAGCAAGTGTGCTCATCTGGAAAACAAGGTGCTTGTCCGAAATAAGTGGGCAAGCTTCCCAGTGCTGGACAGCTTGTCGTAGGATAAGACTTCAACTGTCGTCTATGTTTATTGATAGAACAATAGAACAAGCAGTGTCATTTAGATTGTGTTTCACAGCCATTGGAAGCAGTCAACCTCGCACATTTATTGGCTCAAAAAACACTCTTTCCGTGCTAACTGCTTGTGCCTCCAACTTAATTTTAAATTCGTTCCAATCTCACCTCATTATCGTGTCAAAGCAATTAAGGACTCCACAATTGGATTAATTCATTTGTTTGAGTGGCACTCAGTTCCACTCGAATTGATCACCATGACCTTGCCAATTCCTGATTAGTTGCCATACCGCCTCAGCACGGTGCTTCTGTGCGTTGTCTTCATTTCGAAAATTAAAAAAAAATGTATCTTAATTATGTACTTAACTTCACTGAAGGACTTCTCGAGAGATAACGAAGCCAAACCAGTTCGACCCTGAAGTATTCTTCAAAATAACAAACCCATCCAACACTGCACACACGATCATCACCACGGAGTGTCATCAATTCGAAGTTTATTTGTTTTGAGCGCGCACAATCGCATCTGTACTCAGCGTCAAATGCCAAGCAAACAATTCAATGTTTCTGTAACCCAATAACAACATCCACTAATTAGATTTCCTGCCTACTCGCCGAATTTGAAATCTTCTCAAGAGATTGTCAAGGTGCCAAGCATTTTGTAATAAATCTGCTACGCCGTCTGGTGTTGCATGTGAAATACGAGTACAACTGTATACACACCTCGTTGAACGGAAGTATCGCATTAAGTTAAGTGTTGTGATTTGATTGAGGTGTATATGTATGTACTTACCCGTTATCTATTGTGGATACCTGGCGGAAAATTAATCGAACAATAATTTATTGACAGCTAATTGAACACACCCAACTTTTAGTTGGTTCACACCGGGGCCTAGAATGAAGGAAATGCCAAGCTGCGTTACTCCCTTGAAATAACGCCCAGTGGTGGTCGGGCACGTTTTTTTTAGTGGGAGAGCCAATTAGAAAAGTCAACGCGTGGTACTTCATTTGTCTTAGCTCGGCACGTTCTCTAAATATTTATGTGCACGTATGGCCAAGGAATTATTCTTGCAGTCGTACATGAATGCATTTGATTGATTGTTAGTGATCGAAATTATTTATTGGAGAAGTAGACGTGGGACATTTTCTTGCCAGGGACATGGTTCTACACAGAAAATGGTTAAGAGTCATGTTTCACTCTCAGGCACCAACGGTAGAACCCGGTCTCGAATTGGCCAAAGGCCCATAACGATGGTGACAGCTGTGCAGATACTATTTCCGCACTTGTTTAGCAATTTGAAGTGAGATATTTTTTTATAACTGAATCACACGAAATCCTTGATATGAAGCAACAGAGAGTTGCCAAGGGCTCTTTTGGGGTGAATAGCTCCCTTCAAACATGTTAATGTTCTTGTTTAATGTGAAATTAAGGATCAATGCTCTTGCTTCAATATGTTCGCCATTCATTAGACCATCACTCCAGGATCGAGCGAACAATTGCAGTAATTTCCAGAATGTATAGATGGTTTGATCGATCCCCAAATGCACGTACTACACGGACCTCCCAATGTCCCAGAAATGTCGGCTTCTAGCAAATTATTGCCATAATCAGCGCCTCAAAACAATCGTCCTTGAATCTCTCTTGAAATGAGCACGGTTTGTTCTTGGTTTAATAGATTCTTGAACTCGCCCAAGCCGACTTGCTTGAGAAATTACCTTTTTGAACATAAACAATATTTTGTTCAGACAAAAAAAAAATAATATCTCATTTTTCTTGAAGTATAACATTCATTTTAAAAGAGGTTCTTCTTGAATAGCAGCTTTATCATCAGCGACGCTGTTAATCAATTTAGAGTCGATAAAATAAATCATAAACTCGTTTAGTTTGTGTTTAACAATAGGAATTATTGAAATTGAGACGATGTGTCTGTAAGCCTGCTCATAACTAACGTTTGAATTAACCTTCAACCCACACAGTCTGTATTGTGTTCACCACCAAGTGAATGAGTGAACAAATGCAGCTAAGATCGATGTTCTAGTTCACAATTATGTTATTTATGACATCTCTTATGGGCCTTAGACACCTAAAGTGTCAATGAATTGAAAGCTTGTGAAGAGTGATGTAATGACTTCACTGAGTAGTTGTCGATTAAGCCATTTTCAAAATATTTCTAGTTCGATTTAGTTGTGTGAGTGACATTTGGCAGTTGACATTTGACAGTCTTAGACGACAATCAATAACCATTTATTATGGATTAGGTTAGGTTAGGTTAAAGTGACTGCTGCAGCTGAACTAGATCCTGCTTGGATTCATTGTGTTATCACTGTGACTGATGCACCGAATCCTCTTTAGCCAGAGGAACTGATACCTATGAAAGTGGTGGTATCTGCTAACCAGTTTCTTGATGAATTTTGGTATGTTCTGAATTTTGAACAATTTGGCATTTCTTCTAGGCTGTTGAATGAATAGTTGCCAGCGTACTTTTCCCTGTTCTTGCAAGGGCTTGACAAGTGCAGAGGTGGTGTAGCGTGGTTTTTACTTCTTCGTCGTCTCTGCAGCTCCTGCAGAAATCGTCGTAGTTGTTATACTTCTTGTGTGTGAGCCCAGTGATAATTCCTAGGACCTTACTGATTATATTCCTCTTGAGGCTTAGGAGTGTAATTGTCTTTTTTGGATTAATTAAATGCCATAATTGCCTCGAAGTCAGGCAAGTGTCTAGTTCCATCGATCTGTGATTGGTGATATTGGTGGCATCTGTAAGTATCATGGTAATAATTACTTACAGATGCCACTGGTGACAAGCCCATCCCTGTTCTAGCTAGTTCGTCGGTTCTTTCATTGCCTGGAATACCACTATGCCCAGGGACCCAACATCTCAACATCTCTCTAAGAGATATACGATAGAGCAAATTTTTACCATCTTTGATTTAATTGATGGTGTATCCAGAGCCTTGATGGTTGCCTGACTGTGTACATATAGAGCGATAGATAACCCGGCTATCGGATTCGTGGACAGTAAGCAGGCAGCCTCTTGAAAAGCTATTACTTCTACCTGGAATACACTGTAGTGTACACTTGTTTAGCTTGTCTAAGGAAAGGACTACGTTCGACTTAGAACAGTCCGTGTATACTTACAGAGTGGCAGGATTCCTGACTAAGTCTTTCTCTATCTGGGTTCAGTGTTTTATACCTAAATTCGAAGTCTACGAAGCGTGCTTCGGGATTCTCACATTCTCGATTATTCCCATGTGTCCTTAGCTGTTGAAAAATCTCAACATAATCGCTGTTTTGATAGCTGTCAGCTTCCCGTAAATGTCCATGGGAAGCAGCTGTAGCATTGTTTCCATGGCGGCTGAAGGTGTAGATCGAAGTGCCCTAGTGATGCAAATACACGCAGATCTTTTGATTCTGCTTGTATTTTTAAGATTTTCTCTGATTCTTAATGCTGGCCACCATATGGGGATGCCGTATGTTAGAATTGGTCTGACGACTGTTGTATATATACATGCAGTGGCTCATTCTCAGTTTAAGTCCCCATTTGTGCCCTCCCGCAAGTATAAACAGCTACCGCCGCCTTCCTACTACTGTCCTGAATATTTTCCAGCTGCATTTACTGCCTATTATTGCGTGTAAGTATATGGCCTGACTAGTGAAACTTAGTTCCTTATTCCTCAGCTAAAAAGCTTGTAGCAAAATAATCGCATTTCGACTTGGCTAATAAAGGATGCTTTTTTGGAGGCAGGTACCCTTAAATTGGCAAGATTGTTTTCGTGCACAGTTGATGTGACAGTTTTCAGTTGCTTTGAGGTTAGTCTGGTTTCATAATTCATCATGAATAGACGGAGAAAAGTTTACAAATTCGAGAAACTCAAACGGCCCTCAATTGTCGAAACCCTATTAAATCCAGAAAAGTGGTAGAATTATTGTTCAATATGATTTTGAGCGGTACAGAATCGTGATTACTAACATTTTCGTGCAACATCATCAAGCAGCGGAAAGAACAGATTAACGAGTAACTCTCATACATATAGCAGCCGTTACCTGGTTCCTTTGTCAAATAAAATAGGGAGCAATCAACGTCAGACGAAAAGGAAACGAAGAAAGCCACTCGCACTATTAAAGGAAAGTTTCAAGACTTCAGGCAGGAAGTTTGAAATTTAACAAAATTGTGGTTCATGATTGTGGAAGAGGTGCCCCTTATGTGTCTAGATTGACTAACCAATGTGGCGAATTACATCAAATTGATACATCTTGGTTCTGTTAAATTGGTCCAATCATTAAACCGAAAAATTGCTTGGAGTGAGATAAGTTGCAATGATAAACTGACGCCGCTTAATTCTCATTTCAAAACTGCACCCACTCGGACATGCACAGTTTAAATTGAATAACTTTCACTCATTGAGAAGAATGAAGTCTCTCAGAGGAGGCAATTCTATAGATTCTTAAGCGCTGAACATATAAGTGGAACGTAGCCTTATAGCTACCGACACCTTAATAAGTCTAAGGGGCCTTTATGGCGTAGTTTACATCTAGTCGATAAGGAGCGTTCACTTTTGAGACTCGATCCCGTAGAAGAAGGAAGAAAGGACCTGTTCCTCCATTCATTTAATAAATTTTCAGTAAATATCCACGATATGTATGGAATCTGAAAACACCCCAAGTTCCCAACCGTCACCATTGGTTAAAGTATTGTCGACACTTTTAGCTCACGATTAAAAGCCCAATTAGAGCAGCTGTTGCATCGAATATATTTGAAAAATCTGCAATTTCCATTCCCCTTATCAAGAATGAATATGAATTTCAAAGCTTCCAACCAGCACCAGCAAACGTCACAACGAAACCACCACTCGCCATGTGTGGCACTTGTTGCTTTCGCAGTGCAACAAAACACTGGAGACACAGAATCAATTAAATGTTTAAACGGACGGTAATTAAACCTCAATTGGCTTTCAACTCAGAGCTCACCTCACCGCAACCCACCCCGCCACTAGGTCATGCATTAGGCATGATGGTGCTTGCTAGAGTCAATTGCGATCGAAAAGATAATTTTGTTGTTATTTCCCATTTCCCTTCCCCATTGCCGGCAATTTAGCCGCAGTCCTCCAACGGGTATCTAAACAAACTCGACGGATGCTGAGGCTGTGTGCGCATTCAAAGTTTCTTTAATTACGCACTGCCACTTGGGCGCACAATTATTTACAAGATGTTTACACACCTCTATCAAGTCATTGGCACGCAAGCTATTAACTCACCTTTATGCCAGCGATTGTCAGATTAAAACCGGTCCCCCCCCTGAGAGGTGATAAAGTAAATAACTCGCTTAGCAGACAATGTCAAGATTATCGTGAACTGAATTTTTGTTGTTTCACTGCAGAGTGGTCCTTTAAATGGTCAATCATCCCGATCGGGTCTGGCCATCATCATCTGGTGATGATAAATGGCGAGTTGATAAAATTCCAGTTGCATTTTTTTGTTGCACGATTTAGTTGCATAAGTCTGGAATTACTGAAATATTTTCAGGCCATTAAGCAGACTGCGGCATTTGACACATCATGGGATTTTGCATTGTTTCGGACGGAGAGACGCAGGCACACCGCCAGAGAAATGAAGCTCATTAGCGGGAGCAGAGGGTCGGGAAAAAAATTAAAAAACATTTCAGAAAATTTATTTTCTTTGAAACAAAGCTTGAGTGAGCAGGAATTCGATGGTCTCAAGTGTGATTATAAATTAATATCGCTCGGAAGTGTTAATGTTTTGACCATCGTTTTACACTTATTTGTGATTTGTTATTCTAAAGATTTTTTGTGAACCCTTTTTTACTCGTGTTTCCTTACAAATTTTCCACTATCGAAATTTTCACCTAAAAAATCGACAGTGGTTAGGAAGGCAATTTTAGCTTCTTCTCAGTTCATCTTCTAACTGCCACAGGATCCCCATTAGACCTACCTTCGACTTCTGTACAACTGTGGTGATGTTTACTTACGGTTATTAATCGATTCAGAGACACTGGTACGCATACGCCGACATCGAAATTTTCGCCTAAAAAAATCAACAGTGGTTAGTAAGGCAATTTTAGCTTTTTCCTAGTTCATCTTCCAACTGCCTTATTAGGCCTACATTCGACTAAAATCGACAGTGGTTAGTAAGGTAATTTTAGCTTCTTCTCAGTTCATCTTCTAACTGTCACAGGAGCCCCATTAGACCTACCTTCGACTTCTGTACAACTGTGGTGATGTTTTCTTACGTTTATTAATCGATTTAGAGACACTGGTGTGTATTTGACGACATCTATATTATTTTTTCGTCATAAATTACAAATTAATTGAGATCTTCAGCTTTTTTTTTTGTATTCGCCTGGCAAAGATAAAGTGTGAATAATTCTTCTCGAAAAGAGAATTATCGATTCGATTAATCTTCTTTGCGTGGTGTTAAAAAACGATTTTCAAAAGTTGATTGATCGCCTTCATGCTTAATTCTTTGATTTATTGTTTATTTTTCTGTGATAAAGCAATTGGATACATTTGCAAAACATTTACATAAATCCACCTGATCAGGTGGAGGGGGAAATGTTAATCTAAGAAATGGTAAATAATGCCTGTAATGAAGAAATATTTATCTCTTTTTTTCTGATGATTTTGCCACGCGGCCTAATGAGGTAATTTGGAAAACAAAATTTATTGACTCAGTCATTAGAATGGGCAGAGTTATGAGATGTGTCGTGAAATAAAAAAAGAACTGCATGAATTTAGCTTGACCTCGAAGTGATTAATTGTGCGACGAATTGGTTCAACGAACCTTAAATTAGATAGCAAGTGCTAATAGACTCCTATAACATTCTCGTTTTCAATAATGGTGCGAAGTATTATTTACAAGTGGGATTGTGTTAGGCGTATGCAGTGAGAACTGATCAGCAGTCTGCAGAAGTGATCCCTCAAGATTCTGAGTATCGACTGCCACTCCACGCAAGGGTATTTCATTAAATGCTTCCTATCTTTATATTTAAATAAAACAAAGTGTGTGTGGGATATCATCCAGAGTTTTTATTCATTTGAAAGGTCTATCGATGCCATTATGTATGGATTATAACATCGTTCAAATGTCCGTCGGGGCTTCTCTGGGTGGCGGGCATCCTAAATGTCCATGATTCCGGCTCATAAAACAGGCTGATTCTGACTGGTGGCATGGGTTATGTTGGGCCGCTGAAGCTTGTGGCTTATTCGCAGAGATCGCTGACTTAAGAAAACCCCCGTCCTGTTGAAAGCACATATCGTTGGTGTCCAATGTCCATACCATCCAATTCAGGCCGCAAGAAGCTGGTAATCATCGACATATAGCGTTCGTCGTTGACTGTGATGGCCTGGCCAACGTCATTCTCAAAGAAATATGACCCGCCCCAAAATCCACACCAAAGAGTGGATTCTTAGATCTGATGTGGATTGGTATCGTCCCAATTGCGACAATTTTGTTTGTTGACGTACCCATTCATCCAGAAATGGGCCTCATCTTATGGCTGAAGGATATGAAACGGAACCCTAACAGAACACCAATTTTATCATTTGCACGTGTTGTTGAACGCTATGTTCGTCCATGTTGATTTTGCCAACACACATTGATTAAATGACAGCTAATTTGAAAGAAGTAGCCTCAAAAATATGGTTGCCATCAACTGTCAAAAGTGCCTATTGGAAGACCCTTTACATCCATGATTGTTATAGTCACGTTAAGAGAGATTCAGGGGTGTAGACAGATCCAAGAATTTACACCTATTCCCACTCCTGGCACTGTCATCGATTGCTGGTCGATACGTCTCTTTCTTGAGGTAAAGTGGAGGCAATATGCTGTCGTTGGAAATCAAATTGCACTTTTTAATATGGTAGTGTGACCGGTGCGAGGTTTGGTCCATGATCACATTGTCTTGAGCTTAACCGAAGCGCTGGTTCATCCGACTATATCCAAATTAGAAAGCTGAATAAATATGTTAATTACTTCTTTTGCAAGCCACTCGTAGCGAGCTCACTCATGCGCACCCTTCTAATTCTCACAAAATTCCTAAAAAGAATGGAAAGTGGCTGAATATTCAGAATAGAATCATTGACAAATCCAAGGTGTGGTGTGCAGAAATACCACCATTCTCTCAAAATGCAGCCCAAAGCTGAAATGAATCAATTTCCCGGCTTGGCTACGAAATTGAGAGATATGAAATGCAATCATATCACCTTGAGCTGGCAATTTGTATCTACCAACTAATGAAATTGACTTACCTTTTTCTTTTCAGGAGAACAACACACAAAAAAGCATTACACCACAAGTCTCGGGCTCTTGCAGGCTCTCGATCACCACAAAGCCAAGCAGCAACTATTCGAATCGAAACGCATTTCAGGTGAGTTTTGCATTTACTTGGCCATGTGCACAATCTAATTGACTCTAATTAGACAATTTGATTACGCTGCGTGCCCAATCAATTGCCAACAGTAGTCAATATAATATACGGCCAACCTGTCTCTTGAAAGTCAAAAGTGCACCTTCAATGCGCTCAATTGTCCGCAATGCAGGCCCGTATGTGGTATGGGAGTTACCACCGGCATCGCAGCCTCGATCCCATGATAATAATAACGCAACTGAAACGCTACTGCAGCCGAGTGGAAAGGGGCCCCACAAGACACAGGTGACCGAAAATTTATTATTTCATAGTCCGCAAAAAAGAAAACGAACGAAGGCTTTTTCTCCATTCCTACTGACACCAGTCCGTGTGCGGATAATGAAAACGTAAAAGCCGTCCGGACCTCCTCCGCATCTGCAGGCAGAGCCAAACAAAGCGCACACAACTGCAACCGCATCCAGTGGTGCTGTGGTGATATCTGATTCAGAAACGTATCTTGAGCTTCTAATAATGAACTTTAAACCGCTGATAGGATTCGAACACAAAAGCCAAAGAACAACCGCAGTCATTTGCGGCGGCCGGGGACCGTGAGCGCCCGTCCACGGGTGTGTCGGTGCTGGCCAAATATGCACATTTCATGCCCGCCGAACCGTAAATCGAAAAAGCCCATTCCACTGAGCTTGGTCATAGGAGAGCCTCACCCTCGGTGCTCCATCCCGTGTGGTCTCAACCTCGGAGGCGACTGGAATTCCTTTGGTCTGCTCACCGCAGTTGGCGTGCGGAGCCACAGTCCACACACAGATCGTCGACTTCGATTGCAGGGATTTTTCTTTGTCTCTGCTCTACTACTCTATATATCGTCCTTTCGCAAGACGATCAAAGGTTAAGCGCGCTGGGAAAATGCCAATCTTTCGGGCCGACACGTTTAACAGCTTCGGGCAACAGGTACATGCACCTACGCCTCTGTCGCGAACTCGGAGCGCACACAAAACTGATTGATTGCAGCAAAAATTGCATGCGCGATAATTTATAGACATTGCCACAAAGTCGCATGCCATGGGTGTCAACCGTCGCACAAATCCGTGACAGGCGTGCTCGACGCTTTTGGATTTCACAGTGCTACGGAGGTGGCGGCGCGGCGGTGCGGCAGATAGTTTTGAGTGGTGTGACTAAAGCCAGAACAAGACATGTGGCAAACTCGTCAGATTTTTTGGGGTCAAGTTAGTAATTGGTTAGCCGTAGTCGCATTGGATTTATGTTCGCGAGAGCAAATCACTTCCACGAGATGTGAAACGCAAATGTAATCGCATTTAGCTGACTCAGTGCACTGAATCATGATCCGGCGGCGAGGTACAGATGGGAGTTTTTCGCTTCAGTTTGGAGGCAAAACTAGCCATTAGTTAGGCACAAGTTACAAGGCGATGCATGCGAGGAATACATGTTCACACGTGTGTACGCATGAGTGGCGGATGATTTATACGGTCATTAGTTTTCATTTAGGTTGCCGCTTAGCGGCGGGTGTGTTCGAAAGGACCATTAAGCTAACTAAGAGGTGTGAAGCAGAGCCGTTCACGATTTTTTAATCGATATACACTTGGGCTCATCCAATTCGTGGTCCGGATTTGACGTTTCTGTCTCAATCACATGCGTCAAGCCGAACTGGAACTAGAAAAAAAGAAGAGAAGAGAAGAGGGAGAGAGATTAGTTCTGTTACAGCTTGCTTAATCCACAATCGAAATGCGCACTCTTGGATCAGTAGTGGAAGTGTTGAAGAAGCTCCAAATCGACTGCCTTTGGACTTATGTTACCCCACATTGTGGCGAATTTGCTTTTGGATTTGCGCCTACACCCTTAGAAAGTTCAACTCACTTAAGAAGGCGAAGAAAATATGCCGAGCAGGGCTTCGCCAAGTCCAAGTAGCCATAAAAACTGCGATTCCTCGTGAAAGAAGAGTATCACCCACAGCACGAGTGCTTGATAAGCCAAGTCAAAGTCCACCACAGGCAGTAGCGCCACCCAAGGAAGAAGCGTGCACAGAGTTGCCTTACTTATCATAAGTCGCCGAATGGCATATTAAACTCCAGCAGAACAACGACAACGCGAACAATGTTCATTGATATGGCAAACAAAGCCGCGATGCAAATGTCGAGTAGTAAAATGCAAAATGCGAAACACACAAAAGGCCTCAACAAAAAATAAACCTGACGGCATTGCATACGCATCACTTTCAGCGGTCGCAGCAAAGAATTTATTCACTAACTACTGTATCCTGCATTTCACGGACTCACAGCTCACATCCGTCCGAAAAAACCAAACTCAGACAAGAAGTATTTATGTCCACGCCTTGCACAAAGTTGAACTGACACAAGCAATAGGTTAAATCCAAGCCATTCAATTGAGATCAATAAACGTACGTGCGAATATCGACAACAATGTCTGCAAATTTATTCAGAACGCCACTTTGAGAGGTATTCCCCAGTACAGCTCACTCCGGGTGCTGCTGGCTAATGGAGTGATTTTAAGCATTCTCCGCCGCAGCCCAAGAAGCAATAAAACGCCACAAAAAGACATGAACAAACAAGAGTTTCATTCAAATTCACACGGCTGCACTGACAGGGTGCAAATGTTCGGTTTATGTTAAAAGATCGCTGGGTACTCGTACTCGCTGGCAATTTGACTTTTGCTTCGTACTCTGCGAGGCGTATTGCACGAGATATTGATGAGATACATTGATACACATTTGCGAATGATGTTTGATGATTATAAAACTTTCCACTTTCCATTGATCGATGGCTGAGGTGAAACACTGATGCCGTCTTCTCTCAGTTCGTGGATGGAGAAATGTGTGCTAGGGTGTCACAGCGCAGTTAGGCTTTCTTTTCATTCGAGAAGGACATTCGATCGGAATCATCGACAAGTCAGTGACTTGTCTTGGCTCTCATCTGGATGTGGCAGCGAACGAAATGGCATTTAATTTGTGTTTACATATTTTTGATCCTCAGCGGCTCTTAAAGGAATTTCGTGTTAGTTTAGCTTGGACTGCCTGCTGAGGGGCTACCTTAGATGAGGGCGTACGCCGCCAAACCTATTTAAGCGACCTCCGTCTTAATGCCAGCAAAGGCTATATTGATGGTTTGATGTGTTCGACCAATCAAGTCAATGTCAACAGCAAATGTCTGCAAATGTACGGATTCGCCTTTTCTGAATTTTGTCTTGACATTGAAGGTCTCCGTGAGTTCGTTACCGAGCAGCAGCGAGAATTCTGGATCGTCATCCTGCACAACCTGATGAATTTGTCATGTCGAAGCTAGACATGGCGTTGTACCGCTCGAATGCACGCTGAAATGAAAAAAATGAAAAGTGACTAGTGTCCAATGTTTGGTCAATGGTGGGATTGTCCGATTCCGATGGGAATGGCAGAGAAGATGTTATTGAATATATATTTAGGAGAGTTATTCAACGACAATGGACACAGTCAAAGGGTCTCTTTCCTGTGGATCTCTGCCTATGGATCTCTGCCGAACACTTCTTCTTAGGTTGGCACTACAGTCCGGGGTGGACCTGGGCTCCAGCAAACATGCCTCTCCATTTAGTACGGTCTTTTGTTAGTTGCTTCCAACTAGGAAGCAGGTTCAGCTGATTGTGGTGCCTTCCAGCTGCGTACGCCACTGAGGCGTGGTCATCCTTTACGGCGTTGTCCTTCGGAGACTCTAACGCTGATGTCGCTGTACAGCCCATACAGTTCGTCCTTCAGTCTGCTCTTCCAAACACCATCAGTACCAAAGATAATACGAAGGCCTTTCCTCTAAAAGCGACCAAGAATCTCCTCGTCCGCTTTCGTTAGTGTCTATGCTACTGCACCATACAGCAGGACTGGGACTGTCAAAGGGAGATCTTGGTTCTTCTAGATAGGGATTTTTTCCTCAATTGACTTCTAAGCCCAAAGACACAGTGATTGGCGGGGGTGATCCTTGGTTTTATCTCCGCTGTGGTGTCATTTATTGCGTTAACTTTGGAGCTTAGGATACAAAGTCTTTGCTTGCTTCGAAATTATGGATGTCTAGTGGTCTTTGTCTTATCCTCCTTAATCACAAGACCCATCTTAGCCGCTTCCTTCGCGATGCTCCCAAACGCCTCACTAACAGCCCGTTGTGTGTTGCCGATGATGTCAATGTCATCGGCATATGTGAGTAGTTGCACAGATTTGTGATCGTGCATCAGGTGTTAACGTTTGAGTTACTGACGATCTTCTCGAGAATGATGTTAAAAAAATCGTATGACAGTGCGACACAGTGGCTCAATCCTTTTTTTACATCAAACGTCTCCGTGAAATCATTGTCGACCTCGACGGAGCAATGGGCATTCTCCATCGTCATTTTACGAAGACGCACAAGTCCATCAGTCCATCGGCTCCAGCAGCCTTGGTGGACTTTAGTTTGGCGATTCTTGTTTTCTTGTTTAGATTGGGCGGAATTCTTGTCCATCACCACCTATATTGGATGGATTAAAATAACCACTAGAAGATTGTTGAATCTGGATCGCATGGTGTTCTCCTTAACACTTTCACTATCGATTGCCACATTTTCTGTAGATCGTGCATTTCCATGTTGGACAGGAGCAAAGACACTACGTTCCGAACAAAACTTTCATTCGGAGTTTCGCTGTTCATGTTCTGAACGAGGTCAATCCAATTGCTCCCTTCCGTACACTATTTACATCCTTGTACAGCGCATAAATATAGCAAAATTATCACCCCAACATAGATCGCATTGCCATTAACACACCAGCCCATCGCAGTAATTCAACCGATCGGCCATTGATTACGTTTGCATTTCCTTTTGCATTCAATAAATTATTCCTGAGCAAATCCATATCCACAAATCACTTATCGAGAGAACAACACGATTGGGATCACTGCATGGAGTCATCGTCTCCAGAGTCATGCTTATCGCATGAACTGTGTAAATGACAATTGCACACAGTACGACGTCGCAGACTGTTCGCAGCCACGATAAACCCCCGCCATTCATATGCTGCGCAAATACTCGTAATTGCCTGCGATATTTGTTTGCGCCAACTCCCTTGTGTACCGCATTCCATTCAGAGACAGTATCTCACACGCGATCCTCTTCCAAATGTGCACTGCCCGTGGGTTCCCTCGAATTTCCATTTCATTCGTCGCATAATTACGAATAAATTCTGCAAGAAAAGTACCTACACGCCGAGATACGATTGTACTGCGAATATCTGGAGAAGTTAATAACACCCAGGCAGCCGCCAACAGGCGACAGACGACAGACGGGCTAGGCCCCCCAAAACAAGCCCTGCTCCTCCGCAGTAGGTGTCAACCGAAATGTGAAATAATCGAGAATTAATGCAGTATGCAAAATAGCGTGGAGGTGCCTACACACCCCTCCTCCTCCTCTCCCTCTCTCATTCTTGCTGCCAAAGTATCGCAGCAAATAACCCGTAATTCACAGCAAACACAATCCCAGATGCAGCTCCGTCTCTGTGCGGACAGTCGTGGAACGTGGGCGAACCATCACCGTGATGGCGCTGCACAAATGGCAATTTAAGGGAATGCACTCGGCGGATTGCCGTGGCACGCCGACGAGAGCACATAATGGCAGAGGATCCAGACCACAGCACACAAATAGCTGACGACCAGCCATTAGACGATGATACGTTTTTACTAGTTGCCAGTGCGGAAGCTGTTCGCGTGTCATCAAGCGATCCAGCCCACAAAACAATGGGTTGCCGCTTGACGAATGCCGATCAAATTGATGCGGTCTTCACGCATTCCACGAAACGATTCATCACAGTCATCGCAATTAAGATGCAGCTCCGTCTGCAGTGCAAGACCGTCAAGAAGTTGGTCAAAATTCAGGCAGTGTCCTTTGTGTTATGCACAGTTGGCGTAATGATGGCTGGCATTACTCAATTTCATTGTGGAAAGTGAATCTGCACGCGAAGTGGGTCAACACTGACTTTCGATTTTAATTATAAAAAGGGGCTTACACAAGGAGATGAGTTGCAATTTTGGCAACGCCTCTCTGGGGCGCACGTCAAAGTCAGAGGTCAGGCGGAGGGGGCAAAGTTTAAAGGTATTGACGGAGAATTATTGAGTAGCAATCTGTCACGTCTCGAGTAGCAAGGCTCGCTTCAAGGCTGACATTCTTGAAAATTGATTCGAAATTCGGAATCGTTATTGTTACAGTGGCACATCTCATGCATCGATCTGAAGTGGTCTGTTACAAGACGTCGTCTGATGTCGGTTGTCTGATGTTTTTGATGTCAATGACCTTGGCAGTGCTTGAAAGTGAAAAAAATGGGCTTCGCGACGAATGAAAAGGAGTTTGGATTGCGGGGAATTGTGAGCCAAAGTGATGCGTGAAGTTGATCGAAAGTTGTGGGGGCGAAGCGTTCGGGTTTATTTCTCTCAGATCTACAAGCGGTTGAAGACGATCGTCGTTTTGTGGTCACTTGGTGATTTCGTTGGATTGCAATTTTGTAGGGAATTTCAAAGTCAACATTTATGATGTTTTGCCTTTCGTTTATTTGCTTGCGGCGTTCAAAATGAGGTATTAAGGGTTCTATATATTGTGGGGAACGACTTGTTGAAGAGAGTACTGTGTTGCAGATGCAGTCTTTCCGAATTTTTGAAATATTTCCTTACATCCATAATAAAATATAGCTTAACGGTGACTACGTCTTCTTATTTCGTGAACAGGGCCGCCGTGTCGTGGCGGCGTGGTAAATTATATCTGTCTGCGTTGAATCTCTGAGCTATACCTGCTTTCTTTCCTCGGTGACGCGGACACACTGCTGCCAGGATCGGACTCCGCATATAAAGGGTGTTTTTTTTAGAGGTATAAAAAACACTATTTTAACTGGCGGCCATTTTGCCAGCTTGGTTCGGCATTTCAACATGAATAGACTGACGCCTGAACAACGCTTCTAAATTGTTTTAAAAATCATGGTTTTTTTCGTCCATTTTCACCATGCTCACTTTTGGTTGAATGGATACGTCAATAAACAAAACTGCCGTATTTGGAGTGATGATAATCCTCAAGTGTATGTTGAGACACCGTTAAATCCGGAAAAACTGACTTTTTGGTTCGCTTAATGGGTTGGTGGAATAATTGGTCCGTACTTCTTTAAAAACGATGCTGGCCAGAGTGTTATAGTCAATGGTAGCTACAGAGCCATGATTACTGACTTTATCGTTCATCAATTGAACAACCATGACGTGCAGGGGCTGTGGTTTAAACAATACAGCGCAACGTGTCAAACAGCTCGTGCCACAATAGATTTATTGAAGGAAACCTTTGGTAACCGCATAGTTTCACGTTACGGACCCGTGAATTGGCCTCCAAGATCGTGCGATTTAACGCCGCTTGACTATTTTCTATGGGGATATGTGAAGTCGCTAGTCTACGCCGATAAGCCCGAATGATTGGAGGACATGTTTTAAAAAGTCATCGAAAATTGGACCTCCAGATTAGATTAGGTCCGAGCCAGCCGTGGCGGTCATCTGCCAGAAATCATATTTAAATTATAATGCCGGAAGAATATCTTTCGAATAAAGTTAACTTTATGTCAATTTAAAAAATCATCTTTGTCTTAATCCATTTCTAAGTTCAATGCCTCTAAAAAAACACCCTTTATATCGTATCAACCTGTGGACAGCTTTTCTTCCATAATACCTTTCTATCTCCTCGATCGCACACTGTGGCTCATCCCTGTTGTGTTCGAACTCAAAAGCTCTCGTAGTTCGATGCGTTATTGTGCCTCTGTGCCTATCTATAACCTTGTCTTTGTCCAACTAGGGTTTATGGTTACTTTGTGCTGGTGTCGCCAGATCTAGTACATCAATGGCAACTTCCTTAATTCTTCTTCAATTGCTTACTCAGAGAGCCTCTGGGAGACTCCATCTGCCAAAGATCGTTGCAGTCCGTTGTGATTTTAGCTTTCCGACGTCAACGACCCTAGCTAGCTAGCTTCATTAAATCGATTAAATTAGACATTACATAACCAAATTGGTAGCTAAAGTAATTTAAATAAACGACAATATATATATTCTTTGATTAGAAACGGCAGTGATGGTGGCTAATTTGATGTCCTCGTTTGACATGAGCATAAAACTGCCAATCAGTGGTTGGGAAAGGGGCAGACTAACGAGTTAAAATAAGAAATTCAGACGATGTCTTTCAGTGCCGTGAATCAAAGGATTGGTAGTTTGGTGAAAGGAGGGTTTCATAATCTAGGATGCAATTCAATACCCAATTGGAGGAGAAGGCGGATGTAGTACGCAGTAAAAAAACGCCACGATCCCATATCCATTTTCCACAATAATGCATATTCTCATTAAGAGAGAACATCATGCAGAGCGTCGACATAATCTCGAAAAGTGCCACCGATCAGCTCTCCATATCGGTGTTATAGAAACACGTCTTCTAGCCCACCCTCAGGCAACTAGCTCATTTAAACCTCATAAAATAAACTATCAAGCGAAATATAGAAAGAATCGCATTCAATTAAACGGCGAACAAGTTTGACTCCCCCTGATGGATATTTGCCGAAGCGCCGTATCAACTTTGGCAATACCTGGAAGCCAACATCACAACTATGCGATTCGGGCACGAATGCTTGCACGCTTGGACGCAAAGTAGTTCGCTTTATGCACCAACTTTTGTTGGCGTGTGCTGTCGCAAGTTTTTCGCCAGCTATCGCAAGTTTAATTCACAAGTATTCACTTAAAATACTTACAAGAAAATCATATTAACTGGAAATGTTCTCGCTGCGATTCGATAACTCTTTTTTTTTGCCGACCGTTATCGCTGTGCTGTGCGTCTTCGTGGTGGTGCAGCCTTGGGACACGGTTTTGGGCGATTGCCACGAAAAGGAGGGGGGGGGGGGGGGAGAGAACGATTTGAAATCAATGAAAATATCTGAACCCATGTATAGATTGGGGGTATAATCAATGGAATCATTAGACCGTGACAGAAAAAGTGGATTGGTGGGTGCATTGCCAACTGAATTAGTTTCGTAACATTGGAGGGGCACACAGACGTGAACGACAACGACTGCCCAAAAACTTCACAAGTTGCGAGACAAGCTCAAGAAGTGTCCATTATATTCCAATTAGCATATCGATTCCATCAGTGGACGCAGTGTGGTTGCGTTGGAAATGCGAGTACGCACTTGTTTTCGACTGGGGAGGGACACCTGTCAGATGGAGGCGAAAAGCAACGACTCTATGCTCCGCAGAGAGGCTGTGGGCTTGTAATGTTAATCATGAATGCACTCGTATATGGAAGTAGTTGTCGTCGATGCTGGTAAGCTGTCGTGTTTGGGAATAAATCAAGAGAACACATCTAATTGAGTGGTAGGAGTTTGACGGGTGCAAACGAAAAAGAAAAAAAAACTCAGTCGCGGCGAGGATTAGATCGGACATTGCATGCGAGCCACTGTGCAGAGTGAAAAGAGGTAACTGAAGCGTGCAGTTCATGTAGGAACTTGTGTTGTTCCGTGTAGGTGGCCTCATTAGCCAGTTGTGCGAGCTGATATCTTCACAAAAATCTGATCGATATCGGCTAGGAGTATCGGACTTTGAAAAATGCCGAAATCCTGCTTGCAAACGGGGTCTTGAGGAGCTCTTATCACGATCTCCGTTTGTTGATGGTGAATTAAGATGAATTAAGCTTCAATGACAACGAAGAACTACACGATTTGGAAGCTGAGCTACATGTTTTCTAAGATCGATCGAACCTCTAGCGTTGACCTGTTTTCCTTTTGAACGATCTTCTCAAGATTCCCGATGTCCAATGACATCGCGTCGCCTTGTCTAAAAACGATTCTGTCATTGAAGGTGTGTTAATTACCGGGCTTGCTGAAGCAGCGGAGATCTCTCCGTGAGAAGCAATGGAGTGTAACTTGTCCCCCGACTGGACTTCACCCCAGACAGTCAGTTGTCCACTCCAAAGGGCAGAAACTGTCATCAATTCGAGCAGACAGCTGTACTCTGACCGGGACCGATTAGTCAAGTTCATTTCAAATTACAATAGAATCCCCGTTAATCTTCCAACATCCGTCGAAAAATTGAAATAAGTCCGATCAATATGTGAAAAAAAAAAACCAACTCAGCAGCTGAACAAAGAGAGCAATTAAATCAATTAAAGTTTTTGCTAAATGAAAGTGACACCTCGTAATCGCGTACTCCCTTCAAATCGCTAATTTTACAGCGATAATTAAATGAATTTTATAGATCTACATTCAATGAGTTGTCACTCGCAACAAAGACAAAGAGCATCCGGTTCCTCGAAGCGAGCACGCGAGATGACTAATTGCTTACCGATTGCAAGACCTTAACCTTGACTGATCGGCGAAGTTGAAAAATGTAGTAACAGATAAACGCAATCTCTCGGCTTGATAATGTGTACTAATTAATATATTGAGAAATTATTTAATAATACACCATGCGTGGTCGGAGAGCATGAATTGTGTTCAGTGATTTGTGTGGAATGAACTAATTAATTTGTTCGCGATTACAACAGACTTGACGTGCGAGCCGAGCGGGCCAAGCGGGCCGAGCGGAGCCTGGCCGAGGAGAATAAATTACTACGAAGGTGTTGCATTTCACCGGCATGCTGAAGCTAACGATGTGTTAAGATGCATGAAATTGACTTCGTTTGTTTTGTGATTATATTTTTCATTTATTCGCCGATGTTCGCTTCCGAAATGTGAGTCATTGAAGTGATATGTCGAACTGCAACATTCTGTTTAAAAGGGGCCTTGACTGCTTTTGGAATTTTTGGTGAGTAGTGTGGAGGTGGTGTTGACTAAGCTGAGAATTCTGGTGATTTGAAAAGGATTTAATTACATGGAGTCTGATGGCCTACCTGATGTGTCAATGGATTCCACAAGAAAAGGCAGGCCAGAAAAGTCCCTGGCAACAGGTTAAGCTGGCAGGACGATGAACGCAAGTGTCTTAAGCTGTCGCTATGGCGTAGCTTTGAGGATGATGACTGATCATACGTAAAGTGCAACTTGCTGTTTTTTGGGCCCGAAAGGCAATTGAATAATAAAGCTCTCTCGCTTAAGGCCAAGTTGACTCTGCATAAGACTTTAATCATCCTCGTATTGTATTATGGCGCAGAGGAATGTACTATAAAGGGTGGGCCAAATACAAATTTCTTTTTAAGAATGCAATAAAATGAAAAAAAGTTAAATTTTGTCTATATATTATGGACTTATTAGTACGAACAAACACTCCCATTAATTATTATGAATATAACGTCATTCAAGTGGCTGCCACGGCGGGCTTCGCAGTAGCCAAGTCCTTGTTGATAGTTTCGGGCAGTAGCTCACGGGCTGCTTGGATGATATTGGCTTAAGTGCTTGAACCGTTTCCCTATTGTTTGGCATAATATCGGTCACCACAAAAAGAAAGTCCAAAGGTGTCAAACCTCAGCTCCGACGGGGGCAATTGCCATCGCCAAGACGGCTCGCCAAGACGGCTGATGGGAATTTGGTGCGTAAAATATCGATGCGTGTGGCATCCTGCATGAACTACAGGTCGTCCAAATCCATGTCTTCAATTCAAAGTAAAAAAAAGTCGGTTAACAGGGCCCTGTAACGCCCAGCGTTGACCGAAACGTTGTTCCCAGCCTAATTTTCGAAGAAAAATGGTCCATTGATGCGACCACTCCACAATCTGCACCAAACTGTCACTCTTTGTGGATGCATTGGCTTCTCGACAATAACATACAGTTTACCGAGCACCAGATGCGGCAATTTTGTTTGTTAACGTACCCGCGAGATGAAAATGCGCCTCGTCAGAAACGATGATTTTTCGCCCAAAATCCTTGTCCACTTCCAGCTGTTCTAAGGCCCAAACTGAGAAGCGTATGATTGAGCGCCTTCAATTGCTGAGCCAATTGGACCTTGTAAGAGAATAATCCGAGATCTTTCTGCAGAATTCTCCTGCGGCTAGTGAATGAAGTGTTGATCTGTTGAGATCGATAGCGAGTTGGTGTTCGTGAATTAAGTCTCACACCCTCGACCACAGCAGCCACATTCTCATCTGTGCGCACCGTACGACTACGGGAACCATCAGTGTTGTCCACTAGCATACCAGTCTCATGAACTTTTTGCACAAATTTGCTTACAGCAGTCGAGGTAGGTGCTCCCTCCAGGCCAAAACTTCGCCTTTTCAAAAAAAAAAACTCACTGTTTGGGCTACACAGCACTCACTTTGGAAATAAGTTTTCCAACGTTGTTCAAACGTAAAGTCATTCATTTCGTTCTGTGGAGGTACGATACTGACTTTCTGTCAATATTTCGAGCAAAGGAAACAGCTGTCAGTGCAAAAATTACTTATTATTTAAAAAAACTACTAGATGGCCCACCCAGCGAATGAAGATTACTTGATCTTTTCGAGGGAAAAGCTCTGCGCACGGTATTTGGTTCTGTTTGCTTTGATGATATTTGGAGAAGAAGGTTCAGCCACGAACGGCGAGTTGAGTTTAGACAGGAGTCTACGGATCTAATGTCTAAGGTGGCTATGCCATGCAGAGTGTATGGACGACTTAGCTTCGGTCCAAAGAATCTGAGCCTATGGAACAACGCGATGGAGGACGTCCACGGACCTCAGTCGAAACTGGCGAAAGATCATGCTGGCTGGAAAGGCATGCTGGATGAGGCTCAGGTCCACCTCGGACTGTCGTGCCCTAAGAAGAAAAAGAAGAAGGAGAACACCGTGAACAGATCAAACAGTCGTCTAGCGTTATACAACCTACGTATCACAACCCTTGGCTGGTGAAAACTGGAAGAAGTGTCTATGGAGTTAATCTCGAAGTCTTGCAATACCAGAAGCAATTTGGTGACATCATAAATTTGCCAATCACTCTAGCTGCCAATCGTCAATCACCATTCAAACTTCCCTAATTTCCTTGCCAAGCGACGATTCCATTGTGCTTCCCAAATGAGACTGTACGATTATTAAGGGGAATCACACTTTCTTTGACTCACTGAAACACTGACAACAAAATCTCCCATCAATTTGAGTTTAATGCAAATGAAGAAAGAGTAATAATGGCATACTCCTTCCGCATAAAGTAAACAATGCCCTGCGACAGCAGTGTCCAGCGAAAATCAAAAGCCCATTTGCATTGTCAAATGCTTGCGAATGATCAAGCGAATGCGGATGATAGAAAGCCAACGGAGAGTCAATAAATCACAGTCACAACGACGACTAATGCCAGGAATGTCAATCGGCGACGTAATGCGAAGCAGGCTGTCATTCAAAAAAATCGGGAAAACCCATTGAAAAACACGTAGTTTCTGTATCTGCACCTAGTCACCAGAGCGAAGCTTGTGTTTGTTCTCAAGACTTCGCTCTATCGCCTGTCACATGTCGGAAGGGAACTATCTATCGAGCGCATCTCACCTTGTTACACATGTCGGTGCGCTGACATTGTGCACCCGCTAATCTGTTCCGCAGAACGTTTCCATCGGTTGCGCAAGCAGATTCCGACTTCGATTTCAGCGACGTCCGATGGGGGGAAAAACATTTGAATATGCCATCAGGATGAGAGCGATCAGATAGCTGACAAAACGAAGTCATCGTTCCAGCTGTGCGGCTCGCCGTCGTGTTTACTCTCGGCTGCATTCTGTGTACCGAGGCGTATACGCACTATTATTGTATCGCACGATACACCGCAAGAGTCCGGATTGGTTTGATCGCAGTTGCGCAACACTTAGTGGCCTGGTCCCCGGTTGATCCACATTCGACAAACCGAAGACATCCCCCGAATTGGTCAATTTCGAATTCTGACCCGATGCCTCGACGGTGTTACGTGTCTCCGTCGAGAGTCAATGCGTAATCGCGCTTCCGTCTTGCATCTCGATGTCGTAACAGCCGTCCGCGTCCACATGTGCATTTGGGCACTTGTCTGCGCAGACGATTAGCGATTCTATGCAAGGACGTTGTCTGTCACCTGTAGATGACGTTGGCACGGAAGGGGGCGGGGGGACGCTGACGAGGCCCGATTCCGGGGCGGATTGTGGGCCCAAGCCAAAATGAATTATGCAGCGGGACGCACCATCGGCCTGCTACAACACACTTTCACATTGTCTTGGTATTCTAATGTGCGCGAAGTTCATCGCGTCGATCGCCTCATGAGCGCGGCTGCATGATCAGAATTTAATTACCAATACAATACAATCAGGAGGAGGAGGAGGAGGAATGGAGAATTGATTTTGTGGTGGCAGTGCTCACTGGGGCTGTGGATCAGTGTGGGGTTGCCGCCGTGTGTGTATGGACACACAGACACACCTTGTCGCTGGCTTCGCCTTAGGTGACAAGCCAGCTAACCAGCAAGCCACTGACTGACAGATTGATGGACAATTGCAGCGGCAGAAGCTGATTAGTTCGCATCGAGACGGTTATGAGAACGAACCAGCAACGGACGAATTGCTGGTGCTTTGCTTTGATCTACTCAGTCCAGCGCAGCAAAGGTGTAGTTAAGTGCTGCCAATTGCGTCGGAATCTTTCGAGTTCGTGTTCACTTAGTCATCTGGTGGATTGGAAAAAATACTAATTGATAGGATAAATACAGTGCGGCCGAGAAGCGTGTGTGAATTAAGTGGGATTCAGGCAGCATTCGTGCTGAGTGTGATTAGAACGCGAGTTGGGTAATTTGTTGTGAGAAAAGGGAAAACTTTGCCGGTGACTGTGTCCCAGAGGATCTTTCCCGAACGGGGGAATATACAAACGATCGGCTTGTGGGGGATTTCGATTTCGGTTCAGGTGAACGACATGTGTAATTGATTCTTTGGTCGTTTCACGTCCTTTTTTCTGTGAGTGACTTGTGCATTTTCCGACATCACTCGTATATGAGCAGTAAACTCTCTGACTTGGCAATCAAATTGATAGTGTTGTGTTGAGATTGCCTTTAAAAAGTGTAGACTTGGATCGTGTTGCAGTCCTTAATTGATTGGGTGAGTAAGAGGGTACATTTCTTGGTTCGGCTAGACTATAGATGAAGACATTCCTTTGCTTGTTTGGTTTCTGATCTTATCCTCCAAGCCGAAATAGTTCTTCTACCTATTTTCGTTGAGAGGTACGTGACTCTCACGGCCTTCTGATGCATATTTTGATTTGCAGTTTCACGTATTTCCTTTGTTTAGTTAATTTTTTTATTCGGTTAATTTTATGTACGGGAGTAATTTATTCAGATGATTAGTTTTAGTCATCTCAGGTGTTCAAAATTCTTTCGCGGTGATGTGGATTAGATGTCTCATTATTTTTGCATTATTTTTGATCTTTGATCAGTTCAGCTAGAATTCTGAAACTGAAAGCCTTCTAGCGGGTGGGTTAAGGCTACTATACTATTATAGAAAAACGAACGCTTGTTAAACATAGTCAGCGGTTTCGAAATTTTGTTGCAATTCAGGAGAATGTCCGCGTCCCGATGATTTTATGAATTATTTGGAGATCAAATAAAAATATTAATTCTTTATTTTTTTATTTGTATGGATTTACAGTCGGTTAATTACAGAAATTGGTTGATGAATTTGTTCAATGTTGCTTCCAATACTTACCTTGGGGCACCTGTGCTTGTACCCTGCTGTGCCTTAGCATCATTTTTAGTTTATTTTGAATTCGAATGCAGTATGTGAGCAGTTTAGTAGCGAGTTCTAAGAAACTAGGTTCGGTTAGGTACGGTAAAGAATGAGGACATTTACTACGCCTCACTTGGATCCTGCTGGATCTATTGTAATCTCCTCTTGATACCCTACTCCGTTGTGGCACTCAGTCTCGAGTTGTGTCCAGCCATCCGGATGTTTTGTACCTCGACTCACAAAGGCTTCGGCAATGTCAGAGGAGTACCCTCTTGTTCCAATTTATTGCCACAGCCCCTGCATATGTGGTCCTTAGCAAGTTCCATTTCGTTGGTACTAGAGCGCATTTAAAAAAAACAATTCCATACCTGTCGTCTGGAAATACCTGCCACTTTGTAGGGTCCTCCATAACGCGGCAGTAATTTCCTTGAAGTTCCCGTACTAGAAAGTTCAGCTATAAGCAAGACCCCAAGTCTCCTTCTTTATATTATGTGACTCGTGTGCCCTTTATTATACATAGACGCTAATTTTTTCGTGATTCTGCATCACACGTTCTACTACAACCTCTCGTAGGTTTTTCAAATCCATCTAGCGTTGTTGCTGACTAAGACCTCTCTGTAACGCCAGGCAGAGCTTGTTGTGAGATTGGTTTGCTGCCCCAACTCGTGTGTGATATTCCCAAAAACTTCGTAATGGATATTATTTAGTTCCCACTGAATTACTGGAGCATATTCATCCCACTTCTGTAAATATTAGAGCGAATTTCTACCACGCGCAAAACCAACGACTGTACCCTTTCTCGATCCAGAGACGATTGCCGTGGCACGTCCTCTCAAATTCACCCGATCGTTGGCCACTCTCTCTTTTGCTCAAGAGGGTAGTTTCTGATGCAATTCTCTTGCACTGATGCAAAATTTCTTGCACTGTTAAGCTTGGACCAAAGCGGCATGTGTTCCATCGTCCATTCCGCGACTTTAGGATGTCGTCCGCCTTTTTCTTGACATCCCCAGGTGGTGGTTTGTCACAAAGGATTGTCTGGCATATGCCGATTTAAGCCGCTTTCCTGACAAATTCATCAGCTGCGTCATTGCTGGTTATCTTCATATGACCTGGAACCCAGCATAGAATTATCGAGTGCTGCATGCTAAGAAC
This sequence comes from Eristalis pertinax, assembly GCA_907269125.1. Classification (NCBI taxonomy): domain Eukaryota; kingdom Metazoa; phylum Arthropoda; class Insecta; order Diptera; family Syrphidae; genus Eristalis; species Eristalis pertinax. The sequence continues at coordinate 31,591,367 of OU026149.1, forward strand.
TTCTAGTTATTCGTGGCATTGGCTTTGGGGCTTACGTAGTTGTGCTGAGTTGACGTGACCTTAAAACACATAAAGAGGTTTCCAATTGAGACGTGACAACATTGAACTTTCACTGTGAACGCACCCTTAAACCAATGACTAAACTGTCAATGTCAACAAATTCAGCAAAACAACCTTTTCATCGTGGTGAAGTTCATGAACGAAGAATGCTTACAAATAGTCGGTAATGGCAACTTTAAGAGCTCTACGTCCCAACAGACAAGCAATTCGTGGTCAACAAATTTGGTTCGCTATTAAATGTTCCCGTGCCATTGAGACAACGGATTGTTTCAAGTGCCGAGAATATTGATGCCGTTCAAGCGTCTATCGTGAGCGAAACCAACCAGTCAACTCTCCTCGTCGTCCTCAAGAGTTGTTGATTGCTAAGACGCACTATGCCGAATTTTGTTAAAGGACTTAGCGCACTTATAGGATGATGTTAACTGAGGAACTAAAGCCGCTCGATCGCATGAACGACGTACGTTTTCGAGTAGGTCTCTAGAAATGTTACAAGAAGATGGCTAATTTCATCTTCAGTGACAGCCTAAACAGCTTCGTCAACCAAACCGTAAAAAGCGTTGTTCGTCTGTTGAACACTTTCATGAACGATGAGTCATATTTGGCGGTGAAACTGCAATTGTTCCAAGGCTGTCTTCTTCAAAAGATTTGTGCAGAGTGCCGATGGGTTAGGTTCGGAGGTAGACAGGGGTATGCCACATCTGACTTAGGTCCTATTGGACTCAAACAGGGGAAAATAACCTCTTGTATTGTGTTGTTGTTGCTATGTTTAGCGTTCCAAATATCCTTAAAAACCTGAAAAGAGTTATCGGGCCACCTGTGCTTGTCCCCAGCTGTGCCTTAGCATAATTTTTAGTTTATTTGAATTGCAGTGCAGGATGTGAGCTGTTAAGAGGCGAGTTCTAAAAATCTAGGTTAGCTTAGGTACGGGATCTATTGCAATCTCCTCTTGATACCCTACTCCGTTGTGGCACTCAGTCTCGAGTTGTGTCCAGCCATTCGGATGGTTTGACGAAGTGGCGAGAGCAAAGAGCTCTGATAATACCTTACAACAGCATTCATTAGGCCTTAAACTATTAACTTGCTGCGCATTAAACACAACATACCAGCGTAATAATTAAGTAAGACTTCAGCGGAATGTTGAAGCAATCAATCCAATCATCTATTCAGCACTCCACCAACAGGATGCTTTCAAATCCTTGACATCTTTTTATGCCCAAAACACAAATGGGAAGAAAATATAAATTCAGGATATGTCTCATTGTGAATACTAATTTTGGATATTTATCAACTGAGCATGTTTTGCAGAAAAAATACATTATTCTCTGACGATTCTATCAAACATAAATAATAACACGCGGATGTTGATACTGCAAGTGGTCTATTTTTAAGCTGGTTCTTTGTTGCTCACGCTGAAAATCACGAGAAGATGATTTAAGACCAAACGCACGATACTTTGAATTATTCAACAAAAAAAAAAAAATCGACTTTGCATATCCAAATGCATAAGATCTATAGAAAACATTTAAATTTGAAACGCCTTAATTTGATGATTCAAGATTAGTGGCCAAGATCAACAGAGACCTGATCATGTTTTGTAAGTTGACAGTTACTATGCCGCTCTGGCTGGCATCAGGCTGGCTACTTTTCGAACGCCGTAAATCAGATCGGCGGCTCTCCGCGATTCTGATCTATTCAAATTCAAAGACCGTTCCTAATAATCCGATCCAAATGTAAATTACACCAGAGATGCATGCATAATTCCGTCATAATTCAAATCTAATCGTTCTCCATTTGAAACATGACGTTTGTATGTCATCGATTGGCGTGTTTGCTTTGAAGTTGCAGAGAACAATATGAGGGGAAAAAAGTGTAATTAACGCCCGGCATATTCCCACACTGTCATTGAATGGGACATGCAACCCGTCGACCCAAGCGTACGTATAAATCAATAGCATTGACATTCGAAACCTGTCAGTTGACATTCTTTCAGACTTGTAATTACGATCAGTGTATCATCACACAGCCTCTCGATGCTGGATGACTAACTCAACTGTGACATACCCTAAGAACTGTCAAGTGAGCACAAAGAAACGCAAAACAATGTGACTGTGAATGACCCCTGGGGCAGTCTGCATCAATGTCAAAGCACTCGGCGGCACTTCAAATTGCATTTCGCGGTCAAGGTGAAGGAGAAGAGAGCACACTGCCCCGGAGCGCAGCCCATAACACAAAAATAACACGAAGCGGAAGAGAAACAAAACCCGACGATGAGTTGCCCAATCATAATTGTGCGTATGACAGACCGGCTGTCAGTTTTACGACAGACGTGCCCTGCCGCCGGCTACACCGGCGCGGCGGTCTCTTACCAAACTAAATCGGACAGAACTCGGCAAATGAGAACGAGATGAAGTTGAAACGCCAATCGGCGCCAATCTGCGGCGCAGAGCAAAGAGCTCGGAATTTTGTTGTGTCAACATTCTGCGATTCATGCCTTGAATGGCCGCTCATTGGGGTCGGCTTTAGTTATGATTTAGTTGTTTGCTCGAATTGGAATTTCGTGACTTGGCTGAATAAAGGTCGAAATTGGTCACGTTCGATCCGCGAAGGTTCTAAATCATATCCAAAGCCAACAACTTTGCATGTTCCCCCGTGGGGGGGAATTGTGCGATGCAAATTAAAAGCCGCTGCTGACTTTCGCTTTTCTTGGGCTTCATCGCGACCCAGTTGCTGGCAGTGCGGAAATGGCGACAAGGTGCTTGACTTAGTGGCGAGCATCATTCAAAAACCTCCGACAGCCAACTACTCTACTCGTACATTCCTCAGTCACGTACTTAAGCCATTAGTGATGTGTATCAAATTTCTTGCAAACTGACTTCATTCAACCAGCAGCGGGTACAGCTGCTGGCCAACATCGTCGTAACTGGTATTTTTTTCTCCATCCACATCGATGACCCCTTGACCAGATCGACACCAGCCATCAGTGTTCCATTAGCTGGATGTGCCAACGGTCTTGAGTAATTTCAGTCACGTTTCTATCCAATGAAAGTGAAAAGAGCAATATGCCATCTTTTTTGTCAACCTTCGACGTGGTTTTTCTCCGCACTCAGATGGATGGGCAAAGCGCAAATGCATCGGACAGCGGATGGTGGCGTTTTTTTTTTGCCGGCACATAGCCGCAGGAGGTAATTTATCGACTAGACTACTGGCGGTCTCAGGCACATATGCAATTGATGCATTTTTCACTTGTTTTCTTGTGCATTTCAATTGTGTCTGTGGGGAGATTTATTCTGCGGCTCTGCCCGGGGCATTGCAACAGACAACTAAATGAAAGCGCTTAACGTGCAACAGGTTAATGATGTTAACGACGGTCACTCATGATGTCACCTTTAACGAGAATCTCAAATTCAAGTGCTAAACTATGCCACACGCAGTCATCTGTTGGGTTAAACAATTTACAACTGAGCCGAGATAACAATCGGTCGTATGGTGGAGTTTGCAAGATCCGTGAATAGTTGGACGTGTAAATGAGACATTTTATTGAAGATTTCTTGTAACATGAGGAAGGGATGCTACGATGCGAGTTTACAGAGGCTCGGCAGCCGGTGAGTTATGACACAATTATTACGCCTATCTCTACAAGTGCAAGTGTCGCATTAACTTTGACTATCTGACTTGTTTATAGACAAAAGAGGCTAGCAATAATAATAAAAAAGGAGAGTTATGCTTTTAATCGCTTCGAGTGAATGAGCGGCATAAACAGCGTTTGTATAAAGATTTGTTCTTCGAAATTGGAAGAAGAGGAAATCAAGAAAAAGGGAGCGGAACTATTCGTCTAATTCTGGAGAGTCTTCTTTAGACTGCATCTGGGACCATTTTTGAGTTACAGACGCTTGTAGTTACAGACTCTTGTAGTTACAGGCGCGTGTAGTGTCACTGCCTACTTCACAACGATCATCTGAGTTCGCAATTTGTTGTCTGTTTTCAAAATAAAGGCCTCGTAAATGCTTAGCATTTGTTTGTTAGATTGTTGTTGTCAAATAGTTTGTCTAAAATTTTCATTTTGTCAAGCCTATGTGCAGATACGGCGTCCAACGTCTTGCCATGCTTATCAGAAATGAATAGTTTGACACCCTTTATCAGAAAGAACACTTGTCAGTCTGGTGACAAATGTACGCCTTTAAGCTTTTTCCACATGAAGTGGAAAAAGACGATGACACCTGGATGTCTTTCGCGATTAACAACTGTACCACAACTGCACTCACTAAGGCATGGAGGTAGACAATTGGTAAATTATTGTTTGATTCCCTTAAGGACGGTACAAATATCAAACCATGCTCATTAGAGATTTGCTATAGCTTCAAAATCGTTTTGATTAAACGACAGTACTGGTCCACAGGGTGATCAGATAGGTAGACCACGATAAGAAACGCATTTTGAAGCAACATTCATTTCATTAAGCATCAAATGGCAGCTCCGGCTACATTGCTTTAAGCGTTCGGTCCAATTATCAATGACTCGGTCCATCATTTGCGCCATTAATTCGACAACACCGTCTGGAATGTTGGCTAGCCCTAGAGCTCCACACTCCCGTGGGCTTGTTAGCGTAGACTAAGGACTTGACGTAGGTTGAGAGAAAATAGCACGCCTGGCTCTGCTCTTGATGCAGTTCTGAATTTCAATCCCCTTGATATCCACATCATGGGGTGCACTCTCAAGGCCACCTTCTGCTTAAAAAGAAATGGTATTTGGTCACAACTCGCATTGGAGCTTTGATGAACTTAAGAAATGTATATCCTTTGACTCCAGTCTCACGGTCTGACGCACGAACACCAGTAGTCCAGCTGCGACGCACACACATACAAAGTCTACTTTCCCTGCATTCAGGACTGACTCTGGCCCGATTCTGAGCCAGGAAATGACTGAAGTCGAATGTTCGCGGATGGCTCCAAGACTAAGGGAGCCCTGGCGCACCTTGCTAAGTGAATTTGCGTCTGTTTTCCAAGCGGAAACCTATGCGATGCCGATGGCCAAGAACTATATTTTGAAGAATAGGCGGAAGGGACGGAGTATTTGTGTCAGTAGCGACATCCAAGCTATGCTTAAGGTCTTGCTCGACCCTTTAACCACTTCCAGGATAGTCCAGGAATGCAGGTCACATCTGAATTTGATCGGCACAGTCCCGGACCACCACGGGATCACGGCGAAATGAGATCGCCGATGAACTAGCTAGACAAGGATGTACTCTTAGGACCCGAACCAGCTTTGGTACTACTCGCGTTCTTGATTAGGGCTTCTATCAATGGTTGGGCCTCTCGAGAGCACAACTGGAGGTGGCATGACTCTCCAGGATCTAAAGTTTGTAAGAAACCACTGCATTCTTGTTCTCTCTTGACAGAAAAAACTGCAGCCGACTTACGGGCATACAAACAGGCCAATACAACTTCTCTAAACACCTAAATGAGCTTGTCCTAAACAATTAAATCCTCTGCGACGCTTGTATACAAGACGATGATACCGAAGGGCACTTCCTCGGCCCCTTTGCTCGGATCAGGTGGCAGTTATTTGGTGCTGATGAGCTGAGAGCTGATGATGTAGGCTCCTCATCACAGAAGTTCCTACTGGTATTCCTTCGGAGAATCATGCAATTTCAGCAAATATAGCTTGCATAGTGGACAAGTTTAAAAGCCTGCGACAGCAAATAACGAAAAATTGTCAAGTATTTACAACTGACCGGTGGTTTTGATAATATTTTTAAACAACGTTCAGAGCCCGCAAACCTTACAGAATATTTTCACTGCTGGACGTCATTGGTAACTTTGATCACTGCTATCTGATCAATCAGTTTTCTGTTTTTCGGAGCGGTTGTAGCACCATATTAACACCAGTTAATGACGATGCGATCTTCCAATTCCTTAAATGCACAACCAAACAGAAACAATTAAATAATTCCCATTAAAGTTGCGAATCAACATCGCTTACGTGACTTTCCCGCAGAGAGCAGGACTCAGTGTATGCACTCGTCGTCGGTTACAGATCTTATACAATAATGATCTTTGATCTCCGCCCATACAAAGCGAAACAAATACATTCCCATCATTCCCAAGGACAGAGCTAATCGCTTCCCTAGAAGGCAATCAAACAATGCCACAACCTATTATTCCCTGTGCTATATATATCCCGCATCTTTAAATAGTAGGCGAAGCGATGCCAATCATCGTCCTCCTCCCCAACACCCCAAATAGGGTAACCCACGATTCACATGTTTACCTTTTAGGTCGACGATGCCGACGATACCCATTAGCTGTGAGATCGCTTGCGGATGTGGCCCAGCCGCCGCCGCGCCGCCAGTGGCATCAGACGACGACAAACCCAATTTTCAAAGTCGCAATAATAACTCCGGTCGAGATTCGAGCAGATGCATCTCGGCAGCGTTCACTTCAATCACGGCGCAGATGCACTCGGCCGCAATTGTGATGCAATGCTCTCAAAGTCGCCGATGATGCTCCGCACTTTGGTTTTATTTTTCGTTTTTCATTTGAATTCCGCGATAATTTTCAATGTTACGTGAGGGTTGGGTCGTTTGTTTGCTGTTCAAGCGAGAGACTTTGAATGTGGACGGATGGAAGATTCTGGTCACATTTTGGAATTCAACCACTCTCGGAGAGAAGAATGTGAGGAGCGAACCTGCGAACGGCTACATTCCGAATAGCTGACGGATGTGTCGGCGAGTCCATAGGACAGGCGACGGATCTGTAAATGGATGTAATTGAAGTTAATTGGGGGCCTTGAAGGTTTGAGAATGTTTTCGTTCGTCCACACCGATGGCAATCAGCGGAAATTTGCTGGAAAATGACAAAAATCCCTCGCGACAGCAGGTACTTGTTCGGGTTTGGCGAAGGAATTCGGCACTGTCTTCGAGGGACGGCATTTTGAGTCACATGTTCTCAGGAGCATAGACACATTTGCCGCGCCATAGGTATGCTTGTTGAGTTATAGTTGCTGTCGCTTGCGGCAAATAGTTCTAAACGTGTTCTCAAACTAGTTTCTCGTATGCTTATCAAATTGCTTGGCCATTACATTTTTTTGCTCGGTCGCTGGTTTTTTTTTTTGTCTTCTGCGTATCTAGTGGGGAAATATGTTAGATCATCTATTTCTGACAGCGGTCTGCTTTGGTTTGCCTGGTTTGGGTCTGGAGAGTGTGGCAAAGTCAAGGACATTGCGGTGGGCAGATCCTGAAAAGTTTATTCAACTTTTTTTTGTAATAAATCATGCAGCTGAATTAATTTTTATGGGATTGGAGGAGGTGTTGGCGTCGTAAAAATCATACGTATCACATCTTCAACCGTTTGACAGTTGCCTTGATCGATCTTGAGTGCCGGTGATACGAGTACGTTTCTGGATGCCCCGCCCGAATGTTCACACTTCGGTGAGTCAACTTAACACCACCTGTGAACAAACAAGATCCAAGTGCTTTGCTGGAGATCATAACTGTCATGAGTACTTAACTGGCCATCACCGCATAAGCCATCAATTAAGAGGAAATATCACTACCGTTGGTTTTGACAATTACACTTGCCTCACATCGAAGGAGTCACAGGTATTCGAGTCATGTCTCGTGAATTTGTGGAGCTATAAAATTTTGAAATAGCTTTTACGACCGCAAAATGATCAACGAATCACCGTGAGTAATAGCCAATGCCGTGCATGTATCCGAGTCCAAATTCAAGTGAAATTAGATTAATATTTTAATGTGACATGGATTATTAAACAAGAGATGAATACGTAAAATGATATATCGGCAGAAAGATCTAAGCCCTTCCTCGTTAAAGGTTCAAGAGAGCTGAGAGTTTACGTATGCAGGCAATCAACGTGGGAGGCTGGCGACGCCCTAAAAAAATCAAGTTCTGTCAGCGGTTTGTGAAGATTATGGAGGATTTTATGACAATCGTGCCTGAGGATAAGAACAATGTTGCAAAGAACAACGCCTGTCCAATAAAAGAAGTGACAGACGTTGTCAAATAATCTAGTTGATTTATCGTTTTTAAGTTTATTTTTTTTTTTGTTTATTTACATAAATTTTGTTGCCCGAAAACTATTCGTATTTACGTAAGCAGTTTGTGATCAAACAAGGAAGCTTTATAGTTGTGTCCGCCTGCCACAGATTCTATTATAATAACACTATGAGCGGCCCTGCAGCCCATAGAGGTCGTGGTATTGTTCTGTCACGAGTGGAAGGGACCTCCAGTTTTATGCCGACTCCGAAGGACCAAGTTTGTTTGGCAATTGTACTGTCACTTGTCAGGAACTCGAACGAGGTGAAGCAGTGAAAATTTGTTTATCGTACCGGGAATCGAACTTAGAGACACCAAGTCGACGCACATACCCATTACGCCACGGACTCACACAGTTTCATAGTTTCAAAATTTATAAAGCGATCGACACTCGTACTCTTGGCCATTTTTATTATACGACTAGTCCGTAAAGAGTCACAAAAATGTTGGACCAGCAATAATCAACTAAAGCGACTTGTTGCCACTATCAGAACCAGTTGAAACAAAAGTATGGATTTTCTGTAGAAACAGTAAAATTTAATTGCGAGACACTTGTCAGATTTAGGTACGATAATCAATTAGGACATGCTCCGACTTCAGTCGAAACATTCGATAAGCCTGACGGGTACTAAAAATAATTTGTATAACAGAAGCTAAGGCCACAGTATAACAGAAGGCTTCTTAAGAGAACTTAATTTCATATCGGAACAGAACGAAAATTAACCAGAAGCTTAGTCAAATTTCAAAGCGTCCATTATTACTTGTGGGAACTTACGTCTAATTCCAATACCAACTGACCCTTACGTGCGTACAGATTAATTGATTTCGCTCCCACGGAAGTAAGCAAAAGAGCACGAATACGTCAAAACTGAACGAAGCGGTTATTACGGTCACAGTGTATCATTTTTGTATAATGACTGCTTTGGGTGATATGGGATTTCTTATGGCCATTATCGTTGGGCCTTTATTTACGCCATTGCAATTTTAGGGTATACTATGTCTCTTGGTATAAAATATATATGCACGTGTCCGCAAGTCATTACATATGTACAAATTAACCAATAACACTCCAATTTCGTCTGGGCGCGCATTCTTGACGACTAAACATTTATTTAATGCTAGCTATAAGGTTCAATGGTTTCCGCGTCATCGGTTCTCACATCGATCTCACGCGCATGTGTGCCAGACGCAATGTTAGCGATTTCCGCTGAGTAGGCTGGGCTTATAGTTTGTAGGAATTTGGTGTAGTTTGGAATCAAGCAAACGTCCAATGAAGGCAGACGAATTCTCCGGCAGTGTGCCAAAATAAATTATAAGAAAATTACTATGTGCCGGCGGCCATTACAGCAAACAAACTTAACTTGCATGCATTCAGACATCTTTGTTTAATTTCCCAAAATCTGCGTTCAGCATAAATATCTATTTACTGCGCCACTACGATATTCGTTAACATTCTCCTACGACAGAGTCGAGTTTGCATTTATTACCAATTAAATAAGGTGTGCTGGACAGTTCTAAAGGTTGATTTTTTAGCTATTATCTTTTTGGCAACACTGGTTTAAACAGCTGACGCACGTTTCGTGTTTTGTTTCACTGTCAAACATCTTCAGTTTGGTCTATAATTTAACCATGAATCGTCTTACAAACGAACAACGCTTGCAAATTATTGAATTTTATTATCAAAATGCGTGCTCTGTTAAGAAAGTTCATCGCGCGCTTCTTCCATTTTATGGTCAGCTCATTTTTGGCTCAATGGGTACGTAAATAAGCAGAATTATCGATTTTGGAGTGAATATCAGCCAGAAGCATTGCAAGAGCTACCGATGCATCCAGAAAAAGTCACAGTTTGGTGCGGTTTATGGGCTGGTGGCATCATTGGACCGTACTTCTTCAAAGATGATGCGAATCGTAACGTAACTGTGAATCGTGAGCGCTACGGTAAGATGATATCCAACTTTTTTTTGCCCAAAATGCACGAGCTTGACTTGCATGACATGTGGTTTCAACAAGACGGTGCCACATGCCACACAGCACGCGCAACAATGGACTTATTGAGGGGGCGAGATCGGTGAACATTTTATTTCACGTTCGGGACCGGTCAATTGGCCGCCTAGATCGTGCGATTTAACGCCTTTAGACTATTTTTTGTGGGGCTATGTTAAAGCTCATGTACAGACAAGCCCGCTTCAATTGACGCATTGGAAGACAACTTTGAAGCATTTATTCGTGAGATACCGGCCGAAATGTTGGAAAGAGTATGCCAAAATTGGACTAAGCGGATGGACTATTTGAGGCGCAGTGAAGGTCAACATTTGCATGAAATAATCTTCAAACATTAAATTATATAGACCATACTATCGATTGAAATAAAGATTTCATGCATTCTTCTGAATTTTATGTGGTTTTTTTTGAAAAACTTTCCTATAGCTTTTAAAAAATCACCCTTTAGAAGCAATACATCTGTCCAATGTCAAAAACGAACTCTGAGTGACGACACAAAACAAAAGGATGGCGGTTTTGACAAGTTGTCCAGCTCATGTTATGTTCCTTCACCCTGACCCATTATTTTCTGTCAGGCATAGTTGATGTTTGAACCCGGGCGAGAAACATGGGAACCGATAGTTCGAAAATTAATTTCACCTCTTTGTCTTATTTCCAAATCTAACCTTCGCTTAATTACATATGTTCATCACTTTGGTGCCATGAGTTTCTGTGTTTTAAGAGATAAATCAATTTACCGTATGAAAACACCCATTTTACCAAGAAGTAGCCTTCGTCTATTACGGTTCTATGTTACTAGTAGTCTTACCTGGCCACCTAACCCAATTGTGAGGCCAAACATTTTAAGACTACAACAGGCAGGTAGCCGGAATCGCAATACTCCATTGGGATCGGCTCGAATCCGAGTTGTGTTTATACATTTGATTGCTGTGTGAACACATAGAGGTTGAAATTAAATCCAAATACACGTCAGAAGATCGATTGTTCTTGGTGTCTCGCGTGTCTGGACAACTTCTCAGAAGTTCCACAACTTGTTAGCCCACCCCACTTAAGGTTGTCCATCTTTATGAAATGATATGCAATTCTTGCCTCATCCACACTAAGCTTCAACGATGGTGAGTAATGAAGAACGAATCCCTGCTTGGCTAGTTTATCAACCAGTATACTGCATTACTCTAGAATCCCAATCAGGTTTACTTTATACAGTTCTGCTAATGATGCTAGTTTATTGCAGCACTGTTTGCCTAAGTTTGAGGACATGGTGACTGAGGCAATAAATTGTATGTTATATTGGGTGTCAACAAGATAGATATACACAATCAAAATTAATAAATGGCTAGATGGCACCACTTGCCTTAAAACAGAGGAAATATGGCCATTACTCAATATCAAACGCAGACCCTTACTAAGCACTCTCATCGAGGTTGTAACCGGAGGCAGCGCAACTGACGTTCATGCCCAATGTGATCTGCAGAAGCAGCGTGGATAAAGAGGAGGTAGAAAGCACAAATCACCTACTCTGCTCGTGTAGCTCTCTGGCGAGTCGTAGGTACTTACACATAGCGGCCTACTATTTCGATCATTTCAACGAGCTAAACAGCGCCAGCTAAACCACTTCGTTGTAAGCACCAACTTGTTCCAATCCACTTTTCCACTCATACCTAACCTAAACTTGGGTGTCCACAAATATTGTTGTTTTCTACGCGTCTGATGGTGATTTTATTCGATAATAAGCTACCCGTAGACCAAGAAGTTCAGCATGAAAAATTCTGGCGAAGGTCGGGAGTCACTGATGACTATCAGACAGTATACCATTTTGCAAGTCCCTTCCACTCGTGGGTTGACATTAATACGCAACTGGTCCAGGTCCACTTCAGACTGTGGCGTCATTCATATTTGTACTGTTTTCGGGCGATCAACTCCACATTTTTGATGCCTTATAAGTTCATTCCATGCCATCAAAAATGCTGCAGACACCAAAGGTGTGGTGTACCCCAAAATGTCTAGTGTTCTTAATTTGTACTTCTCCACCTAATTATGCTCCGACGGTCGTCAAGACTTACTGCAAGCACTCGTGAAAGCAACTTGCGCATAAACCCCATTCGTTTGACTTGAATGCAAAAGAAAAACTTGCCTGCGAGCCCAGCTAAGGCACGCCACCCAAATCTCTCTGCCGCATCTTGATCCCATTTGAAGCCCTTGAAAAACCCCAGGCGCACACAGTAGTTCACTCTAATTACGAGTAAAAGTACCCATTTCTCACAAGTTTCACTTGTGAAATCGTTATTGTTTCAATTTTTCTCGCAGGTGAGAACAGGTTTCACAGTTTTGCATTTTCGCAGGGCTTCACTTGTGTATCTTTATTCGCGCGAGAGACTGCAAAGATTGAACCCATCATGGACCGCGCCGCACCGGTGTGGATTTGCAAAATTTATGACATCCAAGTTCGTGTCTAAGCCCCGTCTCAGTGTGCTCGCATGCTCTTAATTGTTTCTCACTAGCCCAGTTCACTGGGGAATGAAGTCGCCTCACAACGTCACACCGTATCATGCAATGCCGCATACCCCCTCTGGGTTGAGACAACGCGGTGAAGCAGCAGAAAACGTACAACGCAGTTGTTACGTCCGTTGATGTAACACATAGCCAATAAAATGTTCATTTATCATTTAATTGCAACAAATTCAGTGTCAATTGAACAAAAGCTGTTTGTTTTGTGGTTTGGCTTCGGGAATTCTGTGAACAGGAAGTCTGCTAGTGGTCTTAACCGCTGCCGTTAAGACAATTAGTTTCACTTAGAATGTACCGGCTGTGGACTGTAGGTGCACTTGTCAATTTGTTTCAGTTTAATTGACAGTTAAATGTAAAGCGACTGGCTACTACACGCATTATTATGCATGAGTTCGGATCGGATCGTAATCGAAATGTTTTGGAGGTCGGAGTAATTGTCGAACACTGGAAGGAAAGCAAAAAAAGAAAAGTCCAGTTGGTCAGGTGGTGGCATGTTTTTGATTTTATCGGCTGGATCTACAAAGCGGTAGATAGCCTGTGACCTTGTCCAGCTTCTGGTTGTCTGCGGAATGCACGCGAGAGAGCGAATTAAATATGCAGCGTGTGTGTATCTCGGGCTGAATCTTTGGTTTCGTGGCTTTCTCCAATTTGTTTGCTTTGGTGGGGTATTCTTTTAACACTTAATTACTTAGTCTCATGTTAAATGATGCATTCTCTGTTGTGGCCTAGAGTAGGTGATGCATTCATTAGGAAATCTGTGTCGGTATGCTAATTAGTCATGGAGGATGATGTATGCAACAATCATCGGGGTTTTCTTTGCTTCTTCATCGGACGTGACATTTCTTCGGCAGATGATAAATCCGCGATAAATTTAGTTCTTAAAACTTTGACTTACAGCCTCTCTAGTGACTCCATTGCCGCGTGGAATTGATTGAGTTCTCGTTTGTTTTCTAATGGGCCCTGATAGTGTAATTGATGAGCATAGCACGGCTATAGAACTTTAGAAGCCGAGCTACTTTAAAATCCATTTGAATTCAATGAAGCTTGAGCTGTTGATTTACCGGCTGGATTAAAGTCAAGCTATGGTTCTTTTGAATGCAAACACAGATTTCCCAGGGTCTTCCACATAGCCGGAGTCAACGAAGATTTTTTCCAAAACAAATTGCTTTTTTTCTATGTTTTTTGACATCATTTCACACACAACGCACAGTGTGACTGGGAGAGCTCCTTAAAACTGTGAGAATTTCTCTTCAGCCATTGTCTGTTGAGTTCGCTAAGCAGAACTTGACCCTGCGAGGCACAAGAATCAGGCAAGAATTTAGTGCTCAAGTGGATTTCCGAAAGATACCGTGCTTGTGCTGCCTTTATCAGAATGAATTTAGACAATCAGCTTAAATTGTCCTTATCTCTTGTCTCACATGTATCCGATGAGCCAAAGGTCGCTTTGATGGCAACATCATGAGATGAGCTCCCAACAGTTGTTTATTTGTTCGCGCTTTTATTATAAATAAATCAGAACGTCTGCGTGCTGGGTTGTTTGCGGAGTTCTATCTCCTAAGCGGCTGTGCAAATTTGGATGAATCTTGGTTGACAGATTGCTTATGTCTTGGATTCAAACATAAGACTATGGATTAGACCACGGGTGGGCGACTGCTGGTAGCAGCAGTCACACTTTGGCCAGAGTAGACGCCTTGTGTTACCACGCGGATCTGAAATCCCTCCTCCTGTAAAACATTTAGCGCTTTTGATGAAACAGAGGAGTTGACTGATAGTAATGTCATTTAGTTCTGTCAAGTTATTGATGTAGACGTTTTCTACGCGTGGAGAGCACTGCAATTGCATGGGAGGTATGCAATAGTTTCTTTCTCCTCTTTCTACTGTGCAGCTTCTACGGAAGTCGTTAAAGGGAATCGAAGATCTGGAGGACTGCTTATTACGCGGATAATGGTTCTAAGACTTAGTCCACTCAAGCTGATCAGGCTGCGTGAGCGTTTTAGATCGATGGTAGGCTAGAATTGTCTTATAATGAGGCACCTAGAGCCACTAGACCATCTACTATTTATGTGAGTAAGCGTTTCAAGCATTTAGTAGATGCTTTGGAGTGGTGATAGGCATGAATGGCATGTCTCCATTCGAAAAGAGTACCGAACTAGTATCCCTTCTGGCGAGTTTGTCTGCTTCACAATTCTCTAGGATGTCACAGTGTCCCGGCACACACAGAAGTTGGATGCTAAAATGCTTGGCCATCCCGTTGAGTGATATGCGGCAATTCAGGGGGATAATCTTAGAGTTAAAAGCGACTGCGCTCAGAGATTTGATCGCTGCCTGGCTGTCAGTAGAGATGACGATATCTAGGCTTGATATTATGTAAATTTTTTTTAGTCAGGACAGAGCTTGCTTAAACTCTTTAGTTTCTGCCCTGAAAAACGATTCAGATGTGGACCCGCTCCCACACAATCGTCCATCTTCGATCCATCTATGAACCACGGATCAAAGAAATGAAGTTTCTGGTTAAAGCAAACCTGGCAACCCAAAAGTATCAGAAATGTTCAACATTTTCGGTGACGCGACAGTTGTGTTGCTCGTTGAAATAAAAATAAACTTATCGCAGTTTATCAAAAAGAAAAAGCAGAACCTGAACCTGTTTTGCTTTTAATTTCAGTTAGGACACCTGTTGGTCGGCGGCATTATGTCGCCTGGGCTGAGACTAGACGGCTGCCTGATACATGACAATTAATTCAATTGATTGCTACTGCCTTTCAGTTGTGGTGCGATTGTAGACGCAGTTTTTGCTTTTATTTTTGTGCTTAAAAACAGAGAACTGGTCTTCTGTAGCGTCTTGAGCCGGTTGCTAAATGTGACTAAGGAGTCCCGGGTGGTTGTGGAGTTGTCATGGATTCACATATTCAATCTTTACTTCGAATCTTTTGGAATAAAATTTAGTTTGGAAGACAGCTTATGGAATTGGCGGTTGAATTTGGATCGCCAATAGCTGAGAATATCCACATCTGCATTCCCTGTCGCGGCATCGAAATATTGGTTAATCATCCTAACGGAAGATGTTACAATTTTTGCAAATGGCGCGTCCCATGTCAATCATATTTGACATTTGTGAACTAGACAGCTGCAGTATACAAACAGATAAGCAATGGAGCGATATACTCCGCAAGAGTAGCAACAATCATCTCAACAACGAAGAGGATGCTATTGTGTCGAAAATCATGAGCGACTAGGTGCATTTCCACTTATGCGGTTATGTCAATTAGCAAAGTCTTCGTTTTTTGGGGTACAGAAATCCCGCGTGTGATGCACGAAGAACTATTACATCGACTCAAAGCCGTTGTGCGGCTTTCACGCGGGATGAGTGATTGGGCCGTATTTTTTTGAGGACGCCTTTGGCACTGTTACTGGCGATAGCTACAAGGGATAAACGATGAGCGGGGCGTGGTGCATATGTAGTTTCCACAAGACGGTGCAACCGCACACACAGCAGGAGCCACAATGGATATTGTAAAGGAAGCGTTGCCCGATCGCGTAATCGACCATTTTGGCGATTTGGCATGGCCAGCAAGGTTTTTACCCCGATCCCAGGCTACTTGGGGCCACTTGAAGTCGCGGATTTATGCCAACAAGCCTCAGACAATCGCAGCACTTAAGGGAAATATTCGACAGGAATGCGAAGAGTTATCATCGGAAATCTTGCGGCAAGACATGGCAAATGCTATAAAACGGGCACAAATATGTTTCAACATTGGCGACAGCCACTTGGAGAATATCATCTTTTCCCGAAAAAAATTGTAAAGGTCCAAATAAAGATTTCTATCACTCAAAATCATTTTTGTATTTTGTATTTAGGTTCGTGCACAATGCCGACAATAAAGCGCCGACTAGGACGGTAGTGTGGTGTAAAGTGTCGTACGCACCTCATTTCAACGATTTTAACAACGAGACGATTTTCAACGATCGAGCAGAACGTGTGACGAGAGAATAATCGGTGTTCCCTAGTTCTGTGTCTGCCTTATCTTTAAAAGGACACTTCACCCGATATTCGCCCAGCTACGAGAGTGGCGTCGAAATTGGAACGTACCACTCAATTAGGTTGCATACCAAACCAGCTCGGTTTACCCAACAGTGGCGCAAATTACTCAAAAGGACAAGAATTCCCACGGCAGTTGTTTAATTGATTTTACATTCCCAAGCTAATTAGTTAACTAATTGATTTTATAATCGATTGAATAGTCAAGTATTGCCATTTTAGAAATGTTACGAGCTTTCATCTCACAGCACCGCTAATCAACGTCCACACAGCGCCGGCAAATTTACACCTTCGTTTGTAGTTACAAAATACGCTGTTAAACTACGCTCAGTTGTAAAAGTTAAGGTGTTTTGTTGTTGCAAACGCAGACATTTAATTCATTCGGTCGCATGCATAACTTAAGAGTTATCTCAAAAAACTGTCGCAGTGTGTCGCCTCAAAGCCAAACAGAAGCATGTCGCCCTGTGCAAAGCAGAGCAAGAAGAAAATCCGACCGAGTCTTACGTAATCGCGGAAGAAGTGCCCACGTGCACAGACCTAAAAAATCGATTTCCCTTTTCTTTCCGATTTCCTGCACGGCATTACGCAGGAAAAAAAAAGAGATGCGAAAGAAAAGGCAAATGAAAGCAATTAACTATGCAATCCAAGTCCGGTGGCGGGACATGGCGAACACAGTAAAACATGACGACGACGTGTGCAACAATTGATGACAATTTTTCGAGACCGCCTTACCCACTACTGATTGAGGCGCGTATGCAAAAGCATGTCGCCGCTCGGCAGCACGTATTAACCGAAAATTTCGCTTGCGTAACATCTTCCCTCCCCCCCCCCACGACGACAGATGTTGCCGTAACCTGGCCACCCGACTGTTAATCAAACAATTATAACCGCCAGCAGAGCATACCTCGGTGGAAGGCGGGCGGTCCTCCACCTCCTTCTGGAGCAGTTTGTGTGGCGAAAGTTCGAGTTGAAATTGTTTACTTTTTCCCTTTGTGTCCCATTTGAAATCATCATATAATGGATTACCTTTCGTTTCGTTGCAGGTCCAAGCATTATGTAAGCCAAGTGCAGCGACGGACGTACCGCAATCAACAAGTTCAACTTTAACCCCGAAACAAATTATCATTCACCCCGCGCTCCCTGATTTTTCATTTAACGATTCTGTGATACTAGAAACCAAAAGGTAAGTGCGATAGCGACCTAAGAGGCCTAATTATGTCATGAAGGCGGTGCCCGCGGTGAGCTGCGACTGGTGCGAGAGGCTATTTGTGAAGCAGAAGCCCACGGGGCACGTCAAGTGACAGATTTCTTGAATGACATAATTGACTTCGTAATTAGTTTTCGATCGACAACTTGAAGTGCACACACAACGAAACGCTGAGCAGGTTTCTCATTGTTCTTGCTCGAGCCAATGCGGAAATCTGGATTCCATAGAGCACACCAGCAAGCGCAGGAGACTCAGAATAGCCTCCCACATGTGTGCAGTTGCTTTGGTTTGTTCCGACAAAGAATCAACAGTGAACGTTGCCCGTCGTGTCCAAAAGGACAGATTCAGTCGAGCAGCACACATGAGGTGCGGGCACATGTCTTGCACGGTGGCACGGTTGCCTCTGTCTCTCGAATGCCACACCACCGTCGAGTGGTGTAGAATGTGTTTCAGCAACTTTTTGTAATAAATACTCGGTTCGTGTTGTTCTCTAATTATTCCGACGACGCGACGACGGTCTGGTGTGTGACACATGAGGTAGAAGAGAGCCCGTGGAGAGGGTGGATGTATAGATTTTTGTCTTAAGGTGGAGACGGGAAGGAGAGCTTTTTGACTCCTCATGGAATGACGACACGCCATGTTGGTGGCACTGGTGTGCTGCAGCTTGCCAGCATGTGGATGCTGTCCAATTGATAGCGCAGCGCTCGTGAACTGGAGAGGTTTATGTGGGAACACGTGTTGCAACAGAGTGTTTAAGCTGTCTCTTGGAAGTGTTAACGAGATTTTTTTCTTTCCATTTTTCCTGTACTCGCCGTTTTTTTTCACCTTTATGCGATTTGAAATATGGGCCAAGAAGTGGTTCTGCATGGAATTTAATTTTTAATTAATGAACATTTTTAACGACCGTTAAGTAGAGTCTGTGGGGGAAGTTTGCTGCTGGGGGAGTGATACAAGGGACTAGAGGCTTTCTTAGCCATCACCGGTGGCAGAGACTGGTGGTCTATTTCTGGCGAGTCCCCACATTGATCATTGTAATGTCGTGCAGGAGGTTTTGATTCAAATGACGAGTCGCAGAAGTTTCCTAGACGTTTACCCACTGACCTGAGGACGTTGTCTACATTCCCCGGCCTTTAGTAGTTTTCCAAAACCTCGCACTTCCCTTCACAGATGCCCTTTCACTGTGTCTAAAGTCGCCGGTAATTAAATATCGCTCAAAGTTCAGCTGCACCACAGTCAGTCGTTTCTGTTGCCTACGATTAATCCACGATCGCCTACCACCTTCGATCGCGTACATTTCACAATCTCCACGATATTTCAACCAGCTTACTGATCGTCTTGCAAACAATTTTCCTTCACTTCATTCAGCGGCTGAAAAAATAAATGATTATCTCTTCGATTGGGGACAAATTGAACAATAAACGTCAAACCGCGTAGATTAATTTCGTTAACAGCAGTTACAAGTCAATAGTTGGCTTAAGTGGACATTTTTCTGTTCGTTTTTGTTGTGGTCAAGAGACTATACAAACTCGTGGACGGAGAGGAGGGGGGTTTGTGCACCAAATATTCATATCGAAACAATGTCGTTGTGTTGCGCAAGACTGTCACAGAGTTCACCGTTATTAGGGTATATATATCTGTCCAAAGTGAAAGAAATGGGAGACAATAAAACTTAAAACGAGTGTCACGCAGGGGCAATTTGTCGTAACGAATTTGCGTGTCGGATACCATCTTATCCATTTGCAGGCAGTTGTCATGTGAATTTCAATTTTTTTCTGTTCGTTTTTTCTCGTGCTTTTCACAGAAACTTGGAAATAAAAACTGAAGAAACCCATGCACTTTCATTGTAATGTGTAGTTTGGCACAATCAATACTTTAGGTGGAGCTGTTTGCTTATTTATGTCAGGTTGTTCAAAACAAAATAACGGGCAATCTGTCTCAGAGTGCTGACATTTCAATTCAGTGGCGTGGCTTTACATAAGTTTTACAGAAATACCGAAAGATGTTGACGGCAGGGTGATGGAGAAATGTCTTATTCGAGATCTAATTCAAGTGGAATTTTTGAGTTTATTTCCTCCGTATTGGTTAGGTGCGTCGACTTGCACGGTGGGTGTCCATGTTCAATTCCGGAGACGAGCTACGTTCATAATTCACAGCTTTACCTCCCTCGAACCACTGCCATTCATCAAAAAATCAAGTAAGGGTTTCTTAAACTTACAATAAACCACTCACTTTTGGAAGTCCAATAGCACGTACCAGATGAGTAGGCATCAACACATTGGTTAAGTTGTACATTGGGAATCGGTACTACAGAGTATACTTTATGCAGTCAAGATCCGACACCATTGTTGCCTCATCAAGCGTTCCGCAAGGCTGTCTCCTTGGTCCTCTAAACATTATTTAGGTCGAATATATCAAAAAAAAAACTTCACTTGATCTATTTACACCGACGATATGAAAATAAGAAAGACAATATCAAGCTCTACTGATTCGCACGCACTCCCAAAGGACCTGCAGAATTTGGTGCGACAGTCACTTTCTCGAACTAAAGGTTGACAAATCTTCATCACCATTATCGGGCCTCTTTTAACATGTACTTCCACCTATCCCGATCGTGGGCCGAGGCCATCCAGTTTTGCACCCCAAGACTTCGGACGTCCTGGTCTACGGCACCCTTCCAGAGCAAGTGTGGTTTGCGACGCTGCCTTCTACCGTGAATTGTACCGCAAAGAACTTCCCGAGCGGGAACTTTACTAGCTCGTCCTTCCTCACATATGGGGCCGACTATTCTCCGTACGACTTTCCTCTCGAACGCGGCTAATAAGCCAGAGTGTCTGTGGCTATGCACGGATACATATGTAAGTACTGGCAAGACTAGAGTTTTGTTCAGCAGCCATTTCGAATTCTTAGTGAAGTTTCTGGATTTGAATATCCTCGCAAGACTGTTGTTCTGTTGGATTTAAGCTGCCGTTCGCGCATTTCTTCAGACGAAGCCTACATGGTGACTTAGGTGTTCTATAATTTATGTGCAAACCCAGGTATTTTGGGCTTGGTTTGGTATATGGGTTTGGGCAGCAATCCGACTGCCTTAACTTGGCTTGAGACGTTGATCATGGTCAGCCTACATAGTGTTGCTAACTCTCTCATGGCTACATCTTAACGGTTCTACCCCTGGCTATGCTATCGTAGGCGGTTTTAATGTCTATAAACAGGTGGTACGTTGGAATGTTAAAATGCAGATATTTTTCCATCGCCTCACATTGAAATTTGCCGATTAAGATTTTCGCGTATCCTTTGCAGAAATCACATCAAGTGAGTTGACAAAGGGTCCTTGGCTCACTGTCTGGGCTTAGCAACTGCGACTGTATGTGCGACAATGTGTATTGTGTGTGATAACTAGTTTTGTGGCATTCCTGTAGACCAGTGTCCCATATAAGCCGCCACCAATCCAGGGATATCATGTCTAGTTCGCCGAAGGGAATCGTTTGTACTCACGCCAAATTTTTCTTGATTTAGCACACTTTGTCAGTTTGGCTTATCTGAGGTTAGCTATTTCAGGGAAGTGCGTTTAGATAGTAGCCTTGATTGCTTGTATTGAGACGTGCACCTCCTCTGCAAGTGAGCACTGTAGGGCAGATCCCTCCGTAGCCTTCTCATTTCCTGGATGTCATTGACCTGGAACCCGGATAATGGATATCTTAAGCTGGTCTTCTAATGATACTAAGTCCGGAGGATCGATCTTCCTCTCCTTCTGGAATAAGTAGGCTCGGGCTTAAAGACCCTGTTGGCGCTTAATGTGGCCGAGTTGGTGCAGTCGACGGAAGTTTGCGTTCGGGACTGCATCCTCATCTTAGTGCAGCTTGTAGATTTGGTTTCTCATGTCTTTTCCTCGAATCACACAGAATTTTTCTTTCAAAGGCACCAAGAATCAGTTCTGCTGTTTATCGTCCAGCAAGTGTTTTGTATAGTTCAAGAAAAACACGATGAGTCCTTGCTTCCATTTCGTTTTATTAATTGTCACCAGAATTGTTATCGTCAAACGGGACATTACGCTACAAATAATACTAATATTGTTGTATTCGTTTGCATTCATAAAAATTCGCTAACTTATCCAAGTGGATTCTACAAATTCCATACAGAGCAATGTTGCATCAAAATTTTATCAACGATTTAATCTTACATAACTTCCAAAACTAGTTTCAGAAGAATTTAACACTTAAGTGGAAAGGAATTCTCCTTATCAGCAATCGAGCATTAATTTATCATTTCGCACAAAGTTAAAGCTGCATCAAAATGGCAAGAATTTCATTCAATTACTGGTTTTCGAAGCATAACACGAAACCTCATGGCAGCGCCAAGAGCGTCATAGTCGATAAACCAGCGCGCCGTGAGCGCATAAAAGACTCGTATAAAACAAAACAAAAATCCAACCCAACTCGAAACGCGAACAAATAGGCTTGTAAACAAAAACAAAGAAGACGCGAAACAAAAGAGACCTGCAAAATAGAGCATGGAGCCGTGGTGAAGGCACACAGATGAGCGTAGGTACACCTCCCTGGCGGGCAGTTCTGCAATGCCGATCGCGTATTCGGGCGACAGCAACAGCGACTTTTGCTTTCACGGATAGTTTTGACTCAAAAATGACAGAGGGCGGTGGGTTTTTGTTTGTTTGTTGGTGCTGCCAACTCCAGTTGAACTGCCGACACATGTGCTTTGCAGTTGGGTTTGGCAACCGTTGGAGTGATGCGGATCACCTGGCCGTTTTGTTTGCCTAGTCGTGCTACAAGAGGAGCCGTGTTTACATGAAATTTGTTTATGAACACGTATCCGAGAAATGCCTTCGAATGACCGGCCGACGTTAACGGTCGCTGACGGCCCGTTGATAGGTGCTGTTTACGGGGATTTTCACACGCACTCAGCACCTAGGGCGCAGTGCTTTCTGCGGACATATTAATTTCCACAAAAAAATTTGCATATGACATCGATATGCATTCATCGTTCGGTTTAGTGAATAGTTTCACTTTTGTGTTCTGTTGAAACCGACTCCGCCCCGGGGACTGGGCAACGTTCGTACTGTTGGCGCGGACGGCATGTCTGCGGGCTACGAGCATTTGCAGGATGATGTGATGAATATCATACGAACCTGTGGCAGAAGTAGAGCTGACGAGGAAATGAAAGTACAATGACATTATTTGCTGAGTCGCGTCGCGCTGCTTTATTGACTTTTGAGTTTCTCTTCGTGAACTGTGTAGACAGTTTTTGTTGCGAAATAGAATGAGTTCTGTGTTGTGAATATCATTTGTAGAGACTGTAGGTCTGTAGGTTGCAAACAATTGAAAACTACAATTCTTTAAAGCAACTGCATGTTTTATGGTTTACATCGAACTTAAGGAGGGTGTGTGTTCAAATGGGCTACCTAAGCGATTGAATGTTTTTTTTTCGATATGCGGGCACCCTCATTTTATTTGACACTTAACGTGGATAGAAGGCGAAGTCAGAATAAACAGTCCAAATGCCCGTCTTTTAATGCTGACGTCTCTCGCAGGCTGTTGTAGTGCTCATGAATGAACCCCTACATCTCTGACTCTGATCTCGATTTAAGACAAAGTCCTTCCAACAGTCACCTGGAATTGACAATACCCACAGACATTTCTCGTCAACTTTCTTTATGACCACCTCACAATCCGGCTCGAAGGTCCAGGAAAACTGTGCACATACACCTCACCTCTCCAGAACCCGCTTTATCGCTTACAATATAAAAGAGAGAAAAACACGGTAACGGCCAAGTGATTCCATCGACAAATCAGTGCAATTTGAGGCTCTTGGTGTAACAACAGTCTTGCCACACTGCCACGCCATGGAAGCGGAGGAATTTTAATTTGAGGCTCCGTTGCAGGTCAACCGAATACGAGTGTATGCAGAGCAGAGCGTGCAGCGGTAATTAAGCCATACGAAACTACAAGCGCTGTGGAGCATAGTCATACACATGCCACATGGGTTGTGTCCATGTTATGTGGGAACTACAAACGCTTCAGTGTAGCGTTGTGCCGATAACTGCCGCCGATGAGGAAGGCAGTTATGAGGATCGCAATGACGATCATTATTTTGTGTTGCACTGTGGCAGCATGCCAGGGAGGTGAGTGGGGTTCCCTGATTGAAATTCACTTTCGTCTCGGTCCGGAGGTGGAGTGCGGCCCGCTGGGTAGATGGTATGACTAATTATTTATTACATTTTATTGTGCCATTTTAATGGCAATCAGTTGCAATAATTTATGATGCAAAAATTAGTTGAAGTCATAAATTTGCGTCTGTTTACAAGCCCGCTGCGAACTACAATCGCGTGATAAATTTGTTTCGAAAGTTGACCATTCTGTTTCTATAACAAATCGGAAGATCGGTGTGAAGTATCGTAGCGTAAATTATTTATCACTTGGGGTCGTTTAAGTGTGAGCCATTGGTTCATCGCTGATTAGAGCCGAACGCAATTATACACGTTTGTTGGTAGAAATTAACGAGGAAATATTAGCCATGTTTGCGTGAATGGCGACATCTGTTTGGATTGAAAATTGTTTCGTTGGGTGTGCGTTAGTCAAGCGTACCTGCCATTCTTGACTAATTATGATCTTTGTGGAGCTTAGTTGCTACTCGTATTCTAGGAAAGCTGTCGTAACGCTGGACATAGTTGAAATGGACATACCGTGGTTGGTACAGTAAGCGGGTCGCTAATTAACACATTCGAGCTCGGTCTTTATATTCGATGACGTGCGGTGGTGCATTTTGAATATTTCGAAGACTAGTGCACCTAGAAAGTGCCGCCAAAAAAATTAAATGGGCAAAATATGACTAAAATTGACAGTGGAACGACAGTAGTTGCTGAGCATATTGATGAGCACAAAACAGCGTTTGCTTCAAACCCTATCTCATTTGAGACATGTCTACACGCCTTGATGGAAAAGTGATTTTTTTAAATGATGTCTGTGGACGTCATGCACCACCCAGGGAGCCTTCCGAAGGCGTGTACGTGCCATGTACGCGAACGTGTTCATGTTTCTAATGTCTGAGGTGTCTTTTAGGCTTTTACGCTCTTCTTAACTACAACTTGATGTGGCATACAAGTGAAAATGACGCTGACCTGGATTTGAGGCGGTTAGGCTTGTAAGGCTTTCAAGCAGCTGTCATAGGATCTGTCTGCTTGCCTCCTGCTCGAAGGCGTGCAGGATGGACTGATGCATACATTCAACGGTCAAATAGGTGAGCTAAGTGCTGAGCCCTCAAAGTTGGGCACGTGGGGATAGCAAATTGATTGCTTCCAGTTATCAAAGGCAAGTTGCCTAAGATTCGGAATCTCTGGTAGTTCGGTTTTGTTTGTCTTTCCGAATCAAGGTCATTGGATTCGGAGGCCTTATTAGATGAATAATCGGTATTCATGGCCGACCTATCTTCGCCTTACGGATGTAGGTGCGCCGCCAGGGAAATCGCCAGAACACTTGGCCCATGTTGCTCCATTGTGATACCAGACTACTACCAGTGATCGACAACTCCAGTGATGGTGCCGATAATTTGATCCCAACGGCAAATGGTGACTGGACCCAAGGCAGGCATTGAAACGAATGCACCATCCAGCTGTTTTTGGCTTCCCAGAGCTTTGACAACAGCTTCAGCTCATAGACTCCTCGGTTCTGTCTTCTTCGTCATTCACCTTCCCCGCCGACAGGACCAAATGGGACATTATTGTTTAACCACATAGAAATTGTAGCTGAGACTGAGCTTGGTGTCAAAGCCAAGTTATCGGATTTTAAGTCAGTATTTGTCCCAACTCGTGAGATGGGAGTTATTCGCTCTGTTGTGGGAGTTACTCGAGAAGCACGGCAGTGCGCGAGGAACTCAACGTTGAGCAGCTACAGCTTCGAACGGAAAAGATCTATGATTCGATGGTTTAGTCAAGTGGCACGAGTGTCCCCTTCACCACGACTGCCCAGGCATGCCTTGAATGTGACTTTATTAGGTAGGCGACAGCCTGGCAGACTCATGACGAGGTAGTTGGACCAAGTCACCTGGTTCCGATTGTGGATAACTCTGGATGAGTTAGAGTCAACGGCGGAGGATCGAGTGGCCTGAAGATCTCTCTTGCGTGCGGTCGCGGGGGCACCCTTTATTAGATCATGCGTGTCAGAAGACGATGATGAAATTGTAGCTGTCCCTCGTGACGTGGTGAGCAATTGCTTCACAGCATATGTTTTTTTTTGTTCATCATCTACTCTAAGACCAGCTTTCCACGCGCGATGGTGTCGATGTCACTTGGAAGCATTTATAAAATGTAGTCTTACATCACAACTTCAGGGGATACTGCCACATTTCAATCGTAGCACAAATTTCAAGCCCAAATGAAGTGCAAAAGCCAACATCTTTCTCTGTCAAGACACGATTTTTCCTACCCAAAGTAAAGCCGACAGACTGAGCTTCTTGCAAACATTCTTAAAGCTCCTGTGGGTAATGACAGAGTCGGTCAGACTTTGAATATCGTTTCATTCGAACTAAACGAGTTTCTTTTAGATTTTTTGTGGTCTGAAAGATCCACCATTCAACGCAAGGAACTGTGTGCAATCGAATTTGAAAGCGCTGCGGCAAACTGCTTTGACCACGTGTCAATGGGCGCCCAGTTTTCCGCTCTCTGCAGTCAATCAGAATTAAAAACCACACACACATCGTCAGTCTCCACAATTCACATCCAATCGGACATCATAAATATTTGTCAAAACCAAGTTACTTTCATGGCTACAAATGAGCAACGAATTAACCCAACAGAATGTAATCATATCAAAACTAATTACAGCTGTCCCCAACCGACGACCGACAGCTGTACACTTCCCTCGTTAAGCACACGTGGCATTTAGACTTCACTGAGTCCGTCCGGCCCACGAATACAATATTTCATGTTGAACGTTAATGAACCGACTCGGGCTAAAATTAACCACTCTCACCGAGCAGCCTCGTTTAAGACAATCGAATAATCGATAACTGGGAATTATATTTGGCCGAGGAGCCTACACATCACGAACCAAATCGATTTCCTTTGACGTGCCCTGCCCCCTTCCGTCGATGTCGACGACTGGTGGTACTTCTGCGAAACCTACATGATGCAGGCATTAGCCGATAACCATCTTGACTTAGACACAGTCCTCCAGCATTAGATTGAAGGTGTGTCCACCCGGTCCAGTAATAACCGGGTGGGTTGCACGACACTCATGAGAATGGCATTTCGCTCTTATTGTTGCCGCAACATGCCAATTACCTTAGGTCGAACCAGTAAATCACTGCGACTATCTGCATCTAATAATAAAGTGTTTTACCGTTACTCCCATGCACAGACAAAACTAACCGAACCCGACCCGCTCACACGGTGCTCTGCAGGAAGTGCGACAGCCTCATTGACGGCTGCGTTGTGTTTCTTCATCTGAATCGGAGATCGCCGTGAATATCTCTTTGGTCTCCACCTTCTCGAGCGTTTTGCGAGCAACACGCCACGCTTGGAAAACTAAGTCATCGTCTGGAGATGCAGTAGATGCAGTAGATGCATATGGGAATATTGCTTTTTGTACTTGACAAGACAAGACAAGGCAGAGATATAGAGAACGTGGCTGCCGTGTTCTGCGGGCGGCTGCCAGTTGAATGAGGCTGTGGTCAAATGCGCCAACGGGCATAGAGGCGAGCCTAGCCAGACGCAGTTATCTGTCAGCGTAATGACAGGCCGTGCAAACCACCGCGGGATATTCTCGATGTAGAACGTACTGCATCAGGAAATGCGACAGCTCGCCACCACCGTAGAAGGGTAATTGGATTTTTATGACACTCTTTCCTTGTTCGGCAATGCGACACAGTACATTCACGCATGCAGTGGGGGTACGCTTGGGGGGAGAACAAGTCGTCGCATTAGGCATGATCTTACGGGAGACTACGATTGATTTTCCTAAACGATGCCGCTGAACGATAAGTAATTGGCTGTAGTCATTGACGTTCGGTTTGTTTGTTTGTTTGACAGCTTTTCATTTTGTAGCTGTTGCTGAGATTAAGTCATTTCACTGACTGACATGCAGTCGCTGGTGAGTGAGGGGTGAGGTGGGATAGGTGGGAGGTCGGCCTACTGGGTGGGTTCGGTTTTACCCGATGACAGGTGACAGCTGGGAGTGCTGGACATGCATGCACATCCAAAGATGGCGCGAACGAATAGCCACATGAAACTGATGCTAAATGAGCACAGATGTCTTTAGTCAATGAGTTCTGTGAACTTACATCAATGTCTGTCAGTCTCAGAGACGTGGTGGGTTTTTCAAGAATAGAACAAAACGTGACAAGAAACAACTTCTGCAGAAGTCACTTGAGAAATGGCCACGTAATGAAGTGACGTGAGCCGAGTGGCTGTAGTTCTTGACTTAACTTCAGCTTGTAAGGGTGGTGGCCAAGATGCTCTCGCAAAGTTCGCTACGGTGTGGTCTTGGCGATGTCCAATTCTTGAGAACGCCGCGGCATCAACTGTTTTAGATCGTTTTGCGACAAATGCTTGAATGACATCCAGCACCGACGATTTGGACTCAAATTTGTTCACTAGACTATGAGTCGCTTGTCTAAATGGGAATACCGACCAAAAAACTGTCATTAACGCTCTCAAAGTTGCCGTCACCGACTAGGAATGTTTTCTAATAAATTTCAAATATTTGTAAAAGATCTTTGATCGTGAGGTTAGTTTTTATTGAATGTTTTGACAGTAACAATGAAAAGGCCAATGAAAAGGTTTAAGGCTAAGTTCACAGTACAGGCTTAAATGTTTCCAAGTTACAATTGGGGTAGATGTACTGCATTGTTCTCCTATGCAACAACTCGCGTCTCGCTGGCATCGAATGACATTCATGAGCCACTCTTTGTAAGATTAGCAATGGCTTGTTAGACAAAGACAACTATTCACATTGTCCGCTTTTAGTAAGACATGTTAATCTCGCCTTGACACCCTCCTCAAGTGGATCAAGGCGAAACTGTCTTAAAGTTGATATTTCCAGTCTCGCAGCATGCTCTAGAAAATGAATCAAACATTGACCACTCGGCTGGTATCCTTGCAGAAATCCCTGAAGAAATGCTTCACGATTGCATTGCGTGTTGCACGTTGTGTGTGTACATACACCTACATCAATCTCTGTGGACCTCAAACGCGGCCAACGCCTCTGAATAAAATTAATGCCGGCAACATGTCACACCACTGAAGTCGATGAACGTATGATTAGCTCCGAGATTAAGCTCATTTTGAGTGGTTTAAGTCAACAGCATGAGAATAGTGAAAAGATAACACATTCCAACGTTACCGAAGAGAGTAGCTCATTACTCTTGTACCCTATAATTTCCTCAACATTCATTGAATCATTTATCAGCCGGCTCTAATTCCATTGCCACTGTGCATATCTTAGCTTAATTGCTAAGCACCTGAGCCGGATTAAGACCACCAACATGTGTGTGTGTGTTTGCCTGGCTGGTTCACATTTCAGCAAACGTGATGTAGTCTGTCTGTCTGTTCCCGTTTAGCAAACACTCGGCTTCACTTTTGGTAAACCTTAAGGTATCGATTACCTTTCGACAACAACCCCACAACACCAAATTCGTTGGCACCAACACAGAAACCCTCAAGAGGCGAGACCCCAAAATACTTTGAATTAGCAATAATTTCGCCAAAAGAATGATTGACTGCCTGTGTCAGAAGTCCATAGAATGGCATCCCAGATAAGCCTCAATTGAGGTTTTTATCCAGCCGCTGATCAACAGGTTACAATTTTTCGCTTCGGGCTTGTTTTTTGAGTTTCGTTGTTTTGCTTTTCGACTATCGACACGGTAAGCGGTAGGAGCGACTATACCTTTGTCTGAAGGTATATTTATCGAAATCATGAAGTAATTGAAATGGAATTAAACCTGCTCCCATTCAGGGTGGGGAGAGCGCGCAGCGGTTTTGATATCGCTGCGGCTAGTGTCTGCTGGCTGCTGGCTGGTGGCGTACTCATTTCGAGCAATTCACTCGTGTTCACAATCCGCCAGTAAGATCAAGTTTATTGCGATTTTGTAACAACTAACAAATTTATGGTAGTCTCGGCTTTCCAATGGCGGCTCGACTCGTGGAATTGGGTGTTCGGGCTGGGGGTGTGTAAGTCACAGAACTGTATTTTTTTGCTTGTACCGTTAATGTGGGTAAATAAGTAGCTTGCGGGTCGTTGGTTTGATGCGGACCTAGGGGGGGAAATGCATATGGGAGGAAATTATGTTTGGACTTCTATGAGTCGGATTTCGATCGTTTTTTTTTGGGCATAGTAGCTTAACGCATATCTGAGGTGTCTTGTGATTGTCGCCGCTATTGACCAGCATTGACTTAATGATATATCGGACCGTTTCTGATACGTGAGCATTGTTGTTTGGATAATTGGACATGGACAAGACTCATGACAATGATGGCAGATTGACCTGAAAATCTGAACGCCCAACCATAATTCGCTTAAGTAAACTGAAGTCTATGTCTATGTCAAAGGTAGTCATAAGCATAGTCAAATATTAATGTGCTACGGCGGACTTCTGGAAAACTCCAACACTGTCTGATTTCGCTCCCTCTTAAGTAAGAACAATTTAATGAAACTCAACGAAACTGAACGAAGTGGATTTTATGGTCACTGTGTATTCGCTCCATCGCGATTGATTTCGCTCCCACTTAAGTAAGAATAATGTACCGAAACTCAACGAAACTGAACGAAGTGGATTTTATGGTCACGTGCCATATGCTTGGGCTTTTTCCAACTGTCAACTACTCCACAACCTGCCAAAGAACCTAACTCGGTGTCTGATCGTTCATGCCACCATTCAAAGCAGCACATTTTCTGAGTCACATTTTAGCAGTGTAAATGTCAAAATTGTACACACAAAATGTCAGGCAAACTACCGTTATAAGAAACAACTATGAATTACAACACCAATCTACACACATATATAAACGTCGGTGTTGGTTGTTTTTTTTTTATCCCTAATTAGTCATGCAGTACCTTTAAGCAAGCACCGAGACTTTGATTTATGATCTTGTCCTTGATACACTTATGTCAATGGCTAAAGGAGTTTCAAATTCCATACGGTCGACCGTTTAACAGACACCGCAGCGAGTCATACAAATCTTTCACGGAAAGAATTGGCCGAAGCCGATGTTAAAGGCATTTTGCAGAGACAAAAAAAAAGCAAGCAGCCCAACCGTTCTAGGTTTGGCCAGCGACCGATGAATGAGTTTCTGCGGTTTTACCACCTTGCCGACTGGATTTGCCAGAAGAATGGATGCTGGAGTGAATCGAAACACAGATTGCGAATCGGATTACGAATGGATTTATGCATTTTAATTGGAATTCGACTTTGCGACTGCGAGGGAGACGGACGAGTGAACGAGCGACCGAATCGAGCCAGCGATGAATGAATGAATTGTGCACGGGCATGTTCACATTTCTAAAACTGTCAAAATTGGGTGTTCGATGGAAATGTATTGCGATTGCTTGAAATTGGACGTTTTTTATCGCGATAGGCGTTGCATCGTGCCTCAATTGGATGGCAGTTCTAAATGACATCCATCGTTGAGGGAGAGGAATGCGCAGACATGCCGATAAACAGACATGCAGGCATACAGACATGGGTGCGGGCACAGTGTTGCTGCACGCGAAAGTTTCAAGAGGACAACATGTCATGTCAGCGCTTTGAAACGAGCAATTAGGACCGCTCGCAGGTCGAACGGCAATTTTAATGGGCTCTCCAAACAAGGTGCTCTGCTGTGAGGGGTGTGTCCGCGATGTCGTGTCAACAACGAAGGAATTTCGTTATTATTGGGTGTCTGATAGCAGTTAATCGAATCTGCTCAATTGTGATTAATCACAATGCGACTGTGGGTAGGGAGGAGATTGCACACGCCGTATATGGTACTCGTTTAGTTAGTTAAATTACTTGAAAATTGTGACATTTCATCACGCGGTTTGAGGGTTTCTGAATGACAGGTGAAAATGCGGATTGTTGAGGGGATTGATTGAGTGATTTTGTGGATTGTTGAGAAATTATAAATCAATTTTGTAATGAGATGTTGGCGAGTGAGGGAGATTGTTGCTGAATTGAGAACTTTAATTGGTGAATCAGAGACTTGCTGCCACAGTGGTCCAATTGGACCCACTTTTGTACTCCTGTGGTGATGTTTTCTCACGTGTATTAATCGATTCAGAGACACTGGTATGTATTTGCGGACATCGAAATTTCGAAAATCGACAGTGGTTGGTTAGTAAGACAATTTTAGCATTTTTCTAGTTCATCGTCCAACTGCCACAGTGGCTAAATGGGATGTGTACAGGTCCAAATGCGAAATCGGCTGTAAAGTGCCATCGAAAAAGCACGATCGGCGATTGTTAGACAATCTAATCTTAAGTTAAGTCTTGGCGTGATGACAGTTCAGTTTGCGGTGTGTGATTGAGACAGAAATGTCCAAGAGTTGGATGACCCTGTACAGCATGAAATCCCATGAAGGCAATATTCTTCACTTTGACTGATTTCTGACTTGACTCTTTCAAGACACAGCGTACTTACTAGGACCCTACATCAATGGCAGACCCTTAAATTTAACGTCGATGTCATCGGATGCATTCCAGTCTTTGGATTCTGATAATACACATCGAAACACATAACCACATATGCACACAGGTCGTAGGTACGCCTAGTTTGGCCGCTGTGGCAGTTGGAAGATGAGCCATGAAAAAGCTCCAAAATCCATACTATACACTGTCAATTTTTTTAGGTGAAAAATTCGATGTCATCGGATCCACTCCAGTCTTTGGATTTCGATAATACACATCTAAACACACAACCGCAGGTGTACACAGGTCGTAGGTACGCCTAGTTGGGCCGCTGTGGCAGTTGGAAGACGAACCATGAAAACGCTACAAAGTCCTTACTATACACTGTGGATTTTTTTAGGTGAAAAATTCGATGTCGTCGTTCGTGTTCATTTTGTTAGTCATGCTACTGCACTGCAATGCTAACCCCCCCTTTCAAAGATGAAGATGTTCTCTGGCGAATGGGTAATTTATCTATTTTTAAAAGGCACGGCATGCAAATGCCATGCATTCCACGAGTACGCTAGCTTATCGCATAATAATCATGTTCGCACTTACCAAGTGTCAGCACTATCAATTCATTCAAAGTCCGGTTGATTGTATGTCAAACCAGTCTCATTAGCATACACTGATGCAGCAGTCACCATTCACACCCACGTGCTTCGTCTTACTGTATCTGCGATTGATACGATACACCAAACGCCAGCTCATCGCTTACCGAACGATCACGTTCTAATCCTCACACATCTACTCGCAACTTTACTGCTACTTCATTCGCATATCGTTTTAATGTTTCTCTTGTATTTCTTACAGATGACGCTGTCGGCCTTGCACTTGGTTGTTCTTCTCGCCGTCATGGCACCTCAATTGCCAGCCATGACGGTGCTTCAGTCTACAACGGGTCAGCCGCCATCGCTACCTTCACCGCACCAATCACCAGTAACGACAATGATGACGCCATCGTCATCATCTTCATTGACATCATCCATAAAGTTAATGGCCATTAACAGTGGCTCTAGCACTAGCACCAATGCCGCAGCAAGCAGGAACAATTACAGTAACAAGAGATCACCGTCACCTCACGATCGCTCAACGATGACGGCGTCTGCAGCCGCGGTGGGGGTGCCAGCAGCCGCCACAATTGCGACGGCAAATGATGAGTCTGCTGAAGATTCAACAACAGCAAGTGGTCGTAATGCAACGGTGATTGGGATGGCTCGTGGTCGTTCCATTGGTAGTGGTAGCGTACAAAACGAGTCTCAAAGGCGGTCATATCAGAGGTACAGGTTACCATCATCGAATGTGCAACAAGTGCAGCAGCAACAGAATAACTTTCGACGCCAGACAGAGCCTTCAGCTGGGCAACCGATAGAGCACCAGACGCAGACAACAAAAACGTGAGTTAATCGCTTAACTTTGCTCGCCGACGATGGTGGGTTTTCAGATATTGAATTTGTGTCGTTTAACTTCTCAGATTTGCAGACACTTTGTGGGAAAAGAATTCGTTGCAGCCGATCGGCTGTTTGAGTTTTGACTCATTGTCGATTTGAAATACGCTTTATTCAGGCATATTATGACCCACATCCGCCATGACATGGTCTTTATACCGGTAATTCGGTCTTAAAGTGGTGCGACACAACGAAATCGGTTTTCTCGAATTTCAAACCCGCCGGTCTTCTCCAGGATTCGCCACAGTCTGAATATGTTGTCTACACACAGGCGCACCGAGGCCGGGCTTTTGACGATATTAAAAACTACGATCATTTTTTAAACGATCGCCAAACAAGCGAAAAGTTTCAACGTATGTTGCAAGCCTGTGGTCAATCTTTTGTATTTTCTATGAACAATTGAATCTAAACAATTTTTATGCAACAATGTTGAGAAAATCAAATGTGATTAAAGTGATTAGACATGATTTCCAATACATCTCTGGACCCTTTTGTGCAACAATTATGTACACGAAGACAACTGCTGACTGTTTTGTGACTCAAAGAAATGTCAAGCCCAACTCACATTGCACATCTAAGAGCGCCCACCCTTCTGGTAATTTCTTACACCCTATTGTTCACTCACCCTACTTCGCTCTTAGTAAAGTTAAGCTTCCATGTGCAGGTGCAACTTTATTACCTCATGCAGTGCATTTAAGAGATTCATTAACTTCACAATGGGAGGTCTATTATGATGATTGAAGTTAGATAACAGAAATTATGCTTACTTCAGAGGCCACCCACCCATGGAGCCTCTGAGGCTGAGTTGACGGCTGCATCCTGTCCCCAAGACACAGTTGTCTAGCATTTGTGATCACCGGGTGTTCAGCTTCTCACACCAGGATGATTCGGAATTGATGACCCGGATCATTGGTGGCCATACCCTTGAGACAGTTTAGTCGAATGTTTTTGACTTCAGGACTATATCCACATAATATGCCTTTTTCATAAGTTTACCTTCACTCCAACTCATTAATCGATTGCATTCAACTTATAAGAGAAAAAAACATTTTCCCTACTTGCAGGCCACGCATGATCCAGCGACTAGTTGGTGGACACATACAGAATAGCCCGTCGACAGTGTCCACAACGCCAAGGCCCTCTACAGCGTCCTTGTTCAGAAGGAACGCCTATCCCTCGAACAGTAACACACGCTCACCGAAAGTGAACTTTGGCCATTCGGTTGCAACAACGACCAGACAGCCCGAGGTAGTGGATGCCGAAGATCGTGAAGACGACGACGACGCAGCATTCCTTGACGACCCCGCAGACTTCGATAACTGGGACAATGGAATACTCCGACTCAGTGCCGGTAGCGGGAAGGAAACCTCCACGAAGGGCAAGAAGAAGGATGAATCAAAGAAAACCCTTTCCGATCAAGTGCGTGACGGCAAGTACGGACTGATTGAGAAAGAGATCTTCCGACGTGCACCCAAGCGACCAGGTGTATTGAGCTACCTGCCAAACAAGGAGGTGCCAATCGATAACGAGCGCAACTACGGTGGCCTCAACGAGGAGGACATTTGGCTGGCCGAAGACCATCTGCTCGTGATCAAGGGCGGCAGCCTGAATGAACAAGAACCCGCTGAACCGTGGCCACCGTTGGATGATTACGATGCGCCCGGGCGGCAAATTAAAATCCCGCCAAATCCAAAAGTTCCGCCACCATTTCCTGTCCAGCTCGAAGAAAATGGGCCGATACAGTTTATCGGAGATAGTAAAACATCGATCGTCTATCCGATCGCTAACGAATCGATATCAATATATTCCACCGGGCAAGCGTCATCAGGCGACGCGTCCGACCCAGGTCGTGACAATGAGAAAAATCTACTTACCCGGCCCGGAGCGGCTGGCGGCGCTGAGAAAGGCCAAAATGATCCCAGTTACTTCTACCCGAAGCCCTATCCGGCGTGGCTATTCCACAATCAGACGTTCGTCAATCCATTCCTGAACGCACGACCTATACCGTTCCCCGGCATCGGTCCATTCTTGAACGGTTCCCTTGGCGACTTCAATGGAACGGACTTCGATGAGGACGATCCGTCGCTCTATTATCCGCCTCCCTACAGTTTCGTGTACAAGAGCAACTACTCCAATCCAGTTCCGCCGGGACCACTTGTCCCGGGCATTGTATTGCCTCCGCCACCGGACGCATTCGCACGACTGGACAAGCCCAAGCCCAGGTACCAAGTGCCTGCAACGACAACCACGACGACGACAACGACAACGACCACTGAATTGCCATTCAGAGAGATTCTGACGAAGATCACCGAGTACACGCCACAGACGATTGTGGTGAACAAGGCACCGAAGACCGGCAGACCGTCGTCGACCAGCACACCCAACTTCCAACCAATACCCGCGCAGAAGGAGCCCTATTACACAGTATCGACGCCGTCACCAGCACCAGCTCCTCCGAAGGTCTATAGCACACCCAACCCGAACATGATTTCGTTTGTTCCCACAACGATTCGCCACTTGAACCGACACCCAACCCTCTCCAAGTCGAACCCGATCTACTACGAGTACTTCGAAGCCCGCAAGGAGCCACCGACGACCCAAAACTATGAATTCCTTTCGCAACAGGCTCCCCAATACAAGCCTCCAAAGGAGTACAGCAAGTCAAAGGTCAGCAACAACGCACAGTACTACTACTCGACCACGTCGACAGAGCGCCCGCCAGCGAAGCAGCAATACAAGCCAACTAACCGGCCACAGTTCGTCTACGAGGATTACGTGTACATAACGCCCAAGCCAGAGATCCGACCGAATGGCGTGTCCACAAACCAGAATTACGTACAGTACCAAGCGCCGGTTAAGACGCCGCAACTTAAGAACAGTCGGCCGTATGAGAGCTTCGAGCGCGAGGTCAATGCCATTCGCGACACATTACGCTACTATCAGAGCCAGCAGTTGCAAGACAACAGCATCCCACGCACCCCCAAGGCGAAGCCATTGTACGACTACAGGTTCGAGTCGACAAAGCCCACAAGCCGCAGCTTCAATCCGCCACCAGAGTACGACGCAGAGCCCTTCAAGCCCATGGTCACCTACAGTCCGCCCGTAGACGATGCGAACTCCTTCCGAGCCATCGCCTTCGAGAAGTCCGACACCGACCTGCCAGCAGTGCCGAGTTATTACGACGCGCCGAGTTCCGGGCAGCAGCAGGAGCCCGAGCTGCAGCCAAGGCCACGGAAGAAGATGCGAGTCGGCGCCAAGTACTTGCAGCCGATAGCCACTCCCTACGACCAGGACCAGCCAAACGGGGAAGGACGCTTAGACTACGCCCCAGCTCCAGTGACCACGCCCAGGACGATACTGACGACAGCCAAGCCGTGGATAACGGTTGAGAAGCAAGTGGTTCAAGAAGTAGCAGCTCCGGCCAAATCCGCTCGCCTGCAAGTAGTGAACAATCGGGGCTACCAAGGACAGTTCCAGGGATACTACTACAACCCGCCAAACCGACAGAACAATCGATTCTACGAAGAGCCCTTCTACCAACCGCAGCCCCCGCCAGCGCGCAAGGTCATTACTCACCGCCCGCAAGCACGGCCGCAGCAGCAGCAACAGCAGGTCTGGAGTCTGGAGAACGACACCTACGTGAACTACGCCCCCAACAGGCCACCACTCAACCCCGAGGCGGAATTCATCAATCCCTACCAGCCCTTCAATCAGTACTCGAAACAGCAGTACAGCCAAGCGCAGCGTCTACCGCCCTCAGCGGCAATCCAAAATCAGAATCCCTACTTCCCTCCCCCACCCAACCGGGCGCCGCCAAGCCGTCAGCAGCAACAGCCGATCTCCCTGCATCGAGACACCCTCGTGAACTACCGTCAGCCCTTGCCACCAATTAACCCCGACAGTGAGTTCATAAGCATCCCCAGTCGGACGCAGTCCCAGTCGCATCAGCAGCAGCAGTTGCCTCTGCCCAGCTTTCGCACGCCATCACCGGTCCAGTACCGCGATCCGTCGCAAGGCGCTGGCGGAGGCAGCGTGTACGTAATCTCGCCACAATTCCGCCGACAAAACCCCGCTGTCGGCGGTCAGTAGAGGCCCACGTCTTGCTGCGAACAACTGAGTCCTACAGGGTGGTGATATACACATATACACGCAAACATATGTCAAACGTATTTAAACGTAACGTGCTGTCATTTCTTAACTCTTTTTTATGTGATGTGCTTAAGTAATTTTTACACTTACTGTGAAGTGAAGTAGTCCGTAGTTAAACTAAGATTGGCTTGTTGATCCTGCTTTGCGGCGCCGGCGCGCCTTCTCAGACGATGCCGTTCGTTTGGGCCACAACGGGCGGGAGGCTTCCTATAATTTTGCTATAATTTGCTCGATCTGCACACACTTTGAGCAGACTCCAAGCATAGCCTAGAGTAACCCTACTTTTTGTAAATAATAAAGACCAACACGCTCCCTATACGCCAACTTATGAAGGAAAGGCAATCATACGAGAGAATTTCCTCTAAATCTATCATGTATTTATAATCAGCCATAATGTAAAATACTTACGCATACGGAACGTGGCGACGAGCGACGTGACTAGAGCTCCTATCGTGACGCAACGCGACAGAGAGAATTATTTCATTAAGCCTAACCACACTCATCAGTCTTTGGGGGATTCGAAATGTATTATGGTCGCGTAATATTGCTCCAAACGATGCGATAGACGATGGTGCGATTATTTAAGTTAACGCCGGTGTAACTTTAATAAATTATATTTGTATGGCAAAAAAAAAAAAATAAATTATGCGAGAGAAACATAGAAACACAAAAATACAATACATTTTAAGTTTAGCACGTAGTACAACTCTATGAAGTTTTTTATTCGATTATATTTTCACATTTATATCTAAGGAAATAAATAAATTATTAAATTTATGAGCGATTGTACTTTATTTCGATCGGATCGTTATTTTGAACCACATCTGCAGGGGTCTGCGCAATGTTCGGGTAAGTAACAATGGCAGGGTGTACAGGGTAACCAGACACCAGGTAGGAACGATGTGAACCAGAAATGGACTTCGCCCAAGGAGATGATTTATTGCCAAGATCTGGATCTCCGGCACACAATTTCTTCTTCTTTGTTTGACGCTAAAGTCCGGTGTGGAACTGAGCCTCAACCAACAAGCCTCTCCAGCCAGCACGACCTTTCGCCAGCTGCCTCCAATTGCGCACACCAATCCTTCTCCACTTGTGTGCGTCATCTCATTCGAGGACGTCCTCCCAATGGCTCGGAATCGAAAACTCTTCGGGCCGGAGCTGTGTGTCCATCCGCTCTACATGACCTAGCCAAGCAGACAATTCAGATCAGCACCCAATAAACAAATTCACGGCATTGACTATCGTCCGGTCGTCCGGCTTCAACTCCTTCGTCAGCACAATCTTAAGGGCTATTAGGTGCTTTCCATTTAGAATCCACAAAAATCGTAGTTTCCGGACACTACGACGACATCAGCATAAAATGATTTAAGTGGGAGAAGATCTGTCAAAGAATAAGAAAGTTAAAAGTTGATCAAACTTCATCCGCCGTGACGCATTCCACTTGTGGGACACATTTGCTATCTCTCTCACTCTCACTGAGGCTCATGAGTTTGTTGACATTACGCAACGGATTCTATTGGTTGCGCCCTTTTTACGAATGTATGACCAAATCCAATCGCAAAATAAGCTAGAATGATTCTCTGGCGATGCCCGATTCAGCTGATCGGCTTCTTGACTTAAACTGGCCGCAACGTATGTCTGCGTTGTTGACTTAAGGCCCAAAAGAGTGTACTCGTGATAAAACTTTCCACAATGCGAGGAATTGCCTGCACACTGACGCCATGGTGACGACCGACCTCACGACCAAATTCACGTTGCGGATTTACAACTGACCCGGAATTTCGATAGTCGGCACGTTCAGCAAGCGTGAATGCATGATGAAATGGCAAGCCTTACTGAATAATTTGACACCAGGATGTTGTTGGTAACTTTACTAGCTGGTGAATCATAATAATTGGAAAAACTATCTTTTGTGTCTGGTCACCTTTTAAATAAGTGGGCCATCCAACAAAAGGTATCATTTTAAAATGAAAAGAAAAATGAAACTTTGGAGAATTGGCGATGTTTTATATTCATTTAAAGTAAAGCGTGTACAAAATCGTCGATCAACTGAACGGTAGGCAGAATTGATGTCCACAATAATGTGCGTCAAGCAAATTCGTCAAGACAAGGTCTTTGGGCTCTGCCTCGAAGAGGACGAAACTTTATTCGCACATTTTGTGCGAATGTCCGGCGCTAATATGGTCAAGGAAACGTATCTTCTATAAGAACATGCTCACTTCAGTGGGTTTAAAGAACTTCACTACTAAAGACTTACTAGCTTTCATGAGGGAAGTAGCACGTCTTTTGGGATAACTCCAACCCTACGATACAATAGATCTATCCTGGTCGCGGTGCCGTTGCCTTCGCGGCATGGGGTGTACAAGAGGAAAAACAAAGAAGCCACAATTCAGGCAGTGCGGTGGAATACACCGCACAAAAAGTGGATGAAAACCTACACTGACGGCAACATAGAGGGGCGCTTACCTTAGACCAATCCACATCAAACCTGAATTCGTAACTTCTGTGATCTCATAAACAAGGCATACGATCTGTGTCTTTCGACAGGAATATCGAGATTTCAAAGCTAAGCTGCCAGAATCATCGGGAAATGCATCCTGCACGACACCTATCCGATAATCGAGTCGTTAGCGGACTTAGTCTCTGTAGTTTGTACCTAAGTGATTACACACGTAAAGGAACTTGGTGTTCCTCTAATCAGGCAACCCTTAATCAGATTGATCACAATGCGATCGACGTCAGGCACTCCTACAGCTTGATGTCCAAGCATTTTAGAGGAACAAACATGTACTCGTATATATTTCGTTGTTGTAGCCTTGGTAAGGTCACGAATATCGAAACAGCAATAGAATCGAGAAAGAACACCACGATTTGATGTCGGAAATTGCAACTGACTGCTAGGATCTTTGCCAAACGTGTTTCATAGAAACTCCGTGTTAGTTGAGGTCATTCCGGGGGATACTTGTGTTTATGTTGGCATTTCCATCATCCCTCTGTTAGTTTCAAACAAATAATGTCGGCTGTCTGTGCCTGGAGTTCAGTGCTCTTCCTGTCTAGGGCAAACATCGATCTCCAGTCACATGACTGATGCGCAATCTGAAATCTGGGTCGACATGGACAACATTGCGACCAAGCACGAGTTCTCTTATAAAGTACATTGAGGAAATTTCAGCTTCAGACGATGACGAGTTGATGGAAAACTGATATCTTCTTCATAAATAGGACACCTACACAACTGCGGTCGTCATTTTAAACATTTCCACATGTCGTCAGCTGAAAGGCAGTATCTGAAATCTCATGTTCCACAACTCTAATATCATAAACTGCCCCAGTTTGGTTGTCCAAATCACTGTGTCATATCATTATATCATTAACCTCTACCACTTCAAGAAAATCAGATACAAAAATGCCTACACGACAGGTTCCCCTACTGGTCGCTGCAAATATCGATAATTAGAAGTTTCGTGACCGCCTCATTGAATTTCATTAACAGTCATTGAGACTTTCCACTGGCTGATGGAAAGGATAAGAGTTCAAAAAGAACGAAAAAAAAGTCTTCCGTATCATGCGAGTGCTTGGAAAAATCCACCCTCTTTTAGTGGGACACTGCGGGGAGGAACTTAACGCATACATGTCTGTCCTCGAAACATCTTCAAATGAAGTGTTATATTTGAGACTATGCCATTGCCAGTGTGTGCGTGTGCATGTGAAAGCCAGCCATGATTAACAGCACTTGGATAGTTTAGCCCAAGCCCTACGAAACATTAGCACCTGCAATTGTTTGCTGGTATTTGTACCTGATTCGTATTTCGTTGCCTTTGAGTTGTTTTTAATGCGGGAATAGGAACGGAAAGCGCACGGTTTATTGGTCAAAGATTAATTATTTTAAAAGCACATTCTAAGCTACAGTGTGTTTGGCAAAATTGGAGCAATATATAATTTTTTTTTTGTTAATTTTTCGTATGTTCCTGGGAATGAACAAAGGCTAGCATGTATCTGCACAACTGATGCTTTGAGAACGACGCAATACTGAACATCACACAACTACACATTACTATACAGGATGAAGCTGCAAAACAAGCCTACATTTTGCAAGCAACAGTTGTATGTTCAGTTCAACAATAACGAAGCTGCACGTACTTATTAGTGACAGAAAACATAAAAAATACAGGGTGGGCCAAATACAAGTTTTTTTTCAAAAATGCAATAAAATGAACAAAATTAAATTTTGTCAATGCATTATGTCTTTATTAGTAAGAACTAACATTCCCATCAATTATGAAATACATCGTCGTTCAGCCGAGGCAGCCGGCTGGTTTCACAGTAGCGCATTTAGTCACCCCAATATTTTAAGATCTTGTTGATTTCAGGTTTCAGGCTGTATCTCATGGATGGCTTGGATGATATTGCCTTGAAAGGAACTTTTTGCACAAGCTTGCGTGCAGCAGTCTCGGTGAGTGGTTCATTTCGGCCAACACATCACTCACTTTGGAAATAAGTTTTCAATATTTCCCAACGTTTTTCAAGTGACTCATTTCGTTCCGCAGAAGTATGATACTGACTTTCTGCAAGATTTCGAGCGGGAAATAGCTGCCAGTGTCAAAATAAGCTTTGATTTGATGAAAAAAACACTATATGGCCCACCCTGTATGTAGATATATTCTCAGACCACCAAGCGGTTCATAAAGCCCTAAAGAGATACACATTCAACTCTAAGGTTGTCTGAGAATGTCACAAAACACCAAACACCGTCACCGAGATATGACCGATTTTGCAAAATAAACTGCATCAGGTCAACCACTTCAGGTCACCTTCTCCGTCATTTTCCAATATTTTTTACAGGCCTTGACGGCATGATTGATGGCACAAAAGCGTCTTTGTGTGCTGCACCCAACGCAACAAACCGCATCTAAAACAATCGAGTCGTCTCCGAGATATTGCCGATTTACCAATTAAAACTACTCCAGGTCCCTTCTTCCGACGCTTTTTTCGACACTTTTTTCTACTAACTTCTAACCTGTTGGTCGTAGCGGCATGGTTTTGATGGCTCTGAAGAAGCGTCTTTGCAACGCGCTTATATCCGTAAATTGGCAACCCCGAAAAACGCATAGTTTTCGAGATACGGCCCATTTTGTAAAATTCAGAATTTCAGGTCACTTTTTCCAACATTTTCCCCTTCGTTCCACTGGTCGTAGCGGTATAGTTGATGGCTCTCAAGAAGCGTGTTTGCTGAAAATGCTGAATCCAACGTAACCAACCGCGTCCAAAACAAGCGAGCGGTCAGCGAGATATGACCGATTTTGCAAAATAAACTGCATCAGCACTCATGGAACAAAGCTACAAATTCCGATCGAGTCAAAGAAGCTCTAGAACTTAAAAGGGCTGACCTAAGAATGGTATGTGGAGCAGGACATGGAGCATGTAACTATCACCTCTATAAAATGGGTATCACCAGTACAGAAATCTGTAGGCATTGTGGCCAGTCATACTGACTGACTGCCCAAGCCTTGCCGGAGAAAGCTTCAAACAATAAACCGAACATTCGTAACAGGGAAAGAGTTTCAAGAAATTCCATCTAGAAAGATGTATAATTCTTGAAGACAGCACTTATATCCTAGACCAAAAGAAGGGGGGGACTAGGAGATCGCAGTACCAGTGGCTTTTGTGAAACGCACCGATTTCTTCAATTCTTCAATTCTAAGCAATGAATGGTCGGCAATAGAAAGCATTTGCCAAAACCCATCATTTGATTCTAAACGGTTTAGAGTTGGATAACATTACCTTACAAAAAAGCGAAATTTATGGACATACAAATTACAACTCACTGCTCAAGCAATTGAGCCGAAGAAATGCGTTTTTTCAAAAGATAAGTAAAATCTTTCGATTCGAAATCCTAAGATTTTGTCAATCAAGGCTATATTCCTCAATATTCTCAATCAGGACTATGTCCCCGGAGTGTTTAGTCAATAGCCACATGCCACTCGCTGGCTATTACTCTGAATATGGAACGATAAGAGTTGAATATTTGGCGTAATTGTTTCGAAGAACCTATACAGCGTGAGCTGGTGCATTATTCTTGGGCAAAGAGTTGTCTACTCACAATTGAGGCCATAAGGGCCCGGACTGATACAAATAACATGTAATCCGTATCAGTGAGCTCTCTAGTTGTCCATCG
The DNA here is from genome assembly GCA_907269125.1 of Eristalis pertinax. Classification (NCBI taxonomy): domain Eukaryota; kingdom Metazoa; phylum Arthropoda; class Insecta; order Diptera; family Syrphidae; genus Eristalis; species Eristalis pertinax. Next base: position 31,635,647 of record OU026149.1, read on the forward strand.
ACCATTCGTGAGCATTAAATCCATCTTTCACATGTTGTTGATCAGTTGATGCCCATCCATGGCCATGTTTGTTGTCAATGCTTTCTCTGACTAATTTCAATTGTCTGTGCCACTTGAAAGCATGGTTTGTGACACAGTCTGATCACCGAAGACCTGGTCTCACTTTCATAATATTTCTGTAGCAACAATTTTATCTCACAAACAAAATTAAAGAATACTTCTCTGCTCAACAAAAACATTCTAGAGTGACCCGATAAGAACAATACAAAAAGAAATTTAAATAAAACAACAACAGTGTGGGATATGGAATTGATTCTAGTTTTATCTTGAAGGTATATTCATGTCATTTTGTACGAAATAGAACATCATTCAAATAGCCCACTCGGCTTTGGCAATAGCACCTCGAATGCTGGTCTCGATCTCGTCCAAAGTATGTGCCTAGTTATCGTAGACTAAGGACAAAGACAGTCGTGTCAAGTCCCCAAATTCACTCCTTCACAACTTCGAGCGTTGCGTCGCTTGTATGGCATGTAGCGTCGTCTTGTTGGAACCACAGCTCGGATATATCGATATTGTCCAGTTCTGGCCACAGAAAGTAGATTAGCATCGCTCTATACCTGAAACCATTGTAACGCTGTGTCCTAAATTAACTTTTTCTACTTACAATGGAATTTGATGCAGATGTGAGCAGCCAGTGCTACCAACATTAATATTAGCAAGAACGCATGTATTTTATAAGTTCACCTTGTTTTTTTGTGACAGGACGTTGATTTGTACCAGCTTACAGTGGAATATCTTCGCCAAAAGTTACAGAAGATACACAGTAAAACTGAAATATACACAACAATCAACAAAAGTCCCCTCCCTCACACGGCAAGTATAAAATGTTTGACACGAAAATAGACGTCACCAAATTTCAAAATTTCACCAACAAATCCACAGCCAGCAGAAAACTTTCGTCACACACTGTCCTCAATTGAAATGCCCTCAATGTTGACACTGGTTCGCGCCTAACACCCCTTGTGATACCAGCTAGCTCACCAATTTGATCGCCCTCTTAAGTCGGCCGTCGAACGACAATGAGAGCCCTCTCTCAACCCTCCCACCCCGTCCCCCAACGGCCCCAACATCACTCAGTGGAGTCCTTTATTTTTGACCTAGGCCGACTACCACGACTGTTGGGGAGAACTCTGTGTTGAGTATATGACAAACGAGGAGAGCCACAACGTCAAATCGTGCAGCAGAGCAGAGAGCAAAAGGATATTTCCTCCCCCACACGCAGTGCGCATGTACGGAGAAAAACGTTTTCCTTCGCCTGAAAATCGATTCAAGTTAAAAATTCGGCGAAACCATACGAACGACCGTCACAAGACTCCCCCTCTCGGTTGGCCAAAAGCCTGCTTGACATTTTAGACATTTCGCTGAACTTGGGCCACAGCAAAAGTGGAATATTTTTTTTCTCCGACAAAGTGTTGTGTGTCTTTCGGTTCCTGTTTTCCGTTTCGTTTTTATTTTTCCAGCAACATATTCACTTCATTTATCGGGAGCGGACATTTTTTTTGAAAGCTGAAAAAAGGCTGAAGAAACGAGCAGATTAAAAAGAACTCAACAATCGAACAGAAGAAGAAGAAATTACATTCCGCGCGTGTGAGCCCGAATCGAATTGGGAGTCCACCTATATTCGCCAAGTGAAATTCCGGACACAACCTCCATTGTATCAGGTTTTTTTTTTCCGATTTTTCCTGGAATTCACTTGCAGGGTTCGTGTGCCATCGCTGGGCAGTGAATGAGGGAATTGGCTGGAAAATGTCGACACGGCTTGAGGAGTGCTAGAAGTTTCGTGCTTTGATTTCCAGAATTTCTTGCGGGAGCTCAGTTTTGCGGGCCAGCTCGGGTCGGGTGTCCGGTCGGATTCAGTGTTTCGCAGGTGGATTTACATACGCGTGGAAAAACATGGTAACAATGACTTCCGAATTGGATAAGAGTCATACAACCCAATCGAAGGCGTCATCATCTGGTGCTGTTCACACGAGTATAGCAACCAGTTCAGGTGGCGGATCGGCGCCAGGAACAGGAACGGGCACGGGCACGGGCACAGCAGCGACGGCAGCCGCCTCATCGTCCGCCGTGGCAGCGAGCAGTAGCAGCAGCAGCAGTTGTAGCATCAACAAGAGTTCCCTGAATAAACGGAACGAGGATGCTCCGAATATTTTGGTTTACAAAAAAGTAAATACTGTCTAAGAATTAATGACCTTTCTCTCACTACCCACATATGGCTGTGCGTGCGTGTGTGTGTGTGTGTGTACGTGTGCGTTGGCCGATTGTTTCCCTTCTTGTCTGTTTGTGTGTGTGTGTGCTGTATGTGTGTGAGGGGGAGAAAGGTGGCTTTTTGTGGGTGAAAGAAACCCTTAACCCATCTCCCACACTCCAACCCATCGTCACTCTTTTATGTTGCAGATGGAGTCCATTATCGAGAAGATGCAGGCGGAATCAACTGGTGTCGCTGTGCGTACAGTGAAGGCGTTCATGAGCAAAGTGCCTTCTGTGTTTACAGGCGCGGATCTGGTGTCGTGGATATTGAAAAACTTCGACGTCGAAGATGTAACGGAGGCGTTACATTTTGCCCATCTACTCGCATCGCACGGTTATATATTCCCAATTGATGATCACGCGCTGACGGTGAAAAATGATGGAACGTTTTACAGGTGATTATTTTCTTGTGTACCCGTGCGTCTCTGTGTGTGAGTGTGTGTAAAGTGAAAATTCGAAAGAAAATTCAAAAGTGAGGTACTCTCTGTGGCTGAGCTCAGGCTGTCACGAACAATTGTCTCGGCTAAGAATGTCAGCCTGAAAGTAGGCACAGTTTAAACACGCGATGGATATGATTTCGCATGTTAATAATGTGCGCCTTGGGAGAGAATTACCATTTGTCATTCCGCACTACAGTCGAGGCGATAAATGCGAAGCGGAATGAACAAATGTTTTCCCAACCGCCCAGTGTGTCATTATTCACTGCAGTCCAGTCGGTATGTGATGAGGCGGCTCAGTGAGCGTAAGTGGTGTGCTGTGGAAGTGATCACTGTCACTTTGGTCATTCCATTCTGTTGGCCTGCTCGGTCTGGGAAAAAGCAGAATTGGGCACAAATATATGTAATCGAAAGGTCATTTTGAGCGCTTTCATTGCATTCTTGTAAATGCCCTCCCAGCGGTCTGATTGACGAATCAATTCTTCCGTCACCACGTGGAAAACGGTTGTCTAAGTCAGCTACGGCCACAAGGTTGTTAGGGCACCCAATTTTAATTTGCCTACCTACCTACGACATGAACACCCCTGATGATATTAATTCTGTACGCACTTCTCACTGGCATCCGTTCGTGAATTTTTGTATTCCCTTTCCCTTTATTTCGAGGAGTGGCAGTGCTAAAAAGTCGTACGTTTTGGGAATTCAATTAATAGCCGCCGAGCCATTTTCTGACCTCCACAGTCATCTCTTCGGATTCTTGGCCGAGTTGTCCACCTGGTTGCACTTTAAAGTTGAATTTACAATGAGCCTATGCTGGCCTAAGTATGACTGCAGTCAGCCGCTGGAACCTAGTTTGTGGCTTGTAGACAAAAAAAAACACCGTAAAGTGTTTTCGTTTCCAAGTAGTGTTAAACTATTGTTTGTTTATTTCACAAAGCCTCTTTACACCCTCTTTTATGACAAGTCATGTTTATCTAGCCTGAAATATAATTTCACCAAGATTAGCCGGATGTCACATCACACCTCCTGTTTATTTGTAGTTCAGCTATTAAAGTTTCTTCAAAGTCTTATGCTCCCTTTTCTCTATATCGTCGAGTTGTTTTTTTCTGTTCTTATCTGTGATTCTTCCCGTGTCTCTTTGATAATGAGGGCATCTGCTTAACCTGCGTACTCAGGTCTGTGATCAGATAACCATTCAGATGCAGAAAATAATAAATGAGGTGAAGCAACAGAATTCAGCGATTGAGAGTCTTGATTACCTTACTGAATTTCCTCGCCAATAACGCGTTGTCGAAAGTGTCTAAAATGGCCAGAAAGTCAAAAATACAAGCTCCTGCTTAAAGCGTGGTTTTAAAATGCACTCCGTACTCCTACCTTTTCAGATTTCAAACACCATACTTCTGGCCGTCAAATTGCTGGGAGCCCGAAAACACTGACTACGCGGTGTATCTGTGTAAGCGTACAATGCAGAATAAGACACGCTTAGAACTGGCCGACTATGAAGCTGAAAACTTGGCAAAACTCCAAAAGATGTTCTCGAGAAAATGGGAATTCATTTTTATGCAGGTAAGTCCGCCACATCCATACACACTGACTACCCAAATTAATTGCCATTCAAACAGGCTGAATCACAAAGCAAAGTGGCCAAAAAGCGTGACAAACTGGAACGCAAAGTGTTGGACTCACAGGAGCGCGCCTTTTGGGATGTACATCGTCCAATGCCCGGCTGTGTGAATACCACCGAAATAGATATTAAGAAAGCGTACCGTCGCGGTGGCTCGAGTCATGGTACCGGATCGGCGGGTGCATCATTAACAAAAAATCCCGTCGAGCAATTGACTCGAATCATAGCGCTGCGAAAGCAAAAACTCGAGAGACGCACAATCAAAGTATCCAAAGCCGCTGAATCGTAAGTGTCCATTGATTGGTTGCCTGTTTTGTTGCTGGTGACATATATTTTTTGGTTTTTTTTGCTCATTTGCAGATTAGTTTCTTACTACGAACAATATAACGAATTTGATTATTTCATCACCGAGTTGCCGAATCCCTGGCAAACGGACAATGCTGAAATTTGGGAGGCTGAAAAATTCACGTAAGTGCAAGCTATTGTGATAAGTGGTTTCTTATAAGATTGTTGGGACGGGGAAGACATATCAAAAGCGTATTTCATAGGACCTTAGATTGGAAAATATTCGCTGATACGACGGTAAAGTGACACAAATCGAATTCATTGAGAGTGGAAATACCGAAAAAGATAATATTAAATTAAGATTGCTTCTAAGTTACTTCAGCCATTGACCGGGCATTTAGACTAAATTTTAAGACACTTTGAAATTCTTTAATTGCTTCTCGCCTGAAACCATGTGGAGGTGACGTCGATATTAAGAGAGCAAGGTGATATCCAACTTTTACCTCCATTGCCCCTTGATTTTATCTGACAGCGTTTTTTATACGATGTGTACGATGTGACCCTTCTCCAATCGGGGAAATGGATCTGTGAAATTTGGAAAAGAGTGTGTAAGATATAAAAGAATACAACTCGAACTCCCTCATTTTTCGTTTTCCCCACATTGTATCAATCCACTCTTTTTAGTAAAATCAGAGAGTTAGAGAGAGATAGAGAATGCGGTCTAGCTGTACATTATTCCTGTCTTTGAACCTGCCTAAATGAGCGCTAACGCTGAATGGCAAACAAATTAATATGGCTGGAAACCGAACATCCAAGAGCGAGTCAGGGCCTCCACGGCTTTATATTGCACTGGCTATTCGTGTGAGTATATATCAGTATGGAGCGAAATTCAATTTCCAAAAAAAGTTTACCATCAAAAAGAACTGCAGCAATAAATCCATAGTGCACAGACTAAGCAGCAATACGGTAAAACGGTATACGGATGGGTCAAGAATTGATGAAGGAACATGAACAGGGATATTTGGTCAAGAGGCCACCAAAATACTTCGAATCCATGGGCAAACGCACCAGCATATTTCAAGCAGAAATGTATGCCATCGACAGATGCGTTCAAATCAATCTTGACAAGAAATATACCAACTGTGGTATAGCAATAATGTTGGACAGTCGTGCCGCTATCTTGACTCTTGGCACATCATCAAATCCAAAGTTGTGTGGGAATGCCTCCAGAAGGAGAAAGTAAAACTCTGCTGAATACCTGGCTACACGCGGATAGAAGGCAATGAAATGGGAACAATGAAATCAGGAAACTAGAAAGGAGCCGGATAGAAACCTGAAACAACGCTCATAGCATAAAGCAAGCTAAGAAACTCTTGGGTCAATATAACCTGAAAAGAACTGCATGTGAGGGGGACTCTGAAGAGAACAGAGGTATGAAAAGGTGGCACAATAGATATAAAGGTCGCGGTGCAACATACCCTCAACAATAATAAATAATACTCTGTGGGTTGCGACATTACGGACTGCGATAAAGACATCAACTGCAAACCACTGCAACAGCTACAGATGGCCGAAGTATGAATCAGCGGAGCGTTGAGAGCAACAACCCCATCAGCAGCTTTCAACATAACTCTTAATCTTCCGCCGATAGTCTTAATCGACAGACGGATACTACAGCGGTTATTACTTTATGTACAGAACTCTGTTCTGAATCCGTACCTGCATACACAGATCTGCTGATACCTCTTCTCAACCAGCATCCCCTCCGGATCCTGCTAGAAGTCTGACTATCAGACGCTACAACGACTTGCACAAGCTGCAGAAACGAGGAAGAGAAGGAAACTATAGTGCACCTTCTCTGCGATTGCAACGCCCTCTCCCGAAGGAAATGTTACTACTCTGTTAGCCATATTCATCGCTTTGTGGTTTGTGGAGGAAGATCGACTAGGCTCGTGTGAGTAAAACAACTGGACCTACACTAACCGAAGTTTGACTGCTTTATGGTGGCAGTCAGCCACTTTTACCTACTTAGGTGCATGTTCCCTTCCTTATCCATGCATTGAATTGAAGAGAATGGCGAGTGACTATAACAATCACATAGCACTGCAACCACGATAAATCTATTGTCCCCGCTTTCTATATCTAGGACTTGAGATATACTTTGAGAAATATGATGATCTCTCTAGATGGAATGTCCCGATAATCTGCTCCTGTTAAGGTGATTCTGTTCAGTGTCAGATTTGGACCCTTGTCTAGTAGGCGCGCCATGGTTTCCTTTGATTTTCGAAATTGTTCTGAGCTGCAGTGCCCCATTTGTGCTGGTGATAGGGACAAGGAAAGTGGCCAGTAAGCTGCACCACTTAGAATCCTTAGGTCAGACTTGTTCAGATTTAAGGCCTCCTTGGTTCTTCTGGGATCGAGCCTCATGACTTTTTTGGAGTGTGTAAGTCCCTCCTGATGTTGGACGCGGCATTTCTTTCACCAATTATTTGTGTGTGGTTCTATGTCAATGTTGCTAGGGAAAGGCCCAAATGAAAGGAGTTTCATACTTCTTCTTTTCTTTGACGTCTGACTTTTGATAGCTCTCGAAGTTTTCATGCCTTGGCGGCCATATCAGAACTAACTCGTTTTCCTGTGTCAGCCTGTGCAATGTTTTGTGACATTCCCAGACAGCCTTGGAGTTTAATGTGACTCATACATCCATAATCCGTAGTATTCGCTGAAAGGCGAACTATGTCTTGCACGTTGCAACTTGTACTCCATGACGCATTGTTTAGGTTACCGATGTTTCTTCATTCTTACTTTGAGCAGGGCGTTTGTTTTGTAATTCAAGTTGGCAAAATATTTCGAAAAATATATTTAATGCAAGTAATTCTTGTCAACTAAATTAAGAATTCTCTAAAATCAATCAACATTACTTCCGATATTAATTTGCCTCTTCTCAAATTGATCGTTTACAGGAAAGAGGTCCCACTTCGTCGTGTAAAACGCTGGGCATTCAGTTTACGTGAGCTCCTTAATGATCCAATTGGTCGAGAGCAATTTACCAAATTCCTTGAAAAGGAATACTCAGGAGAGAATCTTAAGTAAGTTAATCCCCTTCACTTGACATTTAATTCGATTTTAAACACGATTTCTGTTTTCTTTTAGATTTTGGGAGTCGGTGCAAGAGATGAAGGCATTACCTCAGTCTGAAATCAAAGAAGCAATAAATAAAATTTGGCAGGAATTTCTAGCTCCCGACGCCCCGTGTCCTGTGAACGTTGACTCGAAGTCTGTCGAATTGGCCAGAGAAGCCGTCAACTCACCGGCCGGTCCGAATCGCTGGTGCTTCGACGTGGCCGCCTCCCATGTGTACCATCTCATGAAGAGTGATTCCTATTCGCGTTACTTGCGTTCCGACATGTACAAAGACTATTTAAACTGTTCCCGCAAGAAAATCAAATCAATTCCGAATTTATTTGGAGTGAAACGTTAAAACCTTTGCGCCTAGAGACTTGATTTTTCTGTTTCGTTCGCTTCTGTGAAGAGGTGTTGTCCTTTTCTTTTTCTGTTGAATTTAATTTCTTTATACATGAAATTATTTTCTTATCATTTGTTAAATGTTGAAGAAAATATATATATATGAAAATGAGGGAGAAAAACAAAATTAATATACAAGATATTAGATACAAGAAAAAAAAAAACAAATAATAATAAAGTTAAGTATGAATAATAAATTAAATGTTGACGTATAATCCTGTATAAACAACTGCCATTGTTTATTATTCTTTAAGTTTTCTTTAAACAAACAACAAAAATGAGAAGACAACAAAATAATATATGACAAAATAGCACTAAATATTGTAGACAAAAACAAAAATCAAGAAAAAAAAAAGAAATCAAAAATGAAAATGAAATAGCAAATCGGACGAAGGGTGTTGAAACCAGTTCTTGTTCTTGTCAGTATCCTTTGGAAACAACATTTATTTCATGCTGATTATTCTTATTATAGGTAAACGTTAACCGCACTAACTAAACAAAACCGCAGAGGCGGATGAAACCCATCCACCCTCTGTGTTTAACAAATAATTTTACTGTATTAATTAAATGTCAACATATCTCAGTGTGATTTCGCAAGCAGGGGAAGCATTGATAAAACAAATAATACGATAACAATAATGAAGCAAAAAGCAAGAAAAAAAAGCTGAAAACTAATCTTTTAACTAATGCATTTCACTTAGCAATGTTTCAGAAAACAAAACCGAATGTTTTCGATACGTCTTAGAATGTATTTTATGTTTTGTTTTTGTTTGTTGGTTTATTTTATTTTCGATTGTTTACTTTGAATGGGTTATGTAAACTTTTGTTGCATTGAAGTGAAGATAATTTCCCACCGTGTTCGAATGAGATGAATATTCGTTGTGTTGCTTTTTTGTAAAAACAATAAAAAAAAAGAAAAATTACAAAAAAAAAATAAAAATAAAAAAAAAAATATTATTGAAAATATATTATAAACGTGTAAGAAATACTTCCAAACATGTTGTTGTATGGAATGGTGATGTTCTTTTTTATTTATTTCAATAAAAATGGAAAATCGTGAAACGTTTGTAGTTTTCACATCAATTAAATAACGAGCGAAAGGCGGTACACATCTGTTTCATCTGCCATCTGTTACTGCCTGAAGGAATATTCAAATGTTGATTGGATTGCGATTGCTGTCGAATACATCACTCGGTGTACATGCTGAAAGTGCGCTTATTATTTTGTAAAATTAAATTTTATTGAAATCGTGCTACACTATACTGGAGCACTCAGACTCAACTAAAAAAACTGCTCCATTGTAGGTACTACCACGCATGGAAGCAACATACACATTTACTGTAATTTTCTTAGTCTTCCGGAGGAATACCAACGGGCACTACTGTAATGATGAGCCTACGCCCTACATCCTTAGCTCTCACCACATCAACACCGAATAGCTGACACCTGATCCGAGCAAAGGCGGGGCAGTGGCAGAGGAAATGCGCTGTAGTGACTTCGTCTTCTCCACAGGCGTCGCAGAGGGTTTCATCGCTTAGGCCAAGCACATTTAGGTATTTAGCGAAGGTGTCGAGGCCTCTTCAGTCTTTTCCGTCAAGAGATAACAAGAGTGCCGCGAATTACTTACAAACGTTAGGAAGCATGCGCTGGGTGGGAAGCTCGTAAGAAAACATCATCACAGGCGTGCAGAAGTCGAATGTAGGCCTAATAGGGCAGTTAGAAGATGAAGCAGGAAAAGGCTAAAATTGCCTTACTAACGTCGACTTTTTTAGGTGAAAATTTCGATGTCGGCGTATGTGTACCAGTGTCTCTGAATCGATTAATAAACGTAAAAAAACACCACCACAGGTGTACAGAAGTCGATGGTAGGCCTAATAGGGTCCCTGTGTCAGTTGGAAGATGCACTAGGAAAAAGCTAAAATTGCCTTACTTTGTTGATTTTTTTAGGTGAAATTTTCGATGTCGGCAAACACATACCATCGCCTCTGAATCGATTAATAAACGTAAGAAAACATCACCACAGGTGTGCAGAAGTCCAAAAATGAAAAATAAATACACATCAAACGAGACTTCACAACTCAAAAGTTTCCATCATTTCAGCTAATACGGTTCCGAATTCACAGATCCAATAATCAACGTCTTCACCCCGCAAGCTATCAGCGTGCCGTTCGTTTAATAGCATAATTATACTTCCTAATGATTAGTCATGTGCGCATTAAAGCTAATAACAGTGTCTTCGACTTTATTTTCGCCAGTGTTTACATTTTGTGCAAATGATGGACGGGTATTATCACAACAAGCGTCGTCGAAGAGGTTATCAACTCGAGCGTGGCGTCAGAGTCTCTCCCTCCAGCAGATGGCCAAGGCTTAATTTTTCCCTATCACTCCTACAAGTCGTGGAACAAGTGCATATCTGCCGCCTTTTGCGCTGATTTCCTTGAGAATTTCGCTAGGCGAGTATTGTTTTTTTTTCTTTTTTTTTTTTTTTGGAGATAACGAATATTTAGCGAATGACCGACATTGATTCGACAGAAGTCACTGAGCTTTGGTTCTGCCAAAATTGAAATGCAGGGTAGCACGTGAAAGATCCGCTCACTCAAGATTTTCAGAAATTGTGTGAATGTCCTCAGCTCTCAACTTTGACGCACTTAGGTTTGTGTAAAGAAGTCATCGGGGGTGCTTATCATAACATCACCTGTAAAGATTAACTCAAAATAAAAGTGACATCTTTCGTCATCTGACGCTATCACTGTCTAATGCGGACTTTTGATGATTTACAGAACGAATGTTTACCTCAGAGGTAGCGATTCACTTTTTTTGTGCACGTTTGAGGGGATGTCGTTTAACTTTTGAGAATCTTGTTTACACGTCGGCGACAAACATGCACAGAGGCTGATTGCCACCTAGACGACGAGCATTGAGATATCGCCGGTGATAAGGTGTGCAAAATGACTGTTTACTGAACTCTTTAAAACAAAGGAAGATACGTTGACATATTCCAGGGAGGCAGACGATTGATTGATAAGACGACATTGAGAGATTGTATCCCTCTTGATATTGTTAAGGGCAGACCCGAAGAAAGTCATAGTGAATTAAATGAAAACAATGGCCGCACAAACTTCACATGGTTCTGACCTTACTTGACAACTCACATTCTATTTCAAAACGGTGGTGATGTTCTGTTAGGGAGCATCCACCAGATCTTCTGCAACCACATTCATCGCAAGGAGCAATTCGATGCGATGGCCGAATTCAGGATCCCGGGAAAAAACTGATCCGGTTGTGTCGCACCACATGCGCGATGCACCGTGCAGTTCGGTTCAAGAAGCTCCGAGCCGTTCGAAACATGCACCGGACTACGACAAGGAGATGCGCTGTCGTGTGATTTCTTCAATCTGGTACTGGAGAAGATAGTGCGCGGGCAGCTGTAAACACGGAAGGCACTGTCTTCTACGAGACAATCCAACTGTTGGGTTACGCAACGTGCCGTAGTGGAAGCCTTTGCGGCGATTGAAAAAAGAGGCGAAACGAGCTGGTCTTATTCTCAATTACGACAAAACGAAATATATGCTGTCGACCAAGAAACGTTCCGTCAGACACCACCTGGGACAAAACATCACGATCGACAGCTACATCTTAAAGGTAGTGAAGGAGTTTGTCTACATCGGAGCAAACGTGAACCCGAATCGCTCTTGGCAACCGCTGCTACTTCGGTTTGTCAAAACAACTGGGCTCACAACTCCTGACCGGATAGTCCAAAACCATGGTCTACAAAAATCTTATTTTGCCAGTCCTGCTTAAAGCTGGACGATAAGCATAACTTCAGAGCTGATTCTTGGCGCATTCAAAAGAAAAATTCTGACAAGACACAACCGAGAACTATTTTAGCTGTACCAAGATGAGGATGATGCACTGACTTGGTCACATCGATCGCATGGACACCAATGCTCCAGCTAAGAGGGTCTTTGAATCCGAGCATCGTATCGTTTACAAGGACAGCCCTATTGTCCGCGAGAGTAGCCAATTGTGTACCTTCAATTTTATGAATTTCCCGGGTGCACAGCAGGAATAAGTAGAACCAAGGAGACTCCGTTGAGGAACTCCGGCGGCGATGTCGTTGAATTGTGAGAATTCTGATCCCTGAAATAACTCTCTTTTGTAGATAGAGAATAAGATTCTAATATCGTATATAATTTTTCAGGAATAAGTCGACTTAGCTTGTATTTAAGTCCGCCCTGTCACACTTTGTCGAATGCCTGGGAGATGTCAAGAAGAGAATTTAGTGTTTTTTTTTTTTTTTGTTTGAGATTTCGTCAATTGTGGAGTATTCTGTTTCGAAACCTAGTGGTCAGGTATACAACGTATTCCTTCTTCTTTCTTCGCTTGGCGCTACAGTCCGGGGTTGACCTGGGCCTCAACCAACAAGCCCTGACTCCAATTGCGCACACCAAGTTGGTTGAGGTTCTTCTCCACTTGTATACGCCGCACTTCGGCAAAGATATGCGCCGTCGTGTGAATTCTTCAATCTGATACTGGAGAAGATACTGCCGTGGGCAGCTGCAAGCACGGAAGGCACTATCTTCTACAAGTCCTCTTTCGAGAACGTCCTCTGTTGCGTTGTCCGAATCGCTCGGAATCGAAGCCTCTGCCGGCCGGAGTTGTGGTGTCCATCCGCTCTACATGACTTAGCCATATTAAGCGTTGGATCAGAAGACGCTTAACTAGGTGCATGCCTCTATATAGCCCGTACAGTTTGTGGTTGAATCAAATCCTCCTCCAGACGCTATCAACGCAAACAGGACCAAAGATCGCACGCAGAACTTTTCTCTCAAAACGACCAAGAGCTTTTTCATCCGCATTCAATAGCGTCCATGTCTTAAAGTATTCCTTAAATTTTCGAAATGGTGCGTCATATTGGGAAGCTGTACGTTAAGATGGCTGTATTAGTTGCTTGTAGAGCAGACCCTTGCACAGCTCTCGCCTTGGTGCTCGGCTCATTTGATTGGTTGCATTCCACTTGAACGAATCTACTAGAATGCAGAAAGCTATGGAGTATTTTTATGAGATTTGAAGGGAGTCCTATCTGATTCAATCTGAATCCTGGTTTTGGGACATACAAACATATAAAGTACTGCACGTACATAAGACAAAACCAATTTGGTGTACAGAATTGGAAGTAGCTACTGACAGATTGCGGCAGCAGAAGATGGATCTGGTTGAAGACGAATGAAGAGAGTTGAGCTTGGAACAACATAGACATTTTCCCTTTTCGCTTTTCTAAGAAATTAAAAATGTAGACATTCATTCTATAATTTATTATTTTGCAATCTCCTTACACGAGTACGTTATCCAACTCTAACTGAGGTAGATTTCCTCTAACTGAAAAGGCAATTAAAGTTATTACACAGATAGTGGAAAGAGTTTACAACGCAGGCGATTGTCTGTCTATGTACATATTTTGTAGCATTTTTTATCACTTATAAGAAGCAAGAAGATAATTATTTTAGGGTGTCAGTGTTTACTCGGCAAAGATCACATCAGATGCACGTGCTCCACGACTTAAAACAAAGTTGCTTACAGCTTTTGGCACGCGGCACCTTCTTATTTGTCTGAAAATCATTTTTTTTTTGTTAAAGTGGTTGAAGCCGACTTGGACTGCCTAAATCGTAAATGATCTACATCTTTATCTAAGTGAGCTAGAAAGGAGAACTGGGACTGTCTTATCTAAAATAAAGTAGAAGTTACTTATGCTCCACGGTCCGACTACAGAGTGTCACGGAGGAATAAACTACACTTCTACATATGTCAACTCATCTAAAAATACACTATTGTCACATGACCTGAATGAATGAAAACTCCTGAGCCAAAAAACCCCCTAAAACGTCATTTAGAAAATTATTTTGGAAAAAATTCAGAATTATCGCTTTCTGCTAGGATGACTAAGTGTTATCGCTCTAGAAACTAATTCTTTAAAAACAAGAAAAAAAACACCCCCATCATCTAAGTCACATGCGCAGTCGCATCATAAAGCCGCATTAGTTACAATTTATAATTCCACTGTTTACAAGACTCTCCGCATGTTTACCCTATAAACCCCAAGAAAGATAAAACCTATGGCTTCCACTCGGCACTGCAGTGCGCCCACAAAACACCACTAACGCGTTCAACATTTAACCTCATTTAGCCCCCTAGAGCGCAGCCACCGATACACTCATTCAACTGAAAGAAGCCACAAGCTAGAGAGATGCATATCATCTCATTTTTCTGCTGCCTTACCAGAAACCGAAGAAGAGAAAGACAAAAGCGACTACCACACAGAGAGAGAGAGAGAGAGAGGAAAACGTAATTCAGCGTGAATACAAACGAATGCGCGACACTTAGATACTTTGAATTCACGTCGAATTCAGTAGAGATCCATCCGTGTTGAGTGATACACACGCCTCCCAGACACGCTTTAATTCGCTTTCAGCCCGGTTCGGTGTGTAGTAATCGATCAACGCTCCGCGATCGAGATACGTGTTGCCCGCCTCGAGTCTATACTTAGCGTAAGATCTGCAAAACATACTGTAATGGTGATAAATCGTTATCGATCGTTCACCTGCATCACGATTCACATCAAGCCATTGGAAGTCGACTTGATCGATTTCAATGAGAATAAATTCATCGAGTAAGGAGGACTGACTATCTGTCGGAAACCGCTTAGCGCGACAGACAATCTCAACGATCTCGAAAAAAAAAAAGTGTTTTGTTTTTATTTTTTTCTTCGCCTACTTTAAGACCGGCGCTCGTCTAATGTAGCCGCAAAATACTTCTTGTTGTTTGCTGTCGGACGCAGCTAGAAATTCGTATTGCTCTCGTCTTTGTTGTCGTTTCAATTCTGGTCGGTCGCCGTGTCCGCTGTATCGTCCCGTCGAACTACAATCGTTGTGTTTAACAAAAATAAGAAGAAAAAAGTGTCTAGTGGACATACGATCTATTTTTACGATTATCGAATGTGATAAGACCTCGCCGCGATCACTTTGTATGCACACCCAAGTGCTCGGTACATTTGAGTTTCGAAAACACAACAATCAAGAGCACCAGGAAGGAGCTCAACACTCTGTGAAGTAAGTAAGGGGCAGATACTGATTTTATCCCTATTGTGCGATCGAATCAAACGTTTTCGAATTATTTGATTGAATACAATTTTTGATCGAAATCGGGTTGACCGATGACTGGACTCGGCGAAACTGTGACTTCGTTGCATTTTAAAATTGACATGACCGAGATGGAATTTTAAAAAATTAACATTGTGTCGGCTTGCTTTAAGTTTGACCTCAAGTCTGATTCGCTTTATTATGGCCTTACACACAACTAACCAGTCTGCACTAAACATGCGTGCGAGTGTAAATGCACCTGATTATGATTAAAAACTAAAAGGATTCCGATTCCCTGCAGATCATTGTCAACATTCAATGGACTAAACGAACATGATCACACGATTGAACGCATGTACACGCCGAAAGTGAGTTGTGCCTTCAAACGATTAAACACAGCACAACCGAAAATAGTGTCCCACATTTCAACTGCTTCTTTCGGCAGGCACGTCCCAGAAAAGCCGTCACGTATATGCAGCTCCCAGGCCGTGATTTTGGAGATTCGTCGTCTTCCGAAAGTAGAAGTTTGAAGAAAAACACCGTGTTTTAAATGCACCCACTTAATGCTTGGGAACACCTCGCATGCATTTATTTTGTTAGGTTTCTGCGTGAATAACATTCGCTCTACGCACGGACACCTTGAATAATTCGCCATGACAAGTCGTACTTGATCTTGAAAGCGCGTGGCTTGGTATAGCGGCGTTCGTGTGTTGTGCGTCTGTGCGTTGGATAATTAATGAAGCTCCAAACACTGTCGGCATGTTACGAAATTTCGTTTTTTATTTTTTTTCTTTACTGACCCATTGCTGGTGTGTGTATTTTTTGAAGTCAAAGAAACAAAATTTGTTTGTGCTGATTGCTGATAACTACGAGGTACCGCAGCAATAAAATTTCAAAGGGAAATGAATCTTAATTGGGTTTCTGGGCCAACAGCGCCAGTGAAATAATTGATTCTCCATTTCTTCTGAGTGCTGGCCCATTGGTGGTGGCCGAGTGCTGCTGGGCGTATGGGTGTAACAGGAAATGTGCGCGTCGTGAGCTTCTTGGGCGAAATAAAAATGCAAACAAATGACTTTCATAATTCAACAGCAGGTTGCTGCAAATATAGATTCAAATCCAGACACCATATGTTCTCGTGTTTCTTTTACGGTATTTTGTTGTTTTGTTTCATATGGACTGGTTTTTTAGCGGACAAGTGTGTGTATGGCTGGCATCACTGTCAGCTGTTTTCAATGTCAGAGATGTGTGCGCTAGATCAAATGCGAGTCATTCACCACGCGTGGAATGGAGAGTCCAAGCACTGCGAATTAGTGTTGCTATTCATAGGCATTTATCTTCGATCTTCTTTCTCGTTCTTTGACTGTACTTCACAATGGAGAAAAGTAAAACAAAACGGCAAATTGTTTTTCTCTCCGTTTCTTCGTTCGTGCAATGCCGGCTGTACATGCTGGGGTTTTATGCATTACTTCTGGATGGCTGACTTTGGGACCAGTTTTATTTTCTCTCATTCGTCATATCTCGTTTTAGTTGGACGGAGAACTCTAACTTCTCCCATCGTTGTTAGAGAGAAGTCGAATATTAATTTTATTTTGACATTTATTGACTCCAACGGAACGCTGTGGATCGGGAATATATATACCTTTGCTGATCGTGGCTTAAATCCATTATTCAGATCATAAAACTACAAATAATTAGTAACCCATAAATGAATGAGGACGTGCGGTGCCCTAAATACCAAAGGCACTATGCTTTAAAATATCATCGGTGGTCTTGTTTGCCTCGACTTCGTATCGTTAAATACAGTCATGCTACTGTTTAAGGCCATGAATTGTTTGTTGGCCATTCCAATTCACCAGAGATCCTAGTAATCGTTCTTAAATGAGGTCTGGTTAAGATGGATGGGTGCAAATAGCGGTGACACCCGCGACCACGCGGTTGTCTGCAACCAATTGGCGCTTGCAATAAACTAAACAATTGAACGTTCAGTTAGCTCAATTTGTTGGAAAATGAGAAAATCCGAATGAAGTTGTTGCACATGTCGAAGATGGAAGTTTATCAAACTGGTATTTACATCAACACTGGACTCCCCGTAATATAGGAACAAATCGGCGTTAATTGTCTTGACCACTGATGTAACTTTTCCCATTTTGATGCAAGTCTGTTGGCGTTTCGGTAAGCTTTGCTGTGAAGATGATGAAGCATCCACTTACATACAGGCCAACGACCCTTGGAGGGTCTGATCCATAGCTACCTTCCATCGATGACGGCGCAGTGTATGCTGCTTCTAGTCATTAAAACCAAGCTGTCATGCGTCCGCGATGACTTGGTCTTTATACCGGATGTTCGGTCTTTCTCTCCTTCTCGAACCAGGCGGCTAAAATTCGAGGTCTCTCTTTGCTTGAGCGATGTTGTCCGTACGCTCGAAGTGCCCGAGTCAGTGCAGTCGACGGATTTTGAGTTGGAGTCTGTGTTTGTCTCGCTCCAGGCGCAGGCGACAATCTACTCTCAATTGAAAATCGGAACTCAAAATTCCAACCAGGGTTGCCGCTTTGCGACTGTAGTTACAATTTGACCCTTTTTGGAAGCCCAAAGACTGTGATGTGATTTTTTTTTAAAAAAATGACCTCGTTTTTGACACTCTCCAACTAACGTTGTCTCTGACTATCTACCTCCAGTTTCGCACAGCAAGCTGTTTAAAGTCCTTCTCCACTTGCGTGTGCAACCTTAGATGCAGGTGTCATCTACTGAGTCGTTCCAAAGGCTTGAAGTCGAAGACTATTCTGGCCGGAGTTAACATACCGCCCAGCTTCTACAACAACCACTAGTGTTGTGCGTTCTACTGTACTTTCACGACTGGAGGAGACGTACATGTTCTTCGCAGGAGTACTCTCAGAGAATCGTCAGGGAATGGGACCATGAGTTATAGAAGAATCAATAACACAAGAATTTAACCTAGACATCGCCATGACGCAGCGGCCACTGAGCTCAACATAAGTTAAGCTTATAACTTCGGCATAAGCTGGTGTAATTCGTGTTTCGTATTCGCGTGTGTTGTCGAGCCGAAATTTGGCACGTTTGGCATTAATTGAAAGCCATAATTGGCTTCATCACAACATAAGCAATACACAATTAAAACTATTAAGCTAATTGTGGGTATCTCATCGTTTTGGGTGTGACATAAAATAGATGAGAAATAACATAAAGTCCCTTGCCGTTGATAATTTATAATACATTTATTTTGATTTCGATGACCACAATTCTGCAATTCTGAACAAAGTCGAGAATCTGCTGAATGATGTGGTATCCCATTGGAATGGCATAATCTGTAGGTTCAATATTCGCATACTCTTCGCAGTAAATCAGGCCGTATTTCGGCAATGACACGTCGATTGATGACGTCCAACTTCGAGTGGGGCACGAAAAAGTTAGTAATTATGTCTGTATACAGCTCTTCGTTGACTGTAACGTCATTTTTGAAGCCAAATGGACTAATGACAAGGGCTTTAGTTTGAGTTTCTCGAATTGAACCGTTTTCTTTAAAATAAATTTGAACAATTTGTGTACGTTGCTTCGGAGTGCGTCTATCCATCATGAGTTGCCAAATAAAACCATTTCTGGTTATCGATTTGGTACACCTTTTCCGATGGTACGGCAGAAAACCTAGATATAGAAATAAAAATGCTCACATCTGACTGATATCCCAAGCGCAATAAGATGTCATCTTAATCGGATGCATCGAAATTTACTTAAATCGCTCAGGTCACTGGCTTTTGAGAAGCTCGAAGCAGCAGAATACATTTTTGTTTTAATAAACTCAAGATGATCAATGATTAATATTACAAAAATATAAAAATAAATACAAAGAGTCAGCATTGTTCCTTATTGCGGCCCACCACACAAGCGAATGCATTCGTATTTATTTTAAGTTTGTGAATAAGCACACTCCTGCCCATGTCTACGTATCATGGTGCTGACAACATTCTCTGGACTTGGCCGCCGCTGATAATCCCCTTAGATCAATGAAGTTTGACCAGTGTGCTTTGCCAGCTTAGAAGTCTTGAAATAATTTATTTATCTACATAATTTATAACTGGTTTGACCAATTTAATTGCTGAAGAATGCTGCTGCCAAAAAGTGGTTATAAATAAGTGTGAATGATCAGATGAGCGGGCGTTATAATTGGCATGATCATTCAGCGACTGCCTTAGACCGGTACTTTATTTTGTCACTTTAGGTTTATGTCTGCCATAAACAAATTGGATTACATTCGAAGATGCTTCAAACATGTGCCGTAGAGCCGGTCGTAGGATCCTCGTGGAATAACCTGGTTTTAATATAGTCGTCTGTTGCAACGTCGCACGGAGTTCCAAACCGCCTGCTTGATGTAGTCTACACTTTATATCATATACACTTAAGGGCCAACTGTAAGCTTGTGACAATGAATTAACCAGGTTTGACTATGTATTTCATCATGTTGTCCGGATCCGTAATCATGCACTGACATTAAAATTTCGTCCTGGATTCGTTATAAGACTCTAGCTTCCCACGAACAGTGGGAGAAAGCAAGCACGAAGATTATGAGTGGTTACTGTAGAGGCTAGGCCGAGGCTCAGTTTCGGATAGTAGTGCCGCCCGAAGAAGGGGTATGGTAACCTTGAGTACAGAAAACGATTTGGAAAAGTTTTTATTTACTTACCACTTTGATTGCCAGCTGTTTGCGGCAATGACATCAAAGGGGCCGTGTGTTGGCCGTGAGTTGTGAAAGTTGATCGTGTCGAGCATTGAACCCATATACCTCAGCATAGGAGTCGACGCACGGACAGGATGAATTTTCTTTCTTATCATATCATTTCCTTTCTTATCAGGAGAGTACTTCATTTAATTAACTTTAACTTCACCTTCTATCATCATCATCATCATCATCTTCTGATCTGCACGATCCTCTAAAGGTGGCCGCGGGGTTAAAGCGCACACGAAAGATTTCCAGGCCACTCGATCCTCCCCCCATCGACTCCAACTCATCGGGAGTTATGCCCAAGCGGAACCAGGCGACTTTTTGGACTTGGTCCAACCACCTCGTCTTGGGTCTGCCAATCGGTCGCCTACTTGATGTAATCGCATTCAAGACACGCCTTGGAAGTCGTGATGATTCGTGCCACGTGACAAAACCATCGAACCATTGCCCCTTCCGTTCGTAGAAACAGGTGTTCGACGTTGAGTGCCTCATGCACCGCTGTTTTTCTTACCCTATCCACGACTGCAGGAATAAGTCTCATCTCGGCAGTTTGGATTCGCGGTCCTATTCTTACGGTCATTACCCAGATTTCATGATCATAAAGAGTTGAAACTGAGTTAAAACCGCTGTCTTGGCTCTGACACCAAGCTCGACCTTCATGATTACAGATCTTCCAAGCTTGCCCAATACTACAGGAAAGCTCAGCATTACACCTCGCATCACACGTGAAAAGACCTCGAGATGCTTATACTTCTACACTTGCTTCAATCGGACTGCACTAACATGTAGAGTGAATGTTAACGTTCATCCCAACATCAGCACATATGGCCACATATTAATAATCTCTCGTGAATTATACAATAGTGTCGGTGTCGGCATTCTTCCAAGCTCGAATATGACCAAATAGAGCCCAGTTCCCTGATTGTAAATCGTACACAGTTGCTGCGGTGCCCTTTCTTTACAGACGTAGACATTATGTGGAAAATTGTCTTATTTGTATACTCTTGTGGGTAGCAATTGTAAGTTCAAGCTAGTAAGAAGAAGGAATGTACTTGCGCTTGATATTCCTAAAGCTCTAGTTGGAATGATCACATATTTGTGGGCTCCAAAAATGCTGCGAAATGGCTAGGTTTCCTTAATGGATGCAAGAATATGGTTTTGATTTATAGGTCTTATATCCGCCCTAAGCTTGAGTGCAACGCTCATATCTGCTCTGATGCCCCCGAGACCACCCTGTACCTACTAGATAAAATTCAAAAGCAAGCGATTAAACTTATATAAGATTCGCAGAGTAATTAGACTCACGCGAAAACCGACTCTCGAACACGACGTCGCGACTTACCTTGTCTTCTTTGTCTCTGTTTTATCGCCATTTTAACAAACGAGACTCAAGTGAGATAGCCAATTGCATGCCGCCTCTCTATGAATTCAACCGCAATAGCCGTCTCAGTTTGCCCAGTAAGTCTGCTTTCGGACGCGCAGTAAAATTTAGAGACTCTTTTTTCAGCTGCACTACACGAGCATGAAATGCCATCCCAGCCCTAGCAGTATTCCACAGACTGCTAGGTTTACATGCCACAAATATTCAGAGAAACATGGCCTTTAGAAATGTCTACGCAAGGCACCACTTATTCTACAGCCACTTTATATTTCAAGGGAGTATGAAGAATCACAAATGTAAGAGTTAAAATTGTGTGACTAAATCTGAAGCATATCGGGTGTAATTAATTTGACACGACTAAGAAACTGTGTTCCTACGTAACTACCGTGAAAAGGTCTTGTGTTTAATTTCCCTTTATTCACATCATTAACAAAAATTATTGTATGCCAATTAACGGTCGGCAGTAAATTTTACAATCTAATTGACATTGACGTATTTTAATGAAGCCTACATTCGCAAATCGAATGGGACTACTCCACGGAACCAACTAATACTTCTCCAAATAGCACCCGACAGGACGGATGGTCTTGGGTGGAACTGAAAATCAATTGATATCTCGTGGCTTTACAAATATGATTTTGCGAAGTCATCGAAAAATCAAAAAAATCGTATTTGTGAACCAATCTGTGAAGGTTAAGTCAAGCTCATGGTTATCCAAACTCGTTCCTCAAAAATTCGCAGCTTTGACATTGTAGGAAGCATACTTTCGATTGGCGAGGGCAACAAACTTGTTGATAGCCGCTGTCAGCAGAGAGGGATAAGCTAATTTTGAAAACTTGTTGAGACGTGGAGTAGACGAAATTGTGTTTATCACGCTTAAACTAGACTGCACTTGTTTGGCTTCAATGTCAATGGAGTACCACATTTTGACTGCTGTACTTGGTTTTTTGCAATCACTCGAACGACAGAATGTAAACTAATGAACTGGTGAACGATTTAGCTTAACTTGATCAAAAGGAATATCACACGATTTGAAGGGGGTGTAGGAATACGTTGATTTTTTACCGGCAGGAAGATAACTTCACTGCAAGACGTGATATTCAATGGAACTAGTTTACTTATGAAGAGGTGCCACTCTGAGTGGACAAATCTTGTCCCAGAATAATTAAGATATAATCGTAGACGCTTGAGAAGAGTCGGAGCGTGTTGCACATGCACAAGTTTTACCAAGAACATCACAATTGGTTCATCAGGATCTAAGTGAAACTTGGCTAATCCCCGTCCTATTCTGCATCAAGAAAGAAGAACAGTACTTGTGTGTAGGAAAAACTGCTGAGGATTAATCGAAGATGGAAAGAGTGGGAAGCAGGCGAGACGAATACGTTTGAAACATGCCACACACTCGGAGGATATAAACAAAGGCAACACGTGATGATGCATTAATAAACACAGGATTTGGACAGTTGGGCATTAGGTTAGGTTAGGTAGGTGAGCAGCCTGCGAAATCGCCAGCACACTTAGACCATTGTGATACCCACAGTCAGACTAATACCAATGATCGACAACTCCAGTGATAGTGCCGTTAATTTTATCCCAACGACAAATGATTGCTGGATCATATTTTAAATCCTTATAAATCGTTTTAACTTTGCTTCCACTGGGATTCGAACCGGAGACCAAGGGGCACGTCTAACCAAGGGCAGGCACTCAACCAAATGCGCCATCCAGCAAGCACAGTTTGTATTCACGGTCTTATTCTTTCGGCCATTACCCAGATTTTATGACCATAGGAGAGTTGGAACAAATACTGAGTTAAAACCGTTGTCTTGGCTCTGACACCAAGCTCGGCCTTCCTGCTTACAGATCTGCCAATCATGGCCAATACTACAGGAAAGCTCAGCATTACATCTCCCATCACTTGTGAATAAGACCTCGAGATGATTATACTTCTCCGCCTGCTTCAATGGGACTGCTCTAACCAGGCGCAGTGAGTTGGACAATCAGAGAATCTGCGTGCACGTCCCGCTGTTCCGGACTTGTGATCAGACGGTTTCAGTCCAGCAGCAAACCTGAAATCGATTGTGAATGAGAAGTGCACTGCTATCCACGGCAGGCCAACAATGTACGTCGATCTCATCAAGAAACAGAGGGAGCTGCAGTTGCCCATCAAAACCGCTGAGATCGCCGTCACTGGAGGAGCAGCTTGTTCGCTGCAGTTCTTCAAGGATATTACTGCTTATCATTAAATTCTATTTCCAACCAACCACCGTACATGTCTTGATAGCAAGATCATTTTACAATCAATTTTTTTCTGATTTAGAATCAAGCACTCGAGAGAATAACAAACCACTTCATCAGCAATAACATTAGTTTTTAGACATAAACGTACAGGGTATGCCGGTAAGATGTTGATGCTCCACCCTAAATTTATTCAAATACACTCCGATAGGAGTGTTGAGAGCACAGTGCCATTGCACGAAGAGCCGGGGCCATAAATAAGGTAATTTTATGGCAGTAAACTTGACTTTGGACATCAATAACAAGTCTCGATGTATCGATGCGAAACCCACCACAACGCCACCTCGCCCCTTCACAGTTTCAATTTACAACAATTGTGTATAAAAACGTGGGCAATGAAGGTCAGTAAGCATGCACCCTCATATTTTATTTGTGTGGCAGTTAAAAATGTGTGACAATTTTTTGTTTTATGAGAAACTCGCTTTGAGAATGAAAAACAAAATCCAGTTATGGAATTAATTACATTTTCGCTTATCCGAGTGCCGAGTACAAGTAGGTACGACTTGCTCTCATTTCAATAATTCAAATTCTGTTAAGATTTCTGTACACTGGCCATCATGTCCTACGTAGAAAGTGCATGATTCGATCTTCCCCACAGCAACTTTCGATTTAAAAACGACTTATTTTGTACTATTGAAGATTCAAATTAGGCTTAAAACTTAGGGTTAGGGTGTTGGCTCAACAATTGAGGCCCAAATGGTGTAAATTGTTCAATTTAACATTTGGTCCTAGTTCAGTTTAGTGTTTATTTATTACATCCTACAATGACCAGTGCTTACATCGGGTTGTTCAAATCCGTGTGTCCATGTTGGTCCTTTTGGGATGAGGTGGTGGTGTGGTAGCCGATTTAGCCTCGATGATGACTGCAATCGCTATTCTAGTAGAAGTTATGCAGCTCGTGGTTAGATTTCGTTGGGAACCTCTGCTCGCTTAACAGAGTGTGTTTCTCGGGTTCCTGATTGCCTCGTTAGGGTGGTTGTTGATGTCTAGAAGCAACTTTCTGAACAACGTCACCATGTACTTTGCAAGGGGATGGTGCGTGCTTCGTCGTGAAGATTTTTCTTGCTGTGGTGCTTTCGAAGGTCCCTGTCGAAGATGAGACCGGTACATATTCCCAGTATTTTCCTTTCGAAAATTGCGAGCTTCTCCATGCTGGTCTCCTCCAAATTGGTGTGCCACATTGGAAAGCCGTATTTTAAAATCGGTCGAATTAGTTTCTTGTAGAGCTGAAGCTTTTTCTTCTGGCACAATTCATTTTGCTTAAACATCAAAGAATATATGCGATGGAAGCCTAGGTTGGCCTTCTTAAGGGTCAGTTTCGAGTGGCAGTTGAACTTCAAACTTTCTGCGAAGTTAACGCCAAGATGATATAAATAATATATAATTTGGATGACACTTCAGCCCGTGGAGGGCCAGGACCCAGCTTCGCAGCAACTACTCGTGTTGTGCGTGCTATTGTTCTCTCACGAGTGGAAGGGTCCCACAGTTTTCTGCCGCCTCCGAACGGCCAAGTTTGAGAATATCCCATTTAACACCAACTTTTATTTTCGTGCCACCATCGTCATCATGAGGAAGATGGGTAGACGCGTAGGCCTCCTCCTGTTGGACCCGTAAGCAAAGAAGAGCTTTAAAAAGTTCACCTTTGGAGTCGCCATAAAGATGTTGCCTACTCAAGTCGCACGCGAAGTTAGCCTACCCAAGTGGTTCATGTAGAAACTAGACGAAAGTCCCCATTCTGGACTCTAGTGCTACTAAACAGATTATTTAAACAAAAGAAATTGAAAGGAATCCAAAAAATATTGCAGTTCGATATGACCATCACCGGTGGCGAGGTGCAACAACTTCCGCCAAGGCCCTTCAAGTCGTTGCAGGTGAAATACGATAAGATGAATAGTCATCGTTTAATTCGCACTCATTCGAAACTGATAAATTAAACATCAAAATATACAGGTTTTGCTTAAGAAAATGATTTCCTATTTATCACTGTTCCACTCTGACCATCACACGAATCATTTTACGGTCATCTAAATACATTTAACCATCAGAGGACATCCCGAACATGAAAACATTCATAAATGCGACTGTGATATTTTTTTGAATTAATTTAATTATATCTCTCCATCATGTGCCTTTTTTTTCCGGCTAAATGCTAAGTATAAACTCGAGTTAACCTTTTGTTGGCGGCGGCGGCGGCGACAATCGAAGCGACTTCACCGATCGATCGAAAAAACAGAGAGAGAGGGAGAGGAAGAGAGAAAACAGAAGAAACTCGCATAAAAGTGAATAAATTAACGCTCTTTTTTAGTCAAATAAAGAATCAATTAGAGGTTGTTATACTAAATGCCGATAATGGATTGGCAGAGGAGTTCTCTATTCTTCGATGAAACATTCTTTGTAATCTCGTAGAACTTTGCCTCTTACGGTGTTAAGCTCTAATTGGAGTGTTTGTGCTGATTGTTGATCGGGGTGACAGGGTGACACCGACGAGCATGCAAACATGACAGACAGGTAATTTATTGGATCACAAATTTGTGTTTGATTCACAATTAGTCACAGCGAATGACAAACTTGGAAGAGTTTCAGACCGCTTTGTAAAAGCTTTTGGCCATAAAGGAATCGGTAGCTTGGTATGTGTGTACTTTACCCCAAATTGGTGAAATCCAGATTCGAGCAGTTAAAGAATGACTGTCATTGGTGATGGCAATTTAGCAGTGACGAGTTTTCATTGCGACGCTAAGTGGAATCTTCTTTTGGAGCATTCCTAGGCTTTTTCAAATCTCAATCGAAACTTGTTTTTGCGCTTATCGAGAGTGTGGAGCTTGGATTTTGAATCTTGAACTAGAAAGCATTTGTGTCAATTCAATGACTGATCCGATTACATAATCTTCAAGAGCTGCTGTGAAGTTAGGCTGAATTACATGTTTTGGCATGTCGTTCAACGCTTGGGGATGATTTGCAGTAGCAAATCCTCTTGCTTCATTATTCTTGCGGGTTGTTCACTGACTTCACACGCCTTCAGATTAAGAAATCCTGATGATGAGACGAATGGTATGACTTCATTGCGAACTGTTTACTGGTGAGCTGTGCTTCGTGTCATCATCCTTGTATGACACGCCGACAAAGTATACCGATATCAAAAGCAGAAGCTAGGGTGTCGTTCACAACTTTATTTTCGAATAAATTTAAGTTTCATTTTAAAAATTCCAAGAATCAAAATAAAATTGTTGACATAAAGGATTGTTCCCTTGGACTCAATCCAGTTCCTGTAGTAAGCCACATCACTGTACGCTGAAGGTCCTGAATCAAAGCCACACCTTGCACCGAAGGATATGACACCGGCAACTTTGTTCTTACAGAACAATGGACCACCGGAATCCCCATGGCAAGGGCCTGATTTCAAATGCGGATCAATTGCACAAATCATTCCTTTACTGAAGTGCTTCTCATACGAGGTATAACACGCACCGGCATTCAGTACTTGCACATTTGCAAATCTCAGTTCTGCTGTTAAGGGTCCCCTCTGTAAACATTTTTAACTTAAATTTTGAATCTTAGACAATTTGAGGGTGCATGTGAGGGAGGTGTAATCGATTAGAGAAGACTGTCTGTTTGACACACTTGTTGAGAGGAAGGAAATTATCGGCGTACCAGCAAAGGCAAGGTGGCCAACTGTAACTCCGTTTTCTAATCTTTCCGATTCAAGTAAGTCTCACGGGTTAGGCCAGCGTTTCAGATGCCAAATCCGAAGAGACGTGTGTCACGGACACCAAACTCATGCGAATTGAGAGCTCAATACGTAGGTGGTTTTCGAAAACAGAACAATTATCAGACAGACAACGAAGCGACTCTTTAAACGTTCCCTTGATATTGTTCTATCACAGCACCCCTTACTTCGCTCTCAAGACCAACCATACGATCAAGGACACTCTGATAACTAACAGGGACTAAAAACTGTTCCCAATGTATTCTTAAAACAAAAATAAACATTACCCAAAAAACTTGTCCCCAACCGAGTGCGGTGCACGTCTGCCCCCTCCGAGGTGCAGATTGAGTTAGTTTTGCAATTTCCGCTGAAATGTTGTCATTGAGGAACATCACAGCAATGTCATAGTCATAGCTCTCCGGAGGACTATAGAGACTATGAATCCGTATATCTTCGATTTCTACAACATGGCCCACGCTCCTCTCACGATCGAATCGGTTCCTAGCTCCCGCCACAGCGACAAGTTCGTTTGCAGAAAATCTTCTTCCTTCTGGTCTAAATTATTGCAAAATTTCAAGCCGCGTTCCACCATCAATTCAAAGAGCATTACTTAAAGGCACAGTGTGCAGCTGTCAGGATTGTCCTTTCACCGATAATTGTTCCACCGCAGTAGTGTTTGTATCCGTGCGGGGTGCTGTCTTTGCTTTGAATGGACACAACGTACTTGGCGAGGTCGTAGTGATCACTGAATACTCCATTGGCAATGAGCAAGTTCGGTTCGTATGGATGTCCGCTGCAGATGCAAATTAGAATTGTCAATACGATGGAAATAGGGGAAGCAATTTTGACATGAAATAATTTCATTATTTTTATGAAACAAAACGAAATTGAACATCTGAGACTGGATATCGAGATGAGAAATTAATCAGAGTGTCAGAGAGGCAACGCTATCGCAATGTTATTGTAGTAAGGCAGATTCACATCGAACCTCTCTGTTCGCAGGAAGTCGAGAGTTCAGAAAAGATGACATTCAACACAAAACAAAATGTCCTAGTCAACCGTTACGGAAGACTGTTGGTTAACATATCGCCACAGTCATGGTGCGTCGATTCCAAGTTCAATTCGAGTCACTGGTCACTGGAATCACTGGTATTACCAATCTAGAAAACGTTTCTTAACCTCCCAGATTCAGTTTTAGCATCCGACCACGGCCCCCTTCCAGTTTCGCAAACCAAGTTGGTTGAGGTTCTGTTGTCCCACAGTTTCGCTGTGGAAGACCCTTTCGACCGGAGAACGAGCTTTACATGGGTCAGACACCTCAGGCATTGGACCCCCAAACGCCTTGCTGGGCTAAAGTTGATGTACAGCCTGCACTACTCCACATCCGATAACGAACTCTAGCTGGTGGACTTTGTCACTGGACCGGACCTCTCTGTTGCTAGAGCATCCGGTTGATTAGCTTCTCCTCCACCATTTGTAATGATAGATAAGCCGCCAAAGACCCCCATCTTCGATCGAGTGTGCTCGGCTCCCAGATTTCACCACGTGAGGAGTTTGTTGACAGAAACTAGGGGCAGACGTCTGTGTTTGCATGAGACTCTGTACCGACTCTTGGAAATCCGTTGGTCCCCTTCACTTATGCTAAAGCAGTAGTGCCCATTAGTCGATCACTAATTGTAACCCCATCTGTCTGTTTAGTGACGGCTTAGTACTATGCGCCATTTTTATACCACGGTTTTATTTTGCTTATACATATTTACGTAAGTAGGTTGTTTATGCGTTTAAACAGTTAATAAGTTCCTTTGTGGTTTTATTGAATATTTCGTCGCAAAAGGGTTTGAATAAGTGTTCGCTGTCTGACTCTAGCCAGTGGTGGGCAGCTGTACAGAGAATGAGTTAATGTTTCCTTTTTCGAAGTGTGGTTACAGCTGCGACAGTGTGAGTTCTATGGAATGCTTAGTCTGATTGCGTGATCTCCTAACGGTCAGTGCCCCGTGATGACTTAGAAGATCCTCAGTCGGTGCAAAATTATATAGCGGCAATATTTTCCTGGATTTTGCGCAAGTAGTCATTTGAGATCACCTGAGACCAGCTAATTTCCGGAAGTGTGAATTAATTCATGCTTTATGGCAGACGAGCCGTCGAGTGGGTAACTTCGCTTGGCTAGTCAGTCAGCTCTTTAATTACCTGGAGTGCTTCTATGCCCGGGAACCCAAATAATTGCTACCACGAATCTTTCCGCTATACTAGCATGTTCGTAGATAGTATAGCTTTAATGGCTGTTTAGCTATCAACGAAGACAGCTATTCTTTGTATCGAGGCTGTATATTCAATTGATCTGGTATTTCAATTGATCTGTATATTCAATTGATCTGATCTGACACGCTTTCTTAATGGCGAAGATTTTTGCCTGAAAGATACTCGCGTTATAGGCATTCTTAAGGCTGTGGAGATATTCAGTTTTTGTGAAAAGATACCTGCCCACTCCGCAATCCATTCTTGAACCGTCTGTGTACATGCTCACATTCGAGAAGAAATGAATGTGCCCTCTATCCCAATCTTCTCTTATCGTCAACATGTGTTTTTAAGCCATAATAATGTGGTGTATAGTCTGGAAGACCGAACCTCCAGTGCAAAGTCCATGTAATCGTGGACGTACGATAGCTTGATGTGGGTGACTGGAAGCAACGTGCCCATGACCGTCATCGATGAAAGGCAACTATCCCATGTGTCGTCTGCCTGAGAATTAAGTATAAACTGACTGATTTGGTGATAATTTCCTAGGTATCGAGTCTGGGATACAACTATATCCTTAGCTTAGTTTCTTTGTGTCCAACTGGTCTATGTACTTTGTCTATGTGCAACAGATAGAGCATGACTGTCATAGCATCCGAAGGTGTTGTCCCTGTTTTCCTATGCATACCCATTCTTTGCACTTTGTCAAGTAACACCATCTACTCGGGCTTTTATTTGCATTTAAAGCCTTCCACTAAGCCTTCCCTCCCTCTTACCGAGTAGAAGCTTAAACGCGTTTTTAAATCTCGCTTGAGGCACTGCCTGTAATGCAATAACATCTTCATGAAATGGGTTCTAGCTCGATGATTGGTAAAACTTTCTCTTTTGCCATTTGCACTCCAATAAGCGACATTCTGATGCATTCTTTCTTTCGGAATTTATGACGTTCCTGCCGGCACATGCATTTAAGACTTGCCGCCATAGATCATCATTCACTGAACCCTATTCTATTTCATAAAAATATTTTCAATCGTTTTTCATCGCCCTACGCCGTTACACTCACATTAGACCAAATGCAATAAATCATCAGAAAGCTGTTCTCCAAACAAAAGAATATATGCATGATGATGATGCTGATTGTCTTCAGAAAAAAAAAAAAAACAAATTTCTCGGTAAGAACAAAAGCTTTCGCTCGAATAATTTCCGTGTGGTGTCTCTTTCCGGCTGCCCGATGTCGAGGTGAATAATCAAAAATGTAATCTCAATCTGAACCGCGCTGGCTTACTTTCTAATTTGCTGATGTACTAATCTAAATGTTTCCAATTTTTGGTGTATGTAGATTAGTTTTATTTCCTTAATTGTATGTTATTAATTGTTTACTGTTGCTGATTGATGAATAAATGTCTTTTGCTGTGTAGGACAGATGAGTGCGCTTAATGGGAGGTACGTTCACTTCAACGAATGCCGATTGTTTGGAGCAAGGTAGATGATTTAATTTACGTCAGTAAAATTATTTTATTCGCTTCTGTATATCGCGAATTACTTATTTATCATGTAATAGGCACACTATGCTTTGGTTGAACAGGGTGATCAGAAGAACATTGAATCTGGCTTTATTCTGAAGCATGGCATTAAATGTGAAATGGCACATCATTCAATCGGCAGCCTCGACATCACTGGCAGTGATTTAGGCATTCCGTCCAATGTTTGATGACGCGGTCCAATATGTGCGGCGTTATTCCGACAAAATAGCTTCTCGAATGTTTGCCTCGAACTCGTCCAATTAGCGAATTCACGGCCTTGTGGATGGCCGTCCGGCGTCAGCAAAATCGAATACGGATGTAGCCCCAGATACAAGCGCAAATTAAACCGGGTTGACTCTCGGGCGATGCCCAATTCAGCTGATCGGCGTCAAGTTGACACTTCTGCGTTTTCTTCGATACTGGCCGGTATGGCGCGGCGGCTGTGTATTCTTCATTTCGCATCAATCTCTGCCTGGTTGGTGGATTAAAGTACAAAAGAGTGTACTCATGCTCGAATTATTCCACGGTGCGACGAA
This sequence comes from Eristalis pertinax, assembly GCA_907269125.1. Classification (NCBI taxonomy): domain Eukaryota; kingdom Metazoa; phylum Arthropoda; class Insecta; order Diptera; family Syrphidae; genus Eristalis; species Eristalis pertinax. Next base: position 31,667,369 of record OU026149.1, read on the forward strand.
TTGCGTACACACTGAAGTCATGAAGCCATGATTACGACCGGCCTCACGGCGAAATTCGTTCGGCATGCGTGAGCTATAATGATAAAATGACAAACCTTAGTGAATAAGATTTGACAGCTACATAGATAACTTTGACGGCTATTGAAAGAAACTATTAATGCTAACTGCTCACCCTTTAGGAGTAAATATTTTTGAGGTTCGATATCGCCTGTTTAAGAAGTTAAACTTTTGCTTTGCTGACGAACTCAAGGAAATGTGTAAAAGATTCACTCATCAGAAAACGAAAAACATATCTGCTAAACCACAATATTTTCCGCAGCAAAAGAACACAGCAAATAGATTAAATTTGCTATTCCGTTGCAACACTAGCGCCACTACAAAGTCGTGGACGATTTATACTGCGCAGCATAATAATCTTTTTCTTGCAGATTTTGTGGTGGCAGTCCTGGCAAATCAATAGAACTCACGGATTCGGCAGGATAACTTACCACATCATCTTGATTCGCAGTAGTGTCGCCTGACTTGTATGTGACCAATTGGCCAGCTATGTCATTTTCACTAGCCGGCTGAAGCTAGAAGCAAATTGTTTCACTTTGAGCCAAATCTGTTAGACTACACGAATTGGCTTGCCAAACTCAGCTGCCGATGGATCGTTTTTCAATTGGACAAGCAAGTTTGTAGTGAGTATTAATCATTTTACATGTCTCCACAAATATGATGAATATTTTGTCGTTCTGTCTAAGCGTTTAAAGATTTCTCACTAGCAATTCGCATAATTAGAAATTGTTTGCCTTTTCGCTTGTCTTTGGGGTATCGTCTTCTTTGTGCGACAGATCCGGGGGATGTAGGGCCCCCAACAACTATGGCTAGCGGCGTGGCTCCTGTTGCGTGCACTTAGTTAGTCAACTTGTGTGCACCACCTTCAACGTGAGCGTCCTTGGTTGCATTGTCGCACAACCCGAAGGCCAAGAGTTTTGGGGCCGGAGCTAAGCTGCACATGTTTCAATGGTTAGAGCCATACGCAACACTGATGTCAGTGTACAGGCGAGCAGGACCAAAGATCACACGCAACATTTGGTTGGCCTTGTTTTTTGACACCTGATTCTACACAGCATGTCTGCGTGTATCTCTGCGTGAATACAACGATTATTTTGCGCTTTCCAGTACCTAGGCGAAGCGCAAAGTTCATTCTTGACAAATCCAAGTGTCAACACTTATTGGACCTTATCATGGTTACTTGCACCCACGTATGTGCAGAATATGTGGCAACCTGTAGATAATGCATGGCTTAACTTTTCTTCAGATTAATGTATGTACTCGTGTACATATTTGTCCAGAGTTTAACTGAACAAATTGACGTGCAAAACCAACCAGACCCGTACCATCTCTGCCACATCTTAACAGCGGTTTAACTGACAGACCGTTAAACTTTCCATGAACTCAATAAACCGCATCATCAAGCGTGCATTTTTCCGTGTGACATTGGCTGTCAAAAATGCCTGATATCCGATCAGAATGTCATCAAGTCAACCGCAGTCATTCAATCCGTTTAGAGAATAATTTGTGGGGTATATCTAAGCCGCAAAGATTTTCTGTAAGCCACTGTCACTGCTTTTGTAGGAAATGAATCAGACACACCGGTGCACGGCATGGCTTGTTGCTTATTATGTTCCATGCATTACAGTAAAGTGTGCCCTCTGTCGTCATCAAAATTTTGATAAATGACTCATGCTTACTGTGCACTCGTACCGTACCGTTGTGTGCCGGGGTAAACGAATGTGTCAGGTGTTGATCACACCTGGAGAACAATCGAAGAGTTCGTTGCAAGGTCTACTGCGCTAGGTAATTGCATTTCTTTTCAGTCAAACGAAGACTGTCGTTCGGATTGGATTGGACATTACACTAGACTTTCCTACTCGTTCTTTCAAATAGAATCGCAAGGTTTTTTTTCTTCCAAAATTCAGTGTCTGTTAGTTGTGTGCGGGAAACTGTGGGCAATCGTTTATACTGACAGTGCTGATAAGTCCGAGTCATTATTCAAATTTCGATCAGATAAACGTAGAAGTTAAGAAATATGACCCGGAAAATTGTGAATTTACAGTAAATTGTGACATCTCCCTAATCAAGGCTAGCATTTGTTTCATTAGTTTGAGAATGATGGTCAATCGGATCAAATTCTCTTTATACTCTTCACTGTTTATGAATTTCAAACGGAATTCGCGTGGGAAAGGCGTATCAACCCCGCCAAGTATTTGATCAGCGGATGATCAAGGCAGATCAATAATTTAATTAGCGTCAGTTCGAAAGGAACCAACTCCGTTCTCCACGCCACTTGTTGTCTTGTTCATGTGACGTTCAAAAAACGGTCAATGCGAAACGCTTTTGCTTTTATTTTCATTTACTTAAAGCAAGTTTTAATTTATTAAAAACAAAAAAAATAAATACATGACACACTTCCTTCATCGTGTCAATGAACGACTTTCAGTGTCATTTGCAATATTTTATTTCTTGTCATTGACTTGTGTTATTGGTTACGCAAACAAGACTGCATTTTACTTTTATTCTTCCGACCAGACATCGTTCATGACCTACGCTTTCATCTATACATCCATACATATGTATATACGCGTGTAATTCCTACGCAACAATTATTGAAAAGGAGAAAAACAAAACAGAAGAAATAAAAAGAACAACAATTAAAATTTGATAACGTTTCATTTAAACTGACAAACAGTTGATGAAGGCCAAATGGGAAATGTTTCTTTTTTTTTTGTTTCTGCGTTCAACGATGATAATAATCGACAAGCTGCAAAGAAAAACGAACATGAAACAAAAGCGAAATAACTAAAAGCCGATTTCAGAGTGAAGCACGTGAGCGGCTTGTAATTTGAGACTTTTTTTTTTTTTTTTTGAATTGAAACACATGTGTCAAAATATTGGATTGAAACTGACAAGTTGACATTTAGCAAACTAAGTTGGTGCATAGGTGTGTGTGTTTTATTGTTGTTGTTGTTGTTTTTGTTCGAAATGCAGATTATTATACCGATTGATGTGCTTGCCAATACGCCTCTCGACCCAAGGTAGGATTTTAAATGAATTTATTTCAATATTAAGTTAAGTGCGCTTTTGAATACTAATTGTGATTGGCAATGCCGCTCGAGAATTGGAAGTGTATTTATTTGTTTCTTTTGGATTCTGGTGAGCGTCTTGCAAATTCAGTTAACTGATCGATTGCACGGACGCGATGTCAGAAGTGAAGTGGTTAGAATTCGAGATGGATTGAAGTCACAGTGGACTCACATGCAGTTGGAGTGTTTATTACATTTGATCATAGTACGTGGTGAATAACAAGCAAAGTCAAGATTGTGGTAGTCGACAATATTTTTTTTTCGAAGACTTCCTCGTTTGTCATAAATCCGCATGTCCTTGATCCCCTTGAGGTAGCCTATGACTACGCCGACATGCTAATGACATCAGCCCTGTGCATTAGTCGCACATGGTGAACGATGACTAAATAAAGCCGGGATTGTGTGGAACGATTCAACTACAGTTTTTCCATACCTCTTCTTCTTCTAGTGGCGCTACAGTCCGGGGTAGACCTGGGCTTCAGTCAACAAGCTTCTCCAGCTGGCACGATCTTCGGCCAGCTGCCGCCAATTTCGCGCGACAACTTGGTTGAGGTCCTTCTCCACTTGAGTGCGCCATCCGTTCAGTGGGCGTCCTCTATTGCGTTGCCCCACTGGTTCGGAGTCGAAGACTCCTGTATATCTACTCGTTCTTATTTGAAACATGTTGTCTCGTTATTTAATCCAAATGTCCATCTAGACATTTCTCAAGAGCCTTGTCTTCTAGTGACGTTTCATTTTGATAAACCAATCTTTCGACCGGGTACGTTAAATTGGCTTACATCAAATACGAAGTTAGTCTTCATTTTCATCAGGGTGGTATACAAAGGTAAGACCTTCGATGTGGACGCGTGAGTACGGGCGCTTGTTTCTGTAGAACACACGATGCACACCAGTAGAGCCCGGCTATTGGTAAGAACTGAGTTCGGAGACGCACAAAATTCCTGGGGCTCGCGAACATAGTTCAGGTCTTAGATTAGCCCTCGGAATGGAGGTTTTAGAGTCACAGAATTAGTTGATGACATTTGGCTAGCGAGAAATTGGCATATAAAATCAAATATTCAAAATCATCTGTTTTTGACGACGATCTGTTTTGGTAGTTGCCCGGTAGTATCCCGCGGCCGGTTAGTGGAAGAGGAAGAGCTCTGCAGTATCGACGTCTTCTCCACAGGCGTCGCAAAGGGTTTCATGGCTTAGGCCAAGCGTTTCATGGCGAAAGTGTAGTGGCCCGTTAGTACGTCAGTAAGTCGTCTGCAGTCTTTTAAGCTTGCTATCTTACACGGATTTCTTACAAACGTCAAGAGCATGCGCTTAGTTTGTCTACATAATGGAGACTCATGCCACCTCCGGTTGTGCTCTCGAAGTCCCAAGTGTACCTTCGCTGATCCTTGTATATCAATTTCATCGACGATCTGATTTCCCCGTGATCCCGTGAATTTAGATTGCCGATCAAATTCCGATCATTCCTGGACTATACTGGAAGTGGTAAAGGGTTGAGTTAGGCCTTTAGCACAGTCATATATTGTGACGTGCTATATGATCGTGGTGTAGTTTGTTCCTACATAAAATGTTTACTACGCAAGTGCAATGCTTCTGCTGCTCGCAATACTACAAAACGACCAACCTGCTGGCCTGTACAAATATGTACTTGCTATTTCGCAATGTAAGCTTGACATTGCAGCGCTGACTGTAGGCCCGTCATCAGATATAGATATGCGGAACGATCAGAATGATGCAACAAAATATGTACGAGGGGATTGAGTGTTCTCGGGGTAAATTCTTAAGTCAGTCCCCAACCAGCAGCAGAACATTGGAGACTTAAAATTTAGTCGGCATAGAATTCCTTAAAAGAGATGGAAGCTGGTATCCGCTGCCTACCGCGGGTAGCACTGCAGCTGTCATTCTCTGCTACTTCTGGCGTTGTATGATTATGTCTTTTGGTTATTGATCCTTTCTCTGGTAAATGTTTTGATTACGATACTGTCAGATATTGCAATTTATTTAAATGTATTTTTTTCTAAACCTACAACAGCACGGTGTCAAACATTGGTTCGGTCTCAGTTTTAGCTTGATGTTTAGCCTGATTGGAGCGTTCTTCTATGTATTTGGAGTCGTGAATGTTAACTACTACTCGTAGAATTACTTGCACTGACACTGCATACGAATTCCACACACCAAGTTAGTGGTGGCCCTTTTCTACCTGAATGCGTTAACTTGGCAGCTGGCGTCTTCTGCTGCCTTGCCTTGCCATACACGCAGTCGAAGATTCTTCAGACCATGTACTCTATATAGCCTGGGCATTGAATACATAGGTGCCTGGTGCACGTTGGCTGTACAGTTCATAGTTGAATCTTCTCCTCTGGACGCCAAACTGAAGTTGTCCATGCATCCGCGTCGTGACACTGCGATAATTAATGTCTTGCATAATGTCCACTTGATCCTTGAGAGAGGGCTTATCAGCTGAGCCAAAGAGAAACAGCAGGAGTTATACGTCATTAATCTGGGTACAACATTGCAAAAAAAAATCTGTTTGATTGATATATATATAACATTTATAGTACTCCACGGAGTAAAGCGATGATCGAAGGCAAACGACGATTCATTTATGTGAAAGTGTGGCTGTAAAAATTGCAAATCTAAGCCGGTTTTTAATCAACTACACACACGAAGCGAACGTAGTGCTCCCGATGCACGTGATGATTACTTTATATATATTTTTTTGCACAAATTCTGATAAGCTCACGAGCATCCAGAGTTGATTAGACTCATGTGTAAACAGAATCAGCGAGATAACCTTTGTATTTGAACATTTCATTCGGAACGTGATCATTTACAAAATTACTGAGTCGATGCAATAACAAAAAATCACACATTTTACAACATTTTACACGCCGTCACAGCCGGATAGAGACGTCGAACGTGGCGCACAGTGAGTGCCAGAGGGAGCTTTGCTTATGTACTGTCCACACTTTGTTTTATTAATCGAATGCATTCATTTTAATGATGGCTGTCTAAACAATTTTCTTCTGTCTTTTCTCCTTTAGCATGGCAAACAATCAACAAAATCCAGGGCAGCAGCGTCCAATCGTTGATCTGCTGGTTGCAATGATCGCCGTTCCGATTCTCATACTGTGCGCCCTTCAGTTGGAGAAGCACATGCAAGAGAAGTGGGAGGAGAGCTCCGAGACACGATGGCTGGTTTTTGGACTTGGCCTCAGCATGCTGCTAATAAGCATTCTAATTTGCGGCTATGTCACACATCGAATGGGTGTCTGCCTGTGGACGGGTCCTCTCGAGGACACGTCAATCACATCCAACAATACCTCTGATAGCATTCATCGAGTGAGTGACAGCTCTCCGTTGACTTTATTGAACTGAATACTTATCGATTTTCTTTTGTGTTTCACAGATCGGCTCACAAAACGACATCCTTCGGATTGTGGACTCACTGCCGCCGAGCTACGAAAGTGTTGTAAGGTTTGATATACCGCCGCCAGCCTACAATTCTGTGATCATCAATATGGAACGGTGTAAGGAAGAAGAAGCCAATTGCAAGGCAACTCCGCAGGGGGCTGCAACCATACACATTTAATTTAATTAAAAAATTCCGCCAGTAGACACGAGATATGTAATTCCTCCCACTGCAGTTTATTTATCATATGTTTGCTTTTAACTTGATGTATATATATATACGAGATTTGAATGCGCTGAGGATCCTGCGAAGAGGTGCCGCGTGGTTTTACGAATCCGAATGTTTAGAGTTGTACATAAACCAAAATGCTGTGAATAACAATAATATTGCCTACTTAAATGAGTCTCCTTTATACACGCCGCGCCGTTCAAAATAGTAGAAGAATAAGGGAAAGACCAAAGAAATGTGTGAGGATCTTAAGTTATAACAAAACAAAAACAAAAAATGTGCACTTTGTATTTTAGAACTGATGCAGTTCATTTTTAACTTGTTTTATTTAAGATGTAGGAGCAGTTAGATTGTACGGTTGCTAAATTTTTTTAAGGTAATTTGGTTTATTTTAAGTGTATATTCTTTTTTGTTTTCATTAATACGATAAGATACATTAAATTATGCTACATTTTAAAGTAAGACTACAAATTGTTTAGCAATCCAAATCATGTCCAACACGACTGCCAGTTGTGGGACCGTGGGTAGAATCGAATGGAGTCCCAATCATAGTGGAGACCTCACTGTGAAATGGCTTTTCCCCGAAAGGCCAAGGGATGGAGAGACCGCTTCTTAACCAAATTGCCACCTCATCTCCAGCAAATCGCTTCCGATTCTTCACAAAAATTCCCACGATTCCATTATTTCATTCAAGGTGAAAATTCCCCTTTAATTTCGAACACACTTTTTATCCCTTGCCACACAGCATCAATCGATAACGAAACGATTCGATTGCCCTAAGACTTGTTTTCGTAAATAAAAGCGGCACTGTTTGCTCTTCGGATGGGAGATCAAAGGAGTGCTGAGAGTAAACAAGCATCAACATCTTATCACGAATAGTCGCTATTATTTTGAACGGCTCTGTATACTATGTTGTTCGTTATTGTATCTACATCTAGTCTGAGTTATTGTAACTCATTAAGTTATTTAAGAAATAAAGAGATTTTTTTATAAATAGTATTTGTATGGCTACAGTGTTTTTCTTTTGCGAATCATTCTATTTCTAATTTAAATTCAGTTGGGAAAGGGAGAGGGATGTAGCTTTAGACCAAGTATAGTATAGAGATCAGCTGTGAAGTCGGCTTTACCACTTGTGGTGGAATGGGCTAAGGCGATTGTTGACCGTTACCCTTTGAATTTCATAGAATGATGATTCTGATTTCTGCTCTAGATTTTCAATAGCAGTGAAATTCAGTTAAGTTGGAGTAAAATGCTAACTGCTACCCATGGAGGGTATCAGCGTATGAAATAACTGCCTTCCATTGCTGACTGTTCTGGGCACGCTACTTCCAATCAAGTTCTGCTGTCACAGTGATGACTTCTTGTCTTTGTACTGGATATTCGGGTTTCCTGCGATTGTGTCCGATGTGGCAGAGTCGGGTCACCTCTGCCGTTTTGCTTAAAGTCCAGATTTTGGGCTCCAGATAGCACGACTGGCGAAATAAGCGTTTTGTACAGCATGCTTTTGGTTCATCATTTGTTGTTCTGTTATTTAATCGCAGTGAAAGCGTGACGATGTCATTTGCGTAACCCAACAGTTGTAGCACTCAGACTCAAAACTGGTTCATTGTACTATCAGGCAGCAACCTACATTTAATGAAATTCCATGTTCTTCCGGAGGAATACTAGTAGGCGCTTCTGGGATGAGAGTCTACATCATCAGCTCTCACATCATCAGCTGCCGCCTGATCCGAACAAAGGCTAAACAGTTGCAGAGGAGAGATTGTAGACTAAAGTCCCGTCGTCTTCTCTACACTCGTCGAGTAGGTTCGGATTCTAAGAGTGCCTCCTCTGATACTTGTCTAGCACGTTCATCGGAGACCCGAACCACGATCCCCGCGACCCAGACAAGTCTTAGCGAATTTAGACAGCCAATCAAATTCAGAGAAGACTTGCATTCCTGAACTATCCTGTAAGTGGTTAAAGGGTTGACCCTCACAGATTGGCTGTTGCTAACTACACAAATACTCCTCCCCTTCCACCTGTTCAGTCTAATGTCGTCGCCCTCTACGAAGGCGCCAGCGCCAGACCATTCCTTGGTCTTGCAGCCATCCGTGAAAATTCGCCTCTCCTGGCTCTGATTCTGGTCAGAGCCAGTCCTGAGTTTAGGGAAAGTCAACTTTGTATGTTCATACGTAGCATATTCACGAGACTAGATGTGGATCAAGGGGAAGGTTCAGAAGTGCACCAAGAGACAGAGCGTTCTGTGAAGCTTAGTTAGCAACCGTTATGTATCTACGCGAAAGATTATTCCACCAAATGACCGATGCATAGGAGAGAAGAGGCCTTGTAGTTCCAAACGGATATTTTTGGTGACTTGTAGAAGATGATGCCTTCAGTGTTCCACACTGTCTTCACCAGTGTCAGATTGAAGAAATGACAAGACAATGCCGAAATGCGGTGGAGGCTTTCAAACGGCTAATACGAGATACGGACTATGTACAAAATGGAGGGTTGAGTGCGATAAACTATATTCGTGGTTTGAAAATTAAAGATTCGACTAAGCTTGGAAATGGTATAAAATACGAAAAGTGGCGATAATAAATTGACTTAAATGATCTTAGAAGAGTGAGTTTGTGGTACGACAATACCCATGGAAATGTGTTTATCCGAGCACGGACGTTTGTGTGTGTCTGTGCGAGGTTTTGCCGTTTTCAAACCACATTTTTGAAAGTTGATGTGCCTTTAGAACGCGCGGCTTTCAGAAACACGATCAATTCTTTGCTGTTCATTTCGGAAATCTCGTCGAGAAACTCAAGGAAGGGTTTGCTCTAGCAAGCGCTGGACAAAAGCACAAGAAGTGAGTGTAGGATTCTTGTTCTGCATACAACTACTGGAATATGTGTTATGGGGAATTCCTAGTCTAACTGTGATGTAATTCGTGACATTACCAACGCAAGGGGAATGTGTACTTTCATAGCAGATGAATCTATTGAATCAGCTAATTTCTGTCAGTTTGTTAATAAAAATGCAATTATTTCAACGATAAGATTGTGCAATAAAATGGAGCAGAATTGGAAAGAAAAAGAAGCGACCGCTAAAAGATCTTTCTAACCCATTGGAACTTTCAGAGACAGCGTAAGTGTAGGAGTTGTAAATATCAAACCCAGGCACAGTGCCGGGTAAGGACTACTATAAGCATGAGTACATCTTGTGACTAAAACCGATCAATGATGTTGATCCCTTTTTGCTCAGCGTCGGCCATAGAGCCCTCGATGTTGCTCCAGTATTCAGACCAAGTTGTATCCAGGGTTTCGTCTTCTAGCTTTTTTCTTATGGAGCTGAGCTGCGTATGCGCATACGAGATTGCTAGCGATACCTTTTTCGTCTGCCTTTTCGTTTCCTTGGGTTGTCTTGTCCTTGCTCTGTCTACACAACCTACGATGTCAGAATGCCCGATGCTATGGGCTTTATTCGATTCGATCGATTGCCGATCGATTTGCCTGTTAAGTTATGATTTCTCAATGCCAGTGTTGCCTCATGTATCGCAGCCACTTCAACTTGAAAGACGCTGCAGTCGTCTCTTAGTGCTAGGCGAAGGGGTCACAGAAGACAACCGCCCTCATCTTTGCGCCATCAGTGTATGAAGCGAATTCCCCTTCTGCAATTACCATTTGTTCCTGCCATTGTATCTTGTTGGTATGACAGATTTTCGGTTTGAAAATGAAATATTGCTGCAGAATAGGTCGAGAGGAGTGAGGAAGAGGACCTCGTGTGTTGTCAATAAGTTATTCCTAGGCAGGCCGATCTTTGTATTCTGGTTGGCTGTGTGAGAATAATATTCTTCAATGCTTTTCACCATACTAGAGAACCGGAAGTCAAGATCGATCTTACTACCATTAGGAATAGGGAAAGGGGGGTGAGTGTTGTAAATCTGGAATTTCGCTACTGCTACTGCTACTACTGTCCGCCACGAGTGACAGCTGTAGAAGATCGAGACCAGGTCCACTGTATGGATCCAATGTGTGTTTAAGATTAAACATTCCTAACGGTAACTGAAAAGATGAGATCTGGCCGTTAACCAGTTGTTGGAAGTGCTGCTTAAAAACATCGACTATTGCTTACGGCCGTGTCCTTATGACCATCATTAACCACCAAACCTATTTTGGCAGACGGGTAAGGAAGGACGAAATCTGTACCCACTCTATGCTCCGCAAGAGGTGGGAGGTTAGGTAAGTGCACTGCCAGCGAAAATGTCCTGGGTCCTGGGTCCATTGTGATAACCGTAGTCAGACAACTACTACTGATCGATAAACTGCAGATGGTTTTCCTAAGTCCAATGTCCAATGAATCCACCACATCTAACCCATATATGAAACAAAGTTCACAGAACAAGGACGTTATATCGAGTAAATCAATAAAAAAAAAACTAAACATAGCACCTGTGTCACAAGAGCGTGATGTGTACCTAAAACTTTGCCAACGACCATACTATGCTGATCCATCGGTTCTCGTTGGTCGTTCACATACCCTCGTGGAGTAAAGACGTGTTTCGGCTTGTGTGCGTAGCAAGTGCGAAAAGCGAAAGAGCGTAAAAGAGAAACGAAAATTGCAAGTTGGTGCGCGAATTTGTTAGTGGAATCGCGGTTCCCGTTTTCATTCCCGTTATACAAAGGGAAAAACAAGAACTTTTTTCACTAAAATAAGAAATAAAGAAATAAAAATCAACAGAGTAGTGAATATGGATACAACGGAGCGACCCGCGCTCGAAAAAATGGGTGATGTTGTAACGATGGCTGGGATACCAGACCACCATTCAACACTTGTAGAGGGGAAGAAGAAGAAGAGGAAGAAGCTTCAACCGAAGCCTAACCTCGTGAAGCGCCGTTATACCGCCGCCTCACAAGATATTGAAGTTGCTGATGAAGCTACATCAGCAGCAACAATAAAAAAATCAGCAGAAACAGTGTCGGAAACTGCTACAGACGTAGCGAATGTTGTATACGCTGAGCAACAACAACAACTTCACGCACTCGATGGTGTACAACACGAGTCGGCGGATTGCGAGAGAATATTCTCCTACGGCGTAAGTGGGAACTCATATCGCGATCTGACATCATCCATTTCGGATGACGAAGAGGAAGATGAAAGGGAGGAACTGGTGAAGAGCCAGCGCGAGAGGAAGGAGCTGGACGCCCATATCCAGATGCTCCAAGATAAGCTGAAGGCCAGGAAAACGGCTAAGGAAAATGCACAACAGCTGCAGAAACAAGAACAGCAGCAGAAGCAGCAGCAACTGCAACAACCATCTAAACAACTGCCAAAAGGACAGCGCTCAACAGCTGAGAAGAAACAGCGGCAGCAACAACAACCTAACCAGCAGCAGCAACAACAACAGCAGCAGCAGAAACAGCCAGATCAACAGCAACAACAGCAGAAGCAGAAGCCGCAACCAGAAGCAGCCAAGAAAGTGAAATGCCCGCCAATTAACGTTTTCGGGCTGGAAACAAAGGAGGTCGACACTCTGTGTAAGTTGGCCACCAAAAACTCATTTTATATAACATATAAAGGACCCTTAAGGCTTTCTGTCCACTGCTCATCAATGGCAGATTTTCTTCTTATAAAAGAAGAGCTAGCGAAGGCTGGGGCCGAATTTTTTTCGTATACCCCAAAAGCAGAAAAGGTTAAGACCATGCTCCTTAAGCGCGTGGATCCCGATACCGATCCCGAGGATATCCTCGCAGAGCTGCGCCGTGTGGAGAGCGATGATGTCAAGTTCGTCGGCGTCAAGCCTTTCAATACTGTGGTAACGAAGAGGGAGAATAGGAGACTCCCCTTCTTCCTGGTTCAGGTCACCCCAGACAGCAAAATAGAGAGCATAAAGAAAATTATCCGCTTAGGCTCCATTTCTGTGAAGTGGGATACATTGGTGAAGACGAAGCACATGCTCCAATGTGCTCGATGTCAGAGGTTTGGGCATGCCGCGGCGAACTGCAGCATGGAGTCTCGCTGCGTGAAATGCGCAGGAACCCACAAACAAGGGGAATGTCCTTTAGGAACGGATAAGGTTGTTGACAGGAGCAAGCTGACATGCGTGCTCTGCAAAACCAGCGGGCACCCTGCTAATTATCGGGGATGTCCAAAGGTTCAACAGATCAGAAGAAGCATTGAAGCCAAGAGGAAGATAAAAATGGTAGAAGCGAGGCCAGTGCCTCGTTTTCAAGCTACCACTGTTACTCCGGCCGTCTCCTATGCCCAAATGGCATCTGGTAGGCGACCGGTACAACAGACAGTGCCGAAGGTAGCCCCGGTCCCAGTGGCCAGACAACCTGAAGCTGACATGGATTTGAAGTCGGTCCTGCTCTCTATCCAGAGGCAGATCGCTCAGCTCCAGAAACAGTTCCTTGAGCAAACAGCGCGAATAGACATCCTCTACTCGGCGTTGGTTGACGAGACTAACGAGACATCACCATGATGGCTACGCCCGCAGCGCGTAGACTTGAGATCCTGGCAGTGAATGTTAATTCGCTGATTAAACCCGAACGACAGCTAACGCTCGAGAACTTGTTGCAAACGTACAAGCCTGACGTGCTTATGGTTAGCGAAACTAAGCTAAACCAGACTCACAAACTCAGGTACAAGAATTACCACGTAATTCGAAGAGACCGGCCCCATTCCTTCCAAGGTGGTGGGGTCGCTCTCTTTATCAAAAAAGGCCTCAGTCATAAGATCGTGTACAGTGGTGAAATGCGAAGATTTCAAGCTTTAGAAACATGTATCACACGCATCCCTCTCCAGGGTGGTAAACGGTTGTATTTGATCGCTATCTACGCACCTGACAATGAACTCCTCAATCGAAACTTCATTTCAGAGCTCGATAATCTATTCACTAGCCTTCGACTGAGCTCGGAGGAGAACTACTACATCATGGCCGGAGATTTTAACTCCAGGCATATAGAATGGGGCAATACAGTGCATAACACCAGAGGGACCTCACTGTATAACTGGTTGGTAGAGCACAATATTGAGTTCAAGCTTGATTTGCTTGCAACCGATATGCCATCGTATCCCAGGTGCGGGTCCTATCTGGATCTGTTACTGATCGACAGACGACTGACGATACTAGACGTGGAAAGACGCACGCGGAATTGTTTAACTGCGGTTGAGTACGAAAGTGATCACCGCGGACTCTTCGCGGCTATTCAGCTCCCGAACGAGGTGGAAGAATTGGAAGAGTATGTCCAGAGGCCCCCTTATAATTACAATAAGGTCCGCTGGCCACGCTTCTCCAGGACTTTATCCACAGAACTACGTTCGAGTGAGATCAATCCTCCGACTAACAGAAACCTGACGAACGACGAGGTTGACAGGTACCTCATACAAATGGACGACGTAATTAAACGAACAATGGACAAGACAATTCCGAAGGTAGTACAGCTCGATAACGGCGACGTCTACCGAAATGCTACCATCGATGCACTTCACGTACACAAAAGTAGGCTGCTGTCAAGACTCAAACTCTTGCACAGACGGTTTACAGATCCACAAAACGCGGAAGTCAGGTCACTAAAGTCGGAGATCAAAAACCTCCAACAATTAATACGTATTAATTATAGCTTGGCTATAAGCTTGCACTGGGGCAATAAAATCCGGGCTGTACAATCCAACAACCCGGGTATGTTCCCGCAAGTAAATAAAATATTTCGGAGGAAAGATCAAAACGACATTCAGGCCGTTAGACTTCCCAGGACGACAGATAACGAACGATTACTGACTTCAGTTGGCATCGATCCAGACGGGGCTGTGCTAGACAATGACTTCTTCGTGGTTGAGGATCCTCAGGAGAAGGTGAAAGCTATTGGAGCTGTATTCCAGCGAGTGTATACGGTCAACGAGGTTCGTAGGCCGAATCACGATCTGGAGAACAGAGCCTTGCTAAACCACTTCTATCTGCGCAACGAGATAAGTCAATGGCGATCTGAGAATCCAGGTTTCACCAGGTTCAATGACGTTAACATGGCAAATAATGCCGTCGCCTACGATGTAAATCACATCTTGATTTCGCAAGAAGATCTCCAGGGTATCCTTAGCTCACTAAAGAAGAAAAAGTCAGTCGGAATCGATGGTATACCGAATATTGTGCTCAGCCATCTTCCCCCCGAAGCTGTGCAAATTTACACGACCTTGTTTAACAACGCTCTGAGTAGTGCACATTACCCGGCGCACTGGAAAACAGCTGTCGTGCAACCGATCCCCAAACGGGACAAGGACAAGTCAATCCCGACAAATCTCCGGTCGATCAGTCTTCTGCCTTGCATAAGCAAGGTTTTTGAAAAGATAGTCATTCGAGTTCTGAAGCAGTGGGCTGAGGATAAGGAAATCATACCGGACAACCAGTTCGGATTCAGGGCGGGACATGATACCATACATGCCGCATCGAAGCTTGTTTCCGACATTCAGTGGAACAAAAATAAGAATCAGTGTACTGGTGCTTGTCTGATTGACTTGGAGAAGGCGTTCGACACCGTTTGGTTGGAGGGCCTCTTCCTCAAGCTGGTCAGACGCGGCATAAGTAAACCATTGCTGTACATGATCTATGACATGATAACAGGTAGGAAGTTCGTTGTGAAAAGTGGCGACGTAACGTCTGCCACGGTCTTTGACATCAAAAATGGTCTGCAACAGGGAGCGGTTGCTTCGCCAATCTTGTTTTCGATATTCACTGCCGATCTCTTAGCTTCTATGCCGCACTTAATAGCGTACGCCGACGATCTGGTAGCGTACAGAACAGGTCCGAAAGTCGAGGTAATTAATGTCTTGTTGCAGCGTGACTTTGATAAGATTCTGCTATTTTGCGACGACTGGAAGTTGATTATCAACTACCTGAAGTGTGAAACTGTCTTTTTCAGGACCCCGTTGTACATGGCATCGCGGGATACGCGCACAAACTGGCGAAAGTTCGGGATAGTTGACCCGCAGGGACGGCCGTTAGCTGTGAAAAGTGTAGTTAGATATCTTGGCATTTGGCTGGATCAATATCTGTATTTTGACAAACATATAGATGTTGCTCTGACGAAAGCCAGAAAAGCCTTTGCTGCGGCAAGGAGGTTGTTTTTCAGCAGCCAACTTGATACCAGGGTGAAGGTAATCTGCTACATGGCCCTCATCCGGCCAATTATGGCGTACGGTTGTCCCCTGTGGTTCAACGTGAGTCCTTCCCAGATGGAAAAGATGAGGTTGTTCGAGAGACAGTGTCTCCGGAGCTGTCTCCGTTTGTATCGCACACCCGAGTCTGAGTACAAGAAGTACTATCCTAACGAGGTCCTGTACAACGAGGCAAACTTGAACAGGATAGATAATTTTATTATTAAGCTGATCAGAAGACACGTTGCACGAGCTATGACTTCTTCCAACAGTCTGATCTTTGGGGCTTACTACCCCAATACATTGTATCATGAAAGAGTGCGCCTTAACGGCTTTATTCCTCCTGAAGCATTCCTCTATCTCGACACCATTGGCCTGATACAGGATGAGGAAGGATGTCCTATTATCTTCCATGTCGTACGCCGAACAGTGGACAGGCGACTGCTATACGAACGGGATGTAGCTAGCAGCCACGAGGATCTCCTCCGGTTCAGTGGAGCGATCTCTGTTCGCGACAGGAGAGAGTGTGCCAAGGAACGGCACTTTTACTGGTGGTTGCACCAGAACAGGTCTCAGCTGCCGCTAGCTAACGATGAGTTAGTGGACCTTGGTGGCCAACTTAATTAGTTTTAAGGTTTTTTTTTTTAAAAAAAAAAAAAAAGGGGTGCATCACGGCGTATAGACTATATATGTTATGCATATACATGACATATACGCCCTGGTGCACGCGTCTGTCTGTTACGGACATAATTAAGTTAGTTTAAGGTTCATGTTAGGTTAAGTTAGTTTTAGTGTAGGTTAAGTTAGTTATATAATTTTTTTTAGTTAGGTTAAACCAAGTTTTTCATAGTTTTCTTGGTACTTCAAAATTTAAAATAAATATTGTCTGAAAAGACTAAAAAAAAAACGAAGTGTAAGCCGTAAGGCACAAAAATATTTTTAGATTAGATTAGCTTAGAGTACCCGAAGGCGGTCAGTAGGTTAGTATTAAGAAAATTTGTAAATTCTTAAGTTAGTTAAGCTAGTTTTAAGTACTTTTGTCTAGCAAGTAAGTCCACATAAATTAAGGTTAAATAAAATTACATGAAAACAACAAACATCGGTTCTCGTCCGATCACCGAAATTAAGCAGCATCGGGCGTGGTTAGTACTTGGATGGGGGACCGCTTGGGAACACCGCGTGTTGTTGGCATCTGTTCTTTTTGCTGCCCAACCCCCTCTCTCACATCACAAATACCCTCTCACTATCAGGAAACCATTGGGGCGAGCAAAATGTCCAACAACTGACTATGCGTGGTTGTAATTCAAGTTTACAACCGATGGCATTTTGCTTTTTGGTTTGAACTTGTCTTCAAAACTCACCAGGCCGAGATGTATTTGCAGTTCGTCTATCGAAAAATCATCATCTGAAACATTTATAATTATGGTCGACTTCATAATTGCAACATTGTTGCCCCTGCACTGCACAAAATATTCTCTCTAGAGGAACATGGGGGCAGTTGATCTCCCCTTTTTATATTACGCATTCTTTCGGAAAGTATAAGATATACTTCCTTCGCATTTAACGGATTTATAACCCTTTGTGTTGTTTATCGTATTGTTAAATTTAGCAAGCAAAAAAAGCACGACGAGATATTCTTTTAGCTCTTTTTCTAAAATTTTCAAAAGTAACCAAGTGTCCCCGAATAAGGGAGACGTGATCCCATTGTAGGGTAGACTTGGTTACAGGGGGATCAATTCTACTGCTTCTTCGTTTAGAGAAAATATTCTCGACAGCGCATAATCAGGGGTGTAACTGCCGTCGTTCGCTTGCTGATGTTTGAGATAGTATCTTTTCAGTGTCATGAAAACACTCTGAACAGCTTTCCTCAGTTTTTTTTTTTCCATCACAGTGTACACAAAACACTACGTTCTCTAAGTGTTAACTCTCAGTATCGCTTTACACAGCAGATTTTGCTGCGCGACTAAGGATCATCTACCGAATTTGCATCTCACAGATTACATCAAATAAACAGTATTAATTATAGCATAGTGCATGGGTCAATTTTTTAAACTCCAATCGAGACAAGCTAAAATCAATTTCGTTGCAAAGTTCATTAAAAGTGTTTATTCACCTTGTAATAGGTTCATTACAACCATAGTTGGTTCTATGCCTCTTATCATATAGTAAATTTCTCATCCGAAGAGATCTTTGGGGAGATATATATGCTCATGAGAA
Organism: Eristalis pertinax; assembly: GCA_907269125.1. Classification (NCBI taxonomy): domain Eukaryota; kingdom Metazoa; phylum Arthropoda; class Insecta; order Diptera; family Syrphidae; genus Eristalis; species Eristalis pertinax. The sequence continues at coordinate 31,685,474 of OU026149.1, forward strand.
AAAGTAAGTCTGGTGAATTTACACGGCAATTAATAATATCGCTGATGAACATGGCTGACGCTGCCTTACGCCTGAAACTTAAGGTTTGCAAGCCTATTATTTTACATCTATCGTCATATTTAGGGAGTTCTTCGAAGGAATACAATTTACGGACAGCATATCTCGTGAAATTTTTTTGTACTCTTTCGAATCTGAGTTCTTGTGTATCATATGGGGAATCCCAAATGATGGAAGAATATTCTAAATACGGTCTGACTAACGAACAATAGATGGACTTAAGACTAGTTATATCCCGAAAATCTCTACTATTTCTTTTCAGAAAACCTAACATAGCATTAGACTTCGCAATTGTATAATCATAATGTGATGCAAAATTTAAGTTTGTATCAAAAATTACACCCAGATCTTTAACCTCTTCTAGGCGACTAAGTCTATGATCATTTATGAAATAATCATAGACAATCGGGGATGTAATTCGATATGCCGTAAAGATATTACATTTTTGAATATTCAGCTCTAGTCCATTGTGCTTGCACCATTCCACTAGTGCATGGATATCCAATTGAAAATTATTACAATCAGTTAAACATATATTTACAGATAAATACAATTTAAAGTCGTCTGCGAATGTTGGGATTCTTTTAATGAATTTTTCGTTTGCCAAGAAAAGTTTTTTTTTAAAAAAACTTGGCTAACTAAACTTACTTACATAACTATTTAAACTACCTTATACTAACTTACCCTAACATAAAACTTAAGACTAGGGCAGCACCTTGTTTGGCTAGTTCATCGGCTTTATCGTTATCGAAAACGTCCTGGAACCCATAGTATGGTTATTTTGAACTTTTCCGCTACTGCAGCAAGCTCATTGTGACAAGGATATTGCACTGATACTACTCTATAGTCCCACCCACCCACTTGTTCTGTGATTGTTCTATCACGAGTGAAAATACACTCAAAATCCAATGCCAGTATTCAGGAGTATCTAAGTTAATGATGGTTCAACTAAGCGAGATTTGTGTCTGTCGTACAATTAAAGAATAACTTTGTCAATAGGCATGCTCAGTTGCATGGATGTACACGGATCGTGTTGGTAGTTCCAACTGACGGCTATGCTTTGAGTACTCACATCGAGCAAGGACGAGAGAGATATCTCTTCATCACCTGCTCCGCCATTACTCATCTCTAATAAGAAGGAGATTGAAGTCAGCTCTACAAAATCCTTATTTTGCAAGCAGAATACCAAAACATCAGAGCTGATTCTTGCTACCTTCGAAAGAAAAATTCGAGGAAGGTGAATAGAGGAGAAGACACAACAGCAAACTCAACAATCTGTACAAAGATGTGAATGTAGTCCGGCTGGCAAAAATCCGAGGACTGCACGACTGCTGCGGCCATATCGAGCGCATGGACAACAACACTCCAACAAAAAGAGTCATCGAAACCAAGTCTCCTGGTTCGAGAAGGAAAGGAACACCTAACCTCCGGTATAAAGACCAAGTCATCGCGGACGCAGTGGTCAATGGACAGCTTGGTCTTGATGACTGGAAACAGCGTGTCCAGTACCGACGATAGAAAGCAGCTATTGCACAGGCTCAGACTCTCCATCGGTCGTCGACCTGAGAAGGAAGTAAGTAATAAGAAGGAGATTGGAGTTAGCAGACAGCATTTTACTTTCGGTTACTTACCGATTAACGGACGCAGTTTATCAGAAATAGATGGGGAAAGTAACCGAAGTCACGTTATCGACAACAAGGATTAAGAATAAAAAGATTGTCGATGGAAAAGATCTGAACTTTTCTTCCACATATCCTTGGACAGTTCCGAGGAATACGAATTATTTGAATACAGGACACGCGTATAAAGCGTAAATTTTGTCACAAAATAGCAGTAAAGGTAAGTAGGCGGATGGAACGCAGTTAGTCGTAACTATTCGAATCTATTTTCAATTCTCACTTGTATTATATGTATATTGTATCCCACTTATGTACATAAATAACCTGAGTCTATAAAAAACCACCCATTCGTTTCAAATGTATGGACTTCCTGAAGGGGATGTTGTATATTTTTGGGTGACACGACTAAGAGAACAGTGTGGCATCATGTGTCAACATTTTGTTTGTAACGAAACCTGGTTCAATGTCCAAAGACCAATGCACATTCAAAACTGAGCGAATGAAGCTGGAGACGCAGTAACAGTGGGTAGGTAGGTCAAGCGCAGTGAATCCAGTGCATCTAGCCGAAAAGCAACTTGTCTAGTATTGGGCAGCAAACCAGTACTGTACTGTACACAACTAGTAGCTGACTCAGTTTTTTTCCCTATGGTCTTCCTGCTGATGTTGCTTTATTATGCTCTGCGTTAGGTTGTTTTAGAGATCACCATCACTGATCAGCTTTAGTCGCATGGAAGTGTAAACGTTAATAGGAACCCTTACCGGGCACTGTGCCATAGGCACCATCGCATCGCGACTGAACATATGTACCATACGACACACTTCTGCAGAAGCTTGCAGAGATAAGGAAGAAATAGAATATATCCAACATCTGCTTTGCGAATGCCCAGCCCTAGCAAGTATAAGTAAGCAGTTCCTGGGACAGCACTTATTTGCAGAGCTGGAGGAGTTGTGCGGTGTAGAACTGAAGAACCTCTTAAAGTTTCTAAATGAAGCGGGGTGGTTTTAAGATGAAAAGAAGGTCTTCTGGTAGGTACAACCTCCATCAAGGGCACAATGGACACAACATGTTGGCCTGAGTGAGCAATGCGCATTGCGTAAGCATCACTGCCTTTGTAATGCTATATATATGTATATATTTAGTTTTGATATTGCGATAATCTGTGATGCGCTGGTTGCTTTTGTTTGCGCAGCGGCTGCATTCATATGACGTTTTAGAACGCGATGCATTGCATCACTGCCAAACGTTTGCAATTAAGAACGCTTGACGATGCAGTACTGCGCAAATACTGCGCTTACGAACTCAGCCCTACTTAGGTTGGGTTTCCAGCAGAGCTTCCTGTTCAGAAAGTGCTTGAGAGTCTGTGTCCGAGAGCTTACAGCTGGTGTCGCTGATGGTATGTGGTAAGAAAAACTGCTGATAAGGTCTTAGTTTCGAGTATTTAAAGAAGAAACAACCGGGAACTCTTCAAGACGTAACCTCATAAAAAATGAGAGAAATACTTGAAGAGACGACGCCACACACCAAGCGCCTTAGTTGTTTCACAATCACATTGTCCCTCAGAATATCATGTTCAGAAGTGTACTGCAATGCAGAAGAAAATAAAGACTTCCTGTAAGGTCGCCACTGGTCACTGGTCAAGTTTTCTGTCCGCGAACGCAATCGGAAACGCAAGCGGAAGACCTCAATGCAAGTCTCTTCTCATGTGTCAATCGGAAACCGAACCCCATACCGAACGAGGAAAGTTACAAAAGCCACAGCGTCTCGAAGACACCGCAAGGAAAAGAATATTTGGTGTAGTTATACACATTGAGTTTTTTGTATTGTTTTATTTTCTTATATTTCAAACACATTTTTTTTTTTTTTTTTTTTTTGATTTTGTTTCTTCACTTATTTAAATAAAAACATTTACTTTAAATATATTTTGTATTTCCGTGGCTCATTACAGAGTACATTCACCGTCTGTGATGCAGCCGTAAAAACAACGTTAAAATCACCCCTTCTTTATTATTAGTTTTCTTCTTTTCATGCACATATTCATCAATTCATCGTCAACATCATTTAACCACTTAAGAGCGGCATTGGAGTAATAGAGTATAATTGGGACAAGTAAGCGATGACACATTTGCAAACAGTTGCGCTGAAAATAAGAGAACAGGATGCCAGGGACGGACCTCTTCCTCCCGACCAAGATGTCATGCAATCTCCAAGCGCAAAAGCAAATAGATTTGTATTTTTTTTTTTTCATTGGTTTTCTTTGTTTTTTTACACACACCTCGCATGTGCTGAGGAAATTTACAATTTCTCTTCTATCTCTCACAAAATAAAGTAGAATATACAACTATAAAAAATCATAATAATAATATTTAGATTAATAATAATTAATAAACAACAAAAGACTGATCTCGCATCCTCTCGCACTTTGAGTGGAGCTAGTTGCACGCAGCAAGCAAGAGGCTGGACTACATGTCGTACCACTGGGTGGCTGGCGACGATATATTGTCATTTAGTCTCGCGATTTCCTCATGCAGGCCATGGCCCAGCCAGATTAAGTGTATTCGCCGATAGCGGGTTTTGCATAGGGTCAATGGATTTCCGCGCCTTAAACCCTGATCTGTTTCGCCGTATTCATCCAGGTACGGTGGCTGGATAAAGCAACCCTTGTTGCGGCCCAAGTAGACAATTTGGCAATCACGTATGCGTAGAAATACTCCGATTTCCGCTCCGCAAAAGTTCGCATGATACGTGCACGCGCCGACAATACGTGTTGGCTCCAGTTCAGGTTGACAGCAGAACGATTGGCCGCACAGGATGTCGCCACACGTCAGACACATGGTGGGAGTTTTCATCTCCTCGCGCTCGTTGTTTGGACAAACGAACTCCGATACGCTGTTTATGAGATCGCTGTAGTCTTCTGGTAGCGGAACTAACTGCGGTACAGGCAGGGTGCAAGGAACGATATCCAATTTTTTAGCTGTAACAAGCGGATGAGACGCCAGCAACTCCAATATATGGACAAATGGCTGTTGGCTATCGAAATACGACTCGACGTCCGGATTGAGACCCAAATAGTTGCACATATTGCAGAAAGTATCACTGTCAGGTTCCAGGAATACATCGGGGAAATCCACGTCTGTGACGAAGTGATAGAAAAGCGATACGCAGCGCAGGAATTGTCGACTTTCTTGGCGTAAGTGTTCCAGTAAAAAGCGTATAGTTTGTGGTGAAATTTCCGTTGATTTCTTCTCTTTGTGGTGAAGGTTGAATCGCTGATAGAACTTAATGACATCTGTGTGCAGCAGATCCTTCTGAGTGTCTTTCGCTGACGTCGTCGATGGTGCAGCAGCTTCTTCTTGAGTCGCGCCTGATTCGTCAATGTCTTCTGCAGCGGCAGCACCAGCACCAGCAGTAGCGGCATCCTCCTCATCGTCTATATCCATAAATGTTTGACTCTCCTCGTTGAACAGCAAAAGGGCTTTGACCATATTCGCAAGGAACAAAAACTGTACACCGTAAAACTCAAAGAAACTGCCGCAACTGACCACTTTCTTGGATGCGTACTCGTGCATCATACTCGGAGCGGATAGAATCACAGATAAAAGCAATTCGAAACAATTCCACTGTAGCACTGGCGTTCCCGTCTGTAAGAAGAGTGTTCCCAGGATTTTTCGCATTGGAATGAGGATATTGTTGAAGTCGTCTGAAGTGATGTTGCCCGCACGGAGGCTGCTTAACCTTATCAGTCCGCTTAAGCAGCTGCTGTGACGGATCGACATCTCACTCTTGAAGGGCTTTTCGACCGCCCGCAGGTATACTTCGAGTGCTTGGACCGTGTAACTACATGTGTGCCAGAGCAATGGCAGCTCCTCCGCCTTGTTCGAATCGAATGAAGTGTGTGCAAACTTTCGAACACTGTCTGTGTATCGATCAGCGAACGATAACCAATCTTTGCTAAGCTCCAGATCGTTTTGTGAACTACACAGCTTTTCGAAGTCGTCCAAGGTTAGGTCTTTTGTTGCCAGAATGGCCTCAAGATTAGGACGTGGATCGTTTTCCATGCCGACTTCTTCATCTGCGGTCACCTCACAGAGTTCCTTTGAGAACGCCTTCATGATGTCAAACCAACTCTGGAATGACACCACCTCGTCGCCGGAATGAATCACTGTACTGAGAGAATACTTCGAGATGGGCGGCGACAGTGGAAGCACAGCATTGCTGAGACATCTGCAATATGGGCAGAGGAAGTCTGAATTCTGCTTGTACAAGTAGTAGCTCTGCCGATTTCGATTGGGCCGACGCAACTCCTTTGACTCTTCATTCGTGTAGTACTCGTGCCAACAAGTGACGTGCATCACGTGGCCGCAGCTACTTGTGTAAATCGATGTGGGATAATCACCAGACGGTGGCAGAACTTTGCTCTTCTGCACAAAGGCCGAGTAGACTAGACAGTGTCCGTCTTTCGTAACGGAGCAGTCCTCAAAGCAGAGAATACACTTGTGCGTCTCTTCATCGGGCTGCTGAAGACGTCTTTCCACACCCAGGCAGGCCATTGAGTTGTACGCAACTGCGCCGTCCTCGTCCTCATCGCGCTCGCGATCCGTATTCCAGTCCATCGACGTTTCATCCTCATCTTTGAACACCACTTGGTATTTAGCAAACATGTCAGCATTTGAGCTCATAAACTTCCTTTGAGCACTCTGCATCTGGGCGAGAATCTTTGAACGATGCTCGGCAGCTAACCGCGCTCGCTCCTCCTTCTCAGCTTCAGCTGCCGTCTGTTGCTCATTTTCACTGCCAGAGTCCATTTCTTCTTCGGACTCGTTTTGCTTTGGTTGGACCTCCTTGAACTTCTTGACCGTCCAAAGGATGAAATCGCGATGTGATTCAACCTAGACCAAGATGCAAGTGTGAATGCGTGCGATGGGAGGGTCAGTGGAGCTAGTCAACTTACCCGTGTGCTATGCGAAAGCTGTTCGAGTGACGCCAAGATCTCGTATTTCGCCGAGCGCTCGATGAACTGCAAAAACGGATAGTTCCCTGAGGCTTCCTCTTGCACGGCGTAACCTATCAGATGCAGAACCTATCCGAACCACACAAAAAATCACACCAGTTCTACAACCGACTTTGAATTGACAAGAATTACCTTTTGAAGATGGTTATCGGTGAAACTACGAGCCCTCGGATCAAGAGCGCGATTTAAGACGGTCGACAGAATGGTCAGCATCACGTCGCACTGCAGCAGGTTTGCGATCGATCTAGAGCGAGGTGGGTGGAAATAAGAACGGCGAAACGAAGGAAAATTCAAACGCCGGTATACTCACACAAATCCATCGGTTAGTTTTGGCAGTATTGGAGGTGGGCAACAAACCAGCAATCCCTTGTTCTTCATGCGCGCTCTCTGATTCTCCTCCGACTTGGATTTCTCCTCTTTAGTGTAGTGATAGAAGAACATGTTGTAATCGTCGTAGAACTCATCCTTCAGCACGTAAACACCCTTCGCGTCCGACTTTGATGGTTTCTTGAATTCGGCCAGCTCGGAAATGATGTGCTCCAGGACGGTTTCATTGCTGGAATCGGGCAGAGCACGATTTAGCTCTGAATGGGAATATGATTTGATGCACAGCAGCTGGATGATCTCCTTTTTGATGCGATCCGTTTCTGTGACACTCGCGATTCCCGGCATATACCGTTCGCCGATGATGACAATCAGCAGTTCCAAGAACTCGTCGATCATAGTCAACTGCCTTATGAAGTCGTCATCCATCGTGCCGACGTAGTAGCGCTCGTATTCCGGCTTAATCCATTCGAGTAAGTTGAATTTGTTCAGCAAGTGAATCAGATACTGGTTGCTTTCGATGAGCGCTGCCCCTATTTGCAAGCCGACGATGTCACGATCCAACATTTCCGATCGGCAACGAACGTTTCGATAGAAGTACAATTGGTGCAACAGTGAGTATCCATTGCGACGCCACATCCCAGAGTGCACTTGTGCAATCATTGTCTGTGTGCACAGAATCGGCTCCATAATCTCCTCGGGCGTTCGACCTGCCGTGAATGCATTGTCGAAGGTTATGCCGTACTTGCCGAGGTGAAGATAAAGTCCAGCGTAGAAACGTGACAATGGCAAGTGTATTGAGACTGGACGTGAAGCAACGTCATACATGATGCATTTCGCTACGTGATTTTGCACCGATTGCTCCTCTATCTTGCTGGTGTTCAAATTGAAGCCGTTGGTGACTAAATTTTTCATCGTCATTTGGTATATTTTCAGAAGAACTTCGCGATCACTCGCACACCACTCGAGCACCAGCGATATGGTGGTAGCGAGCTTAATGTGCAGATTGAAAGCGCACTCCCACTCGGGTTCGTAGTCCATGTGCTGACCGGTTTGACGCGTCACCGACTCCATGCCTTGCATCACATTCAACAGTCGCATGAGCACTTTGGCGCCTTCATAGAACCCCTCTCGCAGCTCCGGCGTCCACACAGTCGGCTTGAAGCTCAGAATATATCTCATGTCGTAGAGGATGTAAGCGGCGCGTTTGAACTGACCTGAAATGGCCATGTTCTTCGCAAAGTGTAACGTTTTGTTCTGCACGTACATGTCAATCGATTCGTAGTAGAACGTGTACATGAGTTTGTGAAATATCCCCTCGTTGGCTATGAGAAATTGTGCGATACTGGGAACCGTGAACAGCTGCACACTCAGCGAGACAATCGAAAACGAATGATCATGGTCGTCTCGTATGAAATCCTGGACAATGGTCGCATAGTGCTTCGAGAACTCCTCAGCCAGGTACTTCTTAGTCTCGTACTCCATCAGCATGCCAGAAATGAGCAGCTTATGCCAGCAGCTTCGTGCACACTTCCACAACTTCACGTCATGTTCCAGAATATGGCCAATGTTGTAGGTCGTGCTCTTGTCGCTTATCACAGTAGCGAAGATGGCTCGAAAGGTTGCGTGCTTTATGAGGAACTCCTGGAACCATGTCAGTAGTTGAATGGCAAACTCCTGGGATGCTACTGCCCGCCTGTGCAGCACCGAAACCCTCAGAGATTGATTCGCTCTACTATTGCTGGTCGTTGCTCCCGCCTGCACTGACTGCTTCTCGATGGACTCCTTCAATTGGCGACAAGCGGCAAACGATTCGCATCGCACCACAGCCCGACCTTCTCTGTCTATGCTTGCAACAATGTCCATGGCATCCTTTTGTCTGCACTTAACAATCTTTGTCAATGTCTGGATGACTTGGGTGAACGTGTGGCTCTCATCGTTGTAGAGAACCGTACAGAAAATATGATCACCACTGTCGCCATCATCCAAACATTCGAGACTAGCTGTCGATTCGATCTCGAATATATTCATGCAAAACATGATAATCGCTCGAAACGCTATGTGACAGCGGCCCTTGATTGCCTCTGTAAGAATTGGACTATCGGCAGGTAATCCTTTGTTTCTCTGTTCGAAAAAGAATGACAAATTAGTTGACAATTGACGATTGAACCGCTTATTTGGGCGGGGGGGCTGCTTACATAATGCTCATCACAGTATGGATCATTCTTCCAGGCTTCCTCGTCGCCGCAATCACAGCAGCCACCACCGCCGGACGTGGACATTTTGTACTTGTGATACCTGTGCGCGGATTGTTTGAAACAATTCACACACAACACGCATGTGGGGTCCATGCCACATTCTCGACAGCAGTAAGTGGGTTCGCCGTTTTTGAATACCCGTCCGCAAACAGCCGCAGTGGTGCCTTCTTTTTTAAGTTTATCTAATATTGCCTCAGGATTGTCACCGAGTATGAACTCGAGCAGGACGTCGATGATGCCCGCCTTTGCGCCAGATTCGTTGAAAGAACATCGGACTGAAATGAGGCGGAAAAAACAAAAGAAACAGAAACATTAATTTAAGGTCACAAAGTTGGCAGTTTTTTGTTTTCTGAATCTATTTCGGATGTTTGAGCTTTACTCGCTGGGATGATGTAATTTGCACAAGCGTTATGAGTCTACATGATTTTCGGGGTTAGTGGGGTTAGGTACTTTTAATGACGAGGCTGCAACAATGAATGATCGCTAAATCGCTGCCACTACAGGGTCAGCTCTTTTAGTTAAAGGTAATTAAGATAATTAAAGTTTTATAAGACAGTACACAGTCCCTATAGCGAATGGTTTTAGTTGTGCAATGTTCTAAGGAAGCCAAAGGAACCTAAGGAAGCCAAAGGAACCTAAGGAAGCCAAAGGAACCTAAGGAAGCCAAAGGAACCTAAGGAAGCCAAGGGTAACGCTGCTCAACCCACAAATGTTCTCCGTCCTGTAATAAATGCATACACATTTGAACGATTTTATAACCACACGATATTGAAGCTAGAACGGGGTCAGTTATGTATTTATAGAACTGTCAAATATTAGACACGAAGCTAAGCTGGAAGCCCAATATCCAGGAACGTGTCGAAAAGGCCTCCACGGCTCTCTACTGCTGTAAAAAGGCGATCGGGTGCAAAAGGGGTTACAGCCCCGCATGGTTAGACATGGTTTCTATCGCTAGTCGCTATGGTGTCGCGATCTGGTGGACTGCGCTCGATAAGAAGATCAAGCTCAACAGAATGCGGAGGATGGCATGCGTCCTCCGGTTCCACGGACCACCAAGAACGACCTCTTTCCGCAGCTCTGACCATACTCCTCAACCAACCACCGATAGACCTAGTCGGTAAACAGACACCAGCTAATACGGCGACCAGGCTGAGATCATTGCATTTTTGGAAGAAACTAGAGAGGTCTGGACACTCAACGATCCTCAGCAGCTATAGTTCTATACCCATACACACACCAGACGCTGCATGGTCCGCTGGGAATCTTCAGAGATGGATCGAAGATGGATGAAGGCGTGGGAGCTGGATTCTATTTCAAGGATCTAAACATCCAGCAATCTTTACAATTACCGAACCACTGCAGCGTCTTTCAGACTGAAACTATAGCGATTAAGGAAACTCTGTCCTGGGTAAAAAACAATGTACGCACAGATATTGTCACAGCTGGGCACCGATCAAATCTCGGAATTCAGTCATCGTCAACTGCAAGACTTCCTATCCGCCTATCTCTCAACGAGATGGCCAAGTATTTCAACATCCACCTTATGTGGGCGCCGGGACATTGTGGCATTCCAGAAAATTGCGAAGCGGACGAACTCTCTAGAAAGGGTACAAGCTCTGTACTCTTTTCCGGATGGTGATCCACCATCCATGACATCCACACTGTAAAACATCTGCTAGAAGCTGGAAACGCTTGTTCAAGTAAATCGTAGATGGTCAACTAGCACAGGATACCTCATTACCAAACAACTTTGGGCCACGCTCAACCCTAAACGATCGCTCATCCTGATCAGATTGAGCAGGCCAAATCTTAGAGCTCTCAATGGCGTTATAACAGGGCATTGCGTCATTTTAACTCACGCCTCAAGAACAGACCTTCCCTTCTGCACAAGCTGCAGAGACGAGGATGAGGACGAAACCACTGTACACTTGCTATGCAACTGCAGTGCTCTCTGATTCCGCAGACATAGACTTCTGGGACAACTTTGACAAACCTGACTGAACTAAGTAGCATAAGAGTCAGCCATCTCCTTCGCTTTATTAAAAGCATATTCATAGATCCGCGTGGTAGCACAATGGACGTATGGTGGCCTAAGTATGGCTGCTGTCTTTCCTTACAACAGTAAGCCAATTTAACCCAGTTCGAGGACAGACCACAAATAATAAAAAATATTAATCTTTGCTCTGCTTCTATTCCTTCTTTGTGTGGCGCTACAGTCCGTGGTGGACCTGGGTCTCAACCAACAATCCTCTCCACCAAGAGCGATTTATTCCATATCCTCCCACCAAGTTGGTCTTCACTTAGACACAGACGTCCACTGCTGTACCACCAATACGGAGTCCTAGACTCTTCTGGACAGGGTAAAGATTTCCATGCGCTCTACATGACCCAGCCACGACAGGCTTTGTATACCTAGAAGCTTGGCTAGACAGCTTACAATGCACGCACGACCAACGATGGCACACAGAACATTTATCTCGCTAAAGTCAGCTTAGTTCTTCGAGAGAAATAGAGCTCTAGTCCCTCTCGAGCCCAAAGAAACAGCGGTTGGCAAGAGTTACTCTGCGTCTCTGACTCCCTAGAAGTTATAGTCTTGGAGGTTTTTAACACTGCTCTGGAACACTTATACTCAAAAACTGGTCTACTGTACTACCAGGCAGCTGGCTACATTTGCAAAAATGTCCTGGTCTTCGGAGGAATGAAGTGATGCTTTGTTCAAGCCGTCGATGTAGTCTCCTATCCTTTCTTCACGACACCGTATGTCGTCGTTTACCGTCAGACCAATTTTGGCCACTTCCGCCCCAATGATAGCAAACGCGGCATTGACTCCTCTGTGCGTTCGTCCAATCACGTGAATGTCTTCCGTGTATGCTAATAGTTGCATGGACTTTAGAAGATCGTGCCTCTGTTGTTGGCCTCTGAGTTTTGAGTGATCTTCTCAAGAACGGCGTTGAAGCAGTCAGATTGCTGCCTGTTTCATTCAATTAAACAAGCGTTCGATGCGCGCACCCCACTGGCGGA